>CM077303.1:135154278-136576710 GCA_039655065.1 Glossophaga mutica
TTACAACTTTAAGTAAATCATTTATACTAAAGTTAATTGCTCTGCTATTACTGTGAACCCCCATCACTTTTACACTGCTACATAACTGTATTCAGCTTCATGTGAGGAAATTAAAATAAAACAAACATAACTTTAGTCCTAAGAACTTTGAAGTTCCTTGCTCTATGATTATTAATTTGTGCACAAGACTTAGAATCTTTGACTTTTTTCTAAGAATGTATTTCATTTTAAAAGAAAACACTTTCAAATAACTATGCATGAGATTTTCAATGATTAAATTGTCTGTCATAACTCTTGACTCTCGTCAGTAAGATATAATAATTAATGAATAAGTTAGTTGCTTTTAATGTTCCACAGTTTAGTGATATACAGCTTACAGTGTCTCAGAATCTTTCAGAGTCATGCCTCAATGAGCAGGCATCTGATATATTGCGTCTTTGGTAAGAGTATAATAGCCAAAGAACAATTACTAGTTTTGTGAAGATGGCATTTTATCAATGGAACTTCCATTAAGTTAGACTTCCATCTTGTTAATGTCATACTCTTTTTTCAAGACCTTGACATCATTACAATGTGTCATTGTAGGGGGGGAAATGTACTTTTTAAGAACCAAAGGTATAAATGTGTATTACTGTATCTGGTAAATTAGCATTCAAACCTTTCTTGCTGTAGTTATTTTAAGGGCTGTACAGGAAAAACATAGATTAAAAGGTATATCATTTTGATAGGAAAAATGCCAGTTGTCCAAAGTCTTGTTAATATTCACTCTTTATATATGGCATACCCCAAAAAATAGTTTTTAAAAGCATTTTCCATGACATAGTCATCAGCATTTTGCTTCACTTGCCCAAGGGGAAAGCTTAATCTGAATTAAGTTGAATATTCATAGAGATGACATCTTAAGTAGCTATTTCCTGTCTATGGCATCATCTTATTGGTTACAAATAAAATGTTTTAAAAAATGAAGTGCTCTTTCCTCTTATATTATTTGATTGTTATTGTATTTTGTAGGGAGAGAGCACATCAGGAAATATAAAGAGCAGTGAAATTAGCTGCTCTCTTGAGTAAGTAGAAAAGGCTATAAAAAGTGGTTATGCCTGCCTAATGCCAAAGGAAACATTACAAATTCCAAGCAAATAGCCATTTTTTGACTTATTGGACTACAAGTAACTGGCCTGATAGATTATTTTTTTCTCCAAGGAATTGCCCAGTTGTTTGATAAAGCTGACCAAATCTGTCAACTCTGTAGGTGATATCTTATTGAATTAGGAAAATATTAATGCATTTTCAATAAATATGAGTGCAAAATTCTTTGCTAGCTATCTCCATGTATGGCAACTCTGGTCACAGGCAACTACCTCTTGATATCTTCAAAATGCTTAAAAATGCTCTCCTATTCATTTAAAGATAAAAATTACAAAAATAATGTTTTCCACTTAAAAAAATCCTTGCTATCATTTTACATTCAGCACATCCATTCCAATATCCTAAGATATCTCCTAAGATGTCAATAAACATATTTTAACTCCCTATACTAAAAAAAATTTTCATATTTTCTATTATTCTGTAATATAATTACTAAGAATACAACATGAAATCAAATGCAGGTATTCCACAGCAATGAGGAGAATATTTTACCTCCTGTTGAGAAGAGCTAGCTAGGCTTCAGAGCCCCAATTACTATTCTTAAGATTCCTTTCCCTTTAGGGGAAATCTTAGATATGAACAACTGCTGAGCAAGTTGATGAGAGACCATGGCACTCGAGGGTTAGTTTCTGGTGGACTCTGACACACGGGACTTAGTAATGTTCCTCCTCTACTGATTTAACTAAGCAAAATCACAGAATCCTTTTAATTCTCTGTAGCATGGCTGAAACCAAGCTAGAAGATATGAGCGCAGGTTTTAGTAAGGGTTCACATATTACAGAACCCTTACAGAAGAGAGATACAAAAGTAGAAGGTTTACTTTTTTAGAAAATTTAATAATTCCCTGCCAAGAACTCCCAGTGGATCAACCCACTTCCTACTTCTCCTTGATGTTTGGTCTTAGCCAAAGTGGGCAGCCTCCTAAACTGTATCACAGAAGAGTCCTTTAAAACATATCTAGATTTTGAATTTCATAACTTAGAGATTCTGCTGAATAAAAAATAATAATATTTCCTACCAATTATAGTCCAAGTATTGGCTTCTTTGTTGAAAAAGATCAACATTTTAATACAAAACACTATATCTAATTTCTACACAAGAAATACGCTCATGTAACTGTTGAGAAATTTTGTTTTATAGTTTTGCTAATCCTATGAGGTACTTTTCTTTCTTTCTTCCTTTCCTTTTTGGACTAACTTCTCAAAAGAGTAGTTTATTCTGGTAATTCCATTGTTCAGTACATTGGAACTGTTTGTACTCAGGTGTTTACTACTGCTTAACTTGAAACTTACAATTGAATCACAAAATCAAGTGAGCCTTTATCATACTAAATCTTTATAGGTTTGTTTGCAACTATCTACACAGCTAACTCCTACTTTATAGGTAAACACAGCTTGCCTCCTCTTACAACCATATCAAAATAACAGCGAAAATATAGAATGACCATTACTCAGAACCACCAGAAATTGAGTTGAATGCAAGTGTGATAACTATGGAATTAAGGAACCACATCTATCCAGACTGATAGGAGAGTCACTATGTGAAATGGGCTGATT
This sequence comes from Glossophaga mutica, assembly GCA_039655065.1. NCBI lineage: Eukaryota > Metazoa > Chordata > Mammalia > Chiroptera > Phyllostomidae > Glossophaga > Glossophaga mutica. Next base: position 135,156,981 of record CM077303.1, read on the forward strand.
CTACTTCCACATGTGGTGAATAATAATTTGGGAGGGATATCTCAGGACTGAGGAGTCCCAGCCCTACACTAAGCCCCTCAGCCCAGGGTTCCAGTGCCAGGAAGGTAAGTCCCCATAACTGCTGGTTGAAAAACAAACAAACAAACAAACAAACAAAAAACAAAACAAAACAAAAACAGAGGGGAGTGAGTCAGTAGAAGAAACTCCTGGAGTCTCAAGCAATGCTTCTTAAAGAACCCACACAGGGACTTACTCAGATTTACTTCCTCTGAGTTTCAGCACTGGGGTAGCAGCTTAAAAGGCACCACTGGCATACAGGGAGGAACTGAAGTGTCTGACATCAAGGTGGGAGTTGCAGAACAGCTTTCTCCCACACAGAAAGACAGGTGGAGGCCATTGTCACTTTTCCGAGCACTCTCCACACAGAGCCACAGAACCCACAGGCGGGTGGGCACAGCCAGTCCTTGCCACAGACTGGCCTGGGAAATTCACTGCCATTGACCTATCAACAGCAATCAAGGCTCAACTACAAGAGGGTGGTGTACCCAGACCACACGAAGGATGCGCTTCGAGTACCCGGCTTGGGTGATAAGGAAGGCTGGGCCACTGGACCCTACAGGACATCTACTACATTAGGTCACACTACTAAGACATTGAGTCAAAGCAGCTCTACCTAATACATAGAAACAAACACAGGGAGGCTGTCAAAATGAGGAGACAGAAATATGACCTAAACGAAGGAACAGAACAAAACTCTAGAAAAAGAACTAAACAAAATGGAGATAAGCAATCTATCAGATGCAGAGTTCAAAACACTGATTATAAGGATGCTCAAGAACTTAGTGAGGACCTCAACAACATAAAAAATATCCAATCAGAAAGGAAAGATATACTAATTGAGATAAAGAACAATTTATACGGAATCCGCCACAGAGTGACAAAGCCAAGAACCAAATCAGTGATTTGGAATATAAGGGAGCAAAAAACAACCAGATAGAACAGAAAGAAGAAAAAATAATTTTAAAAAGATGAGGATGGTTTAAGGTGCTTCTTTGATAACCTCAAGCATTCCAACGTTTGCACCACAAGGGTGCCACAAGGAGAAGAGAGAGAGCAAGAAATTGGAAATATATTTGAAAAAATAATGAAAGAAAACTTCTCTAATTTGGCAAAGGAAATATACATGCAAGTACAGGAAGCACAGAGAATTCCAAACAAAATGGATGCAAAGAGGACCACACCAAGACACATCATAATTAAAATGCTTAAGGTTAAAGAAAAAGACAGAATATTAAAAGCAGCAAGGTAAAAGCAGTTAGTTACCTACAAGGGAGATCACGTAGAACTGTCAGCTGATTTCTCAAAAGAAACTTTGCAAGCTAGAGAGATTGGCAAGAAATATTCAAAGTCATGAAAATAGAGGACCTACAGCTAAGATTATTCTACCCAGAAAAGTTATTGTTTAGATTAGAAGGGCAGATAAAGAGCTTCCCAGACAAGGAAAAAAAAAAAAAAAAAACTAAAGGGATTCACCGCCACCAAATTATTATTGTAAGAAATGTTACAAGGACTTATTTAAGAAAAAGAAGACCAAAACTATGACCAACAAAATGGCAATAAATACATATCTATCAGCAATTAAATCTAAAAAATAAACTAGTCAACAAGAAGAACAGGGACACAATTATGGATATGAAGAGGATTTTGATGGTTGCCAGATTGGAAGGTGGTGTGGGGGAGGGGTGAAGAGGTAAGTGGACTAAGAAGTAGAAATAGGTAGTTATAGAATAGCCATGGGGATGTAAAGTACAGTACAGGAAATGGAGTAGCCAAAGAACTTATAGGAATGATCCCTGGATGTGAAAAATGGTGAGATTGCCTGAGGGAGTGGGAGTGCTGTGAGAAGAGGGAGAAAGAGGAAAAAATTGGGACAACTCTATACTATAATAAATAAAATATAATTAAAAAAACCCTATATCGTACCTTAAGTACAATGAATGTATATACACGAGGTCTGTCCAGAAAGTACACAGCTAATCAGCCATGTAAAATAAAATAAAATAAAACATTGATTTTATTTGTTGAAGCAATTATTTTTATAAGTTCTTCTATTGGGTTTATAATTGTATTTTTTTCTATTGCCTAGTCTCTGTATGTGTAAATAACATTTTCCTTCTCTCTGTTCTTCACTTTCTATATCTAGCCATTTTCCAAAACAATTTTTTTATCTGAATTATATGTTAATTTTGTCCTTTTCTATCTCTTCCTCCCTGTTCAAGTTGCTTTTCTCTTCAGATCTGGCCTTACCTCTCTTTTTCATTATCAAAATAATTCTTATTCATATGTAATAAAATACAATGAAATTTGAAATTCTCTTTCAGCACAAATGCTTAATTCCCTCTATATCACAGTTTTATGTGCATGGTTCCAAAAAATTATCATTCATACACTAAATATATTTCCAAATTATCTCCAAAGCAGCTGTAACAATGTACTCTTTAATTAGCAGTGTATGAGGATTCAGCTTCCCCACATCCTCCTAACCCTTGTGTTATCATTCTTTAATATTTGCCAATCTGTTCTTTTATTGTTGTTTTAATTTGCATTTTATTATTTATAAATAAGATTGAACATCTATTCATATGCTTATTAGTAATTTGCACTGCTTCTTCTGTGAAATGTCTGTGCACACTGCTCTTATTTTTTTTTTCTTTCTTGTCTCACTACCTCAAGCCTCTCTTGGCTTCTATGATTACAAACTGTTTCTAAATTAAGTTTGTAAATTCACATCTACAGAATATTTCCCAGTTAAAATAACTTATATTGTTGTTGATTTTCAACTGTACAACATTTTAAACTTCTTAGCTTAGTGTATCAGTCAAGGTTCTTTTTTCACATGAAGATTTTATTTATTTATTTTTAAAGAGAGGAGAAGGGAGGGAGAAAGAGATGGAGAGAAACATCAGTGTGTGGTTGCTTCTCATACACCCCCCACTGGGGACCTGGCCCACAACCCAGGCATTTGCCCTGATTGGGAATCTAACCAGTGACCCTTTGATTCTCAGGCCAGCGTTCAATCCACTTAGCCACACCAGCCAGGGCAGGTTCTTAGGTATAAGCATTAGGAACCAGAAATCTAAATAATTTAAGCAGAAATTAACTTCATTAGAAGGCTATTGAGAAACTCAGAACCAAAGGCAGAACTTCAGAACTCTAACTAGAAGTCATACATTTGAAAAAAAATACTCCAAATTATTCTACTAACCCATTCAAGATACCAGTAAGGTTGCTCTGATACCACTAGTACTGAAAAAGTGGATGTTGCCAATGGAGCTACACACGTAGAAAACTGGAAAACAAGTGAAGCTGACCCCACTGCTACCATACTTAGTGGATCATTCACTTCAGACTAAAAAACTGAGACATGTGTATCTGATTGCCCTACACCCAGTGCCTGAAATAAATGTGCAAGAGAAATGTAGAAAGCAATTATCTAGCACATTTCACTTCTGTACTTGAATATGTACTGTGTTCCACAAGTCTGTGGATTCCTTCCACACTCAGCAAGGATTTCCAAAGCTGATTACTACTCAGAATGACATATATCTACTAAAGTTGCTATTAATTCCTTCTGTAAACTTCCTGCATTTTAAAAAGGCACTTTTTAAATTCTTAAATAATCTATAGTCAGCTCATCTGAACATATTCCTAGTATATCCCCTGAATTTCTTTCATCCCTCCATTTTGCTATTCCATTCTTTCTGCCTGGATTACTTACATTTTTGTCACTCTGCCCATTTTTAATATTTCTACTTCATACATCTCCTTTTTTTGATACTACTGTCACAATTCCTCTTTCTCTCAACTGCCATACAATTTGGTCCCCTCAAACAATGATATCCATTAAATTCTACCTTGTCTGGAAATCATTCTAGTATGTGCCATCTTATCCTACTACGCAGTAAGCACCAATTTTATAGGGACACAGTCTTCATTTTTCAGTACATTAATATATTCAGAAGACTTAAACATCAATTTAAAGAACTCATTAAAAATAGATTTCTAATCACTTAGCATCCATTCACTATTCAGCAAATACTTATTAAATCACTACTGTACATGCCAGCGTTCTGCTCAGAGCTACAGATATAATGGTGAACAAGACTGACTTAACCCTTTGTAGATTTTAGAAACCAAAAAATCAAACTAAAAAATAATAAAAGATAAAAAGTATAAGTAAATAAAATTTTCAATAAATTTTTTTCATGTTTGAAACATGTTTTGAAAAGTAAATAATTCCCTATGTGAAGAGCAGTTTGGATGAGCGAAGAAGGGAAGTGGTTGACAAGTTGGAAGGCTTAATCCTCATGTGGATGAAAGGTGAAAAATAACTGTATTAATTAGGATGGTAATAGTACAGATGGAAAAAAGAAAATACAAATTCAAAAATATTTTGGAGAGAAAATTAACAGAACTTGATGATGATTTGGGTGTTGTATATAAAAGAAAATGCTAAAGACTAAATTCTACTATATTTCACTGGAACAATTTTTCCCACGACCACTTTAATTGCTATTAACTCACTGAACTTGAATCATGTCTTCCTTACTCACTTTCTCCCTGTTGTAAAATCTTTTGTCTTCCTGGGCCACTGTATATTGTGAGAGATCATGGTATTCAGAACACTACAAACTCACAATTTTCAGTCAGTGGATCCTGTAACAGTAGAGATATATCAGGAGATATAAGAGATAAAGAAAACTCTAAAAAATATCCCAAAGCTAAAGGAGCACAGCCAAGGAAGGAACAAAGCTAGAAGGGAGCCTTCGGCCCGAGGTGGGGGCCGGGCCTCCCTGGAGCAGGGAGTGGTTGCAGCACACTGGATAGTGCAGAGCTCCGCTGGGCGGCCCAGGTCTGCATTTGCCCACCATCACCGGACAAGCAGAACATCCCTTTTACGGTATGTGGGCTAAAAGCGTTGGACAGGGAACCATGGACAAAAGTGACAAGTAGAAATGACCGTGTAGAGTAGAAGTGGGTGGAGACCAGCACAGCTATGAGGGGTAGAGATGCGCAGGAGCAGCAGGGACTGCGAAGCAGGAAACCACGGGCTAGGTGCAAATGGGCTGACACCAGCCGACGAATTTATTGAGGACTCTAGCAGCCATCTCTGACTGGACAGCATGATGTCGGGACCGTACACTGCATGAGTGGGCCTCTGGGGGTTGATCACCAATCTACTGCTGCTGAGACTCAAGGTCGCTGAGACCGCACACTGCGATGGCACAGCTGGGATGGAACATCAGGGGATGTTTTCCTCCCATGCTACTTACTGCAAGCAGTGCGATGGGAGCAAAGAGAAGCAAAAGGAAGGACACCATAACCAGGAAGAAAACCTCTTTTTTCTTGCAACGTTACTGTAATACCTCCTGCTATCAAAATTTAACAGTATATTTGCTGCAAAAAAGAAATGCTTATTAGCAAAAGTTTCATTATCTCTGGCAATGTGAAGTTTATTAAGAGGAATTAGAAGGCAAAAGGAAATTCATTGATAACTGGAACTTGTATATAAAAGGAAAGGATAAAAATACCAGTATATACAATTAAACATGTACTAATAACAAACAAAGTATGCAAATATATAGTTTTCTTCCTGTAACTGGTCACAAGGCTGTAATAGTTTTGGTTTCCTTCTTCTCTTCCCCATAATATATTTCCCTTGTCCTCAGCCAGGACCTCAGTGGTCTGTGAAGCACTAAGCACAGCCCCCACCCTCAGAAAATTTCTTAAGTTTCAGAAATAATATTGTTTGCTGCCACTGTACAGCAGCTACACAATTTTCTATTGATAATTGAAAACATTTAGTCCAATTAGGGAGAAATTCTTCGTTGTGTTTTTCAGTTAAGCGGCATAAGGTGTTTAGAATGGTCAAGGGGGCAGTCTTACCCTCCAGTTGAATTATCCATCACTCCACTTTTTTGGAAAGTAATGCCAACAGCCACTACAATTTGGGTCAAAGACCCAGCAGATCCTATGGCATTTAAGTATCTGTGCAGAAGAACATTTTGTATCAAGTCTTGACAAGCCACCTAAAGAAACTCACAATATGAATCCTTGGGATTCTAGAGCAAGTTCCTGCCACATGGAGCAGAGATTGTAATTTAAAAAGTAACTCTTAGTAAGCCATAGTATCTTAGTAGCGACCAGACATATGAAAATAGGACATCAATAGTGACTATTGTAAAACTGCATATCATGAGCTACCTTGTGTAAAAATTTACCAAGTTGTGAAGTCTACTGAACCCAGCAGAAATGCAGCAACAAATGGGATCAGTCTTAAAGGCCAAAGCAAACTGCACTGAGGTGGTCCAGACCCCAGTAGTACCAACCACTAGTGCATTGGTGCCAACCTCCAGCTCATACCTATGGGTTCAAAGCAGAGAACAGGTCATTTAGGAACATAGCTTATAAATAAGGAAATTGAAAGAAATGTAGGAAGCCTGGAATGAAGAGTATGAGCTGGTAGTAGTAAGAGATGAGACTGGAAAAATGAAGAAATATCAGTCATTAATGGCCTTGTAAGTCATATTAAAATATTTTAAAGTTAACTTCATTAAAGTTATTTAGTCAGGCTAATCCATGAACTTTACCATGTTTTAGAAACCACACCCTGATTTCAGATCAGTCAATGGGGGCAGTATGCAAGGCAAGAGAGAGAAGAAATTTTATAGGAAGTTATTGCAATAATTAAGTGCAAACTGATGATAGCCTTCATAACTTCTCATCTTTGCATACTTCTTTCTCTCCTTCCTCTCAAATTCTCATACCAAAACATCTATTTATTCATTATAAGTATTATGCCCCTCCCTTCCCTTATAAAGGTAGCATTTCAGAGAAAAAGTTTTTTTAGCTCAAGTACTAATAATCCACAGGCAAACCACTAATATATTACAGAATTGAGATTTAATATCAATCCACATGATTTCAAAGCCAGAATTCTTTTGAAAGCATCCATGAGAAAGGTAGACATGTACAACGAGAAATTAAAATGTGACATAGGTGAGAACACCTAACCAGGCTAAATAAAATGGCATGAAAATCATATGGTATTTGTCTTTCTCTGGCTGGCTTATTTCACTTAGTATAATATTCTCCAAGTCCATCCATTGTTGCAGACCGTTCAGCCTGGTTTCTGGAGTTGTAACCCTCACCCCACGGTGGGCTGTGTAAGAGCCTAGGGACCCACTTCATCTGGGTCTGTTCTGTCACAAGGACGTGAGCTACTAAGGAGACAAAGCTTATCTCCCTGGCAGGAGTGCTGCTTCTGCCTCATCCATCTCTGGCCCCAGTGCTTGGTTGGTAGTCAATGATGGGTAAGACTCCTCATGGGAGGGGCAACCTAAGCCAGATGCAACCACTTGGGATGCCTCATGGAAGGACTCGGGGGGCTGCAGCAAAGAGGGGTGATGGACTCTCGCCCTCTGGCTATTCTGACATAGCCCAAGTCCTCATTTCTGTCTGGGAGATGTCTCCTGCTTCCTAATCGGCTTAAAGCCTGAAACTGTGGGGGTGAGTGGTGTAGCCCTGTACCGGCCAGGATGGCTCCCTGGGTGATCGGGCATAAGAAAGAATTCCTAAAGCCCTGTGAAACCTGCTTTGCTAAGAGTGCTCTCACTTAAGTGATAAGTGTCCCAGGAGGAAATGAGCATGTCTCCCAAAGTTTTGCAACACCCTTTCTGGACAGACATTGACTCAGATTAAGCCCTCAGATTTCTTTGACATATTAAACCTGTATTCTGGTGTATTGGAGCCCAATAAAAGCCTAGTGAGGAAGGGGCTTTGGGTCATTCTCTTCTGAGAGTTTGGCCACCTCTCCTCCCCAAGCAGATCATGTCTTGGTAGTTTTTATTTTTATCCGTGACAGAGGGATGGATGAGGCTCTGCGGGCGGAGCCCCCCATATTTGGAGCCCAGGACAGGGGCCCCCACCATCCATTGTCTCAAAGGGTAAATTTTTCATCTTTTTTACTGCCAAAAAGTATTCCATTGTGTAAATGTCCCATACTTGTTTTATCTACTCATCTACTGATGGGATCATGGGCTGCTTCCATATCTTGGTGATTGAAAATAATGCTCCAGTGAACATAGGGGTGCTTATGTTCTTTTGAATTAGAGTCTTGGGTTCCTTTGGATATATTCCCAGAAGTGCGATAGCTGGATCGTAAGGCAGTCCCCTTTTTAATTTTTTGAAGTATTTCCATACTGCTTTCCACAGTGGCTGCACCAATCTGCATTCCCATCAACAGTACAAGAGTGTTCCTGATATGTAGGCTCTAATGGGTAAACTGAACTAACAAGCAAAATAGAGACAGACTCATAGATGGAGAGCAGGCTGGCAGCTGACATACGGAAGCAGCTAAGGTACAGGTGGAGGACTGAGCAAAAAGGGAAAAAGGACTCATGGACATGGACAACAGTGTAGTGATTGCAGGGGGGAGGGAGTATAAGGGGACTAAATGGTAATGGAAAAATTACAATAAAATTTTATTTAAAATATTTTTTAAATACTGGGGAAGAGAGAATAAAGAGACTGCTAACTGTATAGGTTTCTTTTTGAGGTGATGAAATTGTCTGCAGTTATAATAGTGGTGATTGAACAACTTTGTTACTACAATAAAAGATTGAGTTGTACACTCTTTTTAAAGAGACAGTTTTGTGGGGTATCAGTTATATCTCAATAAAAATTTTCCTTTACAAAGAAAAAGATGTCATGGAATTACTGCAGACAGCAACTTATTCCACAAACATTAAATTATTGTAGAGTCCTCAGACATAGAACATTGATAATTTACTTGCACATTTCTTATAACTGCATTTTGCTATCAATGATGAACATAGTATTTTGAAGAGTGTCAATTCAGAATACACTGTTTTATATTTGTCCTAGGGACAAGATTTTGCTGTATACTCTTCATTCCCTGTTTTTATCAAACAAAGAATATTGCTCATTATGTGATATACTGGTTTTTAACAACAGCTGACTTTTATTATTGTCTTTCATCTATAATTTTGTCTTTACTTTTGTTATTCTTTGAGAAACAGTATGATAACTATGTATGGGTACTATCAGAATGAGCATTTTGTAAGTTATATAGTGAATCACTGTGTTGTACACCTGAAACTGATATATTATATTTCAAATGTAATTGAAAAGTAAAAAAATAAAAATAAAAATAAAAATGTAAAAAGCAGTGCAAGATTATTTGATTAAAATTTCAAACTATATAGAATTATAGAATGTATAAATTAAAATAGTTTTTAATAGTTTTGTGTGTATCTTTTTTGTTGAATATGTGAGATTCTATCATAACCACTATATTTGTGAAATGTTTAAATCATGTAAGATAAAGTGGTATCCAGAAAGAACAGTCATGCATTTTGTGCATTGCTAGGAGGGATATATAATACTAGAACTACTTTGAAAAATTGGTGGAAGCTATGTAGTAAAGAATATGCACCCCAATGTTCAGAGCAGCACAATTTACAATAGCCAAGTGCTGAAAGCAACCTAAATGCCCATCAGTAAATGAGTGGATGAAAAAACTATGGTACATTTACACAATGGAATACTGCACAGTAGTGAGAAAGAAGGAGCTCCTACCCTTTGTGACAGCATGGATGGAACTGGAGAGCATTATGCTAAGTGAAATAAGCCAGGGAGTGAAAAACAAATACCATATGATCTCACCTATAAGTGGAACCTAATCAACAAAACAAACAAACAAACAAACAAAATATCATCAGAGACATTGAGTAAGGAATGAACTGACAGTAACCAGAGGGGAGTGGGGAAAGGGATAATAGGGGAAAATAGGGGAAGGGCTGTCAAGAAGCATGTATAAAGGACACATGGACAAAGCCAAAGGGGGTAGGTGTGAGGGTGGAGGAAGGGAAGAGTAGGGTGGTGGGCATGGTGGGGGGATAATCAAGAAGACTATACTTGAACAACAATAAGAAAAAGATAAAAAATAATATGCATACTGTAACTATATAGCATTTCAACTCTCTGCCATATAAGCAGGAGAAATTCTTATAGGTGTTTATCAGGTAAGACAGATAAGATTTATGTCAGAAATATAGGGGAAAAAATAAATCAAACCATTGAAAGGAATACTATACAGTAGTTAAAGTTAATTAACTACACTGATCCACATATAATTGGACTAACTTCAAAAACAATACTGAACAAAAATATTGATGTTATGGAATATAAAATATGTGTTTTCATTTAAGTAAAGTTCAGAGACATATAAATTCAAATATCATATTTTTTAAAGATGAGGAGAAACACTAAGAAAAAGTAAGGGAATAATGATCCCAGAGGTCAGCATTGTGTGTAACTCTAGGATTGGAAGATTCCATAGCATTCTTCCAATAAACAAGAAGCATGTTTAAAAAAAAAAAAAAAAAGGTATTTAAGAGAAAGCACACAGGTGCTTATTCTATTATTTTAAAATATATTTTAATTTATGTGTGGTACAGTGTATTTCTTTTGGTGTACAATTTTGTTTTGACACTTGCATAGACCTATGTAACTAAAAACATAATCAAGACGCAGTATAGTTCAAAACTATCTCCCCGACCCTCACCAATTCCTTTGCTCTATACTTTTAGAGGCGAAACCTCCCCAGGTCATTAACCCTGGAATTTATTGATTTGTAATCCATTCCTAGAATATTTATAGAACAATTTTTAAACGGAGTATTAAGAAAGGTAGCCTTTAGATTCTGACTTTTAAAAATAATTTAGAATTTATACATATTGTTTCATGGATCAATTATTTGTTTCTTTTAATTATTAAATAGTATTCTAAAGTATGTATGCACCACAGCTGGTTTAGTTGCTTCAGAGGTGAAGAACAATTTTGAATATTTCTAGTTTCTTCCTCATTTTACATTTCTTCTTTATATATTACCCAAACTATAAATATTATTTTATATATATTCAATCATTTAAAACTATCTAAATCAAAGGAAAACAAAATTTTGACCTTTAAAACATATTAATTATAAAACTCATTTACATATAAAATTGTGTATTGGAAAACATGTGTTGCTATTTTAAGGCAAAAAAATCCAAAATGATTGAGATCTTCTGTTGCAAGTATTTAGTGTTCTCATTGGTACTTATTTTTATGATTTAATGGTGAAAAGATAGTATTATCAACAATACTATAGATTGCATTTGAATGACCATATAAAAAAATGTACTTCACCCTAAGCCTCATACCTTATACAAAAAGGAACTCAAAATGGATAGTGTATCTAAATATTAATTATGTAAATATGAAATTTTAGAAAACCACGTAAGAGAAAATCTTTGTGTCCTGGAATTAGGCATAGATAGTAGAAATAACATAAAAATCACAACTCACGAAGGACAAAAAGATATAAACTGGACTTCATAAAATTGAAAATGTTTGCCCAATTAAGAATACCACTACATAAAATGAAAAGATGAACAGCAGGCTAGCTGAAATCCTTGCAAGCCACATATATTATAACAAATGTACAGCAAATTCTCAAAACAACATTAAGAAATCAAAATGCCAGTTAAAAATAAGCAGAAGAATAGAACAGATACTTTATCAAAGTATGTATATGGGTAGTAAATAGGATGGTGAAAATATGTCCAGTATCATTAGTCATTAGAGAAATACTTATTACATCCACAAGGAGAGAGTTCTAGGATTGGGTAGTTAAAGCATCATCTCCTCGTGCCATTTTGAACCAAAAGTTCTGTCAGAGACATGCGTTTTTATGTAGGGGTGTGTATGTGTGTGTGTGTGTGTATGTGTGTGTGTGTGTGTTTGGCCATGGTCATTGGTTGTGCCACCACTTAGTCTCCACTTGTTCCAAGTGGTTATGAAGTGGAGAATGAAAATATTACTCTTTACCTTAGCAGGTCTTCATTAATTTTGCTCTTCGACATACGTGAGTAGCTCCTAAATTGCCGAAGCTTATTCACATGATAACAAGTAACAAAATAGGACGAAGGGTCCTTTTACCCTCTGCTCCTCAGGAGAATCCAGACATGTGAGGTGCTCTCAAAAAGTCCTAGTACCACACACTTGGCCCTCTCTCCTTTAAATTCCTGTTTGTAATCCAGCAGCAGCCTTATGATCATCTAAATAGTCCAACACATAGTGATATGTTATTAATCTTCAGAAAACACTGCTGGGATCCTGTCATTTTCTTGCTCAGACATCATGTCTCTGAATTAAAGACTCCCCATTGACTAGAAAATAATTCCAGACTCCTGATATGTTGGCATGTAACTTCTCCTCTCTCGTCAAAGCTGAACACTCACTTTCCACACAGCACTGTAATTGATTCGCTCTCTCCGGAGATTTTTCTTATCACGAATCTTGCTTAAATTGCCTTCCAATATTCCTGCCAACCCCTTCACCCTGCTTGTGGCTTACCATGACTGCCTACCCAAGTCTGTGACATGATTTCAGACCACTGCAGTCATGAGTTCTTCTCTCATCATCCTAGGATGTAACGATGCTTCTGTCTCCGAATGCCTAATGTGCTCACCACATTTTCAGCAATTAATCACTTACTTCCGGTTGCTTCCTCTTCTAATGGTTCTTTCACTCTCATATCAATCTTTTACCAGTATTAATTTTTGTGCTTATGTTTTGAATTTTCCAATGCTTAAGCCAAGTCTTGAACATTTTAAGAGCAAGAACTGCTTATTCTTCTTTGTATCCTCAAATGTACCCACCACACTGCTTTCTTATTATATGTGCTCATAAATATTTTTATTTGATTTCATTTCACTTTTATTGTTCTAGGCTATTCAACTGTGTTCTGCACAATAATTGCTGCTTTTTCAAAATGATTCATGCCATCTTTTGAGCACAGTATGAAAAGCAGTGCCTAAATTGAAACATTAGACATTTACAGCAGAAATATTAGGAATGTAACATCAGTGGGAGTTGGTGATGACTGAGTATAGAACAAAAGAGGAAAAAAAGAAAAAATCAAAATATACCAATTATCTTACACTGTCATTTCTTGTCAATTAACAGAAAAGGTTATTTTGGCTTGAAGAAGCAGTGAATGGTAATGGAAGGGATTCACATGTCTGACCTGAAGAGATGAAATAAAAGGGAAGAATATGGAGGCATGGCTTTTGCTTTTAAAATTTGACATAGCTTTTTGTCATTAATGGTATGGTGGTTTTCTCAGGAATTAAAGTTAGTAGTAAGGATATCATCAATCTACCTTTCTGGTACTAGCAAAGGCATTTAATTGCATGGTAAAACTTAGAACTCTGTAGAATTAAGACTCAAGAAACAAAATAAATGGACAAAAAAATAGAGACGGATTCAGAGACACAGGCGGATGCAACTAGTGATTGCCCGAGAGACAGTGGTTAGGGAGCTGGGTGACAGGGAGAGGTAAAGGGATCAGGGAGACAAGTTGGTAGTTAGAGAATCGTCACAGGGATGTAAAGTCCAGCATAGGGAATATATGCAATAATGTTGTGGTAACTTGTGTGGGGCCAGGTGAGTACCTAAAATATCAAATGAAAAATTTCATAAAGTTTATGATTGTTTAATTACTATGTTGTGCACCATAACCCAATATAAAATAACATTAAATGTAAACTGAAAATATTTTCTAAATTTATATGAGTATGTTCTCACTATATTTTACATACAATTTTTCCACTCTCCCTTACCCCTTTGTCCAGCATAGCTCATTAAAGGGACATTATGCAGTTTGATTAAAAAATTATATCACTTTCTATTACAAAAAAAAAACCCCACCATATTTTAAAAGCGACCCTTGCAATAAATAGCCTGCTGCTCAAAAAAAAAAAAAAATCTAGTGTAAAGATACATGTATATATATACACACATATATATCATACAGTATGATGTATATGACTAAAAATAACGTTTCAGTATGACAAGTTTAAAATATCTCAATCTACTCTGACATTTCAGTTATAATTTAGTCCTTTTAAATCTTTTTTCTTTCCTTTGATTCATTTTGCTGAATGGAGATTAGCTTTATGTTGCAGTTTGGAATATTAAATGGATATGTTAGCAGCTGATTAAAAATAGTGTATTTCTTTAATGAAGGTAGAACTGAGTAGCTACAAATGATAAAATTGTGATCTTCCTGAATTATTAATATGGTGCCATTCAATCGTGAGCAACACAAAGAACGCTCCTACCTGAGGGCATATGGAAGCAAAAAGGGTTTATTTTTCCCCGCTATGATGTCTTTCATCTCGTCTCCTTCGTGCACTCTTCCTAATTCTCCAAAGCCAACCCCCTCAGAGCACACACACCAGTACAAACACACCCACAATGCCTAATGCTCACCTCTTGCTTTCTCAGCTTCAAAAGATACTGGAAAGCAATAGTGCCCTTTCTTTAGAGTCTGTGAGTGGATCTGAGGTGCACCTAAAACCGTGTCCTTCTCCATGTGCATTATAAATACCTTTGGCTTCAGGAGCCAGCAGTGTATTTCTAATTCTCTGACACAAGAAACAAAGTGTTCAGTGGGCACTGTTTGTTCACAGCCAGGTTTCTGCAGCAGCCCTCTGACTACTGTCCTGCTTTTCTGTGAGCGGCAGACATCTGGGTGACGTGGATTGTGCTTACATACGGCCTGAAGACAGCCACCAGAAATGAACGCCGAGAAAGAAGCAAAGAGATGTGGAAGGCTCACGAACCCCACCAGCACCAAGAACCATTATTTTGCCCTAGGGTTTCCCAGGATATCATTACAGGATAAGTTTGACCCATAGAGTTTTATTGATCATCACATTCCTTCCTTGTGAGCCTTAATTATCTTTGATAAAATTGCAATCCGACAGTCACATTCCCCAGAGAGACAAGTGGTGTTTTTGAATCTGAAACTTTAAAAATATTTAATTGAAATATTTATTTTCCTACTTTTTGTTAGTTCAACTGTTACTACCTGTGTCTCATAAATTGAACATGACCAATCTTAATAAGTCCCTAGGTTTGTATTGTCCTTATCCTTTCCCCTCTCTTTTGACTCTTACGATTTTTTTCAGAAGCCTATATCGTGTGAAACTTCCTGCAGCATTCCCTGCCCCCTCCGCCCTCACCCTCCAATGTGGAATGGTAAAGCAGCAGCCTAAAATATCAGTAATGTAGGTATTTCCACTGCTCCAGAAATAGAGTAATGTTAATCCAAGCCTTTCTGAAGTCTGGAAACATATAATATTAATTCATGTATGAGACAAATAGCACCAATCTAGGAAAAAAGATTCTTTTCATTAAATATTTATTTACTTATTTTTAGAGAGAGGGGAAGGGAAGGAGAAAGAGAAGGAGAGCAACTTCAATGTGCCGTTGCCTCTCGCTTGCCCCCTACTGGGGACCTGGCCTGCAACCCAGGCTTGCGCTCTGACTGGGAATCAAACCATCAATCTTTCGGTTCACATGCCAGCGCTCAGTTCACTGAGCCACACCAGCCAGGATTAGAAAAAAAGATTCTTTTGTCTGTTTCAAATATAATTTAGAGAACACTAAACTACAATATTCAGACCCTTGAATGAAATAAAGAGTAACACAAAATTATTTTGTAGTTAAAAATCATTTGAAGTAACTACGCTCTGGTTACAAATTTATATTTTCAAAGAAAAAGGTATATTTCACAACCTGATCTTGAGTGCCACACCTAAAAAGTAAGTCCTCAACACAGCATTCACCTTCAGCTCATTTCAGTGAAGCACTGACCTCCCTTTTAAACTAACTTTCCTCTAGGTAGCACCTGTCATATGACTTGAGCTTGCACTTGACACTCCATCTCTACCATTCTCTTCCTATGGACTAGGTCTGGAAAATTCCTTACTCTCAGGTTTTCCTTGCTATCTGTTAGTTGTTGATCATACTGAAAGTTTGTTTATAGAAGCACAAAGAGAATTTCAAATCAGTAGATATTTCAGGGAGTGTCTCTTAGTGTGGCTGTTTTTTTCGGATGCAAATATTAACTATACATGGC
The DNA here is from genome assembly GCA_039655065.1 of Glossophaga mutica. Taxonomy (NCBI): domain Eukaryota; kingdom Metazoa; phylum Chordata; class Mammalia; order Chiroptera; family Phyllostomidae; genus Glossophaga; species Glossophaga mutica. The sequence goes on from CM077303.1 coordinate 135,173,038, forward strand.
CCCTGTCTTTGAAAAACTCATGACCTGATGGAAGAATTACTGAAAAAGTGATGCCAATACCTTAGGTTATAGGAGTTAGTAGAGACAGGCACAGAATTCTGTGAAAGTTCAAAACAAAAGGCCTCTACCTCAACCTAAATAAGTAAAAAGAAAGAAAGAAAGAAAGAAAGAAAGAAAGAAAGAAAGAAAGAAAGAAAGAAAGAAAGAAAAAGGAAGGTTTTATTGTGTTATGTTTTAAATAATGATTCAGAGTTAGACATGGGCAAGGCAAAATGTATTTGTTCAGGGCAAAAAATGGCCATGAGCAACCCCGGAAGAGGCAAGAAACACTATGCAGCTTATAACTAAAGTAGCTAGATCAATTTTTAAAAGTATAATACCTTTAAAATCCTTCTTCTTTCTCTCTTTAAGTAAAAGGGCTAAGTTACACCCAATCTCACCCTACAGACTATTTCCTCAGTACCTTGCAAAAACACCAAACAAAAATACCATTTTAAAAGAGGTGTAATTTTTTTCTTTTAGAATGGAACCTGCTCAAGAGCATGGAGAAAGTTTTCTTGTATGTTCTATTGTGTCTGGTACACTGTAAATACTCAATAGATATTGATGGGGGAAAAAGGGTGCACCTAGACCTGCACAATTAGCCACCTGAGCTACTGGTAGAAGAGCACATTCTTAGGCCACACCCCCTTACTCCCGAGTGTGTCCTAGTACTCAGTGTTTGAACAAGCCCCCTGGGGATTTTGACGTTTCCCAGAGGATTCTCTTTCTCTTTCTTGGTGGCCATCGGTAAGGTATTTAAAAGACCACTCGGGATAGATACTGACTTCTTTTCTTTCTTTTTTTTAAAGGAGCAGTATCATTTTCACAGACTACAAAAAAATAGAAATGATCCAAGAACCTACATTACCTTAGAAAGCAGTTCCTATACTTCCGTTCTACATTTTGAACACTCATTCTAATAGTCCATTCTGTTTGTCCCTCAGAACCCGAGTAACCCTTATCTGCTGGCTAACACAGAACACATTGCAATATCAAGATAACATTTTCCACAGAGTGTGCATTTTAGTCCACTCTTATATATTGTGACTGAAATTTCTGGACAATTTCTTATAGTCTCAGGATCATAAACAAGCTTGTTTACTTATATGCCTTTTGTACCTGGGGAACAAACAAAACATCGTTTTTTCTCTGCCCTCCAACTTGCCAATGTTCTTCAGTGTATTTGATATTAATTGTGATTCTTCTATGTGGGCTGTTGTGACAATATGACATTCTCTTCGTACCAGTGTCCTACTCTAGTCCGTTCTTTGAGAAACTGTCATAACAATTGGTCAATAGTTCTTAACTATAATAAAAGTTATATTTCAGTTATAGTTGACATATAATAGTTCTTTATTATTAATGATACTTCATGCATTATGTCATTGAATCTGGAAAATAAATGTGTGATTTATTTTCAGGGAATGTCTCTATATCCCAATTTCAGGGATAAAAATACAGGTTTATAAAGAAAAACTAATTTTCTCAACATTACACAGTTTGTATGTGATAAAATTAAAACAGGAATTAAGGCTTTCTGTTTCTATTCCTGCGCCCTCTTTTATAATTTCTTGACATCCACAACTGTGCTAATTTTTACACAATATACAAGGTAAAAGTAAAATATTTTACTTAAATTTAAAGTCCTAACTAGTTTAGAAATTACACTAAAGCCATGGAAATTAAATTTGTAAAATTATAATGTTAATTGCTTGACTCCATTAACACATGCAAAAAACAACTGGGGAAATGCAAATTTAAATGTTCATTTGTTCAATACATGACTTGTATTAAGTAACTGTGGAGTCACTAAAATCAGTTTTTTATACTCTACAAAGTCTAATCACATAAGAAATAAAATTAAAACAAAGCAAAACACAAAAATGAGGAAGTAAATGAATGAATTAAATACTGGAAGAAAAAACAATAATTGCTATTTACTATGGCATGTGCTTTCCTTTTTTTTTTAATTGCATTTTTCCTGTTACCGTTTAGTCCCATTATATCCCCTCCCTGCTGCAGTCACCACACTGTTGTCCACGTCCATGAGCCCTTTTTCCTTTTTGCTCAGTCCCTCCACTCCCTAATCTACCACTCCTTCTGCCACCACCACTTTACCTGTCATTCTGCTCTCTCCCTATGAGTCTGTCTCTGTTTTGCTTGTTAGTTATAGTATTGTATCTAGTAGGTAGTTACATTAGGAAAGGGCTAGTTTAGGTAGAGATGAGGGGGCATCACAGCCAAGTCAGCTCCATTTGACTTGGCAGAAGTAGCTAGGAACATAAGTTTTTCAAAACTTAGAAAGCAAGTGTTTTTGTACCAGAGAGGCATTATGTTTTCTTTTTTCATCTTTTCAGCATCTGTTCCTCCTTTCTTCTGTTATCAGCATCTTAATTTAAGAGTGGAGAATAACCCCTTTCTCACTCTCTGTCCTCAGTTGACCACACTCCCCATTCTGTTCCAAGGACAAAGCCTGTTACCTGTACCTGGTCAATGACAATATTACATGGCCCAGAATTTTTGAAGAATGATTTCTTGTTTCAAGTTACATTAATCAGAATAAATTTTGAGACTTTTCCTTAAACCATTAAAAGCAGTGAGTGCCTCTCACAGTGGTTGATAAACTCATAGAATGTTAGGCAGGAATTAATTCTAAATATATTTGTCATCGTGTGGTGAAATCATTCCTTAGAAAAAAAGCCAATGCAGAAGAAATCTGAAACCAGAAATGAAAGGACATCATTTTCCTGTAACATGATTTGAGCTTGTAGACCAAGCTCTATCAAAAGTCCAATAGCCTAGACTTCTCAGTTACATGAACTAATGAATTATCAGCCTTCACTTTAAAGATGGGGAAAAAAAAACAAATCCTAAATTTTAATGTATAATAAAGATATTTAGGCTAATATGAGTTCAGACTTTACATTCTAAGTATGTGATGGAAAGTTTATGCAGGGTTCCATGGGTTGGAGGAAATTAATGAAAACAATGCAGTGTTTCTTTTCTGGGTCGCTTGCAAAATTTATCCAAGTAGTACAAAGCTGAATATTACCAAAATGCGTTGTTATTCACATGATGAGGACCTGGACTTTTGGAATAAAATTGATATGGCAAGGTTGAATCTGAATAATAGTCAAAGATGAACTGTCTATAAAGCTAAAGAGAATAGGAAGATTTCTATACAAGAACCCCAGGAGGATAGTGTTATACTGAAGGATGAGGGAAAGTTATGAAACGTAATCAAATTTTTGGCAAGTAATATCTTTAAATTACTTTAAGTTTTTTAAGTTCACTTTAGAAAATTGTGTTTAACCCACTAATTGTACATTTTTATGTCCAGGATTCAAAATATTTCATTCTTCACCACATCTCTTTAGTATCCAGCTTTATGCTGCTTGTAAAACAAAACTGATTAAGCAAGTCAATTATAATTATTTCTTTTTCATATTAAAAATGTATTTAGTGTCCTGGCTAGTGTGGCTTAGTAGATTGAGCACAGGCTGTGAACCAGGGAATTGCCGGTTCAGTTCCCAGTCAGGGCACATGCCTGGGTTGTGGCAGGGTCCCCAGTGGGGCCACATGAGAGGCAACCACACACTGATGTTTCTCTCTCTCTCTTTCTCCCTTCTTTTCCTATCCCTAAAAATAAATAAATAAACTCTTTAAAAAAATGTATTTAGTATTTTCATGAGAATGATAGGCAAGTTATGTTTTGCATCATAACAAGACAATCTTAATGAAACAACCAGTGAAGCTAAGAAACAGATCTTTGGCAATTTCATAGCAGCACACCCTGCATTCCCCTCCCTGATCCTCTTCCCCAGCTGGCCCCGCCCACTCCTCCACCCACGTGGCCCCTGTCAGCAGCCTTACCAAACCATTCTGAACCTCCAGTATGCCTGCTGGCTCCTTTACTTCTTGGAGTACATCCTGTAGTAGTTGTTTTAGGAAACATAGTAAGTTATCTCAACTTTTGTTTATTTGAAAATTTATTTAGCTTTTGGCCTTGAAATATCTTTAGGTGTTCCATTCCCACTGACAATCATCTTGTCCCAGCAAGTTGAACATATTTTGCCACTCTCATCCAGCTTTGCACGGTCAGTCTAAATTTCTTTGACTTATTTGTAGAAATTCTGCCTTTTTTCTCTGGCTGCTTTCAAAATCCTATATTCTCTCCATTTTAGTTTTACCCAGATTTTAATTTTGTTCATAGTTACATTTGATGGCTTTTCAAAGAAATTATTTAGCTGATTTTCCTCTAAATATTTAGGTTAACAAATTTAATTTTAATTCTCTTATAAAAACGTGTACTCCCCACCCCAACTTCTCACTCTCCACAAACAACATCAATTGTGATTTTGATTCCTGATACATACACGTCTCTCTCTATATATGATTTATTTGACTTATACATCAAATTCTTACATTACATTCAATAATCACATAGCCTTTAGATAATGGAGCATTTTATTGTTTTGTTATTTTGTTGCTGTTGCTACCATGACTAGCCTTATTACAATCAGAAACCAGCTTTATGTGGGCAACACTCCAATTTGCCATCCTGTCTGCATCAGTTAGCTATTGACATAGAGGAAATCACATTAGTGGCCTTAACACACACACATACACATACACATATTTATTTAGCTTATAAATCTGAATATTAAAATTTTGCAGTTGATCTCAGCAGTGTGATTGTTTTGATTTGGTCTGGTCTGGAATTAGCTAATCTCAGCTTTAAAAACTCAACTGTTTGCATTCAGCCGGTAGACCTGCCATGGCTGGGTAATTTATACTGGCTTCAGATGGGGCTGCAGGGACAATTGGGACTTCTGTCCAAGTGACCATCATCATTCAGCTGGAGCTTATTCACATGGTAACAGGATTCCAAAAGTAGCAACATGGCAAGCCTGAATTTACAAGCACTTTTCAAATCTGTTTGAACACCTTTTTTACATATACCAAAGGAAATTGCAGGGTTAAACCTAGGATTAGGGTGCAAAAAAACACTTCCAAAGAGACTGGAAACAGAGACACATGAACGAATTGGTATATTATTGCATCAATCCACTACACTTGCCTACATGAACTCTGAAATGTCAGGACACCTGACTGCAGAATTCCCTCAGGGGGGTGGGTGTGGGTAACGAGTGCTCATTTAAGCTGCTCTGGTGCTCCGTTTCACTTCTGGCCTTGGACAGACCCCTTCCACACACACATATGCACACACGCACACAAATTAATTCTGGATCTTTACTCCAATTCTGTATCAGTGCTGGAAATAAAAGTTATATTTGTGTAGTGGTAGAAACAATGAAACATTTAATATACAAAGAAGGACCCATAAAACCTGTAATTTATTTATAAAAAATTGTGTATTTATTTTTACATGTTTAAACTTCAATCACCTTCAAAGTACTCTCCATTTGATGCAATAAACCTAATAAGATTTTTCCCACTGCTCAAAACAGTTCTTGAACTCATCGATTTTGATTCCTTTCAGTGCTTCTGCCATTTTTTATTCCATCTCTTCCACATCAACAAAATATTTCCCTTTGAGGATTTTTTTTTTTTTAATCCAGGGAAAGAAAAAAATGTCACTTGGGGTGAGATTGGGTGGATAGGGAGGGTGGGGCATGTGACATCATATTTTGTGTTTTATGTTGGAGACAAAAACGGATCAGATTTTAATCCTCAAATGGGATTTTTCAGGGCCCTTATGAACATTAAGAGTGTCTTGAATTTGCTTTTACAACCAAATTGGAAATTAATGAACTTAATCAGTAACAAGAGCCAGAAACCACTGAACACTCAGCACAGTGGAGACAGGTGTGCGCATAAATCACCAATAATAAAATGGGCATATTCGTTGAAAGAGTCTTCCAGAAAATTTCACTAAAGTCTAATGCAGACTCTCACAACAACACCATCTGGTACACTGATACAGACGGGTTCCTAGGACACTCACCTAGTGGGGGAAGCTTGTGTTACAAAGGACCCATCCTCCAGAAGATAATTCCAGGTTTTTTGGGTCTCCCCTTATAAAAAATGTTTAAACTGAATTAAAAAATATTTGAATTCTTTGTTCCATACCAGTTATTTATTTTAACTAAATTTCATTTGGCAAAGTTTTGAAATACAAGAGTTACTGTCTCAGAACTTCATTATACATGTTGATTTTTCCCATTGAAAAACAGAAAGGAGAAATTGTGATGGGAAATAATGAGAGTCATAACCTTTCAGCCCCATGTGCTGCCATACCCTTTGCATGACCCATTTTCCAACATTAGGAGACCAAATGAGACATCAGCTTGCACAGCACTAGATGCTAGGTTTTGTAGTGCAAATACATACTTACTAAAACATACTAGCGTTAATAATAAAATATGAAGTTAATTATAATCTTAAAATGTCTATTATTTTCATTATTATTCTTATAATTATTTTGCTCAATATTAAAAATAAAACTATTTTAGATGAGAAAGATCTAATATACCTTAAAGACAAGACAATATTATTCTTTAAATATATATGTTACATTCTGCCTACTTTTAAAATGCCCTTTGAAAGAAAACAGTTTGAGTGGTTTATCCATACACCCAGTCAGGATTTTTTTCTTGCATTTCCCCTCACTGGTAGGTGTTTCTAAACCCTGACTTAAAGGTTAGTCTTTATAACTAAATGGCTCCTGTTGAAATGACTTTCTTTTTAAAAAAATTCTGTACAAAAGGGAAATTAGTTCTTTTCAGTTGCCTCAGAGCCTCCTGAAAAGAAAATGAGTTTAATGGGCAAGAATTAGTAGGACATACTGCAGAGTACTTGGAACACTGAAGTGGGGTCGGGGAGGAGGGTCCTGACACCTCAGATGGGGAACTGTTCTCTCTTCATTATCTCTGCACGCATTACCTCGGAGGCTTTTAGCATTCAGACTTTCTCTTTCCTTTTCCCTTGTGTTCCTAACAATTTGCTGTGGATATTTTCACCAGGATGCACAACTTCTGCTGCTGATGAGAACCGTCCACCTGCTTCCCCCTTGCTATGTACAGAGAATGAACTGTCTGGAGTCAGGTACGCAGTGCAAAACCTTACCAGGATGCTGTACTTGGAAGAATGATGACAGAGGAAAAAGCCTGGGTAAGCTGGGTGCTAGCAAAATGTGATTAGCACAGTGTGTGCCTGTCTGACCTCAGGGAAGAAAGCATTGCTTCACTCTCCACTAGCTCTGCTGCCTTGGACCAGGTGGCTGTTGGTTCCGCCCCACGTCCAGCCTGCAGCCAGGCCTCCTGGAAGCACACCTTCTTAATTAGTTATAGTCGACTGACTTAAATGAGCTGGAAGTTTAGATCAGGTCTCCTGCTTCATTTTTTGTGTTTTGTGTTGGAGACAGAATGAATTTTAATCCTTAAATGGAACTTCTCAGGGCCCTTGTGAACATTAAGAGTGTCTTGATGCCCTGGCTGGTGTAGCTCAGTGGATTGAGTGCGGGCCTGCGAACCGAAGGATCGCCTTTCGATTCCCAGTCAGGGCACATGCCTGGGTTGCCAGGCCAGTTCCCGGCAGGGGACATACAGGAGGCAACCGCACATTGATGTTTCTCTCCCTCTCTCCTTCCCTTCCCCTCTGAAGATAAATAAATAAAATCTAAAAGAAAAAAAAATAAAAAAAAAAGAGTGTCTTGAATTTGCTCTTATTAACCAAATTGGAAATTAATAAACTTAATCAGCAATAAGGGTTTGAAAATGTTTCTATTTAAATATTACGGGATAACTTTATTCCTAATATATGTTGAACACTTACTGTGACCAGAGCAACAAAATACTTGTGGGGGACTTTAAAACAAGTAGAAGACAAATATCTTCCTCTCAGGAGATATTGGTCCATGTCAGACAGTCTTCAAAGAAAGTGGCCAACAGAAGTAGAAAGTGCAGACCTGGGATTAGGAGGCAAGGCTTTTAAAACTGCAAAAATAGTGTGACGAAAACAGAACAAAACATCATGGAGCTATGCACATATATGCCTTGGGGTTAGGTCATATTTTACGCATAAGTCACTTTCCAGTTTGCTATTGAATAGTTTCTATTTATCAAAAAAGAACATAAAATTATTAAGATGGTGACTATAGAAAAAGTAATTCCTTTCACTAATTTATTCCTAAGTATTTAAAAACAACTCAAAAAATGTCCCAGTTGATCTTGCTTATTTCTCTGTGCCCTATCCATTCACTTTAATGATATCACTAACAAGTTGTTTAAACCAGAAACCAGGAACCTTGTGGTTATATTTGATTTCTCCTTCACTCTTATAACTCATGTAACTTAGAAAGCATGTTAGCATTCTAGCCCGCTTTGTACGTTCACACTCCCCTGGGAACTCCCTCTTTTCCCTCTGTCCCCTTGTCTTATTTTCAGCCTAGTCTTATCTTCACACATGACATGGGCAACTGGTGTGACCTTTCTGCCTTCGATCTTGTACCGCTGCAGTCCATAGACTCCTTGGCTATGACCATGATCTTCAAAAAGATTTCTGATGAATTGTCAGTTCTTATAGAGAAAAGTCTACACTTTAGTCATAGTGTATGAAGAATGTTAGAAACATAACATTTATTCTGTCAGTACTACGACAATACTCTGAGGGGGATATTATTATACAATTTATTCAAGATTTTAAAAACTACTTTACCAAAGATACAGTAAATAAGAGAAGACCTGACACTTGTTTAGCTGCATCTACCTGGCTGCAAAGCAAGGCTTTGGCTGACCCTTCCTGCCTCATCCTATGCACCACTGACCATAGGTGCTCCTATGGGGTATATCATTTGAGAATCTCATTGCCTCTTTTCTGGACAGCCTGTTAATCTCTTCTCTCTAACCATCTTTCAAAAGTGAAATAATGTATATTTTCATTTCCTCAGTTTCTGAAATCTCTCCCAGGAAAGATTATTTAATTATATGTATGCATTCCCATAACATTTTATATATCCCTCTACTGAGAAAACTTTAGATTATATCAGAATTTTTTGCTTATGTATTCATCTCAACCAAAAGACTACGTGCCCATTGAGCATTGGGACCATCTGTGACTCTTATTTTTTTAAATCCATGGCACCTGATAGAATTCATATTTTATAGTAGAACTTCAGGAAATGTATGAGGTCTGTCCAGAAAGTATCCATCTATGCAATATTAAAAAATAGACATTTACTGAAGAAGATACAAGACAAAAGAAATCTTGTACATAGGACAATGATGCCTCAGTTCCCTTCAAAGTAAATACCTTGGGACCTCACACAGTTCTCTTGATTGCAGCATGATGTTCCTTCTGCTCTGGTAGCAGAATCCACAGAATGAATTGTGCCAGAACACATCCCATGCCAAGATTCTGTGTCAAAATCTCAGACACAGTTATTTTTGGAATCCACAGGTCAGCTTCTAGTTCCCACACTGTCAGTCACCAATCTTTGTTGATTGCAGCCTGTACACATTCAACATTCTCAGGTGTTCTGCTGGTTGTAGGCCTTCCAGAATGTGGATCACTTTCAACAGATTCTTGACCATCTTTGAAACATTTGTACCACACTTTTATTTGCACTGCACTCATTTCACGGTCCCTAAAAGCCTTCTGACTCATCCAAATAGTTTCTGCTTAATGCAAAATATGATGCAGATTTATTGTTCCATTTGCTCATTTTGAGATGGCCACACACTACACATGCTCACTCAACAGTGTCTACCACCCCAACTGACTAGCGCTTTAACATCATTGCTCAATTGACTCTCCTTGGCTGCCTGGTTACAATGATGTCATGTAAACTATTCTTGCTATATTAACAATGGTTGGACTTTTTCCAGACAGACCACGTATGTTGAATTAAAGTGATATTTCAAAGAATTTAATTGCCTTTTTAAAGAAGATTGAGAAAGCCATTTCTTGTGAATTGCATGTAGTAATTTTGTTTCTTTTATATTCAGAGTCCTTAGTATAAAGCAAATACAGGTCTAACATATTTATCAGCTATGGACACATATACAAATATTTCTACACTATGTATATATATATCTATGTTAAAATACATTATTAACATATATAGCATAGCACTGGCTGCTGTGGCTCAGTGGGTCGAGTGCCGGCCTGCCAGCCATAGGGTGGCCAGTTTGATTCCCAGTCAGGACACGTGCCTGGGTTGCAGGCCAGGTCTCCAGTGGGGGCGCACGAGGAGCAACCACACACTGATGTTTCTCTCCCTCTCTTTCTCCCTCCCTTCCCCTCTCTCTAAAAGTCAATAAATACGATCTTTAAAAAACATATATAATATTGTTGTGCATATAACATATCTATTCTAAACTAAATAATTTATTGATAGACTCTAGTTATCTTGAATAATTACTTTTCTATTTTACATCCTATCCTTAATCTGGGATATTAATTGTTAAAGCCACTTCAGAGAAATCAGTTACAATCTATTGATGTGATTCACTCTGTTAAGAAAAAAATTTAAAGCTTGAAAGTAAGTTTTTAAAAAGTCATATATACCTGGCTGGTGTAGCTCAGTGGATTGAGCGCGGGCCTGCGAACCAGAGGATCGCGGTTCGATTCCCAGTCAGGGCACATGCCTGGGTTGCGGGCCAGTTCCCGGCAGGGGACACACGAGAGGCAACCATACATTGATATTTCTCTTCCTCTCCTTCTCTCCTACCCTTCCCCTCTAAAAGATAAATAAATAATAAATTAAAAAAAAGTCATATATACATGATAAAGTTAGGGTCTACAAAATATAGTTTAGTTTGACCTATTACAGTGTTACATATTAATTTATAAATGATTCACATATAACAAATAATGTATTTTTATTAAAGATTCAAATAAATTTAATCTACCAAAAAGACAAATCCAAATCTTACAGTTTTGTAGTTTTATCACCTTAAAATACATTAATCTGTTTTGTATCTCTCTGTACAAATTCGTCCTAACATTCTTTTTTTCTGACAGATATTTTGTATTTCAAAACCCCTTCTGAATTGTACTACCAAAATTTAGTCTATTAATGGGTGAAAAATACTCAACATCACTGATCATTGGTAAATACAAATCAAGCCACATTGAGGTACAACCTCACAACAGTTAGAGTGGATATGATTGACAAGATCAAAAATAAGTGTTGGTGAGTGGTGAGTGCTCTGTGAGTGGGAATTTAATTGGTGCAGCCACTATGGAAAACAGTGTCGATGGTCCTCAAAAATTAAAAACAGAATGGCCACATAATTCAGCAATTCCACTTCCAAGCATTTCTTTGAAAAAAATGAAGACATTAACTCAAAAAGATATATGTACCCCCATGTTTATTGCAGCATTCTTTACGAAAACCAAGATATGGAAGCAACCTGAGTGTTTAACAGCATATGAATAAGGTAAGTATGGTATATATATATACACATTAAAATGTTATTCAACCATAAGAAAGAATGAAATCTTGCAAATTGTGATAACATGGATAATTCTTAGGGAATTATTATGGTAAGTGAAATAAATCAGATAGAGGTCTAACTTACATGTGAAATCTAAAAACACACACTCACAAGCTCATAGGTACAGAAAACAGATAGGTGGTTGCAAGAATGAGGGTTGGAGGTGAGGGAAATGAGTGAGGGGTTCAAAAAGTACAAAAAAATTAATGGGCAGAATAATGGCCTTCAAATAATATTTATACCCTAATCCTCATAACTTGTGAATATTTACCTTACATTGCAAAAGAGAATTTACTGATGCTTTTGCAATTGTGGAATTTGAGATGGGGAGATTATACTGGATTATCTAGGTGGATGCAATCATGTGAGTCCTTAGCAGCATAGAACTCTTTCTGGCTATGGTCAGAGAGAGAGTTTTGAAACAGAATGTGACAGAAAAATAGTGTAGTAAGGAGCACTCATTTCCCTATTGCTGGCTCTGAGATGAAGAGGCCATGAGCAACAAAAAAGAAAGACCTCTTGGTGCTATGGTGGCCCTCACCTGACAGCCAACAACAAGAGCACAAATAAAATAGGAATCTCAGTCCTGCAGCCACAGGAAACTGAAGTACACCAACAACCCAAAGAAGCAGGAAACAGATTCTCCCTTAAAGCTTCCAGAAATAAACACAACCCTGCTAGCTTCTTAGAATTTTTTCTTTTATTCTTTTTTTGTCATTTTAAAATTTTTATTGTATTTTTTTCCATTAACATTTAGTCCCTTATACCTCCCCCACTCTTGCAGTCACCACACTTTTGTCCATGTCCATGAGGCCTTTCTCATTTTTGCTCAATCCCTTCACCTCCTAACCTCCCCTGCCCCTTGAGTATCATCCTGCTCTCTATCTATGAGTCTGTCTCTATTTTCCTTGTTAGTTCAGTTTGTTCATTAGACTCCACATATGAGTGAAATCATATGGCATTTGTCTTTCTCTGACTGGCTTATTTCACTTAGCATAATGTTCTTAACGTCCATCTATACAGTTGCAAAGGGTAATTTTTTTCTTTTTTATGGCCAAGTATCATTCCATTGTGTAAATGCCCTATAGTCACTTTATCCACTCATCTATTGTTGGATACTTGGGCTGCTTCCATATCTGGGCAATTGTAAATAATACTGCAATGAACATAGGGGTGCTTGTGTTCTTTCAAATTAGTGTTTTGGGTTCCTTTGGATATATTCCCAATGGTGGAATTGCTGGGTCAAAAGGCAGATCCATTTTTAATTTTTTGAGGTATATATCCATACTGCTTTCCACAGTGTCTGCACTAGTCTGCATTCCCACCAGCAGTGCAAAAAAGTTCTCCTTTCTCCACATCCTCACCAGCATGTCTTTGTTGATTTATTGATGATGGGCGTTCTGACAAGCATGAGGTATGATCTCATTGTGGTTTTAATTTGCATTTCTCTGCTGATTAGTGTCATTGAGCAATTTTTCATGTCTGTTGGTCATCTATATGTCCTCTTTGGAAAGTTGTCTATTCGGGTCCTTTGTTCATTTTTTTAACCATGTTGTTTGTTTTTGGTGTTGAGATTTGTAAGTTCTTTATAACTTTTGGATATTAACACCTGTTCAGATGTATTGGTGAATATGTTTTCCAGTTCTGTGGGTTGTCTTTTTATTTTGTTTATGCGTTCCTTTGCTGTACAAAACTTTTTAGTTTAATGTGGTCCCATTGGTTTATTTTTTTCTTTTGTTTCCCTTGCCTGGGGAGATATATCCAATAAACCATTGCTATAAGCAATGTCCAAGACTCTTTTATGTTTTCTTCTACAATTTTTATGGTTTCTGGTCTAAAACTTAAGTCTTTGATTCATTTTGAATTTATTCTTGTGTGGTGTCAGAAGGTGCTCTAGTTTCATTTTCTGCACATATCTGCCCATCTGTATGTGCTTGCTTCCTCAGCCAAATATTAACTGAATGTAAAGGTATAGGTTTATTTCTGGGCTCTCTATTCTGTCCATTAATCTATATGCCTGTTTTTATGCCAGTACCATGCTGTTTTGATTACTATGGACTTAGAGTATAGTTTGATATTTAGTAGTGTGACATTTATATGTCCGTTATATACAAAAAAGGGATAAATGTGATAAATTTCCAAAGATCCATTTACAACATAGACAGAAGAATGCCATTTCTGAAAGAGAAAAATGTTACAACTTTGGGAAATACTAAAAGTGGAAATGATATTATCTGACTTCTTCTTCTATTTTATGGGGAAGCATTTTACTATCTTAAATAAGTAACTGAATACCCACTAAAGAAGATAAAATTTCTTTGTCTTATTTTAATTAGCTGAAAAATGAGTCATAAATATGAGCCAATGTTTCTAAAAAAGCTGTTCACTGATTAAAAGCATATAATTTCAATCACCTTTTGATCACTGAGATAGAAAAAATATTCTTAGACTATTTGGAAAATTTTTTCAAAGCAAGCAGCTATTTACACTGTGTCGTTCATTTTACCCTCCTAGTATACCTAAATATTCAATAAGAAATTCATTTCCCCTGAAGAATTATTTAGAATAAAATTATAAATGTTTATCCTTCTTTGTATATCCTTAGGATAAATGACTTTTATCCAAAATGTCATTTTTTCAAACATGCCTTTCATCAAGTGTTTCCATTTTCCTAGTGAACCCCTCACACAAACACAACATTAACACAGACTTCTTTCAGAAACAGTGCCATCTACATTAATAAAACAGATTATTTACACATTGGGCAACTATGTAAGATGCTTCTTAATGAAATGTATTAAGAGTACGATAATGTAAATGTAATGTGCCCAATGTCTATATAGTAGTTTGACAATTAGTGAAATTTATGAACTGTTTGAGCATTACTTCATATACTACCTAGAAAAATCTTTCATCTAAGCCATTTGGAGAAAGGAATTCATCATTGCCAAAAAGAAAAAAAAAAGAAAAGAAAAGAGAATAGAGAAAAAAGACCTGATATTTTAACTTAACACAGTATGAAAAATTTTATAATGAGACCTTAACCTCAGGATTTGTACTTCTTAAAGATGTCATATGACTTCTTCTAGTGAGTTTGGAATTAAAGTGGAAGTTATTTTTCCTGATCAAATACTGAAAATGGAGCAGATTTTAGTTTTATTTTCCATCGCTATGACAACTGCCACATGGAATGGATATTTGTCTTCATTTTGCCAAAGTAAAATATGATCATACACTAAATGGAAAATTATAAAATATTAATTGCCTGAGACATATATTTCAACCAACTGAAGTTTCCCTTCAGAAAATACTTTAATTAAAAAAAAAAAGACTTCAAAACATGGGCTGTAAGTTAATGCTATATTTCTTTAAAAAGAAACACTGCCTTGTCTGCGATTTGATGTCTGATTTCTGGAACTTGGTGGTGAAAAAGCTTCTTAAATTAGTCTATTAAGAGCAAGACCCTGATTAATCTGATTGTAGGTTCGGAAAATTATATCCTCTCTTCCTCATTGCCTGCCAATCATATTATCCCTAACATAGAAGATCACCTCTTTTCCTTTGTTTCAGAATCTATTGATGATTTAGAGGCACTAATGAGAGATGTGGGAAAAAGTAAGAGGTAGAGTGAGAATAACCGAGAGAGACAGTGAGAGACAGTTCATACGTGAGAGGGTACAACTGTATTGACCTTCAAAATTTCCCACTTGGTTTCAAAGACAGCAGTAATCACTTTTATTGTTTATTCATTAGCTCGAAAGTAACAAGTGAGATTCTGAAATTCAAATAAATGTGGCTGAAAAAATAGCACTAGGAGAAAATTTGTCTATTCTGTAAGACTTAAGACCAAGGAAAGAAATTATTCTTAAATTAATAAGGATAGTTAAAGAATAAAATTCTCCTGGAAAACACTTGTCTATATACAAAAGTTTATACCCTAGACTGAGAGACACATATTATATGAAATTCAACTGATGCTAGCAAATGATTAGACACCATTTAATTTTTTTAAATCATCATCCTAAGAAAGGACAGATTCATGTTTTGTTCTAGTTAATAATTGCTTTAGTTTGAGTCTATTTATACCATAATTTAGCAAACACACACATAAAAATACTTATTTGTTCTCAAGAAAATTCTTCAACAAATTGTGTATTGTGTCATTAACTAAAGGGATATTTCTCAGGATATATGAAGATACCTCCATGCAATTCAGTCAACTAAAAATCTATCCAATGGTCTGTATGAGGTAACAGGATTGGTATGCCAGCATTTTGGATATAATTGAAAAGCTTCAGATTGCCATTACCTGTATGCTGAATAACATACATGATTCCCTAGATAACAGATAAGAATAAGCATAATTATATTGTTTCTGGAATGCATTGTAGAAGAATTCTTACTCAAATAATAGAATTAGGGAAAATGTGTGTGTGTGTGTGTGTGCATGCGCATGTGTGTGTTTTATCACTCTTTCCTGACTGGTTTGAAAAATCATTAATTCCCAGGAGGTGGAACAAAGTGTTAATGGATGTTGGCATAATGCATACCTTAAGGACTGTTGCTGATATTTTCCATTTTGTTTGCCAAAAGGAAATTTTCTGATTTAATAAATAAAAATTCCACTTAAAATTGTTGTAAGCTAAAAATATGCTCATCTGCCTAAAATATGACTGAGTTAAAAAATTGCTATAGGTAAAGAATGTCAGAATTTGCCTCTGTGAATGTTTATCTTTTAGGAGAAAGATCTACAGCTAGCAAGGTCTATTAAGAACCAAAAATACATAGCATAAATAGATTGCATTTATTAAATATATTCTCTTTTTAACTTCATAGCAACATTATAGAGTAAGGTCCTTTCCCCACATTTTATTGATTAGCAAACTAGAGTTGAAGATAAGTAATGTGTCTGGAATTATAGAATAAATAGCATATAGAATAAAACATCTTTTATACCTAACCACCACATTAAATGACTATCACCCATTTCAAATTAATTGAACCTGAAATTGCCAGTGCCATAAAAATGATTATGTTTATTTAGATTTTTTTTATCAGGAAAGACTTGGAAAGACAAAGTAAAAGAAATGGGAATCTATGGAAGTTCTAGAGGGAGAGATTAAAATAAAAATTGGGAATAATTTTTTATTTTTACTTTTTTGTGATAGTCTAATAATCCATAGAAGAAATAATACAATAGAATGGTTAATAAGATTTTTCAAGATTATATTTCTCTTAAAAATACCTAATAAAATATATGTTGTAGATAAAGTCACTTTCATGTATTAAATAGAATCATATAATTTATCACTGCTATGTCATTTAAAATTTCATAATCACAGCAATCTCTCAACTTTCTCTGCCACTTAATAAGTAAGCAATTCAGGTGATTCAACAATGATTGAGCAGCACTACATTTAAGATTGTGAGGTGCATGATATATGCCATGAAAATCCTCCCAATCAAGTAAAGAAAAATAAACATAAGTCTTACCATCTACTATAAAGGTAGAATGTGAGGAATTCTGTGTCACGTATGTGAAGTGCAATGAGAGCTCAGAAGAGGTCAGTGGAGGTGTTAGAGAAGAGACAGCTTTTGCACTGGGCCTTGATGGCAGGCAGACCAATATATAGACAAGGAAAATAATAGGTAGGAAAGAGAAACACAGCATTCCCGAAAGAATGAAAAGCACAAGAAAAGCACAGCAACAATGAATAATAGAGCATATTTTGCGTAATCTAATGTAATTCTCCTGAACAGCAGAAATGGGAGTGATAGTGTGACCATATCTGGGAGGTCTTTGAATGTCTTATTTAACCACTGCCTTTGAAATAGATTCAGCAAACAGCTCATGTAATCTCCCAAGTTCCCAGCTGGAATTAGTCTATAACGTACCCCAAATGATGGGTAGATTTACTCAAATTTTGTATTAGAGTTGCCATGTTGAACATTACAAGAGACCTGTAAATTTAGATGAGAGTATCTATCTGTTCCTTTATCAGAAATCCATCACCTTTAACAGGAAGCTAATCAACAAAACAAACAAACAAGCATAATATAAACAAAGACACTGAATTTGAGAACAGTCTGACAGTGTCCAGAGGGGGAGGGGAGGGAATTTAAGGGGAAAAGGGGAATGGTTTAGAGCAACAAGTATAAAGGACTCATGGACAAAAACTATGGGGGGTGGAAATGGGAGGAAGGTGGGGAGGGCTGGGGTGGTGGGCTTGGGCGGGGTAAAAGACAGAAAACTGTACAATATCAACAATTAAAAAATACTGATTGAAAATAAAAAAAAAGAAAAGAAAAGAAATCCATCACCATTTAGACTGCAGTTATGCAGTGGCCTTTGGTCTCAACTGAAAAACTCCAGCCATCAAAAGAAATACTTTTCTTTATTTTGTTTTCCTATGTAAATTACTCATGGCAGACATAGGAATAGGCATATCTTAAACCAACCTACATTTCCCCCTCAAGTATGGTTTATTTAAATAAATCACACAAAGAGTAAGAGACAAAATGAGATTTGGGGGCCAATTATCCTGCGGGTCAAAATGTCAAAATTATTAATGACTGTGCTAGAATTTACTAAAACTTTCCAGAAATAAACTGTCCCTATGCTAGGTATTCTCCATGTGTTTAAATAATATATACTTTGTAAGTGATGTTTATGAAAAAAGATAAACATATTTATAGTATATTTAGTGAAAAAAGTTACAAAAGCATGCTGGTAGTATACCGAAATATATAAAATGTAAACTAAAATCTTGAAGGACTTCTATTAACATCTTAACATTCTGTCTTGTATTGCTGGGGTTTTCTCTTATTTAAATTTTCATCGATCCATTTGATTGCAAAAGAGCTTTTAGCATAGTTTCAATAAAATTGTATTGTAGCATTTGGAAAAAAATCATGACTGTGTCCTTTACTGCACCAACCATTTCTCCTTATTCTGAACTCTGTACCCTTGTCATGCAAACAGATGCCACATCCACCTGTTACCCTGATGTAGTACAAATATAAAACATTTTTTATTGAGAGAAAACTTATGAGCAGAGAAGTAAGTATCAAAGCATGTGATATTCCTGGGTTCTTAGGCAAGATGGACTTAGACCAGCTATTATCTGGACTAAATGCAGCACCAGAATGATCTCCTGTGAGGGAACTTCCCACTAAAAGAAATAGCCCCCAGAAGACATCAGAACACCGGTGAAAAAACAAGAACTCTTTTGTTAAGAAAAAAGTCTTCATAAAAAGCCTGCACCCCCCAGAGCTCAGCATCTCATCAGCCAGTTCTTCAGTGAGATGCCCTATACCTACTGAAGGGCTTCTTGCCTTCCTGCTCATCATTGGAAGTGGAGGAATGGGACCACCAAGATTACTGGATTTGTCTCTTGTCATCAATATAGTGTAGTTTGCTCAAACCCCACGTCAACACAGCTGAGCAGCTCGGTAATTAGTACAGTTAACTGATATAACTTCTGATAATTTAAAAAAGTAAAGATAGCTCAGCAATAATTTAGTAGAAAACCAGGAACTGGGATGAGGTCGAGAGTAGGTGGTATATAAGTAGTACTACCCCTTATTTTTTGCTCAGGGAGTCTACAGTTTCAGTGTAGTTTTAGACAGGAAATCTACACATGTGAAAATATTTCAATAATCAGGATGCTCCAAAAATCCAGAATGATTGTAGAAATAATCATTGGCTTATACTTGTTCCTTTAGCAATTTTATGTTGAAGTTGTATGACAAACAAACACTCTCTGGCTGAATAAAATTATGAAAATTAATTTTATGATTTTAGAAAGTTTAATATGAATTTGTTGAATGTGGTTTGAAATTAGTTTTTTTTTTAATTTTCCAATCTTTGCTGTGTTCAATATCAAATTTCGAATAAAGAAGGTAAATTACCATCTAGAATGGTAATTTAGGCCCTAAATGAAGGCCTAAATAAAGGCTAAATAAAGGTCCCGCCTTTATTTCCCCTCTGGCCACCCATTCCCAGCTGCCACCTAACAATTCTACTTTTAAGTTCCAATCATTGACACAACATTATAAACATAGAACACAATAAGCTATTAGGAATAATCCCAAATGAACCTTACTAATTCAGCAAGTTACATTTTAATGCACTTGAGAATTGTCATAGAGCTATATAATTATTGCTATTTTAGGCCTATACCCTCAGTAAACTGTATCGTGTGCTCAGGAGCTACCCTCTCCTTGGGATCTCAACAGGTAAATGTCTATCATTCTTCATGGAAATCAAGCAATGTTATGCATACATCAAACACAGTCTATATTCATTAAAAATAGCTTTTTAAAATTCTGATTATTCCTTCAAAATTTAAAACTAAAAATAAACAAACAAATGGAAATTTTGGCATCCATTTTCTGAAACACTATTTAGTGTCAGAATAATCATAGATCTACATATTTAATTTCATGATACTACATGACTTTTTTACATTATTTTTATATTCTTACTTCTACTGACTTTAACATTATTTGATACTGATAATCTTTTAAGTACTTGAACATTACTTTATTTAATAATCATAAAACCAACCATGATACGTTGTTTTTATCCCACATGGCAAACCAGGAGTTTCAAGTCAAGAAGTTTCAGTAAACACTTCAGCTAATAACTATAAGCACATTCTTATGTCCACATTCAATTAATCTTAGAAGAAAATGTAGCATTGGGAGAAAGTTGGAATTATATTATTGTCTTTCTGACTGATACGGTCTCATTGAGGTCTTGACTTTTGTTCAAGGAAAAAATGCACAGTCTTTTCCTTTGAATGTGTTTTTTGTTTAATAGTTGCACAACAGTTTAAATAGCTCAATTTCCCTTACAGCCACCTTTAACATCACCTAGATAAAGAGGAAAGACTGTATCTTTTATGGGTTCAATGTGTCGTTTCCCACAGGTGCTAGGAACTTTTGAGCGATGGAGAGAGAATTATCTGAAGTTGTTTATATTCAAATAAATCCCATCTAGTTCTTTGCAGTTAATCACAAAGTGGGACACCAAGAAAACAAACAGAACAAACAAGCTAAAAAAAGCAAAATACTGAATTACGAAATCAGAATAACTCTGAATTATATCAATTAACAAATGCAAATATTTTAAAATAAGATTTATTTAAAAAGTATGACCAGATGTTACTCAGTAGCCCCCTTGGGTAATAATTAAGAAAATGAATCTTCAGGAGAGTAAACAAACCTAGGCTTAAAAAAAAAAAAACCCACAAACATTCTGACTTTACACCTAGAGTTGTATGTTTCAGGAAGCGGGAGATAAGGGTTGATATGAAGAACAGGAGATATAAAAGATGTTGACCAGAATTTATTAATCTACAATGTGCTTGCTAAGTCACATATCTCATCTAATTTAGTCTTCCAACAACACTATTATTACATATTCCCCTTAACAGATGAAGAATTTGAAGCTATTAGAAGTAAATAATTCAAGATCAGATGAATGAATGTGAACAGAGAAATTTAAATTGATAGAATAAAAAAGCAATAATAATAAAGTAAGAAAGAGATAGTTTGTTAATGGGCTGAGCTTTCACTTTGATTTGCTCTACTTTGATACTTTAAAGCTCAAAGCTCAACAATTTATTAGATTTCAAGATGCTCAGGTTAAATGAATAAATATGTGCAGTAAATTTTAGTTCAGAAGAAATCAAGTTTATTTCCATCTCAACCACCTTGATTGCAGACTCTGCACATAAAAACAGAAATTCTAATAAGTGATGATTTACAAATATGTTGATAAATGAGAGGTTTAACTGTCACTAATGCAAATCCATAAAGTGAAATCCATTATATTTACATAATTTGCAAATATACAAAACATGAGAATGAATTTTGAAAACTAGTGTAGGTGGTGATAGGAAAACATTTATAATGTTATCCAATTAAAAAAATCCTTGAAGAAAGTAGTAATTGATGAATTATTTATTCATTAAAAGATGTATTTAATCTAGCAGAGGGTTTTCCAATCTTTTGTGCTTGTGTGAAGGAAGGCTTATGTTTAGGGAGCAATACACTGAGTAGGCAATTAAATATTAGATTCAAGTCCTTAAAAGATGGGTAGGAAAGTTTCTGATCTGCCCTTTAATAAGTGAATGAATAACAAGATGATATTTTGCTCATTTGATTGTCTGGAAATTATAGTTTTGGGGACAGATTTTTCAGTTTCAGTATGTAATTTCTGGGAAGTAGTCCCAGAATAATATATAATCAGTCCTAGCCTCTCTATCTTTTAATTTTTACCATGGATAATTATAAAAACTACTTCTGAAATACAAGGTGTGTAAATGAAAAACAAAGTTATGTACTAAAAACATGTGATTAGAAATGTGCGATAAGATCTGAGAAGGGCTCCCCTTCTATTTGCATGCTCAACATGGCTTGTTGGCACTGAGGACTAACAACATGTACGTAATCCCAGAGCTTCAGTGAGAGGAATTGGCATGTAGCACAGGCTGTTGATAATCATGCCTGACATGTGCTTCCAGGAATTTGGCATCTAAAAGTTCTGTGTGTACTTGACAGTTAGCCAACCATATTTGCATTTGGGATTTGGGTGTGGGAAAGAAACGAAAAGCAGGAAAAGTTTTCAACTTCAGAAAATTACCTGATATTTGTGCCTTCAGCTGAATCAAATTTTCTTTTAATTAATCAGTAAGTATCAACTCTTATTATTTCACCACCTCTCCTGTTTTATTGGCCGTATTCAGTTCCATTTTTAAAAAATGGAATTTACTAGGGTAAAATTATGTATGTTTCAGGTATACAATTTTATATTACATCATCTCTATACTGTATTGTGTGTTCACCAGCCACAGTCAAATCTTTTTTTATCACCATTTACCCTAACTTTTACCCTCTTCTACCTCCTCCCAACCCCCTTTCCCTCTGGTAATCAATGTCTGTGCCTGTGTTTTTCTGTCTGTATGCTGTTGTCTGTGTCCATGTTTCTTCTCAATCCCTTCAGCTTTTTACCCAGCCCCCAACCCACTCTCCTCTAACAGCCGTCAGTCTGTGTCCTGTATCTATGAGTCTATTTCTGTTTCGTTTGTTTGTTTATTTTCGGATTTGTCTTTCTCTGACTGGCTTATTTCACTTAGCATAACATTCTCCATATCCATGTATGGATACATACATGCACAAAAATGAAACTAGACCACCTTCTTATACCATACATAAAAATAAACTAAAAAAGGATTAAAGACCTAAATGTAAAACTTGAAACCATAAAAATCCTAGAAGAAAACATAGGCAGTGAAATCTTGGACATTTCTCATAGCAATATTTTTATCATATGTGTCCTTGGGCAAGGGAAACAACAGAAAAAATAAACAAATGGGGTTATATCAAACTGAAAAGTTTCTGCACAACAAAGGAAACCATCAGCAAAATGAAAAGACAACCCACTGTACAGTTGGAGAAGACATTTGCCAATGTTACATCTGATAAGGGGTTAGTATACAAAATTTATGAAGAACTTAGAAAACTCAACATCATAAAAACAAAAAATCCAATTAAGGAATGGACAAAGGACCTGAATAGACATTTTTTCCAGAGAGGACATACAGATGGCCAATAGACGAATGAAAAGATGCTCAACGTAACTAATCACCAGAAAAATGCAACTTTGTATAGTAAGGAATGCTTTCCACGGAAAATTGTCTGTTTTTAAATATAGTAAATGTTTTCATGAGGTATCACCTCACACCTGCCAGCATGGGTATCATCAACAGGTAACAAACAACCAGTGTTGACAAGGGTGTGGAGAAAAGTGAACCCTCATGCACCGTCAGTGGGAATGCAGACTGGTGCAGCCACTGTGGAAAACAGTATGGAATTTCCTCAAAAAATTAAAAATGGAACTGCTCTATGACTCAACAATTCCATTTCTGGAAATACATCCAAAGAAACCTGAAACACTGATTTGAAGGAATATATGCACCCTTATGTTCATTGCAGCATTATTTACAATACCCAAGATTTGGAAGCAGCCTAAGTAGATGAGTGGATAAAAGCACTATGGTACAGTTGCACAGTGGAATACTACTCAATTTCATTTCTAAAGAAAGTAAAGCATAGATGCTCTTTTTCTGCTGCCAAGATCTATACTCTGAAGATTTCAGAGCAACTCCAGGTGGCATGTTATACGATTTTTGACTCTAGCTATCATTAAGTTTATTTAAAAAATAGATGAAACTTTTGGATAAGAGCTAATTATGTCAATTAATGCTCTTTCTGAGGTGGCATGCTGGAAACTTTTATTACATTTCTCATAGATGAATATCTTCTCCTTTTCTGTGTTTCAAGGTGAAATCATCTATTTTAATAACATTCCCTGCCATTACCATATGGACATGCTACAACTTTTCATTCCCATAAGCAACTAATGCCAAGTATACTTTGACTCCATGAAGAATTCATTGCCTTTTCAATAAATTCTAGTAATGTTATATTAACTGTGCTTTAATTCTTATTAATAGACATCAAATTTTTTTCCATGGGTAATAAAGTTATTTCTTACACTTTTGAGTAGAATATATAAAAATTTTAGGAGTTAATCATCTAATATGTATAAGCTATAAGTTTTACAAAAGCAGTAGCTCTAGTACTCTTAAGGATCATTGCTCATTCTGCCAAGAAAAGGCATCTTATTGAACACAAGCCTCCATAATGGGGCTTTTATGAGTCTGAGCTAAAGACTTTATCAGGTTCTGTTTTCTAGATTGTTCAATGTAATGTAACAGGGGTATTTATAATGTTTCCAAATGTTAAGTATAGTCAGTCAATAATTTCTCATTATTATCTTAGTCTAATGATGTGGAAAACATCTTCTATAGAGTTTTACATTTACTGCATTTAAAAACAGAAGACTTTCTGTGCACAGCATTTCTCTCATATACAAGTGGCACAGCTTCTGTTGCATGTATATTATTTATATAGAAAAGGCACCATTTAGAGGTATGACTACATGAACACTTAGCAGACTAGAAACATGTTTTATACAATTAATGGGAGTTTTTAAAGCTTTAATTTATTTACTTTTTACTTAAAATAAAACTCTTGTTTCTTTAAAAAATCCAAGAATATAATATAAAGATAAAATTACCCATACATCTACATTTCCATATGTTTAATTTTAAAAATTATTTATTGTTGTTCAATTACAGTTGTCCATATTTTCTCCCCACCCCTCCTGAACACCTCCTCTAAACCCACATCCCTCCCTTGCTTCCACCCTCCCCCTTGGTTTTGTCCCTGTGCCCTTTATAGTAGTTCCTGAAAACCCTTCTTCCCACTTTCCCCTCCCCCTCCCCTCTGGCTCCAATGTTCCAATGTTGTTAGATTGTTCTTAATTTCAATGACTCTGGTTATATTTTGTTTGTTTGGGTTTTTTTTTGTTGTTGTTGTTGTTGATTATGTTCAAATTAAAGGTGAGACCATATGGTATTTGTCCCTCACCACCTGGCTTATTTCACTTAGCATGATGCTCTCCAGTTCCATCCATGCTGTTGCAAAGGGTAGGAGCTCCTTTTTTCTCTCTGCTGCATAGAATTTCATTAGGTAAATGCACCATAGTTTTTTGATCCACTCATTTGCTGATTGGCACTTAGGTTGCTTCCAGCACTTGGCTATTGTAAATTGTGCTGTTATGAACATTGGAGTGCATAGGTTCTTTTGGATTGGTGTTTCAGAGCTCTTAATATATAATCTCAGCAGCAGAATTGCTGGGTCAAAAAGCAGTTCCATTTTCAATTTTTTGAGGAAATTACATAATGTTTTCCACAATGGCTGTACCAGTCTGTATTCCCACCAACGGTGCACTAGGGTCCCCTTTTCTCCACATCCTCTCGAACACTTGTTTGTTGATTTGTTTATGTTGGCCATTCTGACTGGTGTAAGGTGGTATCTCGTTGTGGTTTTAATTTGCATCTCTCTGATAGTGATGCTGAGCATCTTTTCATGTGTCTCTGTATGTACTCCTTGGAGAAGTGTCTGTTCAAGTGTTTTGCCAATTTTATAATTCAGTTTTTTGTCTTCCTGGAATGGAATCATGTGAGTTCTTTATATATTTTGGAGATCAAGCCCTTGTCTGAGGAGTCATTGGCAAATATATTTCCCCATACAGTTGGATCTCTTTTCATTTTAATGCTGTTTTCTTTAGCCATGCAGAAGCTTTTTAATTTGATGATGTCCCACATGTTTATTATTTCCTTTATGTCCCTTGCTTTAGGGGACATATCCCATAAAGATATTGCTGCATGGAATGTCTGAGATTTTCCTGCCAATATTTTCCTCTAGGACTTTTATGGTGTCACGACTTATATTTAAGCCTTTCATCCACCTTGAATTTATTTTTGTGTATTGTATAAGTTGAAAATTGAGTTTCATTTTTTTTTTTTGCATATAGCTGTCCAGATCTTCCCACACCATTTGTTGAAGAGGCTATTTTTACTCCATTTTATGCTTCTTCCCCCTTTGACAAATATTAATTGACCATGCAGTGTTGGGTTTATTTCTGGGCTCTCTGTTCTGTTCCATTGGTCTATGTGCTTGTTTTTATACCAGTACCTGGTTATTTTGATTACAGTGGCCTTGTAATACAGCTTGATATCATGTATTGTGATCCCTCCTCCTTTGCTCTTCTTTCTCAAAATTGCTGCGGTGATTAAGGGTCATTTATGGTTCCATATAAATTTCTGAAATGTTTGTTCTATATCTGTGAAATATGTCATGGGTACTTTAACAAGGATTGCATTGAATCTATAAATCATTTTGGGTAGTATGGCCATTTTGATGATGTTAATTCTTCCAATCCATGACCATGGTACATGCTTCCATTTGTTTGTGTCTTCCTTAATTTCTTTCTTCAGTGTTGTAATAGTTTTCTGGGTACAGGTCTTTTACCTCCTTAGTTAGGTTTATTCCTATGTATTTTATTTTTCTTGTTGCTATATCAAATGGTATTTTTTCCTTATTTCTGTTTCTGATATTCCATTGTTAGTGTACAAAAATTCCTTTGGTTTCTAAGTATTGACTCTGTACCCATCTTTTGCCAAATTCATTTATTAGGTTGAATAGTTTTTTGGTGGAGTCTATAGGATTTCCGTGTACACTATCATGCCATCTGAAGTGACAGTTTTGTTTCTTCCTTTCCAATTTGGATGCCTTTTATTTTATTTTTTTCATGTCTGAATGATGTGGCTAGGACTTCCAATACTATGTTGAATAGGAGTGGTGAAAGTGGGCATCCTTGTCTTGTTTCTGATCTTAATGAAAAAGTTCTAAGTTTTTGTCCATTGAGTATGATGTTGGCTGTAGGGCTCTCATATATGGCCTTTGTTACGTTGAGGAATGCTGCCTCTATTCCCACTTTGCTAAGTGTTTTTATCATAAATGGGTGCTGTACCTTATCAAATGCTTTTTTGCATCTATTGATATGATCCTGTGATTTTTGTCTTTCATTTTGTTTATGTGGTGTATTATGTTTATTGATTTGTGACTATTATACCATCCTTGCATCCCTGGAGTGAATTCCACTTGGTCATGGTATATGATCTTTTTTTAATGTATTGCTGGATGCAGTTTGCCAATATTTTGTTGAGGATTTTAGCATCTGTGTTCATCAGGGATATTGGCCTGATGTTTTCTTTCCTTGTTATGTCTTTATCTGGTTTTGGGATTAGGATGATGTTGGCTTCATAAAAAGAGTTTGGGAGTCTTCAATCTTTTTTAATTTTTTGAAATAATCTGTGGAGAATGGGGGTTATCTCTCCCTTAAATGCTTTGTAAAATTCTCCTGTGAAACCACCCAGTCCCGGACTTTTGTGTGTCAGGAGTTTTTTCATTACTGCTTCAATTTCATCTGCTGTTATTGGTCTGTTCAGGCTTTCTGCTTCTTCTTTATTGAGTTTTGGTAGATTACATTTTTTCTAGAAATTTGTTCATTTCACCTAGGTTTTCAAATGTCTTGGCATATAGTTCTTCATAGTGATTTCTTACAATCCTTTATATTTCTGTGGTGTCAGTTGTAATCTCTCCTTTTTCATCTCTGATTGTGTTTATTTGGGTCCTTTCTCTCTTTTTTTTTTCTTGATGAGCCTGCTTAAAGGCTTGTCTATTTTGTTTATCTTTCCAAAGAACCAGCTCCTAAATCATTGATCCTTAAAATTGTGATTTTAGTCTCTTTGTCATTTAATTCTGCTCTGATCATGGTTATTTCCTTCCTTCTCCTTGCTCTGGGCTGTCTTTGCTGTTGTTCCTCAAGTTCTTGCACGCATAGGGTTAGGTTGTTTATTTGAAATGTTTCTATCTTTTTTAGATAGGCCTGTAGTGCTATGAACTTCCCTCTCAGGACTGCCTTTGCTGTGTCCCATAAGTTTTGGATTGTTGTGAGTTCATTTTGATTTATTTCCAGAAACTTTTTGATTTCTTCCCAAATCTCATTCTTGACCCATTCATTGTTTAATAACATGCTAGTCAATCTCTATGTTTTTGAGTGTTTTAAGTTTTTTTTTTTTTTTTTTTTTTTTTTTTTTTTTTTTTGAGGTTGGCTTCCAGTTTCAGTTCCTTGTGGTCAGAGAAAATTCTTGGTATAATTTCAGTTTTCTCAAATTTGTTGAGACTGGTTTTGTGTCCTATCATGTGGTCTATCTTTGATAATAGTCCATGTGCATTTGAAAAGAATGTGTAGTTAGATTCTTTGGGATGAAGGGCTATATATATATCAGTTAAGTTCATTTCATCTAAGGCATTGTTCAATGCCACAATATATTTGTTGATATTTTGTTTGGAAGATCCATCCATTTTTAACAGTGGGGTGTTAAAATCCCCTACTATAATTGTGTTGTTTTCAATATCTTTCTTGAAGTCCTCTAAGATTTTTCTTTATATATTTGGATGTTCCTGTGTTGGGCGCATGTATATTTGCTATGTTTATGTCTTCTTGATGGATTCTTCCCTTGGGTATTATGAAGCGACCTTCTGGGTCTCTTTTTATGGTTCTTTTTTTTGAAGTCTATTTTGTCCAATGTGAGTATTGTTACCTCAGCTTTTTTGTCCTGTCCATTTGCTTGGAATATTAGTTTTTAGCCCTTCACTTTCAGTCTGTGTAAGTTTTTTGTTCTGAGGTAGGTCTCCTACAGGCAACATATGTGTGAGTCATGTTTTCTTATGCATTCCACTATTCTATGTTTTTGATTGGGGCATTTAATCCATTTACTTTTAAGGTTATTATTGATAGGTACTTACTCATTGCCATTTTTTTGTACTTGTGTTCCTCTCCCTTTCACTGTTTTTCTTCCTGTTCTTAAAACAGACCCTTTAGCATCTCCTGCAGTGTTGGTTTGGAGGAGGTATATTCTTTGAGGCTTCTTTTGTCTGGGAAGCTTCCTATTGACCTTCCATTTTAATTGAGAGCTTTGCTCAATAAAGTAGTCTTGGTTGCAGGCCTCTGGTTCTCATTACTCAGAATATTTCTTGCCATTCCCTCTGGCTTGGAGAGTTTCCACTGAGAAGTCAGCTGCTAGTCTTATCAGGGCTCCCTTGTACGTCACTTCCTGTTTTTCCCTTGCTGCCTTTAAGATTCTCTCTTTACCTTGGAATTTTGCTATTTTAATTATGATGTATCTTGAAGTGGGCCTCTTTGGGTTCCTCTTGATTGAGACTATCTGTGTTTCCTGGATCTGTGTGATCTTTTTCTCTCATCAAATTAGGGAAATTTTCCATCATTACTTTTTCAAACAGGTTTACTAGCCCTTGTTCTTCTTCTCCTTCTGGTATCCCTATTATATGCATATTATTACTTTTCATGTTTTCCTGCATTTCCCTTAACCCCTCTTTGTTCTTTCTGAGCCTCTTTTCCTTGTCTCACTCATTCTGGGTGTTTTTTTCTACCTTGTCCTCCAGCTCACTGATCCGATCCTCCGCTTAATCAATCCTGCCTTTGATTCCTTCTACTGTGTTCTTCAGTTCAGAAATTGTATTTTTCATTTCTTCTTTGCCCTTGTTGATAGTTTCTATTTCCTTTTTCATGTTGATATAATTTGCAGTGAGTTCATTGTAGTTTCCCTGTAGTTTTTGGTAATTCTCAGTGAGCCCATTGAGCTTCCTTATAAGCATTGCTTTGAACTCAATATCTGATAGTTGAGTTGCCTCTATTTCATTTAGCATTCTTTCTGAGATTTTGTCCTTTACTTTAATTTTGGGATTGTTTCTTTGTCTTCCTATTGTTTGTAAGACCCTTCTTGTTAGCCTCTGCTTCTTAAATTAATCTGTGAAATTCTATGGTAAAATACTTGTGAGATTCAGTGGTGCTATCTCCTTGATCTCCCAAGCTCACTGGTCTTGGGCTGTCATTTATATTGGCTCTGTGTATGTCTTTGGGTTTTGATTGCTGTTGGGTCTTTCTTTGGTGGGTCCTTTCCACCAGCTGGTTAACTGAGGGTCACTCTGTCCACCACCTCTTATATTTTATTGTGCAAATGTACGCATGTTGTGTTGAAACTGGTTCTTCCATGTGTACAAGGTTTTGAGGCTTCCCTCTTGCTCTTGTTCAGTTGTTTATTCTGGGTAATTTCTCCACTCTTTAGTTGCATTTCCATATAGGTCCTGGGTTGTGTTAGTGTGGTTTTCACTCCCTCCTTCACCTTCTGATGTTATCTGTTGGTGGTTCCTTTGTTGTTAGGATTCCTCTTCCAACAGTTATTCTGGTGCTCACAGCTTCCACCTACTCTTTTTTGTGATCAGTTGGAGGGGGATGGCAAAATGGTTTAAAACAGCAAGAGAGTATTCTATGATATTTATAGTACCAGCCCATAGAGAAGAGATAGGAGATCCTTTGGGTATGTATAGTGTTAACGATGATATTTCACCCAACTAGCCACTTTTTTAGAAAGGGTAGAAGGAAGATAAGAAGCTTATTAGGGAAGGAAGGACTGTGAGTTGTATCTAGAAAGCAGTCAGTTTGTGGGAGGTCAGATCCTGAGGTAAGGTGAGAGTTAAGGATAGTAAATAGGTGTAGTGTGTGAGAAAATAGAGTTAACCACAACAGTAATAGAGTTCAGGAAACCGTGAAGTGGGCTGAGATCTGGGAGAGGTGTTGTATATTATTTACAATTGTATAGAACAGCTATTTACAAGAATAATGGAGCAACAATCATATGACAGAATCTATGTGATCTGGATAACCAGAATAGGAAGTATAGGACCTGGAGTAGTGTGCTAATGGAACCCAAGTAAAGTGAAGGACAGTAAATTAGCAATATACCATGAAAGAGAGAACAGGGGAAACCAGTCATACAATACAATTTAACCAGCCAAGTGAAAAAGACTAATCAGAAAGAAGAGGAATACAAAAATACTAATAAAATAAAAGATGTACGAATAATGAAAAATAATAATACAAATATGCAATAGCTTGCAAGTTCTCTGTAGTAGCAAAGTGAAATTTGTCTCACTGTCTCAGCTGTCCGGATGTCCCTTCTTTGGGTCCATCTCTGGTCTTTTCACAGTTCCAGGGTTTTTTTTTTTCCTTTTCTTTCTTTCTTTCTTTTTTTTTTTTTTTTGTCTCACTTGTGGGAATTAACAACCACACCTAAAACAAAAGCAAACAACTAGAACAGGAACAGAACCACAGAAATGGAGATCACATGGAGGGTTAGCAACAGGGGAATGGGAGGAGGTTAGAGGGGGAAAAGGTACAGAGAATAAGTAGCATAGACAGTAGGTAGAAAATAGACAGGGGGTGGGCAAGAATAGTGTGGGAAATGTAGAAGCTAAAGAACTTATGACACATGGTCATGAACTAAGGGGGGGATGTGGGTGGGAGGGGGTGTGCAGGGTGGAGGAGAATGATGGGGGAAAATGGGACAACTGTAATAGCATAATCAATAAAATATATTTTTAAAAAAGCCTCCTGCTGGCTTCAAACTGGCCAAGCTAGTCTTGCTGTTCTTCCTGGCTGGAGCAGGCTGAGGGGTAATTGATTTCTCTTTTCTCCATTCCTAATTGGCAGTCAGTCTTGGCCAAGTTCCCCAGCAGCCTCTGGTCTGGGAGCACACTCTCTCTGGGGCTTCGGGTGTGGGCTCGGAGCCTTCCGCAGAGTGCACTCTCCCTAGGTTGTGAACACGCTCACTTGGACTGGCTGCCTCCAGTCCTCTCAGGTTCAGGTGCACACTCTTCCTAGGGCTACGGGCCTTCTGCACCACCTCAGGAGTGTTGTGCAGCTGGGGATGAGGCCAGAATGACTACTGCAGGAGAATTCCCCAAACAGCTGCCAAGTGTCTCTTTTTTTCACTTTTTCTTTTTGAGAAATTCCTCCTACTTAAGCCTTCTGCTGCGTACAGTGGCCTGGCCTCCCGCACAGCCCAATTCTCCATCCAGACCAGTGACTATCGGGGTCAGGGCCCATCACTAGGTGACTCTCAACTCTCCAACCGGTGTCCACAGACTCCGTGGGTGCTTACAGCCCCTGTATGTTTGCCTTTTAGTCCTTATTCACCTCTCTGCAACTTCGAGCAACCAGGTCTCTCCTGGTACTGCTCAAACCTTGATTGGCAGGGAGGGAGCAGTTGACCTGGCTCTCTCCCAAGGATCCCGTGGCACGCCTGATGGGTACCAGGACTGGGGCTGCAGCTGCCCTTGTCCCCATGCTTGTCCCAGGGACCTTATTGTCCTGAAGCACTCTCCTTACCATCTGGTTTTTCAGTGTCCGCTACAATTTTTGGTCTCCTATCTTCATATATGCTGGAGTACTGTTGGCTGTTCACTCTGTTCCTTTAGTAGATCAGCTAGGTGTTTCACCCATGTGCAGGGGGAAGTGGGCTCCACTCCTGCCTACCTCATTGCCATCTTCCATCTTCCTTTTGTAGTGTAGACATTTGATTTAATATTGTGTTTACACTATCAGAATTGTTTAGTGTTCTGCATACATTTATTTTAAATTTTAATAGATAATAAGTCATATTTCATATACTTTTTAACCTAATTTACTTCAGTGGTATAATATTAATATACTTTATATCACAAATGCATTTCTATGATGCCATTTTACACAGCTATATTGGGCTCCATCTTAAGGATTTAGTTCATTCAAACTTCAATGTAATGATGTCAAGATATTTTCTATTTTCCCACTAGAACAAAAAATGTTACACTAAACATTTTTGCAGCTAAATGTCTGCACAAATCCTTAGTCATTTTCTGGGGATTATTATTGAAGTGGAGTTGCTGAATATTTGCAGCTAATACACATGTGTGGCTGTTATGCTTCTACATATTTTACATGTAGTAACTCTGAGTGAAGTGCACTATTATTACCTTTATATTAAATATGAGGTAACTAAAGCATATTCAGTTTATGTTAACCGAATTTTCAAGTGACCCTAGTCTGTGCTCTTCAGCACACCAAAGAATATGTATATTCCTTACTCAATTGGTTAATATTACTAAATGTTCCCCAAGTTTCAGGACAACAGTTTATCTTAATCAGCAATGAATGAATATCACCTTTCTGTGAAGTTTGCACTGATTTTTTTAAGGATTCACAAAATACAATATGCTGCTATGATAAATGATTCTACTGACAAGGAGTAAATTTGATTAATTGATATCCAACCACATTAAAGTTTTTCAGCATATGTTTTCATTTATATTTCAACTAGAAATTGAAGTCAAAGTTTAGATCAATGCTTTCTTGGTGTCAATGAAAGATCCATTTTAGGTTGTGAAAACTATGGCATAGTCTGGGCTTGTCAGGTTGTACTAGAACTTTCCCTCTAAACTGTTCCTGTAATTTCACATGGACTCAGACTGAAGATGTGTGTGTATGTACCTTATTGCATGCTTCCACCTGTCTAATTTCCTCAAGTACTTTACTAAAGTGAAAAAAATGCCTGGAAAAGGTGTATTATAATGAGCTTTCTTCATTAACCTTGAATTTCTGGCACAATTTATTTTTGGAAAGAAGATGGAAGGAAGGGTATCAGTCTAACTTCATATGACTTGTAATCAATATTAGAGATTCCTGTGTAGAATAAATACCAAGGTGCCAAGGCAAAACTGGATTGGTATTAATATGTACTCCAGGGTTGTCTGCTTAGACAAAGATTAAAAAGCACAAGCGTATCCACTAGCCTGTTGTGACTTGAAATCACTCCAGAATCTGTCATTTACAATAATCACTTATTTTGTATTCTGGTATCAGCAGGTCAGAGTATTTGACAACAATAACATTTAAAATGCCATGTACAGAAACCTTACTCTAGTAATTTGAGCAATTGAGAAAGAAACAAACCTTTTTATAGGTAAAAGAAAAGAAAACTAATATTGAAAAGAAAATTATGGGGTTAGGTTTTCAGGAAAAGTACCTCTCCATGAAACAAACAAAAAAAATGTATATAAATAAAAGTGCATTTGAAACATTCTATCTGGTTTGCTTGAAAAGAAGTTTCTTACCTCTGCCTTAGAATAAATCTAAATCAGTTTTATTCTGAATTATTTTGTGTGTGAAATCCCAGATTCATGTACTATTTAAGAACTGTGGTATTATAGAATGATAGTTCCAACTTTCAGAAACTATGAAATTCATTGTCCCATAAATAACTGCAAATTTTTTGAAGTGTAACTAAATTTCAGTTACTGTCATACCACTGTTTTGTCGAACCATTAGATAATTTCAGCAATTTTCAACTTTTTTTATCTCATGCTACACATAAACTAATTACTAAAATTCTGTGGCATACCAAAAAACAGTATTCTCTTTGTCGATCTGACAAAAAAATTAGTTATAATTCTAAGTCATTAATGATGGACAGCTATTGTGTTGGCTGCTATTATTTTTTTAACAATCTAAGGGAAAAGAGGCCTGTGTCCCTGACTAGCCTGGAATTGTATTTTAAAAGTTCTTAACGCACACCAGTGTGCCTCCGGCTACGCACCGGTGTGCTGCGGCCACTGGCTGAAAATTGTTGACTCTTTGTTTAGTCTTTTTCATCTCCTAAATGAAACTGAGAAAAATGGAGGTGGATCATTTTCTATTCTCTATTTCTGTACAATGATTAAACCTCACTACAATCTATTTTATGGGAATATTTTTGGAAAAGCAAAAATTAATAACAGGAATGCAGCTATCATTTAATTTTATATTTTAGTTTACTGAATATTTCAATTACAGTAAAAAGTGGATACAGGTGTCAAAATGTGTATTCAATTAATGCTGAATACCTCGTGATTTTCACCCCTAAATTTCACCCACAAATTTTCTTTTCTTCTCCCTCTCCCTCTCCTTCTCCCTCTCCCTCTCCCTCTCCCTCTCTCTGTTTTTGGTCAATTTAAATGCTAAACCACAACTTCAAATTGCCCCTTACCTTGATAAGGGGCCAGCGGTGTACCTGTTTGATGCAACGGGTAATATGTTCAATCTCTGTGTATCTATGTTTAGACCAGAATGGTGAGTCTGAATTTGACCTGTGCAGCAGTCATTGCTGTTCCCCTGCTCAGATCCTCTTTGGAGGCTGATCCACCCATCTCTCAGTGGTTATAAGTACTGGCTGACACATCAGGCCACCTCCCAGGCAGCCTGTGACCAATGACTGATTGACAAAGGTGAATAAAGGCTGGGCTCTTCCTTCCAGGTGCAACAATTCATTCGCACCATTTCCACGGCAGGGTTCTCTGGCAAATGAGCCTGAGGCCAGACAGGCTTGCCTGCAACCCACGTGGACGCCTAATTTTTCAGGGACCCAGTCTGCTCTCCTCCCTTGCTGCAGGTGCCACCCCAGGCTACTTCTTCAATATGCTGCTTGCAAAAGAATTCATATCTCAGACTTTGCTTGTAGTGAACTTGATCTAAGAAAATATCATATCCTAACTGAAAAAAATCAGTATCAGCTGACATGGAAATGATCTTTTTCAGTATAATGTTTAGGCAGTTCCAGATGATTAGGACTTTGTACATTTATTTATAATGAGAATTTTTAAAAGTAGGTTCAGAGTATTGTTTTTTCTCAGTCCTAGTCTGTTTGCATTTAAAATCAATTCTGTGGCCAATAGAAAGAATGAAAATGCTTTCATAACATACTTTCACAAAAGAGACATTTTTACCTTTAAAACAAAGTTTATTTTTTCTGCAGCATGAGGGTAAGAGAATTTAAGAGGGGAAGAGAATTTAAGAGGACTTAATAAGATTGCTAACTTCATGTAGAATGTATATGTTTTAGTCATTAGACAATGGATATAAAGAAAACCTAAATTGTTCTTTAAGTGTTCTGGGTTCCTTAGTTTTTCTCTGCTTAAATGATATTGACGGTTGGCTTTACTGAAGAGGATATGTGTGCTTGGAGCCTCACAGACATCATCCATCCTTCTCTCATGCAAAAGACAGAAGCCCTGTGCCGGCACACAAAATCCAATGGCAGCTATGGTAGCAGAAAATCAATAGACTGTATTAGAAAACTCAGAGGCTAATCAGGGCCCAATCTTTAGGCGGATGTACTCCAAGAGAGGCATTGCTTTAGGATATAACTCAATTCTCTGAACACTACAGACTGCAGATTAATTCAAGCATTTAGGGGGAAAATGAGGGTCTTTAAAATATACATTTTGTTCTTTATTGCCTCCCAGAGAAGCTTCAGTGCAGTACTGTAATGAGTAATGATAACGTACATTCTTAAAAACTGATGTTAGCTCAGGCATTATGCCCAAATAGAATGAGTCCCTGCTGTGTGAAGCAATGAGATGTCATTAGTAAGCAGCATCTCTGCAGACAGAGAACGAATATTGTTACTTGTTAAACACACTATTAATATCTGTAAAGATAAATGACAATTAGCTCTTTACTTGCATAGGCAGCTGATTTTGCTGACATATATGTGCCATATATAACACACATATAAACATATATGTTTATATATAGATAACATATGTGTGATGTATATATAACATATATATATATATGGAAAGAGAGATACTTATATATGTTAATTCTCACCCAAGGATGGATTTATTTATTGATTTAGAGAGGAGGGAGGAGAGAGAGAAAGAGAGAGAGACACACAGAGACAGAGAATCATCAATCGGTTACTTCCTGGGTAACTGGTCTATTCCCTGACGGGGGATGGAATCTACAACCTTGGGTATATGGGATGGAGCTCGAACCAACTGAGCCACCCAGCCAGGGCTTCGATGCATATTTTAACTGATCCTGAATTCTAAGGGAAGGTTCATGCCCAGATCCAAATGTAGTGTGTGGCAAGTTTCAAGTAACTGGAAAATGACACTGTATAATGAAAATGCTTTTAGGTTAAATTATTCAAAAATACCAGGCTCTGAACAATAGCTGAATATTTTAAACCTGTATCATGTTTTCTCCCTTGGGAAATCAAAGTACTTTGGAATGCATCATATGGCAACTTTTCTAAATTTTCTCAGAAATGAGTAGAACATTTTCTTAATTCAACTATTTTTTGTCACAGTGGGGTTATAGACTATATGCAAGAATTGTACCAGCAACACAGATTTATAATAGCATACCCACCTTCTATTCACATGTATTTTTAACATTCTTAAGCCATCAACAAGTCTTCCAGATAGGTTTGCATTTTGATACATTTATCATATTTCAACATGATCCTGAATTATGGATGACAAATCCACGTATCAGAATTAAAGGCACATGTTTTTAATGAATCTTTGATTTTATCTTAGGTTAACAACTTTAATTTAAATATTTAAGAAATATATGTACTTACTATCATAAATGAAATGTCAAGGTCATTTCAAATCTAATAATTTAAACAAAAAAGTATCATCATGAAAAATGAAGCTTTGCTTGGAAACAAAAGCTAATTAAGAGTGTTTTAATACCCCAGAGAGAGAAGTGTACAGAGAGTAGTCACAGTTGGTTTAAGACTGGCAACTCTGTCGGATGTGACAGCACATTCAGCTCGTCCCACGCAGACACAACCCGGCATCTGGGAAGATAATTATTAGACTTCAGAATGCTTCTTGGAAAACGTCCATGTATTAGAGTGCTTACAAAAGCAGGCTTTCTGGAATTACCATGGTTTTATATATTGATAAATGCTCTATCAACATTTATTTATCACTTTACATCTGAGTTATAGTTATTTTGAAATGTGAAAAAAGTACTGTGGCTTTAAAAATATTTTTAAAGTATAAATATTTTTGTTTTCATTTTTAAAGACAAATTATTATAATCTGCAATGCTAAAATTTAAAATACCAATGCATTACCCCTGTGAAATTATACTTGTGAATAAACTCTCATAAATAAAATAAGTAAAAGGATCTAACTTTCACATAAACTTTCAAAATATTTTACCTTTTATTTTACCATTTAGAAATTCTGAGATGTCCTCTTTTTGAAAGTTTTTAAGTAAAAAATTTCAGACATATTTCAATACATAGTATCCCAATACAATAATCATAACAAAATATACTTCTCACATTTTTAACAGAAACTGTATCTAATAATTACCTTTTACTTTTATAAAGATTTTTTTTTTTTAATTTTTATAGAGAGGGGAAGGGAAGGAATAGGAGATGGGGAGAAACATCCACGTGTGGTTGCCTCTCTCACGCCCCCTACCTGGCACCTGTCCTGCAACTCAGACATGTGGCCTGAGAGGGACATGAACCCTCAACCCTTTGGTTCTCAGTCAGGCACTCAGTCCACTGAGTCACACCAGCCAAGGCTCTAATAAGTGTCTTTTAATGTGAACAAGAAAAGACTAATTTGAATCTTCAGTGGATAGAATTAGTGTGATTTATTTAGTGAGACAAAGGGTGGTTTGGAATTTTATGACACTGTGTAGGTCACTTCAGTGTTTTCAATGTAGAATCTGGCTATTTTATTGATTGTAAATATCTTATTAAACAGAACTCTGGCAAAATAAAACACATTTTCAAAACACATTTAAATGCCACGGCATAAAAATGTTTTCTCAAATCTCCTTCCACCGCTATTCTCTCATATCACATAAATTCTACATCCCTTAGTGTTTAGCAGACACATAGTCTTGTTGTCTCCCTTTTGTTTTAGGTTCTAGGAATCTTCAAGTATTCTCAAGTTTTTATGGAAAAAATCTTTACATACAAGTGATGGAAACCACATTTAAACATATCCCCAAATTGTCTGGGTTTGTGTAACTGATAAGCCCACAGTCTGTAGATTCATGAAATCAATGATGTCAAGATCACCTTCCCTCAGGCTCAGATTTTTTGTTCATATGTTGATGAAAAGCCTGTTTGCAGAACCAGACACATCCTAACAGCTTATCACCCCCAGTGGAAGAAGAACATGCTATTGTAATGAAAAAAAAAATGTCCTTGAAATAACTCTGATTTGTCTAATTTTGTCACAAATATTTGCTGAGTAAATGAATTCCTTTCCCTTCCGTGCATCAGTTACTTTCCCTGATTTGCCACACATGTATAATGGCCACAAAACCACGAAGGAAGAGTGATCGGGTAAGCTCCACTTGAAGACAAGGAACAAGCTTCACCAAGATCAATCTTTCTACTTTTAGAAGGAAAAAAAGGGTAGAATGGGTGTTGAACATCTCCAAACAGTAGATAACAAAACTATGACATTTCCTAGCACCTGAGTCTCCCCATTATCAACAATCCATGTAGAAAAAAAAAAATTCTAATTAACATGGGTCTCATTTACTAAACAGAAGAAGAACTGGTTCTTAACAATTGAAGTTGATTTTCTAAATAATATGAGAACAACTAATCTATCATGTAAACTATTTTTCAAAATATCAGGCAAGTACACATACCTAGACACTATAGTTATATCATTAAAAAATGATACCACTTTTAAGATTAATTTCAGTATACAACCTTCTATTATTTTTTCTTTCAAATTTATGCATTGATGAACATGGACTATTTGACATGAATAATTTCATGAATCTGGCTGAATATGGCTGATTTTATATGCAAAATGTAGTTCAAAATGGGCCCCCCCTTTGTTCTGTGCAGTTTCCGCATGTTGGCAGGTGAATATAGAGTTCTGATTAGACTCAGGTTCATTTCTTCAGCAAGGTAATACATGTTGGTATGTTTTTTTTTCTTCAGGGACAGACAATATCAGGTTTTCTCTCATTTTTATTTATGCTCAGTACATATATACACTAATTCACTGGGAAGGCTAAATGACGTTATTGTTTGCTATCATTTCTTTTTCATTTATTGGTTGGCATACTTTTATAAAGACGCATTTCCCCTCATCTATCATTTGCCTATCTGGTGTTACAGTTCTTAAGGAAATACCAGTATTAATGTCTGATTATTTTTCTCTATTAACTAGTTTACAAAATGATAAGCTAATTTGAGTAGGCTATATAGTCTCCAGTTACACATTCAATCAAATACTTATCTTGTCATTGCTATGAAGTTATTTTATAGATGTGATTATAGTCCACAAACAGTGACTTTAAATAAAGAAGATCGTACTAGATAATCTGGGTAGGCATAGTTAATTAGTTGGACAGCTCTAAAAATAGAACCGACACTTCCCTAAAGGAAAAAAATCCATCTATGAATAGCACCTTCGGTTGGTGCCTGAGTTCCAGCCTGACCTTGCTGAAGTAATAAATGTTCCTCGACTCTGATCCAGGGGTCTTATGTCTTCTTATATCTTCTTTTAGAGTGTGTGTGTGCATGTGTGTGTGTGCATGTCTACACATAAAATCAGACCGACTTGTTAGCTGACAAATAAGATAAACGCTCCGATCCTTCACAGTTTTCGACTTATCGCACAATACACAGAACACATTTTAGTAAATAGAAACTGGTTTTTACAAATATAAAATGCAAAAGGAAAGGTTGGTACAACTTTTTACTATAGAAGAGGATTCTCAAGGATATTGTGGGCCACGTTCCAAGAAAAGTAAATCAAAATTTCTGAGGATTGGGATAAAACATTAATAACAATGAAGTATTAATTTATAAAATTTAAGAAATTGGTCTGCTATGTGCTGGTTATACAATTAACATGAGACTCCACTGCAAAAATATTGTTATCCCTCTATCACAGCCAGCGAATTTCCAACCAGCGAGCCACAGCACAGCGGTGCACAGTAAGAGGCGAGCTGCTGTGCCGCAAGAATCTTTAAAACACGCGACATCTGATTATTTAGTAATGGGCACTGAAGTCTTTTCCCTTAGATTGTCAAAAACAAAAAATGACAACAACCAACGCAACAGTTGTCTACTATAAATTAATCAAAAGTAGGCCTATTTTTTGTCAGATCAGTAAAACTATAATATAATTTTGGAGTTTCACAGAATTTTAGTAATTAGTTATATGTGTGTCTTTAGACAAAAAAGGCTGGACAATCACTACTCTTTCAAATATATGGAATAGTTTAGAAATTTACAATTAATTAATTTCTGGTGCACAGATTGTGTGCTTATAAACATGGTGTGACAATATTACATTTGCCTCTAAGGAATCTCTGCTAGTGGCACAGAGCTAAAACTAACTCTTATGAACAACAATAGCTAATATGACTAAATTGAAAGTTCTGGTGCATGCTGAAGATTGTGGAGGTTTGGAAAAATATTCATTGCTATCGGACAGGGTAGAAGAGAAAGACTTCATAAACCAGAGACTTACTGCATTTTAAGATTAAAGTTTACTAAAATTAACTTTTAATTTATTTTCTGTAACTAAATACTTTATACTTTTATTAACAAATTAACATTTCTTCGGTAGCCTTATCCCACTTCATGTAGTAATTTCTAACTTGAGCCTACATAGACATGCTATGGAAATAGCTGGCAGACTTTATGTACATTTCAAATATTGTAAATGAGGCATCAAACAAGTTTAGGTATGAGCAGGGCTGATTTAGAGACTGAAAGAAGGAGGTATTTTAGGATATGAGTCACTCCCTGGTAAAAAATTCTTTAGTAGATTCTCCTTATATTTACAATGAAGTCCAATCCTCTTAAGAGAATCTGCAGAGCATCTGATGGATTTCTTCCCTACTTGATATAGAGAGATCTGATTAAAATAACAGATCATTTGGGGGAAAACAGTGGGGGGCCATAGGAGGAGTTTGCAGAGGCAACTGTAGAAAGTCTAGGCTGGGATTGGCTGAGAAGCTGAATGCCTCCAGAGCCAATGGAAACAAAAAGAAGAGAGCTCTCTGGCTCCTGAGCTGGTTCTCTCAGGCTCTGGCTCTGGCCCTGGCTCTGCTCTCAGGCTTGCTTTCGGGTTCTTCTTCCTCCAGGATTCCTGGATGATTGTGCTGCAGCTGCCTGCGTTACCCAGCGGATGGTATTTTGTATGGGAAGGAACTCCAGGCACAGCCCAGGATCAGGCTGGCCAGGCAGAGGGTGGCAGGTTTATTCTTTGGGTGTTCTAGAGGAAATAGCTTCTGAGGGAGAAACCTGCCATTCTTCCAAAATTGTGTAGTTTTGTATATGATGTTGTTTTTAGTTTGTAAATTAACCCTATAGAAACAAAATAACTAAAATCTAATAGGGAAAAAGCTAGGAGGACTCAGGTGTTAGAGTTTAGCCTTAATTGATACACTGAAGTGATTAAAGCTCTGACTTCATAGGCTTTAAGTCAGGGGTGTCAAACTCATTTTAACCAGGGCCCACATCAGCCTCCAGGTTGCCTTCAAAGGGCCCAATATAATTTTAGGACTGTATAACCGTAACTACTCTTTAACTAGGGGCAAGGAGCTCAGCACTGCCACTGGGTAGAACCAAGGTGCTGGGCCGGATAAAACAAGGTGGAAGGCCAGATTCAGCCCATGGAACTTGTGATTGCCACCTGTGGCTTAAGTAACTGCTTTTTAAAAAAATATATTTTACTAACTATGGTATTACAGCTGTCCCATTTTTTCCTCCCCTTTTCTCCCCTCCACCCTGTACCCCTCTCTCACCACCATTCCCCATCTTAGTTCATGTCCATGGGTCATGCATGCAAGTTCTTTGGCTTTTTCATTTCCCATACTACTCTTAACCTCCCCCTGTCTATTTTGTACCTACCGATCATGCTTCATATTCCCTGTACCTTTTCCCCCATTCTTCTCCTCCCCACTCCCCACTGATAACCCTTCATGTGATTTCTATTTCTGTGAATCTGTTCCTGTTCTGCTTATTTGCTTAGTTCATTTTTGTTTTTGCTTTTGTTTTTTTAGGTTTGGTTGTTGATGGTTGTAAGTTTGTTGTCATTATACTGTTTGTATTTTTGATCTTCTTTTTTCTTAGATAAGTCCTTTTAACATTATAGTCCTTATTATATGAATAAGGACTTATTATAATAAGTCCTTATTATATGAATGATAAGGACTTGGTTATGATGAAGCACTTTATCTACCCTTCCATTCTAAATGATAGCTTTGCTGGGTTAGGTGATCTTGGATGGAGGTCCTTTCCTTTCATGACTTGGAATACTTCTTTCTAGCCCCTTCTTGACTGCAAGGTTGCTTTTGAGAAATCAGCTGATAGTTTTATAGGAACTCCTTTGTAGGTAGCTGTCTCCTTTTCTCTTGCTGCTTTTAAGATTCCCTCCTTGTCTTTAATCTTGGGTAATGTAATTATGATGTGCCTTGGTGTATGCTTCCTTGGGTCCAACTTCTTTGGGATTCTCTGGGCTTTCTGGAATTCCTGAAAGTATATTTCCTTTTCCAGATTGAAGAAGTTGTCCTTCATTATGTTTTCAAATATGTTTTCAATTTCTTGCTCTTCCTCTTCTCCTTCTGGCACCCCTATGATTTGGATGTTGGAATGTTTAAAGTTGTCCTGGAGGTTACTAAGCCTCTCCTCATTTTTTTCTGAATTCTTATTTATTCATTCTATTCTGGTTGAATGTTTATTTCTTCCTTCTTCTCCAGACCATTGATTTGAGCCTCAGTTTCCTTCTCTTCATTGTTGATTCTCTTTATTTCACTTTTCATAGCCTTAACTTTTTCCTCTATTTTGTGACCATATTCAACCATTTCTGTGAGCATCCTGATTACTAGTATTTTGAACTGTGCATCTGACAATTTTCTATTTCTTCATCTCTTAGTTGTATTTTTTCTGGAGCTTTGATCTGTTCTTTCATTTGGGCCACACTTTTTTGTCTCAGTGCGGCTGTTACATAGGAAGGGGTGGAGCCTTAGGTATTTGCCCGTGTGGGGCAACCCACATTGCTGCTGCATTGTGGTGGTGTCTGTGAGGGAGGAGTTCGAGAGAGAACAATGCTACTTGCTCAGCTCTTGACCAGCTTTCAGTCACTTCCCCTGCTACCCACATGCAAATTGGGTTCTTCTGGTGCTGACTCCTTAGTGGGTTGTTTTGCATACATTCTAGGACCCTGTGGATCTCTCCAATGAACTCTCCTGTGAGCCTGGGAGTATCTCCTCCAGCCTCAACTCCCACAGATTTTTGCAGTCAGAGGTTTTGAGGCTTTATTTCCCAGCTCTGGAACCCTGGGTCGTGATGTCTGTCTCACTCCCCAGTTTGTCTTCCTGGTTTATCTGCAGGCAAATATGGGACCACCTGTTCTGCCAGCCACAGCCTTACCTGCCCTGGTCTGCCAGTTGCTTCCTTGCCTTGAGCCCACTCCACCCCAGCTGTTCATCTCTGCCCCTCCTACTGGTCTGGGCGAATGTTTCTTTTTATTTTTATTATTTTTTAATATATTTTATTGATTATGCTATTACAGTTGTCCCATTTCTCTCCCATCATTCCCCTCCACCCTGCACACCCTCTCCCACCCACATGCCCCCCCTTTAGTTCATGTCCATGTGTC
Source organism: Glossophaga mutica (assembly GCA_039655065.1). Taxonomy (NCBI): domain Eukaryota; kingdom Metazoa; phylum Chordata; class Mammalia; order Chiroptera; family Phyllostomidae; genus Glossophaga; species Glossophaga mutica. The sequence goes on from CM077303.1 coordinate 135,217,368, forward strand.
ATAAGTTCTTTAGCTTCTACATTTCCCACACTATGTTTCTTTTTAAATTCTTGATTGCTAGACACCGGTCCATGGACACATTATAGTAAAACTACTTCAAACCAGCAATTAATAAAAATCTTAACAGCATCCAGAGAAAAATAATGCATTTCATTCAGGGGAACACTGATTCAAATGCTAGCTGCTTTCTTGACAGAAACCACAGAAGCCAGAAGAGCTTTGGATAGAATTTTCAAATACTGAAAGGAAAGCATAATTATTAATATAGAATTTTAAACCCATTGGAAATACCTTTGCAGAAAAATGGCTAAAACTATTTTAGATAAAAGTAAATAATAGTGGCAAACACTATCATAATGCACTACTAAAATGTTAAGTGAAATTATAAAATGTACCAAAATTGATGAGATAAAATGAAAAATCTGGATAGTTCTATAACTATTACAGTAATGATTTTCTTATCAAAGACCTCTCCACAAAGAAAACCCCATGCACAGAATATATTTTGGAAATTATATAAATATCAATGTTATGAAAACACTTTCCCCACCAACTTGTTTTATGAAAACAGCTTAACATTAATACCAACTGTTGATAATATTATACAAAAGAAAAATACAAGCAATATCATTTATGACCATAGAAGCAAAAATTCTACAAAATATTAGCAACTTAGATCCAGCATTATGTATGATAATACACTGTGATCAAGTAGGGTTTATCTAAAAAAAAACTAGGTTGCTTTAACATACAAACATCAAACCGTGTGATTGATCATAATAACAGAATGAAGAAGAAAAACTCTATGGCAGTTTCAATAGACACACAGTAATCCTTAAACAAAGTACAATATCTACTTATAAACAAAATAGAAAGAAAACTAAAAATAGAAGGGAACTTATAAACCTGATAAAAATAAATCAATAAAAAATCTACAGCTAATATTATACTTAGTAGTAAAATTTTGAATATATTTCCCTTAAGATTGGGAATAAGGCAAACATATTCACCCTTAGCAACTGTTTTGATATTGGACTATAGATTGAAAAAAGGCAAGAAAAGAAATAATACTTATAAAATTTGGAAAGCAAAAGTAAAACAATCAGGACTTTTAGGTGACAAGATGGTATCATTTATAAAATGAAAAGTCAACAAAATAACTATTAAAATAATAATTGAGTCTAAGGCAATGCCATCAGATATAGTTATCTAAAAAATAATTGTAATGCCAACTAGCAGAAAACTTTGAAAATTCATTTTTTAAACTCACTTATTATTACTTTAAATATGAAATATTTGAAAAATAAACAGTGTGCAAGGCTTCTATTGCTTACAATAATTAAAGGAGAGCTGAATAAATGGACAGATATGTACCATACTCATGAATTGAAAGACTCATTATTGTTAAGTTGTCAATTCTCCAATTAATCTATAATTTCATCATAATCACAATTATAATACCAATAGTGAATTTTAAGAAATGAACAAGCTAATTCTTAAAAATATATGGAAATGAAAAGAATTAGATTAAAGCAATTTTGAAAAACAAGAACCGAGTTAAAAAACTTACACTACATGATGTTAGGATTTACTGTAAAGGTACAGCAATGAAGACCATGTGATTTACAAACAGAATAACAGAAAAGAATAGTGAGTCCAGAAACTGAACCCTATTGACACAGTCAAGTGATTTTCATCGTAGACATTGAAGCAATTCAATAGGGAATGGAATGTCTTTTCAACAGCGTATGCTGGAATTACAAGAAGTCTATATGGAAAACAAAACTTTACCCCATGCCTTTTTCCATACACAGAAATTACATCATGTTTAATCATAGACCCATAGCTAAAGTTACTTTTATAACATCTTTTAGAGGAAACCATATGGAGAATGTCTTTGTTTCAGATATAGTCAATGTTTCTTAAATAAAGAAAACTGTGGCAATTAAAGTATTTTTAAATCTAATAAATTTAGTTTAGGCTTTTAAAAGTTCATCAAAAGCAAAAAATTCAGTCATCAAAAGACATTCACTGCTAATAAAATGAAAAAGATATTCACTTTCATTGGGTAAAAAATATTTCCAAACATATCCTGGTTTAGAGGATATAAAAAGAATTTTTAGAATTCAACAATAAAAACAAACAATTTTATTAAAATTGGCAAAATATTTGAAGACAGTTTACAAAAGAAGATATACAAGTGATCAATATGCATGAAAAGTGCTTCACATTTATAGCCATTAGAAAAATGCATATTAAATTACAATGAAGTAATAGTGTACATTAATTAGAAGATCAATAACAGAAAGTAGTGATTACACCAAGTTTTTTGGGGGATACGGAAAAACTGGAACTCATATATCATTGGCAGGGAGATAAAATGCTACAATCTTTTTGGAAAATGATTCAGTACTTCCTTATAAAACTAACTATACATATTAGTTTTAATATACATATATTCTAGGACAAGCATTTTCAATACTAGATGAAACATACTCCACAACAAGATTTCTAATGTTGAATGATAATCTGTTCTTTTTGCTGATGTTTAATAACTTTTACTTTGAATAGCGGTTTTATTCACAGTAGCCAAAAACTGGAAAGAATTCAGTTGCCATTTAATAGGTTAATTGATAAACTGGAGACTATTAATACAAAGGAGTACTATAGAGCAATAAAAAATAATGAGTTACTGAAGCACACAGTGATATAAATTACACTCAAAACTATAATGTTTAATAAAAGAAGCCTAACATAGAAATATATATTGTCTAATTATATTTATAAAAAATGTTTAGAAGAGGCAAATTTAAAATATGATAGATAAAATCACAACAGTGGTGTTCTCAAAGATGAGAATGCAGCAATTGATCATGAGGTTATGCCAATAAATTTTCTGGAATGATAAAAAATTTTCATACCATAACTGTGGAATTATAGGCATATCTCATTTTATAACACTCCACCTTGTTGGACTTCACAGATGTTGCATTTTTTTAATTTCTAATTTAATATAACATAATTATTTTTTATTTTATTATTTTTTACAAACTGAAGACCCTCCCCCAGCAAAAATATTGTGACTTTATTTACTGCAATATTTGCATTATTACAATGACCTTGAACCAAAATCTGTAATATCACTTAGGCCTGGAAATACAGTTGTCAAAACTCAGTTAATGTGAAAGGAAGATTTGTGCATTTCACTGCATGTAAATTTTATATGTAGGGAAAATATCTTTTCAAAATATTTAACTATTCAATGATGTTCATGCTAAATTGTTTAGCAAGAAGTGTATGAATGTTTGCAATTTCCTTTGAAGTACATCCAAAAATGATTCTATTCTACATTAATATAGCCAGGAATATATGGATGGGCATATGATAAAATAAGAATAATGAATGTTAATTAAGTTAGAATCTAGGTGATGAGTATACAGGTATTTATTATAAAAACATTTTAATTTTTCTGCAAATTTGAACATTTTTATAATCTAACATCAGAGTGAAAACTACTTGGAACCCCCTACTCCTTATCAAAATACTATAAAGAGCCAGAAACGAAGATGGAACCCATTAGTTAGGGACCTCCGGACGTCAGGGTCACATATGTCTTTTTACTTGATACCTGACATGTAGGTGGCTCTCAAAGAACAGGAATAATATTTGTTGAATGAATAAAAAAGTTTACTTTCCCACCATTACTCTAATTCTCTATTAACATTTTATAGTTAACTTTGTAACAAATAAAAGTATAATACACTACTTTGTAAGAATCCCTGATATAATAGATCATTTGATAAATGCATAAAATATATAATTAGGCCAAGAAAATAATATTTTTATAAGTGAGTTTTGGGTATTTAAGGTTAATATACTGATATCATTTGAGGAATTTAGAACCTACATCAAGTAGTTCAACAGAAATTAGAGTCCACACCAGTTTTGCACTAGTCACCTAAACAAAAGTAGAACTGAAGGAGCAAATAGATGAAGAAGGAGAACCTGATATTACAAATGAAAGAAAGTCCTCTCTACGCTTAGGGCTGATATGATATGGGAGGGGAGGTGATGTATCGCCAGGATTTTAGCCTGCATGCTTGGAATCTTAGAAGAAGGTTCACCTGGTGGGAGATGGAGCTGTCCAGGCAGCTTCCTATCGGAAGCTACAACCACAGAGAGAAGGGCTGCCCAAGAAAGCTGGAGCCATAAAGAAGACACAGCCACAACCACACTGTGACATACTCCACTTGAAGCCAGGAGGAGAAATACTAAGGCTCTTCCCTCTTCATTCCCTCTTCTTGCCTGCCAGGGCTTTCTGTTGGCCAGTTCTAAGGCAGCTCTGGAAATGAAATCTCTAAGAGTAGTTCTCTGTGATACAAAGATGGGCAGAGAAATGTTAAAGATGGATTTGAGGAAAAACAGACAAATGACTGGTTCACCTACTATAATACATTTGATTATTTCACATCAGTGATAATAGAAAAATACATACTACCTGATAAACATTACAAAAATGTACTTTGCTTAGCACAACACCTAACATATTGTGAGGTTAGAGAAAATGTTTATTCCTCTTTTTTCATATTTCTGCCTTGACCAATAAGAAGAGTGCTACTTCCATAACTTTCCTGTGGCATATTTATTAGCTCATCCCCAAGGCAGCAGAGGTACTAATAGTGCTAATCTAATTACACGGAGCTTGACATTCACTGCACTGTGTGTTACTTGAAAGTGAATTTTTCCATCTCAAATATCTTTTTCCTTTTTTTTATTGTTTATGTCAAAGAGAAATAAAAAGCCTCCTGAAATTCTTACTATGCTATCACCAGAAAACCTGGGTAGGGTACAGTTTCTATGTTAAACAGTCTTGCATATCTCTCCTTTGTGGAGACCTGGGCCTCGGAGACCCACCTCTCCCTGAGGCACATATCAGCAAACACAATTTGAAGGTGAAGATTGCCTTATATAGAGGAAATGCCATGTCAAACCCTGATCTAAGCCTTGATCTTGTTCTTGACTCCAGCATGTAAAAGAGAGCCTTATACTTGGCATTTAAGATGCTTTCAAAAATTAAGAAAATTGTTACTTGATTCCCTTGTGGCTAGAAATTCTCATGTGTACATTGCTTCAGCCAGAATCCTGGTGTAGAAGAGAAAGGCTTGCTTGGCCTTGAATTCCAAGCACTAAGTGCTAAATAAATGGGGGCTGTTTTTGTTGTTGTTGGAACAGCATGCTGTAACAGGTTTTCAACAGGGAGAGTATAATGAGGATTATGCATATAATTCTTAGTTTTTTCCAAATTTCCATGTTACATATTTACTTAAGTTAAATATCTAAGGCTCTATCTCCAACACCGTCATTTAACAAAATAACCTCAAGGAAAGATGACACCTATCCATTTTTAAGACTAAAGTATTCTGATATTGTCTGAGATTAGGAATGTTTATTCCCTCTGGGATGCTTCTTTTCAAAGAGAAAGAGTGAAGGTTATTTTGAGAAACAAAATTAATGGCAAAGGATACCATGGAAACTGCACATAGCAACAAGGAGAAATGGTGAAGAAACAATGCTGAAAAATACAAAGATGAAAGCAAAGATCATGTACAGAGCAATCTTACATAATGTAATGATCAGAATGAAGTTATAAACATGAGAAAGTAGAATAAAGTGATTTAAAAAAGTAAATTTAATTCAGAGTAAAAGCTACAGGTATGGGAAAAACTGCTACACCCCATTCCCCAACACTAGTAAGCTTCCTGGTTTCTCATGAGGTAGGAGAAATTTCTGGTAAAACTTCCAGAGATCCAAGCCATCCACAAAGTCACATTTTACTAGTGAGAGGCTGATCTACCCTCTTTGTTTCTCCCCACATGGCCTGGGGTCCCAAAAGTTGACCTTGCCAAGCATTATTTTAGTTTTCCATTTCTCCTCTATAAGCATTATGGGTAACCAATTGAGACAGACCTATTATAACCAACTGAGTTCCCTTATTATCTATACTCTAAATATAAAAAAAGCATTTTAGGCAGAACGCTGCTCCCTGAAATTATTTTAATTCCTGTAGACACAAGCATTTCAATACCTCATTTTTTTTCATTTCTGCTGCTTTATGGAAGTACTTTAGTCCTACATTTACAAACACTATTCTGAGTTGACTTTAAATCAATCTTTTTAGTCCTCTAAATCTCTACATATGATATGGAGGATTAGCCAGTAATGTGTTTGTGTCGCATCAAAATTGCATTCAAGTTGTAGAAAAGTAATGTGAAGTTAACTCTGTACCATAGTTGGTGGATCTACTCAAAACATACAACAAAACTCAAGATAAAATTCAGATGTAAGTTTTAAATATTTTTTCTAGATAGAGGTTTTAAAAAGCCCAATTTTAGGATTCAATTATCCGAAGAGAATGGATGAGAGATGGTCAAATTGACCATTGAAACCAGTTTCTCTTCTTAAACACAGAATTAGACTACATTTCCTAGCTTCCTTTGCAGTTAGACACAGCCATATGCCTGTGGAATGTCTTGGAATGGCTGTGTATCACTTATAGTTTTGTCCATAAATCGCTCCCACATATGATAGACTGAAATAGGTTCTTTTTTCAAGACAGATGGAATGAAGACCATAACTATGGAAATTTGTGAGCCTCGTGTTAAAGATATTAGAGCCATTGTATGGAATGAGCTTGATTTCTTATACCACTACTACCCAAAGAGGAATTACCCACTTATTACAAACTATCTTTTTGGATCCCATGTCTCATTTCAATAGATGCATTTTATGTAACTGCCATGTTAGGCTATTGGATTTTAGAGGTTTATTTGTTATCACAGCATTGCTTTAATGAAGGTTACATAATAAAAATGATATAAATCAAAATAAATTCCCTGTGATGTTAAAAATAGTGTGTATCTTAAGGAATAAGGATTAACTAGATGTCATTTCAATTGATGTCCTTTTTGGGAAGCCATTCTCAATGGTGTGTGTGCTAGTATCAGGTTTCGTTCTGGACTATCTTTTCAAGAATATTTACATAATAAATGATCTTAGAAAATAGAGATAGTGTTCCTCTAAGATAGAGGGCAGATTGCTTTGCTCTCTAGGATAATAAAAATAATGCCCCCATCTGAGGCAAAGAGTTGGCAGTTCATTTTCAAGGTCAGTAATACCCTAAACTTGTACAAAACAGCTCACCTCCTCATCAGCCCTGAGAGACTGGGAGAGCAAGAGGAAACCAATGAGAACATGATGCTGTGCTGCTTGCTGCACTCTGAGTAATAAAGTTCTTAAGCTTTGACTCAGGAGTCTACAGACATGTATGTATGAAAGAAACTATGACAGCCTTCAAGGAGGATAACATCTCAGAACCTCCAAAGTTCTTGAGGATCCTGTCCAGATGTATGTCTGTGTTTTTTTTTTAAGCAAATTCAGGTGTTATGTGTCTTATCTACATAGACTAAAGGATGCTTTTCTTTTTCTTGTCCTTTCTTGTCACTCCACCAACTGCTACCTCTTGCTCTTCCTACAGGCACACATGGACACACTGAATTTCCATCAGAGAACGGTGATAGGAATTTTAGGAACATTAATCATATATACTTAACAAGGGTAGAAACAAAAATAATGACAGTATTTGTGTTGATGATTATAACTTAGATGACTTTATAACGTGACGCTGCTATAATAAATAGGTACTGCTGTTATTCCTAAATTGCCTGTACATAGTTATTTTAAAACATTTTGGAATAATGGACAATGGTTCTGATGTAGACTACTACCTAGTACATTTGAGCTGTTATGACAAAACACCAAAGTTTGAGAGGCTTATAAGTGACAGAAATGTATTTCTCACAATTCTGTAGGCTGAAAGTTCAAGATCCAGATATCAGCATGGTTGCATTCTGGTGAGAACCCTCTTCCTGGTTCCTAAATGGAATCTTCTCTATGTTCTCGTATAGAGAAAGGGGCGAAGGATTTCTGGGAGCCTCTGTTATAAGAGCACTAATCCCATTTATGAAGGCAAAGCCTCTCAAATGCCCGCCTCCTAATGCCATCACCTTAGGGGTTGGGATTCAACATATGAATCTGGATGGGGGTCATATTCAAACCATAGCAACCAGCCTACATGCATTGAGCAGCACCCATGCTGCTATAGGCCAGAGATTCAGATACCATGTCATGCCACAGCTGCTGACCAAACTCAGAATTTAGATGTCTCTCAGAAGGAGTTAAGAAAAGGAAATCTGCATTGATTTTGCTTTGTAGTCACCTGAAGTGACTGAGAATTACAACAAAAAGAGGAATTTCTAAAACTGAGTTTTGGTTTTGGATTTTCCTAAATGAGACAGAGTGATAGATTTTAAGAGAAGTTACCATGACTTATAATGGTTTTGGCTAGAATAAGAATAAAGATAGCAACTGTTGTAGATGTCTTAAATATCAGAGTTATAAGGTACAAGATAATCAAAATAAAGATTAAACAGTAAAGAAGAAAGCCTATTTTCTATGTGGCTCAATGTAGGTAGACAGGAGAAGTGCTTGTTTTAGTCAATTTGTTATGTCTTCCTCATATTTTATTTGGGAAGATATAGACATAGGCACCTAGGGATGCTGTTTTACCCAGGTTTAACTGCTATAGCTTAGCAAATTCCAGCAGATACAAAGCTTAGTTGTTGTGTTTTTTTTTTCTCTCTCTCTCTCTATCCAACAACCTTTTGACTCATGTCCTAGGATCCTGACAGAGTGACAAGATGACACATTTCCAAAGAGGTTGTTTTCTCTCCCTTAACCACTCACAGTAGGATCAATCATACAATGATGGTTTCAATCAGAAGGAACCTGGGGCTATCCCTTATACACTGCAGACTGGAACTGTCTTTCTGAGATATGGAAAAGACTTAAATTGATTAAAACAATTGCTCCCCCCGTTCTACCTATAGTGAACCACCCGTTTACATTAGGTTGCAAATTTCTGATTCCCATTTCATCTAAATTAATCATGATACACTGAGATGCACCAGAACTATTATAATGAAGATAATGGTACATTGAAAAATGCGTTCATACTTTCTAAATGATGATAGGATGCTGTCCTTTTCAATGAACTGATATATTAAAAAGAACACTGAAGAATAGAGTGCTCAAGCTTTGTAAAAAGAATGCATTCAAAGAAAATCACAGCATTATCCAGAATACTTTCTTCTGAGGGTAAATAAAGCTACCATGCAAATTTCATTGTGAGTGCTTGAGAATCGTGCACACTTGATTGCAGCCTCACACAATGCTATTGAGAAATAACGAGAATCCACCAAGCATAAAACTTCTGTGGCTGTCAGTGTGTCTGTGTGTGTATTACAATATGTGTCTGTATTTAAGCTTAAATCAAGTAGTTTATCAAAATGATTTTTATCACAGTGATGTTTTTTGAATACTAACTTTTCTATTTGAGCAACCACCGGGGTAGTGGAGGATCCGGCAGGTGGGGCTTCATCCATTCCCTTCAACCACAGCAATGGTAGGTTTATGTAGGTGATAAAAATAGGCTGAAATTTACCTTAAAAATATTCCCTGTAGCCCAGAATTAGATCCATATAAATATGGTCAACTTATCTTTGACAAGACAGCAAAGGCAATACAATGGGGCAAAGATATCTCTTGAAAACACAGTGCTGGAAAACCTGGACATCCACATGCAGAAAAAGAATCTAGACATAGATCTTACACCCTTCACAATAATTAACTCAAAATGGATCACAGACACAAAACTATAAAACTCCTAGAAGATAAAATAGGGAAAAAAAACCCTAGATGACTTTGGGATTTTTAGAGCAGTGAAAATATTCTGAATTATGCTTTACAGTGGATACATTTCATTATACAGTTATCAAAATGAATGGAATGTACAAACCAAGATTGAACCCTGCTGTAAAATATGGACCTGGTGATTGTGTGTCAGTGAAGTTTCATCAGTTGTAACAAATATGCCACTCTGGTGGGGGCTGTTGATGGTGGGAGAGGTTGTCCATGTGTGGGGGCAGGGAGTGTATGAGATCTCTCTGTACTGTCTGATCAGTTTTGCTGTAAACCTAAAAGGGCTTTAAAATCTAAAGTTTATCATATATATATATATGATATGATATATGATATATATATAGCTTACCTGTGGAGAGGGCATATATATATATATATATATATATATATATATATATATATATATATATATATGATAAACATATGCATATATGCCTGTAGAACAGTTTGTCTGAGGAATAATGCTTTTATAGTTAATTCCACAACAATAATCATGCAAATCTAATTGTCTGTGTTCTGTACCACCAAGATGTTTGTTCACCTCAAACCTAATTACTAAAGCTACAAAGCCAAGTACTGTATTTTTTTGGACAATTTGATGAAGTGCTTTTTGACACAGAGTTAAATATCAGTTATAAAAGGCAACTTTTGGATAATGTCATAATATCATCAGTAACCTGTAGGGCTGCCAAATAAAAATTACAATTAAATTCTAGTCCTCATATTAACGCTTATATGGAATGACTCAGACAATGTCTCAAGAAGGAAGGAGAATCAATGAAAAACATTACAGTCAATTTTGGTGCAAAATTAAATGGTCTACGTAGAATTACCCAAAGTAAAATACATAAAAATATGTTAGGTCTACCAAAATTCAACAGTAGATAAATCTCTTGTGGATAGTTACAAAGGTGATAGAAAGGAAAGGAGGGAATTTCAGGGGAAAAGGGGAAGGGTTTAGAGCAACAAATATAAAGGACACATGGACAAAAACTAGGCGGGTGGAAATGGGAGGGAGGTGGGAAGGTCTGGGGTGGTGGGCTGGGGTGGGAGTAAAAGACAGAAAACTGTACAAGAACAACAATTAAGATAAAAAATTTTAAAAATATATAAAGGTACACTTTACAAACAGTCTAAAAAAATCTATTCTGGAAGAAAAGACATCTGTAGAGATAGGAGAAATTTCATCAAGTAAGAAGGTATTATATCTTGGCAATTAGAGAGAACATACAGAACTAGAGATAACCAAATAGTAAGAGAACAGAATGAACTGAAAAAACACTTGACAAAGAAAAAAATTTGCATGGAAATATACAACTACAAAAAAGTCAGCAGTTAAAGGACACTGGAGTGCTTTGAAGACCATGAAAATGTATCACAGTGTACAGATACAGAGGATTTAGTGCCAGAAGTTAATGAAATAATGTTTATAGATTATGAATGAAAATATTGTGAATTCTGAATTATATACACAGGAAGTTGTCCATCATATATAAAGGCATTAGGGAGACATATTTAGCTGCAAGAATCCAGGAAATATAGTTTTCATAAATATGTTAGATATTCGGAAGATGATTCAAAAGAAATACTGGAAGCTTACCTGTGGAGAGGGCAGTATTTGGGAGAGTTTGATAGAATTTGCAACATTCAACAACCCAGATAATTCATCTAAGCTAAACATGTTCATTTCATATTTCCTCCCAGTAAAATTTCAAAAGTGGGAATGAAAATACCAAACAACATAGATGAAAACTTTGTGTGCTCAGGGTTTCTGTTACGAAGTTTCTCTATACCCACCAGAGAAGAAAAGGAAACCTTCTCTTCTTCACTTAGATATTTTTTCCCTTCATCTCATTTTCTTTGAATAGACTGTGTTTTCTGGAATTTCTCCAGCTGCTTGCTCACAGTCTGAGGTTAAACGTAAAAAATGGGTGTCAGTGACATCATTGGAACTGTTGTTCTTGGATCCTGTGCCTTTGGTATACTTTGAATCATGGATGCTATATTTCCTAAATATTAAAGGCACTTTAGTGGGATTAATAAATATGCTTCCAAAAGCATCCTGCGTTTTGTACCACTGAGTCAGCTCTGGCTGCTGGTGACCCTCTGAGTGAGTGGGGTCCACAGTGTCTTGTCCGCAACAGCCCTGCCCAGCTGCTGTGTGCTCATGCCTGTGGCTTCTTGTACGGGTCCACCCATCTCACAGTTCTCTTCCTCTTTCACTGCTGCCTTCTATTTTCCCCAGCAGCATTGTCTTCTCCAAAGAATGCAGGCTTTTCAGGATATGCACAATGTAGGGCAGCTTCAGTTTTGTTATGTTTGCCCCCAGCAATGTGTCAGGCTTAATTTCCTCTCGGACTCACATGTTCATTTTACTGCCAGTCCAGGGTATCCATAGAGCTCTCCTCCAATGCCGCATTTTGAATGAATCATTTTTTTTTGCCTATCAGCCTTCTTCACTGTTCAACTTTCACATCAGTACATAGTAATTGGGAATGCAATGGTGTGGATGATCTTTGCCTTGGTCTCTAATGACACATCTCTGCTCTTGATGATCTTTCCTAATTCTACCTTTGCTGTCCTTCCAAGTTGCAGCCCTCTCTTGATTTCTTGGCTGCAGTCTGCATTTGAATTAATAAAGCAAAATCTTTAACAATTTCAGTGTCTTCATTCTCTATACTAATGTTGTGTGTATCTTTCGCAGTCATGAGTTTTGTCTTCTAGATGTTCAAATTCAGTCCTGCTTTGACACTTTCTTCTTTCACTCTGATCAGAGATCATTTCACGTCAGTGCTACTGCCTTCCCATAAGATGGTGTCCTCTGCATATCTTAAGTTATTGCTATTTCTCCCACCAATTTTCACTCCTTCCTCCCTTGAGTCTAGCCTCGTGTTCTGCGTGATATGCATCTTACCTGATATCGTATGATGAGAAAGGGTTCATAAAGATAAGCATGTTCATTAAAATATAATCTTGACTAACTGTGATGACTGTCTTGAAAAATGGATAATATAGTTTATTTCCTGATAGACAAGTTATATTACATAAAACATAATAAGTACTATTAGTTATGTTCAGTGAGTCTCATGAAAATACCTTAATATTTCACTTAATTAAGAATGAGAGAAAAGAGGTTGAAGAAAGTGTTCATTAGTTCACCAATTTTATCACCTTCCACATTAGGGAATTGGTAGTTGCTTTTTTCCCCCTGAAGTTACAATAAGAAAGGAAGATTTAAGTTATGACAAAATTACCTCTGAGGAAATAAAAGCAGATTATAAATTCTACGATGTGACAGACAACATAGCAAAGAGAATCTGAAGACAGAGAAAATGAGGAAGTACCTACAAATATTAAGTGAAATGCGAGAGGTTAAGAAATGATTTACGAAAGGCTAATGGTTCTGACCTGCCTGCTTCTTTCATGGTCTTGGGCAAATCACTTAACTTCTCTTGGCCTCAGTTTCTCTTTTATAAAATGGAAATGATAGTATTAGTAGCTATCTGAAATTATAATGGGGGTTAAATGAGTTGAAATGTATAATCATTTAAATACTGGCTGTACATAGTAAGTCTTATCAAAAGTTAGTTATTATTGTTGTGGCAGTTCTTCACAAAAAGAAAGCAATAATTATAATTTGTCTTGGATGACAAGCCTCAATATTACAAAGCTGCCCATTTTCACTAATCTCTTAATTCAGTATTACAATAAAAATTTTAAGACTTTACTTTTTATACTTGATAAATCTTAGATCTATTTCTAGTTCTATATGTAGGCCTATGTTAAATTGTTTTAAATATTACAGTAATTCTATTCAGTTGAAGGAAAGAGAGCATTAAATATCAATAGAAAAATTATGTTTTGTTTTTAAACAAATGCTGCTGGGTAGCTGGCTAGCCATTTGGAAGATCAGTCTCTTAACTGAATTATAACAACACCTCTTAACTGGTCTCTCTACTTCTACTCACCGGCTTTGGACTGTCCTTAATACAGAGGCAAATATATCTCCCCTTTGCTCAAGACTCTCCATTCTTGCCCCCTCTCATTCAGAGTACACACCCAATGAAGCTCCATGGTAGTCCCTCTTCCTTCTGTGCATTATCCTATCCTTGCCACTAATCAGCTTCTGCTCACCTGTCTCCTAGTTGTACCTCAAACATATCAGGACAGATATCAGCGCCCTTGTGCTTCCTGGTCTCACTGCATGAAATGTCTTCTCTCAAAAGCCAGCGTAGTTTATTCCCTCGCCCTTTAAAGTCTGTACAATCTTGCTGAATGTGCTAATAGAAACACCCTCAGGAGTACCTGCTACTCTCTCAGCAATGCATACTAGTTAAACAAGGAAGAAAATACATTTTAAAATTGATTTTAGCTTAGTCTTTGGGAGAATATTTATTTGAAATACTAAGGGAGCATTTTGACTGAAATCCTTGTATATTTTAAAACATTTCATTTTTCTAGATTACAGTATTAGAAACAGAAGCTACTCCATCAGTAGATATACTGTGCTTTCTGCACCATCTTTGCTGTACTTTCCTGTAAAATGAGCCAGCTGCACACTGTCTTCATGGGGCTGATTGGACAATTGATGTTTTGAGTCACCTGCTGTTCACATCACAGTGCAGATAAAACCCAGTTGATTGTAAACCCTGAAGTTTCAGCCAGAATGCTTTCACAAAGGTTTTGTTTCTGCTGGCTCAGGGGAGATCCTGGCACTTCTCTGATGTCTCAACCTTAGAGCCGTCTGACAACTGAACACATCCAAAGTATAAACTCCAAAGACAATCAGAGGAACTTTCTGGTGTATGTGGTACCAGCAGTGCAGTTCAGAGAGAAAATGGGCCAAGTTAAATAATACATGTCATTTAATGCAGGACCCAAAGATTTGGATCACATACATTCAATGAATTAAGCAATTTATTTATACAAAAAATATTTTTTGAGCACCTACTAACTGCCCTGAGGATATAGCGGTTAGCAAAACTGAGAAGGCCCTGCCCTCTAGTGGGAAGACAGATAATAAACAAGTAACAATAAAAGCAGATTATGTTCAGTGCTATCTCTCGTGGGATTCCAGACAGGAATCTTTCAAGATTTCATTTTTGAAACACGAGGTGATTTTCTTCTTCCTTTTTCCTCAGTGAGACGTGGATATTAATAAATGTTCTTTAAATGTTCATGAATACATCACTGACCCCTCAGTGTCTCTCACAGATGCCAATTTTTAAAAGTTCAATAAATTGATTAAAAGTCAAATATGATATTTCTAGAGACATTATTTCTCTTTAGATGGTAAGAAGTTTGTGAAGCTTATCCTTTCATATAAAGTGGGACTGAATAAATATGTGAATGAATAAATAAGCCAATGACTTCATTTAGAAAACTTTTAATACATACGTTTATTCCTATCTTTGAAAGAAAAGCAAACCAGTTCAAGTTATGCCTTGTGTCTTTAAATTTTGTATGATAAAGAGAGTTTGTATACCTAGACCTACAATGAGTACTTGAGGAAGTCCCATGTTCTACTGAAACAAATAGTTTATATGTACAGTATTCATCATCTTCATGCCATATTTTAAAGAAACACAATTTCAACACTTTCAGTTCAAAGCGTTTGTGATTTGTGTTTAGATTAAATAAAACACTAATTATTTGTACATGATGGATGTACTTATATATAAAATTTATGTCTGATGTACAAATAATGGGTGTGACCACAAATGACATTCTCCCAATATTTAGTATAGATTTAAATTTTAAAAGTAAAAATTTATAATGCTTACACTTTTATTTTGAAAAATTATCAAGAAAGTTATAAAGCATGAAATGTCATTTATTTTGAGATTTATCATCCCAGAAAAAAATTTAAAAGCCTTATTTTCAACTTGCAATTCATGTGAAAATATGAGTGATTTTTCTTTCAAGGAAAATAGTAATTTTCATACATACATTTTTAAACTGTGCTCTGTGTGTCCTTTTGTACTGAGGTCTACATCTGTGTTTTGAAATAAATATGCAGCATGATTCAAGCAGCACACAATAAATGGGAGTCTATTAGACTTAGGCATTCATTTCTGGGGTCTCCTTGGAGTATTCAGCTGCTTCAATAATCTAGTAAGAAACAGACATTAAAGGGTGGGAGGACCATCCTTATCATTTTTCCTCATTCAGGCAACAGTGATCCCCTCATTATCAAGCCACTTCTCATGAACTTTAGAGCTGGGAGCGATGGAGGAGAGTTGAGAAAGTCTCCAACAAAAAGAAAGGTATTTGATCTATTGGGTAGAGATGTTCACTTGGGAATGAAGAAATAAATTAGGGTCTCCGGGGACACTTTGCAGTTCTAACGACCTAGTCATACCACATACTGTTGCCTGGGATTTGTTCCTCTGCTACTCCTTCAGCTCACCTTCTGCAGCTTTAACCATGGTTCTTTTTCACTAGCTCAATGTGGGGAAGAATACAATCTTTAACTTTGGACTCAGTCTTTTTCTCCCCAAGCCCACAGTTGTTTTTTAAGGTTGTCCAAAACTTTCTCACTTGCAGGGTGTACACACATATGCACACATACACACACAAACCCCCGCATAACCTATATTTTTTCAGAAATGTTTCCAACCATTAAATTTTGCTTTTTAGAATAGGAAGAAGTAGCTCTGTAGGCAAGGACAAGGTGGGGCATGGGAAGGGGAGGGGTTGAATGGAAAGTCAGGGTGGTGGGCCCACTTCTCCCCAGAACTTCCACTGTGAACATGAGAGAGCTCAAACACCCACCAATTGTGAATTATTTATGAATCGCCCTAATTCTTGGTAGAATTAATAATTTCCTTACAATTAGAGATTTAGATTGACTGAAACATTTCTGCTGTAATAGATCAATAAATAATATTAGCAATAAAGTTTAACAAATATTACATGTTTCCTTAGGATGGATTCCTAGTTGTGGAATAACTGGTTCAAAGGGTTTGATTCATTTGTGCCACTTGATGGATAAGTGCTGCCAAAATATTCTCTAAAAATGCTATACTATTTTACATTTAGACAACAGGAAGTAAACATAATTAATTCACAGCATTTTCAATATAGTGATTATTTTGAAGTAAGCATTTTCATTAACTTCATAAAGAAAATTAGCAATCACTTCTCCACACCTCACATACACAAAATCTTTGAATAATTTTTAAAATACATAAAATATTATATTACAGTTTTAAAGCAAAGTGAAAAAAAAAAAACTTTGCCTTCCTGAATAAAAACATAGTCTAAGTTTAACAAAAGAATTTTGATAGAATAGCTATTCATACTTGGTATTCATAGCTTTATTTTTTCAGTGTTTTCTATGTCAAATTGTGTGCCCTTTAATAGAAGAGTATGTTATCTAAATTACAGTAACTCCTTAATAGATACTGTACTATTCGCCTATATAGACAACATTAAAATAACACTGTAATTATTTGAAAACTTATCCTGATATTTCTCTGCAAATGTGTTTTTTTTTTTTAAAGTTATTTTACAAGCTAGCCCCAAAACTTTCCATAATATATTTCTTTCTGGATAAAAATACTTCCACTGTCTCTAAAATGTAAAATGAACCTTTACTCATAGAATCTTGATTAAAACATTTCACAACCAGCCCTGGTGGGTATGGTTAGGTGGGTGTTGTCCAACAAAGCTAAAGAAAAGTTGCCGGTTCAATTCCCTGCCAGAGCACAGGCCTAGGTTGTGGGTTCAATCTCAGGTTGGGGCACCAATGAGAAGTAATTGATCAATGTTTCTTTCTCACATTGATGTTTCTCTCCCTCTCTTTCTCTCTCCCGTCCCCTCTCTCTAAATAAATAAATAAAATCTTAAAAAGAAAACATTTCACTACTCCATTGTTGGTTTGTAGGCTGTATAACACATTACTGAAAGCTTAGTGGCTTAAAACGACGTATCTTCACTACCTCACAGGTTTCAGTTTAGGAGTGCAGAGCTTCTACTCCAGGTCTCACAAGGTGCCAATCTACACGCTGGCCAGGCATCCTTCTTCCCAAAAACTCAGAATGCTTTTCCAAACTCACACGGTTACTGATGAATTCACTTCCTTGTTGTCATGTTGATTGAGGCCCCTGTGGGGGCCTTCTTGCTGTCTGTTAGCTGGGGGCTGTACAGCTCCTAAACACCCCTTAACTCTTAAACTCCAGCAATGTAGCCTGCTCACAGCCCCTCACAACATAGCCACTTTCTTCTTCAAAGTCAACTGGATAGGCTTTTACTCCAGTTAGCTAAGTGAGTTCTTATATAACCTACTCATGGGATGACTGTCTCACTTTTGTTGTGTTCTATTGGCTAGATGCAAGTCACAGGTTCTACTGCACTGTAAAGATAGACAATTGCATGCATGATTCAGTGAGGGCCATCTTAGCATTTGCCTACCTCACTAGACAATAAGATGACTGCATTTAACTACCCTGGGATCCATCGAGCTAGCTATTGAATCCTCCGCCAATTCCTGAGTCTTCAGCGAATTCACCCATTACTCTGCTACACTGTCTTACTAGAACAAGAATCTGGTCAGCATATATAGGCTGTTTTTCTAAATATCTGTCACTTGCTGACTTTTTTCTTAATTTAGTATCCTTAATAGTAATAATAACAATGCATAAACTGTTTGGAGTATTTTCTAATTTAAATAGCACTTGATGTAATTTTTTAAATTTCATCCAAACATTAAGTTTTAGCCATCCCAGTTGATAAATTAAAACACTTTTGCTCAGAAGCTAAACAGTAATTTTCACAACTTACTATAGTGTTAATTGAAGCCCTATGATGTTGACTTCATGATTTTTTGACTGCTCCCAAACTGGAACAACCAGATGGTGGCCTCTGGGCATTCTTTTGTTTGGCTCAGGTCATCGAGTCAGTTCTCTCTCAGTCTGATTCCCTTTGTCAAATGCAAAAGCCAAATGAAGTTAGTTTTTGGACTTGCTAGAACTCTGAAAGTTAATACACACATATTTGACTAAAAAGAGATTAGTAAAAACGAATAAAATAAAGATGAGAATATGGTTCATAAGTAGTAACTAAAGTTAAAAGTCAAGAAGTAAAAGTTAGGGTCGCAGGTTCGGTTCCCAGTCAGGGCACATGCCTGGGTTGCAGGCCAGGCCCCTAGTGGGGGCCACGTGAGAGGCAACCATACATTGATGTTTCTCTCCCTCTCTTTCTCCCTCCCTTCCCCTCTCTAAAAATAAAATAAATAAATAAAATCTTAAAAATAAAAGAATTGGTTTAAAAAAAAGAAGTAAAAGTTAAATAAGAAAGACAACTGTGTTAGAAACAAATGTCAACAAGAAAAGAAAGACAAGAAAAAAGTTTTATTTACATTTAAAATAAAATATGTTGACTTTACTTCAAGATTATATCAATTTGAAATATACTGGCTTTGCATTATAAACACTAGAAGCCACATTTTTAAGGTTATAAATTATGTGAAGAAATGCTCCCTTTCTGACCTTAAGTTCTGAGACTACAGTTAGCTCATATTTACCCTTCACCACTACATTAAAAACAAACCCACACAAAAAACATATAATTATAAAGGCTGAATCAAGGAAAACATCTTTTTTAAAAAACATATGGAACATTTCATGAATTTGAATATCATCCTTGAGTGGGGGCCAGGCTAACCTTCTCTGTACCATCCCAATTTTAGTGTGTGTGCTGCCAAAGTGAACACAAGAAAATCATCTTATGTTAGCAGAATATAGAATAATAAATGCTCATGCTAATGTACATGCAGTAATTATTTGATAAAATGTGGAATTTACATTGCTCTTCATATCAGAGAAGCCTAGTCATAGGAAAGAGATAAGAAATTAGAGGCAAGTAGAAATAAATGGAGCTGGAATAATAAATTATCATTAAATACAATTGAGTATTTCTGTACTTATTTATTAAAGTTGTCATTGCACTACAGAAAACTAGAAATTTAGCTAATGTACTCAGCATCAAACAGGACCTCAACATTAAATGCACCATCCTACAATAACAGTTATTGAATTTCACAAAGCAAATATATAATTTTTCTCATTAAATAACTACTAATTGAAATAAGAAATTGTTAAAGACACCAAGGCTTTAACTTTGTACCCCCAAAATCATAAATGAATATTATCCACATTCTATTTCATACTGTGTGATTCATTCTTCTACAATGTATAGCTTGTAGATACAGCTGGTGGAGTTAACAAATAAATCATGCTATATTCTGTTTTGTTGCAATAGGCAGATACTGGTTCTTGTGATAAAGATAGAATGCCTAATGTCTTTGTCTTGCAGCTATTAACAACTTTCCAAATATTTTCTCAATATTTGAATAGTCTACCAACTTGAGAAAAGTTTACCAAGCCATATCCAGGACTAGAAACTACAGAACTATCTTATAATAGAAAAGTTCAAAAGACAAGCTTAAGAAAGGGGAGCTGAGCCTTTGTCTCCTTAAAACCTTTTTGAAAAGCCCACCTAATTGACATCTACATTCTTCACACTGTTGAGAAGTATGTCACATTATGTCCCTAACTGAAAGAGATATTATATTAAATATTTTTAAATTGTTCTATTTGCAAGGTAGAAGAGCAAAATGAATATTGGATGAGTGACGAACAATGTCTGCCACTCTTATGGATGTGCACACATATTCCATAGGATTGCATGACTGGAGATACATGGGCAGAGAAACAGCAATATGCTAAGATTGATTATACCACTGGGGTGGAAATGAAGGTTAGACAGTATTAACTTTTTACACTGTTTGTGTTTTGTTTCACCTATTACAATGAGAACTCATGCTCATTTTATTTAAAAACAAAATAAATAAAAATATTTTACAAATAGAAAAACTGAATGACCATAGAGTTTAAGTTAAATGAAGCCTACAGTAGAATAGTAGAAAGTCTACTATTAAGTATGATACTCAATTTAATATGTTATATTGGCCATAATCACAAAAAAAAAAAAAACATACAGTAAAAAGTGGCAGTCTCTTAGGGAATGGATGAGGAGCAGAGGAGAAAAATAAAAAATATTAATTTTAGTTTATATAATTTAAAAACACACACAAAGAATAATTTACAGTATAAATGATGAAGAATTAAAAGATAACATTCAGGAAAATGAATATGAAGGAAGGAACGGAGCATAAACGAGAGTCTGAAAGGGTCCCCAGTGTTTGGAGATGGCGAGGACTCGGACTGACAGGTTGGAAGGGAACACATCGTGGAGGAGTAGGGAGCTGTGCCTGGGAAAGTAGCTGTAGTTGGAGACGTGGAGAGGAAAGAAGAATGACACAGTTATGAGTTTACATTTATTTGTCGTCAGCATACATTTACACTGAAACTGAGATGAGACTAAAATAAGTCCAATTTTAGGGCAAACAACTGGGGACAATGCACAAGAACAGGAATCAAACAGGGTGGTGTTAATTTAGTCACATTGAGGTAGCGATAATGACTGAATGTTTAAGGTGACATTGGACATGTATTTATGGGCATGTGTGCCTGGCAGGTGGTAATGTCAGCACAGGAAGTACGGTGAACAAAATTTCAGAAGACTGAAACATCTTGACCTCTTAAGAGATCTGGGCGGATCTCAGTATGGTTGGGTACAGAGTATAGGGAAGAGGAGGGCTACAGTCAGGTAGAGCACACCTGCTGTGCGATCATTGTAACAAGGTCTTGTAAGTTATGTATAAGAGTTTGGATTCCCCTTTATGGAAATCCAAAAGGAAGCCAGCAACATTCTTTAAGAAGTTTTTATTTAATAAAAGTTGTTCTGAAAAGGAATAAAGGGAAGATTAGAGTATGGGAAAGACACATAGACCCATCCAGCAACTCTTTTACAAGTCCCAGCCTGGATGGTATGGATCAATTGGTTGGGGCATAGGCCTGGATTGCATGTTTGATCTCCAGTCAGGTGTGTAGGGAAGGCGATGGACCTCTGTTTCTCTCCCTCTCTTTCTCCTCCCTTTCTCCTCTCAATCTCTCTCTCTCTCTCTCTCTCTCTCTCTCTCTCTCTCTCTCTCTCTCAGCAGACTGTACTTGAATTCTAGATTGAAAAATTACTGTCATTTCCTTCATCTAATAGAGAAAATAACATCTATTAATCGTGATGTTTAATTGAATTTAGGACTAATTTAAAATGGTCACTTTTTTTAGTTTTCTAAACTACATTTAGTTATCATGAACAAAAGTGTGAAGAAATCTGTTATAAGTAATGAAGATCTTTGCATATTGGATAACACATTTTGCCATAAACACATTGCACTTAAGAACATCATTTCACACTATAAAACTGATCAATATGCTTCTTCAAGATAAAGCTTAAAGTACCACTAAACTTACTGAATAATGAATTAATTTACATGAATACATTGTAAAGATGTGTGCAGAGAGTGTATATGCTGTTGTTAAATGTTTTGTTTGACCTAATGTTTAAAAGTTAAGTAGAATATTAATGTCTTAGGCTTTTCAAAACACCAGAAGTCATTGTGTTAACCAGGAGAGGCTGCACTATTCTGTGGTCCAAACAATGATAAATCTCAATGGCTTAAACAAAAAAATCCAAAACAAACAAGTAAAACAAAGGTACAATTCTCATTATGACTTTAAATTTGTCTCAGATTTACCTCACAGTAGGACCCCTGGGAAATAAAACTTTCTCTGTTATAATGAGCCTTTCCCATAGCAGAAGGGAAGGGCACGTTAGTACACTTGTCTCTTAATGGCTTCTGTCTAGAAGTTACATATGGTCTTTGCAGTTATATTTCATTTGTAAAAGCAAGTAGTTAGGATATATAGTTAGGATATATTTTAATTTATATAGAGAAATACACAACTCTATCATGTATCCAGGAAAAAAAAATAGAATTAAAGATCAATCGAACCAATACCTACCACTGTAATTCACTATTTTTCTATCAATGAGAAGAGATTTTGATAAAACAAGAAAAGCAAATCCAGGTGGAAGAAAGTTTTTATCCACGTACTTAACGTTAACACATTTGGGATAACTACATGCAGTAACAGAGCTTTGGACAAACACTGAATCTAATGTCACTTTGACTTTATAGAAAAGTAAGTGAGAAATACAGAAGAGAATAGAACATGTATTCACTCTGAAATCTTTTTATAAATACGCACTTTGGTCCTACTTGCTAATGAACTCTCAACAAGGCACTTATATGCTGTGCATGATTGACAAGCACATACCGCATTTTAATATTCTTTATTCCTTGCAAAGAGGCTTCTTTCCTCTGAAAGAATAAATTTAAAACAGAATCTGAACAATGATTTTAACATAGTACTATCTGAAGTAGTTATTTTTGAAGTTTTTTCTTTGACTATTTATTTATTTATTTATTTATTTTTAATCAGTATTTTTTAATTGTTGATATTGTACAGTTTTCTGTCTTTTACCCCGCCCCATCCCACCACCCAAGCCCTCCCCACCTTCCTCCCATTTCCACCCCCCATAGTTTTTGTCCATGAGTCCTTTATACTTGTTGCTCTAAACTGTTCCCCTTTTCCCCTGAAATTCCCTCCCCTCCCACTCTGGACACTGTCAGACTGTTCTCAAATTCACTGTCTTTGTTTATATTATGCTTGTTTGTTTGTTTTGTTGATTAGCTTCCTGTTAAAGGTTTTTGAAGTTTTTATTCTTATCAATTTATAGAATTGGAATGACCAGTGAAAAACAAAATATTACATAATATGGTACAACAAACTAATAAACATCCACTTAATTTTCTTTTATTCAGGACATAAGTAAAGAAATTTACAAAGAAAATAAAAGTAGACACCATGCTTTCTTTTCAGTGAGTCTGTGTAATCTTTTCTAAAAGACAACTGCTTTTGTTAGTGCCAAGATATTGTGGGTTCTCAGGTATTATTAATGTAATTATATAAAGAATGGCAACCACATATGGAGTACTTTCCAGCTACCAGGTATGCTATAATAGGTGTTTCACGTATATATGATCTTTAATGTGCATAGAACATTCCAGTTCTCTTATAACAGTTTTTGAGATATTAGTCACATAGCATAAAATTCATCTTTCGAAATGTACAATTCAACATTTTTTAGTATATTGAATTGGGCAACCATCACTACTATCTAATTTTTATCATCATCCTCAAAAGAAACTCCATATGCATTAGTAGTCAGGTATATTCCTGGCTTTTTTCAGCCCCTGGCAACCATCAATTTACATTTCTTTCTGTGTGTTTGTCTACTTGGACATTTTACGTAAATGGAATCATAAAATATGTGTTCTTTTGTATTCAGATTCTTTCACTTAACATAATGTTTTCAAGTTTCGTTCATGGTGTAGCATACATTAGTGCTTCATTCCTCTCTGTGCTGAATAATATTCTGTTGCATTCATGCACTACAATTTATTTGTCCATTCATCATTTGGAGTGTTTCCACTTTTTAACTACCATTAATAATGCTGATATGAACATTTGTGTTTAAGGTTTTGTGTGAACATATGTCTTTAATTTTCTTGGTATATATTCATAAGTGGAATATCTGGATGATGTGGAAACTATATTTAAATTTGACAGCACTATTTTATATTCCCATAAATAATGTACAAAGGTTCCAATGTCTCCAGTCTTGTCAACACTTGTTTCATTGTCTGACTTCTGGTTGTAGCCATCCTAGTCAGTGTGAATCGGTATCTCACTGTCATTTGAGTTGCATCTCACAAATGAACAGCTTTTCACGTGCTTATCAGCCACTTACACATACTTTCTGGAAGAAAGGCTTTTTAACTTCTTTAGCCATTATTTAAATTGAATTACTTGTCTTTTTATTTTTAAGTTGTAAATATTCTTTATATATTTTAATGCAATTCTTTTCATATATGCGATTTATAAAAATTTCCTTCCTATTTGTGGGATTTATTTTAACATTATTGACAGAATCTTTTGAAGCACTTAGTTTTTCAATTCAGTGAGGCTCAATTTATCTATTATGTCTCTTGTTGCTTATGCTTTTGCTGCCTTACCTAAGAAACCATCGCCTAATCCCAAGTGATTGACTTCTATGTTTTCTTCTAAGAGTTTTATAATTTTAGCTTTGACATGTAATTCAATGAACATTTTGAACTGTTTTTATATATGGTATGAGGTGGCAGTTCAACTTAATTCTTTTGCCTGTGGATATCCAGTTGTTCTGCTACCATTTGTTGAAAAATCTATTCTTTCCTTGTTTAATGATATGGCCTCCTTTTTGGATCAAATTCCAGTTTTATAGATGAACAAATGGAGGCTAAGTGTATTAATTATAATGTCAAGAATATAATGTCATATGAGTGTTAGAGATACATTTTCAAATCTGAACTGTTCTTTCTAAGTCTTTTCACCATACCAGAAGCTCCTGGTTGTTGAATCCTGGGGGTCGGGGTGGGGGAATGGTGGCAGCATAAATTTGTAACGACGTTGCTCAGTGAGCATTATTATAAATATCAATGAGACTAATGGACATAAAAATAATTTGAAACTGTTTATAGCCATCCAAGTGGAATTTTTATAGCACCTATGGCTACTTGAAAGTACCTGGTCTGTGTATTTGTCGAATTATATTTCTCTCCTCCTTGTTTGTCTGGTTCAACACTATTCAATTGCTTTGTACAGTGACTTGCACTGGGTGCAATTTCACTAGTGAAAGAATCTTATAAGTGAGTTTTTATTATTCATGTTGGAATTGTTATTATTACTAAGTAAAAACCTATAAATACACCAGTTGTGCACATACTTTGAGTCCTTTGCATTATCCTATATTAAAATGTTTGTGTTGATATTTTATCTATTACAAAATACAAAAGAAATATAAGCAAAAAAATAAGACTGTATGCATTTTCTTAATGAAGTAGCTCTTAAGGAACCCAAGCATCGTACACAAGGTCATGCAGCAACCTTGTCATAATAAATATATTCATAATTAGAATGTTTGATTATATTTGTTAAATAATTTGGTGGAAATCTCTGTTACCATTTTTATTTTCATCACTGATGCCAGGAGCTATAAATCAACTAAAACTACTTATTCTTACCCACTTAAAGATCTACACTACCTCCTGAACCAGCAGGTGACCCATTAATTTAAGAGACTCATTAGAGATAATCAATATGAAGCTAATGCCTTAAGAGTCAATGTTTTGGAAAGAATCAAGATCATGAATTTCATTGAAACTATATTTACATGGAATTACACATTTTATCATGAAAGAAAAGATGATTTAATTTTAGTAATTTTAACCATATTAAAGGTATCATTCTTTACTTGATTTCACAACTTATTTGGCAATTTATATAATGCATATGGTATAGAATATGAGATACTATAAACACTGATTTTATAAATTAAAGATATTTTAATATAAAACCCAATAAACTGCAAACAAAAACAATAAATAGTGAATAATGAAAGCAATTTCTCCTTAGCTTTTCTAAATATTAAAATATGTCAAAATAACAAACAAAAATCAGTTTTCAGCAATTATATCAACTGAATACATTAAATGAAATAAAAAGGCATATATAAATACTACCATAAAATGTTAACATAAAAAAGAGAGCTTTAAGAAAAATCTAAACAATGGCTGATATAACACATTAAATGAACTAAGAAGGCAAAATGCATTAGCTACATTATATCTATGCTTTGGAAATATTTAATTGATGTTTAGGTCTATAAGGTATTCCGATACAATTTCAGAGTAAGATTACAGAGTTCTATAATCTCCCAATTAATAAATAATTGATAATAAGGATATGACATACAGAGTCTACTAAACAGTTATCTAACACATAATCATCTGTAAAACAATTACCACAGATGAATAATACGAAGGGTAGCTCTTGTGTTAAAGCTATCCGTCTCGAGTAGGGCAGGGTGAGACATTCGGTATTGAATAAAGAGACCTCCTTCTGTCCTCCTGCGCCTTCTGCGGTTTTACATTATGCAACCTTAGTTTTTTATCTTTTGCTACTTTTTGTCTGAGTCTTATTCTTTATCAAGTTTAGCAGTCACTTTTTTGTACAAGGAAATTTATGCACATTTTTTACATAAAATTTGACTTTAAATATTAAGTCCTTGAGTTTGGAACTGCATCAGACATTAAGAGATTCCATCAACTGGGGAAAATAATGGGAAGAAAAGCTCTTATTTTTTGTGCTACTTGAAATAATTCTTTTGTGCAGAAGTAATTGATGCCGTGTATTTATTTTACTTCCCAAACAAATAGGGTTACCTTTGAAATTTATATTAGAGTGTTAAATCCATGACCTCTGTGAAGACATTACAGCAGAAAACACACTTTCTCATATTGGAATACTTCCTTCATTCAGTGTATTTTTTCTTAAAGATAGAGAAGCTTGGAAGATTAATAATAAAGTATAAAATTCCAATGTTTACTGAGATTATTTTGAAACTTACTATATATTTTTGTCATCTTGCCTGCATATTGGGTGGTGGCATTTAGGTTATGTTAGCATTTTAAACTGTACAGTAAATTGTCACAGTTTTATTATTTTTGGCTACTTTCAATAACAATGGAAATATTTTGTTGAAAATTAACTAAAACTGAATTCTAAAACCACCTGGAATCCTTAAAATTTTGAATGGTAGGTATTTACATTTGTTTCATAATCCTGTGATTTTTCAATGTCTTCTACTTCTTTATGGGTCAGTTTTGACCCCCCAAATTTCTATAATGTCATAAATTTCCTTGTGATTTTTGAAATTTCTTGTAATAATACATTTATAATCATTTTTAACTTTGATTTGTCCGTTTACCTTATTTCCATTATAATTTTACTCCATCTGTTGATATTAATTAGGGCTGTTGAGAGGTTATTTCTTTTATTATACTTTTAAAAAGTGTATATATACACATGCATAAATACATTTCATATCTTCTCATTTATTAGTTTTGTTTTGTTTAATTTCAATGGGAGGAATGTTGAACAAATTGTGTCATAACCATTATCTGCAATATCGTGCTGCTTTTAAAGACATTAAATCAAATAAAAAATTGTTGACTTAAAGGGTATTTCTTCCATAATATAATATTAAGTGACAAAAACAAATGCTTATTGTTTTAGTATAAAGCAAGCTGGAGAAAAAAAAATGGTGGATGATTACCTTTTGGATATCTGTAAAAGCCTGATTACCTTTTGAACACACCATAAAGATTGCTAACTTTGTACGTGTTTAAATTCTTTGTAT
This sequence comes from Glossophaga mutica, assembly GCA_039655065.1. Taxonomy (NCBI): domain Eukaryota; kingdom Metazoa; phylum Chordata; class Mammalia; order Chiroptera; family Phyllostomidae; genus Glossophaga; species Glossophaga mutica. The sequence goes on from CM077303.1 coordinate 135,245,454, forward strand.
CTTATTATATAGCTTCATAATACTTTTACAAAGAATGAAGCCAATCAGTGAAAAAGCTACCACATGGTCTCACTTATGTGTGGAATCTAAGGAACACAATAAACTAACAAACAAAATAGTAACAGAAGTTTAGATACCTAAAACAGACTGACAGCTGCTGAGAAGGAGCTGAGGGGAATGGCATGAAAGCTGGTGAGGGGATTCAAAAATCATTATGCATAACCCATGGACACCGACGACAATACGAGGATTGGTTTAGGGAGGGGCGAGGGTGTAGCTGGGTGGAGCTGGGTGGAGGTGGAGAAATAGAGAAAAAGTGGGAACAACTATAACAGCATAAACAGTAGAAGTAAAATAAAAAACACTTTTGTAAGAAGAAAAAATGAAGAAAAACTTTAAAAAGGAGGGAAATACCTACAAGTGAAGTTTTGTTGTTTTACTCAACAGTCTTTTGTTTACTTACAACTGTAACCCATTAACTATCTCAAATAAAACTAAGTGGCATCAATGATACCAAGAATTTTACAGGTTTTGAAGTAGTGGATAGACAACCCTCAGCTGAATGTGTGTAAGGTTCTGGAAGATCAAGAATCTGAATCATCTTCTCCCATCTCAGAGCCATGTGGTCTCCTCAACAGCTACCACTTTCTTCATGTTCTTTCTTTTCATTGGCATTCTCTTGAACTTTACTGTGCTCCCCATGCAACATGTGCTATATCTCTCTTTTTTAACCTTTTATTGTTGTTCAATTACAATTGTCCCTATTTCCCCCCATTGTTCTTCTCTGCCCTACCCACCTCCCATCTCCCACATTCAGTCCTTCTCACTCCACCGCTGTCCTTTATAGCTATTGCTTGACTTTAACCTTCCTCTTTTTTCTTTCATAATATGACTCTTAGGTGCTGTATTGTCTCACAAAATAGCATAGTTTCTTAGTTTTTCAGATCTCAGTTGATCTGCATCATTTTAATGATCAAGCCTATATGGCACAAATCAGAAAGCTGCTTATGAATTGTTTCTTTTTCATTCCAGAGTCAATGCCTGGTAGGTCAGCTTTGGCTGCGGGTGTTGATTTTTTATTGACTTCAAAGAAGTAGTGGGCGAAGATTTCCACAAAAGGGGTTCCCCAGATGGCTGGTATGGATTTGTAGCCTGATGAATGGCTTATTATAAACATTTGCTTATGACCGAATGATAAAACAAAATTAAAACAGTAGTTAAGGTAATAAATCTAATAGTAATCATGAGATTGGAGAGGGTATGGGTATAGATAGAGAATTGTGGTAGGGGCTGTTGACTCAAATTAATGTTCTAAATGACCCCAAATTTTTAAGAAGAGTAAGCAAAAAGACTCCTTCAGAAGACAGAGTTCAACAAAATTCTTGATGATTTAGGTCTTCTTCCAAGAGAGAAAATATAAGCTCAAAGAGACTGCAGACTGTCTCGTCCAAGATTTAAACCAGTACCAGTACCAAAAGCCTCTATGTTTTAGCTGTGCCATAAATTGGTTTTTTGGGTACACATTTTGTGAATTATTTTAATTAGTCTTAAGACTTCAGTTCATTAATGACTTTTGTCTAGAGACTAAAGTTCTAGACCTCATTCTGTGCTTATGTAAAAATTAAATTATTTCTGCTGAAAAAAAATACCTGTTCATCACCCACAATACCCAAAAATTTATCCATGAGGGAAAATAAACTAAGCCAAGATTGTATAGAAGAGAAGAAAGTGATGCATGTCCCCATCCTCTCTTTCCTAAGCCTGTTTCCCTAGGTTTATATTCCAGTTCTTTTTATTGAACCTTGGAGAGACCAAAGAGTATACAATAGTTGTTAAGGCTCTGGAACCACTTCTCCAGATTGTATACTGAGTCTCTATTAAGAAACTACGTTTGAGTCATTCACTTTAGCCTCCATTGCTTGTTTCCTCAACTATACAAAGAAAATAATAGCCCATATCCTAGGGCTATAATATATTTTGAATGAATTATTCAAAGTAAACTTCGTAGGATTGTCTCTGAACTCTATAAAAGGCTTAATAAATATGCAATGTTTTATAATTGTACAGACCCCTTTACAAATTTGACTTGCTTCACCCTGTCCCCTGCCTAAAATTTTGAGGTCCTTATTCTAAAGTAATTTAAAGGGTCAGAACCCAATATGTCATTCAAAGTATACACTTGCACAACCACTCTCATACCCCCCACACACATGCACAAACAAAAGTTAATATGTAAATTTAAATGTACCCAACTATAGGACATTTATGAACAAGAATGTATGTTTTTACAATTGTTTCTATTTAAATGTAATACATATATTGTACTATTTCTCTTAGTAAAGAGAAGTTTAATAATATTTTAAAAGAAAAATACATATGTCCATGATGTAAAGATTATTTACTTTCTTCATAAAATATTATATTCTTCAACTATTGCAAAAAAATTCAATTCTTTTTTTCCCAAGGAGGATAATAACATGAAAATATTCTCTAAACATTCTACTAATATATACACATATAAAGTACTGAAATCTTGGACTATTTAATGACAATTATAACAACCAGAGAAGTTTGATTTCCCAGTGATAAAGAGTAATACAATGATCATGAACTGAAGAAGGAACCAGATGGAGGTACCTAGTCACAAGCAGAGATACCCATTAATCAAAACTGCACACTAAGTAGACAAATTAGAGAAAGCTGGAGAAGTATTGAGAAAGGAACACTTCAGAAGCAGATTCAGCATTGCTCAAAGACAGCAAATTTAGAGGGTAGCTGTCCTCAGCATTTGTCTGAATGCGAGTCTCCAGGTGTTCCCTTCCCACCAAGTAGAATGACTCACTACTTTTCTTTAATTCTTTTAGGCCTTTATTGTGGCTTTTCTCTTTAAAGAAAAAAACATTTCCTGAATAACCCCCCAAAATCATCCCATCATTTAAGCCCAACACCTCCGTTAAGATTTTAATATTTAAACTTTTCTTACTCTGAATTCCAGTAATAGATTAGCTATGCCAATTATGAAATATCATCTTCTATCTTATACTTTCTTATGTTTATGGCTTATTCCCCTTATGTATGCTGCAAAATTAAGAACTGAATATTATTTTTGCATTTTCAAATGTACTGTGCTACACGTGTAATACTATGAAAATATAGAGGAAATGAAGCAAAATAAATAAACATTGACTCTATAGCAATGATATTTAACAGATATTATTACTATCACAGGAAGTATATCAGACTATCCATAGTTATAAAAATTATTATGAGAAAATTATTCCAAAAAGGTTAAATATTTTGTTTAAATATGTTATAAAACAAACAAACAAACCTGGCATGTTTTCTGAAACTTCTTGCTCAGTTGAGTAGATTCAGTGATGGATTAACAAATTTTCCCAAAAAGGACAGATTAATGGATTAATGTCAATTTAGATAGGCTTCTCTAGTAAAATAATACAGCCTCTCTCCCCAGCCTTTTGATGTTGCATTTCATTTTATTGAATTATAACTGAGAAAACATGCTCATAAAATTTTTACATGACACAAAATTACTGTTTCTTGCTTCCTTGCTTCTGTGCATGCTATTCATTTGATCTAGAATGTCATTCTTTCCTTAGTATGTATGATAAATATTTATCATTATTCAAAAATCCAACTCCAGAGTCTGTTCTTCTGAAAGACCACCCCAATACGCCTTGTCTTTACTAATCATCAAGAGGAAAAAATCTCACTTTCTCATTTGAATTATCATTACACCAGTAAATAACCTGGTCTGCAAGGCCTTTGACCCCTAAGGAGTTCTCAGGTTCCTGCATTTCCACGAGCTCCCTTCATTCACTACAGCCCAGCCAGCTGGTCTTTTCTAAGCTCCACAGAATTCTGAGCCAATACTCAGATCAGTTCTCTGCCTTCTTTTGTTCTGTATAGTTGGAATATTCCTGAACCCAACTTCTCTCTCCCACCACCAGCTAACTCTTACCTAACCAATTCCTGATACTTTGGTCTCAGTTTAAATGCTACTTTCTCAGATAACCTTTTTCTAACCACCTAAAAACTAAGTTAGGTAACTTCCTGCTATTTATTCACTTCCATGGCCCTCTGTGTTCTCCTCATAGAACATTCAAATGTGTGTAATTATTTTTGTATGTCTGCATGTTTAATGTTTATCCCTTGTGTAGGCAGTAAAACCCAAGAGGGAAGTACCAAATCTGTTTTGTTCATCAAGGCGCAAGCAAGAAATAATTGCTGTACACTGTTCTTAGGCCATTGTAACAATTTACTTACTGATGCAGCTGCATTGACTATAATTCTAAAATGATGGATGAATTCAGTTGATTATTATAATTTTTAAATATATGTAGTACTCATATAGCCATATGATACCTGCTCAGCAATGGATTAAATTTGTGGATTACCTGGATAAAATAAGTGATTACTTAATAAAGAATTATATCAAGCATAATAATTTCTCTCCAAAGATATTCATCATAATGTCTTAATCTCTGGAGCCCATGAATATGTTATGTTGCATGAAAAAAAAAGATTATCTCTAACAATCTTAAAGTAGGGTAGATTATTTAGATTATCTTTGTGGATTCATTGTAATCACCTGACTTCATAAAAACCGAAACCTCTTGCATAGCTATAGTCAAAGAGATAAGATGACAATAGAAAAGTCAGAGTGATACAATGTTCTGGCTTTGAAAATGGAAGGAGGTGTAAAAAGATAAACTGAGGCACATTAAAAATTTTCAAGAGTTTATTTAAGCATACACTGACATGAATGAGGTGATGCCAGAGAGTGGTTAATAAAACTGAACCTACAGCAGACAAGAGAGGTTTTTATAGCGAGCATGCACAAAGAAGCGAACAAGGACATTATCTGAGTGAGGACGGCTTAGGCACTTGTCTTGGTTAGGAATGACTAGTTGGCTGTTTGCAATTGATTATTGTGCATTTTATTTTCATGGGTTCATGTTCACTGACTCTTGCTTAGATTTTCGTTTTCTTATGTAGACTAACATGGCGTTAGGGCCACCCCACTCTCCTGGCCTCCTTGTTTAAAAGTTTTAATAGGGACCATGAACAAATTTGGGTAGCTTCTAAGAGGTAAAAGATTATAAAACCATGTATTTTTCTCTAGAACCTCTAGAAAAAACACAATCCTTCGAACAGCTTGATTTTACCTCAGTGAGACCACTGTCTAACTTCTGATCTACAGAAGGTGAAATGCTTTTCTTGTTATTTTAAGCCATTAAATATATGGAAATGTATTATAGCAAAAATAGAAAACCCATTTCAGAATATATAATACATAAGTGACAAAATGCAGATACAGAAAAGACTTCAATAATTCAGAAAAATGGGTTGAAATGAGCAAAGTTCAGTTGACTTTATCAATATAAATGCTTATATTTAAGATGTAATTGTAGCTGGATCTAAGATATCTGACCTAGTAGCAGTACATGTACAAAAGACCTTGGATTTATAACTTGAGTATGATTATAACAGGAGTAAGCATTTTTTAAATGCTCCCAAGTAGGCTAATGAAATGACAAGTTATACTAGTTGAAATCTTGTAAACTTGTAGGAGTTTGGGCTATTCCATTCCACAGTGGTCACATGACATCATATCTGTTGTAATTTGCACCATGACAGACTGTCATATTTTAAACACACTGATAAACAGGTAGATAGACCTCAGGAAACTTAGGAAGTAATATTATACAAAAATATATTGAAGAGAATTGAGTTGAAACACATAAGATTCAATTGATTGTAAGTCAATGATAATTATGTACAAATATTTAAAATATAAGCAGGTACAAGATGATCATTAATATATATAGGTACAGCCCTGGCTGGTGTAGCTCAGTGGATTGAGCGCGGGCCTGCGAACCGAAGGATCGCGGTTCGATTCCCGGTCGGGGCACATGCCTGGGTTGCCAGGCCAGTTCCCGTCAGGGGACATACGGGAGGCAACCGCACATTGATGTTTCTCTCCCTCTCTCCTTCCCTTCCCCTCTGAAGATAAATAAATAAAATCTAAAAGGAAAAAAAAAATCTTTAAAAAAAAATATATATATATAGGTACAAAAAGTAGCCACAGTGCCAGTAATCATGACAATGAAGTTGATTATGTTTCCTATAGTTGTAAGGACAGTGTCTATATCAAAGAGAAGGTGCTACATCTTCCATACAAAATTTTCCTAATCATATAATTATCTGAAAAATCTACCAACAAATTATCAAAATATATTTCTTCTCGCTACTAACTTGCAAGTATTTTTTCCCTGAACATCCACATGGAATGTGTGGATACCTTTTTAATAGTAGGTATACACAGTTTGAAGGAAGAAAATAAGAATATTAAAAGTAATGAAACAGACAAAAGTCACTTAATTGAAAATAACAAGAAAGATTAAAGTTGGCTGACTGTAAACACTAAGAATGAAAAAGAAATACCATTTATAAAATAAAATGAGGTAATTATGAAAACATTTGCATAAATATTTGGCAATTAAAGAGAAATAAAATAATACCTAGAAATATATAAATTAACATAACCAAGTTAATAATAAAAATCTGAATAATCATTTAGACATTTAATAATTGAACTGCTAGTAAAAAAATTGAAAGTGTCACATCCAGAGAGAGTAACTGGTGATATTCATAAAACAAATAAAGAAGACATAATTCTAAACTTACACAACTTTCCCATACTAGTTTTATGAAGTTAGAAAAACAATAATATTCAAACCTTACAAAGACAGTAAACAAAATAAATATTATGGAGTAATCCCATTCATAAATATAGTTGTTGAATGTTTTACAAAATAATATTTGTAAATTGAATGAGCAATATATAAAAATATTCATGAAGTTTATTTCAACATATTACATATTGCATTTACATATTATACATTATATTGATATAGTAAAGGAGAAAATGTAATATTTAAAAGATAATGTTTTAATGAGGCCCCCAATGTATTCACAGAAATATTTTCATAAATTTCAAATGCATCTTTGCTATTATTTACCTAAAAGTTTAGTGAAGTAGCCCTGGCTGGTGTAGCTCAATGGATTGAGCGCGCGCAGGCCTGCGAACGAAGGATCGTGGTTCGATTCCCAGTCAGGGCACATGCCTGGGTTGCCAGGCCAGTTCCCGTCAGGGGACATACAAGAGGCAACCGCACATTGATGTTTCTCTCCCTCTCTCCTTCCCTTCCCCTCTAAAGATAAATAAATAAAATCTAAAACAAAAAAAGGAAAAAAAAAAGTTTAGTGAAGTAGAAATATTGGAGAGCTTTCTAAACTTGATACTTTATACTATACAATTCCTACAGTAAACAATTTACTTAGTGCTGAAATGTTTATATCTTTTCCTCTGGGACTTTTAAAAAGACAAAAAAACTATTACTGGCACTGATATTAATAATTGTTAAATAATAAGCAAGATATTTGAATGCCCATTTCAAGAAAAGGGGACAATGCCCATTCAAGAAAATTGACCAATCAATATATAAAATGCTCCAGTGTATAAGTCATCATAAAAATGTAAATTAGAGCTACAAAGAGATTACAAAAACAAATCCATTGAATAGGAAAAATCAAAAGTCTGATAACAACAAGTGATGACAAGAATATAGATCTTCACAAATTTTCATGGTCTCTTGTAAACATACAACTATTTTAGAAAATATGAAGCATTGTGTTATTCATTTGATATACTCATAACATATAACCAAGCAATTGAAACCTTAGATATATATTAATATATACAAATGGCTATATCCTCATGGACCACTGATACATGTATAGTAATTTACTTAGACATATCCTCAAAGTTTGTGACATTAGAATAAATAATAGATGAGCATATACTCAAACCAGGGAATACTACACTGCAATGGATCAAAGCAAACTAGAGCTTTGCACAACAATAAGAATCAATTTTGCCTACTTAATGTTTAATCTATCATACAAGACACAATAGAAAACATATAGTTTGAACCATGCATATAAATTCAAAATGGACAACATTAAGAATAATTTTAGAGGTTCCTGAATTGATGGAAAATAAAAATACAACAAAAAGCAAAGAAAAGTCAGGCTACCTGATTATATATACCAATAACCTCACCTTTACATGTAATGGATATATTTATACATGGGTTATCTCAGGGAAAGAGGCAGGTCTGGGGTTACTAAAGGCTAAAGGGAATTTCTGGATTACTAAGAATATGGTGACTTTTTACCTGTGTGGAAGTGAAACAGATGCACAGGGACGTGTCATCTGCATGCACATTTTTGAGCATATATTATGCAACAAAATGTCAGAAAAATTGTATATGTAAAGATAAAGTAAAAATACAAGTTTTCACATAAGAAACAATTTTTTATACTTCTTATATTTAAATTTGTTTACACAAATTATTTTAGGCTATTGACTTATTTTTTTATTAAGTTGAACACTTAAAACTTCATATAAAAGGAAAAGAGATATTTAGTTGTTCACATGGATAATAATACAATAATTAATAAATGATAACACAAGAATAAACTCTGTTTTGTGTACTTACAATTACAAACCTACTTCACCCCATAGTGTTATACAGAAAGGTATAAGCTAGAAACTTTCATTATTTTTTGTTTCTGTTTTTCTACCATCTTTTCTCCTCTTCTTATTTTTATCAAGGTAGGTTTTTTTTTTTCTGAAATAAGTTTGTTATATGGCATCTCCTGCCCACTTGAGGAATTCAAGATAAAAATTAATCTTAAAAAAAATTTTCATACCCTGGTCAGTGTGGCTCAATTGGTTGGAGCATCACCCCATAACCAGAAGGTTGCAGGTACAGTTCCTGGTCAGGACACAATGCTAGGGTGTGAGCTCGACCCCTCCCCTCCCAACCTCCAGCCAGGCCCATACAGAAGGCAACTTACCAATGTTTCTCTTTCACATTGATTTTTCTCTCACTACCTTTGTCTTTAAAAACAGCAATGGAAAATTTTCTGTGGGTGAGGATTAAAACTCATTTTTCATTAACTTCCTAAACACGGTCTAAATTTTACTTGCTTTTATTATAACATTGCTTTACTTTTTATTATTGCTGTCATTTTTTAAAGAAGTGAAGCTCAGAGAAATAATTGACTCAGCAGGTAATAGTCATTCAATGACAAAAACTCAAAGCAGTTCAACTTGTCTATGCCTGAACGAATAACAAAACTAAGTTTTTATTTTGCAAAATAAGTTATCAGATCATTCTTTAAAACCACTGCATCATAAATGCATTTTTTTTTCTTGGCAGAAAACTTCACTTTAAGTGGAAGCTCACTCAACTGAAATTCAAGTTGGTGTATTGCAAACCATTGCAGCAATTTCTGCTTCACCACAACTAAGGAATCATTATATCTTTTCTTTATACAAGTAGATCTTTGGTGTGTGCACAATATTACTGTCATAATATTATACAACATGCAATATTATTTTGCTCACAATGCATCAAGGTTTTCTATACTAACCATTTGTTAGCTATAATATCATATTGCCCAGTGGTCACTGTTTACTATTTCAAAGCCTAAAATAGAAAAGCATGTCGATTTCTTAACATATAAGCAGAAAAGCAAGGGAGGTATAGCTCAGCATGACAGCTTTTATCTACAGTCTCCTAGTGTTTTTGTGTGTAGAATACTATACAAAGAATGAATGGCGATTTATTTATATTCATCCGCAGATTTCTATCTATATTCTATTTCTAACCATGCTTGTAATTCACATTGTGACTACATTTGAATTCAATACTATCTGATGACTCTGGTAGCATTAAATTTATTCTTGCTTGAGCATAGGGCCCCTGTAAGTACTGAAAGCACAAACTATAAAAATGAAATGGGTTGAAATGAAATCTAGAATTTCTATAAAGAAAATTATTGAGTATGAGATGACTTTAAAAGTTAAAGTTCCCAAAAACAACAATGTACTAGAGGTCTTAAGAATGCTGTGCATTAGTGTGAAATTATAGTAGTAATTTTTACAGTTCTGATGGGATATGAACATATAAGAAAATTTTTTTTCAGTAGAGCAAAGGATAAAAAACATTAAAACTATATTTATCAGGCATTTTACATATATAATTATTTTCCATTGGTTATCCAGAGTAATTTTGACTAAATAGAAATTATAAAATTTATCTTTTAAATGTGATTGATTTTGCTAAAGTAATTGTAACTTAAAAATAACACTAAAGAGATTATAATTTTATCATTAATTTGGTCAATTTGCATTAGAATTTCTAGTATTTGATATCATATCATGACCAGTCTTTGTAATCTGAGACTTTATGTAAAAGGCATGGGGGGTGGGCATCAACACTATTCTAGTAAAAGATAGGAGATTAGTAAAATAGACTGAACACATATATTTTTGTCTTGATTGATATATTTATTTCCTATGATGCATTGATATTAGGTTTTTACATAACTTAACACCAGAATCTTAGATAATTTCCAAATAAATTTAATGGAAAACACCAAAACTTTCAGAGACAAATGATAAAAAATAAAACTTAAGTATTGATTATTTTTTAATTTTTATTCACCAATATGAATTGTAATAGCATATGTATAATTTTCACATATGTATGAATATATGAATAAATGTTATGAATATTAAAAGACTATTTCTGTAACTCAACAATACAATTTGGGAGAGATAAAGAGGGAAAAAGTTATTACTAATAAGTAGCACTTAGACTGCTGAAACATTGAAATGAGCATCCTGTATTTATTACTTTTCTATCCTCCTACTAAATTTTGCCAATTAGATATAGAAGTTCATAGGAAGACTCAAATCACATTTATAGGGGTAATTATACTGAGGGCAGTCCAATTATGTTCCAATGCTTCCGTGATGTAATCATTCTCGTGGAAGCCTCTGCTGCACACTTTCACTTGGGAGACAGAGCACAGACCGCTTTCCATTCCCCTGCTTCCCCTCCCTCACCTCCTAAGTCTGGAATGGGGTCCGGTCAGGATATTATTAAGCACAAACTGCATTAATACTAATATCCTCAAGCTAAATTCATTGGCTATATATAGATGTCCAGAATTAATGTGTAAAGGGTTAGAAAATGATGAGCTAGTTCACTTATTTTCTAAATCATCAACATAAGATGAGTAATCTGTGCTTGTATTATACTACTTCAGCTCTCCAAATAATCTTATGAGGAATAGGATCCAACAAGTGGTTATGGTTCAAGTTTACTGAAATAAATGATCTTAGTCTAAGCTTTCTTGTTTCTTTCTTCTGAGTATCATGTGTTGTAACTTATCAAACTGAGTCATACAAAATATCTGTATTATCTAGAAAAATGGCCCTCAAAAATTTTCAATTATAAGAACAACTTACTTTTTTTCTTTTACAATGTTAAAAATACATTAGATTTTTTTGGTATTTTTTTCTCAGATTCGATCATAGAGAAATTTTACCTTTTTTATGCTGTGATGTGACAATGAATAAATGACCGCTAAGAAGGTAGATGGTTGAAAAATACCTACGGTAGATTATACAGATTTTTGTCTGAACTTGCATACTTTTACAAGTGATCGATACCATTATAACTCTGTACATGTAACTTTCAATTTGAAGTAGTATGTGTATTAAATTCTACTTAATGTAATTCAAACCATACAAATGAGTTTAATATATAGATATATAATTTTCTACCCACAAAATTGCTGATGACATGACCTTGAAAAATATACCAAAGCCAGATTTCTCAAAATCAGAGTTTTTAATATTCCTTCTCTTTAACTTTGGATTAATGATTTATAGCTCTTGACTTAGATGAACTGAATGAATGGCTGCTACTACTGTAGATAACCAAAAGATATATATTCCGAAACATGTTGATGATAGGACTTTATTACCATGATCTAGTAGCTAGCAATTGCTGTCAGATGAAATGACTTAACATGAACTACTCTGAAACTGCAATCTGTTTTTGGCACATGTTCTCCAATATCTAATTGGATTTTATCCGCCAACTGTATCCAGTTTGCTAACACATTTAGTTACCTCGGGGCCCATTTTACCACTACTTTAACTTTTAATGGTTCTCCGGGAAGTCAAATTGCTTAAAATTCAATGTTTTATATGCCTTGATAAATGATTGATAATATTTGCTATGAAAATGGTTCAAGCTAAAATCACTGAGGCCATGTAGTCAGGCATAAGTTTTAAGGCCTCAATCATTTATTTATTTTTATTTTGAGGGGATGCAGAATTATTGGTCAAGGAAACTCAGTCCCTGACTATTTTTTTCTGCTACCCTCATGGAAAAGATGGCTGGCCATTTACTGAGACATAATTCCTTGTTTTGAAATTTAATTTTATTTTTAAATATCAACCATCCTTAGTCAATGTTAAAGCACTTGGGACCTGCCTTCATTCAACAAAATGACTGTTAGGTCTCAAGATTTGCACAGACTATAACTTCACATTTTTTTTCCTTGATATTAAGAAAAATAAAAATGAACAAACAAAAAACATGGTTGCTATTACCGCGGGTGTTTTGGAGGATGTGTTGAATTCTATATCACCCTCGATATTGAAAACAGTACCTTTATAACAAGTTAGATTCTCTGAGAACTGCATTTGAACCTAATGTTCGAACCTCTTGAATAATTGCTTACATTAGACTTTCCTTGATATCATGTGCTCAGTTGGGATTAAGAAATGTGCTAGAAGCCATTACATGAAATTTTGCCTTTATAATCATTTTACATATTTTTAAAAACAATAAGACCCACTATAATCTACAGTGTTCTCTTTAAGAGGCATCAGGGAAAATTCTCTAGAATCTTAATTTTGAAAAATCAGAAAATTATTTTTGTTTATAATCACTTAAAATACTAAGAATGTATTTAATATAAATATATATTAAACTTATATATTTATAACTTTATAAATATATAATTAATATACATTTAATATATACTAAATTTATGTATATATAAAGCAGAGAAAATATGTGTCTCTCTCTGCTTTAATTTCAGAGAATCTTAGAGCTGAAATTTTACCTAGAATTGAAAACTATTAAAAGTTTCTGTTATTTTCTTGTCTGATTGCTGTGGCTAAAACTTCCAATTCTGTATTGAATAGAAGTGGTGAAAGTGGACAACCTTGTCTTGTTCCTGATCTTAGTGGAAAAGATTTTAGTTTTTGCCCATTGAGTATGATGTTGACTGTAGGTCTCTCATATATGGCCTTTATTATATTGAGGAATGCTTCCTCTATTCCCACTTTGCTTAGTGTTGTTATCATAAATGGGTACTGTACCTTATCAAATGCTTTTTCTACATCTATTGATATGTTCATGTGATTTTTGTCTTTGCTTTTGTTTATGTGATGTATTACATTTACTGATTTATGAATGTTGAACCATCCTTGCATCCTGGGATGATCCCACTTGGTCATGGTGTATGATCTTTTTAATGTGTTGTTGGATGTGGTTTGTCAATATTTTGTTGAGGATTTTAGTGTCTATGTTCATCAGCGATACTGGCCTGAAGTTTTTTCTTTGTTGTGTCTTTATCTGGTTTTGGGATAAGGATGATGTTGGCCTCATAAGACGTTTGAGAGTCTTCCACCATTTTGAATTTTTTGGAATAGTCTATGAAGCATAGAGGTTAACCCTTCCTTAAACACTTTGTAGAATTCTCCTGTGAAACCATCTGGTCCAAGGCTTTAGTGTGTCGGGAGTTTTTTGATTACTGCTTCAATTTCTCTGCTGTTACTAGTTTGTTCAGGCTTTCTGCCTCTTCTTCACTGAGTTTTGGAAGATTATATTTTTCTGGAAATTTATCCATTTCACCTAGGAAGTTTTAGCCATAGCAATCAGGCAATAAAGGGAAATAAAAGGCATCCAAATCAGAAAGGAGGAAACAAAATTGTCATTGTTAGCAGATGACATGATAGTGTACATAGAAAATCCTATAGACTCCACCAAAAAACTGCTCGACCTAATAAATAAATTTAGGAAAACAGCGGGATACAAAGTCAATATCCAGAAATCAAAGGCACTTTTGTATACCAACAATGAAACAGGAGAAGCAGAAATCAAAGGAAAAAAATCCCATTCGATGTAGCAAAAAGAAAAACAAAATACCTAGGAATAAACCTAACCAAGGAGGTAAAAGACCTGTATGCAGAAAACTACATAACACTGAAGAAAGAAATCAAGGAAGACACAAACAAATGGAAACACATCAAAATGTCCATACTACCCAAAGCAATTTACAAATTCAATGCAATACCAATTAAAGTACCAACGGCATATTTCACATAGAACAAACATTTCAAAAATTTATATGGAACCATAAACAACCCCAAATAGCTGCAGCAATTTTGAGAAAGAAGAGGAAAGTAGGAGGGATCACAATACCTGATACCAAAATGTATTACAAGGCCACTGTAATCAAAACAGCCTGGCACTGGAGCATAAAAACAGGCACGTGGACCAGTGGAATAAAACAGAGAGACTAGAAATAAACCCAAGTCTCTACGGTCAATTAATATTTGACAAAAGGGGCAGCAACATAAAATGGAGTAAAAATAGCCTCTTCAACAAATGGAGTTGGGAGAACTGGAAAGCTACGTGCAAAAAAATAAAACTCGAGCACCAACTTACACCATACACAAAAATAAATTCAAGGTGGATAAAAGATTTAAATATAAGCCATGACACCATTAAAGTCCTAGAGGAGAACATAGGCAAGAAAATCTCAGATATTTCATACAGCAACATTTTTACTGTTATGTCCCCTAGAGCAAGGGGTATAAAGAAAAGAATAAACAAATGGGATCTCATCAAAATAAAAAGCTTCTGCATGGCTAAAGAACACAGTATTAAAATAAAAAGAGAATGAACCATGTGGAAAAACATATTTGTCAAGGATATCTCAGACAAGGGTTTAATCTCTAAAATATATAAAGAACTTATACAACTCCACTCTAAGAAGACAAGCAACCCAATTAAAAAATGGGCAAAGGATTTGAACAGACACTTCTCCAAGGAGAATATACAGAAGATGCAGAGACACATGAAAAGATGCTCAGTATAGCTAGCTCTCAGAAAGATGCAAATTAAAACCACAATGAGATACCACTTGACACCAGTCAGAATGGCCATCATAAACAAAGCAACAAACAAGTGTTGGAGAGGTTGTGGAGAAATGGGAACCCTAGTGCACTGTTGGTGGGATTGCAGACTGGTACAACTACTATGGAAAACAGTATGGGATTTTCTCAGAAAACTAAAAATAGATCTGCCTTTTGACCCAGTAATTCCACTGCTAGGATTATATCATAAGAACCCTGAAACACCAATCCAAAAGAACCTATACACCCCAATGTCCATAACAGTACAATTTACAATAGCCAAGTGCTGGAAGCAACCTAGGTACCCGTCAGTAAGTGAATGGATCAAAAAACCTTGGTACATTTACACCATGGAATTCTATGCAGCAGAAAGAAAGAAGGAGCTCCTACCCTTTGCAACAGCATGCATGGAACTGGAAAGCATTATGCTAAGCAAAATAAGCCAGGCGGTGAAAGACAAATACTATATTATCTTACCCTCAACAGGAACCTAAACAACAAAACAAACAAACAAGCAAAATATAACCAAAGACACTGAAATAGAAAACAGGTTGACAGTGACCAAACAGGAGAGGGGAGGAAATTTCAGGGGAATTTGGGGGGAAAAGAGGGAAGGTTTGCAGGAACAAGTATAAAGAACACATGGACAAAACTGGGGGCGTGGAAATGGGAGGGAGGTGGGAAGGGCTGGGTGGGTGGGATGGGATGAGAGTAAAAGACAGAAAACTGTACAAGAACAACAATTAAAATAAAATAAAATTCTTGCCTGAAATGAAGAAAACAAACAAAAAAAGTTTCTGTTATTTTATCTGAGTATAACTTTTAACTTAACTATATTTCTCTTAAAATTAGCATTTTTTGTTATTTATCATAGTCTATTATTGTTTTCTCTTTTTTAATTCTACTTTATAATTTTCTTTTTTTAACAACTTAAGATTTTATTTTTTTAGAATATTTTTACATTCACTGCAAAATGGGGATGATGCAGAGAGTTCCCATATATACAGTGAGCTTCCCTCCAGTCCCTGACTCTCCTCCACAAGCATAGCCTTCCATGTTATCAACATTCCCCAATAAAGTAGAACATGGCTTATAACTGATGAACCTACATTGATATATTATAATCACTTGAAGTCCACAATTTACATTGCAGTTTACTCTTTGTGTTGTATGTTCTATGGATTTAGGCAAATGTACATGAACATGTATCCATTGTTATACTATCATACAGAGTATTCCCTTGTTCTAAAAATACTCTTTGCTCTACTTATTGATTCCCATCTCCCCAACAATTGGCAAAAACTATCATTGTACTGTCTCCATAGTTTGCCTTTTGCGGAATGTTATATAATATAACAGCTTTCTCAATTTTAAAGCAGCTGATTAGATGATAACTAAATATTAACCTAGAATTAACTTTTAAAATTTTTGTATTATTTTGTTTGATTACTAACATTATTCTGAACATTCTTTCTTTCAAAATGATTGTTTTTATCTATTTTATCTTACTGTGTACTTTTGTCAGCTGCCTTAAAAAAACTTCAAAATTAAATGTATAAAACATCATATCTAAACCAAGATTCCTCATTCATTCATTCATTCACTGAACAAAAGTATGGTGGAAAACTTATCCTCTGCCAGATGCTCTGCTGGGTATTGAGGTTTAATAATGAATAAGATTCTACATAAATATAGTCCATTGATCTTTGACAAAGGAACACAGGGAATACAATGGTGCAAAGATAACCTTTTCAATCAGTAGTGCTGGAAAAACAAGACATCCATAAGACAAAAAATGAATCTAGACATAGACATTACACCCTCAACAAAAATTTTTAACTCAAAATGGATCACAGACCTAAAGGTAAAATGCAAAACTTTAAAATTAGTAAAACAAATATTATAAGAAAAATATTTTGGTAAACTTGTGCATAGCAGACTTTTTAGATATACAACAAAAGCATGATCTATGAAAGAAATAATTGATGAGCTGCACTTTAAAATTAAAACTTCTACAGAAAAACACTTTTAAGAGTATAAGACCATCCAGAGACTGGGAGAAAATGTTTATATCTTGTAAAGACATATCTTGTAAAGTTTATATCTTGCAAAAGATATATCTTGTAAAGTTCTGTTATCCAAAATATATAAACTTAACAATAAGAAAACATAGATTTGTGGGCCAAGATGGAGGAGTAGGCTGAAATACTTTGCTTCCTTGTACAACCAAAAGAAGGATAACAACCAGCTTAAAAACAAAGAATAACCAAAACTTCCAGAAAATCATTTGCATGGAAGTCTAATGACCAAGGAGTTAAAGAAATATCCATCCAGATTGGTAGGAAGGGCAGAGATGGGCAGCTGCGGCAGACAGGAAGAGTGACAAGGCAGGGCATGGCAGTGGACTGTGCAGGTGATCCCACATTCCTGCACAGATAAGCCAGAAGGAACAAAGAGAGAGCAAGACAGACTACAATACCCAGGATTTCAGAGTAGGAAACTAAACACTCAAAATCTCTGGCTATGAAAAATTTGTGGGAGTCATGATAGCAGCAGAAACTCCCAGCCTCACAGAAAAGTTTGTTGGAAAGACCCACAGGGTCCTAAAACATACACAAACCCACCCACCTGCTAATCAGAACCTGAAGGGACACAATCCTCTTGTGAGAAGTGATGGAGAGTGGGACTAGAGTTGAGCAAGCAATATTGTTCCCTCTCTGACCCCTCCCCCACAGACAGGCCATAATGCAGCAAAGAGGGTAGCCCCACCCTGCTGAATGCCTAAGGATCCACCCCCTTACCACATAACAGGTGCACCAAGACAAAGACATAGGCCCAAATGAAAGAACAGTTCAAAACTCCAGAAAAAGAACTATGTGATGAGGAGATAGACAACCTATCTGATACAGAGTTCAAAACACTGGTAATTAGGATTCTCACAGAATTGATTGAGCTCAGTTGCAAAATGAAGGAAGAAATGAAGGCTATACAAAGTGAAATGAAGGAAAATATATAGGAAACCAACAGTAAAGGGAAGGAAAACAGGACTCATATCAACAATTTGGAACAGAAGGAAGAAATAAGCATCCAACTGGAACAGAATGAAGAAACAAGAATGCAAAAAAAATGAGGAGAGGCTTAGGAATATATGGGTCGACTTTAAGCATTCCAATATCTGAATTATAGAGGTGCTGGAAGGAGATAAGGAAGAGCAAGGTATTGAAAACTTATTTGAACAAATAATGAAGGAAAACTTCCCCAATCTGGCAAAGGAAATAGACATCAAGGAAGCCCAGAGAGTCCCAAAGAGGAACACACCAAAGCACAACATAATTAAGTTACCCAAAATTAAAGATAAGGAGAGAAGCTTAAAAGCAGCAAAAGGAAAAGAGAGAGTTACCTACAAAGGAGTTCCCATAAGACTATCAGCTGATTACTCAAAATAAACCTCACAGGCAAGAAGGGACTGGAAAGAAGTATTCCAAGTAATGAAAGGCAAGAACCAATGTACAAGATTACTCTATCCAGCAAAGCTACCAATTAGAATGCAAGCACAGTTAAAGTGCTTCCCAGATAAGGTCAAGTTAAAGGAGTTCATCATCCCCAAACCCTTATTATATGAAATGTTAAAGGGACTTATCTAAGAAATAGAAGATCAAAAACTATGAACAGTAAAATGACAACAAACTCACAACTATCAACAAGTCAACCTAAAAAACAAAAACTAAAACTAAAAAAACAACTTGAATAGGAACAGAATCACAGAAATGAAGATCACATTGAAATCTATCAGTGTGGATGGGGAGGGGGATACTGCAGGGGAAAGGTACAGGGAATAAGAAGTCTAATTGGTAGGTACAAAATAGACAGGGGGAGGTTAAGAATAGCATAGGAAATGGAGAAGCCAAAGAATTTACGTGTACAACCCATGGACATGAACTAAGGGGCACGGGCAATGCTGGAGCAGTGGACAGTGAAGGAAGAAGAAAATAATTGGGAAAACTATAATATCATAATCAATAAAATATACTTAAGAAAACAACAATAAGAAAACAGTGCAATATACAAATGGACCAAAGATCTTAACTGACACCTCTCCAAAGATATGCAGCTAAAAAATAAATATATTAAAAGATTTCCCCAGTAATATGTCTTCAGAGAAATGCAAATCAAAACAATAATGAGATACCACTACACACCTAACATGATGGCCCCAACCCAAAATACTGACAATGCCAAATGGTATTGAGGATGTGGAGGAAAAGTACTCTCATTCATTGCTGATGGGAATAAGAAATGGTGTGGCCACTTTGGGAGATAGTTTGGCAGTTTTTCAGAACTAAACATAGTCCTGGCATATGGCCCACCAATTGTACTCCTTGATATTTACGTACTCAAAGGAGCTCAAAACCTACCTCTACACAGTAACGTACACATGGATGTTTGTAGTAGCTTTACTCATAATTTCCAAAACTTGGAGGCAACCAAGGTACCTTTCAGTATGTGAATGAATAATTCAACTGCGGTATATTCAGAAAATGGAAATTAATCAGAACTAAAAATAAAATATTACTTAGCATTAAAAATCAAACCATGAAGAGATATGGAAAAACCTCAAATGCATATACTTAAGTGAAAAAAGCCAACATGAAATGGGTACATGTTGTATGATTCCAACCATATGCTAATCTACTTCAGGCAAAACTATGAAGACAATACAAAGATCAGTGGTTTCCAGAGGGTGGGATGGCAGGGGTAGAGCACAGAGGATTTTTAGAGCAAAGAAACACTTTGTGTGATACCAAAATGATGGATATGTGTCATGTTACATTTGTCCAAATCCATGGAATTTACTGTGCCAATAGTGAATGGTAATGTAAACCAGGGACTTTGATGGTTATGATGTGTCAATTTAGCTTTATCCTTGATTTCTTTTTTAAATGTACCATTCTTGTGACTGGTGTTGATAATGGAGGAGGCTCTACATTTGTATGGTCAGTGTATACATGGGAAATCTCTGTATCTTCCCCTCAATTTTACTTTGAACCTGAAGCTGCCCAAAAAACACCAAGTATCAACAGAAAAGTTAAAATTAAATCTAAAAAGAAGAAGAAGAAATAAATGAGTAAGACATTTAATGTCTCTAAGGAGTTCATTGTTCAAAGTGCAGACATAAGTGGATGAGTATTACTGATAGCGTGTACAGAGCTGGGCCACGGCCCAGTGAAGCACTGTTGCTGCTAAACCAAGAGCAGCATGCAATCCACTGGAAGACGACAGCTTGAGTCAAGAAACTATTTCCTGGAGATGGCGCTATAGCTGTATCTTGTAACTACCATTTGATAGCTTTGACAGGCGGGTTCTATTCCTCTTTCAAGACATTTACACATATTAAAATTAATAATAATTTAACTTCTATGATTTCTAATGGTATTCTACCCAACTACCCCAGGACATAGTTATTGAGAAAGACAAATAATCAAATCAGAATTAGAAGTTCTGTATGTATTATTAGTTCAACAATTTTTTCCTGCAAATCATTGTAACAAGAAACAGAAATTTTACCAAGAACACAAAAATTATTTCCAGTTTTGCTTTTATTGAGTTATCCAGTATAGACATGTATGGCATTAGCTATGGCCCATTCCATATTGGTGAATGCATTCTGGTCTGTATACTATTTTTGGTGAGACATGTAATCATGACAAGTTAAGCTATCATAAAAATTTGCCAGCCAACACACATCGGCATTTTCAATTTATTCTTAAAACCAATTTACTTTGAACAAAACTATACTTGAGAAGCATTATGTCACTCTTTTTAATAGTTGCTTTTTAGGATTAAGCAAACAAAGGAACAAACTAACTTTATTTTTATAGAAGCAAGTAGAATCCTTAAAAATGTCAGGATAAAGAACTTAAATTCAACATAGTAGCCTGAAGGAAATATTTAGGAGTAGCTTCTTTCAAATGTGTAGAAAGGTCATTTCTTCCATTGACTGAAAATTACAGTGTTGTTGCATTGTGTAGTTGTAGCCTAGAGGGGGAATTGTGAATAATTTATTGATACATTACAACTTTATCTCTAAAATTTCTTTGTTATAATCATTCATCATTTTATTTATATGAAAATGTCTGTAAAGTAAATACGGTTATAAAATTATAACCACATTGAATTTTAATTCTATATTTTCATTCATACAATTATATTTCATCAAGGACCACCATAGGGCTTTCATACAGTATTCTCTTTCTATAATGCTTAATTTTTCAGTTTGTTTTAATTCTTAAGTTTTCAGTATGAGTAGGCTGATCACTACTCCGAGATAGCAAAAATAAGGTATCTTGGAACAAAATAATTCAAATATGAATTATTCACCATTTAACTACTTTGGTATAGCTTGCAATATTTTGATATACCGACATTTGAAATCCATGTAACTTCTCATGATTGCTCTGTATAAAATTTTTTCAGATTAAACTAAACAATAAGCTGTATATCAATGGCATCTTGGCACGCAATTTTATTTAACTTACTTTTCTTGGATTAGATTATGCCTTTCGTTCAGTTGTAATTGCTTTACTTTCATTATGGTAATTACCATTCTTCATTTTTCTTCAGAGAAAATGTCCTGAACTTTCTATTACTTAAAATATAATTTTATAAATGACAATGATCCAAGAGGAAAGACAAGGCATAGAGGTTTGTGGTTTTTTTCTTTTATTTCTAATCATAAAACTTCCACTTGTTGGATTTTTGCTCACTTGATTGTGTTCATCATAATAAATTACCAGGTAGGTGGAATCTGTTACAGGAACCACATAACCGAAATCAGCACATGTTTATTCAGTATTTGCTGAGCTCAAGTTGTTTCGCATACTGGGATACAAATGTAAGAGCCATCATCTTCCAGTCAGAGTGAGGGTCCATTTTAACAGTGTTTCTCAAATTTTGTTCCCAGGACCCATAGCATCAGCTTCAGCTGGGAAGTAGTTTGATGTGCAAAATCAAACTCTGGAGGTAGGGTCCGGTAATCTGTTTTATTTAATACATCCCGCAGAGGATTATGATGTGTGTTAAAGCCTGAAAACTATGGCTTCATGAGATGTTCTTATAGACTACTATCCTCAAACACAAAGCATTTATCTAAATAGATGAAATTACACATTTACTAATATCCAGGGCTGCTTCTATCAACTCCCCAATAGATTGCAGTCTCCCCTGGAACAGGGACCTCCTCCGTGCTCACTCACCATGAATCTGAGTCCTGCACTACATATGTCACTTAGCGCTCTGCGACATTGCTTTTTGCTGAAAGGAAACCATTCCCTGGAACTTGACTCTAAAGGGTAAATATTACGTAAGTACACGAATAACTTGCCCAAGGAATATTATGCTCAATACAAAAATTAAATGTGAAGAGCAGATTTGGACTTCCAACTTACGTGTCTTAGATATGTCTTACCATGGTCATTATTCAAAACAATGCTAATGATGCAACATTGAACTGAAAGGTATTTTTATAAATATGCACTATAACTAGGCTAATATTTGCACATATAGTACAGTTCCACTATATAAAATATAATACATGTATTAAATATTTTGTTGATTTACGGTAATATAATATGCCTGAAAGTGTTTAATTTTGTGTAATAATACATTTTCGAAATGCTTTCACATCCTTTGTCTCTATCGATCAAATGATGCAGATAGTATTTTAAAAATATGAGAAGTTGCCCTGGCTGGTGTAGCTCAGTGGATTGAGCGCGGGCCTGCGAACCAGAGGATCGCGGTTCGATTCCCAGTCAGGGCACATGCCTGGGTTGCAGGCCAGTTCCCAGCAGGGGATGCATGAGAGGCAACCGTACATTGATATTTCTCTCCCTCTCCCTCTCTCCTACCCTTCCCCTCTAAAGATAAATAAATAAATAAATAAATCTTTAAAAAAAATATGAGAAGTTATTTAGAAAAAAACAATAAGGAAGATGCCAATACTTGAGAAACATTAGATCATAGTATTTTAATTTTTTAGGACTAAAAATTTCAAAATAATATGACATTTAAAAAAATGTATACCTTGCCTGAGTTGTGTCCATAATACTAACTCATGTATACCATTACCGTAGTTTGTGTTTTTTTTGTTTTTTTTTTTAAATGCATAAGCCTACCTCTGCAAATAGTTTCTCCCTTGGCTCTTGATCTGCTATTTTTTCTTGTACTTGGTAAGTGTATGCATAGAAGGTCATAGGCAATTTTGTGTATGTATAAGAATAAAATAAATTCTCTTAATTCTGTATTTACAGATTTTTAAGTCATACTATAAGAGTATTCATAATGTGTGTGGGTTACTGTTCATTTTGCATTTAAATTTCTTACCGAAAAAAAGTAGCATCAACACAAATGTAAGTTCAGTTACCTACAGCATGCAGAATTGGGGCCCACCCTTAATATTTGCAAGATCAAGAGGAGCAGAAATAGAGGCTTCAAATTCATGTCCAAATATACAATGTTACATGAAACATGAAATAACATAATTAAATATGCTCAATCTATTACTTTTTTATCTTTTAAAATTACAGGCTTTATTATTTCTGAAATCACATGTATTTAATATACATAATAAGTAAAGTTTGTGTTTAGGGATTATATCCTTTGCTGAATAGAGTTTGCAAAAATCCCACTTGGAACAAATTTAACTTAACACTGCTCAAACACTTCATATAGATTTCACAGAATGAACAGCAGATTGAGTGCTACATGTAAGTAGACTGTTATGGATATGTTTTCCTCTTGGATTTTAGAAACTCGTATACTACACATCATGTAATTGGGTGCATATGTATTTCTGAGTTAGTTTAGTTTTCTCAGACTGAAAGAATCTATTACTTTTAAGAGGGTGCTTCCTAAAATAATCTGAAAAGGCAGATTTTAGTCACTAAATGTGGCTGTGAAGTGTGCCCTCTTCTCTGCCAGCCCTGTCCCAGTCCTGCACTACCCAGCCGAATGCCCCAGCCTGAATTTCCATACATGCCCAAAGTCTCCGCAAGTAACTTCCCTTAGCCAACACTTGTGTTACCCACAGCAGTGGTATAATCCATCCCAGAGAGGACCAGGCAGCCAGACAGGCTGGAAACACAGACTTGGAGCTGTTTGGGCAGAGCATTCCAGTATGCGAGAGCCAGTACCATGGTCTGGAAGGTGATGCATGGGCCCTGAGTGTACACCTCCCAGAAGCACTGAGGATGCCTCACCACATATGGACAGATGCAGCTACAAGGAAACCGGAGTGTGAGCACTTCAAGTCACAGCATCACAGGCAGGACTTCTATTTGCCTTGGTCCAAGGCTGGAACTGGAGCACACAGATACAGAAAACATCTGAAGGTAACACGTTCTACTTATCTTTGTTCGGTTCCATAAATTTCCTCATGATTCACTTCTTTTGGGACACATGACGTTCAATTTTCCCCCGAAGCATTTTCCAGGGTGCGTTAAGACTTGCCCTCTAATCACTTTAACACCATTGTTTGTTCATTTATTTTCTTATTATAATGGCATTATTGTTAAAAAAAAAAAAAAAGGAGCCATGTTGCCAGGGCAACCAGATTGGAGAACTAGTATTGCTATCTTTACAAAAACCTTAACTCTTCTTAGTGAATTTTCACTCTGAGTCCCAGTTAATTTTGTGTGAATAGCGTATAGTTTCTGCATTTTTCTCCCTTGATTATATTTCCTGTCCCTCTCTTTCTTGTGTGGTTTTCCTATCAACTTTCTTTTTTTGTACCTACTATTTAATATGGGTAATTTCCCCTTCATTTAATAGACTTCCTCCTCTGTTCCTTATTGCAACTAGATGTTTGGCCAAATGGTATCACTGGCAGCTCATTGAAACTCACTAAATCAGAGACACTTGTTTTACTGGTAGCTTTTCAAGTTGGCCTTAGAGTAGAACACCTGTAGCAGTCTGGGCTTAGATGATTTCTCTGCTGTCACTACGCCCCACAGGAAATGGCTGGGCTGCCCAGAGTGAACAGAAGGAATAGAGCAGAAAGCCAACACAAATCTCCTTGCAAAGCTATTCTTTTATAATTAAACTTCTGTTTCAAAGTTATTTCATGGAAAGGAAGAGCCAATTTAGCCACCGCAAACCAATCACTGAAGTTGGAAGTGGAATCACCAAGGCCTTAACTAATCTATGTCAAACAAGCAGGCCAAAGATGAAGCAATTTTGCTCTCACCGAGTGGTTTTTCACATTAGAGATTTGTTTTTTCTTATTTATTTTGTAATATTTTAGTTGAAGCTCTGAATCACATCACCTAATTGTGAATAAATACACACATGCTTTGACCTTGGCCATGTATCTCAGTTGGTTAGAGTGTCCTCCACATAGGCCAAGTTTGCAGATTCAACCCCCAGTCAGGGCGCATACAAGAAGCAACTAATGGGTACATCAATAAATGGAACAACAAATCTCTCTGTGTGTCTGCCTGTCTCTCTCTAAAAAACAAGACACTTTTAAGCATTTTCTTAGGCTATTTTTCTCTTGGAATTGAATATTAATTAAGAAATAAATCCCCATGTTCTATCAGGGTGTTTTCTGAAAGTCCTGAGTGATACTATACAAGTGTGCTTTCATGAACCTGCAGTGGCTAGATTAAAAACAGGTGCCTTATTCAAAGCAGCTCATACCCCATTGCATTTCTAAAAGGATCACGCTTATTTCCACCTCCTTCTAAGGGGAAACATTCTTGGGTCTTTAGACTAGTAATTTTTTTCGATGATGCAACCTAGTTTCTTTGACACTGAATGTAAAGGAAACAGATGTGGCATTTAAAAACTGAATTGCTTAAGAAAACATTTGCAAATTGATAATCATGTTAGTGCAAAACAAAACAAAAACCCCACAAAAGGCAAGAAAAGTACTGGAAAAGAGAAAGAAGTTGAACAGGTGTATAGGGAAGTAAACAAACACATAGGAAGTAAAGAAATTAAGTTTATGGATGACAAGAATATAGTGAACAAGCAATCAAACCAGTGGGGATGTAATCAAAACTACATTTAATATATTACCACTTGTCTATTTAACTTTGCTCAGTGGGACTAATTTTCACTTGTAACTGGATTGCAAATTTAGACACCCATGACTTTTCTACACACATTTAGTTAATTCCAGTTTCTTGTCATGCTATATCACAAAGCAGTCTCATTTCAGTACAATGAATGCCCAGTCCTGTATTTAAAAGTCAAAGTTTCCGACTTCAATAAAATGGCAATTACTGTTCTTTTTCCAATAGGCTCTGTCAGATGGAAAGTCTACATGCCTGCGGTCACCTACAAGTGCCATCAGGCTTCCCGCTTTCTGGGCTTGGCCGAGGTAGAAAGCCCACTTTCCCAGGGACACAGAACTTTTTTGGTGTGTTTGGCAATTTTCCTCGACATCTACCCCCATCACTCGGAGACTCTCACTTTTGAGGATTGCAGCTCTTTCTATTACATCTTGTATTGGTCTGAGATTAATCAGAAAAGCAAAATTGCTCAGGGAGATACAGAATAAGTGTTGTATGATAGGGATCATACAATTGTAGGAGCGGATATGGCAGTCTGTTTTCCTGAATCTGGTGATGAAACTGGAGTTACATCTATAGGTCAGCCAGAATGACAGTCAAAAAGGAAAGTTGAAGATGGATGAGAACAGAGGCAAACTGGACTTCTCAAAGACAAACTATAAACCGAGTCAGCTTCATGATCTCCAACTTTGTTACTGTGGGGAGGCCCTGCCCGCAGAGCCCCATCCCTCCATCACAGATGAAAATAAAAGTACCAAGACATGATCTGCTTGGGGAGGAGAGGTGGTCAAACTCTCAAAGAAGAATGACCCAGAGCCCCTCCTCAATGGGCTTTTATTGGGTTCAAATACACAGGAATACAGGTATGTCAGGTGGCAAGGATCAAATAATGGATAACATTTCAAAGAAATCTGAGGGCTTAATATGAGCCAGTGCCTGTCAGGAAAGGGGGTTGTAAAACTTTGGGAGACATACTCATCTCCTCCTCGGACCCTTAGCATTTAAATGAGAGCACTCTTAGCAAAGCAGGTTTCACAGGACTTTATGAATTCTTTCTTATTCCCGATCACCCAAAGAACCGCTCTGGCCAGCACAGGGCTGCACCACCTGCCCTCAGAGTCTCAGGCTTAAGCCGATTAGAGCCAGGAAGCATCTCCCAGACAGAAATGGAGACTTGGGCTATGTCAGAATAGCCTGGGGGTGAGGGTCCATCACCCCCTCTTTGCTGCAGCCCCCCCGAGTCCTTCCATGAGGGCCTTCCAAGTGGTCATGCCTGTCTTAGATGACCCCTCCCTTGAGGGAATCTTATCCTTTATT
This sequence comes from Glossophaga mutica, assembly GCA_039655065.1. Classification (NCBI taxonomy): domain Eukaryota; kingdom Metazoa; phylum Chordata; class Mammalia; order Chiroptera; family Phyllostomidae; genus Glossophaga; species Glossophaga mutica. The sequence continues at coordinate 135,273,003 of CM077303.1, forward strand.
GGCTAACTGACCAAGCATTGGGGCCAGAGATGGATGAAGCAGAAGCAGTGCTCCTGCCAGGGAGATAAGCTTTCTCTCCTTAGTGGCTCAGGTCCTCTTGACAGAACAGACCCAGATGAAACAGGTCCCTAGGTTCTTACTCAGCCTAGCCATGGCATGCAGGTTACAGCTCCTGAGACCAGGCTGAACGGTCTGCAACATGTTACTATTAATATTCCTGTAGAAAAAAAAAGTCACCACGTGCCCTGGAGTTGCACACACACGCTTGGCCAAGGACTCGGAGTAGCTGAAGAAGATCTAGAATGACCTGGAGGAGTTATGGGTCTAGGTATAGCATCATGATAACTATGTGAGCCAGTGAAGAAGCAACTATAGGTGCAAATCACTTGCCTCCAGCACCTACCTTCAGAACTTAAAGGTCAAGCTTTATTTCTGCCTTCCAAATGCCTTTACAATGTTTCCCATGGTCACAGTAGCCTGAAACCATATAGGTTAGGAAATTCTAGGAAATATACATCCAGTTTAACTAAGATGAGAGAGTTTAGGGCCACCACAAAACCCACAAATTCAAATTCTTCTGATGTATACAGGAACCCCAAAGATTGTGTCATGTCTCTGCAGAGGCTTGTTCAGACTCCAAATGGCAAACTTACTGGACAAGATCTTAGACAATCAATTTCTCTCTCTCTCTCTCTCTCTCTCTCTCTCTCTCTCTCTCTCTCTCTCTCGCTCCCCCCCCTCCCCCTCTCCAAAAATCAAGTCCATGGGAGACATATCAACTTACTTACTCTGGAAGGATTTAACAACCAAATGATCTCTCGTTTACTTCTACCTTCAAAGAACAGATGTCAAACTCTCTGAAAGATCTCACTGAAGTCTTTTTCTTCAGGCTTGAGGAAAAGGCAGGCATTCCTGCTCCTGGAGATGGGGATGTGGATTCAGAGCCAGGCCAGCTGTCTCTAGATAAATTATCTTTCTCCAAGTCTTCATCACTAAGTACCTTCACTGGGAGTAAGAGTTTTCAGAATCTTGTAACCATTTTGTAATATTTCATTTGTAAAATTATGTCTTGTTCTAGCACTGAGGTTTGACTTAGCTAGTACTTTACATCTTGGCACTTCAGTGAGAGCATCCAATTAACTTCCTGTTTTGGGGACAATAATTATACCTGAAGATTTATATTTCCTTACATATTTATATTTCCCTAAACATTTTATCTTATGACTAATATTACTATTTACTGAAGTTCAGAAGCAGTATGGCATAATGGCTATTGGACAACATTCATTTTCTAGTAAGTAATTGAGTCTACTATCCATGATTTGTGTTTCAGTCTTGTAAGATGTCAATGATAGTATTTTAAATATTAATTATCATAAGGCTCAATACCAGTGCACGAACACTCTTTTATTTGTATTTTTAAAGCAAGTTTTATAGCAGTTCTGAATTCTGCATGATCCTTCACTGGTAGCACCAACTTGCAATTGCTAAATAAAACTAAAGCAAACCCAATTCTGACTCTCTAATCCTAAGAATGTCCCACTGTCTCATCGCTATCGATGATCTGATAATTAAAATGAAAACTGACATTAAGCATGTTCATTTCTGACCCTGTGGAAAGAGTTGCACCTTTAAAAATCTTCCATGTCTGCCTATCTGTATATAGAAATGATGATGAAAACTGGCCTTGGGAAGCCTCACAAGCAGAGGAGGTGTTAGAGAAGCAGGACGGTGCAACTGGAGAAGCGAGTAGCACTTTCTCTTTTATTTTAGTGTTATCACAAATATAAAAGTTCAATATGAGAGAACATTTGGAAACTGAAAAAAAAAGGTGATATAATCCCATATTTCTAAATGTGAGGGGTCAGTCTCAAAACTTAAATAAAAATGTAGCAATTATTTTTTTTTTTTTTGATAGAACAGAAGTCTTAGGATCAGTAGACCAAAAAGAAAAAAAAAAAAAAATCAGGCATTTTCCCCTCCAAGAATATTTTATTTTTTTAACTTTTTTGTTGTTGTTCAAGTATAGAATCATTTCTGAAACTTATGGTTATAAACAGTTGTATTTTAATATGTAATTTTGGAATCTCTTCAGGAAATTTTAAAATAATTTAGTTATTTTTCATATAGTTCAATAAAGTAAATTAATTAACTAATAGGGAAGTTAAGTAACTTGCCCGAGATCATACACACAACTTTGTTAAATAGTGTGTCCATTCATCCATATTTTCTTTTCCCCTTGTATTGTCATTCAGTAGCATACCACTGACCTTCCAATGCATCCTGGTACCTGTGAGGTGTCCCTTAACTTTTTAAGGGCTAACAGACCCGTCTGTTTGCTCTAGTATGTCTTCATATCTGAATTTTTGTGACATTCATACTCAGTTACAGACCATCCTTAATCCCCAGAGAGAAAAAGAGACAGCTCCTCACTTGCATGCACATACACAGGTTTTGTCTGGGATTCATGGATTTCTTCAAAGGTTATCCATGAACCATGGGCCTCATTTCAGATTATTGTTGAATTATCTCCCTTTAAATGGTTTATAATGGTCATTTTCCTGCTTAGTAGTGTCAACTTCTGAAAGGTGGTTGAAATAGTGCCATCTTTCTTCAAGGTTCCTATTGGTTTGCTAGAGGGCTATTAAAAAGGACAGAGGCAAACTATCTACATGAAGTTTAGGAATTTATTAGGTACTTAATTTAGTCACACTATCCTTATTTCCCAATTTCATAGATGATTGACATTCAGCTGGATTGACCATGATAGAAATAAAGACAAAGACAATCAGGGCGAAGATTGAATGTGGTGGGTTGGGATGGGTTGGGTGGGGAAAAGTAATGGGGGTGGGAAATGGAGACAGCTGTAATTGAACAATAAAAAAAATAAAGAGGAAAGGGGAAAGATAATTTCAATATAATAAAACTAAGTTTTATTATTGCCACTTTCATTTTTTTACAAAAAATATATATAGAATTACATATACATGTAATTTAAGGGTCCTTTATATGTTCCTTGATGACCCTTCCCCTTCTTTCCCCCATTGTCCCCTTCCTCCCTCTCCGCTGGTTACTGAAACTTTGTTCTTTATTTCCATGTCTCTGGTTCTGTTTTTCTCACTTGTTTGTTTTGTTGATTAGGTTCCATTTACAGGTGAGATCACATGGTATTTGTCTTTCACTGCCTGGCTTACTTCATTCACTTAGCACAATGCTCTCTAGTTCCATCCATGCTGTTGCAAAGGGTAGGAGCTCCTTCTTCCTTTCTGCTGCACAGAATTTCGTTGTGTAAATGTACCACAGTTTTTTGATCTACTCATTTAGTGATGGGCACTTAGGCTGTTTCCAGCACTTGGCTGTTGTGAATTGTGCTGCTATGAACGTTGGGGTGCATAGGTTCTTTTGAAATGGTGTTTAAGGATTCTTAGGGTATAATTCCAGTAGCAGAACTGCTGGGTCAAAAGACAGCTCTATTTTTAGTTTTTTGAGGAAACTCCATACTGTTTTCCACAGTGGCTGAACCAGTCTGCATTCTCACCAACAGAGTACTAGGGTTCCCTTTTCTCCACAATCTCACCAGTACTTGTTGTTTACTGATTTGTTTATGATGGCCATTCTGACCTGTGTGAAGTGGTATCTCATTGTGGTTTTAATTTGCATCTCTCTAATGCTTAGTGATGCTGAGTATCCTTTAATATATCTCTGGGCCCTCCGTATGTCCTCCTTGGAGAACCGTCTGTTCAGGTACTTTGGTCATTTTTTAATTGGATTGTTTGTCTTACTGGAGTGGAGCCATGTGAGTTCTTAATATATTTTGGAGATCAAACCTTTGTCCGATGTATCATTGGCAAATATATTTTCTCATATGGTTCGTTCCCTTTTCATTTTGCTGATATTTTCTTTGGCCGTGCAGAAGCTTTTTTTTTTTTCTGAAGTCCCATTCGTTTATTATTTCCTTTTTGTCCTTTCCTCTAGGAGACATATTGATGAAAATATTACTGCATGGAATATCTGAAATTTTTTGCCTATGTTCTTCTCTAAGACTTTTATGGTATTGCAACTTACATTTAAGCCTTTTATCCATCTTGAATTTAGCCTCCCAGGAGAGAAATAATCAGGCAAAATCAGTGTAGCTAAATAGTAGATTAGGAAACAACCTGCCTTCCTCTATGTTTCATTACCCTCCCTTTTTCCCCTTGGACATTTTCCATTGCTGGCTTGATTATGTTTACCTGGCATGCTCACATTTCCCTGCTGCATGGCTGTGGGTGCTTTGAAGCCAAGACGGACAATGTTTTCTACAAACATTTACACTCCCTTGTAAAGAGATCAGTCTTTACAATATGTAGTTGTAACTCCAACACGGCCATGACTGTGGGTTTTCAGAAATCAAAAGCACTTTCTGCGACTAGCCTTCCACAATAGATATAAGTGGGAGCAAGACTGTTCTGGAGGCAAGCACTCCATGGTAGCTCGGCAAACCCAGAGTCAGAGGTTAGCGATTCATGCCATGAATAAGAAACATGCCCCTAAAGGTCGATCGCATTTTGAACTTCTTTATACTTTCAGAAGTCGGGGCCTTAGAAATATGGCTGCCATGTTTTGATGCCCTTTACTCCCAAATCCAACAGAATAATGGCCTCTAACTGTTGCACTGAAATGAAGTGCTTTTTCTAAGATGAAGCTCTTTGCAAGCACAGTCTGGGATGAGAGCTGCAGAGAAATAACAAGCAGTGGAGCTGATTTTCCTGAGCTCTCTTTATGGACTGAGCCATAAATCTATAACAATGTGAAGGCTTCAGAGATTTCCTTGTTGCCCTCATAAGAAATAGACATCATTCTATTTTCTGACAGCCCAGGTAGTAGAAATAGGCACATTTTCCCCATAGTCACCAGGCTATGAATCTGAGTGACTAATCTACTGATAATTAGATGTGATGCCTCAAATTAGATACCAATATTACACGTGTGAATTAATGGCATTTCATTATGTATTACTGTCTTCATTAATAAACTGTGACTAGATTAAGCTTTGCAGCTCTGAGGTAACTCAGGAGAGTTCTGTTCAAGCCCACTTTCAATCAAAAATAGTATGAAATGATGAATGTAGGAACCAAAATACACTGAATCTGTCTTAGAGGCAACACCATCTAGAGCCTCCCAGTGTGTGTGAGTCAAATACCTCTGGCGCTATCAACATCTGAGCATTGCAGCATGAAATGTAAATAGGGATTTAGAATCCTGAGTGACTCTCAATTCATGTAATGGATTTAGCAAGTCATATTTATGGAATTTAATCTAGATTGGCCACAGACTGACCCAGCTCATTGAGGAGAAGAAACTAAGTCTGAACTGATGAACCTCAAAGCACTGAAATCCAAGCTTTGTTTAGCAAGTGATAAAACTGAATCAAGAGACAGAACTGAATTTAATAGGGACCCCTGTGATTCTCCTCTCATTTGCAACCTCCAGATTCACTGGCTTGTTGCAGCTGAATAGGCAGCATTTACACAGCACATAAAAAGCTGCTGTCTCTACTTTTTTAGCCTTGTGCTCAAATCATGCAGTATTTCCAAACTAGACTGTTGTTATCAATGGAAAGTAATGCTGCAGCCCTAGCTCCTCATTGGAGGAGCACAGAAGACAGGTTAGGTGGCTCACAATAACTGACCATCAGAGAAGCCCTCCTTCTCCACCCTCACCAAGAGTTGGCCTTGCTGATCACCTTGGAGCAAAATTTCCATTGTGTGTGTGCGTATGTCTGAGCCACATATCACCATTTTGCCACTGGTAAGGGTTGCATCTTGTGTCTAAGCAAGGTTGAGAAAGCAATTCATTTCTTGGATTTGGAGTTTTGATGTGGACACTGGCTAGCAGTGTCCGAGTCATTATGGATGAAATAAAAACATACACATGGACTACCGAGTCTGGTGGAGGAAAAAGGACGACAGCATGGCTTTTCTCTCAAGGGGAGCAAAAGCCCTGGCCTCTGCCATGACAGGCCGTAATTCTAATTTTCCTGACATTACAAGATGGTCCTCACTCACTCTCCCCCAGTAACAACAAAAGGAGCCAATGCCCCTAATCACATCACAGAAGAAGGATATTAGCAAATGAAAAGGCAAAAGTGGTTGAGCTGGTTACACTGGTCCTTGCAAGGTTTAGCACTTGGCAGGGTGAGGGAGTTTTAGCCAGAAGTAAGTCTCAAAAGCAGCCTAGGTATATTGCAAATCTGATTACCCACGAGAGAACCTATCTGTGGGCGTGGGTCCTGTGCATCTCCGAGTGGGAGCTGGGCCCACGCCACATAGAAGGGTCTGCCACAGAGTTTGCCTTGTCTAAACAGATTTTCCTATTTTTTATGTCAAACACACTTAAGTACATACACAAATCTTGCATATTTTAATACATGATATATTTTTCTGTATACATATTTAAGAGAGATACTATAAAAGAAAACAATGCATTTTACAATATTCTAAATCCTATTTTTTTCAAAATGATCTCTCTGTCATTCTACTTGATTCTGCCTCTCTCTATTCTCCTGATATATAGTAATAGTTTCAATATCGTGCTTTCTGCTGGAAAACACATTATGATTCCAGGTGTTGCCCCACCATCGGACCGTTTAACTGAATTGAAAATGGGTCTTGTGTCTCATAGCTGTAGCTGGCTTAGATAGTACATTCCATTCATTTAGCTAACTCACACTAGCATTTGTAGTCCTACATGATGTGAATTCATGGATTTCTCTTCTAAAACTGAATGAACTTTTGAGAAAGTCAGACCACCCTTAACTTAACTTTGCCGATGCTGTTGTAAGCTCTATTCTTTCAGTTAGTCAAATTTACAACCAAAAAGCAATATTCTCTTTCCCTTTTCTCTATCACTTAAAAACTATAATTAGTTTGCTCCCAAGCATTTCTAAAATCTATTATTACACTGTGATTTCTTTTTGCACCATAATCCCTAAATGCCATGCCGTTTGTCTCTGTAAGAACCTGTGTACTGACATTATGCTCATGTCTCTGAAGTCTCTAATCTTCCATGTAGTACCATTCACTTCAGTTAGAATCACCTTCATCAAGCGTCAGTTCCTCTTTCAGGGGCCAACACAGCCTTGCAATTGCATCTGAAATTAAACTGCAGTTCAGGGTTTGTCTTGCGACTGTTAATTACCAGGTTTAACAAAATGAGAATGGAGGAGAATTCAATTTGTCTGTTCTGTGTTATATATTTTATAGGCACCCTCTCATTTTTAGACTCAGGGAACTTCAGAAGAAGAGAGTATTATTTCTTTGATACAAGTGAAGAAAGTGAGACTTATCCATACCAAGAAATTTGCCTAAGTTCCCAAAGCTGATGAAATATCAGGCCCTTTCTATTTCCTTACTACAGAGAGTGACGGGGGAGCAGAAATGCCCCTTGTCTGCTAAGAAACAAGGATGCTGTACTTCAGGGTAAGTGACAAGGTAACAATGATATGATTCTCTCATTAATTCACAGATGTATCATCTCTAAATGCGTTTTTCATCAATATTTTCACAGGTTATGTGTGAGTGCTTGAGATATAAAGAAAATTACAGAAGAAGATAGAGACACTGACCAAATTAACCCATTTTCCAGAGTATATTTATCAACATTTAATTACATAAATATTCATGATAAAAATCATTGAAATTGCAAACTGCGTGCAGTCTACTGAAAATCTTAATTTCTGCAAATATATTTGTCATTTGAATTAAAATGTGCATTGCATGGAGTATAAATGGTTCCTTTTAAGTATTTATTAGGTCAATGTACAGTCACAATGTGAAAAAGTAAATAACTCAAAAATACTGGGAAAGGATCATTTTGAGAAATAATGTAAGGAGAAAAATCTGTGAAACATGATGTTAGTTTTATCACAAAATTACATGTTTGTCTTAGCCCTCACCCCAAAAAAGTTAAAGGAAAACATTACTTGCTGCTACATTCAAAGTTCTTCTGTATACCTTGAAGGGCAATAAGCATTCTGTCACTGTAATTATTTAATTTGCATGAGTCCAAATATCATATATTGTTATTCATGAAAGATATAATGTTACGGTGGAGAAAGACCCATAAAACATAGAAATAATAAAATGTCAAGACTTGGTGATTAAAATTACACTTACCAAATGGGCTTTGGTACTATCGCTGGGAGATAAATATGTTTTGTATTAATACAGGTAGGTCTGAATATATTTGTCATGTACTGAAAGCAATGTCTGTCCATTACTAGACACTGATTCATTTCCTTGTAGCCACAGCCAGGCTGGCCTTACAGCCTCTGGGGTATGCTTGTCAGTGCCACATGGTGACTTTGTACAGGTGGTGTGGCTGCTGCACTAGAGGGTTCTAGTCCGGCTCTCAGGTGCCCCAGAGGCCCAACGAGTGGTGGGGCTTCCTTCCGTGTGTTTCCACGAAGTCGGACCGCTCCAGCAACAGCCTGTTTGGTTTGACAAATGCAGTAACTATCAAACGGCCCTCTTTCAATACTGCTTCACTAGCCCTTGCTCAGCACAATGGTCTTCTGTGAATCTCAGCTTGTGTGGATCCGGTGGAGGATACCCGAGGGGAAGCAAAATACCTGCCAACAGTCATCATGTGATACAAAAAGTGTTGAGTTTTTTTTTTGGGGGGGGCCTTGAGGGAACAACAAAAAATATGCAGTTTTACCTATTCGTATCAAGGGAAGTTTTGTTGTTAATTTAAGGGAAAATGATGATGCATATATATATAAAGAGAATTAAATCTCCTGTAAAAATTATTGAAACTGGAAAGAGGCATAAGAACCAGAGGACTTAATAAAAACATCGAATTTTAATTCATATGATTAAAATCTGTTTAGTAGGAAAACAAATAATTATTATGTTAATAAATATTTATTGAGCACTTATGTGATGCCCAGGACTAGACACTTGACATGTGTCATCTCGTTTATCCTCAAAACAGCAGAGCAAGATAAGTACTATCCTTGTCACTGCTTTGCAGATGAGTAACTGAGGTTCGGAGAGATTAGGTAACTTGCCTGAGATAACATTAAATTTCAGACCTGAGGGCTGACAATGAGATTATAATTAAGTGTTTTAATAAAGTTAATTGCCCTTATTCATATCTATATTGAATGCTAATTACAATAATAAGAACTAATAAGTAGTAAATGCATAGTATGTCACATGGATCACCTGGTTCAGGTCTGGTAACAGCCCTGGGGAACAGAAGTGTTTACTTTTATCACTTGCTATTTAAGGAAAGTAAGGCTTCAAGGATCTAAGTAATTTTTTAAAACTCACTAAAATACTAGGTGTTCAAAGTGAGTACTGGTATTCAAACTACCCACTTTAACAACACAACTATTTCCCTTATGTGCTATTACATACAATTTTATATTACACACTCTAAGAAATCGTGACATACACAATACATGCACACATACACCCACACACACTCTTAGATATTATTTTGTCATTACTCTAAGAATAACTAAATATATAGAAAATGGGAATATAAATATCATAGAAAAAAATCAAGATCTTTGTGCACATCTAACAGATTACTCACCTTCAGCCTACTCCAAAGAAAGATTCCAAATTTTATGTTGCAATAAAAAGGACTGGCACAAGTTTCAGACCATTCACCCATGCTGTGTTAAGGTTTTTAGTGTGAAAAATCAAACATCAAAAATAGACTTCTACACAAAATACATTGCTCTGTAATTTGCCTCTGGATAAACACACGGTCAGGTTCCACACAGTATAAATATATATCATTTAAATAATTCAGAATAGCTAAGGGGATTGAAATAAATAAAAAGTAAGGTTGCTAGCCTTTTGAAATACTTGTGACAGCCTTACTGTTTTTTGTTTTAGCCGATATTCCTCATAGACATTGCTTCTTTCTCCTGCGTAGTGTTCAAGAACTTGTAAAAGTATGTGGTTTTTAGCTTTCTGTTGATCTACACCAGGTAATTCTGGCCTATAGACCACTGCTGGTTCTAAAAGTGCCACAGTGCTACAAGTAAAAACACACTTCACTTAGTGAAAGGTGCAGAATATCGTTCTGTATGCAACCAATTTCTGGAAATATTATTTTTGATGATTAGTCTCTTGGCTCTCCTCAGAGCTTGAAAAACTGGAAATGTAGACATGAGCTACAAAATATTCATGACCTTGTATGGTTTCTACTGGCCTTTTTTGGATCAAGGTGTGGGAGTCATATTATGGAATATTCCAATTGTCTCAGTTTATAGTCCTCACTTTTTGGAAGTCACAAAATAAACTGGCATCTCTCCATGAGACAGTGATTTTAACATTCTTTAAAATATTTTTACATGTAAGCAAACATAGATACGTCACAGAAAGGAGTTAAAACCCCAAAATTATTTTAAGAAGGAGAAGGCAAAATTTACATATGCAGATAGCCTCTTAAGATTCCATGCCCAAATCCCCCTGTTGCCAATATAGGCACACTCTTATTTAGGGCATCTTAAGAGGAAGTATTTTAAAATCCCAGAAGCTACCTGGATGGAATATGAGATAGAAAGAAGTTATCTCAACAATGGTACTAAACTGCATGACAGTCTTTATTTCTTTCCCTGGAAAGCAAGAACTGCAGATATATTTACATTTCTGTCCTCGTGTTTTTATGATAAAATCTGTCTTCAGCCATGGGTAGTTTTTGGCAATAAGCATTGCCCACTCACAACCTAGGAGGTAAGCTCATTACAATGATGCCTTGTATATCTTAAGATTATAAATATACACTGATGTAATTGGAATAAATATTTGAATATTATTCTCATTCATCAAAAAGAGAGACTCTGGCCAGTTTGAAGCCTAGGGCTTGGATTTGGTTTGTAAAAATGCTTTATTTCCCCACCCACTTTTTCTTATGAGAGATTTTAGATCCAAACGAAAATCTATATTATCAGCTTCTTTCAAAACAGGAAGGTCAGGAATTTGCTCACATTCTTGTATAATAACAATCTGCAGTACCCATGTAGTGAGTCACACTTCATACAGGTTATTTGTCCTTTTTTGGCCATAGTCCCCAACACTGCTTATTCTTTTTAATTTTTATTTATTGATTTCAGAGAGAGAGGGGAAGGGAAAAAGAGAGGTTAGAGAAACATTAATTTGTTGTTCTACATGTTTATGCATTTATTGGCTGATTCCTCTGTGTGCTCTGACAGGGATCAAACCTGAAACTTTGGCATAGCAAACAACACTCTAACCAACTGAGCTACCTGGCCAGGGCCTCACCTTTCCCTATTATTTGTTGCTTTCATCCACATTCCTTCATTTATTTCATCTCTCTGCATTTGAGCATGAAGGCAATTAAAACAAGCCCATACTGATTCACCATTTTGTTTCCTAAGTTATCCATTAAGTAAAGCTTTGTAGTCAAAATGACTGAATTGCTTATGAATGGAAACAGCCTAACTATGATATATACATTTTACAGTAGCATTGATCCATTTCTTAACAAATGTCAATGTATGTACATTATTTTTAATAAATGGCAAATAATGTCCAGGTCAAAAAATTAAGGGCTAAAAGAAGAGAGAAATTGCTTAGAGAAATTGAAATTGATTATCTATCTCTCCTGAGTACAAGAGCATAGAAACATTTTTGTTAAGGAAAGGGGCTGTTAACAATTTTACTACCTTTAAATGTAAGTGTTTCTGTCTTCAACTGTGAATGTCTACAGGTAAGGTTAGCCATTATTTCTACCCATAATCTCAACAATTTTGGCAATTTAAAAAATTATGCATAATAATGATGATTTGAATTTTGTTTTATATTACTTGATATAACAGAAATTGTGGTCCAAATAGAAGTGTATTTTGCTATTAATAAAGATATGTCTCTTATTTAAAAAAAAAACAAGTTCAGAAATATTAAGCCTCACTATTGATGACCTAATGCTCATTTTAGTGAGCCTAACTAATCTTTTTCAGAATTTGGTAGATACTAAAAAAATAAACAAACAAAAAACAATGCATCATCACAATTACTTGTGTCTATATTTAAATATAAGGCATCCTGAAAATCTATTTTTCCATCACTTGCATTTCTAGAGTATTTTCTTTGTAAAAATATTTAAAAGTAGGGTGTAAAATAAGGATAAATTTTCAATATTTTCAGTAGATATTCAAAGAAGGGAAGAAAATAAAATAGTCCTGTACAGTTAATATAGTATTTGTTTTTGGCTGGCTGTTTTATGTACATCATGGCTGCTAAATCCTACTTTGGCTGCCAAAAAAAGTCAAAATTATTTCAAGAAATAAAAGCATAGTTTAAAAGATAATCTCATTTTTTTGTCGAAATGTATGTTTTTAATTCATGCTAAATTGATTGCTCTTAGTCTATTAAATGACTTTGTAGTAAACTTTTATCTGGTTGCCAGTTTGGGGTATGGAAATCTCAGTCTTACAGTGACTACTCCTGAGACATGGGAAAGAAACTTTTATTTTCAGCTGCTTTCCTCAGACAGTGCTCCGCAAACCTGGAAATTCTGATATAGGTTACTCTAATGTTAATATGTATTTCTGGGAAGAAAATAGACAATTTTTAAGTAATTCAATTCATATTCTTATGGATGAGTCTATAATAATTATTATAGTGGTTGTAATTCTCCTCTTTCCTCTTTTTACAGAGATGCTTCATTGGAAAACCACAGAAGATGAACCTAATTTGTAAGATTTGGTCATGACTCTAGTCTCCACTTTTGCTTTCAGACAAATTCTGAACAAATGATGTTGGATTTCTAATCAAGGCTCCATAAAACATATATTATTTTTATTAACAGTGTGAGCAATACAATAAAAAAATAGATATTGGAAGCAATAAACTTAGGTAGGAGGAAATGAAATTATTACAATTTCTAGGTGATAAATTTGGATATTTAGAAGCATAGGATGTACAACTAAAAAAATGTTTCATGCTATTAGAGAATGTACTTTGGGAGCTACTTATATGATTAATTTTAAGTAGTTTTTTTCACTGTCCAAGAAGAAAAAGAAATGTCAATTAAAGTATAGTCCCACTAAAGCAATAAAAAATAAAGTATTGAAAAACAAAGTTAGTAATCAGAAAAAAACTCAACAAAAATACTTTAGACATCATCGAGAAACATGAAACAAAAAATAAATAAATAAATGGTAATACACAGTCTATCATTAGCCAGAAAGACTGAGTGTTAATTCAAAAGGTCTAATTTGAATCTGTTATCTCACTAACTACCGGAAATAGTCATGCTATTTCTAAACTTAGTTCTAAAAATAAAATGAATAAAATAATTTAGCATCTGCACATGAATAGTCTTGCAAATCAACAGAAAAGACAGAATCCAAGAAAGGCATAACTATAATGATTTCACATGTGGGCAGAATACTTTCTGCAATGCATTGAAATCTTTACTTTTAAATGTCCATTGAAGTATTGAACATATAGAAAGAAGTACATAGATTATACATTGGATAGTTCGATGATACTTTACAAACAGAATATATAGCCATAATCTAGATGAAGATATGGAATTTCACCATCACCACAGGGGTCTCTCTTTCGTCCTTTTTCAGTTACTAGCATCTGCCAAAAGAATTCACTATTCTGGTTTGCTTGTGGTTGTGCTTTTTACATGAATGAAAGGAAATAGTACGTGCTACTTGGTCTCTAGTTTCTTTGAGGTTTATCACTTGTTGCTTATAGCCATAATTTACTATTCTATTATTAGTGAGCAATTGTGTCATTTAAAGTTTTGGGAAAAACTGACATGAGTATTCTTGGTCTATATGTAAAGGATCAGATAGTGTTTATAAGCATTTCAAAAGAGTTGTCTAAAGCAGTGTACCAGTTTACATTCCAGCCAGTAGTTAATGTGCCTTCCATTTGCTCCATATCCTCACCAGTTCTTTTTTTTCTTTTTTTAAATATATTTTATTGATTATGCTATTACAGTTGTCCCGTTTCTCCCCCATCATTCCCCCCACCCTGCACACCCTCTCCCACCCACATTCCCCCCTTTAGTTCATGTCCTTGTGTCATAAGTTCTTTAGCTTCTACATTTCCCATACTATTCTTACCCTGCCCCTGTCTATTTTCTACCCACTATCTATGCTACTCATTCTCTGTACCTTCCCCCCCTCCTCCTCCCACACCCCTGGTGCTAACCCTCCATATGATCTCCATTTCTGTGGTTCTGTTCCTGTTCTAGCTGTTTGCTTAGTTTGCTTTTGTTTTAGGTGTGGTTCTTAATAGCTGTGAGTTTGCTGTCTTTTCACTGTCATATTTTTATCTTCTTTTTCTTAGATAAGTCCCTTTAACATTTCATATAATAAGAGCTTAGTGATGATGAACTCCTTGAACTTGACCTTATCTGAGAAGCGCTTTATCTGTCCTTCCATTCTAAATGACAGCTTTGCTGGAAAGAGCAATTTTGGATGTAGGTCCCTGCTTTTCAAGATTTCAAATATTTCTTTCCAGCCCCTTCTTGCCTGGAAGGTCTCTTTTGAGAAATCAGCTGACAGTCTGATGGGAACTGCTTTGTAGGTGACTGTCCCCTTATCCTTTGCTGCTACTAGAATTCTCTGCTTCATTTTAATCTTGGCTAATATAATTACGATGTGCCTTGATGTGTTCTCCTTGGGCCCAACTTCTTTGGGACTCTCTGAGTTTCCTGGACGTCCTGGTAGTCTATTTCCTTTGCCAGATTGGGGAAGTTCTCCTTTATTATTTGTTCAAATAAGTTTTCTACTTGTTGCTCTTCTTCCCCTTCCGGGACCCCTATAATTCGGATGTTGGGACGTTTAACGATGTCCCGGAGGTTCCTAAGCCTCTCCTCATTTTTTTGAATTCTTGTTTCTTCCTCGTTTTCTGTTTGGTTGTTAATTTCTTCCTTCTGATCCACTCCATTGATTTGAGTCCCAGTTTTCCTTCCATCTCTATCGGTTCCCCATGCGTCTTCCTTCATTTCACGTATTGTAGCCTGCATTTTCTCATCTAATTTATGAGCAAAATCAACCAATTCTGTGAGCATTTTGATGACCAGTGCTTTGAACTGTGCATCTGATAGGTTGGCTATCTCTTCACTGCTTAGAGGAATTGACTCTGGGGTTTTCATTTTTTCTCCGGTTTGAGCCATTTTTGGTGGGGTTTTTTGTTTTGTTTTGTTTTGGTTTTAGTCTGGTTGCAGCTATTACGTATTATGGGTGGAGCCTTAAGTGTTCCTCAGGGCGGGGCAGCTCAGTCACTGGGTTGTGACGCTATAGGTGGGGGCGGGGTCCGAGAGGGAAGAATGGCGCCTGTTCCGCTCTTTTCTGGACTCCGTTCCCTTCTGCTGCTTCCCCTTCGCCTGGATTATCTGCTCACTCGCGCTTGCTGTTACATAGTGAGGGGTGGAGCCTCAGGCGCTCCCCAGTGTGGGGCAGCCCAGTCGCTGGGTTGTGATGCTGTATGTGGGGGCGGGGTCTGAGAGGGAGCAAGGGCACCTGCTCCGCTCTCTCCTGGATTCAGTCCCTTCCGCCACTTCCCCTCTTCCTGGACCATTTGTGTGCGCGAATGTGGGACCCCCCAGTCAGCCAGCCGCCTTGTGCGTCCTCACTGGGTCTGCACAGTTGCCCCCCTGTGCCCGGGGTCCGCCAGCTGCCGCCTGTGCACCCGAGGACCGCCAGCCACCGCCCATGCACCTGGGAACTGCGAGCCGCTGCTACTTGCGTTCCTGGGTCCGCACCTCCACTTTTTCCTACCGCGACTCCGCCCCTCTTACCGGTCTGGATGAATGGTTGTTGGATTTCCGTACAGTTCAATTTTCTATAAGCTCTGGTTGTTTTCTTGTTTCTAAATATTTGTTGTCCTTAATTTTGGTTGTGAGAGGAGGCACAGTGTGTCCACCTACGCCTCCATCTTGGCCGGAAGCCATCCTCACCAGTTCTTGAGATCACTTTTTCTTTTTAGTTTTTTATTTTGTTTTGTTTTGTTTTTAGTTTTTACCAGTCTTGTGGTTGGTAATACCAGAGTTTAATTGTAGCTTTTTTTTTTTATTTCCCTTATGACTATTAAGTTGAAATTCTTTACATAGGCTATTTGGTCACTTCAGTATCACCTTTTGTAAAGAAAATGGTGAAACTATTTTTAAAAATTTGAGTTGTCTTTTGTTCTTGTTTATATTTAGAAATCAATTGTTGAATCTGGATATAGATTCTTTGTTGGATATAAATATTTCTTTTTTTTCATTCTGTGGTTTGCCCTTTCTTTCTACTGATGGTTTCTTTTAATGAGCTAAATTTTCTAATTTTAATAGTGTTCAATTATTAACATTTTTTATGATTAGTGCTTCTTGCAAAAAGTTTAAAATTTTTTGAAGAGTCCAAAGTCATAAAGTTATTCTGTTTTATTCTGGAAGTAATATTGCTTTATCATTCAAATAAGTCAAAATCTATCTGGTTTTATGTATAGTGTAAGGTAGATAAGTTTATATTTTCTATGCAGTTACATAGTAATTTACTTAGCATCATTTATTGAAACAAACATCTTTCCTTATATTGTGCAGCCATCTTGTCTTAAATCAGGTGAGTTTCTATACTATTTGTTCTATTCTATTAGTCTACGTGTCTATCATTGAATAAATACACTGTTTTAATTAATATAATTTTATTATAAACCTTGAGGACAATTATTTCCTCCAGCAGTGTTTATTTCCTTAACATTGTCTTCACTATTCTTAGTTATTTCATTTCTACTTGAGTTGAAATCAGCTCATCAATATACATAATGAGATTTTGATTGAGATTGCATTGAATCTATAGTTTTATATTAAAAGAAGTGAGAAGTTTACAATGGAATATCTTCTACATTGATCAATCATTCTTAATGTATCTCAATAACATTTTTTCTTGGTGCAGAAGTCTTGCACAAGTTTGCTTTATTTTTGATAAACTATAACTCATAAAAATTGCATTTCTTGTTTGTAAGTAAAATTTTCAACTCATTTTATATGCCAATATTCAATCCAGTGACCTTTGAAAGTCACATATTAATTCTAATTGCCTCTTTCTAATATTTTTTTGAATACTGATGTACTATATAATGTGATCTGTAAATAAAGACAATGTTACTTCTCACTTTCTAATCCCCATATCTTTTAATTCTTTTGTTCTATTCCCGAAATCTCTCCAGTGAAATATTGAATACAAATGGTTGGTGTTAGAAAGCTTCTCTCTCTCTCATTTTTAGTTTTGCAGTAAAACTTTACAATATATCACCATTAAGTGGAACATTTACTGTAGGATTTTTTTTAGTAGATACTCTATTACATTAAGTAAGCTCATTTCTGGTCCTAGCCTTCTAATTATTTTTAAGATTTATGAGCAGTTGGTGAATTTTATTAAGTATTTTTGTGTAATCTATTTGTATGGTCATATGATTTTCTTCCCATACCCTGTTAATATGAAAAATTAAGATTTATCTGATTTTGAGATATTTCTTCCATATACCTTATGTATTGTATGTCTTCTTCTACAGTTTCAATTACTTTTATTCTTTCCAGATTTCAGTTTGATATTTTCTATTGAACAATTTTTTACTTCTTTAATTCCATTCTCTACTCAATCTAGTGTGTCATTAATTAGCCTATTGATATGTAATTTTAGTTATTGTATTGTTTAAATTTTAGAGTATGTATTTGATTTTTTGTTTGTAGGTCACTAAAATTCCCCATCTTTTTCATATTGTTGACCATATACATTAACATTATTTCAAAAGCACTATCTGTTACCCCAATACTTTTGTTCTATTTCCTATGTTTTTCTCTGTTTTCAGTTATTTTATTATGTTACTTGATATAACTGACTGAATACTATTAATAGGCTTTTAATATCAGTAAAGGCTCTGGATGCTAAGATTTTTCTGAAGAGATTTTCTTTTGGTAGGCAATTAATATCACCTTTACTTAATGCAGAATTGTGATGATATTTGCTGATATCCTTCACTGTTACCCCAAGCAAAAGGGGGAACATTTAAAGATTTCTGTTTCCAACATAATTCTTCAAAGATTCAGTTTCCTTGTAAAGAGTAAGAATTTTGTCACTCTTAAGCCTGGTTGTTCAGCTAGTTTAAGTGAAGAAACAATGCCTGCTAGTATTAGGTTAGTTTAGGCAGACTCAAATCGACTTCAAAGCATTCTACAAAATTGGAATTAATATTTTCTTAAATGTAGTATTAAAACTTACCTTCCAGCTCCAACACTTTGCTGAAAACTATCACAAGAAAGAATCCAGATGTCTGTATGCATTAAAAGATGTATGTGCTCATTGTCCATTTCTTCATAGCTTATTTTTTAACATGCTCAAGGGGATTGACCATCCATTAATAAAGTCGGTAGTTTTGTATAATCATCTAGACATTTTAGTTTTAATTTCTTTTCCAAGTACTTTTTATCATTAGCATTCATCTGTGAACAAAGCAATGCGCTATGGCAATATCAAGATTGTATTTTATAACAAGAGACAAAACCTCTCTCTCATGGAGCCAAATACTGAGGAAATAACATCAGTAAAGAAGCCACTCAGTTCCTCCTGGCAGAACTTTCTAGATACGAAGACAAAACATTAAAAACATCTTGACATTTTCCTGTTTTAGATGGAACCTGGCAGGCAAGAAAACATCATTCATGAATTTCACCAACATTCACACTTCATACAAATGCTACAAATTGATATTTAATGCTGAAATCTGTTTACCCATCAATCAGAAAGGAAAAGTTATACATTTATTGCTCTCAAAGTACTTCAGTTTCAGGAGATACGTCCTGATTTTTCAATTTATCATACTGATAGAGAGTGGCGTCTTCAATTTAACTAGCTGCATCTCGACCCAGCATTTTACTGCTATAATTTAACATGCTCGCATAGTATGTTCTCACCAACCATGTGACTTCGGGGGGAATGGGAGAAATCAATATTCCTTGTACTAAATAACTTGATTCTCGAAATGTTTCCCTGAATGCAACTATTTTTTAACAAATCTCGTTTCTAACACCTCTCCTTTTTTGAGTAACTGCAGTCTGTAGTTGTGTCTTTCTGAGCTTGTTGCTTCATTTAGACAATATTAGCAGCAAACTGTGTACAATGGATAGATTAGATAAATTGTCAGTTCAGGTAAAAATAATTGATACTGGCTTTTATGTTAGTGAAAGGGTATTTTTGGTTGTTGTTGCTGCTGTACTTTTTGTTTTTTGCTTTGTTGCTCTGGTTCAAATACTTCAAAATGGCTTTGAAGATAGCAGTTATTTACCTGTCTTATCAGAGGACACAGACTGAGCCTGGAAGCATCCTCTTTCATCTCACACCTCATGTTCAGAAAACACTGTGTTGGATCCTCAAGCAGGTTTTAAACTGAAATATTAATAAATATAAAACAAATTGATGATCAATAATTTAAAAAGAAAATCATACCCCCCCAAAATTGCAACTTCACAAGTCTTCCAACTGACATTATCTACATTTTGCAACATTTACAATAGTAGTAAAGTAGCAGGAGGACTCCTGGTTTATGATGGATGCATAAAACTTTTGTCTTTAGAATGAAACGTTTTCTCTGATTTTCTATTATACCAGCAGGATTTCTTTGCTCCTGCAATTTAATAGGCAACACTTAAGAGAAGATGTAGGGAGGTAATTTAGTCCTAAGAGGCTGCGTTGTCAGCCCACCATCTCCTTTCTCAGTTCAGTTCTCATCCAACCTGCCTTGTCCCCAATCTAATGCCAAACCTGAGAATATTCTCAAAACACTGAACAAAATGATATCCTACTGTGCACTGCTATGCGGGTCTGAAATACTGTTAAAATTGCTAGAGGTGATGTCTGCCGCTCTGAACTTTATCACCGTGCATCGCACACAGTTCAGAATTCTTTCTTTCCAGCCATAATCTCTCACAGAATATCTAGTGGAATCTTGTGAAATCCTAGGACTGTGTGAAGTAGTGGTAGAAAAACCCTGAATTCTGTATCTTAACTACAGCAATGAAGCCAATAGTGTCATATTACAGATGCAATTGTCTTCTAAAATGCAAACAACTTGAACAGGGAGAAATGAACATTCTTTTGAATACTTGTCTTGAAAAATATAAGGATGGCAAATATTGCACAAATTTTTACATATATAAAAATAGCAAATATATTAGGAAGAAAGCAGAATGTTTTAGCATACATTTTTACACACTCAATGATGATGACATTACTAAAACACAACAGTAATGAATAATTGGCTTTTAAAAAATAATTGGCTTTTATTACAAAATACCTGAGAAAAATTATATAATCTTTTTATCAAAAAGCTCACAGTGACAGAGATTTTTTTGGAGCCAGTGAAGGATGTTCCCTTTAAAGGGAATCTCTGAGTTCCCCAAAGAGCCTAAATGATTTGAGAAAGCCAAGTAAATCTGTTGTTTTGTCCACTACTTTATACAGATTTAAGGATCACTTTCTTGGCCGTACAAATTTCCTGTTTTTCACAGGGTCTACTTAGAAAATCCGCCACTGTTGTATGGCTACATTGTCCAGTATTGGCCAACAGACTCAATTTTACAAACTCCTTGTAAGAAATCATATTTTTAATATTAAGACTAGCTTTCTATAATAGTTTAAAAATGTAACTTGAAAAAGTGTGAGTAAATTGAAATGACTATTTTTAAATACCATAGCAATTATTTTTACTAGTATAAAAGGTTTTAATTTTCAGTCATTATGAAAATTTTAATATTAGTCAAATCTTAGTATATTGTGATTATTTCTGTTGTTCTCAGTTGAAGAGGAAATAAATGGGTATGCACATAATATCCTTTACACTTACATAGCATCTCCTTCCATCTGTTCAACTTGATAAGCTTCAAAGTGAGTATAAATAGAGCTAACACAAACAGAGGAAAAAGCTCTTATATTTAATTATTTGTACCTATAAATGGAAACTTTCTCTGGAAGTAAAATTAGATTTAACTATTTGTTTCCTATAGCTGCTATACCAACTCACCACAAACTGGGTGGATTAAAAAAATAGAACTTTATTATCTTAGTTCTGGAGATAAGAAGTCTGAAAATCAAAGTATGGGCAGAGCCCTGCTCCACTGAAGTGCCCTGGGTGGAGAATCCCTTCCTTGCTTCAGCCAGGTTCTGATGGCTCCAGGTGTTCCTTGGCTTGCGGCCACATCACTATCATCTCTGTATCTAGGTTCTTATTGCCTCTTCCTCTTTGCTATGTCTGTCTTGCTCTCTGTTTCTTAGTCTAATTTCTCTCTATGTGGTAAGGACACATGTGATTTTGTCTGGCTGCCTGACACTTCAAAAGCCAATACTTGAGAGAACTTGCTGGTGTAAAGGAAAGTGGTTTATTAAGATGCTGGACACCTGACACCTGGAAAATGGAGATGCATATCTCAAAGCCCATCTTTTTTTTTTTTTAAGGTTTTATTTATTTATTTTTAGAGAGAGGGGAAGGGAAGGAGAAAAAGAGGGAGAGAAACATCGATGTGATAGAGAAACATTGATTGGTTGCCTCTCATAGGTGTTCCAGCCAGGGACCGAACCCTCAACCCTGACTGGTGAGCTGAATGGGAATGGACCCAGTGGTCTTTCACTCTGCAGAATGATGCCCAACCAACTGAGCCATACCAGTAAGGGCTCAAAGCCCATTTTAATAATTTCAAGGCAGGCAGAGACTTTTAAAAGAATGGAGAGGAAAGACTTAATAGACATGTTAAATCATGGTTATAATTGTATTTTGTGTCCTGCTGTACAACGAAGGGTAAATTCTTCCTCTCAAAATATTTAATTGAATCACTTATGTGGAACACCTTTATTCAAATAAGGTAATAATTATAAGTTCCAAAGATAAGAACTTGAAATATCTTATTGGAGCCACCGACTAGTCCACTACAATCTGTCCTCTGTCACCCCAAATTTATGTCTCTCCCACAGGCAAAATATATTTACATTATCCCAGTTCCCCCAAATAAGCAAGCCATTACTTTAATTTTAGTTTTACTCTAGTTTTTAATAATCTGAATTGGATGAGAATTTACCAAATTATCAAGTGTCAGTTCCTTTTTGCTTAACGGTTCTTAGAGGCTTTTTGTGTTTTTTATTTTTTGTTTTCCTCACACCAACAAATTCTCTGATTCTCCCACACTAATTTGAGTGCCTTACCATCCAATTCAATCCTGACACTCACTATCTGGAGTAAAGGTCAAGACCTTCAGGGCTAAAGGCTCAGTTCCACAAGACTGTCCTCATTTCTCATGCCAGTTACAAGTATCAGGACCCCTGGTCACCACCTACGCTTCTGTCCAACTTTGCTATCAAACCAGAGATTCCCACTTCCTACTGTTCAGTTTTGATAATTTGCTAGAATGACCCACAGAACTCACAAAAACGCTACTCTTACTGCTAAAGTTTATTTTACAAAATAAAAATGAATACAGAGACGAAGACACACATTGGGTGTAGTCCAGAGTGGTCTCAAGTGCAGGAACTTCTGTTCCCACAGAGTTGGGACTAACCATGTGGACGTGTTCACCACCATGTAATGTCCCTGAATTCCTTGTTTAAAGGTTTTATGCTCAGTCTTTCTGTCAAGGATCCTCCATCCTGAAATTATCTAGGGCCTGTCCAGTTACCTGGTTAGAACACAAGACATTCTTATCATGCCTTTCATTCAGGAAATTCTAAGGGTTTTAGAAGCTCTGTGCCAAGCACTGGAACAAAGACAAACTATCTCTCTTATCATACCAAAAATTCTTTCCTCGATTTATCTCTGTTCTCTTGTATGTTAATGTGAACAACAAGAAGAAGCTAGATCACACAGAAAACCCTTCACTTAGAAATCTCCTCAGTTAAATATCCAACTTCAGTGATTACAAGTTCTGCTTTCCATACAATTCTAGAGAACAATTTAGTCAAGTTTTCTGCCACTTTATAACAACAATCACATTTTCTCCAGTTTCACTAACATGTTCTTCATTACTTTCTGAGCCCTTTAATGTTCATATTTCTTCCAATGTTCTGTTTATAACAACATATGTATTCTCTAAGTCATAGACAATACAAGACTTAGAGTCTAAGACAATAAAAACTTTTTCTACTGTGCTCCTCACTTCCTTCTGAGAAGTTTCCACAAGTACTATTAATGTCCATATTTCTGTCAATGCTAATTTTAAGGTATTCTAGGCTTTTTCTACCAGGGGCCTCAAATTTCTTCCATTCTCTACCATTATGCAATCCCTAAGCCACTTTTATGTATTGGGGAGGGCAGGCTGGAAACACTCAGGCAGAAGCTGGTGCTGCAGTCTGTGGGTGGAACTTCTGCAAGGAAACCTCTGTCTGCTCTTAAGGCCTTTCTACTGATCAGATCAGCTACCTGCATATTATCAAAATAATTTCTTTTGCATAAAGTTAACTGACTGTAGATGTTAATCACACATACAAAATGCCTTCATGGTAACACTTAGATTAGTATTTATTTGAAAAATTGGATCCTATAACTTAGACAAATTGACACATAAAACTGATCATCAAAGTTCATTCAAGCAATATTAAAATTGATCTCAATATTAAAATTAATCCCAGGTGTAGTAAAACAGTTTTTTTCTTATTATACCTAAAATGGCAAGAAGGAACTTTTGGAAAACAGAGGGGAACTTATTCATGCATTCACCAGTTCCTGTGTTGCACAGAACTCTGCGTTTGTCCGTGCGTGACACCCTGGGATAGACAGACACACTTGGTGACTCTGGGCATCTGATTGGTGGGATAATAATGAGGCGTTTGGCGTAGGTGTGGCAAAAAGGGAAAGTAAACAGTAATGTACCAGATCAAATATGTGAGGATTACCTTTGTCTTAGACAATTTTTTAAATAAATAACTTCTTTTAAAATAGAGAACTTAATTACATTTGCATTAAAATGCAAAAAGACTTGGAAAGGAATTCACTGAAATTATATAAATATTTAAAAAAACCCTGATATTGGAAACTAAATCCAAAGCTGGTTTATTGTATAGAGAGAAAGCAGAACAAACTGACTAGAAAGTTGTTGTGGACCGTTCAGCCTGGTTTCAGGAGTTGTAACCCTCACCCCATGGTGGGCTGTGTAAGAGCCCTGGGGACCCACTTCATCTGGGTCTGTTCTGTCAAGAGGACGTGACCTACTAAGGAGACAAAGCTTATCTCCCTGGCAGGAGTGCTGCTTCTGCCTCATCCATCTCTGGCCCCAATGCTTGGTTGACAGTCAATGACGGCTAAGACTCCTCATGGGAGGGGCAACCTAAGCCAGATGCGACCACTTGGGAGGCCTCATGGAAGGACTCGGGGGGCTGCAACAAAGAGGATGTGATGGACCCTCGCCCCCCGGCTATTCTGACATAGCCCAAGTCCTCATTTCCGTCTGGGAGATGTCTCCTGCTTCCTAATTGGCTTAAAGCCTGAAACTGTGGGGGCGAGCGGTGCAGCCCTGTACCAGCCAGGACAGCTCCCTGGGTGGTCGGGCATAAGAAAGAATTCCTAAAGTCCCATGAAACCTGCTTTGCCAAGAGTGCTCTCATTTAAATGATAAGGGTCCGAGGAGGAAATGATTATGTCTCCCAAAGTTTGGCAACCCCCTTTCCTGACAAACACTGACTCAGATTAACCCCTCAGATTGCTTTGAAATGTTAACCATTGTTTGATCTTTGTCGCCTGACATACCTGTATTCCCGTGTATTTGAGCCCAATAAAAGTCTAGTGAGGATGGGGCTCTGGGTCATTCTCCTCTGAGAGTTTGACCCCTTTCCTCCCCAAGCAGATCTTGTCTTGGTAGTTTTTATTTTCATCCGTGACGAATGAGGGGTTCTACAGGCGGAGCCCCCCACAGAAAGTAAAAAAGGATAAATGTATAAAATGAAAATTTTATCCTAAAGTATTTACTTAGATCTTAGCTATGATGTTACAGTTCTATATGCCTACATTTTACTAACATTTTAAGGGTTATTAAAGATACTCCATACATGATGAGATTTGCTTATATTGGAGAGTAGCAAGAATCAACTAATATTGACCTGTAATTTTAAATATTTTATATAAATATTATGTACTGATTGATATTTAATGATAATATAACTATTACATTTGCATTACATGATACATATGCAGAACTATTTAGTATATGTAGTAATAAAAACATTCTTTTCTGATCTAAAATTCTTATTCAATATTAATATTATCATACAATTCCACACTGTACATTAACAATGGATATTATTTCTAACATAATACAGGAAATTGGATTCATTAACTATTAAATATAAAATGTATGGTCTCCAAAATTAATGATGATAAAATAGGTCTTTGTAATTGATATAGTTATGTGCATCTCTGTATAACAGCATAACAAGGACTTTATATATTTTAATATATATTAATTTCATGTAAGTATTAATTTTATGACATTGTAAATATAGTTTCTTTTTATACAATTCAACATGCAAATAAATCCTCTGTTGGCTATTTCTCTCAATCCTACAGAAAACCAATATTATCTATTATATTTTAGAAATTATACTGTATACAACAAATATACACAGAAATCAATTCATTATTTCTGCGATTTTGTTTTTGGCATAAAACATAATGTACTGTTGATTTCTGCAACTTCCACACACATTATGTCTTAGATATATTTCCTTGACAGATAATGTATGCCTTACTTATTTTTAACTATTGCATAATATTTCACAAGCAGATTTAGCCAAAAATTACTGGTGTCTTTGGGGTGTACTTTTTGACTATTTCCAACTTTTTGATATTACATATAATGTTCAAGTAATTTTCTGGCATATTTTCAGTTTAATAGATTGTGCCAAATAATTGCCCCCCAATGTGTCCGTGATTATGTACACTCTTGAGCTTTGTATGAAAAAATTCCTCATATTTTTGTCAAAACAGGATATTGGAAAGAGAGAATTATCCTGTTTCCACTGTAAAGCAAGTGTTTCTGAGATTTACGTACTCTTCAGATGCAAGTGTTTTAATTTTAGCAGTGAAAAAAGAAGAGAGATTAAGTGGATTCTTTTGAAATCCTCTCAAAAACATGAAGAAGACTACCATATTTATATTAACACATCAAAAAGTAGCATATTAATTCATTAGTTCATAGTTTATCATAAATATTTTATATTTAACTATTTTATAGGATTCAAAATTTTGGCACAGTAAAATAATATTTCTTTAAACACTGGCTATTTCTGGATTTTAGGTAATATAAATTATAATTTATTAAGTAAATGTGAGGCAATGGAGTGATTTAATAACTACAACATCTTCTTTAACTATATTTGTTTATAATCAGTCACATGTTTTTCAATTTCTTATGCCATCCAATCCACTGAGTCTGTGGTTTTCAAACCTCAGTATGGATCACATCCATCTGGAGGGCTTGTTAAAAAACTACAATGTCTAAGGTAAATCGAGAGAACTGGCACTTCTGACAAAGGCCCAGGTAATTCTGATGGTGAAGGTGCTATTTCAGGGTCTGAACTTTGAGAACTACCCTAAGTAACAACTGAATGCTAATCCAGTCATGGTTCATGAACCCCATAAAGCACTGTTTGGATCTTGTTAGAAATGCAAATGTTTCGATCCCACTCCAGTCCTACAAAATGAAAACCTCTGTGCTTTCACAAGGTTTTCATCTGATCCCTGTAAGCGCTGAAGTTTGACTTATGTAACTTATGTAACTAAGATGTATGTCTGCCCTGGGGCACACATTCTGCCAAGTAACCCTGCTATTTAGTATGACATATATTGCATATGATACCTATCAGAAAACAGAACAATATTTTCATCTGTTCTAAAATATTTAATTAATTATAATTGTTACTATCAGTATTAATTTTTATGAAATTTATTGGGGTGCTGTTGGTTAATAAAATTGTTTTCAAGTATACAATTCATAATACATCATCTGTATATTGTATTCTGTGTTCACCACCAAAATCAAATCTCCTTTTGTCACCATTTAACCCTCTTTTACTCTCTTCTACCTCCCTCTACCCCTTTTCTTCTGGTAATCACCATACCGTTGCCTGTATCTATGAGTTATTTTTGTTTTGTTCTGTTTTTTACTCAATCCCTATGGCAAACCCTTCTGCGTGGCATGGGCCCAGCTCCCTCTTGGAGATGCACAGGACCCACACCCACAGATAGGTTCTCTTGCCGGGAATCAGATTTGCAATATACCTAGACTGCTTTTGAGACTTGCTTCTTGCTAAAACTCCCTCACCCTGCAAATGCTTGTTGTAACTTCCTAAAATCCATGCTAAACCTTGCAGGGATCAGTGTAACCAGCTCAACCACTTTTGCCTTTTCATTTGCTAATATCCTTCTTCTGTGATGTGATTAGGGGCATTGGCTCCTTTTGTTGTAACGGGGGCAGAGTGAGTGAGGACCATCTTGTAATGTGAGGGGATATAGAATAAAGGCCTGTCATGGCGGAGGCCGTGGCTTTTGCTCCCCTTGAGAGAAAAGCCATGCTGTCGTCCTTTTTCCTCCACAGGACTCAGTAGTCCGTGTGTATGTTTTATTTCATCTATAATGACATGGACACTGCTAGCCGGTGTCTGCATCAAATCCCTTCAACTTTTTCACTCAGTCTTTATCCAAATAGATTTTGACCTCAGCCTTGTAGGAAAAAAACTCACATGTTTAATACATTTTAAATTCTTTATCTACACTGAAAACAGTGTAACCAAGCACATGTGACTGTTTACATTGAAATTTCAGCTAATCAAAGTCAAATAAAATTAATAACTGAGTTCCTCAGTCGGAGGAGCCATATTTCAGATCCTCAGTAGCAGCATGTTGCCAGTGGCTACCATACTGACACCATCACAAAAATTTCTACAAGACAGTGCTGCTCTGTAGGCCTGTGGAGGTTATATATTGTCCTTCTTTTTCAAAACAGGGTTCAGTTCACTGCTTTCAAACCATATTGACTCTGATACTATGGCAATTGTGAGGCATTTCTTGCATTTTCCTTAGCATATCAGTAAGTATTTCTAAAGAATAGAAGTGTATAAACAACATGACAATTTTTGCTTTAGGAAACATGCACATATATAGTACATTTATAGTTTTGTGCTTGAAGGTTATTAAAATACAACTTGTAATTTATCCACTACTTTATCCAAAAGGGCTCAGTCCCTGGAGAGATCATTTTAAACTAATTCCAAGTTTCTAGATCTTATCTATCCCTTTCTACTCTCAGTAGTGTTGTAATCAATAGAAACATGTCTGACTGACTTGAACTTTCCAGGCTTCCTTTCCCTCTGTACTGTAATAATGAACATTTCTTCTTTGTGCTAGAGTCACTAGAGATGCAAGGGCAAATCAAATGTTCCTTGTGTTAAAAATAGCTTTTTTACTTTGATAGAAAAAAATCAAAATCCTAAGACCAAGACATGTTGCCTGTAAAATTATATGGAGGGCACTATAAAGAGAATTCCTTTGAGCGTCAGTGCAGCCCATTAAGTCCAATTATTTATAGAAATTGAAGAAATATCAGGCTCTCCTTAGTGTCACAGTTCCTCCCCAGAGGCAAATTCATATTCAGGGACAATCAAAACTTATAGAATTTTGGAATAGCACCATGATCCATTATTCATAGTAGCAGAACTTTAAAAATCCTGAAAATCCAAAGTACTTTAGTAAGACTGTGCCAAAATCAATTTGGGACAAAACATAAACTGTGAACTAATGGAAAGAGCTGTTATTTTTAGCAGCTATTAAGCCCATATATAATCTCACTCTAATTATTCATACTATTTGCTAAATAAATGAAATATGTTTGATTATGGGATTTTACCACAGACATGGCTGGGAATTTTTAGGTATCAATTTTTTTTTGATAAAATATTGCTTTATTTGAGTCTCAAATAAGAATATAATTTGTAGAAGGTGATGACAGTAGTATGCATACAATCCAAAAAAGTTAGCTTATCATGAATGAGAAGAGAGTATTAAGAATTGAATATGATGTATTTGATAAAATTCTATGCAATTAATTTTAAAACTCAGTTTAATCTTGGCTATGAAACTTACCAGTTTAATGACCATAACAAAGTCTAGATTCCTTGGAAATTCTGGTGTTAATTTTTACTTTGGTTAATTTTTGCAATTATCTCTTTCAACATTTGTATTACAAATCAATATGCTCAATCAGAATGAAAGGCAAGATCTGTTAAACCATTACTTGAAAAGTATTCTAAATCATACATATATATATACATATGTATGTATGTATGTGTATATGACTTGGGAGAACAAAACCTTGAGTTTGACTTGTAACATTTATTTTTGGTCTATTTTCAATGGTAACAAACAAATATTTATTAGTTAACACAGTACATAGTAACATGGCTCAGGAAGTGGTTTTATGAAAGAAAAAAATGGGAAAAAAGACCCTCTTAAAATTGATAATTCAAACTACTATATTTCCAAAGGTTATGCTATAATAGAATATTTCTGTCTCATTTATGCACATCAAATATGAATTTAAAAATAGGTTTCTAACTACTGCAATGGGTCCAGAGTCCTAGCTATAGAAAGTGGGAAGCACACAACTCTCAGAGTTGTTCAGATTTCAAGGAATTGAGGTCATTCTTTTTAGAGCATTCTCCTTTGGAATGAGAGACATCACACAAATGGATGAAGATACTTAATACTAGGGAATGGTTCCTGCTGTAAGGGCAAATAATTCTGGGTTGTGCACATATAGATAGCCCATTAAATTAACTATTATTGATAAGCATTTTTCTGATTTGATTAATATACAATTGTGCAAATACTTACATTAAACAATACAAATGTATGTACCAAAGATAATACTGGATTTCAGTCCTATTCAAAATTCTCTTTAGTTTCTATCAAAATTCCAATGACACTTTTCAAAGAAATGTAATAAATAATACTACACCTTTTATAAAACCTTGTATAAACACAAATAGTCAAAGCAATCTTGGAAAAGAAGAACAAATTTGGAGACATCCCACTCCCTGACTTCAAACTACATTAAAAGTCATAGTAATTATAGTGGCATGGTATTGGTAGGAAATAGATAAATGCAACAGAATAGAGAGCCCAGAAGTATGCTCTCACATAAAAACTTAATTAATTTACAACAAAGGAACCAATAATATACAATAGGGAAATGAAAGTCTGTTCAATAAACAATGTTGGGAAAACTGGAGAGCCATATGCAAAAGAATGAATCTCAACTACTATTTTATTACATATGAAAGAAAATGGATTAATTCAATATGGATTAAAGACTTGAACATAAGACCTGAAACTACAAAACTCCTAGAAGATAACATAGCAGTAAGATCCTTAACATCAATCTTGGTGATGATTTTTTATATATGAAACCAAAAGCAAAAATAAATAAGTAAGGTTACATCACACTAACCTTCATACTAACATGTTTTCATAACAAAGGAAACCATCAGCAAAATGAAAAAAAAACCAAGTGAATGGGAGAAATGCGAAAATCGTTCATCTAATAATCGGCTTGATATATCCACAATATATAAAGAACTCATATAAATCAATAGTAAAACAAAAGCTAATCTGATTTAAAAATGGGCAGAAGATCTGAATAGACATTTTTCCAAAGTGGATATATACATGGCCAACGGGACCATAAAGATGCTCAACATTGTTAATCACTAAGGAAAGGTACATCCAAACCACAATGGCATATTATGCCTTATATCTGTTAGAATGTCTATTACCAAAAAGACAGGAAATAAAGTGTTGGTGTGGACATGGAGAAAAAAGAAACCTTGTGTACTATTTTTTTTCTTTTTTTAATATATTTTATTGATTATACTATTACAGTTGTCCCATTTCTCCTCCATCATTCCCTTCCATCCTGCCCACCCCCTCCCACCCACATTCCCCGCCTTTAGTTCATGTCCATGTGTCATAAGTTCTTTAGTTTCTACATTTCCCACACTATTGTGCCCTATCCCTGTCTATTTTCTACCCACCGTCTATGCTACTTATTCTCTGTACCTTTTCCCCCTCTCTCCTCCTCCCACTCCCCTGTTGCTAACCCTCCATATGATCTCCATTGCTGTGGTTCTGTTCCTGTTCTAGCTGTTGGCTTAGTTTGCTTTTGTTTTAGGTGTGGTTGTTAATAGCTGTGCGTTTGCTGTCTTTTCACTGTCATATTTTTGATCTTCTTTTTCTTAGATAAGTCCCTTTAACATTTCATATAAAAAGGGCTTGGTGACGATGAACTCCTTTAACTTGACCTTATCTGAGAAGCACTTTATCTTTCCTTCCATTCTAAATGACAGCTTTGCTGGATAGAGCAATTTGGGATGTAGGTCCCTGCCTTTCAAGACTTCAAATATTTCTTTCAAGCCCCTTCTTGCCTGGAAGGTCTCTTTTGAGAAATCAGCTGACAGTCTGATGGGAACTCCTTTGTAGGTGACTGTCCCCTTATCCCTTGCTGCTTCTAGAATTCTCTCCTTCATTTGAATCTTGGCTAATGTAATTATGATGCACCTTGGCGTGTTCCTCCTTGGGTCCAACTTCTTTGGGACTTTCTGAGCTTCCTGGACTTCCTGGAACTCTATTTCCTTTGCCAGATTGGGGAAGTTTTCCTTTGTTATTTGTTCAAATAAGTTTTCCACTTGTTGCTCTTTTTCTTCTCCTTCTGGTACCCCTATAATTCGGATGTTGGGATGTTTAAAGATGTGCTGGAGGTTCCTAAGCCTCTCCTCATTTTTTTGAATTCTTGTTTCTTCCTTGTTTTCTGTTTGATTGTTTGTTTCTTCCTTCTGGTCCACTCCATTGATTTGAGTCCCAGTTTTCCTCCCATCTCTATTGGTTCCCCATGCGTCTTCCTTCATTTCATGTATTGTAGCCTGCATTTTTTTATCTAATTTGTGAGCAAAATCAACCAATTCTGTGAGCATCCTGATCACCAGGGCTTTGAATTGTGCATCTGATAGGTTGGCTATCTCTTCAAAGCTTAGAGGAATTGGCTCTGGGGATTTCATTTGTTCTCCAGTTTGAGTCATTTTTTGGTGTTTTGTTTGTTTGGTTGTTTGTTTTATTTTGGTTTTGGTCTGGTCATGGCTGTTACATAGTGAGGGGTGGAGCCTTAGGTGTTCCTCAGGATGGGGCAGCCCAGTGGCTGAGTTGTGACGCTGTTTTTGGGGGCGGGGTCCGAGGGAATAATGGTGTCTGCTCCGCTCTCTCTTGGATTCTAGTCTCTTCCACCACTTCCCCTTTACCTGGATTGTCTATGCTTGGGAATGTGGGACCACCTGGTCAGCCAGCCACCTTGTGTGGCCTCACTAGGTCTGCACAGTTGCCACCCTGTGCCCGATGTCTGCCAGCTGCCTCCTGAGGGCCCAGAGTCTGCCAGCTGCCGTCTGTGCACCTGGGAACTCCCAGCTGCTGCTGCCTGTGTTCCCGGGTCCGCACCTCCACTTTTTCCTGCCATGACTCTGCCCCCCTTTACTGGTCTGGATGAATGGTTGTTGGTCTTCCATACAGTTCAATTTTCTATCAGTTCTGGTTGTTTTCTTGCTTCTAAATATTTGTTGTCCTTAATTTTGGTTGTGAGAGGAGTCACAGTGTGTCCACCTATGCCTCCATCTTCCCTTGTGCACTATTGGTGGAAATGTACATTAGCACACCAACAATGGAAAACAGAATGGAGATACCTCAAAAACTTTTAAAAAGTACAACTACCATCTGGTCCAGCAATCACACTTGTAGATATTCAGAGTAAACTAAAGAACTAACTTGAAAAGATACGCACTCCATGTACAATGCACCATTATTTACAATAGCTAAGATATGGAAAGAAATTAAGTGTCTATTGGTGGGTAGAGAAAGTGTGAGACAGATAGACAGATGCACATACACATACACATATATGGTGGAATAGTGTTTAGTCATAAAAAGAATAAAATCTTGCCATTTGCAAAAACATGGATAGACCTTGAGGTCATTATAGTAAGTGAAATAAGTCAGAAACAGAAGGACAAATACCATATGTTCTTTCTTGTATGTGGAATTAATAATAACAAGAAAAAAAACAAGTTCATAGAGAGAACAGATCTATATTTCTCAGCAGTGGGGGTGGGGCTGGAGCTGGGTAAAGGAGGTACAAATTTATTTTTGAAAAAATATGTAAGGGCAGTAAAGGGACAGTTATTGATAACTCTTTCGAAGCATAAAGGATAGATATTAAATAAAGTTGAACAAAATAGAAAATTAATATAAATAATTAAACAATATGTAGACATATAAAATTATTATCTTGAAAATTCATTTTTCCCTAAACAAATTTATTATGTTGTTTAAATTCATCTAATTTTATAACATTATGGACATAAAAAGACACTTAAATGTTATGAAAATAAAGTACCAATAGTGAAAGAAAGGACATATATTGCTACCTGTACATTTAAAAATTTCTTCTAAAATACTCAAACATGTTACCGATATGTCAATAATCTTCTCCATGAAAATTCTTTGTTTCAAATTCTGTAAGTTAAAAACATGTCTCCTCTGCCCTGGCTGGCGTAGCTCAGTGGCTTGAGCGTGGGCTGCGAATCAAAGGGTCGCAGGTTCGATTCCCAGTCAGGGCACATGCCTGGGTTGCAGGCCAGGCCCCTAGTGGGGGCCACGTGAGAGGCAACCGCACACTGATGTTTCTCTCCCTCTCTTTCTCCCTCTCTTCCCCTCTCTAAAAATAAATAAATAAAATCTTAAAAAATAAAAAATAAATAAAAACATGTCTCCTCAAGAATATTTCTGAAGTCTTCTAAGATTTAGGAAATTTCTTGCTAATATAGAGTGGTAAATATCACAATTGTTTGGGCAGGTTCGCTTATACTGACTGCCTAAGAGTCGAGCTGTAAGAAGCAACAACCTCTCTTCCTCTTTGCCATCTGCTCAGCAACAGCAAAGCAGCAACCCTGCATGAGTGCATCTCCATCCATGTTGGCCAGGCTAGTGTCCAGCTCAACAATGGCTGCTGGGATCTCTACTGCCTGCAACGTGGCAATCTGACTGACGGCCAGATGCCAAGTGACAAGACCATTAGGTATGGAGGAGATGACTCCTTCAACCTTCTTCACTGTGACAGGTGCTGGCAAGCATGTGCCGAGGGCATTGTTTGCAGACCTGGAACCCACAGTCATCGCTGAAGTTCACACTGGCACCTACCACCAGCTCTTCCACCCTGCGCAGCTGATCACAAGCAAGGAAGGTGCTGCCAATGTAGACACTACACTATTGGCAAGGAGATCATTGACCTCGTCCTGGAGCAAATTCGAAAACTGGCCGACCAGTGCACAGGTCTTTAGGTCTTCTTGGTTTTCCTCAGCTTTGGTGATGGAACTGGTTCTGGAGTCACCTCCCTGCTGATGGAGCATCTCTCTGTCAATTATGGCAAGAAGTCCAAGCCGGAGTTTTCCACTTATTTCCCCTCCATCACCCCCATGTTTCTACAACTCTAGTGGACCCCTACAACTCCATCTTCACCATTCACACCACTCTGGAGCACTCTGATTGTGCCTTCATGGTTGACAGTAAGGCCATCTACAACATCTGTCATGGAAATCTCGGTAGTGAGCGCCCAATCTACAGGAACCTGAATAGGTTGATAAGTCAAACTGTGTCCTCCGTCACTGCTTCCCTCAGGCTTGATGGAGCCTGAATGTTGATCTGACCAAATTCCAGACCAGCCCTTTACCCTTTCCCCACATCCATGTTCCTCTGACCACATATGCCCCTGTTACCTCTGCTGAGAAAGCCTACCATGAACAGCTTTCTGTGGCAGAAAAAAAGCGTGCATCTCCAATGCATGCTTTGAGTCATCAAACCAGATGGTGAAGTGTGGCCATCACCGTGGTAAGTAAGTGGCTTGCTGCATGTTGTACCATGATGACGTGGTTCCCAAAGATGTCAATGCTGCCATTGTCACCATCAAGACCAAGTGTAGCATCCAGTTTGTGGGCTGGTGTCCCACTGGCTTCCAAGTCAGCATTAATTACCAGCCTCCCCCTGTGGTGCCTGGTGGAGACCTGGCCAAAGAACAGTAACAGCAAGCTGCGTGCATCCTGAGCAGCACCACAGCTGGTGCTGAGGCCTGGGCTCACCTGGAGCACAGGTTTGACCTGATGTACGCCAAGTGTGCCTTTGTCCACTGGTATGTGGGTGACAGCATGGAGGAAGAATTTTCAGCCTGTGAGGACATGGCTGCCCTAGATAGAGAAGGATTATGAGGAAGTTGGTGTGGATTCTGTTGAAGGAGAGGGTGTGGAAGGAGGAGAGGGATAATAAAGTTAAAATGTCACAATGGTGCTGCTTTTACAGGAAATCTTATTCTGTTTTAAACATTGAAAAGTTGTGGTCTGATCAGTTAATTTGTATGTAGCCATGTATACTTGTGAACAATCACTGGCCTATGCTTTAAAACACGATGCTTCGTTACAGACTAACCAGTCCATTTCTCTGATGGGTTTGAATAAAGTATTCCCTGTCTTAAATGAAAAAAAATATATAGTTATTTTGGATAAATCTTTTAAAGTGTATAGTATTTAGTATAGGTTAAAAAAAAAAACAAACAATTTCTCTTGCTAAACTGAATCCAAACAGCACTCACTAAACATTAGCTACTTTCATTTTATGAATAGCCAAGTTCCTTTCCTCTCACACTGAGTGGATGACTCTGAATTCCACTTTACATTTAGAAAGGATTCATGCTTTTGTTCTTATAATCTGACAGCTTTTGGTGGCCTTATAATAGCATGCAGCTATACAGAACTATTCCAAAACGATAATATAGCTTTGATGCTTAGAATAAACACAAGTTTAAAATGTCACCCTGCCCTTATGTTAGTGTTCTTTTTGCTACCATTATTATTATTTCCACTTCTATCTGCTTTGAGTGGGTATAAATTACAGAAACACCATTTTTGGCTAAATAAATGGAACAATTAGAGAGGCCTTCAAATTTCATTGTTCATCTCCTGAAGTAGTAAACTGCTCTTCATTGAAAGCTTTGAACTGGAGTCTGAATTATATGCTTCTGAATGAAAAACATAAATTGGAAATTCAATAGTTCTTAGAGAAGCAATTTTTTATCTTTAATTTTTCTCTCTTTTTTTATTGTTGTTCAAGTATAGTTGTCTGAATTTCCCCACCACCACTTACCCCCACCCCATCCATCCCCATTGCCCACCCTTGATCCCACGCACCTTTGGCTTTGTCCATGTGTCCTTTATACCTTTTCCTTGACAACCCTTCCCCTGTCTTCCCTCCATTATCCCCTCCCACCTCCCCTCTGGTTACTGTCAGTTTGTTTTAATTTCAATACCTCTGGTTATATTTTGCTTGCTTGTTTTGTTGGTTAGATTCCACTTATAGGTGAGATCATATGGTATTTGTCTTTCACCACCTGGCTTATTTCACTTAGCAAATGGCTCTCCAGTTCCATCCATGCTGTTGCAAAGGGTAGGAGCTCCTTCTTTCTTTTTGCTGCATTGTATTCCATTGTATAAACACACCATAGTTTTTTGATCCATTCATTTACTGATGGTCACTTAGGTTGCTTCCAACACTTGGGTTTTGTAAATTGTGCTTCTATGAACATTGGGGTGCATAGGTTCTTTTGCATTGGTGTTTCAGGGTTTTTAGGATATAATCCCAGTGGTGGAATTGAAGAAACAGTTTTTGAAAATCAGCCAGCATAAGATTCAACTACTTAAAAATGCAGTTTCCAATACTTTAGCTCCTGTAATCCTAAGTTAGAATAATTAAAAAGGAGTTAGAATTTTTACTGAGTAACTCGGATTAAGCTGATACAGGTGGTCAAAGAACCACGTCTTAGGATCTCCTGCCTGAAAGATTGTTTAGTTCAAACATCAATGTGTGGATGAGGAAATGGAATACAGAGGTTCAGTGAATCTGATGTCAGTTACATAGTTAATTAGTTGTTCACATGGGCCTCAAAGTGACATCACTTGATCCCTAGTCCAGTGCTCCTATTTTGAAATGTCTTCAAATAAGTTGTATGAAGCATCTCTATAATATTTTACTAATGTGCAGATAGTTTTAAATGGCAAAAATTTTAAGATTCTCAAGACAAAAATTTTTGCATTTTTTAAATCTGTAAAAACAAAAACTAAGTTTAAACTCTCCATGTTTTCTGTTCTCCTCAGAAATTTAGTTTATAAACAGGATTTAGTATTTACTTAACAAAATCTTGCATAGTCATTACCATAAATCAGTCCCCATTCAACAACTTTAACAATATTTTAAATATTAAACAAAATTATTAAAATGATTTTCACATTAGCATCATTAATTTTATGTTGCAGATGGAATTACTTTCCTGAAATTAAATTAATGCCCACAACATGGACATCATGGTAACTGTTCTGGATTACATCTTTTTGAATATGCTTATTATTCTACAGGGAATAGTAATATAGTGTCTGACCTTTCTTATGTGTTTACCCGTGCCAGACACTGTTTTAGCACATTACATTTTAAATACACTTAGTATTGATAACAATTCTATAAAGAATGTATTATTATATTCCCCAATTTATCACTGATGAAACTGAAACAGGAAGAAGTGATGTCATTTGCCAAACTAGGAAGTGGAGGCCTGCCTTGGGGATTGTGTTTTCTGAACCATTACTGGTCTGCTGCCTCTGACCACTGGACTGTTAGTATCAGTTCAACTGCTGTAAACTGTCATTGGTACAATGGATCTTGACCACATTTCATCTTCACTTGATGCAAATTTAGGTGTTAATTGACATCAGTGATTTTCTTGATGGCACCAGACACAAAGCATTGCATTTCACAGCATATCATCATTGGGCTGTGAAGTAAAAGCCTCCATTTATTCAATTTATAATTTCAGAAATCAAAGTCTTCTTTTATGAGAATGACTTTCTATTACACATATAGTTTTGACCTTCATAACTTTTAAAATAACTTGTATGTAACAGTGGATGATGAGAATTTCTCTTTTGCAAATTAAGCTTTATTAACCTAAGACCAAACAAAAATAATAACCCAAGTATTAAAATTTAAATATTGACTCAGATAATTACTAATAATTTACACACTAATGCAAATACAGGCATAAAAAATCACAGATTCTAAGACATCCATGGATTTATTGGTCATGGACAGTAAATCACAACATTTAAAAAGGATGTTGAGGATTTGCTGACCTCCAAGAGCACAAATAATAGTGACACATATTCCTACTTAACACATTGAATAAAAACATTGTATAAGTCTCACAAATTCAGTTCATGAATCTGCAACTTCTGTATGATTGTATGCTTATACACTTTCTTTGATGAATTAGGCTTAAACTTTATTAAATTAGGAAATAACTCACACTGGCTTTGTTTTGTCTATTTTTTGTTAAAACATGATATACATATTTTGATGTGAAATAGAACTCTCAAAATATTTTAATTAACAGGTTCCATTGTTGTTACAATTCAGTATTGCTTAAGAAAATTTGTGATGTCTGCAATTTGCATTTTAAAGCTCTCTCTAATATCACAAGAGGCTCCTTTCCTTCTCTGAGGCAGCTTCTCCCCTTATTTTCCATGACTTTTCCGAACTTTCACATTGGTATTCTGCCCAGGGAGGCCTGCTCTGGAGCACCGATGCTAGCCTATACCTTAAATTTCAGGTGTTTGGCTTACATCATATTGTTAACGACTGATAACAGCTCAATAAATCTGAATAAGTTACAAAGGAAATTCCCATTTTAACTGTATGTGGGACTAACTTTGATCTCAGCTGAACTACAGTCATCTTAAAGTCTCAATTTTACTGGGATGTTTGCATGAGTTATGAATTAGAAGAAATGTTATATCTACTCATGACATTATTTCGAAGGAATACATGATCTATAAATATGTAGAGCCAACAAAGAAACGTGGTCGATGAGTCTATTCTAATCACGCACTTTGCGCATTACATTTTACTCCAGGAATAATAATAGTGAATGCCGCCAGTATTCTAAGGGCCAGTCTTCAAGCAGAATCATACAAGTTTTTAGCTTAACAATGCTGAGGAAGCAAGAATGACACAATATTAACAGGTAAAAATGATTTGTTACCTATAATTCAAGAAATAATACAGATATATGACTTTTAGAAACTAATAAAAACCAAATATATCAAATACTATATACCTAACTTTTTAAATATTTTTAACATTCTGAATTTTTAAGAAAAGTATTTTAAATTACAGATTTCTATATTATAGTGAATCATTTAATTGGGAGGAAAGTATGGACACATAAAAAGTAATACAAATAGAAATTAAAAAATTGAAACTAAACCATTTAAACAGTTATATGGTCTTTTCTTTGATGCAATAGTTATTTGCATATCCCCCCTTTAAATTTTTCCTTATTTTATTATTGATGTCAGAGTCTTTAATTTATTTTTATTGACTTGCTTTTAAGCAAAATATGTTTTGAAGAAAATGCTGTGGCCGTGTCTATAACTTAAAACTACCAGTATTTATTCTTAACTTTTATATTAAAAGTTTTTATTCCAGATGCTTTTAATCCCTTTTTGCCATTTTCAGATTTGATAAGCAAAGAATCTGTGACTAAATTAAACATTCAATTAATGCCTCTAATGTGCCTAACAATCAACATTTTCAAACCAAACTAGTAAACTCCCTGTAAACCTGGTCCTCTACTGAAGTTAACATTACTATCTTGCTAGACAAATCATAAATTTGGAGTCATCCTCAATGTTTCCCCTACATGCCATGCATATCAAATCTATCACTAACCCAACCCCAATAGTTCATAAAGCACTATACTCTCCTCCATCTCCACTGCCAGCCCACTAGCCCAAAGTACTCTTGCCTAAACTGATAACCATAGTCTTTTTTAAATTTGGTACCCTACATTCTTGGTACTTTCCAACCAATTATCTAGCCTAAACCCATAGTAATATTGTGAAATGCCAATAGAATCATATAGTCCCTTACTTAGATTACTTTTTCAGGACAAAAAGTAAATGTAACAATCCTACCCAAAACCTTTCCTGTCTCGTCCTGTCTTCTATGTTGTTCTCTGTGACCAGGCCACACTGAACTTCTCATGTCTGTGAGACTCACCGTACTTCCTACTTTTCCTAGAATCATCTTACTTTCTCCACTCCCTCCCATCGATTCATCATCATGTGGTTTGTGATATACATTCTTGACTTCCTAAATGAGTTTAGTGATCAATACCTCCTGGTACTTTGTAGCAACATTCATAGTAACAATTTCATAATTGTATAAGGAAGATCACTGACTAATTTGTGGTAAATTCTGAACTATTATTTATTATTCCACTATGATATCCTGAGGTGAGGACTTTCAGTAGTAGATTTAGTAACAATTTTTATATATAGATTGTAAAATGTACAGCATTCAATTCTGAATGCTGGGGTATAACATGAGAAAGGATCATCTACAGAAATCTTACTCAACTTTTCCTAACTTTCCAGTATTACCTCTAATTGGAAGGTGCTTCTCTCACTTGAGACTCTCAGTGGGCTCCTTATCTAAGCAATTCATTTAGGGCTGCCCATACAGTTTCACATATGGATGTTATTTGTGCACATATTTAAAGGACCTTGCTGGATAGTACCTTCCAAGAAAGCAAAGGCTATTTATTACAGATCTTTTCTACTTACCTCTCAGTCCATTATTTAATACATAATATCTTGAAAATAATATACTTATACACACACAAAAACATACAAGGGGAATCCAAAAAATGGAATTATTTCTTGGAGCATGGATCCCTTATAGTACAGGGTTCCCCTGCTAGGTGAGTGTTCTAGGAACCCATCTCCATCATTGTATCAGCTAGTGGTATTGTGAGAGGCTGCATTTGGCTTCAGTTAATTTTTTTGGAAGACTTTCAGTGTGTTTGCCCATTTCATAATGGGTAATTTACGAGCACACCTGCACACACAGCACTGAGTGTTCAGCAGTTTTTGACCAAAAACATCATGACTGCCATGCCCCATCCTCCCTATTCACCAGATCTTGCCCTGAGCAATTTTTTTGTTTGTTTGTTTCCCTGGGTGAAAAATGTCAAAGGGAAATGTTTTGCCAATGTGGAAGAGGTAAAACAAAAAAATAGTAGAAGCATTACAAGGGATCAAAATCAACTAGTTCAAAAACAGTTTTGAGCAGTGAACAAAATGTCTCAATAGGTGAATTATATCAAATGGAGAGTACTTTGAAGGTGACTGAAGTCCAAACATGTAAGAATAAATACACAATTTTTATAAATAAATTCTGGGTTTTGGGGTCCTCCCTCATACACACACACATACTGGTTCACTATATACAAGTTTTAACCCCCCTGGATTATTTTATATCTATCAGGTTTCTTCCATAAATTTCAAATTACTTGGAGAATATTTTGCATCACAGATGAATCAGGTGTGCAGGCCTCCCTCTTTCACCTGCAAACTCAATCTTTTTGCCCATACCAACGCAGACTCAATCTCTTCGTGCATTCATGGAGATAGGTCATTGCGCTTCAGTGACATCAGAGGTTAGTGGACATTATTATTTATTCCCCAAATGACTACATTTTTCTGTTTTTCAAAAAGGAAATAATTTTAATAAGTGTTTATAAGTATTTTAAATGTAAAATTAAATTCAATGATGTTATTCTTTATAATAAGTTAATTGTATGTAAAACAAGGTAGGTTGTGACAATAATGAGAAATAAAAAAAGAAAATTAATAAATGTAGTTTAGAAGGGGGAAATTTATATATTGGTAGTTTAGAAGTTAACATTGAATTGGTTTTCAGAATTCTGCTATTGAGGGTTTCTGTAAGTCACTCATTTTTATAACTTCCAGTTCAAGCTGGATTCTTACATTAAAGCAAAACTCAAATCATTTTTATATCCTGTACCTCTAGAAAAAGTCTTACAATAAAAAAAGAAAATGTGCTACAGGGCCTTTATTTCTATGTCCAAACTTGTGTGGGAATTTCCTTGTTGAACATTTATAAATCAAGATAGATCTCTCCAGATGACCCTTAGTGACACTCTTTTAGCTGATCTCTTCCCATTATTTTGTTATTTCCTTCTCAGAACTGAAGCCAGCAGAATCCCGTGTGTGTGTGTGTGTGTGTGTGTGTGTGTGTGTGAGAGAGAGAGAGAGAGAGAGAGAGAAAGCATGCTAAGACCAAGCAGAAATATTCCAACTGCTTGCTCCCAGACAGCACCTGTTCTTAGGAGATAACACTGAACCTGCTAACTGCTCGCTTATCATGATGTACCACTTGCTCATCAATAATGTCTCCAGATACTCCCCCAGAGTAATCATAAAACCAAAAATGTTGTTATAAATTCTGTCCAATACCAACCAGTTCTTTTCTTGTCAAAAGCCACCTTAAAATTGACCAGTCTCACTGCTAAAGCCATATATATATGGCTTCATATATATGACACCATATATATATATATATATATATAATATATATAATATATAATATATATAATATATAATATATATATTTCCCTAAGGGGTGTGTGTGTGTGTGTGTGTGTGTGTGTATTACCCTAAGGTACTCCTAAGACTATTCAAAGTGGAGTTCTAACTTATTGAACAAGTCCAATAAACTTAGCTTTGTTTGATAAACAAGTATTTTTGTTGTACTTTTGTGAAGCCAATCTTTGTTTGTAACATTTTTCTTATATTTCCTCTTTACATATGGCTCCAGTTTCAAATGCTCTATGGACATAATAATACCTCTTGCTTATTAACAGAATCATCTTGACTAAGTTATGTCACATCTCTAAGCTTATGTCTTGGTGAGAAAAATAGGATCCTCATAGAATTTTTCTGAGACTAAATAAGGAAATGTACAAAGAATATTAAGAAACACATTTTAGAGTATATTGACAAATGTATTACTCATAATAACTCCATAAATCATTATCTACATTTTATAGATGAAGAAATTGAGCCATGGAGAGGTAAAAGAGCTCTTTTAAGGTCACAGATATTTTAACCAGCAGCACCAGCAATCAAACCCAGGGAGTCAGTTCCACAGCCCAAAGCCTTTTAAAGCCTTGGCAAGTAATGCTGGCTGGCCTGCTGGTTTAATTCAGTTCTGTCTTGATTATGGGCATAAGTTTCTCTATGTGCTCCCACTCTTAGTCATGTTTTCCTAGATACTGCCACAATCATTTTTGTTGTATAGAAAATGTCAAAAATTTATTGTGAGTAGTGTGTAGTATTAGCTTCCAGTGACTAGGAATCAGTTGAGGCTGCCCAGTCTCACTCCTTTTTCCCAGTCCTAGTTTTAACTAGTTTTGGGGAGGCTTGTCTGGAGACTTATCATAGTATTCCACTGACATTTGTCCTAAAATTGGTTGTTTTTGTCCACAAAGATAGAAGCTTGTGGAAGGAAAATAGCCTTTTACTTTCAAGTGAAAAAAAGAAAAGGAAAACACACAGAGAAAAACTAAATTAATATTTGAAATTTGTCTTGTATATGCTAATACAGCAGGGGCATTAGAGTTAGCAAGACTACTAGTTATAAAAATAGTAGTAACAATGGCAACATTCAATAGTCCTATCACTCGCCTATTGAGTAACATATGTATATATTAACTAATTTATACATCCATGGCATTGTGCTGTGTCTTGGGGTTCCATAAAAGAACCCAATATTTCTTCATTGGCCCTTTTCTTTTTCCATGTTTCTTGTATTTCTAAGGGCCACCTATTACATTTGTGGTAGAAAGTCAAATCATTCCTTCCAATCCTCATTTTTTGTCTGTGTAGCAAAAACAAATACTTATTATTTAAAAGATTTTATTTATTTACTAGAGGTGGGGGAAGAGGGAGAAAGAGAGGGAGAGAAATACTGATTGGTTGCCTCTCCCACTCCCCCAACTGGAGACCTGGACTGCAACTCAGGCATTTGCTCTGACCCAGAATTGAACTGGCAACATTCTCATTTGCAGGCCAGCGCTCAACCTACTGAGCCACACCTGCCAAGCTGCAAGCACTTTATTACTGAAGTATGTATTTCTTTCCAAGAATGGTTAGAGACTCAAATGTGTAGAAAAGAAAATATTCTCTTCTCCAAAATCTAATCCTTCTTTGTTGTCTAACTAAATGGATTGCATTGTCTTCCTTTCAGTTGCTTCTTTTATGTCTAACCACTGAGTTTATGACTGGTCTAGAATCTAAAATTGCCTTTCCTGCTGTCGGATGTCTTCTCTTCTACAGCTGGCCTGTTAACATCTTATTTGTCTCATACATGACCACATGCACCATACTTTTCCCCCATGCTTCTGTTACCTCCACTCTCACATACCAACACTGAAGACAGGGATCCACTTTTACTACATTATAAGCAAAATATCAATCTTCATAACTAA
This sequence comes from Glossophaga mutica, assembly GCA_039655065.1. Taxonomy (NCBI): domain Eukaryota; kingdom Metazoa; phylum Chordata; class Mammalia; order Chiroptera; family Phyllostomidae; genus Glossophaga; species Glossophaga mutica. The sequence continues at coordinate 135,317,550 of CM077303.1, forward strand.
GGAATATTTTTCAGCATGTTTAGAAACAATAAATTAACTCAAAGAAGTAACAACTTCCAGTGTTATTTGGCAGAGTTCAAAAAACAGAGCCTTATTTCTTCATTTTCATATGCTAAAACTGTTAAGACAAATCTGTTCACTTAATCTCTCAATTGTTTCATCTGCAAGAATACTTGCATTTTATTAGAATTTCATGATAATTAAGTGATTAATTATGACAAGGAGTGTTATACTTAAAAAGGTGGTTTCTTAAATGGCTAGTATGGTTTGTGCATTTTTATATGTATTACCTCATTCCACTATTACAAAAACGTCATTATGTAAGTGTTATTACTTTATTAAACCACTTTTCCAGAAGAACATTTTTAAAAAGTTAAATGAAAGTGAGGATTTGGACATTTGAAGTCAAGTGTTTCTGATTGCAAATCCCACTTTCTAGTTTCTCTTTTTCTTCCCTTCTTGTTAATACAATTCTTCCTTCTGACATACATGATCCATATAATTTCTTTCCATGAGCAACTGCACGCAAAAACAAGCCCACCAAACATATGCTCTATTTCAGAAGTACACTCTTTTTGCTCTGCTTTGAATCTGGATAGATATATGACCAGGTGAAAATAATGCCTCTGTATACCCTACTGTTTTGTGTTAAGGAAGAAAAACAATGTCACATGGATTGTTACTGTATTAAGCAGTATATTGCTGAGTGTCTCTTGGAAGACTTGTCACGTGGTTCCTAAGAGCCACACATTTTCACTTGACCGTTGGGACACTTAGAACATCTGTTTTAGTATAACTTATGCTTTTTGAAAAAAATGCAAAGTGCATCATATTTTTATGCCACCTTGAGAAGCTTATGACTCATTTGTTAAAGAAAAAATATTCATGACTTTTGTTAAAGAACAGTAGGGTAGACTTTATTCAGGACCATCATGATAAGTATAGGGACCACTGCGATGAAGTTTTATAGTCAGAGAAGGATATTGGATTCAACTTTAAATACAAGAAAAAGTGGGGATTTGTAGCCAAGATGCAAAGTGAGACACAGTGGATAAAAAATTACTAAGAGGAAACCTCAGGGACTAGGGTCCCTGAGGGAGATTACTAAGGGAGATTCTGACTAAATCGACTTTCCAGCATTCTTGCTAAAGGCTGGCCAGGGTAATCAGACATCATGTGGGGAACAACTGAGGAGGAGAAATCTGATCAGATAGCAGAGGAGATCAGATATTGGGGATATGGAATTATGTCCAAACCAATTTCGGAGGCTTTCTGTTATAATGAAATAATGCAGAGACAAACCAGGAAGCTCCCATGCCAGGGTCTTGTTGAGACAACAGCTCAATTGTGACAAATAGTTTGGTCAAGAAGAGAATGTTTGATATATTTTAAAAGTAACAGTTTCTTTGTACAGATTTTATCAACACAAATTTCCTGAGGTGGAAGGTGCAGTAATGGTGAATGTAAATGGGGCGTATGTCAGCCTGCTAGAATTCAACTATTGAAGGCACAATAATTCTTAGTGAGTTGTGCAGAAGATGTATTCCCTCTATAAACAAACTCATCTGAATTGGCAGGAATGAATGTGTGGTTGTCATTAAAGTGGACAAAGTAAAAGGATACATTGATCTGTCCAAAAAAAGAGTTTCTCCATAGAAAGCAATCAAATGAGAAGATAAATTCACTGAATCCAAAACTGTTTCCAGCACTCTTCATCATGTTGCTAAGGTGCTATAATACACTAAGGACGAGCCTCTGGAAAGCCTGTTCCAGAGAACTGCTTGAAGCTTTGATGACAAGTACAAGAGCCCAATATGACATTTATGATGCATTTGAGCATGCAGCCTCAGACCCATCTATTTTGGATAGTTTAGATTTGAATGCATAAATGGGAAGTACTCATTAACAACATTAATAGACATTTGACCCCACAGGCTGTCAAAAATTTGAGCAGATATTGAAGTGGCTTGTTATGGTTATGAAAGCATGGATGCCATTAAAAAACGCCTCCGGGAGTAGGAGTAAATTGTTCCTCAGAAACCATGCCCATTGAGATTAATCTAATAGCGTCTCCTCAGTCTGCGATGACTACACAGCCCTGGAGAAGACAGACGCCTCTCTTTCCTCAGTCAAGTTGCAGCTGTTGTAAGAGAAAAGATTGAAGAAAAGAAGGGTGTCTTCAAGGTTCAAATGGAGCCCAAAGTGGTCACAGATACAGACGAAACTGAACTTGCAAGGCAGCTGGAGAGGCTTAAGAAAGGAAAAGCAGCAGTGGACGGAGATGGCCATAGGGAAGAAATGAAAGCCAAAGCCAAAGATTATATTTGTGGGAAACAGGGTCCTGTTTAAAGAACACAAAACAGCCCTTCCCAGCTATAAAACCTAGACTTAAATGTTTTCCAGTATTGAAAACTTCAAAGATAAATAGCTTTTATTTCCAAGTATTTAAATATTCTAATGTACCAAAGCATGAAATACCCTCCTAAAATATCAGCTGTTTTCACCCAATGGCTCCAACACATTGAGCATGTGTTAAAGAAGTGGACTAGTTTGACTAGAGACAAATATGTAAGCTAAGAAAAGTAATAAAATTGGGATATCCATTTCTGTTGTCTCCAGATTGACATCTGTTTCTAGTTCAGTGTCTCCTTATAATTTACCAGGGGCACCCAAAGCAAATAGTCCCAACCTTTCTATATAAATATATCAAGCAAACATTAAATAAATTTCTGGGATTTTTTTTTAAGTAACACTCTCTTTTACTAAGGAAAAATGATACCTTTTCCCAAGGTGAGCCATCCATTCCCAGGGTGTTAATCTGTCCCCACTGACATCTGACCCAGGCTGAAGGAATCAGATTCTTCTTCCAAGAATTTGAAATAGTGACCTGAGAAGCAGTAGAGCAAGTATTGATACTCAAAGTATTCTCTCAGGCAGAGGAGGTCTGCTAAATATTTGTTATTAGTACCCAATGAGGTAAGCATGAAAAATTGAGTAAGCATTTAGAAATTTCTATGGTAATTTGACAAAGTAAATTCATATCTGTTAAACCCAATAACTAAAAATGGGTTTGTATTTTTAAAAAAACAGACATTTAGGCTTTTCTTGATCTTTCTCATCAAAATCAAAACTATATTTCCAAATTGAATAATCCTCATTTATAAACAGAATCAATAATAACAAAGAATTAATAACAATAGCAATTTATCATAGTCATTATTGCTATGAAATATCTCTCTTTGATATATACATATACATATGTATTTATTTGCACCCCTTACTTGCTTCCACTCATTCAAGATTTCCAAAAGCAGTGAACAAAACTTGTTTACATTTACTCTGAGCCTGAACAAAGAGAAGCAATCTCTCTAGGATACCTTGCAGCATGTCTAAATTTAAAATGTCATTGCTTAGATTGTACTAATTTTCACCATTTTTCTAAGTGCAGCAAATTGAAGAAAAAGATGGCATGTGGACTTATGACAAATTCAAAGAAAACAGCACATCAGAGGAATCTGATAACATGGGATTAGTGCTTTTAAAAAATGCTAGAAAAGAAGTTGTCTGTGTATATGTGTGAATTTTGAACTAATTGAGAATGGCATAAGTGGAACTTGTATAGTATATAAAATACAAAATTAAACAGAGGATCCTTAGTTTATGCATTCCCCATTCTTATTGTGTGAGATATCTGGAATAAACGTTTTCCTATCCTCTGGTCAGTCTGCTAAATGAAGCATACAAGGTAATCACTAAGTTTGCCCTTTATATGTGGAGAGAGAAATACCAGCTTGGTGCTTTTGTTATTTCATAATCACTGCCTTTAGCATTACTATCTGCACCTCATAGGCTGATGAGCGAGGTATTGCTTCTGTGAATGACTAAATAGCATTTAACATTCTATTTTGAAGTTTAAGAAATCAGGAAATGCCAGAGCAGCGTTTGAAGGGCATTTGTTTGAGAACACAGGGCTATAACAAGGGAAGAAATAATGAAGAAGACCTATGAGTTTTTATGATAATGGTTTTAAGATTTTTTCCTTGTGTAGAGTACCACCTTTACATTCTCAAGTAGATAAGTATTGTTTTGACTCAGAGACTCCTGAAGTATATACATGCTTGTTCAATAACCATTTAGGATGTTTCAGAACTTAATAAAACCAGATTCACTTAGTAGTGTTAGTGGAAAGATTAAAATTCAAATTCCTTCTGTCAAATCCTAGGTCTGTGTGACCTTGGGAAAGTAAGTGAATTTTTCTAAACTTTAAATCCTGTCTTTTTCAAAATATATAAATATATTCTGGGTATATAATTTAGTCCTTACAGATTTAATTAATCTTATCTGCAAAGTGGAAATGGTGGTGAAAATTCAAGAAAATCCAGAGTTTACAAGTTTAACAGCACAGAAGAGTGTTTGTAAGAAAAAAAAGTTAAAAACATGGAGTCTGGAATCTAATGCCCTCAGACCAAATCCTGCCTCTGATGAACTTGGGCTTGTTGTTTAACCCCTCTGTGTCTCAGTTTCCGCACTTGTAAAATGAGGATGATAATGATAGTACATAGCTCATTGGATAATTGTGATAATGCCTTTAACAGTACTTAGCATGAAGACCAGTACAACAGTCAGCAATGGAAAAATTCTATTGCTATTACCCAGAGCAGATTACAAGGTATAGTTAATGCCCAGAAACACTTTAAAAGGGAAATATGGTAACTAATCCTTTCCAGTGGCTGTTTATAGCCATTCCTAAGTATTGTCAAGTGCTCATTTCCTCAAATATTACCAACAAAGCCTGTTGAGAAAACAAAGCTGAACATATTGCCTACTATATAAAGGGAGAACACCATTGCAATAGATCCTTAGTAGTATCTAGAGAGAGGAGGACAAAGCTTAAGACATTTAAGTGTTATTCAAGGCAGGTCATTCATTGAATGGGACTTGTTTATCATTAAGTAGGTGGACACAGTAAAGGTTTCAAAGATTATTTATGTATTAACTGTCATTTGATGCATTTTATTTAAGAGAGCATGGGTGTTTCAGGAAGTTTCTGAAATATACTAGAACTATATTCATAACTTTTATCTCCGTAGGGCAATAGTAAAGTTACATTGATAAAAGCAGTATAATAATAAGTCATGATAATGTGAACAGTGAGCTGCAGCTGCATGGATGATTTCAATTCTCAAAAGTTATATCTAGCAATAAAGAGATCTTATTTTCTGAACTATTCTTCTTACATCTGCATCTGTCAGGAGACCACTAATGTTTTAAATCGTGTATACACCCTGAGTTTGCTCTGTAATATTACCAAAGGACTTGTCTTCCTCAAACAATGGAAACACAGTGGCTTTTATCTATCACAAAATACAAAAATATAGTCAATCAATATAATTTAAAAAATAACACTGTATCAAAATGATCATTTTGTTATCTATGACATTTAAAATTGAGTCAATCTTATATACTTCTCTTATCTACATCTTCATAATTCTACCCCCATTGTTATAGCTCTCATTTGCAAATATTTTTCATGAACTATTCTGTTTTTTTTTTTTTATTTCCTAAGCTTCAAAAGTGAGTGCCATGTAGACATCTGTAGGAACAATACTTCGTTCATCAGTCTATGAGGTTCAGCTTGTAATGCTAATAGGAGTGATGATAAAATAGTAAAAAGCCAAAGCTGGTATTTCTTGTTTCATGTAGAAATCTATAGGCTATGTACATTACTGAGTATGTAAAAGAATCATCAATATTTTAGAGTAAGATTCCTACAAGTGTATTTTGATCTGTCTAACAGGTACTAAATCTGGAGAAGAGCAGACATTTTTGCTGAAATTAAAATGATATGTGGATCTGAACAAGATTGTGTAAACTAATTTCTCCCTGCTCATTCTGGCTAGATACAACTATAGCTGTAGAAATAATGCAAATGATGACCAAGAGGAGAGCTCTGAAAGATAGCCAGAATATGAACTGATTTAGGACCCGGGACTAGAGAAATAACACAGCAGTAATGTTTCCCACATCTTCTCTCCAATAGAAGATGATTGAAGCCCAGAGTTTTCAGAATCCAAACCTAGCAACAGAAGGAAGCTCATGTAGACTATTTCTTCTCCTGAACTAAAAAGAACCTAGCACTGCTGGAATGAGTGCTATTAGTGGTAGTCCTGCTAAAACTTAATAGCCAAAAGAGTGTTCTTTATCCCTATAAGGTCTGAAACCCACCCTCTACTTCTGAGAGTTACCAGGGTGGCCAAGCAAGACTAGCAAGAAGGGCCATACTGTAATAAGTAGCCTAGCCCTGGAATTCTCCTAATTCCTGGGGTCCTGAGAATGCCATTTAGTTTTCCTTTGGTTTCCAATGGTGTCTGTACCAAGATGCTGTCAGTCAGTATGGCCCAATAGTAGAAGGCGTTAAAGAGAAGATTCTGTCATAAAGAGCCCCAAAGACAAACAAAGAGGATCCCACAGAAGTGTATATCCAGTGTACTTGGGGAAATTGCAATGGGAATTAGCAATGACTGGGGCTGTGGGAAATCTCAGAGAAAAATGATAAACTGAGCATAGCACAATAATAACATTAAGGCTCTAAAAGCAAGTTGTATTTAGAATATGAGCCCACAAATGTAGGTTAGGACCTGCAATGCTAAACATAAACATGATGATTGCCTATTAAAGTAAAAAAAAAATTAAATTGGATTGGAAAACTCCTAACATGATAGATAAAATATCAAGGATACAAATTAAAAAACCACCTAGCACACCAAGAACCAGAAAAACCACAACTTGAACAAGAAAAGACAATCAACCATTACAAAAATGCTTCAACAATCAATTATAAATTTGGGGGAAATAAATGAAAAATAAGTCTTGATAAAGAGATATAAATTTTAAGAAGAGCCAAATGGAAATTATAGAAACAAAAGATACAATAACAAATAGAAAAAGTTGGTGGATGGACTCAATAAGAGAGTGAACACCACCGAAAATAGAGATGAGATGATAGTGGAGATGGTAGAATGAGTAAACTTAAGGACAAAAGATAAAATGGACTGAATTTAAACAACAGAAAAAATACTGAAAAAAAAATTGAACAGAGTCTCAGGGACTGGTGGGACAATAACAGTAATCCAGCATGCATATAGTCAGAGTTCCAGAAGGAAAGAAAAAGAGAGAATGAAGCTGAAAGAATTTTGGAAGAAATAATATCAGTAAACCACCCTATCTAAGACCATTCACTAATTTGTATTACTTATCTGAAACCATGGAGGCCAGAGGAAGTAACATAACATTTTTCTGGTGGTGGAAATAAACCACAAATTCTATTTTCATTGAAATTATTGATCAGATAATAATAGAAAATAAAGGTATTCTCGGATAAAGAAAAACTAACAGAATTTTTTGTTAGCAGACATACCTTTGAAGATTCCCTAAATGGAAATTTTTCAAGCAGAAGGAAAATGATAAAAGAAAGAATCATGCATATAGAGGAAAAAATGAACAGTAAAATTGACAGGTATATGGGTATATTCAATGAACTATCCCTATTCTCATGAGTTTTATTTTTAAAAAATTGATGATTTAGACAAAAATATAACACCAGTTGATTCTCAAAACAATATTTAAATGGAGGAAGGGATAAGAATAAAAATGAAGAAAGATTTCCAAACTTCAGAGTGGTAAATATTGATACTGATAGATGGTAATAAGCCATTTATATATAGTGACATACTCAGAGCAACCACTACAAAAAGTATACAAAGAAATATACTTAAAATCATTATAAATAAATCAACAGAATCCTTAAAAGATGGCAAGTAGCCCACAAGACGACATAAAAAGTGAAACAGAAGTGCAAGTACAGAACAAACAAAAACTCAGTAACAAAATGGCAGGTTTAAGCACTAACATAATCATAACTAAATATAAGTAGTTTAAATATACCTATTAAAACTGAAGGATTAGCATTAGATTTAAAAATGTACTAAACTATACACTATTACTATACAGTAAATGAATTTTTCAAATTTGTGATAGAAGTAGGCCTAAAGTAAAAGAATTGGCAATTATATAATATGCAAATATTAATCATAAAAAATGCAAGAATGGGGATATTAATATACAATAAATAAGATTTCAGAACAAAGAAGATTAACAGAGACAAAGAACAGTGTATAATGATAAAAATAATCCACAGGAAGACAAAATGATACTACATGTATATGTATCATATAAAAGAACCAGTAAATACAAGAAGCAAAAATTGATAGAAGTGAAAGGAGAAAAAGACAGATCTATTTCAAATGTGGAAACTTCAACATACCTTTCTCTTCAACTGATAAAGCTACTAGGCAGAAAATCAGCAAGATTATAGGAGACAGGAACAATGGGATTAATGAATAAGATTGAATTTAGATATACAAAACACTCCTCCTAACAACAGCAAAATGCATATATTTTTGAGTTCTTATAGACTATTCAACCAGGAGAGACCAGAATGCAATGTCTGGTGATAATGGAGTCAAACTGGAAATCAATGACAGAAAGACAACAAGAAAATCTCTCGATTTATGGAATTTTGATAACCTACCTCTAAATAATCCATGGGTCAAAAGAAAAGTCTGAGAGAATATTTTTTAAAATATAGAGAACAAAATTAACTGAAAATAACACATACTAAAATATTTGAGAAGCAACAAAAATGTTGAGAAGAAAATTGATAACTGCAATTACTTACATTAGAAATGAGAAAAGATCTCAAATAAATTTAAGTTTTCACCTAGAAAGACGTAAAAAGAAAAAAAAAGCCCAAAGCAAATATAGGAAAAGAAATAATAAAGATAAGATAAAAATAAATATAATTTTAAAAATAATAATTACAGAAAATTAGTAAAACAGAAACTTAGTTCTTCAAAACAATCAGTGGAACTTATAAAAATTTAGCAAGATGGAAAAAAGGTAAGAAAGAGATTAAATAAATCAATAATATTAAGAATGAGACAAGGCTGTGACTAAGTACCTTGTAGCCAGTAAGTATACAATATGGGAATACTATGAACTTCACATTGACAGAAGTGGCCATTCATTTTAAATGCAGTAATTCTTCAAAAACCAAAAACTAGTGAAAACCAATCAATTTGGTTTTCAGAGAGAAAAGAGATAATTTGAATAGTCTTATAATCATTGAAGTATTTGAATTTGTAATTTAAAAATCTCCTTAGAAAGAAATCTTTGGGTCCAGATCATTTTACTACAGAATTTAACCAACCATTGAATTAGAAATAACAAAATTGTATGAAGTCCCTTCCAGAAAATAGAAGAAAAGAGAGATATCTCAACCTCTCCCATGAGAATAATATAACACCAAAATCAAAAGAAAACAAACAGTGACAAACAAACAAACAAACAAACAAACAACAGCAACAAAGACCCTGTACTTTATTACCTCTAAGGAATTAGTGGCATGAGTTCTCAAGGGGGAAAAAAGTAAATCAAATCCAAAAATGTAAAATACAGTTACACACCATAACCAAATAAATATTTCCTAAGTATGTCTCATTCATCATTCAAAAATCAATCAATAAAACTATAATATCAACAGGCTATACAGAAGAAAATCACATGATAATATCAGTTAATGAAGAAAAAGCATTTGGTAACATAAAAAAATGATAAAGAAAAAATACTCTGCATATTAGAGAAGAGGTGAATTGCAAGAATGTCCACTTGGACCTATTATTCAAAATAGTATTGAAAATTTTAGCCACTGAAAAGTTCAGTTTGAAGAAGAAGAAGAAGGAGGAGGAGAAGAAGAATAAGAAAAAGAAGATGAAGAAGAAACATTAATTAGGAAAAAAAGAATAAAACTTTCCTATTTTCATGGCAGGATTATTTATTTGGAAAATCCCAGGACTATGGGGGGGCTGTGAAAACCAGAAAGGATTATGGCTGAGTGTGACAGAGGGCTTCTGGGGTCACAAGTATTCCTTCCTCTTAAAGGACCTATGCACAGACTTACTTGGACTCATTCCCTCTGAGCTCCCACACTAGGGCAGCAGCTCCAAAGACACCAGCAATATACAGGTAGGAACTGAATTGTCTGGCATCAGGGGAAAAGCTGGAGGGGCAGCTTTCTCCCAAACAAAGCACTGGCAGAGGCTATTGCTTCTTTTCTGAGCTCTCCCCACAATAGAGTTTGTAGGAGTCATATCTGCCTCTCCTTCCATCAACCCGGCTATCACTGTTCTCTCCACTCTAGTGATTCCCTGAGACCCTGCGCCACCCAACTTTTGGATCCACCCAAGCCATTTCCAGTGACTTTTTCATACAAATGGCCTCTCTTGGCTCATGCTTCACACTTTCCTAAAATCTCTCACAAAAGCATCATCTTGCCTCAACCAGCCCTGTACCTTCTGCTAAGTTGCCCCTGTCACAGCACTAGCAGCAGTCAGCCTTGATTTGCAGCATGGCCTTTTTTTGGTACTTTCAAGTCCAACACAAATAGCAGCCATCTACAGATCATTTTGTAGCTCAAGCCTGGTGAACCTGGGCAGAGCACAAGGAGCAAATAACCTTGACCTGAAGCTTTCAGGAGACCCCAGAGCTAGCACAGCCAGTGGACAGTTTCAGTGTCATAGCACCACCCAATCAACTCCACAAGCAACACATTCAAGGGGAGGATTCAGCAGGTACCAAAGCCCTGCTGAAGTAAGTCTTGCTCCATGGGGTGGGCCCCTGCCACTGACAGCCAGTTCTTGCAGTCAATGGACCTGGGGGCCAATCCGTCTCATTTATGTGCCAACAGTAATCAAGATTCAGCTACAAGAGGGTATATACAGTGCACATGGTAGGGCGCACTAGAAATGCCCAGCTCAGATGAAAAGGAAGACTGTGCCACTGGACCCTACAGAACACCTACTACATGAGGCCATTCTACCAAACCTGTAGACATAGCAGCTCTACCTAGGACATAGAAACAAACACTGGGAAGCTGTCAAAATGAAGAGACCAAAGACATATTTCCCAAGTCAAAAATCAGAACAAAACTCCAGAAAAATAACTAAAAAAAAAAAAGAAAGAAAGAAACTAAGCAATCAACTAGATGCAGAGTTCAAAACACTGTATAAAGATGCTCAAGGGAAGAGTAAATGTACTTAGTGAAAACTTCAACAGCACAAAAAAAGGACATGACAACCATAAAAAAGAACCAATCAGAAATGAAGAATACAGTAAATGAAATGAAGAATAATTTACAGGGAATCAATGTTACAGTAGATGAAGCTGAGAATCAAATCAGTAACTTGTAGTATAAGGAAGTAAGAATCACCCAAACAGAACAGCAAAGAGAAAAAAGAAGAGAGAGAGAGAGAGAGAGAGAGAGAGAGAGAGAGAGAGAGAGAGAGAGAGAGAGAGGATGGTGTAAGGAGCCTCTGGGACAACTTCAACCATACCAACATTCACATCATGAGGGTGCAGGAAGAAGAAGAGAGAGAGCAATAAATTGAAAATCTATTAAAAAAAAATAATGACAGAAAGCTTCCCTAACTTGGTGATTGAAATTGACATACAAGTCCAGGAAATGCAGAGAGTCCCAAATAAGATAAACCCAAAGAGGCCCACACCAAGACACATCGTAATTAAAACACAAAACATTAAAGACAAAGAAAGAATATTAAAGCAACCAGAGAAAAGCAGTTAGTGTCCTAGAAGAGAACTCCCAGTTGATTTCTCACCATGTCAGGCCTGAAGGGAATGGCAAGAAATAGTCAAAGTGATGAAAAGCAAGCACCTACAACCAAGATTACTCTACCTAAGAAAACTATCATTTGGAATCAAATGATATATAAAGAGCTTACCAAAAAGGAAAAGCAAAAGGTGTTCATCACCATCAAGCCAATATTAAATGAAATGTTAAAGGGTCTTCTTTGAGAAGAAAAAAAGAGCAAAATATGAACAATAAAATGGCAATAAATACACATCAATCAATAACTGAAACTAAAAATAATAAACAAAGAAGCAGAGAAAAAGACTCCTAAAGTTAAAATTGGATATAGCAAAGTTTCAGGATATAAGCTCAAAACACAGGTATCACTCTCATTTTTATGTATTAATAGTAATGTAGAAACTGTTATTTAAAAATTAACAATTATAATTACTCCAAAGAAAGGAAATACTTAGGTATACATTCAACAAAACACATAAGAGCAATTTACTAAAAATTATAAAGTACTGATTAAATCAAAGAAAATCTAACCTAATTGAAAGATAAACTGTGGTCATGCACTGGAATACTCATCATAGCAAAAGCATTTACTCTTTCCCAACTGATGTATGGATTTAATGAAATTTCTCTTGTTGCAGTGATATTTCTTATAAATATGGCAAGCTTATTCTAAAAATGATAAGAAAAGCATAGGTCTTAGATGTATTAACATAATTTTTGCAAAGGTGCATAAAATGTGAGGAATCACTCTGTTATTCAGTTTTACTATATGGCTATATTACTTACAACAGCATGGTATTGAAGAAGAAATAGATTAATGGAACTGAGAAGCAAACTTAGAATTTAGACCCACGCAAATATTTCCATGATTATCAACAATCATGAAAATGCAATTCAATAGAGCAACTTAATTTCAACAAATGTCTATTTCAACAAATGGTATGGGAGCAACTGGACATCTATAGCAGAAAAAAAATGAACCTCAACATAAAAAATGTATACCTTTATACAATAATTAATTTAAAATGAAATAAAGACTTAAACATAAAATATAAAAATAATAAAATTTGAATCTAGGGTTAGATAGTTTTTCATCTCAAAGTATAATAGAAAAAAGAAAAATTAATAAATTTGAACTTTGAATTACAAAATATTTTCTCTGTGATGGATCCTGCTAACTGGATGAAATGAGAACCCAAATACAGGAAAACATATTTGCAAACATACGTGATCATCATGGCGAGGTATGAATATAAAAAGAACTAGAACATAAAAAGAACTCTCAAAACTCAAGGAAAAAACAAAACACTACCAACAACACAGTCCAATTGTAAATTGGGCAAAAGACCTGAACTGACAATTCAATGAAGAGGATATACAGATGGCAAATAAGTAACATGAACAAAGGTTCAACACGCTAGCCATTAGGGGAATGCAAATTAAAACCAAAACTAGATATCATCACATATCTATCAAAATGGGTACAATAAATAAAGTAGTATCAATACGAACTTCTGGTGAAGATACAAAGAAACTAGATTATGCATACATTGTATTTGGTACTATACAATGTACAACAGAAAATAATTTTGCAGTTATATATATAACTAAAATGCAATTACCATGTAACCCACTTATTGCACTCTTGGGCATTTATCACAGTGAAATAAAAACATGTTGACACAAAAACATGTGCATCATTGTTCATAATAATTTAATTTGTGATAATATAAAACCAAAACAGTTCCAGTGTTCTTCAGAGGTGAATAGTAAAAATATGTTAAATGCATATTATAGAATACTACTCAGTAATAAAAAAACAAATCATTGATACACTCAAGTTGGATAAATAGCCAAAGAATAATGTTGAGTGAATAATACTAAATGAAAACAACTCCAAAAGTTCTCATACTTTATAATTCCATTTACATAACATTTTGTAATTACAGAATTTTAAAAATGGAGAACCGATTCATGGTTTCCAGGGTATAGAGAGAGGAGGGGCTTGAAAGGGTGGTTGCTTTGAAATAAAGGGAGCAGAAAGGATCTTCAGGGTTATACAACTGTTCTGGAGCCTGACTGCAGTAGTGGCCGCAGAAATCTACCCAAGTGATAAAACTGTATACAAATAAATACACATACACATGCACAAATGGGTACAAGTTAAACTGGGCAAAGGTGAATAAAATTAGCAGTTTATATCCATGCCAATATCATGTCACAAAATTGTGTTAGAATTGTATAACTTGTTATTGGGTGAAAATGGACAAAATCTACAATGGATCTTCATGCATTATTTCTTATAACTGCATATGAATTTTTAATGATCTCTGTAAAAATTTCAATTTAGTAAATGATATGAACCTTGAATTCAGTAATTCAATTTACTGTTTCTAGATAGACAAAATATGTTGCTTTCAGGGAACTGTACTTTATCAGCAAGCCAACATTTCTTCTACACATTTTCTCTATTTTTCTTTCTTTTCCAAACTCACATTCTCCCTACCTTCCCATTCTTCTCAGGGTTAATCTATCCTCTTTAGTGATCTATTGTTTTACAGCATATGTACCAATCACAGTATATGGAGGTGTAGGCAGGAATTGGTTGTTATTTTTCAAAGATTTTTAAGAGTACATAATTTTTTGAATTATTATTTTGATAGTCAAAACCATGGGGAATGGATACCACAAAGAAAGACACAAGCATGAACATGGCACCAAAATTGAAAGTACAGATTGATCAAATGGCAAATATTTCTCATCGATAGGGCATTGGGTGATTACCTGCTCACCATGGTTAAAATAGATGTGATAAGCTAGAAAAACATAATATACTAAAAAATTGAGAGTATTAATAAGGATGTAGACTTTGTTATATAGATGAAGAAAAATGATCATTGGATTTTCAACTGAGGTAAATTTGAAAGGCATGTAGTAAATAGAATCTGAATAACTTTAAATAAGAGGCGAATCAATGAGAGGGGTCATAGGAGATCCTAAACATTTTAGCTTAAAGGCTAAACATGTTATATTTCATATCTGAGGAAAAAGTGTAAGCATAACATTAAAGAGATATTTAATTCCTTCTAGTGAAATACTCTATAGGTTCCAATAAAATTCATTATTTAATTAAATACTATTCAGAAATTAGTAACTGGAATTTCTAGGAAGTTGTAGACAAAACACTTTTACCCAATTTGACTCCTTCAAATATCAAGGTATATTGTTTCTATGATTACATTATATTGAAAATGTCATGTATATCAAATAATTATGCCATATATAAGAACATACTTCAAACTAAATCTACTCTCAAATGAATATATAAATATGGTTATTTAAAATTTAATATGCAGAAAATAATTTTCAAAAAAACTTTAAAATCATAAGCAATTAGCTGTTTATTTTCTTGGGTATAGATATTCATTATATATCTATCTAACTATGATTCATCTTTATTTTTATTTTTTTTCATTTTAATTTATTGATTTGAGAGAGAGAGAGACATCAATTTGTCATTGCATTTACTTACGCATTCATTGGTTGATTCCCGTATGTGCCTTGACCAGAGATTGAACCCAATATCTTGGCATATTGGGACGACACTCCAGCCACCTGTGCTACCTAGCCAGGGCTTGATTCAACTTTTAATAAACTGCCAATCATTTCCACTATTGTCAGGGTCAAAACAGTTATTCCTCCTGGTATATTGTGTATAGTAAGCACATTCTCCATTGCCCTTTAACTTTAATATTTTAGTCCTAGGGGCAATATTTTCTCTGCTTACTGCTACTTCAACTGAAAGAATAATTTTTCCCCTAGTAGGCTATTGTGACTCTGCCAAACAGAGTAAACCTTAGGAGATTCGAGTATAAAGAAAATGCTTCAAGGTATAAGCTATGGTAAATCAGATAATTAGCTAAATATTACTCATGATATCATATGCTAAAGGGACAGAGGAATATGATTAAATTAATATATTAATGCCAATTATACTGTAAGATACTCTAAGGCAAACTTTCTATTTTAGTGACCATTATGTTCTTCTCAATTCATACAATAATTTCTGTTTCTTATGAGGCACACAATATGTATTCATAAAAATTAAGTGTACTCTTTTTATTCTCAATGATTTTTGTTGGCTGCTTTCCTTTTTCTCTCTATAATTCTTTCCCTCATCTTTTCCTTTTCTCTCTGATTTTTACCTTTCCACATTGTTCTTATTAATTTAGTAAATGGTTTCCCTTTTCCATCTTAATTTATAAGTTTCGGAATCATCCCATAAAGGGCATATAAACCCTAAAACATAAGCCACTTAACACTTTCACCAAAAAGACAGGAATTAAACACAAAACAAAAAAAGAATAAAAGAAAAAGGTGATAAAGAAAAGCAAGGGAAACAAAAGTACAAGAAAAGAAAAAGGTAAAAATGGTGAAGCAATGAATCAAGGAAAGGGAAGCAATGAGAGGAAAGGGGAGAAAAGAAGTGAGGAGAGCAGTGTAAAGAAAAACATTCCTAGAAGAGCACAAGAGAACAATAGATGGACACTGACTGAATCAAGAGAAATAACCACCACCAGCAATTGACTCATAGGTCAATTTTGCTTTATCCACACAATAAGCTGCCTACTGCTGAGATGTCCTAAAGAACTAAGGATAAAAAGTCACAAAAAGTGCTAAGGGATGATTCTAAATTTTGAATTACAAACTTACCATGAATGACAAATAGTTTCAACCTAGAGATATAAAATATAAATCTCTGGTGTTGGTAAAATAAATGTTCAGTAGATCTAAAATAAGTAGATTGTGGCACAATACAATCACATTAGCTCTGTCCCCATGCATGTGTTTTGTAATTGGTTTGGCAAATGCATGGGTCTGCTACACCTAACACTGAAGTCCACAGTCTTCGAAAATCCACTGACATCATCACCAACTCTGCCCACTTCTTCTGAATCTGCTCAATCATACAGGGAAGGATGGTTCTGCCGCAGTTGCAGAGTCTAGATTGTTATTGAAAGAAACCACTGATTGAGCCATTGAACCTCCATGCTCTGACAGAAGCCCTTCCTTCATCCAACAGGGTTTGCTGTGATGGACCCACAATGACAATCACATGTACCATGTCTCACGTCCCTGTTAAATTTGGTCACCACTCAAGATGCAGCCCTAGAGAGAGGGATGATGCTCTGATCTACAGACTTACCTAGTACTTTCACCCTGATACTGAAGTTTAGTTTTCTCTTCCTCTCTAATTCTTTCCACTATATCATCAAAACCTCCCATTGTCTTGCTTTTAAAAAAACTCTTTCCTTTGTGATTAATACTTCTTCTCTTTCCTCAGAGGCCCTCAAAGATAAAAGCTACTCATTTTTTCATACTTCATTTAGTTTCCAACACTAATACTCTTCCCTGAGCCCCACTACATTCAAGGCATTCCATATTTACACTCACAATTAAAACTTCCTACTTAAAAACTAAGGCGCCTGTCTATTCCACTTTATCAAGATAGTTTGCTAACCTGGATGATATATGCCATGCTTTAAAAATGGGTCCCCATGTTCACAATAGTTCTTTCTACTCCAAATGCTCCTACCATCTTATATCTTCAGCTGGCCTGAGATTATCCAAACAGCTACACAGAATCTTCTGTGTCCTCAATGTCTACTTTAAGTACCCATTCTCATGGCCATTCCTTGACTCATTTTGACTGTTTCACCACAAATTTACACTTGTAATCACACAGATTGTGACCACAAACAGTTGACGTTTAGTTCCCTCACTCATTCTCCCAATACCCATAATTAGAACTCATAGAGACCTCTTCCCCTGTTTCACTTATCCCTGTCAAAAGTCTCACATCTTCATTTCCTTCACTGCTCAATTTGAATCATGAACTAATTCACTTTCTCTCTCTCTCTCTCCACACACACACGCACACACTATTGTTCTGTTTCTTTGGAGAACCTTGATTCTCTTTAAAGTGCAGCTCATGTTCATTGACTGAATGAGGCAGATGTATAAAGACCAGGTCTTTTCAGACTGAGAAGGGACACTCCAGTGTTTAACACATGTCCCACCAGCCCCTGCTAAGTTGGCTGCAGCTTTGTTTGGCTTAAATTTGAGTTTTACTGATTTTTCTCTCCAGTTCTGTTTCTTTTTATTTCCCTTTATAAATATTGATTTCTAAAACATATTTCACATTCAAAGTTTATTGTAAAATATGTTTCCAAGGAAATTAACCTACCACAGCTGGTCCTGGGAGTGGTCACAAAACACAGATAATAAGATAAAATCATTTATATCCTGGCTGTTGACAAACACATAATCACTAATGGTAGGTGAATCACAAACAGTCTATGGCACAAGATAGCCATCCGGTTGCTAAAATATTCACTGGTGGTGAACTGAGAGGATAGAGGAAATGCACTAGCTTGCGGGGGCGGGGTGGTATGAATAAGCAGGTTCGTTGTATCAGCCTTTGGAATGTATGGAGAAACAGCTGCATAGAAGAATCAAATAACAATTGTTCAGCAACATTGATGCTCAGCATAAATACGACAAACAACTCAGAATGAATTACAAACAATTAAACATCAAGTGTGAAAATCAAAGGGTCTCTTTGGTTATACACCAAGAAATTCTCTACCTGGCAGGCAAAAGCCAAAAACTCACTTTCCTAACTAAGGCAAGTATGTTACTCCAAGTCAGTCAGGAACATGGTTTGGAAAATCTGGAACTCTGACACATGGGAAGAAGGAATTAGCATGGATGACATGGAGGTTTTGACACCTTTGATTTTTCTGAAACTTCTGACACTGCAGAGCCATCTCTTGCAACACTTGCTAGAAGACAGAGACCTGCCTTTAAAAAAGCATTGTATGTGCCCCCCTTCCTAGAATCCACTCTAACCCCCTCCCCTGTATACTAAGCCTAAACTCAGGCTCAGCTGCAGCACATACAGGTTTAAGGTTAGGAAAATCTCCCATTTGGAGTTGCTTAGGGAACAAAGGACTATACCTTAAAGGACTCAGGCAGCATCACTTGCAGGAGCTGGAGGTGTCAGTTTCTGAGGATGCTATTTAAGGAGTCTGGAACAGAAAATTGGATAAGGAGAGTCTATTAACTTAGGAGTACTTTCATAAGACATAATAATTCAGGAGACAGTGACAACTCACCGCAAGGATGGTCCCTAAACTGGTGGAAAAAGATAAGGTCTACATGGAACAAAGTTAAAATTCCCTGGCAGATGATGGTGGAATGGATGTAAGATGTATGGTTGGAAGACCCACCAGATGATTATGCCCCAGAGTATGGCCTTATTTACCAAGGACCTAGAAGTGTGACTCACCAGCATCACTAAGATATGAAGGGGAAGCTCTCCTCTCTGGGTCAAGGTTGATGATTAAAGAAGCTATTACAGAACATAACTCTATCATACCAAAAGGAATCTTAAAACCACACAAGCCAGGTTCTAGTGCTTAATCATCAGAAGCGAGGGATCACAAACACTAAGTAACCCTCAAGACTGGTGTCACAAAGACTTAAACATAAGTCACAAAGCCATAAAAATTCTAGAAGAAAATATAGGCAGTAAAATTTCAGACATTTTTATAGCAATATTTTTGCCAATAATATCTCCTCAGGCAAGGGAAACAAAGGGAAAAAAAAAACAAATGGGACTACATCAAGCTGAAAAGCTTTGGCACAGCAAAAGAAACCATCAACAAAATGAAAAGGGAATTCAGTGAATGGGAGAACATATTCATCAATAATACATTTAATGAGGGGTTAATTTCCAAAATATATAAAGAACTTATACTACTCAACACCAAGAAGACAAACAACTTAATTAGAAATGAGTAAAGGACCTGAATGAACAGTTCTCCAAAGAGGAAATATAGATAGCCAATAGACATGAAAAGATTCTCAACATCGCTAATCATCAGAGAAATGCAAATTAAAACCCATGATAAAATATTACCTCATGACTATTAGAATGGCTACCATCAATAAATAAACAAACAAGTGTTGGAGAGGGTGTAGAGAAAAGAGAACCATTTTTTACTATTGATGGGAATGCACACTGGTGCAGCCACTGTGGAAAACATTATAGAGATACCTCAAAAAATTAAAAATGGAACTGCCTTATTACCCAGCAATCCCACTTCTGGGAATATATCTGAAGAAGCCTGAAACACTAATTCAAAAGGATATATGCACCTGAATGTTCATTACATTATTTACAATAGCCAATATATGAAAACAGTCCAAGTGCCCACAAGTAAATGAGTGGATAAAAAAGCTGTGGTGCATTCACAGAATGAAATACTACTCCGCTGTAAA
The DNA here is from genome assembly GCA_039655065.1 of Glossophaga mutica. Lineage (NCBI taxonomy): Eukaryota > Metazoa > Chordata > Mammalia > Chiroptera > Phyllostomidae > Glossophaga > Glossophaga mutica. The sequence goes on from CM077303.1 coordinate 135,337,618, forward strand.
GGAAGGAAAGAAGGGAGGGAGGGAGGGATAGAGAGAGAGAAAGAAAAAAGAAAGAAAGAAGGAAAGAAGGAAAGGAAGGAAGGAAGGAAGGAAGGAAGGAAGGAAGGAAGGAAGGAAGGAAGGAAGAAAGAAAGAAAGAAAGAAAGAAAGAAAGAAAGAAAGAAAGAAAGAAAGAAAGAAAGAAAAGAAAGAGTGAGCCAGCTTACTTTTTGTAACATCATGGATAGACCTGAAGATTATTCTGCAAAGTGAAATAAGCCAGTCAGAAAAAGACAATATAACCAAAGACATTGAAATTGAGAACAGGCTGATAGTCACCAGAGGGGAGAGGGGAGGGAATTTCAGGGGAAAAGGGGAAGGGTTTACAGGAACAAGTATAAAGGACACATGGACAAAAACTATGGTGGGGGTGGAAATGGGAGGGAGGTGGGGAGAGCTGGGGTGGTGGGCTGGTGTGGGAGTAAAAGACAGAAAATTGTGCAAGATCAACAATTAAAATAAAATTAAAAAATAAATAAATGAATGCATTATACTAAAAAATAGCACTAAAAAGAATAAAATACTTAGAAGATAATGAAGGAGATGAAAGACTTGTAAATAAAAAGTACAAAAAAAGAAAAAGATGAATACTATATGATTTCACTTATATGTGGAATCTAAAGAACAAAAATGAACTGATAAGTAAAATAGAAACAGAGGCATGGATACGTAAAACAGACTGGAAGCTGTCAGATGAGAGACGTTTAGTGAATTGATGAAAGAATGTGAGAGATTAAGGACAAAAAGTGTTTGTGAGTATATATGTGTACATATAAATAATATTCTGTCCAGAAAGTATCCAGTCATGTAACATGGAAAATAAAGACATTTATTGAAGAAGATACACAATATAAGAAACACTGTACGTAGAATAATGATGCCTCAGTCCCCTTCAAAGTAGGGGCCTTGGGACTTCACACTGCTCTCTCAATTGCCATCACCTGCTCTGTCTTATTTTTTTGAATCTCATCAGTGGTTCAAAATCTTTTCCCTTTCAAAGGTGATTTTAGTTTGGGGAAAAGCAAGAAGTCACAGGGTATCAAATCTGGGTTGTAGCAGGGCTGAATCACCTGGGTATTTTGATGTTTTGCCAAAAACTCTACATGAGACATGGTACATGAGCAGCTGCATTGTCGTGATGAAGCTGCCAATCACCAGTTGCCCGTAGGTTCAGCCTTCTGAATCATCTGAGTAGTTTCTGTGGAGAAATGTTCAAGCTTAATGCAAAATTTGATGTAGATTCATTGCCCTACTCACTTGGTCATTTTATATGTGATGGCCACAGAGTACACATGCCCACTCAATGGTGTCTACTGCCCCACTGATCAGTACAAAGTTATTATTGCTCACGCATACACATTCCATTCTGCTCTCCTTGGCTTCCAGGTTACTCAATGCCACACAAACCATTCTTGTTATATTAACAATGGTTGGAGTTTTCCTGGACAGACCTCAGGTATACCACATAGATAGTCAATGGTGTGGTATTAGCCAGAGAGAAGGAGAAAGTAGGTAGAGCTGGACAAAAGAGGGGAAAATGTATATGGAAAGAGACTTTGCTTTGGGTGATGGGCATACAATGCAGTGCATGCCAATAATGTTTGTGGAGTTGTACACTTGAATCCTGTATGGTTTTGTGAACCAATATCATCCCAATAAATTCAATTAAAAAGAATAACTGCCTCATCTGCAAGGAATTATGGAAATGGCTAATACAACACTGTGCTTCTTGGGAAAAATGTATGGACAGTCAAGAATACTATTCATGCTGTATGATTAGAAACAATCAAGTTTACATATCAAAATTAAGTTGGTGCCCCCCCCAAATGTCAAGAAATGAACTCAGTTTCTGGATCTGAGTCAGTTTTCAGACCCAAAATCTCTTAACATGAAAAGTGACCAGTTTCCTAAAAAGAAGAATCCTGAAACGCCATGGTGATAGTCACATATATAAAAAGATTTTCCAGTCTTTCAGTTATCTGTGCACTGGAAAAAGTGTCTAGATGATTTTAGGACTTTTAGACATAGGATCAGAATTGTCATTAAGGAAAAGTCATTATGGCCCCCATGCTAAAGGAGGCAGAGCAGGTAACAATTCAAGTATTGACCAAGGCCCAGCTCACTGTGTCCCTGCATGCAGGGAACCACCTGTGACTATTTCCTTTGTCCTTGAATGTTTAATTGGGGTTTGACATATTTAGCAATTGGCTCAATCCTCATGTTAGGACCTCAGTGTGTGTGCTAGAAACTGTAACAATAGAGAAAGTCACATGTAGAATATGCAACTACTCTCTCCTCTCCTTAAGAGGAAATAAAAAATAATATTCTAGTGATGAACTGGTGTGGGGGGGATGAATGCCACTCTTAAGGATTGAAAAGAAGAGGTTGTACTCACTTTTTTAATCTCCATTTAATTGGCTTGTCAGGCCCCCACAGAAACTGAAGAGCTCCTGGAGTATTGTAAATGGCAGAGCCATGTCAGGTATGGTATCTTGGATTAAGTTCTCAAATGTAGTGCACAGCTAATAATTTGGAGAATTTTCTCTCATCTATCACAATCAAAGAAACAAAAACAAAAGAAAAATATTATAATCATTTATATTTTGGTAGAATGGACAACAATATATATTATTGTTTGTCCCATGGCTGCTAACTCCCTTGTCTTCTATCATCCCACAAAACATCACCTATATCCATTACTTCAATGAGCCAGATACAAAAGAGGCATTAAGATTCATGCCTTATAAGAGCATGGAAGTCAAATTCAATAAGATACAATGGCTTTTCACATATGTACCATTTTAAAGATCCAAGGCATCAGGGATGAGTTAAGATATCCCCTTCAAAGTAAAGCATACATTATTACACCCTGCACCTCCCAAGACAGAGTAGGAAGCCTGATGCCTGATAGTCCTCTTCAGGTCATGGAAGCAGTGTATTCCAGCACAGGCGGTTCAGTGCTGGCCCATATACCTGGAGCTATAAAAGGCTTCTGGCTTTGAATGAGACCAGAGAAGAAAAGGGGTCTGTGGTAGGTTTTTCTCTTCATACAGTTTCCTGTATGACATGCCTATGTAAGGATTGTGTCTAATTTTTATTGTTATTTTGCTTGTTTTAAATGTATTGAATTGTGGGATTCCTTATGTATTCTAAACACAATCCTTTGTCATATTTTATATTATGTTAAATATATTATATTATTTTATTATTAATCATACAGTATACATTTGAAAATATTTTCCTAGTCTGTGGCTAACTTGTTTTGTGATTTATGTCTTCTATCAAACAGATTTTTGTTTGCCTAATTTATTAGGGTTATTTTTTCTTTTTTTGTTATTGCTTTCTATAGCAATATATTTTGGCTATTCTTAGCATGATAATATTCTATTTTCTACTTTTATTTTTGACTTTCACATATGTCTTTGATTGATCAATTAATCTGTTGTATACCTAAAGGTAGAAAATACCAATAAGTGTTTTTTTCCCATATCAATATACAGTTGTTCTAGTATAATATCCTGAAAATACTTTTTATTCTCAATTAATTGTTGTCTTCAATGAACTTACCATTCTTTTGTAATATTCTCTGTCTTGAAGTCAATTTTTTTTCTATTCTTAATGTAGAAACTCTAGCTGTATTATGCTATTTATTTTCAATTTACCACACCAGAGGTTTGTCCATTTTATTCCTTCCTTTATTTGGGGTTTTATCAATTTCTTATTAATATTCCATTTCAATTCATAATAGGTTTTTACCACAACTCTTTGTAGCATTTTAAATAATTTCTTTGAGGACTACAAGTATGCAACCTTAATTTATAAGTCTACATAGAATTACTAACAAACCACTTTCTGAACAATGCAGGAAGCTTACAAACATATTTCTATTACCCCTGCCTTAAGTTGTATATATAGTACATTTATCTATTTATAAATCACAAAGGATATTATAATTTTGCTTTTAAAATTCATCTACTTAAAATTTAAAAGATGTAAAAGGGTAAAGTCATATGTTTGTCCACATTTTCACCATTTCTAGCACTCTTTTTTTCATCCTGTAGATCACAGTTTCCATATGCCGACATTTTACTCAGGCTAAAGATCATTTATAGCACTTTTTGAAATGCAGAGCTTGTTGCAACTAATTCTCTCAATTTTTTTTATTTGAAATAAATGTTATTTTGTCTTGCATCTTGAGATGTTTTTAGATATCAAATTATTGGTTGATTGGTTTTTTTAAAAAAGTTGTTTGTGTACTTTAAAGATGTAATTTTCTTGTCTTTTGTTATTGCTTCCAATAAGAAATCAACCATCGTGTGTATTATTCTTCTCACCTTTAATATGCTTTTAATTTTCTTATCTGCTTCCAAAGTTTTCATCCTCTGTTTTTCTGCAATTTTCCCTTACTGTTCTTGATGTTACATTTGACATGCTATGGACAATTTAGAATTATCTTCCTCTGAAGAGTATTGATTTCCCTTCAAACAAATAGCTAACTTAGCAGGACTCATATTCCTGTGGTTGCTCAGACTCCCACTCTCAATTTTGCGACAGTTCTTGGCATTGTGACCACACATCTCCTATTCCAGGGTCAGTCAAGAATGTGGGCAAAGTTAGAATGGAAACTTTGTGGGCTCCATCTTTCGGGGCTCCTTTTCTCCAGGATTCCCCTGCCCCCCACAAACGTCCAGATACTGCAGTACCGTACTTTATCCTCTTGTTCCTCAAGTCAGCAGAACTGCAGGCTCCTTCCTGAGTTGTAGCCATTCCGTAGTTAATGAACTGAGAGTGACTCTCATGGAAAGTGAGGGGAAGATATGAACTTTAATCTTTTTCCCTGATATTATTTTCTTTAGGGCTTCCAGACAGTGACTTTAAAAATATTTAGTCCAGACTTATAATTGCTATGTGTAGGGAGGCTAGTTTTGAGAAGCTGAAGGCTTGGTTTTATTGCTAGATTGAGCTGTGTGGAAGAGGAAATTCCCTCATGTGCATTCAAAACTGTCATTTTGTTTAGTCTAATGAATGCTGGCCCTGCCACATCCCAAAAATAAGAGACTTATAAGCCAGACTTTTGACTAGCAGCTGGAACGTTGGGGCATTAGCTGTGTTTTCCAAACTTGTCACTCCTCAGGGAGAACCTGAGAATTGAGGGTTCCCTACTGATTGTATGGCAGATGGGGTTTATAACAAGAATGTGTCTCAGCTTTTCCTACTAGTCAAAGTGGGTAGTTTCTCACTTGCTCAGTTTGCAGGAGCATCTCAGCCAGTCTTCGGACTTCTCACAAAGGATATTGATTTTGGTGTAGCTGGTCGGTGGGGAGAAGAGTCTGGAGCTTCCCATTCTGCCATCTTGCTGACATCCACACCTTGAGTAATTTTTTAAATATATTCTCAAAGTGAGAATAGATATTTTCCTCACTTTTTTCCAATAGCTATGAAACATAATGGTAATGAATAGAACAGTGTCTTTTCTTATTTTGAGCAATAAATACATTTTACTATTTGATATTAGGAAAGGACATATTTATGGAAAAAATTACAAGATTAACAGGTTAGGTCACATTAATATATGAAAATAGATATTTTAGATGAATATTCAGCAATTGTGTTGCCACATATTACGGTTCCTAGAAATAGAAAAAGCCCTATAAGTCTTAAATGTATCACTTCTGAGATGTTACTTCTCAGACTTTTTCTTTTATAAAGTAAAACATTCATTTCCCAGATGAAGCTTATAATCTTTATCTGTAAAGATGAGAATCTTTACTAATACTCTCACTTTGCTTTCTCGCATAATAAAACAGCTGCCATAAAACATAAGTCAGATAATAGCTGAGCAAAATAAAAAAGAGGCTTGACAAAGGATTTTATTTAGCATTTCAAAATGTTATTCATCAGATATTGGTACTCTTAGAAGCTCAGATTTAAATTGCTTTTGGTTGATTTGATTATTTGGGGTAAAATGTCAAGATAGTAAATAACTCCTCTATTTGAAAGATTCTTTTCCTTTGCTCTTTCCCCTTACAGTTCATTACTTCATGTACATTGTCCCATCCTGCAGGCCAGCAGGACAGCTGAAAACAGTGGACATTAAGTTGATGAAGAAGTGTTTCTACTGAACAAGATGGGCACTATCAGTTTAGATGAGAATTGACTTTAAACTTTAAGCAAATGAGGAAAAAGTCAGTCTTTAAAACCATAGTTTGATGAGTTCCCTGAAAGCTGGGCATGTGTGCCCTGCAGTTTGCAAACACAGAGCCTGAAAGCCATTTCACTGACTTGAGTCACAGTACATTTTACATGGAAGTGGAAAGCGGCCATTCAGTCTTTAGCAAGATAAAAGCAAGTGCACACCACCAACTGAAGGCCTCTGGGCACGGAACTGAATGAACCTTGCCCGTTTTGAAAACCTGAAAAGATAAAACACAGAGAAATGCAAGTGGGGAGCTGAATTAACTGAAGCAGAAAGTCTTGTTTGGTAGTTCAGTTGAAAGGAAATCCTTTGAAAGCAAGCAAGTGGGGAAAAGAAAGGGATCAGTAATGGCAACCAAAACAAACAAGAAAATCCTCAATGAAAAGATAGTCATTTTCACCACAGGTCTTAGTAAAACTACATCATTTTGAATTCCCCAATTTATGGCTGCATGCTGCTCTTTGGTGAAGGAAAGTAAAACAGCAAGACCCTGGGTTTTTATTGCTTCAAATGACCCATCTCATCATGAGGTGATCTACCACAGTGTTAAATGTGTGTTACAGCTTGTCACAGATTGACCTTTCAGAGCACATTTAAAAGAGTTCCAAACCTTGAATTTTAAACACACATGTTCACTTGTCCAAAACGATTTTTCAGTTTAAATAAAAATGTGGTGTTTACAATGGTTTCAAGTATGTTGTGCTAAATTAACACCGATACATACAAATGTGCATTTAAAAATAATTTCCTATTAGGCAAAAACAAATAGTCACCTGAAAACACTTAATGATTTCAGGATCATACAGCTTACATTTCATTTAGCCATGTCATAAGTTATAAAAGTTGAGACATTTGCCTTAGAGAAACAAGGATTGAATTGACTTTTGTAATGTGAGAAATAGGATAAACCAGGATTGTAACTTCACAGAGTTAAATGTTGCAAATGCACAGCCAGAACCACTAGTAGTAAAATAGGATGCCCATAATTTCCAGGGTCCCTTGAACTTTGTTGTGATTTATAGTGAAGGTAATGACTAGGACAATGTGGTGATTGCATTATAATGTGAAAATATTAGGATGGCTGTGTTTATTAAATGACAGAAATTTCCTGATTGTTATGTATGTTTGGTTTATACAATAAATGATACTTGGAGCACCTTCTTGTTTCATTACGTACCATGGTCCATCAGGATGCATGCATGGATTTCTCTACCTGAGATATTCCACTTTCTCAAAGTGGGCTCTGGTCTAAATGGAGCCAATGATTGAAACATAAGTGAAGTCAATTTAGTGCAGAGAACAGGATCCATTTTAGTAACATGAGGACACATTCCACAGATGGATTGTGTTTATTAATTCATTTATACAATTTCTTATTTTATAAATTGTTAACAAATAAAGACTGATCATATCACAAGGCACAGTGATTCACCAGTAAAACTGCTATGCTTGTTTCCACTTACCATAGTCTTATCACAGTGGTCATTGCTAATAAGTATTTAGTGTTTAAATCACACAGATAAGATATAAAATTATTCATATTATACCTTGTTAGTTCCCTAATTCCCTAACTACACACACACACACACACACACACACACACATACACACCACCAGTCACAGTTTTTAAATAAGATCTAGATTTTCAAGCTAATAAGTGAATATACTTTGAGGTAGAATATTAATATGATTCTATTTCTTTCATAGTATTTATTATGTATGTATGGTTATTTCTGTCAGTAAAATATAAATAAAAATATGTAATTTTGTTCATATTGTTGCAGGTGGGCACAGAGAACCATGTTCTTGGTGATCATAAACAATGAATTGAACTGAACACACAGAGTTTATAGCAGAGAGAAAGAGAGAGAGCAGATTTATTAAGCAATAGTACACTCCACAGAATATCGATCAACCCCAAGCAGAGATTGACCCTCAGTGGTCAGAGAGATTCTATTTTTATAGTGCAGATATTTCCTAGCTAGTTTTGGCAGGCTTTTATTGTGCATGTGCCACTAATTATAATACTTTTAAGCTACTGCGTGTGCAATCTCCCATGATTTTCCTTTATTGCCACGATGGGTGGTGCACAATGTTAATTTATTGTAATACTATTATAATGAAGTAGGGGTCATGTAGCGTCTTCTGTGTAGGTGCATTCATGATTTACCATGATTCCTCACTTTTCCAAAACGCCAGGACAACTGGTCTTAGAACAGAGTCTCTGTCCTATACCAATGACCTTTGTCCCAGGCCTGGGGTGCCTCTGGAGTTTCCTCACTCCTAACTATCTCCTGCCTCAATATGACATATTTGTGCAAGTTATTAAGGGTTTGAAATGAGCAACAAGTTTGTAAAATAGATGAAGATTCTATATTGTTGCTCATTTATAGACAAAAGCAATTTTTAAGGGTAAAGAAACGTGTTCAAATTAATTCAAATATTATATTTTTCAGTTATTTCATTAGACTTTTTAAATAATTTCTACTTTACTGCTTAAGCTTCCTATCTTTTCATATATTCATTCATAACAAGTACATTTTTTCTTTGCCTCTTGAGCATTGTTATGAGTCCTTGCTTGCTAATTCTAACATCTGGGTCATCTGGAGGTAGTCTTACATTGATTTTTTTTCTTTTGAAAATAGGCCACATTTTTCTTATTCTTTGTTTGTAGAATCTAATACAGTGTTGAATTGTCATATTGTACAGACTCTATATAAGAATTCTGTTATTTTTCTCTGAATAGGGCTGATTTCTATGGTTGTTTCAGCAGGTATTCAAGTTGGTTGGTTTCAAACTGTAAAGTTCTTGTGCTACATCTCCAATCTCAATCCAGTTCTTCATTCTGTAAGGTGTATTCTTTCTTATCTGCCCCAAACATGTGATGGTACAGGGATCAGCAGGGTTATAGGCAAAGTTTATACACAGACATGGATTCATCCCTCAATTTAAGAGACTGCAGTTCCCTCAATCTGTCTTCCAGTTCTTTAGGCTAAAAGGAATGTGGGTTTGTCCACTAGTGGTAGAAGGTAAATAGGTTTCAATGTCTAAAACAGCTGAGAAAATGATCATAAGAATGCTGACAAATTTACCACTTATTTCGCAACCAGGAAACTCCACTAAAGTAAGGAAATGCATCACAGGTACAGACTGCCTCAGTATCTAAGAAAAGGTCCAAGCTCTGGAGAGATCAGTAGAAGCTCCAACTATCCTCCCTCTGTAAGTATATAGGTTTTTTGTTAGAGCAAGACACACAACAGGTGCACAAAATACCTCAGAAACAGGGGATTCAAAATGGAGATTTTATACCATGCTGGTCAAGTAGGTATATTAAGGAATATCAACAAGGCACATATTATCAGGGCCAAGCACGAAGATAAAGAGAACCTAGTCAGATACAGCAATAATTTACTTAACTTTATGCTGTAACCATAAAACAGAAAATAAAAGTGACCAAAATATATTGTTATGTTTTATATTATCATAATAAATGGTCTTTTGAAAATGCACTCAGATCAATTTGTCCATGTACTTTTAATTTGATAAAAAATATTTTTAAAGGTTCCAAAGAGGGAGAGAGAGAAACAGTGATGTGAGAGAGAAACATCAATGGGTTGCCTCCTGCATGTGCCACAACTGGGGATCAAACCTGCAACCTTGGCATGTGCCCTGACTAGGAATCAAACTGGCAACCTTTTGGTGTATAAGACGATGCTCCAATCAACTGAGCCACACTGGCCAGGTGATAAAACATTCTAGTGCACAATGAAAATACAATAAAAACATATTTTTGAAAGAAAGTTGACAACTACTATTCTAAAATGCAGGTTGCTACATGTTGATTAATAAAACACAATGAAATAATGCTGATTAATGAAACATAATATGTTTCATTTTATGGAAAGTCAACAGTGTCATTAAGATATCTAGTATAATTTTGCAAATAGTGCACACCTATGATCATTCATTCTGATCTATCATTGATCAAAACAAACAATTTAAAAACCAGTAATGCAGCCGAACAATAAAGAAGAAAAAAGAAAGAAAACTTAAAAATATAATTATTCTGTCTACATTTGAATTCAGAGGGAATGTTTTTCCAATACAATGGTTAGTTGATATTTTTATCAACTGAGTGTAGTTCTATGACCAATTAATTACAATCATAATTATTTGTATCAAATTATATTTATTGCTATATCTCAGTAAATATATCACCTGTACTAACATTGGAAGATAAATATGGTTCAACATTTAAAAATTCTCACAGGACCCCAAATCATGATGCTCTCAAATTAACAGGTACTTGAAGGAAAAGTATAAAATATCGCAATGATATAAAATGAGGATATTAATCACAGCCCCATATTCTTAGAGCAAGGGATGAAAAGGCCAGGCACAGGTTTTGGTCTCCATCTCTAAGAGTTAGGGCAGGCCACCAGTGTGTACACAGACTACCTCAGAACCAGGGAGTCCAGCATGGAGTCTCAGATGGAGTCTTTTACGGTTTTACTATTGTGTAGATAATTGTGCTATAAACCCACTTCACTGGCAGAATCTCTGGGGAAGGGGAGGGTAGGAGGAGTCTCAAGGACACTACATTAAAATAAAATATTACTACTATCAATATGAGAAAAAGCTGACAGGAACTAACCCTAATTGAGTAGCTCACCAACTGGTCCATTCTTCCAAGTTTTAGAGTTCCTCTAGAATCTTCTTGCTTTTGTCCACTTTTCAGAGCCTCCAGGTAGTTGTGTTTTTGTAGAGCAAATAGTTGGTATTCAAGGGAAGATCATTTTGTTTAGATCTTAGTCACAGTGCAAAAAGAGCTACAATTTTATACATGAACAAGTATGGCCAGTAAAAGAAAAACTAGGAATAGGGTCTTGGTTATAATAACCTAGTACACTAATTTATTCAAATTTTATTTTTTATTATGAAGTATTAGAGAGTAGGATTTCAATTTTTGCATTGATAAAGTGGTATGTTTTTAAAATAGTCTCTATCAATCTATTTCAATCATTCAACTTTCTACTCATTTAAGAAGTAAAAAGAAACAAATTGTAGTGGCTGGTGTTGCTAATACACTAATTCTCATCATTAAATATCTTATGTACCAACATCACTCTATTATATAACAGCCATTATTTCTTAATGAAGATGTGATAGATAATATCCTGAGCAATTATCAATACTATTATTGTCCCATTTAATCCTCACATGGCCTACAAATAGATGGCTTTATTATTCATATTTTATAGGTGAGGAAATGGAAGCAATACAGGTTAAATAACTCTTCTGACAACACACATCTAGTAAGCATCAGTGTGACAATTGAATCCCAAAGCCTGGGAATTGACTACCTAAACAAACAAATCCCAACACACAAAAAAAGCTATATTCTGAAGTTAGCATCTCTTTTTACTAATGAAACATGATAGAGAGAAATGTCCATTTCCCACCAAGGACATGTATAAACTCAGGAGCATTTTGTTACTGTATTTTCTGTTCATAGAAGGTGTCCATGATACTACACCATAATATCTGGAAATTATTACTATTATTGGATTTATATTTTGGGTTAAACTCTTGACATGTTCAAAGGTTATAAACATCAATAATCATGTTACAAGAAGATAACTATTAGGCTTGCAGCAACACGCACATACGGCCATGGGTAATAGGAGAGGGTTGGAAGTACAGGATGGAATTCCTGCAACTCAGCATGGGCTGGATGCTCCTTACCAAAGGGCGGCAGTAAGATTGGCTGATGAAAACAAGAAGTTGAGTGTCAAAGGTAACCATGCCATGTCAATATATCATAAATAAACTGTTTTTCTTAGATTAAGTTTAAGGAATTTTCTGTTACTCCTGCCCACGGATTTGGGCATCGAGCAAGAATTGAGTCTAATAATTTTTTTCAAAACTTCTACTTTAAATTTTTTCATTAACCATTTTACTTTGTAATAATTTTAGAATCACATGAAGTTATAAAAAATAATAGAGAGATCCCATTTCCCTTTACCCAGTTTCCCCTAATGGAAATGTCTTGCAAAAGTATAGAACAATATCACAAAGAGATTGTCTACATTGATAAAGTCAAGATACAGAACATTTCTATCATCACAGGAATCGCTCCTGTTACCCTTTATAACACTCTCTACTCCCAGTGCTTTCTTGATACCTGGAAAATGCTGATCTGTTCTCCATGTCTAAAATTTTGTCAATCAAGAATGTTATATAAATGAAATAAAACAGTATAACCTTCAAAGATTAGTTTTCCCACTCAGCATAATTTTCTACATATTCATCAAGCTGCATGTATCAATTCATTCCTATCTGTTGCTAATTAGTATTCTATCATATGGATTTACCGGACTTTGTTTACCATTCAACTATTGAAGGACAGTTGGGTAGTATCCAGTGATTGGCTAATAAAAATAAAGCAGCTATAAACATCCATGCAGAGGAATTGTATGCATAAGTTTTCAATCTGTAGGATAAAGGCCCAAAAAGACAATTGCTCAGTTATATGATAGGTATGTTTAGTTTTTGTTTTTTGGAATTGTCAAAGTGTTTTTCAGAATGGCTGTGCCATTTTAAATTCTCGCCAGTAAGGTATCAGTAGTGCCCTTTCTCTACACTTTCAATAACATTTGAAATTCCTACTAATTTTTATTAGAACCATTCTGATAGATGTGGTTGTATATATTGATATTTTCATTTGTATTTCTTTTATTAATAATGATATTAAACATCTTTTTATGTTTATTTGTCACCTGTATACACTCTTTGGTGAAATGCCTCTTTCTTTTTTTTTGCCAATTTTCTAATTTTTTTAACTGTTGAATTTTGAGAGTTCTTCACACATTCTAGCCTTTTGAAAGATATGTGGTGGGCAAATATATTCTTTCACTCTGCAGTTTGGTTTTCATTTTTTTGACAAAGTTATTCACATAGAAAAAATTGATGAAATGCAAAACTTCTACCTTTTAGTTGATTGCTACCAAACTTTGAGAAATTGAATCAGTGCTCTGGTCCTCACAGTCTCCACAGAAAATAGAAGTTAAATATAACAAAGTAAAGAAAATATGGAATCTTACAATACTAAGAAATAAATATTATTCATTGAAATGTGACTTAGAAATTTAAAATTGATAAAAGAGACAGCTAAAGTAAAGCAAATATTATAATTCAATCTCCTAATATATGGCATGCTAAATAATTTATTGGTAGAAATGCACCATATATTTTTATTAAAGATACCATTATAAGTCGCTTAGGAGTTAAAGTCACTTAGGAGAAAAATGAGGCCCACTCCTACAGTGACCTAGAAAGTTAACTTCTGCATGTTGTTATTGAACAAAGGGCAGATAATGTTAATACATCTATAAAATAGGGAAGGGATTTTAACATGAGCATTTTTATATTTGATCATTGAGACCCACATTTGGAGCCTTTTGGGCCCCACATAATTGTTTCATAAAAAAAACAATGATCTTTAAAGATGATTTAAAGAAGAACTCTAAATTACAACTGGCAGAATTAAATAATTACTTTGGGCCACCATATTCTGACTGTGTAAATAATGGTATATTTTTATATCAGACCCTTAGGAATGGCTTAGAAATACACGAATTATTCCATATATATTAAAAAAGAATTATTACATATAAAATGAGAGCACATTTATTTTAAGTCTAATGAATCAAAAACTAAAAAAAAAGATTAGTTTTCATCTTATATAACTCATATCATCATTTAAAATATGTCACTAAAGAAGAATAATGTAGAAAATAAAAATTGGGTTAAAATTCTTTTATTATGTTTTTTCATATTAAAAGGAGGGTTTTTCTAACTTCAGATCCTAATGAAAGGAAAGTTAACTAGAATTTATTAGGTATGAAAATTAGAAAATGGGCAAATGGGCAGTTGTGCGATGTCTTGGAACAAGTTATACAAATGAGACTGCACATTTACATCAAAGGAGTAAAGGTCCGGGAACAATGGATGATAATCACTTTATGCCACTTTCTTTTAGTTAAACATTATAGTACAACTTTATTAAATATTTCTCATTAGAGGTTAAGAATCTTGGACAATTTATAGAAACTGAAAAAATAGAAGCATAGTAATTATATCAGTATTTATTAGAAAGCATCAATATTTATTAGAAAGGACTAAAACAAATGCATTTTAAACAACATAAATTCTTGTATTCCTCTCGGTAATGTTAAAAAAATTAACATTGTGAATAAATGACAATTATTACTGCAATGGAGGTGGGGAATAGATTTCAATCAAGTTAAATCTAATACCTGGTACAATACTATATTTTTTCTTGTTTTGACTTTGAGGTAGCAAAACAGCTGGAAATGATTCTATCTCTTGGAGATTATTGTGGCATTGTGTCGTACTCTTCTTGGGTATAGTTAATCTCCCTAACATGTAAGTCTGTTACCAAATTCATGAACTACTTTTATTTCAAGTACAAGCCACCTAGTATTTTCATATCTTTAAAAATAATACAACTTAAAAATGAAATTAAAACTCCAAAAGCTATATTGCCTAAATTTATTAATCTTGCTGTGGGAAATGAGTCCAAGAAAAACTGTGATGGAAGATATTTTTGATTAGAAAACAATGCACCTGTGATACTTTACTTTTCTTTGGAATAGGTGACACATATTGTTGGGACTGGACCTCTACAATTTATGAGACCATCCGTGAAACTGTCTAATAGTCAACAAAGATCTTCCATGATAATCAAATCCTGACAACTCTGACTATAGAGTAGGATGGAAGCTACTTGGTATATGGACTTTTAGCACAGCACCATTGTATGTACTCATCTTAAAAAAGCATCTAAAATAATAACTATTTATGTCCTGAGTTTATTTTCCTTAAGACAAAAGTTTAGCTTGCTTGACTACTTCAAGCTAATTTACTTTCCATATATTCTATTTATTTGACTGAGTCGACTTAATGTTTAATTTCCTCTTGCTTCATCAGGGACACCATTCTAAAAACTAGTTTGTTTGTCTTCAGTTAAGAGAGTAATGATCTCAAGGGATCTCAAGATGTATTCCAAGCCCTAAATGGATCTCACTGGGCTTTTAAAGATATATTATGCACCCGTAGATGCAAATATGTTTACTGATCATTTATATTCAAAACTACAGTAAGTTCAGAGGGGATTAGAAAATAAAGAATATATTTATCTTTAATAAACTTATATTGTGTTTTAAAGAATTTAAGATTTCAACACAAGTGGAAAACAATACGCAAAATATTATTTCATGAAATCATAAATAAACAATGACTGCATTGAGAATATGAGGACATTTGAGCTAAAGTGCAGAAAGGAAGGAAAAAAACAGAAATATAATTATAATTTGGGGCATCAAAAGTATGCAAGTGTATGTATTCCCATAGTGAAGAAAGTAAGGAGAGAAGTGTAAGAGAAGGAAAATAAAAACCCACAGGATCTGCTTAAATTAAGGAATCAGGACATAAAAGGTACAAATGAATAGAAAAAATTATAAAGAATTGTAAACAGAAAACTTTATGTAAGGTCATGGAAGCCAATGAAGAATATTTGAGAAAGAAAAGAACAATCAATAACAATTTTTAATGCTGCAGAGATTTTTAGATGAGTGGAATTTTAAAATGGGTATTTTGGTGAATAAAGAGTTTAGGAATCTTCAACTTTTATTAAGGTTGTTGGAGTGCTATGCAAAACAAGTATTATTTAGCAATGGGGATAAGGATATGTAAGAGACCTTGATGAATTTTACTTCTGAACTTAATATTGTCCATCACCTTGATAGGTTGTAATTTAAGATAAGAACAGTAATACCAACAGTGCTACCTACAGTAACAGTAGTTTTATTGTAGGGACTGGATAGGAAATTGAGGAAACAAGAAAATTTTGTGAAGTGATTGGTAAGCACCAACTGTTCGGACTGCTCTCTGCAGACATCCTTGTTTCTTTTTCCTTGCAGAATGAAGTTTCTTGTCTGTATTCAGCAGCAATAACCTTTCATTCTCATGCTCATAGGTCTATAGATCAGCTATAGTGGTTCTAAGGATTAAGTAGAATGGCTTTACTTTATTCTGCTTTTGTATAGGTCAACTGAGGCTGCTTTGTCCCACATGCCTTATTCAGGATCTAGACTGAAGGTGCGTGGGTTGCCTGTGCTTTTGTTTTCTCATCACTGAGGTCAGAAGCCCCAAAAGGAGGCTACAGAAACATGTGTTGTATCTTAAGACCTACATTTAGATTTTGCTCTGTTGTTTCCATTGCTATTGAAATGGACCAAAGCAGGTCTCATGATCAAATCAAAAAGCAATGAGCTCAGAAGTACACTACACCCATAATGGGAGGTAGGAGGGAGGGAATATTTGCTGAACAATCATCTGATAATCACAGTCCACCCTCTTCTTCACAAATATTTCATCTGTCCTCTTGTATGAAAAAAACTATGTGTGTGCATAGTTCTATTCTAAGATCACTAATGGACATCTGTTACAGCAGCATCGGATTTGAAGACAAGAATCATATGTGCCTTGAGCAGAGGCAGATCCTCTTGATCTGGAGACTTAAGAATCAAAGAGACAAGTCATTTACTCTCTACACACTCGACTTACAAGAGTGGAAGGAGCTAGAATAGCCACAATAAATATTTTCATTCCACAAGGAAAAGGGGTAGAGACGGAAGTAGTTAATGGCCCACAAAATTCTATATTCCTGTTGGGCAAATGTTGCCAGGTGCCTCTTCCCGGAGGGTAGATAATGTTCTTTGATTAACTACAGATTTGTCCCCTGGTAGTAGCTACCTGTTCTCCACTGATCTCTACCCCTCTTGCTACTTCCTTCTGGGAGGTCCTTCTTAAACTATAATTCTCCTTAGCTACTTTTGAAGCAGTAATGTTTCGTGGCTAAGGAGTTCTCTCAGATGCTTCTTGTCCGTAGAAAGTGAGTAGCTCTCAGGTATTTTTACACTGAAATAGAGATTCCCATTTGTTCCAGGTTGCTGGTGAGTTTGTTAATATGGCCTTCTTTATTTTTTTTTTTACCTGTTATTTATTGGTTTTAGAGAGAGAGGAAGGGAGAGGGAGAGAGAACATTATTTATTGTTCCACTTATTTATGTATTCATTGGCATAGTGGGACAATGCTTTAACCAACTGAGCTAGCCAGCCAGAGCAATGTACGTTCTGTAAACTGTGGATTTCTGATGTATTTGATGCCAGTGACCTGAAACTGTCAAAAGGCAGAACCAGGAGTTTTAGAATTTTTGTTGTTTGTTTGGGTGTGCTGTTGTTTCTCTTGAGAGAGAAAGTTACCTTTCTTTTTGCATATCAGGCTTCTGGAGGACCACACCCTTGTACTTTCCAATTACTCTGGCTCCACCTTAAAGAATATACTAAAGGTCACTTAAATTCACTTAGAGATCTTAACTAAGGGTGTTAAGTTCTTATACAGTGCTGGGACTTTGGTCTTTTTCCTGAAGCTGTGAGTTAAGCTCTTCTCTGGACTCCCTGCCCTCCCAACCCCCACCGTATCTTTACCAAATGCAACTAGTAGCATCTATCTCTGGCTACTCAAAATGTTCTCTCCCAGTACTGGAGATTCATTAGATATTCGTTCTATCAAGTAACCATAGGAAAATGTTTTATTAAGTATTTTGCTATTGTACACCATAGCTCACTATTTATGCAGTCTCTCACAAGGGTTTCCTTGTTATCTATTAACCAGTCTCAATGCTGATGTGAACCACTCTAAGGGTTTGTGAATTCAACATCCCTATTCTAGCTATCAATTAACTTATTACTGAGCTATTTTTATAGAAAAAAAAAGAAACTGCCCCAAATTCAGTGACACACAAGATTAACTATCCTCAGTTAGAATTTTCATGTTTTTCTCCACAACTATTTATTCTCCCAGGTGTTCAGATTGTGTGGGGGACTCTGCTCCACCTGTCTTATTTGGAGCTCAGGCTAGAGGGACTGAAGCTATGTGGAGTATGGTCCTAATGGAGGACATCGAAAGTCCCCAGAGAGTTCAGGAAAAACACTTGATGCCTCTTAAGGTCTACATTTGGAATGCATGTTCGGCCTCCAATGGACAAAACATTTGTCATATAGCCAAGCCCCAGATCAATGAGTTATAGAAATGTACTCCACTTAGAGTAGGACAGGAAATTTAGCGACTACTTGCTGAGCAATAATGCAAACAGTCACACTGCCTCACTTACTCTCAGGTTCTCAGGTCCTCACCCATTTGCTTCTCTCAGCTCTCACAGTGGGATAGCTGTTTGCCATCTTATTCCAACTATACCCGCATTCTCCCCTTTTAAAGAGACCACTGCCATTGCCCTGGCAGGGTAAGTTAATGAAGGAGTGTTCCTGGCCAATACCCTGCCTCCAGATAATAGGATTGTCAAATGAGTATCCTCTGCATCTACCTGGCATTATTGTATTTATTGTCATTCAGGCATAAACCACACTCCAGAGAGAAAACATTAGATTGTTTTTCAAATCGTGTTCACTGTAAAATTATAAAATAAGAAATAATTTATGAGGTTAAACAGAATTCTAAAAAATATATTTTTGAAGAGGTGCTTGTTAATCAGGTTGTACTTGCTCTGAGATACACTATTGGCAATAGCAACTGACATTAAAATAACAAGTTGGGGCATAAACTTTATTAGCATTTTGAAATGAAAGTGAGAAACCTATGAGGAAAAGAAAAGGCAACAACTCTAATATAATTCTTTTATCTTGTGCAGATGGAGCTTGAAAGGAGAACCTTTGATCCACTTATCAGACAAATTAATCATAACAACCTCTGCAATGAACATATTTTGGGGACCATTATTGGTTTATAATAAAATATAGAAAAGCAATTAAATGTCAGGATACTCCCTGTTGAGGCAATCTCCATTTAAAAAATTCAATCTCCATGGACAAAATTGCTGATATTTCTCAATAGATGTTTACTTGTCAGAAAAAGTCAGAATTGGAAATAGAAAGCTTACTGAAAATTTTCAACAAACAACAGCCAGATATCTTCATAACTCATATTTCTTTATCAAATTCATTGCACATAAAAATCATTAAGGTGTATCTATTGGAACTCTAATCACATTCCTAAAAGACTTTCCCAAAATTTCTAAGTTTTTACGTCCACACACACATTGCTTATGTAATGCGGGGATGGGGGGAAACTTAGACATGAATATAGACTATTACAAACTAGGGTAGCCAGTCTTCCACAGTATAGTAAGTGGATAATTAATTTGTGTAAGTCTATGGATTTTAGTTTTTATTAATAAAGAAAATTTCATGAGGTAATTCATTTTAAACTGCATTTTTAATGGAGGTGAGTGAAAAAATCAAGTGGGTATAAATATATTCATATGATTGTGAATGAAAAATTTTTCTCCATGAAAAAAGTACAGAGGCCAAAAATATTATAAATTATTTTAAAATCATATATTCATAATTCCATCTAATTAAATGACATTAGTCTTAATTTATATTTTAAATTGTATTAAAATCCAAACTATCATATTTTTATCTTCCTTTTCTTAGATAAGTCCCTTTAACATTTCATATAATAAGGGCTTGGTGACGATGAACTCCTTGAACTTGACCTTATCTGGGAAGCACTTTATCTGCCCTTCCATTCTAAATGAAAGCTTGGCTGGATAGAGCAATCTTGGATGTAGGTCTTTGCCTTTCATGACTTCAAATACTTCTTTCTAGCCTCTTCTTGCCTAAAAGGTTTCTTTTGAGAAATCGGCTGATAGTCTAATGGACACTCCTTTGTAGGTAATTCTCTCCTTTCCTCTTGCTTCTTTTAGGATTCTCTCTTTATATTTAATCTTGGGTAACTTAATGATGATGTGTCTTGTTGTGTTCCTCCTTGGAAGATCAAAAACATGAACAGTAAAATGACAACAAAATCACAACTATCAACAAATGAACCTAAAAGAAAACAAAAACAACGAAAATAAAAATGAAACAAACAACCAGAGCAGGAACAGAATCAGAGAAGTGGACATCACGTAGAGGAATTACAGTGGGGAGGGGGAATGGAGGAATAGGGGGAAAAGGTACAGGGAAGAAGAAGCATGGTTAGTAGGCATAAGGTAGACAGGGAGAGATAAAAATGGTATGGGACACAAAGAATTCAAAGAACTGATATGGGACACAGAGAATTCAAAGAACTGTACAACCCATGGATGTGAACTAAGGGGGGGAATTTCTGGGGGTTAGGGGGCAGAGTGAAGGGGAGTTAGAGGGGGGAACTGTAATAGCATAACCAATAAAAATATTTTAAAAAATAAAATAAAATCCAAACTATCAGAAACTTGGAATCAGAGAAGTTTTTGAAGAGGATGATTTAAAAATCTTAATAGACCCAATCAGCTGCCTGGCAGTGAAAATCTAACTGAAAACACAAACTAGTGGGAAGGAAATTCACTTTTAAAGAGAGCATGCTATATACCTGGTATATAGTGATTTCTGTGAATTATTTTATTTAGTGCTCACAACAGAGGAAGTAGATTCAGTTATCCCCAATTTATCAATGAGAAAGCTGAGGCTCTGAATTTAATTACTCTCCTCTATAAGTACATAGCAGAGATAGGATTGAAACCAAGAACTCAGTGACTCAAAAAGTTTTTTCAGCAACATATTTTCTCCCTGATGATATATTATTCTCTACAGAAACCTCATAGCAATAAGAACATTGGGAAATGTTAACCATTAAATGACCTTCATTTTCTCTCTATAATGGTTGAACAACTAATTAGAGATGTGTTGTAGACATTAGGGCATAATAACTTTTGGAGAGAAGGAAAAATGCAGGCTAGACATAAAGACACATGTAGATATATGAAAATATTTTTGTGCATATTGTAGCTGAAATGATGTGTTTCAAATATAAGGCCCCCAGGTGTCAGATAGCTAGCTCAGTCTGAGAGATAATTAATGAATAGGGCTGGAGAAAAAAAATTAGAAGAAGGAATACTAAGAGTTTAGCATTCAGAAATAATAATTTTAAAAAGTACAAAAGGAAAGATTATCAAAGTTAGTCAATTACAAGTTCTTTCACAAAGATAAGCATTATTTACTGGACTGCTTTAAATTTTAATATCTGCTTGATATTTTAAGGTGCCAAGTAAATTGCAATTGTTTCCACCAAGCTTTAGGGATTGTGGGTGTGGAGTGACAAAGTATCAGCGTAGATGTTTCTTTTTTTCTGCTCCCCACCAGATTGATGGCAGAATCAGACAATTATCTCACTTCCTCTCATGGTGAAGAGCTTGCTGACTGCTGGCAGGCCTTTGGGAGGTGCACCTCTATGCAGCGGTCTCCAGTTCCATCAACCACCCTATACAGGCCTTAAAAGCCTGAGTGGGCAGCTTGATAAAACCACCTAGATCTGAATCCTTAGGGCCAGAAAGAGACACTCAAGTCTTGATACCACTGTGTTCATAAATATTCTTGTCCTTCTATGTTTCAAAATAAAAAAGAAAACCCCTCATTTTTCTACTACCAGTCTCCTCTTTTGCATTAATATGTTTTTGAATACATTCATTTCTTCTATGCATTTACATATCTACTCTATGGTAATGAATCACAACATTAAATCTCTTAAGTGGGAAGAACATTTCTCTATATGCACACTGGATACTCTTGTCTCGAATTTAGCATGTGTAAAATATGGTTCAGAATTTCAAACTCACAGCATGCTAGCTATATGAAATCAAACTACCTAACTTCCCTGTGCCTCAATTTCTGTATTTCTAAAACTAGAATAAAAAACCCTTCCTTATGGGGTTGTTCTAGGAGCAAATGGGTTGTTACATACCATTGATATGCTTAAAATAGTGACTGGCATGTGATAAATATTCAACAAATTTATAATTATTACCTCTACAAATGTTCTAGTCTTTCTCTATTCACCCAGTTAGTCCGGGTAGCTGACTAAGCAGTCATAAAACCAACCTATAGTCATAGTCAATATACACATAAAAAGTTCATATCTTACTTAACATGTGATGAGGATCAGGTGACATTCTTGGGTTGTTTATATCTGTCAAGTGACTTAGGGACCTCTAGACCCTAAGTGGTTCAGCCATCTCAGCTCTAGATTACCACTGCCATCAAGGACAGGGAAGAAAGATCCAGAGCATTGTCACCTCAAGTTATTTTTGTTCCCAGGAGGGACACATATTGTATCTGCTCATAGCTTGCTGACAAGAAGTAGTTATATGATCTTATCTTACAACAAGAGACATGGGCAATATGGGAACATACATAGATAAATATTTGGTGACCATTAAATATTTTTGTCCCAACTAAGACATCACCATTCACTCAGAGAGTCAAGATGGATATTTTGAAGTTATTGCTGCCTTCTCCCCCTTCCTTCTCACCTATATTTTTGCTTCAACTAAGTCCTCTCATTTCCCTTCCTTTAATGTCTCTAAAATGAGCTTCCTCATTTCCACTAATGCTTCTGATCCAGTGGAAATAGATTGACATCCATTTTTTTAGCTGTCCTATGCCAGCTATCTGCCTATAATCTATCTTCCTCAGTACTTCCAGAGTTATAATTATTAAAATATGACTACAAAATTTCTTTCTACAAAACAGTTCTGTGTTCTTACATTTCCTTTGTTTGGAGCATCTCCTTATAGACATTGGTGACTTAGCAAGGAAGCAAAGAAAACACTGTGGGACTGTACCAGCAATTCAAATGCTCTGGCCTAGAAGTGACACCTCTTGATTTCCATTTACAGCTCGTTAGCCAAAACTGGCTTAAAAGGTCTTTAATGACCTAAAAACCTTAAGTCTCCCGGCCTACTTTCTATTCACTTTTATTATGACCTCTGTGTCCCAATTTTTTCTTACTTATTTCAAAAAATATTTATTGTATATATTTATATATGGATAATTATATTTTATGCTTTATTCATGTTCTTGTCTCCTCAAATAATCTAGTTCTATCTCATCTAAAACCAGAATAATATTTTTTAAAGAATACCCAAATATCCATTCTATAGCCACCCAAAGCTAAATTAACCTCATAATATGCTGATACACCTCTTGGTACAGTGTCACTACCTGAATTACTATCTATTGATTAATCTATCCTACATTACAGTGCTAGCCCTTCCAGGGTGAGGAACTGGTATAATCCATCTTTGTATCACCAGACTTTGGCACAAATTATGTGCTTAAAGTTGTGAATTAAACTAAAAGTTTGGCAACATTTCTATAGAATAAATGCTTGAGGGAACACTTCAAAACTGAAGTACTAATTTGAAAGCTTTTCTACAATTAGGCTTTTACTCCATAAATCACTGCCTTACAAGTAAACTGTGATAGATGCATTGGCTCAGGTTGTTCAATATCCATCTCAACTTCTTTCTCAACATGCTCTCTGATAATGCAGATGTTGGATTCCTGAAACAAAACAAGTATACAAGATTCTTGTTGTGATTTAGAGTCCTCAAATCAAACACACTTGAATAAGAAGTCTTGAATTTGAAACTAAGTGCAGAGACAAACAGGGTACAAGGCATCCATTTGTCTATGTGCAAGTAGTGTGTGTGTGTGTGTGCAGTGTTGCACAGACTTTGTGGTTATGAAGCAAACAGCTGTAACAGCAAGTTCTGAATTTAGCAGCAAGTTTTTTGATCATGTCAGAAAAAGCAGTGTTTCTGAAAACCCAGTTCTATTCTATTGTTGGCTTAGAAGTTATTCTTGAGATTGCAGCCTAAAGTCTATTCTTATTATTGCCAACAATTTGCTAAGAAATACATTCATTAAAATACATTTTTTTTTGCATATGCTAACTTGAATGGGTCCTGTCTCAGTTAATAAACCCTAAATGATGCAGCAATCTGTAACTGGTAATAAGTCTCAAAGAAATGGGCATGTGCTATTGAATAACTGACCTAGTTGTGTTTGAAGACAATGAGGATCCCACTAACATGAGTACAGAGTGCAGTTATTCCATTGTATGCTATATCAAAGAAACAAATTAAAGGATTACCTGTCTCCTGGGAGGAAGTGTTTCTTGAAGGAAAGTATGTGTAATGAGCTGATGAGCTGCTACAATATACCTTTATGATAAAAATCAAGAATACATGAACTCTGGAGTGAGTGAACTGCTTCAGCTACATGAGAGAGTGTAAAAAAGCAAAAGGACAAGGCCAAGCTGCAAATCCTACTCCAGGAGCTACCCCTGCTCCAGAGAATTTGTATGAATTCCCTAAAAGAATTGTATTATAATCTTTTTAGCAGTGAAAGCACAGGCCCAACACCTGTGATAATCAGCATATTATTCAGAATGGGTTAAGCTATGCTATTTAAGAAACAACCCCTTAAATCTGGGAAGCTCAAAATAAAGCTACTTTAAACTCCATGTCCATGGCTGGTGAGTGGGAGGCTCCCTTTATAGTCCCTAAGGGACCGAAACAGTTGATGCAGCTACCTTCCTGAACATAGTGGGCATGCTAGTTGCAAAGGAACAGTCTAAGTGTCTCCTCCCAGCAATTAAATGTTTTTTCTGAAACTATACTCACATTTCTACTCACAATTGACTGGGAATAAACAATACTATGGTTCTACTCAATCCCAAGGGGGTCGGTAAATGCAATCCTAGCAATGTCTAGAGAAATAAAACTGGAAATATTTGGTGACCATTGATCACAATTATCATAATTGAGTAGATACTCTGATACTATTAATTACTACATTAAAATTAGAGTAGACTAATGCCTGAGGAGAAAATTAACATATTTATTGTGGAAATTATGAGACCTCAAAAATTTGAATGGGAACATTTTCGTAGATTTTGTTGACTCTGAAGTCTTTCAATGTCCAATAAGCTTTCCTTGCCTGTAGAAATTGCTTTTATGTCCCTGAAAGACAGGGCTAAGACTGATTTCCCTGAGGACAAGAAATAAGGTCATGAGCAGTGGTTATCTGAGGAAATACCCATTCTCCTGTCTTACCCTTACTATCACCTGCACTGTAGGTACATCTGTAGAGAGAGATTTTAAGATGACCAAGGTTTAAAGTTTATTTACCATAATCAATTAAATATTTGCTAACATGTATTAAGATGGAAATGAGAAAAATGTGTGAGAATTAAATACAAATATGCTAGATTAAGTTAGTAAGAACACAAATTTAGTTATAAGTACGTTCAGTGTTATTAGTTAATAGACGAATGGAGTAACCACCCATATGTAGGTACATCAAGGGTTAGATCTTTGAGCCTACCTGAATAGGTAAAGAATACTGAAGAGTAAAGGTAGTTAGTTTACTGTGAACAAAGAAAGTAAAAAATGAAAGATGAAAGAAACAAGTTGAAAATTCAATGACTACTTTTTGCAAATACAGAGACTAAAGAAACTACCCATATTTTCTTTCTTCACGACTTTATACTAAGCAAACTTCTTTTGTTTCTATCCCCCTTTGCCCAACTATTATAATAGAATTTTAACTGAACTAGAGGAGAAATGAACATCATGCAGAATATGCCTTTGCAGTGCAATTTGGATATCATTTAATTTGTACACAGGATGTTTACATTTCTTAGAAAGGTACTTGTTGTTACCAACTACTGCTGTCTAGAAATTTAAGGATAGAAATAGGTTATTAAGTAGCAGGTGTCGAGCTTAGTAGATATGCATTATTGATTTGATAATGACCCATTCTAACTGTGTTCCATAAAAAAACATACAGAAGGGGCTCAAAAGCTATTTTTTTCTAATTTTTCTTTTTTTTTTTAAAGAAAGCATTTTTTTTTCCTTTTAGATTTTATTTATTTATCTTTAGAGGGGAAGGGAAGGAGAGAGGGAGAGAAACATCAATGTGCGGTTGCCTCTTGTATGTCCCCTGATGGGAACTGACCTGGCAACCCAGGCATATGCCCTGACTGGGAATCGAACCGCGATCTTTCGGTTCGCAGGCCCGCGCTCAATCCACTGAGCTACACCAGCCAGGGCTCTAATTTTTCTTAAACCTAGAATTTCAAATATGATCTAAGCACAACAAATCAGTTAGAATTAAGCGCAACTTGTATTTAGATCTAAATTATGTGAGAAATGGGCAAGGCTTGGGGCATCCAGTTTGGATGTGAGGATCACAGCACAGATAGAGAGAGGCTGTAGCAGTGACTTCCTGATACTAAATGTGCCTTCCTCAGCAACCGTAGAAGGAACGAGGGCTTTCCTGACAGCCTATTCTGGAACACATTTTTGGTACTAGCTCCTGAGGGATCAGGCTAGAGATTTATCTTTTTAGTCCCTCCCAAACTTTAGTAAGCATTTAATGCTTAACAACAATTCCCTTTCTGCGAATATAAAATAGAGTGGATTTTCTTCAACTGAACTCTGACTCATATATTAACTAAATGTTTAATACCAACTGCACAATTCTCAACCCCAAGAAAAATGAATGAAATTAATGATGTTGTTAATGAGGATATGTTTTAAAAGAACCATGATACAAGCTGATAATAAACCTTAAATATTTCTGGCATTGTCTTTTCTATGACTAACTAAAAACCTACTGTGAATAAATAATGACATCCATGGACTGAGAGCTACATTTCTTGAGTGCTGCCTCTTTACCAAGTTTCATTGACATGAAACTGAACATGTCAATAGTTTCAGATAGAAATATTGCCCCTATTACACAGATCAGGCATTTGAAAGGCAAGGAGCTTAAATAGAGTTTGACATTTACACAGCAAGAAAGGTAGACGTATTACCACATAGGTCTATTGGATTTTAAGCACATGGACTTCCCTTGGATCACACATATTTTTTTCTTCTATGTCCACTATGTGCCACTACCATGTTCACACCTATAGATTATACATTATGAAGTATTATCTTTTGCAACAGCATAGATGAACAGTCAGAGGAAGACAGATATCATATGATCTCACTTACAGGTGGAATCTAATGAACAAAATAAACTGATGAACAAAATACAAACAGAGGTGTGGATGCCTGGAACAGACAGACAGCTGTCAGAGGGGAGGGATGAGAGGAGGCTGGATGAAAAAGTGAAAGGATTAGCCAAAGAACTTGTATGTATAGCCAATGGACACAGACAATAATATGATGATAGCCTGAGGGAAGCAAGGGGCAAGGGCTTGGAGGATGTGGGCAAGGGGGGAAAGATGGGGACAGCTGCAATACTGTAAAAAATAAAAATAAAATAAAATAAGTAAAGACCCCTCCACCAAAAAACACAGACCTGGCAGTCAGGCTTTTACTTTTAGTTTCTGCCATCCAATGCTGTTACTATAGCCATCTCCATTTTAAAACACCTCAAGAAAAACAGACAAATATATATATATATATGTATATATATATATGTATGTATGTATAAATATATAAAGTCTTGATATATATAAATATATCAAGTCTTTACATATATATGTATATATATATATGTAAATACTTGATTGTTCTACTTGACAATGTTTACAAAGTGTATAGGGCTGTCATTTACTTTAGGAAGTTTGTATAAATTCATTCTGGCAATATTGGTGGAATTTCAATACTTTGCATGGCAGATTATGGACATAACTCATTTTCTGATCTCTTAAAGAGGTATTTTCCTTCTTTCCCCACCCCCCCCTTTCCTTTTCTTTTCTTTTTTCTTTTCTGTCTGGTTTGTAATAAAATAAAAAGTGAATTCTGCCTCAGTGTTTTCACGAGCAAGAAATGCTTTTATTCTGCTTGTTAAAGTCCATCTTTCATTGCTACCCATTTCAGGTGCTTTGAGTCTGTCCATAGCCTGCTCTTCTTCCCTTTTCACATCTTTGTGTCAAAGTGACAAAGTGGCATTATTTTTACTGGATGTAGTTTTAATTTGCCTGCTTCTGAGATTGTAGCTAAGGATTTTCATCATTCCCGTATATCTCATCCAATTCTTTTCTGCCCATCCAAACAATATCCATACTTCAGAAAAGCAACATGATTCCTCAACCTGAAATCTTAAAGGAGTTATTATTTGTCTTTTACCTGATAACCAAGCATATAAAATGTGTTTTAGCATGTCCTCAGTTCAAAATTATATAGTCTTTTTATTGTCAAATAATCTTTCAGACTAATTAAGAGTTAGTATTTTATTTATTCTTTTAGGATATCTTTCAGTAATTTAGTGGCCAAATCAAGCTTTGAAAGATGTAATGTATAATAAAAACACTCAAAGATGATTTTATGGACACACCTGTAATTATTACTATTCAGTTTTAAAAATCAGTATTTACTTAGGATCATTTTGAAATTTTGCACTAACTCTGATCGTTGAGAGTCATGTAGCATGATCTAGTAAGTAAACAGATATAAAAATGCCAACAAAATAATTTAACCTGTAGTCCTAATTCAACTAAATTTTAAAATAAATAACTATGAAAGAGCAGAGACTGCTTCAACTCATTTCTGCTACTCTGGGAATAATTCTTGATGAGAATCTCATTTGAGATTTTTGTCTTAAACACTAGCACGGATAATGCACACATTGCTACACTCAACACATCATCCTTAATTCAGGAGCACGATGTGATCCATACTTATTTATTGGGGAAAATTAATATATAGCACTATATTATAGAATAACATAATTTTAGAGAAGGAAAATATAGTAGAGGACATCTAATTCATCAGGTAGTCAAAACTAAGTTTCTTTTTTTTTCTGTTCCAAATATCCTTTTTGAATAGGAAATTCAGTTTAATAAAAGGACTAAAAAGTAAGTAAAAGAAAGGTCAAGGAACATAAGAAACTGATACATTAAAACAAGGTATCCAAATCAAAAAAGGTAGGACTATTGAGGACCCTTCTAGCATCAAGGTTCATATCACCCTACTTCATAAAACACCAGAATAATAAGTGTGGTTAGCAGAAGAAGGACGTCATGGATATCACCTATGGTTTCACGACCAGTTACCAAATGAGGACTGTAATAGCTTTGCCTACTTCCTCTTCACTTATTATGCACATATTTATTTGTATATTTAACTATTTCGCTCTCTCTCCCTTTCATTATTTTTCTATACAAGTTGCTGTAGGTTAGTTTTACAATTATGTCTCTAGGTAGCGGAATATTCAATGAGACTGTGACTAAAGGTGGAGAGTCTGTGATGAATGTAATGACTGTTTAAAATGAAGTTTCAAGTGATACCACCATCCGCATTTAGTGAACACCTACCATTCTTTACCAGACCCTGTGGGGGAAAATGCAAAGGAAATAGTATAAAGTTTTAGTCCTACAGATGTTACTTCTTGAAAAATATTTAATTAATAACCAGATCTTTTTATGTTACTCTCTTGCTAAGTTTCATAAGTTGTAATAAAAATTATTTGAAAGACATTTTAATGTGAAGTTATAATATTTATCATTTATCAGGTTTCAAAGGCTGTAATGTATGAAAATTCTTAAGTATAAGGTTATATTTCAATGTATACTTCATGCAAATGACTGTCTTGCTTCTGTATCATTTTCAATAACCTTAATAAGGGGTGTTTTCAAATAGAACAACCACTTAAAAAGAGGTTTTTCTGTATTACCTGTCAGGCATAAATTCATATCCCTTTCTTGTGTGTTACAAATGTAAAATAGTATTGAATGAATAGCAAATACTTAGAATTCATTCATGATTTTTTTAAATACAAGATTAATTTTTAAAACAATTTATTATCAATAAAGCGGATATCTGTATTTTGGAAACATGTACATCTTTATATGGAAGTCAACCTCATGGTCTGAAAATAATGATGTGACAAAAAGAATGATGTTTATTTAAGTATAGACACACATGTGCATCTAAATTTATGTATGTATACATACACATAAGCATATGTATGTGTATTTATACCCCATAGTAGCCTGATTCTTTGGTATTATACTACTTATCATATGCCAGTCTGATGTTAATTTGTTTTTATTTTCCTCTCACATAGCATCTTTGGAATGAAGACTGTCCCTGTCTTGCTGACTATTAGATCAACTGTTCTCTGCTTGGTGACTAGCACCAAGCAGGCACTCAGTGTTTGTTGCTAAATGTCCATATTATAATGTATATTTATGAATCATTATATGGCAATGATTTAATTGCTGCTGTCAGTTAAAATGTTTTAATTCTACATTAAATAATTTAATTTAATTTTATATTTATGTTTTAAGGTTAAAATATACACTTAACAAAATAAGTATATGAAACTATTATTGATACAACATAAAAATATGTGAGCAAAACTATACAGACATTAAAAATTGATGCATTGAAATAAAAATAATAAAATAATAAATTAAAATATAAACAATGAGAAAAAGTGGAAGAATCAGCTTTATGTACAGAATCAGTGTGTTCTACGTGCAAATGACAGACGTAGGTACAAATGCCATGACTGTACATACACTAAAAGAGGATTGGTGGGGGGAAGGATGCTTGAAGCGGAGGAGTCATTAGAGTATGAAGAAAACTACAACTTAAAAGAAACATTTTGAATGTTGAAGCCAAGTAAACTTTTGACCAAAGAATAAGTTTGACAATCTTTCTATATAAACAATGAGTAAATAATTGTAGCTGGGGTTTGAAAGGTAGCATTTTGACAGAAAAGTAATGAGAGTTCTAATAATGAAATCATGAGGACCAGCCATGTGTCTAAGGATACGTAGATGCTGACAGCAATTTAAGGTGAGTGAAGACATGAGCTTATCAGAATCTTGAGAGCTGGTTCTCCCAGATAACACGATGCTCCCCAATTCCTATTACTGCTTAACTCCGAGTATGGGCCTGTTCTAAATATCCAAGTTAGGAGGTAGCAACCTCTCTAGCAAAGGCAGTTTCTCCCTTTGTATAGGACATCCCCAGGAAGAATCCCTACATGTTTAAGAAATTAATGATTTATCAATTTCAACAATCTCCATTAAGTCAGTTCTATTTTCTCTCATTTGTGCTTTTCAAACAATTCATAAAATAGTCTCACCAGAAACCTGTGCATTCATTTATTCATTTACAATCTACACATATATACTAGGTATGTGCTCTGTTTCAGATTACCGGGGTAACCATTGACTTCCCTGAAAGACCCTGTTCAGAGTTTCTCAGGCTTATATGAATTAGATGAGTTTACATCATTGTAGGTTTTCATTCTTTTGAGATAAGATAGTTCCTTTTAAAATGTGCGTAGTATTTTAGAGGTATAAGCATTGCTGTACAATTTGGTATTCTTAAACAAACTGAGAGGTAGTTAAGCAGATAAAATGATTAATTTTCATGGGGGAATCCCAACGCTTCAGATGAATTCCCTATTTTCCCCTATTAAGTTGTTCTTCCTAATGTTTTATCTGTTTTATGTAACCTTTACATGTTATCACATTTACTTCATTTTTTAGCGAAACTATGAGTCATCTTTGTCTACCCCATCTCCCAGCCCTCATCTACTGGCAACAATGAATTGCCAATACTCGTTGTCTTGGTTGTAGAGTATCCTCTTAATTTTGCTCTAGACAGTTTATCCCAGCCAGAATACGTGGCACAGAATAGGTATTCATTAATTCATTCCCACTCTGGTTTTTTGCCTTTTGTACTTTTCTACAGTGCTATAGTAACACCTTTACCCAAGGACTTTCCAGTAAATTGTTTAGGAGAGTGAAGTCAGACCACCTGGGTTCAAAGCCATAGTTGTTATAGGCAATCCCTTCAGCCACTATGTGCCAAGGAGCAATAATGAAACTTACCTAGGATAAATTTGGAGCGTCACAACTCTTGGAGGGTCAAATGTGCTAATGTATATGATATGTTTTTCTCAGAATCTGACTTGTGTTAAATGAGCTGAAGCTAACATCCTTATGATACTCTCTGCAAGGTCCGCCTTGCTTTTTCAATCTGGAAAATGCTCATTTATCCTCAGTCTAAGCTTAGCTGTATCCTCATGAGGGAAGTGAGCCATTTTATGCGTGTGAGTATTACCCCTTTTCTCACATTATTGAAATTGTGTGTTCAGACATATTTTTCCCTCTAGACTATGAACTTTTCTGAGATGAACAATCTTGTCAGAATCACTTTTGTATTTCTAGGACCTAATGAGGAATCTGGCATTTTAAAGGACAGAATGGATATCAGATAAGATGATTTTATAATAGGATAATACTAGGACATGGCAGAAAAATTCTTAGTTCTCTCTAAATAAAATAGTAAACTGAAAATGACAAAGGTGACATTTTGAAAGAAAAACAACTTGCATCTTTAATGCCTCTTTAAAGTCACTGAGTCCCAGATGCCAATGGAAACAAAGCAACTTCATTTCTAAACTGTGAAAAATACTCTAGTCACTCTGTTAAGGTACTGCCTCAAAGGTACTTCCCTTTGTTGGAAGTCTTTTTTTGTACTTCTTCACTGAATGGCTTGCATCACCCTACACAAAGCTCTTGGCTTGCTCTGAAGATGATTATATCAACATACCAAGTTTTCTTTTCAGTGAATAATAGGTACCTGGCTTATTGAAACAGGTTGAGCCACCCATACAGGGGTTGCTTCTGCCAGGCCTTGCCTCTCAGCCTCACCTGATTTACACTGAAAAAAAATCACAAATACACACACACACACATGCAGAAAAGCAGTGACCCCATTCCCCCTATATTTTCATAGGTTTGGTGTACAAAGAAGAGAAAATGTTACCTGATATTTAGAAAACGTGAACTATCATTTCTTCTCCCTATAACTATTATCTTTGCCTCTAGCTCCTCCTGTGTCTGTTTAATGATTCCATTTTCTACACCATGTGCTTTTCATTTCTAATTGGCTGTTTAGTACACTGGAGACTGGAAAACTGTGGTTTTCACAAATAGACAGAAGTATTGTACATAATTTGTGGGGGGTATGAGAAAATAATACTATTAAATTAATAATCATCAATTATATGCCACATTGTCATGTATATTGTTTTAGTCATTTTACTACAACTATTTAAAATTATTTTTGCCTGATAAAATCAGAAACTCAGAAATTAAAAATACAATTCACAAGGCATATAACTAGATTTGGGTAAAGGCAGGATGTATACCCTGGCCAGTGTGATTTTTGTGTTCGTCCATTTTCTGCCTATATTTTACTCTTTACGACATCAGGACTTCAGCCGGAAGAAGCCAATTATTGGTGACATTGTAAGAAACTCTAACCAAAAGAATCTCAGAGTTCAGTTATGCTCTCTAGAAAAGCTATACTTTGAATATTTTAACCTCTCAATATAATAAATAAGAAGTGTTTGAGAATGATCCATTATGGTACTTTATAGGGTGTGTTTTTGCTTCTATAGGCTATATTCCTTTGTGCTAATAAAATCATTTTGAATGCTTTGAACAATGTTTTTCTGGGATATCCAGTGCAGTGTCGGCTTAGGCCTTTAGAAATGCACCTACCATGAATGGTAACTTGGTTCTTTATGTCTTGTCAACTATAGCTATCAACAGCTACCCCGCCCGAACCAATAACCAATGCCAGCCATGCCCGTTGTATTTTCCTTCCTGGTTCATACCACCTAAATTCTTCCCAACTTCCTCACTGTGTATATCCTTCTTTAGTAGGTTTTACAACTTATCTAATAAACTCAATATTTGTTCTCTCATTTTAAAATGTGTTGATTAGGACTAATAATTTAATAATAGTCTGGCTTGGAATATGAAAAGAGACTTTCCCAATTTTTCTATCTAATAACTGATTAATATTTCAAGTAAATGTCACCCTTTTATTTTCATGTGGAAATCAAGTGTTACGTGCACCTTAGAAAGAGGGAAGAATGAGGGCCAGGAGAAAGTGCTCATCGCCATAACTCTTAACAATCAGTTGGAGTCTGTGCAGGAATGTACCTCCAGTGGAACCAGGGAGGGATTACATGGCCTTCAGCTGGGGGATGACCTAGCTAGTTGAAGAATAAATGGATTTTTGTTTCAACATAATAAATGCACTCCATATCTGGTGGGCTGTGATTAGAAGAGGTCTTTTTTTTTTCTACTTTTCCTATCTACCCATTATTCTTAAAGGCTTCATTGCTATTTATTACTAACAGTACTAATTTTAACATCTTATTGAAATTTATTTTTAGCCCTGATCAGAGTGGCTCAGTGGGTTGGGCATCTTTAGGCAAGGTGAAAGGTCACCAGTTTGATTCCTGGTCAGGGAACATTCCTGAGTTGCAGGACAGGTTACTGGTTGAGGGCATGTGAGAGGCAACCAATCTATGTTTCTCTCACACATTGCTCTCCTTCTCTTTCTCTCCCCCTTGCCCTATCTCTAAAAATAAATAAATACAATCTTTAAAAATAATAATAAATCTATTTTTAGAAGTTAAGGAAATTTTCTTGATTTTGAAACTATAGTTCTACTCATTTCAAAAGAGTGTATGTTTATGAGAATATTTCTTAAAAAATAAATATTTGATTAAAAAGTGAATGTCCTCTGACAATCTCTCTGAAACATATTCCCAGATGTAACATCAACCATTGTTTAAACTCTTTCCAGGTATGTTTCCATTAATAATCAAACACACGCCTATGTATGCATATGCATATAGATATATATTTATATTTATGTGTATGAAGTTTGGCCAGAAAAAGTCCAGCCATTATTAATTTAATGAGAATGATTTGCACAAAATTAATGGAACCTGGTAGACAAGGAGAGGGACTGGAATGCACATGCATGAACAATGGCTACTTCACTGTACTGGTCAGTGG
Organism: Glossophaga mutica; assembly: GCA_039655065.1. NCBI lineage: Eukaryota > Metazoa > Chordata > Mammalia > Chiroptera > Phyllostomidae > Glossophaga > Glossophaga mutica. The sequence goes on from CM077303.1 coordinate 135,372,644, forward strand.
GCACAGTAGACACCACTGAGTGATCATGTATATTGTGTGGCTGTCACACTCAAAATGACTGAGCAAGTAGAGCAACGATTGTTCATCAAATTTTGCATTAAACCTGAACATTCTTTCATGGAAACTATTCAGATGATTCAGAAGGCCACAGCTATGGGCAACTAGTGATTGACAGCTTCATCATGACAACACACCCCCTCCTGCATCACATCTCCTGCAGAGGTTTTAGTGAAACATCTAATCACCCCAGTGACTCAGTCCTGCTACAGTCCAGATCTGGTGCCCTGTGACTTCTAGCTTTTATTGCTTTTGAAAGAGAAGAGATTCCAAACCATCAATGAGATTCAGGAAAATACACTAGGGCAGCTGATGGCTATTGGGAGAATTGTGTAGGTCCCAAGGTGCTTACTTTGAAGGGGACTGAGGCGTCATTGTCCTATGTTCATGTTTCTTTTGTCTTCTTCAATAAATGTCTTTATTTTTCATGTTACATGGGTGGATACCTTCTAGACAAACCTCATATGTATGTATATACTTTTTAATACAAAAATGATATCCACCATATGTTGAACCCTTGCTATACTTTAAGAATCTCATTATTTCAAATGGGTTATGGTTCCAGGCTATGATATTATCAGATTGTATTAAAAGCTAAAGTCACCTTATACTAGTTATATGACTCTTGCAAATTCATTAACTATTTTGTACTTGTTGCTCTCTCATCTTTAAAAGAGGTGTAATAACAATATCTCCTTCCTAGGGCTATAATGAAACTATGATGAAAAATACATGTAAAACCTTTAGATTGATGCTTAGCACTCAGTAAGCATTAGCTATCTTGATTTTTATCTCCTTCAACACTATTAGTATAGTGGTCCCCCAAAGAAATATTTGTCATTGTATACATTGGACTGCCAAGGAAATTGGAGTTTAGAGAGTTTAAGAAATTTCTCTAGATTACATATACTTTCTGAAGTAACAAGGGATTGGTCTATGGAATCTGGCCATAAATCCATGCTATTTTCTATATTACCAAACTCCATTATGAAGTGCTATACTTCACTCTAAATACACCCAATGAATTAGTGCTCAGCTACCTAACATTTTCATTTAAAATATAATAATAAACGGATAATTTACATTGACCAATTAAATGTTCTAAGTGTTTTAAATGCAATATATTTTTAAAAATCAATTTCAAAAGTGAAGAGAATAGATGTAGTTTATATAGATTAAGTACATTTTTCATCACTATTCAATAAATGAGAGGCAGAACCTGCAAAAGAACTCAGTTCTGCCAACATGAAACTACATGCACTTAAGCTCTTTAATTTACTTCTATCATATGTTGGGCATATTTCTATGTTAGAGCAAGTGAGTCTACTTAATTCTGTTTTCGTATGTACAGCTATATTATGATTTATTAAAACTGTTCCCATATTAATGACTATTCAAGATTTTCCCATCAAAAAGTTATAGTATTAAATTATATATATTTATTTCAATTTTTTATGATTATTATTTTGGCAAGAGTACTTTCTTAGAAATAAAACAATTGAATTAAAAATAGAGTTTTAAATAATTTTCTTATAAATGTTTGTACCATTTCCCCACGTAGCGATAGTGTGTGGATACTTTAGCATAAATTAATATGTACATAGCATTTCTCCACGTTTTTAGGTTGGGTTCCTCAGATGTAGAGTCTGAAACCGGTCATGTGACGCCAGGACACAAAGGGCACACTAGCGGGTGAGTGGTGCATGAGGGCTTCTTTGGTCGAGCTTTTGCTCTGGAGAATGGGGCAGATTTGAGCCTTAGCCACTCGGCCTCTGAGCCGGTGAGGTGTGAGGTTATGGACTCTGGTTGGTAGTGGGAATCTAGGGCACTAACACATTCTGCTGTAATTCATGCTTCACAATGCACAGGCCCACTTATGTTTAACACTAAATTAATGTAACCGCTCGCAGCTTTGGGGGGATTTTCATTGGTCACACTTTCTGAGAAAATTTCCAAGAGGAATATTGGAAAAAAATACACCACCTCAGAGCCATAAGAAGTAGCACCAGGGTGGTGAGGAAACACAGAAGCTGTCACTTAGGATATGGATATCAGCCTCAGGTGGCAGGGGTGGCGTTACACCATGGGCACTAGCACTGTGGTCACCTAGACACCATTATTGGTCTGGCATAACTCCCGAATTTGTTAGTCCCTTCCACAGTGGAAGGAGCATAGTGTCATCAATTTGCAGCCGAGTGAACGGTTGGTCAATTTGATTGGTTGGTTAGCATTCCTTCCTGTGCTACTCCAATTTATTTTCCTCACGGGAACTAGAAAGTAAATACATTGAAATAGAAATTGAAACTGAAAGGTTCTCATTACTCTTAGGTTGAAGTTAAAACCATGACCTCTACATACTGCTTATGTTTTCCTCATTCAACTTCAGCTCCTGTCTGTAGAAAACAACTTGTGAGTCCCTGTGTTTACTATTCTCTAGTCTCAGTGTTTTCAGGCTATTTTGCACATATTGTCCATTCGAGCAGAGAAGTTTTTTTAGGAAGTCTGTTATCACAAAAGTAGCTATGGAATCAGGAAGACCTGAGATTAAGAATAGCCTACACCTTTTATTACCTATGTTACATTTCATAAGACATTAATTCTATCAAACTTCTGATTCCAATCAGTACAATGAAGATAGTAGTGGTCATCATATTTTATTAAATAATATATTAATAAAATCATATTAACTATAAAATATCAATGAAATACTAACATTTTCTATAATGAATGATATATTATGATGATATAAGATATTCTGGAACATTTACTATGTAGCAGTCATACTCATTCTAAAATTCTACATGTGTTATCTTAAGTCCCAAAAGAGGGTGTTACAAGTTAGAATAAGTGCAACAAATATTAATAATTGTTACTATTACGTATTCCTTTTACATACCCACTCAAGTCATGTGGTTAGTTTCCATTAAATTTCATTTTGTTATTACCTTTTACTGGTAACCTCTTCTAACTTTTCGAAACAGTTTGATTTTTCCTATATGTGTCTATAGTCCCCCATTCTTACCAATAGCATAGCTCTTTTTTTTTTCATACCGTATTATTTTCCTGATGTTTTCTCTTCTCCTAAATAGAATGTATGCTGCTTATGGACAGGTGCCAGGACATACTCATCCTTGTATGCCTAGTATCTGGCATAGCTCCTCACATATATTAAGAGAATATTGAATATATTTTAGTAAATGAAAGAATGAATCCATAGTCACTAAGAAATAAGTGGTAGGGAGGCTCTAGACCGTTGGCTAAAGGCAGTCAAAGCAGTAGCTGGTTTAATCATCTCACTATTAACTGTATGGTTGTTCAGAAGTACATACTTACAGCAGAGTGAGGGAGCAAAGTTTTGCACATAACATGATTTAATAGAGAAGTTATTGGTGGCAAATATGAGACACCCTCATGAGACTGCCAAAAATACTTGGATGGACATATTTGATAATAATCTACTCAGATTTTCAGAAGTTTTGGTGGAGAAAGAGGAATTCCCAAAATTTTGTTCACTACTATTAATGTAACTCTATTGAAGCTCCACAAATTCTACAAATAGGAGCCAATATTTTTGTTTGCTTATGAAGATTAAGTGTTTAAGGTAAATGGAAGCAAATCGTGTTTGCTTAGGAGTTCTTCGGATGAAGCCTTGCTTATGTCTAGGACTCCTGGGAAAGCCTGCCTTGTAGTAAGTTCCACAAAATCAGTTCCAAAAAGAAAAAATTTAAATATTCCTGATTTCAAGATATTATTAGACAATACTTTGAAACCTAACAGGAGTAAACTTGAGGCATTGGAAATGAGACAAGGAAAATAATATAGGATTTTAAATCATCCTTATTCTATGATCAAATGCTTTGGAAAACACGAGCCAAAGAAGTGCCAGATGGTCTTTGACAGTGCACATGTAATCTTATAAAGAACAGACATCACATGTCTATAGGAATTCATCATTAATAGGTGAACAATCTAAGTATATGATCTTATAACAAATTATTTATACATGTTTAAATTACAATTAATTTTCTTATGCAACCTGAAGATGACATTAATATTACACAACATAATAAAAATGGGGTTCTTGAAATCATCTAAGTATCACATTGCTAAATATTACTGAGCATGTTATAAAAGTTCAGAAATAGGTATTTTTCACCATGAAATAAAATTTAGGGTACATTAAAATTCTACTATGTACTTGATATTACAATGCAATACCTAAGAATCTGCTTATAGGATATTCATTCTATTGGCTTTCATCAGAATATATGCGAGAGTAGAAATAACAACATTCTCTGGGGACTGTATTCCTACAGTTAGTATTAGATAAATCATTCCAGTTGTGCAAGTTTAAAATATAAAAGCCTTTTCACATTAAATACATATTGGAAAACAACAGAAATGAAATCATTTCACTTTTGTTGTCACCCTTGACTATAGAAAAGAAAAATTTTAGCAACAGTGCAGATAATAGATCAGAAAGGGGAGACTGGTTAAAAATAATTTTAAGTCTTAGATGAAAGATAATGGGAGAGATCATTGGATAACAAAATAAGAATAATACTCAGTTTTTCTACTGAGAGTAATTTCCAGAGTGTCTCATATTTTGCATATGACATATTAGCTTGTGAATCATACTTTGCAATAGACCTAAATGAGCTTTAAATTCTTGGGCTGTCCTTTCTCACTGACCTAAAAAACAAACGTTAGAAGTGTGACAAAAAATTGTTACTTGACATGACTTCCACAGAGCATGAAATCTTTTTTTAAACAACTAAAATCTGTTTATAGTCAATGACCCTGTACTTTCACAGCAGGTGCTAAGATTTTTGAACTTTTTGGGTTGGGTCCCTATTTTTTCAACACATCAATAAAATTACTTTTCTTATTACTATGGGAATTAATCATTAAGTTTTCACTTTAATGATTTATAGGCAGCCAGATTTTTGTAAAAAAATAAATATTTTTGTGGACATTTCATATCAAACATTGAAATAAAAACTCTTTAAAAAGATAACAACAATATTTTCCTCCCAAGTATTACATCTATATCAACATATGCTTAGCCAAAGGTATTAACTTATATTTTTTCAAATAATATACAAGTTATAATTTTAACCTAAGATAATTTTAATACTAACTGTTGAATACTTTTGAAGTATATTGTTATCAACCAATTTTGAAATTACACAAAAAAAGATCGTATCTCACTTCAAACACAACCATTTCAATACTTCAACATTTATTTGTAGATATTATAATACATATAGTTGCAATGCACATTTAATTTTGATTTATGTTATTTCAATTAACACTATGTATTTATATTTTCATATGCAAAATGCTATTATAATTATCACAATTAATTATTATGCTACTATAATTATCATTAATTATTGTTAATATTATTTGTAATATTATAATAATTATAATAGCATCATATATGTGGAAATATAAATACATATATTTCATATATAAATGGCAATCATAACTATTATAATGCTATTATAATCATCATAATTAATTATTAATATCATTTGTTCAACTTAATTGACATAATGTACATAAGTATTTTTATATCGTTACTCATTTAGCTTGGTAATTTTAATCACTACATACATACATGTTTCACTAATAGTTATCTTTGCAAATATAATTATTTTATTATTTTGAGAAAATTATTAAGTTTCTAGATCATTTTTATATATCATTCATTCACCTGTCTTGTCACACAGGTAAAGAATTCTTCCTGAGGGAAACTAGCAATAAAAGAGACTCAATCAACATTTAGACTTAGGTTATACTTGGACGTTTTCCAAAATCATTGCGGTGTGTCTCTACTCAATTACACTGTTCCTGTAGGAAGAGAACTCCTGCATGATGCTCCCTGACTCAGGTCGTTACAGAGGTCTGTGAAATAGAAGAAAGATTCCCAGACTCCACTCTAGGTCTCCTGGAAATGAGTTTCTGGAGTAAGAATCTAAAATAATCTGCATTATTACTAAGATTTTTAAGTAATTTTTCTAGCCACTAATAATTAGAAAATCACTACTTTGGCATTACTAAATAATTAGAAATTTTTCCCTTATTAGGAGTCATCCATCTTCATATAATTTGTTTTAGTGTGCTTACTATATACATTTTTACAAAACATTTCTCTACCTTTTCTCTGAGAGCACAAACCCTGAAGTTTTTTCCGTTAATTTTTTATCTCATTTATTTAATGATTCTCGGTGACATTATCTGGTCAGTTCTCCTCTGAGCTTCTTCCCTTCAATGATAACTTGCTACAAATATCCTGAGGTATTCCTGTCTCCTTGAATGAGTGGATGTTGTATCTATGACAGCCTAAGTTGTCTGCAGTAACCATTTCAATTATTTTATTTTTCCTGGTGTCAACCTCCTCATGTTGGCCAAGGGAGATTTTCTTTTACACCAGATACAATTCAAGGTTCATCTTTTGGAATATAGCTAGTTAAATCCCCAAAGAAAAGAATCTGATGTGTTCTTATATTAATGGGATTATTAATTTCCATTAGTGGGGTATAAGAGTATTGTTACTCTTTGAACATTTTAAGGTGATTGCTCATAGATAGATAGAGAGAGAGAGAGTATATACTATTATATATATTATTTATATATATACAAATATATATTTAGATATTTTAAATATTATTCCTAGGATCAATATGAGACACATATTGAACAGCTTTAATTTGGCTACTTTAAGAATTCAACGATTTATGGTAGGCCTTATGCTATCAGTTTGCACTGATGCATCTTGTAACAAATAGCTTTATGAGAAGCCAAATTCTAGTTATTGTAGAGATGTAGTTTAGGATATGCTCTAGTACTCCAGTATACTCTTCAGGAGAAACCTGGAAAATATCTTCTCCTTTCAGCCTAGTGCCAAGAAAATCCATCCTCATCCATGGTTTGATTTTGTACATTAAGAACAACTTAACTTATTTTTCTCTTTTGTTTTGTCCCCAAAGAAACTGGCACCAAATATTTTGGCGACACCTCTCTAGCTCATATACAAAAAACAACCAACCAAACAAACAAACAAATCACTGGCTGGTATCACTGAATCAATCGAGCTCTGACTTGCAAATTGACAGGTTGCCAGTTTGATTCTCTATCAGGGCACATGCCTAGACTGCAAGCCAGGTCCCCAGCTGCGGTGTGCCAGAGGTAACATTATGTGTCTGTCACACATTGATATTTCTCTCCCTCCCATTCTCTGTCCCTTTGCTTCTCTCTAAAGTAAATAAATAAATAAAATCTTTTAAAAAACCACTACAGGGTGCAATTTTGTGTGCAGCAGTTTTGTTGTTTGTTCTTTTCTACCCATGTATGTCTTTTGTCCTGCCACACAAAACAATTTAATTTACTTTTAGCTATGTTCTATATATTAATAAAGGCCAGTAGTCTGTGTAATAAGATTAAGAATAAACTAATAAAATTATAACAGTTTTTGAAGCCTTGACACACCATTATTCAAATATTCTCTTATTTATAGAGGGGAAGGAAATAACAGGAAAGAAGGGAAAAGGTCATCAATGAACATGAATAAAGGACGCATGGACAAAGCCAAAGTGGGGATAGGATTGAGGTTGGGAGGTCGGGGTGGGTGGGGAGAGGGAAAGTAGTGGTGGGAAAATGAAAACAACTGTATTTGAACATTAATAAAAATGATTAAAATAATAATAAATTAAATAAATAAATATTCTCTTATAGAAGTTTCTACCTGATTTGTGGTTTTCATTTGCATTTTTTGATTATCAATGATATTAAGTAATTTTTGCTTTTCTTCATGAACTTTTTGCTCCTTCAGTTTTATAATTTAGTTGTTTTCTTTAAATTATTTTCATTATTTTTTTTGTTTATGCAATTACAGTTGCTCTCACTTTTTTACCTTTTCACACCTCCACCTAGCCCCACCTGCCCTAAGTCAGCCCCATATTGTCAGTTCCATATTGTAGCCCATGTTCATGGGTTATGCATAAATGTTCTTTGCTTAATCTCTTCACCATCTTTCATTCAGTCCCCTCCCTCCCCTCTAGACACTGTTAGTCTGTTCTATGTATTTATGCTTCTGTTTCTATTTTTTCTTTATTTTAATTGTTGTTCTTGTACAGTTTTCTGTCTTTAACTCCCATCCCAGCCCACCACCCCAGCCCTCCCCATCTCCTTCCCATTTCCACACCCCCTAGTTTTTATCCACGTGTCTTGTATACTTGTTGCTCTAAACCCTTCCCCTTTTCCCCTGAAATTCCCTCCCCTCTCCCCTCTGGTGTCTGTCAGCCTGTTCTCAATTTCAATGTCTTTGGTTACATTTTGCTTGTTTGTTTGTTTTGTTGATTAGGTTCCTGTTAAAGGTGAGATCATACGGTATTTGTCTTTCGTTGCCTGGCTTATTTCGCTTAGCATAATGCTCTCCAGTTCCATCCATGCTGTTGCGAAGGGTAGATATATGAGCTCCTTCTTATTAGTTCATTATACACATTAGATTCCACATATAATTGAGATCATGTGACATATGCCTTTCACTGACTGGCTTATTCTGCTTAGCATAATAATCTCCAAGTCCATCCTTGCTGTCTCAAAAGGTAAAAGTTTCTTTTTTTGGCTTTATATACCAGACAGGTAGATAAAAAAGTAAGTAGATATGTAGATTGGTAGTAAATATGTATAATTCAAATAAGTTACATATATTTGTTTTTATTGATGAAGTATACACCCATTAATGCTTATCACTTAGTTTTAATGCTAATTTTCATTGAACAAAAGATTTAAATTTTTATTCAAGGAAATATTTTTCTATCTTGTTTTTTCTACTGATGTTGATTGCTTTAATAATAATTCTCAATGATAGGAAAAACACTGTTAGTAGCTAAAAATGGAAACCAATACAAAAATGCTCCCTGAAATTTATAGAATTCTGCTATACCATGAATTTAAATATCGATGCATGATCAATAGAAACTGTCAGTAAGCAGTTGCTTTAGCCTACAATTTTTAAATGGAATTCTGTTGTAGCAATGATAGTAGATTGAGAAAAATCGATAAGTTTGAATATATAGAGCTGAAATGGCTACTATTTCATAAATGTTAAAGCCAATAAAGTACCCATAAAAAACTCATGTAATATAAAGTGTATATAAATTTATGATGATGGATCTGTTGTGCCTTCAAAGGAAACATAAATGTGCTACTTAAATGGAATGAGTCTTGTATATTATAGTCTAGAATGGCTGTGCTTTCTTTGATTTGTTATTATAGAAGTAATGTTAATTAAAGGCTATAATAACATATGGGGATAAAATGGAAGATTTGTATGCCCGAGTAATCCTAAATTCATAAGTAATTCTTTACCCTGACTCGAAATCGACATCCTTGCACACACCAGTTTTGCAGTACATGATCCGCAGCTGCAAGAAACAACACACCTAACTTGAGAAGCTTCTCTTTCACAAAAGTTTTACCAAACACTACTAAAATATTCTCCTAGCCATACTGGGTTCCCTTGCTACTATGTATTTTTGTTAAGTACATTTGTAAACTGCATCTTCAGTAAAATAAATAAACCCTGTAAACTGAGAGATGACCTTGCTTTATTACATTACTCTAATTAAAGAGAAACCCCCCAGCCTTGAGTTTTCCTGATATTTACCATGTCCTTCCTTTTGCAGTTTTCTTTCTAGCCCTCATTTGACTGTATTATAATATATTTATTTGTTTATATAAAACTTGCCTTGCTCACTAAATATAAACTCTTGTAGAGCAGAGATTTGGTTTTGCTCCTATGTAATCTTTGGCACATATAACAATGCCTGGCACATAATAATCACTCCATAAATATTTGTTTAATGAAAAAATGAATAAATTACATGAACCTCCCCATAGTGAAACCAATTACTGGTGCTGATTCAAACAGCTGCTAAAGGTATCAAACAACTTAACTTTAGCTATGTCACATAAAATGAGAGAACTGTGTAAGAGCTTTCCAATCTCTCCGTATGCAGACAGTTTGACTGCACGTGTGATTAATACACAGTCTGGGGCACAGTCTGGACTCAGACCCTTATACAGCCACCTAGTTTGCTCTTCAGTAGAGAGCAATTCAGCTAATGTCTCTGTTTCTCTAACTCACCTGTAAGTTACATATATAGCTCTCTGGATTATCATGAAGTAAAATAGTGTTTGCAAATGTGTAGAATATGGTAGGTACTCATCAATTATAAATTATGTTCCTTTTTCATATATAAATAAAATACTGTAAATAAAAATTTTAAATCTGTTTAGGACAACCAAGATCTAATTTTTTTATTACTCAATGAGGAAAATTATGCATATAGTTTTCTCCTGATTTTGTAAAAATCAATAAGAAACTATTAGATTTGAGAATTAACATTTAAACCTAAAAGGAAATAAAAAATACATTAAGCCCAACAACATTTCGACATCATAAGTATACAAAACCACTGTCTACTACCTCTGAATGTTGAATAATAGGAGAAAAGATGTTATTCATTCATGATAAACCCACAATAACATCTAAAATATCAAGAGGACAATATACTTTATTTTTATTTTTTTGACCAAACATGTTGACCAATTTATAGCTTCATATCTTAAGAAATATCTGCATTTCTGATATCTCAGGTCAATTTCTTTGTTAATTGCATTTTGCATCACTAGAGTAATAAATCATATATCTTGATAGTTGTATACAGCTTGTCAACCATTTGAGATCAGGTACTTATTTTTAATGATTTTGTATAATCTATTAAACTTAAACAGTGTTTTAAATGTGAGTGCTTAAAAATATTGCTTGAATTATTTTGGCTCTAATAATAGAAAATTGATTGCACTTATAAGTCAGAGGACATTTATTTCATTTATAAGTGTTATTTAATAAGATATGAAAATAAAGTAAAAAATAGAGAGAATGAAATTCTTCAGCAAAATAAGGAACCTTAAAGTCTTACGCTTTGTAGAATATAGGTCTAATACTATAAATTTAAACAGAAACAATACCAGGTACTGAGAAACACTATACATTTCTCAAGGCCTTAGGCAGAATACAAATGTAGAACTGTCCAATATTTCTACGGAATGCAGAGCTAAAGCAAAGGCAGACAATGGAAGAGGAGGTGGAGATTATGCCCCTCCCCCAGCAGTGGCTTTTCAATAGTTTTACTCAGATAATTCCAAAAAAAATTTTTTTAATCTGTGAATCCACTCAAACATTTAAAAATTGATGTAAATTTTTATTATAACTATATAATTTCAAAAGGTGCATTTTAACTGTTATAATACTGTCCAAATATGTACAAATGCCACAGTACTAGGTGTAATGTAAGCTCTAAAATTTTATGTACAGCTTTGACTTCTATGAGCTTCATAGAGCCCCTGAGGACCCTGCACTCACCACATGCCACAACACAAATGATTAGCTTTTCTATCACCCAAAAAGTGCATCTGTACAGCCTAAAACTCAGACCTGCACAGGCTGAGGCAGAGATGGCTTTGATCTGTTATCTCTGACATCTGGGCACAGATACTTCCACTGCACCTCCCTGCTACTCAGACTTCTGTTACAACAAAAAACCCACTCCCTGGAATTATGGCGGAAAACTATGGTACAAGGAAGGGGGTTAATTCAACCTTTACCGAAGCCCATTTTCCTTAGATCATACAACTATTGGTTTTGAGGAGGTCCCTGACTAAGGATATTGATTTCTGGCCCACTGGAAGAGGAAATTTATAAATATCCATAAGGTAAAGGAAATCCCTCATATCAAATATATCCAGTGACAATAAAGAAAAGGTGGAGGAGGATAAAAAACTGGATAAAAATAAAATTAAAACAGATCTCTACAAATTGACACAATTGGAAATCCAAAATTTGATAAAATAATTTATACAGCAAAAAGACAAAAGAGCACTGATTACCTGTGATAGCTCTATAATATAGGTGCTGAATTAACTTTAACATTCCTGGAGATACACCAACTGGCAAGGTTCATGGACTTAATACTAGAGCTCAAATTATAATTGTACCCGTGTATCCCACTAGATTTAGGCATGGTTCCCCCTAAAATCTTAGAACTACTGAATTTAAAAATAGAGGACAAATAGGGATGCCTCACTTATCTATTTCACTATAACTACTGCACATATTGTGCTAAAATACCCCATCGTGGATGGGTCTTACTGAAGAGGCCCAATCACCTCCTCAGAATCTGCTCTTTAAGTTACCGTGTAGTAATTTGACATCCTGCTGAATATCACTATGGCCACAGACATTAATTAGTCTAAATTAATGCTCCCAGAGGACATGCATTTCCTAATTCATTGCCACACAGTTCCTCCAATTGCCATTATTGGCCATAAAGGCGGACACCTCTAGCATTCAAGTTTTTGACAACAACCTCACAGACAGGTATTCTGATAAAATGTTTGCTTGGTTTCCTAAGGAGGGGATTCTTCCATTCCTTAGAAATGTTAGTTATCACTAAATTAGATATTTCATGAGTAAGCATGAAGTAGATGATTGTAATGTAAGGCCTAAAATTTCATGCACCGCCTTGAAATCTTTGAGCCTCACAGGACCCTCTAAAAGGGAGTTCTTCTTCTTTCATTAGATGTGCCCCCTACCCAGTGGGAAAACCTGCCCCTCTGGCTAGTTTCCCTGTCAGCTGAACCACCCACAGTCCAACAGTCCTCAACCTAATGGATTTCAATTCTCTACCAGAACAGGGACACCTCACCCCCTGGGTGCTGCAAAGTCTGACTGCCAGAGCCCCTTCCAGTTCACTCTGTTCCAGAATACAAGAGTGGACCTGTGTGGCCCTGTGTGGCATGCACTGTCCTCCATCCCTGCATTATGAATTTACATCACTAACAAAATACTGTAAATTTTATCTGTCCCGTGCTGGTATGTGCATTTGGTCATTTCATATTATTTAGGGCATAGATCTTTCTTTCAACAATTGGAGAGTAAGAACCAATCAGAAACTAGGCATCTATTATCAATATCAAAAATATTAAAAAGCTTTCCTTTAAAAGCCCAAAATTGTCACTCCTTATGGTAGAAATTGTGTTTCTACCATACTGACCACACATCTGAAAAGATAGTAGAAATAATATGAATTTAATAAAACCCAAATGAAAGATCATTTGCTACTTAAACATTGCAACAAAAAAAAAAACTAAATCCCTACACCTATATTAAAATGCATATACATATATTTTCCCATAAAAAACTCTTAATATTTATTTGTAAAAATTGTTAATGTTTTTCTTTCTTTATAATGTTCATGGACTTAAGCATGAAAAGTTCTTAAAAAAGGACAGTATTGTCCTATATTTTATTTTAGAAATAGTATTGTTTTATAAATATTTAGCATAAGCAAATTTTATTTTAGTGTAAGATGTAAGATCAAATTACTTTCTAAATGACTAATAATTTCTAAACACCATAATTTTAATAATGTTTTCTTGCTCTGTAACATTATTATATAAGTATCTTTTTATTTATTTCTACTGATCTCTCTCTGCATCATGTTCATAATATCATAATTTTCAGAGCTTTCTGTGTTTAAAATATGATAAAGACAGCTAAACATGTTGCCATTTGCTCTTATTTTGAAAAAATTTCCTCCCATACTTCAGTCTTTGTTTTCATATTCTAAGCAACGTTTTTATACCTTTCTTTATGCTGGCATGTTTTACCATGTCTGTTTTGTTATCTTGTCTTTGTTACATAATGTCAATTTTTAAATAATATTTTTGTGTCATCCTATGACTTTTCTCCAAAATTGATTGATCTGGTACACTCTGTGAGAAGAATGAATGATCAATCAGTATGAATAAGACAGTTTCACTAAAGAAAATACATCTAATAAAACAAGAGAGTTAATCTTAATTATAATCTAAGGATATTATAAAGACTATGTAGGAGACTCCAGGTGAGAGGTTGAATGTATTACAAGTTAATGACCACCAGAAAGTCAAAAGTTGGCTGTTTTCATGTTCTCCTTAATTATGCATAAACTAAATCATTACTCAGGTACAGAAATAAATATATCTGATAGCTGGTGACCTGACTCACCATGTTCTCCTACCAGGTGGAATTATTCTCCAGATCATCAAAAAAGAAAAAAAAAACATTTTAATCATTCCTCTGGCATGTGTGTCCTAGTGACAGATGTTTCCATTTCCTACCACTCCTGTCCATTGAAAGCATTATTTTTAACTTGAATGTGTTCAAATCCCAGCACACCATCTACCATTGCAAAGTCACCTAAAGTCACTCAACAGGGAGGAACATGTGTTGATGGAGAATACAAAGATAATCATTGGCCGTTGTACAATAAGAGGGACATAATATATAGATGAGAATTCTTTGGAATTGCGGCTGAATCACAACTCCCTTATATCATATCTTCTCCCTTCACGTCATATTACTACGTTGAAATCTCATCCGAAAACACACTCTGGTTAGTACTTTGAATTAAATTGTATGACCCTCCATTTTCAGGTTGAAACTATTCAAATAGCAACTGCTAAGTATATTTCCATTTAGAATTTCAATTGCTCCAGAGCATGTCTTCAGTAGAAACTGTAAACTAATCATATAGAAATAAGGAGTAATTCATGGAGGAAGTCTCCATATATTCTAAATTTAACTTTGTGAAAAAATTTTAAAAATAGAAATCTGGGCTCCTTTAAACTTTGATGATCATAAACTCTTACTACACTTTATTTTTCTCCTTTTCAGAGGGTATATAAATTAACATTGCTGTTATTCTACACCTTCAAGGTGACCTGTTTTTACTGATATCCTGGTCATCAGGAAAAAAAATAGTACAAATACATTGAAATATTGTTTATTTACTCTTTGTTAAATTTACTAGTAAAAGACATTTAAAATAATTTTATTTCCTTCACCGCTTGTTAAATTTAATTTCCAAATTACACAAATGAAAGCAATAGAACAAAATTACACCTCAGAAAATGAAAATCACATTTGTGCCCATTGTCTTAATGTTCTAATGTTAAATGGTGCAAGGCAGTTGACTACTAAGTAATGCTTTAGAGAGTCACATTTGAGACAATTTCTGTTACATCTTTCCAGACACAATAACTCTGTGTTTTACTTAATTTAGTTTGCTTATAATTAAGAAAAATCTCCTGTACTCAATTACTTTTGTTCTCAGATTCCCCCTCTTAAGTGATTGTGTAATCAGTGATTAAGTGCACCAGGCTTTTAGAGCAGTTTGATATTTACAGGGTATTTGTACCGCCTCATTTGTTGGGCTGGTCTGAATGAGGATAACAGGGTTGGTATTAGTTGAATGCAGCTCTGGAACAATACTTTCCATTTATTTTAAGGACTACAGCTCTTGCTATTACACATAAATTGCCACCCTCCTCCTAGTGGAAAAAAGTCACACTCCACTTCAAAGCTTAGAATAGGATTCATTTATATCTAAACAATAATTTCATGAAACAGTTGAGGCAGGGATTTTGTGAGCCTTACATTTTCAGCTGTGGCCATGTAAATGCGTGGTTGGAAGCCAGGAAAGACTTTCCTTGTCTTTCAGGGTATGGCTGCTGCAAACCAGGGCAACTGTCATTAACAGAAGACAGGGTTATGTCTTGGCAGATGAAAAACTCATTTAGTTAAGTTTTCTTATGCCTGTATTACAAATAAGCAAAAATTTGCTGCTATATTTTTAAATTACTTATTTTTCATATGAGTATGAAATTTCCAACTCTTTAAAATATGTGTTAATACATCTGTGTGCCAAGTTTACCTCATTACCCAAAAGTTGAGACAGTTTGTCTAAACTATGGATCATAAATGTTGGTTCTGTTCACAAGATGTTCCTCAATGGAAAGCCCTTGAGAGTCCCGTTGCTTTTTTTTTTTTTTTTAAGAAGGTAAACAGCAGCATATTTACTTTTAATGTGAAAATTCTAAAGACATTCTTATTAGAATCTCCAAATAAATTCTTGGCCCAAGATTTGTCACCACTAGTTTCCCTTGTGAGACCAGTTAATGATGTCAATGTTAGAAATGAATACAGACAAACAAGCAAGCAAAGTATATTTTTCTAATGTCACAAGGTTTGTTCCCCAATCACACACTGGCAGAGAATCGTTCCTCTTTTAAAAATTTCAACTGAAAATCTCTTCAGGGCATTGGATACCAACTTATTAGTGTTTTGATTTTCTTATCTTTATGTATTATTCTCAAAGCATTTGTATTGTTAATTTTTTTCTTCTTAAAAAGTCTTTAATCAGAATTGTTCAATTCCTTTTAGTAGTCAAATTACATACAAACACACACACAAACTAGTAAAGCATTTAGACCCCTTTTCTAACGTTGTACCACATTCTGTTAAGTGGCACTAATTGAGTTGGGAATGGAAATTAACTGAGAAGCCCTGATATCATGCACAGCAACTTGAACTTACATATTATGTTTGGAGTTCATTTTAAGTGAGCAGTTTTTTACACTGCCTTTACCTTCCATGACCCAATATGAATGAATGTATGTATAATTTGCCAGAACATCATCAGTGAAATTTTGTGATTCGATGTAGCCAAAGTACATAAAAATGACAATATAGCTGTTACCCAATTACTCCACAGCAGCAGAGTAACCAGTGTTTCAATATAAAGTGTAATTGATTCCTAATTAATGTACTTCCACAGAAAGGCTACAGTCCATAACTTCATTAAATAGAGAAAACTCAAATAACTATTCATAAGGAAAGTATTAGCATGTACTATATGCTTATTTACATTTTTAACCTGTAAATGTTTGGTTCTGATGTGCAGAAAGTCTGTACAGTCTGCAATATGTTACTCAGAGGTTCCTCAGGGAACAGAAAATTTGCCCAGTGATGTTCATTTAGGAGGGGAAATAAAATGTTGGCTATTTGATATTTGACATTCTCTAGAAGGCTTGGCCCACTTCTTGGGCCATTTCCAACAGAGAGGTAGATGAGACCAAACATTCAAGTCTGTGGATTGAGAACACATTGACCACCTATGCACCGGGGCATGTTAGAACATCGCAGGTGGGCGAGAAGCAACGATACAGTGATAGAGGACAGGGGAACAGGATCTATCTACTGCTTAATGGAAGAAATGAATGAGGATGATAGGTTTTAATCATGAATGCTGATCAATCTTTCTGTTCTAGAGGAGTACAGGAGATAAAGGGAGGAGCAAGTATATACCTCTTTATTAGGAAAAGTTGACCAAACAAGGTAGAAGATACAATATCATGAGACTAGCTACAACATATATGACGATACCAAATGTTGACTTAACGATGCTAGAGTTGATTTTCCTACCTTTACACTGCTCTGTAGAAGGTCTTTGCAAATATGTCATTTTTGGTTACCTGTAACTTGGTAGAAGGTTCATACAATCTGCAAGTGTTGAATTGCAACAAAATTTCAAATATTTACACTACAAATGAACTACTTGAATAATGGTAATAAAAACAATGCATTGGAAATCAGTATTTTAAATTATGGCTGTATTAATTCTGGTATACTCTCTGAAATAAGCTTCTATTGTCACATATGATAAATATATGTGCCACTTAAAAAATTGTAGCTATGCACTGCTCAGTTCTTGGGTTTCAGGCCTGTGCACATCAGCTCACATAAAATTGTACAATGAAATAAAATTGTACAATAAAAATACTCCACATAGCATGTTTCTGCCACACTGTGTTAAAGAAATGCTATACTATATTAAATAAATGCTAGGGAGAACACGAGTTATTAGGCTAACCCCACGTTCTTACCATGGCTTTATAATTTAGGAAACAAGCATTAAAAAGGAAGATAGAGGATGCTTGTGGCTTCCTGTCCAGATTTCCTTTGAAGACTGCTGTCATTGTTCCCCAGCTTTTGGATGTGTTAATGAAGAAATATTTAGATTAATCTACTTTTCTGGAGAATTCACCTTGGTCGCCCCACATGGGAGTCTATGGCTCTCCCTTCTTGCCCTGCAGTCCTTGGTCAAAGACTGAAGGCCATGCTCATTGTCACAAGTGTGAATAACAGTGGTCTAATTTGTGCTTTAGAATAAAGCTAATTCCAGGCAGGTTTTAATTCTTTGTTAGCTTTTTCTCCTGGCCTATCTCAGCTCCTTCACTTGCCTTATCCTATGTGTACTCCTCCAATAAATAAGAATTTAAAAATTTCTATTTCAGTAACTTCTTCTAGGATATTCCACCTAAGGGTGGGCTTGGTCCTGGGAAGCAGGCTCTAAGACCGAGATCTAGAGTTGGGTCATTTTCTGATTGTATGAATTTGAGTGTCCCATCACTTTGGTAGGTGTTGGATGATGGTCCTTGTTATACTGTAGCTGTAATGGATTGGGATGACGTATAGGTGGATGGGGATGCACTGGCTGGTGAAATGTCTCCAACATTCAGAAAAAGTGATAGGAAAAGAAAATATTAGAACTGTAAAATGGAGTGCTTGTAGCTAAGCATCATTGATTTATTAAAGAGAAAAGAATGACAAATTCACATCTATTAATTAAGATGTTAGGTTAAGTCAGAGGCTCTCTTAAAGAGCATTTAAAGAGACTCTCAGCTTCTGAATCTTAGGGCAGAACCATTCAAGTTCAAGACCAATATTTAACTATAAGAGTAGCAGAACTTCACAAAAGTCTGAATTCTCAGCCTCGCCAAGTGTTCCATACCAGGCTTGATGCTAGTATGTAAGTAATAAAACCCAGAGGTTTTGAAGGTATATTGGTGTTGGTGCACTTAAGGATCTTGAACCTTGATGTTCCACTGAACACTCAAGGCCAACTCTCTATTCTTGGCCAACAGACCCCCTTTCCAAGCTGCTTGCTAAAAACAACATAAGGATCTCAAATAAGGCAAGACTGTACAAGATAAAGTTTGCCTGCTTCCAGAGGTGCCCTCAACTGCCCTCCTGGCCAAGGGATGATTTTCCAGTTTTATTGAGATATAATTGACATATAACGTTGTATAAATTTAAAACGTACACTGTGATGATTGCTACACACATTACAAAATAAATACTGCAGGAAGACAGTTAACACACCCATCACCTCACATAGTCATCATTCATGTGTGTTATAAAAACATTTAAGATCTACTCCCTCAGCAACTTTTAAATATATAGGTAATGCAGTATCGTTACCTATAAGCACCGTACTGAATGTTAGATCCCCATTACTTGTTCATCTGGTAACTAGAAGTTTGTATTCTCTGACCACCTCTGCCCACTTCCCCCGCCCCCGGCCATTGGCAACCACCATTCTATTCTTTGTTTCTGTGAGTTTAACTTATTTTAGATTCCACATATCAGGGAGCTCATAGGCTATTCGCAACAGATTCTTAATTAGATTAAAAACTTAGTAAACTAACAATCAAAATGTAGTGGACCTAATCAGAATGAAGAGATTTTGTCTATCAGGGAAGCTGCAAGCCCTGGCTGGTAAGTGTCAGCAGGAAGTGGGAATCGGGCCTGGAGGGGATCATGTGGGTGACCCCAGGTGGGCAAAATATGAAGTTGGTGCAGAGAGAATTTGTCTATAGTGAGGCACTCTCTGGTGACAAAGAATTTTATTCAGGAAATGATCTGAAAGTTTGGAAAAAGTGTCAGTTTTCATTAAATAAAACAATGCCAGAACTGCCTTGATAATGTCTTGATAAATAAATGAAAATGATCCAAAACGTGGCATGCTGGAATGGGTTATAAGACTGGAGTTATTACTAATCATCAGAGAAATGCAAATTAAAACCACATAAGATGTCACCTCACAGCTTTCAGAATGGCTATCATCAATAAATCAACAAACAACAAGCATTGGTGATCATGTGGAGAAAAGAGAACCCTCATGTACTATTGGTGAGATTGTAATTTGGTGCAGCTACTGTAGAAAATGGTACTGAGGTTCCTCAAAAGATTAAAAATGGAACTGCCTTATGGCCCAGCAATTCCATTTATGGGTATTTATCCAAAGAAATCCAAAACACTGATTTGAAAAGATATAGGCACCCTATGTTCCTTGCAGCATTATTTGTAATAATTGAGATATAAAAGCACTTAAGTGCCCAGAACTAGATGAATAGATAAAGAAGATTTGGTACATGTATACAATGGACTATTTCTCAGCCATACAAAATGAAGTATTGCCGTTTGTGACAAATGGGTGGACCTAGAGACTGTTACGGTATGTGAAACAAGTCAGAGAAAAACAAATACCACATGAATTCACCTATGCATGGAATCTAAACAAAACAAAACAAAATGAATGAATAAACAAAACTGAAACAAACTCATAGATACAGAAAACGTTTTGATGGTTGTCCAATGAGAAGGGAGTTGGGGGGATGAGTGAAAAAGGGGAAGGCATTAAGATATACAAATTGCCACTTACTACAACAGTCACAGGTATGGAAAGTACAGCGTGGGACCATTCTGTGTATTGATCATTCCATGTATAGATTAAAATCCCTCCAAACTTTAAAGGATATAATGTAATATGGTATTATTCAGTATTACTAATGAGAAATTTCGATTTCATCTGATTGCTCTTTTTAAAAAAATGGCCTATATTTTTATTTCTAAAATTTTCACTAAAAAGACCATCTTCTCAGTGATATGTTAATTCATTAAATCTGAAGAATGATACATAATTTTATTTTTCTATTTATTTTCCTTTAATCTTTCTTTGGATATATATTTTCTCCACTATCATTATCAATGCTTCTTTACCTTCAGTTAGACGGATTTATCTGCTTGCCTCCATGTGTTTTCACTTTTCATGTCATGAGAAAACCTGTGTGTTTTCTCTATCTTTTGAAAGATTTCTTTATGTTTAATATTCTGATTACCTGCTTAAGCTTTTGTCCCATGTATTCTATTATTCAGTCAGCTCATTTAATTTTTAAATAATGTTTGTAATTTTTATAGTTCCTAGGAACTCTTTATTGTCTGATTGCTTTTTTGTAACAGCTGGTTATTTTCTAAGAGATGCAACATCTTCTTGCATTTCTCAAGTGATACTAATTTGAAATTGTAATGCCCTCTTCTAATGCCTGAATTATATATTTTGTTCAGGGTCATTTTTTCTGAGTACTCATTTTGGCTCATCTATTTCATGATTATAGCTGCTCTTGAACTTGTGATAATTGTTAGTTTATATTTACGAATAAAAACTAGATTAATTAAGTGTGTGATGTGAATTACCATTGTAGTTGTAAATTATATTTCACAAAATGATCATTTTCTTGAATGAAAGGCTGGTACACTCACTTTAAATAGGTAGAAGAGATTTTTCAACAGGTGGCCATCTCTAAAGGGTGCCCAGGCAGTGGACTGGTACGCAAACAGGGATTCACAGGGTTTTAGGAAAGCATTATTCTAGAATTGGTTAATATAGTAAAATAGTTATATCCGGATGAGCTATCTTCTTTCTTTGTAATGTTTCTTTTTATATGGAATACTTCAAGATTAAATATTATTTTAATTTAGTGCTTTAAACCTTTAAACTCAAGTAAATATCTTAAGCAGTCTACTGCCAACAATTTTATATATAGGGGAGGTGAAAGGAAGGTATTGGCCTAAGTATCTAAACTACAGTCTTCAAATACCCAGGTATCTATCCTAAAGCCATTTAGTAGTTCATTAATTTCTTTTAGTTTGAATTTGAAGCTAGTTTCAACTTTCTTTCAAAGGAAATTAGATATCTCTGGTGTCAGGTCTGGTTTTTCTTATTCAGTTGCCACCTCAAAAAAACTTGTCCTCTTTGACTTTACCAGATTTTTCTCAAAAATTTTACTCTTTGATAACAACCTAACTTTTAACTGACAGTGCCATGTGTATACCATTTTTATCGTATTGTTTTTTTTTTTTTTTTGCATTTTTTACATATATTGAGTCCAATATATGTAAAAAATACATATGTCTCAGAATTCTAAAGGCCGGATCATTTATCATTATTTTCAGGACTGACTTTAAATAAACTGAAAGAGTCCACTTAACAATTCTAGGCTGCAAAGATCTATACTTCAATTTGTAAATAAAATGTCATAATAAACTTTAAATTTTCTAAACAATTTAAATGAGTATTGAAACTGAGTATCCCTATGACTTTGATTAAACTTAGTTTTAAATCTTACCTACAGAAACCACATCTCTCTCCTCTAAGAAACCTTTCCCAGCCGAATCGGCAGCCCCCTGGGCAGCAGAAGACAATAGCTTAGACCTAATGATGGTCACAAAGTGTGGACCTGTGGAAGGCTCAAGATCACATTTTGACTCAAGTTACATTTTGATTCTTGCACACAAAGGTAGAGCAAACCCTTGGCTGCTTTGGCATGAGACCAGACAGAAGAACTTTGGAAAAGACCTCAGAACTGCCCCCAGGACCTGAAATAAAAAATTATTATCATTATCTCATCTCCAACCAATCATCTCCCAGAGTGACCATTAACGTTCAACCCAAGGGTATTTTGTGATTTTGCCCTAATATAATCTGTAACCTCCACACCATAGGATTTTTTCGAGCATCAGCTCCCTGTTTTCATGTTAGCCAGTTCAATATTAAACTATTTTCTCTTTCTTTCTATACTGCAAACTCCTGCTCATGCATTTCTTTGGGTCAGTGCTTACAGGCAGACAGATTCAAAGAAAACATTGGGATTATCATAACAATATCCATAAAGATGAGCACTGAGAAAATTATTTTATGATATAATTGAAGGCTATCATAATCTTACTGATGAATTGGAAAGTACAGTTTTCCAGGTACTTAAACTATTAACTAGTAGAAAACCTCTTTATCTTTTCCCAGATCCAACAAATTTATTACTGATTGAACTCCAATTATTAAGGAACAGGACAGATTGTTATATATCATTAATACTTTTCCATTATTTGTTAAAGTTTCTGAAAAATTTTAGTATAAAAATATAAAATTACATGGTGATCTATTAAGGAAAAATATGAGTTTCAAGTACTTATCTCTGTCAATGAAGATTTATTTGCTACTATAAAACCAAATCAAACCCAGAAAGATACTGACTTGCAAACCTCTGTAAGTTCACAATTCTCACCCCACATGATAAAGTTCAAATTGTTTTATTCCTCACCAGAACCTCATCATTCTAAATTAGTTGATATATAACGAAATGCTATAAATTTGGACTTATGATGTATATGGGTATGTGTGTATTTTCACCAACAAAATACAATTTTATGTTTTATGTGTTAATATTTTATTTGAAATTTTCTTTGAAACCTTGAGCATAGGTGATAAAACATTCAGTTATCTCTTCAAAAGATTAGTTTTATTTAAGTATTGGTTCTTCATAGAAAGTCAAAATTATAAAACCTTCTTCTATTGCAATTAATATATGGAAAACCATAGTTAGAACTTTGAGGGCCTGAATTTTAATGTTTATCACCAACTTTTGTATAGCACATGTGATGAAAAACTCAATTTGCCTTTTAAAACAATCAGTTAAAATCATCTTCTGAGTAAACAGCAGCTTATCTTTGCAATTGAAGGATTAAGTATAAATATTTCAGAATTATCCATATTAAGCTGGTTTATGGAATTTTAATTTCTCATGAGTTAATATGAAAATCCTTGTCATATTAAAGTAGGGGGATGTCCTCACTAAACAGACAAAAATATTTCTCTTTTCTAGATGTCATCACAAGAGTGAATTTATCAAGATCCATTACATATTACATAAAAGGTAGAATAAGTATATTAAGTATGTGCTGACATTAATTTCTAAAGGATTATGAATGTGCGACTTAACTATTATTCTTTTTTTGTTAAGTAATTAAAATACGTCAAATAGCAGGGAATTGGTTCCTTAATGACAATCTAGTGAATCATTTCACTACAAACATTTTAATGAGTTTAAAAAATAATACAGTAGTTTCCAGACATCCAAAGTTAGCAAAGTTATCAAAGTTTCTTTGTTTTTTTTTTATTTTTTTAATTTTATTTTAATTGTTGATTTTGTACAGTTTTCTGTCTTTTACTCCCACCCCAGCCCACCACCCCAGCCCTCCCCAACTCCCTCCCATTTTCACCCCCCATAGTTTTTGTCCATGTGTCCTTTATATTTGTTCCAGTAAACCCTTCCCCTTTTCCCCTGAAATTTCCTCCCCTCTCCCCTCTGGTCACTGTCAGCCTGCTCTCAATTTAGATGTCTTTGGTTATATTATGTTTGTTTGTTTTGTTGATTAGGTTCCTGTTAAAGGTGAGATCATATGATATTTGTCTTTCACTGCCTGGCTTATTTTGCTTAACATGATGCTCTCCAGCTCCATCCATGCTGTTGCAAAGGGTGGGAGCTCCTTCTTTCTTTCTGCTGCATAGAATTCCATTGTGTAAATGTACCACAGTTTTTTGATCCATTCATTTACTGATGGGCACCTAGGTTGCTTCCAACACTTGGCTATTGTAAATTGTGCTGCTATAAACATAGGGGTGCATAGGTTCTTTTGGATTGGTGTTTCAGAGTTCTTAGCATATAGTCCTAGCAGTGGAATTGCTGGGTCAAAAGGTATATCCATTTTTAGTTTTTTTTAGAAAATTCCATACTGTTTTCCATAGTGGTTGTACCAGTCTGCACTCCCACATCATCAAAATGTCCATACTTCCCAAAGCAATTTACAGATTCAATGCAATACTTATTAAAGTACCAATGGTATATTTCACAGACATAGAACAAACACTTCAAAAATTTATATGGAACAATAAACGACCTAGAATAGCTGCAGCAATCTTGAGAAAGAAAAGCAAAGTAGCGGGGATCATAATACCTGGTACCAAACTGTTTCTTTGTTTTTAAAACAGGTTTCATCTTTTCATAAGTGCCACTGGAAATAAAAATGGAGTATAGATTTTGACCTATCATTTTAATAGATTTATTTCTCTTTTGGTTTAAAATATCTTCAAGGTAACTTCATATCTTTCAGGTAATGCTAATATTCAACTGCTCTTCCTGGAGATGTACTCTGTATATGTGGGGAAAGGGAAGCTTTCTGGACACCTTGATTTCTAAGCTACATGTAAAAGTTCTTGTGTTCCTCTCTTTCTCCGCTGGTCCTCATGGAGAGTTGTTCATAATTATTTTTTTTCTTACTGGTGTTACAGAGCCCCCAGATGACATTTCTACTGTCTTTCTTCTAGCCCAGGCTGCCCATTTCATAACTTTACCATGCAGTTACTTTGTCCCTTTGGTTTTAATAGCAAAACTACTGACTTTATCGTGCTACCTTCTGCATCCTGCAGGGAAGAATAAGAACTCACAGATCCTAAAGGAGCCAAAGGAGGTCATAAGTGCAAGGCCTGGTTTTCTCCTTGTCCAAACATGGGCAACTTGGGGACTGCAGAGAGGCCATGCAGAAGCTAATATTGTTCAAATAAAAGGAATAGCAGCTGTTAGGGCCTCAGCTGTCTCTGTTTAATTCAACATTTGTCATCAGCTAACAGAAGAATGTCTCTTACACTGAAGGTGGTAAATACAATTTATATCTGTATTTGATATACTACTTATTTGTATTGTTTATTGAGCATCTATCTGTACAACTAGAATTTAAACTTCATACAAAAGATGTTTCTTTCTCTTTTGCTTATTCCTGTATCTGCATCTCCTACAACATTATCTTGTTCATAGTAGGTCCATAATAAACATTGACTGATTGAATAAATTCATGTACAAAATGTAAGGACATTCTAACTGATAGTCCTTAACTCATAGATGTGTCAGTATCTTTGCTTATTTTTCTTATCTTGTGTGCTCCATAGCATAAGATCAAAAGCAACCTTACCTTTTAAAAACATACCTTATTGCCCTTCAGAGGATATGTTTTAATACAGTATAAAGAATGTTACCATACACTGCAGGCAGAGTGAAAGCCTAATAGATGGAAGAACTTCTAAAATAAATTAAATAAAATATGAAAAATCACAAATGCATTCCCATGTTTGCTTTGAAATTCTATGTTTTTCACTGTATGAGAAATACTAAGTTACAGGGACACTTGGTTTAAACCTTGATGGTTTCTAGGTAATGTATAGGTTAAGTAACTTGTCATCAGGAAGTAATAATGAGGTTCTTGTAGGTACTAAGGAATAATTGCTCTTTTGACTCTGACCACTCTTTCTGTAAGCACTGGAACTTCACTGACAACATAGTACTTTACATATAGTTAGAGATTTAAGCAATAATTATATTGTCAAACATACATTTGTAATCAGGAAAAAAGATAGAGTTCTAAATTAGTTCTACAAAATATCATTTCCCAATTTTTTAATTTTTAAAATGTATTACTAGTTATATAACTACACACACACACACACACACACACACACACACACACACAATGGTTAAATGTATGACAATATGATTAAACAAATAAATTTTTCAAAAACTTCTAAATATTTCTCAAGTAGAATTTTTTAAACTAACTGATAAAAAGAAATACATATAGTTAAAATGAAACTATTACTAAGATGAAAATAGTTAATTGTTGAAAATAATTGTTTTAAACTATAAAAAAATAAAAATGACTTGCATTATTGATTGATGCAAGAATTGACATAAAATATAATTAGCTGTGCTTTGACTGTGTCTTTATGAAAAACTTCAAATAATTTAAAAGTCAAAATGGTAGTCAGTTTGTGAGGAAAGGGAGAGAATTAGCAGAATGTGCAGACACATTAAGAAAATTTACTAGGAATTAGACTTCCAGATGTGATATTGTAATAGACATATGATTTACCCTCTTGCTTTAAACAATTAGAAAACTGGACAAAATGGATGAAATAAGTTGTCAGCCATTAGGCAGTGCTAACCCAAGGAAGTAATGCGTGAGGAACGGGAACAGAACAAAGTGAATGCCGGGATTCCTCCCTATGAATGAAGCTACAGTGCCAAGTGGGACAACCCAGAGTATGGTAGGCAGGGCATGTTGAGGAGACAAAGTTAAGTGTTTGGGGAACACAAAATGGCTAGGATTTGGGGAACAAAATACTGAAAATATTTCTTATGTTCTGTTGAGAGACTGTCTCAAGTTTTAGTTAATGATGAATAAACTCATGAATTTGAATAACCAGTAACAAAAACTATTCCAAATAAAGCACAGAGTGAAAAGTGATGAGAACAAAGAGAATAAAGCATCACTGAGCTTTGGGACAGTATCAAATGGAATAACATAAATGGAATTAGAGTACCACAAAGAGAGGAGAAAGAAATGGTACACAGAGCATGAAATAGAAAAGAGAAAATGTTAAATACGACTTTATGAAATTTTTAAAAATTTGCTCTCTGCAAGACACTCTAACAACAGTGAAAAGACAAGCCCCAGACTCAGAGAAAAATATTTGAAAAACTTATATATGATAAAAAACTTGTGTTCAAAAAATATAATAGGACAAATTCTTAACTAGGAATCATTAGGTATAGAAAGTACAGAGAGCTAATTAGGCAACATATCGCCTAACATCATATGGACTGACTTTTGACAGAGCTATACTGGACTAAGCCTTTTCCACACCTCAGTAAGACTCTCTTTCCCTCTCTCCTCTTAGGAAAGATTCCCTTGCTTCTTACTTCAAGCTCTGCAGACCAGTCTTGTTGGATTTACAAAATGCCACTGATCAGCTAGCCCCTAATTAGTCCTGTCTCCCAGCCCTGCCTCTTCCTCCTTCATGCCTCACAGCTCCCAAACTAACAATTGTGGAAATAAATGAAATCAAATGAGAACAGAAACTGCTGATTCAGAACTTGCTATATAAAGGAAGTCAGCCACCATTACTTGAATTGGGCAGAAACGAAAATGACAAATAGTGAAGTGAGAAAGCTTTCTAGTGAAAAGGGAAGGCTTCAGATATGATCTGACTGGAGTTTGATGGTGTGGGAAGCAGGGCAACTTATATGATTGGTTTGGGAAAACATACTTGGTTTTCTCAGTTTGGTTCTGATTTCTTGGTGCAAAAAATAGGGAAGCTGGCATTCATTAAGTCCTGAGCTGATTACTGCACAGGTTGGGGTCAGGGTTCTATTGCCACAGATGGTCTGGTTACTGTGTGTTTGTATATTTAGTCTCTCACATTAAAGACTTGACACCTTTGCACAACTTCTCAGAAACTCATAATTTTCTTGAGGTTTTGTTACAAATAGTCAATTGAGAAAGTACTGTTATTGCAACCCAAGAGCTGCCTCTGGGCAGTTGCATAACACTGAATGACAGACAGAAAAAAGGGGGACTGTGATTATACTGAAAATTATCTGTGGGAACATAATTAATCTTATTTCTTAAAGAATATCTTTAATCTGCTTTTGTTTTTAAATTTAAATTTCACTTGAATTCATTACAGTAAGGCAGAAATAAAATAACCTGAGATAAAACTATAGTTTCATTTATGTGAGGGGTTAGAGTGGACCATCTTTTAAAATAATGTATGCCAAAATACCTAGAGAATGCAGACATAGGTATTCTAGATATCCTATTCTAGGTTAGAAAATTAAAAGATAATTTAAAAACAAGTAGAAATGTTATGAACAAAGTATAATTGTAGGCTAGATATAGATAAGCTAGAAAATATGTGTGTTATATAAAATTTCAAAATTTCACATTTTGTAAACAAATGAGGGAATAATGAGCATTTCAAAATGGTGTCATGGCTCTGAATAAGCAAGCTTCTAGTGAGAAAGTAGTTAAAAGATGGCTTATTAAAATGTTATTTTTAATTTAAATTATATTCATAAAAGTTGACTCTTACTTGGCAGGTGGTTGATTTTTAATTTATAAAGATCAGGTTTAGTCCAAGGTCTGTCATGTTTCTGATCATTTAAGCTTCAATTTTTCAGTTTTTTTCCCCTAAGCTTTAGTTTGTGCATATCTATAATAATATGATGACTATTTTACAATAATTTGGGATTTCAATGAGGTAATGCATATGAAAACATCTGACATAGTACATGTGGTCTCTATACTCTTCTCCTGAACATCTCTCAGTTTATTTCCTTATTTCTTTATATTCCCTCCCAACCCACCAGTACCAACCAGCTCTCCTTGTCTGGACCATTACAGTAGCCATAAGCTCATCTTTCTTAGTCCAGTTTCTTCTCTAACTGGTAATCAAAAAAGGTCCTTTTAAAGAATTCACACCCAGTTTTAGCACTGTTCTGCTTAAAATCCTTAATATTTACCTTAGAATAAAATCTAAAACTATTAACAAAGCCTGGAAGGTCCTACATGATCTAGCCCTTCCCACATTTTCTAGTTCTTTATGCTCCAGTGACAACTGAACTCTTTCTTCAAAGATGCTTCATTCTTTTCTACCTCAAGGTATGCACACTTGTTATTTCTAGTCTGAACACTCTTCTTCCTTTCTTTTTGCGTCTAACCCTTGCTCAGCTTTCAGAGTTAGACTTAATTTGCCACTTCTGGAAAGAGCATTAAATACCCCTAAGACCAGGATTAATGCTCTCCTATATTTTTACATAATATCCTGTACTTCTTCACAAAATTGATCATATGTGTGATAATTATTTAGATGACTCACTCTTTCCAGCTTCCCTCTTATGCCACATGATATCAAAGTAGCCCATTTTACTAACAATGATAGCTGACATTTTAATCATCCTGTTATTATATTATTTTTATTAAAAAAAACACACTCAACTAGAAATGTCAAAGTCACCAAGGACTTAAATCTGTTCATTTCTCTGTAGAGATCGAATAAGGCTAAGGCCACTCAAAGTCAGCGGGTGTGTCCATGTGTGTCTGCGTCCGTTTACCCTCTGGCCATGACATAAAAATAGCCTGGTCAAAGACTTCACTTTACAGCATCACAGAATACACTATGGAAGAATATGAATTCTCATTTTCAGACTTTTGCATAAAATTCATTTTTTGCCTTTAAATGCATTGACAATAGCAATATCTTCCATTTCCTTTATCTAAGAGTAAAGCACCATTTCTCAGTAAACAAGGCTTTAAGAACTCATATGTCTAAATATGTTTGATAGATAAATTAATAACACCAAAAGTAATGCCCTACTTAATGGATGTACAACTTTTCTAGCATCCACTCACTTGTGTGTGAATGCACCATAAGTGCAGGTGGTCTTCCAGTTAATTATACTTCAGCTGAGGATGACATGAAAACAGCTTCCTTGAGGAAGGGGTCATGGAGAACAACAGGACAGATAATCACAAGGGATCAGAACATTGTCTCATAAATCTGCAGCAATGCTGACAAGATTCCAGTTTTGAGAAAGGCAAAATTTTCCTCTTACTCATGCTGTGGTGAAAGATACTATGCTAATGGACTCATTCTGATAAAAATATTTTTATATTATTTTATATTCACCTACAAAATGATAGTGATTTAGCTAATAATTTGCAGAAATTGTTAGTACTAATATAGTGGAAATTCACATCACTTTTATAAATGCTTAGTCACAATTAGGCTAACTCTTCAGCTCAGGGAAACATCTATATAATTGTAGTCCAACGTACACATGCAAATCACCAGATTTAGGACCAGAATAAAAGTGTAACCAGCTGCGAAGAGTTAGAGATCTAATCCTGAATCTGAGTTTCTGAAGTGAGGAAAGTTTGACAAGGAGCCAGGGTTTTCCACACTATGCTATTTATGTGTTTTATCTGGGTAATTTATACAACTATAACAATGACTAGCCAGTCATTCACCAGTTCTGGTCAATGACATATTACATGGGTATAAGTTAAAAATAAAAAAGCAACCTAAAGGCAAACAATTTAATTGTGATTTTTGAAAGCACTCATATATTCCACACGTTGCCATTTGAAAAAGTACTAAGCAAAATTAAGACATTAAGAATAATTTAATTTTAACACTTTAATTGGATGACAGAATTCGAAATTTTGGTTAAATAAAAGCAGAGTATCTAATTGCAAATCCTTCATTAAAAAATAGTCCATCAAGCCCATAGGGACAGAAAGAAGGTGCGGTGATGTAGGGCTGGGGGGAGGGGCGGGGAATAAGAAGCGACTATGAATGGGCACAAGACGGCTTTTCGGAGTGTTGGAAATGCTTAAAAATGGACTTTGGTGATGTTTGCACAACTCTGTGGGAGTGCTAAAAATCAGTGAATTGTACAGTTAAAATGAATAGATTGTATCTCCACGAAGCTGTTAATAATAAAAATATAGAGCATTTTAACAGAAGCCTCCTGTTTCACAGGTCTGTGGGCCTTGAGCTCTTCCTACAGCTGCCATTACCCTTTAGTCTTGTGTCTGGTGAGGTTTTCTGTGAATCTACAGGGATAAGCAGGTTAATAAAAAGTGGTTGAAATAAAAACCTTTATTTCTCAGTACACTTGAAGAACAATAGCCATTAATTTTTCTAGATAATTTATTTTCAAAAGGTATTGAAAAACTTTCTCATGCTCTGATTCTGAGTAATGATGCCACGAAATAGAGGTTTTATAAATCTTCACTCTAATTTAAACTATGGCCAGTGCTAAAAAGCATTAATTCTGCATATTATGTGGTATATTGTATATACTGTATATATAGGGTCTATATAATAGTCTATGGTATACTATACATCATATTCTGTCGTATATAAAAGTACACCACATTTGCAAACAATTAAGAATACATCTGAGTTACAGGGTTTATCAGAATTTTAAATCAACCCAAATATGTGATTTAAATAAACCACTAACAAAATTTAACTTTTAAGATATTTTATAATTGTTTTAAATATATGATATCCGCAAGAGAGAACTGTATGAACAGCTAAATTATAAAGCAGCCAGGCAAAGTTTACATGGAGGATTAATAATCTTCACCTTAAAATAAAAAGAGGATTTGGAAAGGTATAGAATCCTCAATACTTTTTATTCTCAAATAAATGTATTATATTTTCCCTTAGTAAAGTTAGTTTTCCTTAAAGTACTAGAGGAATACACACACATCTTGTAAATCTGGTGGTATGCAGAAATTTATGAAGGAAAGCAACAGTCCCATTGCCACACTGCTTCCTGCCCCATCCCCACAATTTTTTTAGAACTCAGCTATGTGCACCTATTACTCAGTTGCTTACTTTCACAACTCTAGATGACATGCTTATAGCATTATAAGTTAATTATTCATTGTGGATATTACCTATTGACTTTTGTCCTGATAAGGGAAGAGGCAGCATTTCAAGACTATGGTAACAGCATCTTTGTTCATTGTTTTCTTTGTTGTTGTTTTAATAAGTTCCCGAGAAACAGAGAAAGAATCACGTAATCTCAGTCATCTGGCTGAAACAGAACCTGCAATGCAGCGTCTTTTTATAAAGGTTTCTTCATTTTAAGCCAGCCCCTCAACGTGACACCTTATTTGGTGAGTCATCATTCTTTTGTGTCGTAGAGGAGTTCTTCAGTCAGAGCTGAATGCAGTCTTCCCCTTCATATGCTTCCACATATCCAGGGATAAGTCTTACAGGTTTTTCCTCCATTAAGCCCCCAGTTTTCCATTTTTAGATTTATTCGCCGTATTAATCTAGGTTTGAATAATCTTAATAAAATGATAAAACAATTAAAAGCAACTTTGCCAAGCATGTCTAATAATGCCTGGTAAAAACATGTCATATGCAGATACTTCACCAGGGGTTATGCTTTAACTCACTTTAACTGAATAAATACCTATAACCAAACAAGTGTGAACTACGTAAATAATGTTTATTGAGAAATCATGTTGATATTATATCCATTACCCTATAAATGTATGCATACTTACAACATATAATTGTAAGTTTTTCAATACCAGCAATAAATGTCTCTGGCTAATTTTGTTTGTTGCAACTAGATATCCTGTTTACCTTGGGAAGTGGATGGACTTTAAAACTGTGCTGTGTTCTGTACTGACTGATTGCTTCCTGGTTTATTCAAATGCATTAGAATAATTTAGTAGCAAAGAAAGTCACAGCTGTAAAAATATTCAGAAAATGTTAGGATGTACTTAAATATCATGCACTCTTACATGAAACAAACTTCTGAAGTTACATGTCTTTTTTACATTTAACACATGCAATCAGTTATCAGAACACTTTCAGGATAGCACCAACAAACATCACTTAGTGCATAAATGAAGAAAGGAAAAAAGACAAAAAAGTAGTCAGTGAGAGTAGGCAGATTAGTTGTGAAACTGCATTCCTATTTCTGTTCCATTTGCATACAAATTGATCTGGAAATCCATCAGCTGACTCCATTAATGAGGTCAAGAACAACATGCAGACTTAATCAAACCCTGCTACAGCTTTTGTGGTTAACTGTCTCTGGGGACGAGAATTCCAAAATATGAAATTTTATTTTCTATTGCCTTTCCTTCCTTTCTAGAATAATTTCTATCATAAGATCATAATTAAATGTCATTTAGAAGTTCCCTCACTTTTCAGTTTTACTCCAAAACTATTGATGTGTGTCATAGCTGTCATTTTAATTGAACTTTGAGACATAACTGAGGTGGTAGGATTTGGAATGACAGTATAACACAAATGCATTATTTCAGAGGTTGGAGCAAAATCTGAGTCTTTGACTTGAAATTCTTGCTAAGAAAATATGAAAATATTAAAAATCTCCTTCACTTCTTTGTCTTTATCGTGTCTATGCATTCTTGTCACAGATATCCTTTATTTGAAGACACTATGTCAAATCATATTCTGTAATATGAATTTTAATACAGTTCATATTCTATGATTTTCTTATTAGGTAAGGTTTTAAAATATTGCATTACATAGTGCAAACAGTATTTAAGTGCCTTAGCACATATTTACATACTGTGCGATGGAGTTGAGGGAACAAAACGCTTTGGTGAAGACGCCTCACACTGCACACCGGTTTTTCTCTCGGGCCCTAATACTGCTCTGTAAGTCCCGGTCAGTGTTTCTGTTTTGTTTTGCTTTGCTTTTTTACCATAAATTTTGGTAATGAAAGTGTCTCCATCTTCTAACATGGTTTCTTTTGTGGATATTTAGGTGAATATATGGTAAAATGCAATACGCTCTCAATAGTCCTTTTTTTGGGGGGAGGTTAAGATTTTTGTTTTATTTTTTTTTAATCAGTATTTTTTAATTGTTGATATTGTACAGTTTTCTGTCTTTTACCCCGCCCCAGCCCACCACCCCAGCCCTCCCCACCTTCCTCCCATTTCCACCCCCCATAGTTTTTGTCCATGAGTCTTTTATACTTGTTGCTCTAAACCGTTCCCCTTTTCCCCTGAAATTCCCTCCCCTCCCACTCTGGACACTGTCAGACTGTTCTCAAAATCAGTGTCTTTTTTTTTTTAAGCAATGTGATATGGTTGAATAAGAAATGAAAGACTAGATAACTACATCCTTGGTCAATTTTACAGTATTCCGGATTTCTTCCTACTCAGCTGCTACTTTATAACACTTTGTAAATATAAAGTTTGTACGCTGGAATTTAAACAAGCAAACGGATATTATCTGAATCGGAATATACATAAAACCTAAATACTATGAATGCTTATGAAAATTAAAATTAATTTTTAAAAAGTATACTCAATTTGCATTCAAATTATATTTATAAATTGTGATCAGTAGCCAAGGACATCACTTTATTTTTTCTTTGGTTTCTTGTTTCCCATACTTACTGTGATGGTATTACTAAAGGATAAGAAGGTGTCACATTGTTTATAGTCATGATTGTATTGGAAATACTTGCAAGAGTTTATCACAACAGTGATGAAGATATCAACCTGCTTTAAATCATCTATATATTTCCATTCAGTACACTCACTCTCAGTCTTTCTTTAATTAAACATCTCAAGGCTAGAACTGCACTGAGAAAATCTTCTGTCTCACATATCATTACTAGAATATAAAATATTTGTTTATGTGATCAGAATTCCATTTGGGGGTTATGCGAAATCATGTGTTGTTAATATATAAACAAGTATCAGAAAAAAGCATAGGCACCAGTATAAAGCATCTTTATAAAGTTGCATCCTAATTAATCGACATGAATTGTTCATTAAATCTCAATCTGTGAAGAATATTATCACTCCATATTATGATAGTCTGGAATCCTCTGGAGTGCTGCAGAATATACCATCCCAAATATCACTATAGGGTTTCAGGACATGCCACTCTGAAATATGCTGCTTCAGTTATAGTGATTATTTTCATCTAAAAACAACAGATGCAGGGAAAGACTTTCTCTGAACTCCCCTGTCTAAAGACAGATCTCCAAAAGGAACTCTATTGTCATAGATCTCCTCCCCAGGAGTTTCATCAACCAGGGAAGACTGACTCTTAAGACAGAAGAGGAAATTAGAAGTTGACACCATACTCACAGAAACTTTGTTACAAACCATCTCACCTCTCATCTATTCTTCTAAAGGCCCATTTATCTTTCCGAAAATTCACTTACTCTCCCCTAAGAGGCCTGTACTTCCCTTCCTCTATCTCTCTTAGGATGGTTTTTAAATCCAAATTCAAATCCACATAGAGTAGTCATTCATTCTTCTCTAGGTATCTTCCAAGTAATGTGAAGTATACATGTTAATAAGCCTCTGAGGTTTATTTTCTTGTTTATCTGTCTTTTATTACAAGGGGTCTCATTTTAGAACTCAGGCGGGTAAAAGAAATATTATTTTTTCTCTTCTATGTGTCCTTATATGAATTTAACTTCTGTGAGTAAAAGACAACCCACAATCTGGATTAGCAGACTGATAAAGTGCAGTTGTGGCTGCAAGATCAAGTGAATGACTATGCACATTATATTCAGTACTGTGGTCTCTGGGATGGTGCCTAGTGGGTGGGGTTGTACAGTGCACAAAGGGCACAATCCTATGTGGCAGCCCTGAGCATTAAGACATCATCATCTTCCTCAGAGAGGATTTTACGGCAGCCTTTCTGGTCATTCTCTGCCTTATAATCTTGCACCAGAGAAGGGCACTAGCAGGATGTTGAAGGTGCTAATTTTTCCAGCTTTCTTCCTGTCGAGTCTCTATATATTAGCCATTCTGTTGTTCTGTCAGTTGTCATGCAGTCCAGTTCTCTAGGTTCTGCTAACACTTATTTCCCTTGATCTTTCAAGCCTAGGAGCATTAATACTCGGTGCTGTTACAAGTCTTGGGTGCACTGATGTCCCTTGTTGATTCCATTAAGCCTCTTATCACCTATACCCATAGTCCATCCTTTCAATATACTTCACCTAACACTTTGATCAGACTTAGATTGATATTATTTTAAACCCAATATCTTGGAAAAATAATTTATAAGGAGATATTTCTTTAGAAAAGCATGTGGTAAGTACAAAGCCTCTTTGATAAATGTTTTATCATAAAAATGCTACTTTTATGAAAGGTGTGATTACCAGGTAAATGATGATTCCAGGTTTACAAGCTCAGCCATATGCTTTCCACATTTCTTCTGTGTCCCTGGTTGAGCCTTCTATCCAATCACACTGATCTTTCCTGCAGAGTTAGGCTGTGACCCAACAGTCTTTACCAGCAAAGTGCTTCAGGCAATTTCTGCGGATACATGGTCTGAGGCCTGCTGTTTCCGACACTGCCTTCACCCAATAATGTAAGTCAGGCCAAATACCAACTCTCTTCAAGGGAAAGTTGGAATCTCTTTTCATTGGTCAGTACAGAAAGTACAAGCAGCCCTAGACTTTAATCACGTTGCTCACCATCCTCTTTCATTATGCATTATACTCCCTGCACTTTACCCAAACCATTTTCTTTACTTACCTCTCCAACTCTACCACAGAACTGTCTGGATATTTTTAACAAACATATCCAATGTATCTTCAATCTTATTTTTATTCATTTTACCTTTTTACTTTAACTGAGATGTCATTCTTCCTTGAAAACCCCGCTTTTTTTTCCTGGAACTATCACAAATGTTTGCTGTGAATGCATTCTCACCCTCATCATCATAAGGCCATGTGTTACAGACGTGCCCCCTTAGAGCAGCACACTCTCTCCCAGAACAATGAGATCATTCCTTTCACTCAATTTGACTAAGTATGGCTGATTCCATGCAGCTCAGTAGACCTCCAACCCATGTAGACTGTTATCTGACTTTGAGCCATGTCCCCACATTTGCTGAAAAGTTGAACACTGTGACTCTACTCTTATTCTTCTACTGCAAACACTAATATCTTGGATGACTTTAGCATCCATACAGAAGAGCTTATACCAGGGAGTTCGAAGGTGCAGTACAGGTCACGGGCAAAAGTGTGAACGGTGTAGGCAGGTTGCCCAACTACTTTCTGAAGCAGACAGCTCTGATCCCAAGGCCAGTTACTAACCTGTTAGTGCCTTAACTTTCTCAGCTGTGAAACAGGGATATTACTTGACTGTACAAGGATTATTTTTCAGGATGATGCAATATTCAGTAGAAAGTGTTGCATAGGCAAAAAGTGCCGAAGTGATTTTAATATACACACAAGATTAAAGCGGTGATGTATGTCAAGGGACTTTAATGCGTACTGATTTCTCCTCCAGAGCAACTGGGAATGTGAGTAGGTCTGTGCACCCCACTGAGTGAAGTTTACACCCAGCTAGCTTCTCTTCAGTGATTTCTAGAAAAGGTAAAGAATAAACGAAGAGAGGCTACGTAAAGGGATTAAGTCCCCTCTCCTCTCTAGCACCATAGTTATTGGGAGTAAATGTGCCTAATGTCCTTCCCCATTCTGACTCTGCCTTTCCCTTTATCAGGTCAGATTCCATGGCCACTTTGTGGTGCCACACTTCACTAGCAGGTTCTTTGACCATGGCCTACAGGCAGAAGTTCAGCTTCCTATGGTCTTCTGTGGAGCACAACTAGACATGGTATCTTTTCTTCTCTTTCATCAGTGTTAGGTTAATCATCACCTGCTCTGAGGATAGGCAGTATTTTCTCTTTCCTCACAGACAGGCTTCACTTCCTGGTGTCAAGATTGGAATCAAGGAAGAAGCATAGGACTGCACTAGAGTTCAAGTAACTGCCATGCAATCCAGCTCCACTTAGGCCAACAAGCCCTGCAGTGCTGTGGATTTGGGTGGACCCAAATAATCAAGCCTGCTTTGATTCCCATGCAGCTATGTGCAGGGCTCCCTTAGGGACCCCTCAGGGAACAACAGATGATTGACAAGGAAGTATATCTCTATCAGGGAAGTATTTTAACACTATTAAAATACTGCCAATATTTTCTCCACACCCCCTATAGTAAATTCTTAGTCCCTGTGCAGGAAAATGTGAGTACTATAGATTTTAATTCAGGCATCAAAAAGTTTCAGATAAAAATTCCCTAGAGAAAAGTCTCTATGGAAGCTTATGTAGTGAAAACAAACTTACACACTAACAACAAACTGACACACACTGAGTTATCTTTAATAATTGGTAAAACCGTGTTCTTATCTGTATGCTTAAATTTTTTTAGTTTATTATTTTTATTTTTCCTCCAGGAAGCTCAACTAATTGGAATAGGAATTATTTTCAAATGGAAATATTTATTGTTTGCATAGTTATTTTTTTTTAATTAGACTAACACGATCTGCTAATTAAAGTCTTTTGGAAAACAAGGCTTATGTTATTAGGAGATGTATTTACATAAATATTTTTACCACTTCACCACTAAGAAAAATATTAAGCTTTTAAAACTCATCAGCAGTACTGGGAAGTATTAGTCTTTCAATATATGCAAATATTTAGAGAATTTATGAAATGGTAAGTAGGTTTGCATTTCTTTGTTTCTCATGTGGCATGTAGCAAATACAAAAGTATTGAGTACTTAAAGAGATTTTCTTCTACATGTGAAGAGCTAAGTAAATATTTTCTGTCTGACCCTGGAGCAGGAAAGAAGATGGCACATCAGCTGTGACAGGACCGAGCCAGCTGGGCAGCCGGATGGTGGGATCTGCCCCAGGGTGGGTCACCCACAGGACACAGACACTGCGGCAGGTGCCAGGAGGAAGCCTAGCCATGCGGGTGAGGCGTGGTACAGGAGGGCTAGGTCACCGGTGGTAATACAGTTCCATAGAAAACTTGACATCAAAGAGCCGCAACATGGGACATAACATTTTTCCAATAGGCCAGTGGAGAATAGCAGTAAGGAACCCAGAAACAAGTGGTAGTTTGAAGATCAGAACAGTAATCAGGAAATCAACATCAGGGAAGTCTTCAGAGGTGGGAGGAAAGGGAACTAATCCACACCAGGTGCTACTGGGCAGTAGCATGGATGTTATATACATCATATACATCGATCCATTTAATGCTCAATAATCTGAAATAGCTTTCAATATAAAAAAGGAAACTGTGCACCTCACAGGTTAATTATAGTTAGTACCTGGTATTCAAACCCAGTATGACTCCAATTTCTTAGCCCACTGAAAATGAAAATCATATTAGATTTAATTAGCATATGAATCAATACATCACCCCTTGGGCTGGGCAGTCTGGGATGAATAAATATGAACTGTTTCAAATAACATGAGTCTCAAAATGTTCAAGGGTCTCATTGTTATTCGGTCCTTATTAATTTATATGTTTTATAACTACAGAGGTGAAATTAAACATTTGTCATAAGGCCATTGGGGGAAATGAGGCATTACAAAGTGTCCAGGCAGTGTCTGAAGCCTACACAGGGCTTTTCTCGGTATTCAAGAAAAATGTGTCCCTATGTAATTAAGCTTCTAGTTAAAGCTGTCGATAGATGTCACTTAAGAAAAATAAGGTTTTTTTGGTAAGGTAAAGACACTGCTAAAATTTATCCAAAATCCCTTCCCTATTTTGCCTTGTGGTATTGTATATGAAAAACTACACAGACTCTTTAGAATTCACTAAATTTAACTGATCATAAAACCATTTGCCTGTGCTGAATCAGCCTGAGAAATTAGTGTTCCAGGAATGTGTTTTGGTAAGCAATGCTCTTTGGGATGTGTGGGAGTGGTGGGGAGATTAGTGGAGGGAGGTTTATCTGGGACAGAACCTAGCAAAAAAGAATGAGAGTCCAGAAATAACTGGGATCTTAGTTAATGAGCCAAAAGTATAGCCCCTGAGGAAACAAACAAAGTTGAGTTTTTGAACAGAAACAAATAGGTCAGAATTAAACAGACAGCAAGAGTATCTTACTGCTGAGTTCCAGAGGGTTATGTTTGAGTTGCTTAAATCTCTTCTGCCTAAAATCAGGAGTGCTCTGTGTTCTGGGCAGATGATGATTGAACAAATGTATGTGCAAATGTGTACAAGGAGTGCAAATCAATCCAACTGTGCGGAGGAGCATACAGAATATCCAAAAAAGCTGAAATTGAAGAAAACACCCTCTTGATCTCCAAATCCATATTCTGGATTAAAATAATGAGACGGTTAAGTTACATAAACACAATAGCCTGACTGACTGGGCTGATAAATTAGATTCTTTAAAAGTGTAAAGCACACCTGCTGAGCAGGCAAAAAACAGTCTTGTGAGAAAATTGTACACCAATTAATAAGACAGTCAATCTGCTACTTGTATGTGTCCCTTTGGGTACCAAAATTTTGAAACATTTGCTAACTTTCTGTCAGGAAGTATATACAAATTTAGTCTCTAGATAATCCTCAAACAGTTAGACCAAGAAAAAATAGATCATATGGAATAAAACAGGAAGACTCAGGCAGAGTGCAGGTTTTTGCTTCCCTTTTTAGTTCCCAAGCCCAGTAATTATGGCACAATTCCTATTATAAAAATTGCAAGGTTATTCTCCTCATTTGAACATTCACTGAAGCAGTAAGTCGGTGACTAATTGTACTTCACGTTATTTAGGTGTGGTTTGTGGTGATTTACATTATTTAGAACTATGAAAGTGAGATTAAACTATTGCCACCAATGATTACAGTAAAGGGCACAGAAGGAAATTGTAGCATTTTGATGAAAAGAGAAGCTTCTGCTTGGAGGCACTACCACTGCTCTGCGACTCTGCTGGTGCTCCTAATGTTTTACCCTCTAAGGTCAGAGCAATTACTGAAATTCTCTGTGGTACCAATATTTTGCCATGTTTTATCACCTCAGTGTAGATGCATTTAAAATGGTGCAATGTCATCATTTCCATGACAGAAGATCAGCCTTCAGGTAAAACTCAACATTATCTACAAGATAATTTTTATAATATTTTCAGTTTTGGATTTTTCATATGTACTTCACAATGTCACCATAACTTTCTGAAAGGCAGCACATTTTTACACA
Organism: Glossophaga mutica; assembly: GCA_039655065.1. Lineage (NCBI taxonomy): Eukaryota > Metazoa > Chordata > Mammalia > Chiroptera > Phyllostomidae > Glossophaga > Glossophaga mutica. The sequence continues at coordinate 135,413,975 of CM077303.1, forward strand.
TTAGAAAATAATGGCTCCCTTAATTTTCACCAAGAGATATGTTTAAAGCTAATTTGATTAAAGTGACTAAACTGAAATAGGATGGCATGCTTTTCATATCTTATGTGCCTGTCATCACAGTATAGGAAGTGGTTCCTATTTTATCCCTCTAACCTTTACATTGCCTTAGATAAAGCCATATCTCACAAACTTTAGTTCTACACTTCAGCAATCTATAAATTGCTACTGAAGGAAGAAAAGATAATGAAGATGGGTAGTTAGAAACAACAATTAAATTATATGGGGCCTCCAGAATTCATGTGTATAATCTCTAATTTATGGAAATCACCAGATATTGAGAAATATTATCCTGCATTGAAGGGCAAAATGCAATCTTGTGACCTTATATCAAATAATAAAACAACAGACAAAAGGTGTTATAGAATTAAGAGAATCCCTTGCAGGCCCCAAATCTCTCCACCCTGGGTACCTATCATGGAGCTTGTTGCCTGACGGACTGATGAAAAATCTGAGGGAAAAAATCTCACTCAAGGGAAAACATTTCAACATGCATTTGCTTTACAAGAAATGTGTCAGCATCAGAGACCTTATGGTCTTAATCCTTCTGCTCTCCCTTGTAGGGCTATCATAAATACCAAGTCGCACAGGAGACCTAATGTGCACCTGGCAAAAGGTCTTTGAGTAGGTAGGTGTAATGGAGTGTAATACAACACGGGACAGAGAGGGTGCAGGTTGATTTGTCCTTGAGGAGTCTATTGGACCATGTTGGAGAATGAACCAGACACAGCAGCCTGGACAAGAACTAGGCTTTGTCCAGCAGCTTTATCAGGATCCAAGAATCTCCTCATGCCCCTTCCAGTCACTATCCACCTCTAACACACAACAGTAAATAGTATTAGAACCCTTCTAACACAGGGTTCTTCATCTTTATGACCTACCTTTGTTCCAGGTTAATGAGGCCATACCCTGAATGATTTAAGAAAGACAAGGCATCTCTCAAAGGAAAACCTAAGAAATGTCTCCTGCCTTGCCTTTTTGTTTCCCTATTCAGAATACATAATTCAATTTTCGTATTTCAACACTAACTTAAAATCTGCAAAAAATAATTTGGGTACCTGACAAAAAATCAGAACAAGAAATTATGAGAAATCCTTAGTGATTTTTCTTTGGAATTACCTCTACATGAGTAATCTATAGATTCAAAGGTGATTTATAAAAGAAAGTCATGTAAATACAATAATAAATATAGGGAGAAAAGAAAAAGGAGACATGAAGGATGAAAGGGAAATAACTTTAGCCTCATATCTTAAAGTTCTTAGTTTTTCTTTTTTCATTTAATGCATATTAAATTGCTTTAAGTAGCCATAAATTTTAACACTCCATTGGGAATAAAAAATTCTACTAAAATATATTTCAATTTTATTTTATAACCCCTTATTTGAATCTTCAGTCTGTATACTACTCTGCAAAAAAAAAAAAAAAAAAATCTTCTCACAAGTTTAAAAACAAGGAATAAAACCCCTAGTACCAGGATAAGCACAATATAAAATCTACAGTGAGAATTCATTTGCTATTATATAGCTTTAAAACAAATATTTTAGAAAGTATATCATGAAAAGAATTTGCAGTCTCATTATAAAGGAACAACTAAAATAGCCTTATCTTACCACCAACAAATCTAATAACCCAATCATATGTGTTTCCATAAAATCTGCCTTCTCTCCTATGACGATGTACTGTGCATTGAATTGTATTTTGTTTACCTCACAAGGATTTTGCCATTGGAATCATTCTCTCTTTTCTGTTTATAAATTTTTGTGTGCTACTGAATTATTTTGCTTTAGTTCACGGACACATCCTACAATACTTTTCAGCTTAAAACCAAACCAAAGCAACAAACAATTCACAACCTTCATTGGGCCCCAACTCATTCATTCATCTACAACTTTATTCTTCTACTGTTCTTTTTTATCATTTTATTTCATTTACCATATTCACTTATTTAATTAAACGTTGACATATATCATTTAACAGGATTACTCTCAAAGTATTGTGCTTTATCAAAGAGAATAAAGTATTTGATATGATTTTCTTTTTAATTAATTTTATTGGGGTGATGCTGGTTAAGATAATTCCATAGGTTTCAAGTATGCAATTCTATAATGCATCACTTTTATGTTGCATTGTGTATTCACAACCCAAAGCCAAATATCCTTCAGTCGCTATATATTGGAACCCCTTTACACTTTATTACCTTTCCACAACCCCTGTTCCTTCTAATAACCACCACACTGATGACTATGTTAAATTTTTGTTTGTATGCCGTTTGTTCATTTGTTGCTTTCAGTTTTATACCACACATACGAGCAAAACTGTATGTTTCTTTTTACTTTTTCCATGTGATTTATTTTGCTTAGCATGACATTCTCAAGATCCATTCATGTTGTCACTTATCTTCATAGCAAATTCCACAAAATGTACTATACTTGCTATTTTCATGTCCTCATTTTCCAATCTGCCCTCATCCCATTCTGATCATCTTTACTCCCTTCAACTATTCTGAAATAATTATTCCAAGGTCACCAACTTTGCCACACCCAAGGTAAATTTGCCATTAGTTCCCTTCATTCTCTCATCACAGCATTAGACACCATTGACTGGCTTCCCCTTGAACCAGTCTCTTCCCTTAACTCTCAGGCAAACACATCCTACTGGTTTTCTTTCTTTCTTTGCTCCTCATCAATATACTTTGCCTATTGCTCCTTTCTCTTTTTAAGGGCTTTACATTTTTTAAGTGTCCCTTGACTAAATCCTCAGAATTCTCTGTCTTTACATTTACTCTCTAGAGTTTCTCATCCCATCCTTTGGTTTTAAACAACATATTGTTCTGATACATTTTGATTATGTCTATCTGATATATTTCAAACATGTTTCTCTGACCCAAATTTTGTTTCTGAATATTAAGCTTACAGACCAACTACCTTATGAATATTTCCACTATATTCGTCTAAAACAGAAGTCTTTTTTTTTCCTTCACGTGATCAACATCATCCTTAACCACGCATGGTCTTACCCTGCAATAATTTCAATTACATTTATCCAGTTTCTCAGGCTAATACAATACCTAAAACTTATCGCAGACTCCTCTTTTTCAAAATAACTATATTTTTACTAGCTGTATTGTTTCTCTCCTTCATTAATGTTTTATATTTTGAAATCCTAATCTCACCCAAAATATGACCATATTTGCTGATAGGATGTTCACAGAGGTATTTAATTAAAATGAGGTCATTAGAGTGGGCTCACCTCTGGTATAACTGATATATGAGGTCTGCCCAAAAGGTATCCAGCCATGTAATTTGAAAAACAGAGACATTTACTGAAGAAGATAAAAGATAAAAGAAACATTGTACGTAGGACAATGACGCCTCAGTCCCCTTCAAAGTAGGCACCCTGGGACTTCACACAGTTCTCCCAGTCACCATCAGCTGCCCCATCATATTTTCCTGAATCTTATCAACAGTCTGAAATCTCTTCCCTTTCAAAAGTGGTTTTAGTTTTGGGAAAATCCAGAAGTTACAGGGCACCAAACCTGGGCTGTAGCGGGGCTGAGTCACCTGGGTGTTTTGATGTTTTGCCAAAAAACCTTGCACAAGACACAACGTGTGAGCCAGTACATTGTTGTGATGAAGCTGCCAACCACCAGCTGTTCATAGCTGTGGACTTCTGAATCAGCCCTATAGTTTCCGTGGAGGAATGTTCAAGTTTAATGCAAAATTTGATACAGATTTGTTGCTCTACTAGCTCAGTCATTTTGAATGTGACAGTCACACAGCTCACATGCCTACTCAATGATGTCTACTGCCCTCATTGTCTAGTACAGTGAAGCCATCATTGTTCATGCATGTACATTCCAGTCCACTTTCGTGGCTGCCAGATTACTTTGGTGTCATGCAAACCATTCTTGTTATATTAACTGTGGCTGGACTTTTTCTGGACAGACTAATATATATGTTTGGATAGACAGGTACATACGGAAGACAATGAGAAGACACAGGGAGAAAACTACCATCTACATGCCAAAGAGAGGGGCCTGGAATAGAACCTTCTTTCACAGCCCGCAGAAGGAACCAACCTTGCCAACACCTTGATTTCAGACTTCTAGCCTCCAGAAATATGAGAAAATAAATTTCTGTTATTTGAGTCATCTATCTGTTATATTTTGTTGTGGCAGGTTTAGCACAGTAATTTTATACCCAACCCATCAACTTGTTCTATCAGCTCTACCTTTGAAATATACCCCATGCCCCAGTTGGTGTGGCTCAGTGGATTGAGTGCTAGCCTGCAAAGCAAAGGGTTACTGGTTAGATTCCCAGTCAGTGCTCATGTGTGTGGGTTGTGGGCCAGATCCCCAGTAGGTGGCTCACAAAAGGCAACCACACATTGATGTTTCTCTCCTTCTCTTCCTCCCTCCCTGCCCCTCTGTCTAAAAATAAATAAATAATATATAAAATAGAATAAGTAAAATAAAATAAATCCCAGCTCTAAGCATATCAGTACTGGATATGCTCCCTGAGCCACCCTTCCCCTTGAGGGCAGTGAGAGCCTGCTAACTAGTCTCTTTACTTCCACTCTTGATCCCAAACACAATGACTAGAATCATATTTTGAGAATGCAAATTTCAAAATATGCTTTTTTTGTATTGCTTTCTTGATCAAGCTATCCAAAGGCTTCTACTCAAAATGAGCTAAATGCAAATACCTTCCTACAACTTATAGCATCTTAAAGGTCTCGCCTCTGTCCGACTTCTTGATCTCATCTCCTACTAACTCAAGCTTTGCTCTCACTTGCTTTCTTGTTGTGATTGGAATACACTAATTTTTCCCACCCCAGATCATTTACAAATGCTCTTCTCTCCCTCTCTCACAAGGCCTTTGATCTTAGTGCAGTCCTGTTTGGTTGTAATGACACCTCCTTAATAGTTTCCTTAACCAAGGTACCCCTAGAATCTAGAACAATACTGGTGAGTATCTGCTGCATGAGTAAACGTGTGGAGTCACTGCCCTGGACCGCAGAAATGCCTCTCATAATACTGGTGTCCCTGAAACAACTACTGAATTTGTTGGTAAAATACATCCCGCCCTGAATATCTACCATGCTGAGTTCACAGAGAACAGATTGTCAAGGTCCCAATGTGTTTTGCTTTACTTTCATCTGTCCCTTACAATCTTTGCATGCAAGATAAACTACAGAGATCAAAAACTTACTACCTGTTTATCTCCATTAGGTTTCTGAGTTATCAGGTTTATTTCTTAAACTTTCAGTATGTAAAATTTTTTTTTTAAAAGAAGTGGAGCATTCTGAAATCACATCTGAAGGTTCTCGTTTCTGGCACATCTGGAGAGATCTCAGACTACCAGTAGCCTGAGAACCTGAGATTTTCTTCACTCAGGACATGTTTTGCCTCCCACTCAGCCAAGTTTTCATGACAGCCTTTTTGATTAAAAGTTTCTTTTTATTCTGGTAAGATGAATATTTAAGGATACATCAAAGTACACTTGATCAGCTGCAGATATTCTTTATAAAAATAGTTAACAGCACCTTTTATCTTAATGGATAAGACAAAATTTCAAAAGAAGCATGTTATTTTAAAATAGTTACCTCAACTCTTAATTTTCTAACGGTAAAAAAGGTCATCTTTACATTGGTTCACAAAAGTTTAGATTTTCTTTTTACAGGTAAAATAAATCTAGACAATGATTAAGTAAGTCAAAGGGCATTTCAACCATTTCCCTAAGGTCTTTTGAGGAAAAACAACAACTAAGTCTCTCTCTCTCTCTCTCTCTCTCTCTCTCTCTCTCTCTCTCTCTCTCTCACTCTCTGTTCCTCTTTATATATGTGCACTTGGCTGTTGCATATTGTGTGTGTGTGTGTGTGTGTGTGTGTATATAGAGAGACAGAAACAGAGACAGAGACACAGTTGTTATTGTTATATATATTTTAATGCATCACAGTAATATAAAATGTTACAATTCAAATTTTTTTGTAGTTGATAGGTGTCATGTTTTGGTTTTCAGAAATTCAATTATTGTTCTATTAGATTAAAAATTTACCCAATACCAAGTATAAGCAATGCCTAATTGTAGACACTGGGCAAACTCAATGTGAACTGGTTGTCTTTTTCTCTTGAAAAACTCAGAGGTTGCTCAGAAAAGTGACCATGTAAAAATAATTACTATTAAATACAATAATAATTATGATAGTAAGTTCACATTACTTTTTATGGACTATTTTTCTCATAGTTTGCAGTGTACTTTGGGTGCAGGTAAACTTTCAGAGTAAATACTTAGAGATAATCAGCAAGTGACATTTGTACTGTGAATATTTTGAATGATGAGCAAAGCTGTGCAGGAGAAGAAAGAAGTAAAGCCTATCACTACCTGCACAAATGTCTCTATGTAAAGTTATGGAACCAAAATATTAATCAGAGTTGCCATCTTGGACATATAAGAATTTCAGTGTTGAAGCAAAAGCTTTTGGAAAAGATAGACATGATCGTACTTGATATTCAATAAAAGAGATAAATTGAGGCCAAATTGTGTACCAGTTTGGTTGCCTTCTATACTATATAGCAGTGATTGGTTTTGTAATGAAGGCAATAGTGAACCAACAGAAATCTTGTTGTTAGAAAAATGTGATCATAAATTAATGAAAATGAATCTGGTGAGAGAATATACATAAAAATAGACCAAATGCTGTTAACAAGAGCATTTATCAGCCTTTTGCAGTTGAAAGATATTAAGAACCTGGGCCGAAAAGGATACTTAACATTGATGAAAAAATGGCTAAGTTCAGGAGATATTATATATATAATATCTTATATATATATCATTTATATACAATATATATATGCTATATATATATATGCTATACACACACACACACACACACACACACACACACACAAATGGCAGAGTTAAACCAAGACTAAAAAGGCTAGAGAGATGAGCTGGGTATACCTTTGAGCAGGAAGATAATTAATTCTTTTGAAGAGACATTAGTATTAAAGTGCGGGGGCACCTCTAGATGCCTCTCCCTTGTTATCACACGTATTCCTATTGAGGAAATAAAATTTTTAGGTTAATATGTCATTTCTTAGTATAACATTTGAACTCCTTGGTCATTAAAAACTTCTTTGATTCAAGAATTACATATCAATGTAATAAAATGAATCTGTATAGTTTGGTTTTTGAAAACGTGGCACTTGATTCAGACAAAAATGTGTTTTATTTTTATTATTATTTTTAATGGATAAACCTTTTTTGTAAAATTATGGTTCTAGTACAGTTGTCCCCATTTTCTCCCCACCATTCCTACCTACCCCAGCCATCCCCACCTCCCACCCTTGATCCTATCCCCTTTTGGCTTTGTCCATGTGCCTTTTGTACATGTTCCTTGACAACCCTTCCCCCTTGTCCTCCCTTTATCCCCTCCCACCTCCCCTCTGGTTACTGTCAGTTTGTTCTTAATTTCAATGTCTCTGGTTATATTTTGCTTGCTTGTTAGTTTTGTTGATTAGATTCCACTTGTAAGTGAGATCATATGGTGTTTGTCTTTCACCTTCTGGCTTATTTCACTTAGCATAATGCTCTCCAGATCCATCCATGCTGTTACAAAGGGTAGGATCTCCCCCTTTCTTTAATACTGCTGAATAGTATTCCATCATCTAAATAAAGCACAGTTTTTTGATCCACTCATTTCCTGATGGGCACTTAGGTTGCTTCCTGTACTTGGCTCTTGTGAATTGTGCTGCTATGAATATTGGAGTGCCCTGCTTAGGTTTATAAATTAGACAAGTTACTTAATGAGAATAATAATTATAACTAGCCTATGTAAATATTAGTATTAAATGGGATACTTTAAGGAACTCTATGTAAAAAACAATACCTGACACACAGGAAGTTCTGAGTCAATGTTTATTGTAACAGTCCACACCCTATAAGATGGATGTTATTTTCCATTTTTCTGTCTCATAGCATTTTTGTTATTTTGTTTTGATTTTGGAGGTCATAATGAATTTTAAAAATACATATTAGGAATTTCTATTTAGGTAAAAGAAAATTTTCTAAGAAGAGAGAGAAGTAAATATTTCTGACAAAAAAGAATTATTTGTTATCTTCCCCACAGAAAACATTCCTTTGGGATTGGCCTTTTTCTACTCACAATGGTTCTGATGAGCTTGCTAAGCCAGGGTCAGCCGTTGGCCTCCTAGGTAAGGGCATGGCCTGATTCACAATCTCCTTTCCAGATACAGATATGGATAAAGAGGTTGGAACTGAATTATTACTGGGCCATTCTAAAAAGATGTTCTGAAAGTGGCTGCTGCTAAGCTGCTCCAGCTGCCCTGATTCTGTCATTCTCCAGACCTTATATAATGGTGATTTTGATTGTCTGAACAACACAATTCTTAATATAAGTCCTCTTTGATCTTTCTTTACACCTTTTATTGTTTAAGTTAATTGATTTTGGACTTTGTTGATGATAAAAAAATAACCTGAATGATACAGAAATTGGTACCTGAAAGGAAACTGTACAAAAATGATCATCATGAAATATGAGCTATATGGAAATAGTTATAATATTCAGATTATGTAAATGGAATCTAAGTCTCTGTGTTTTATATTATGGATGAGATGGAATTAGTCTATGCCTCTCAGTGCCAAAGGTGTTGATCAGCTTATTCCATGTGGCCTCATGGTCGCCTTTGGCAAAGTTTTAGGAAACTAAGCAACCGCTGACATTGATCAAGATGAAGCAGATTCAAAGTGCTTCTTAAAGAAACAAAGACTACTTTCAAAGCATTGAATATTTAAATTAAAAAAGAAAAAGTAAAATTTGAAATTTTCATCAGTTAGGGCCTTTAGATGACATCGATGGACAGCTTACTGCTGGCTTCTGTTATTGAAAATAGTATGAAGAGACTGACTGTGGAAGTTGCTGGATTTTATTGACAGGTGGCTCTAGATGAAGACTTGAAGGCTGATCATACTGTTTGGGATGACTAAAGGCATTAAAAATCTCAATTTCCCAAATCCTTTGGAAATAACCTTTATTGTGCCTTATCTGACTGAAGAAAATGTGCTTCAGGAATGTGTTTTAGAAAAAAAAAATTAACCTTTTTCCTCCTACCACATTCCTCATATTATTCTTTACCAGGAACATAAAGGCAAAGGTTATATAAATTTAAATTAAGAAAACATAGAATTGGTAAATTGGAATCATGAAAGTTTAAGAAAGTGTTTCAGGGGAAAGGATTTGCAGATAGTTTGAGGAACAGATTCTGGTTTATCACTGAGCTCTGTGGCAGGAGCACATTTATGCCTGGCGCGTGCAATCTCAGGTAACAACATGGACCCAGCACTCTCTCTCATCTAGCTGTCAACTTGAGAATGTGTAGCCACTCTGTGGTATCAGGCAAACTTGGCACGTGTAAGGGAGGCTTAGTCAGCCCCAAAAGAATGTGTCAGCTGCATTAAGTTACTGTTTTTCAAGTGCCTTTCACAAACGCCACTTCCTCACGGCCACCACTGAAAACAGGGCACTGCCTCAGATAATCAATTAAGGAATGAAAAACTGGCCTAAGCTACTGATGGCTCTGAAAATATGCAGACAATAGGAAAGAGAGGGCAACTGGAGCATTATAGCCTCATTGATAGGAAGTCCCTAAGGTCAAAAGGAAAATTCTTTGATTAGGCAAAAATTCCAATCACTGTATTTTCATTTCTACTTTGCTTAAAAGGAGTGGTGACCTGGGGTCAGGATCTCCACTAATACATGAGTTGTGGACTAATGGACTAGAAAATTAAGCCCTTACAGGGCTTTAGCCTGAAGCATTGGACAAGTTCAGTCTTTCCTCTGAATTTCCACTGAACATAATTTGGGGCAAGTACTAATTCCACAGTGTGTGTCAGAGAAGGCACAAAACATCCACTTTCATTTGTCCATTCACAGTAATTAGGCTTTAAGGGCAGTGAAAAGATAGCTGTATCTTCTGGATCTAATGTCTACCCTAGCAGAATTCAGGGTGGCAACTAACTTAGTCCCCTGTGTTTACCTAAGAACCAGTTAAATTATCTACTTTCAGTTAATGTAATTTAAGTGATATGATGGTAGAGAGTTTTTTAATGAAATTTGAAGAAATTTACTCAAAATCTTCATGATAATTTCTATCACAATAAATCACAGTCCAATTTTCCCATCTATCCCTGGATACAAAGCTTATTTTCCTAGAAGTCTGAAGTTCTTGAAGTGTAAAATGAACTCCAGTGACAGAGTTGCCTTATCCCCAAAAATATATATCTATAAATGGACTCAAGTTCTACAAAAGTCATTGCCCTGGCTTAACCTGGCATGTAAGTCAATGCATAAAACAAGTTCCTGACAGTCATTTTCTGGACTGTATAGGAAAGAATAGCCCATCAGTGATGTTACCTGGACACAGCCAACTAACTTGGCTGTTACCATGGTGATGTGGGAAAAAATGTATTGTGAAGAAATATAGATTGTTTACATGTGCTGAGCACTCAGCCCTTCCTATCTACCCTGACAATTTCTTTATTTTAATTGGAAAATTTTAAATATATTAAAGCCAAATATACAAAGAATTACATTTTAAAAGTTTTCGAGCCACATTTTAAAATGCAAATATGCTTGGAACTGCTACATTTTAAAATATTATTTATTGAAATTATTTCTTGGAAGTCAGAACATGAATATATTATAATGGATAAAGTAATTTGTTTGACAGAGTACAAAATTGATAACCATATAGCAAGATCCTAACATTAATTAAATATTCACATTTTATAGCATTCTTGGAGAAAAAGCATTACATAGGTAAAAATTTAATGGTTATAGAATTAGAATGACTATTCTCTTAGCCAAAAGTCTGACCTCTGAAACTAGTAAGAAAATATCCTTTATCTGTATAGAGGTAGTAGTGATTAATGAATATAAAATACTAGAAAAATTTCCACATAAGGAAAATGTTTCATAGTATTATAATTATATTTCTTCATAAGTTTACTTGCTTCATAAACTTATTAAAGGCATATAAAACTCAAAACACTTTTGGAATCTGTTCATTAACATATGGCATAGCAGAAAGGATCTCACAATTTCAGTTATAACAACAGTTATGGCTTCCTTAACAACCAACTCTGTACACACGTCTAAATAAATGCACCCTGTTACACAAAGTTTACTCTCTGCCATTCTTAACATCCTTGAAACCCTTGACCAGTGTCCAAGATGTAAGCTTCTGCCATAAGCCATTCTGTCATATTTTATCACTATACTCTTGCACACTTCTTTCCTTCTATTTATGTTCCCAAATATTTCTACTGTGAATTCTGAAACTCCCATTACATGATTAAAGTCTACTACAGTCTCATTCTCTCCCTTTAAACTGTGGCTTTGTGGATATAAATTTCCTTGCAGAAGATTCAAGAGGAAACAATCATTTCCTTATACTGCACTACCATATGGGTATCAACTGAGATTAGTACATCATTGGTTCCTCAGTGCCTTTCCCAACCATTATTGCTAACTTACCATGTAAAAAGTAGTCCAGTGCACTTGAGTCTTATGACAGTTGGCTATGCCACCAAGGTACCCTTCCTTGTGCTTTACTGATGGTTCCTGTCCTTTTCCTTTCCTTCAGTGATGACTTTGTCACCTAGGTTTTCTTGTTTTTCTCTCCATTCAAGTTCTTATTGCCATCATGGGTAATTAAGTGTCCACATAAAACCCCCACAAAATATACTGCATTCCCAGTCCCTTGGACTGACATTTCTTTTTTTAAAAGATTTTATTTATTTATTTTGAGACCAAGGAGAAGTGAGGGAGAAAGAAAAAGAGAGAAACATCAATGTGTGTTTGCCTCTCACATGCCACCTTCTATGGACCTGGCCTGCAACCCAGGCATATACCCTGACTGGGAATCGAACTGGCAACCCTTTGGTTCACAGTCTCATGCTCAATCCACTGAGCCACACCATCCAGGTGAACTGACATTTCTAATGACCATCACATTTGATATCACTTGAGAAATCCATGCCCTTGGTCAAATCCTGAGCATGGTTATTACTCAGGTTACTTTAACTGTTAAACTAAAATATATGTAGATACACACACACGTGCGCGCGCGCGCACACACACATGCACACACATATATATACACATACACGATATGTTTGATTTAGAAAAGCTAATTTTTCTACCTTTCTCCTGCCTGATGTGGGTCAGATCAGCATTATATTAGCTGGGTAAAAAAGGAAAACCCATGTTATGAATAAAGATATCCCATAAGTGCTGAAATTTGAGAGAGAGCTTCCACCTTGAACAGTCAATGCCTCTATGCAGACTGACTTACTGTGTAAGAGGGCAGCATACTGTCTTGATAGTGACCCCAGCATGCAACCCTATTAAACCCTGTACTTCATTCTCTAATCATAAAGGGAGACAGCTATACTTGAGTAGTCATCTCTATTTTTCCAGAATATCTGCACCCACTTCTAATAGCCTGTCTGTATTTTGCACTAAGCAATCAGTTAAATTGATCATAATAGGGGAGTCTCCTATTACGCAAACCCAGCCATAGATCTGAGGCTTATTTCATTCTTTCTTTGCACGATCTGGGGCAAGCAATGCCTAGTAGTACTACAGTACTGAACCTTCCAATCTGAGGAAGGGGTTAGGAGGGGGAAATTGTTGTCTTTCCTGGATAAAAATCAACTAGTATTCTTGGCTCAAGGTGCATGTCTTTAAAGAGACCCTTGCACTCACCAGGTTTTTCAAATAGTTATGTCAGTTGCAAAGCCTTTTGATTGCAACTCAAGAAATATATTCGCATCTCTCTACTTCTCTTTATCTTCATTGCATTAAATATAATATGAACCATTGTTTTTATTAAGGTTATCAAAACAGGCCCTTAACTTATTTACTTACTTTTAGACTGTTCAATGTAATCTCTGGGCCTCTGTATTTCTGTTTTACCTGCCGTCTGGGAGCACCCACTACTCGAGACTAAATCTCCACTACTGTCAATGTGGATACGGAACCCTCAGACTTGTGCCCCCTCTAATCTCTCCTCTCTAACTTTTCCTCTCATGTCCTCAACCGAATACTTCTCTGTATACCTGTGCAACAGGAAGTTACCTCATCCCAGCAAGCATTTCACTGTTTGATGATTCTTTCTTCAATTCCTACATTGTCCTCATGGTCCTTGAATTTCCAAGACAGCAGGGACATGTATGCTCTATTCTTACTATGTCACCATAGCTAATAAATAGTACTTGGCATGATCTGTGTGTGTTTAAAGAATTAATAAGTAAATGATTGAATAAACAAAATTGGTGAGTCACAAGATTAAAATTTTTACATTTTTATTGTCTTAAATTATTTGATAAATAGTCATAGCCCTTACTCCAACCATCACTACATATATAAATGCCAAAACCCACGTAAATAGGGAACGAGGTGGATAGGAACTGCAAATACTATGATTCTTCTATTGTGCCTAGTGCTATCATAGAACTGATAAGTGAAAAGTTAATGGGGAAATTAATTCTATTGTCAGAAATGATAGAAGTTTGAAATTCATTGTGCATGGGCATAATAAACAGTTATAAACTAATATTTTGTAACACTAAACCTCATAAGATAAAATTGAATTTTTTAAAAAATATTTTACTACTTTAGGTGCTTAGCTAAATGATTTCTAGAACCACCTGGTGTCTAAATATTATATTTCAATAGCTAATAGTCATTCAGTGACTATGGTGATGAACCATCATGAAATTCTACTAAAAAAAAACTGCCCTTTAATCAATACAACATATTGTTTCTCTGTGCCCGTTATTCCTCCATCCCTCTAGTCCTTCCGCACTGCATTCTGCCATTGCAAGTCACTCCTAACTTTTGAGCCTCTCCGTGTGAAATGGCTCTGAACCTGCAACTTTTAAATATGTGTATTCTTTAAAATGTTAAAAAGCTTTCCTTCATCTTTCATCTCCAGCCCCCAGCTGCAGGCCTGCTTCTTCTCTGTGGCTTGCTGAGCTTCTTGAGAAAGAAAATTACACCACATTCTCATGTATTCTATTGGGTCTCTATGTATATTTAGGACCACTGAATTTATTTTCTTTCTTGCAAAGTAGAATATTTAACCAAGTTATCTTAGCTTTTCTTTGACATTTCTAACAATTATTTTCCCAACTGCCTTGTGAAATTGCCTTCCTCCAGCTCTTATTTGAAAATTGGGGTGTGGGAGAAAGGGGTAGGCTGGTTGCAAGTGTCAAAAGGGAAGAAGAATGGGGCAACTCTAAGAGAATAAACAATAATAAATAAATAAAATACCAAAAAGTTAAAAAATGGGGTTTACAAAGTCCAGTCTCTGGTTTCTCAACCTTTCTACAATTTTCCATATAGTTCATGGCTTTAACTAGAATCCATATGCAATAGACAACAAAATCATTATCTTTTCCTCTGACTTTTTATTTGAGCTTTAGACTTGTACATTTGCTCAAATTTATAGACACATTTATTTGATACATTCCTGACAAGTTGATTGAATGAACTGAGCTCTGTAGGGAACAATCAGAAAGTAAGGCTGTTTTTCCCTTTGTTATCAAATACACTCTCTAACCTCATTCTTTTCTATTCTTTCAGGCATGGCCCATCAATTCTTCCATTCCTTTGTAGTGGAGGAGAAAAGCTCAATTTTAGTTATTTGAACATCACATACTATCAAAAAATACTATTGATCTGTTTGGAAGCTCTTTTTTTTCCACAGCTCAGGCCTGCGATGGACAAGAATAGCATTTCCCTCTTTGTTTCTCTAACTCAGTGGTTACCAGACTTCAGCAGGAATCAGAATCCACTGGGGAACTTGCTTAGACAGGTTTGTCTGCCTTATCCCAAGAGTTTCCCATTCAGTAAGCTTGATGAAGTCTGAGAATTTGAAGTCTAACAAGATCTTTGGTGGTGGCATTGCTGCTGCTAGTCCAAGACAATGCTTAGAAAACCACTTCTCCACTCCTTCCCCAGTTGCTGGCTTTTGTGGGGCTGCTATGGGCAGAAGAGAGATAAGAGATTTTGTCACAAGCATATGTTCATGATACAGTCTTTCCTATAAGTCAGCAGGGCAACTGCTTGGCTAGCTGCCTGCTGAGTAGCCCAGCACCAAGGAATAGGCAAGAGTCACTCACAGTAACTATGCTATTCACTCAGCTTTTATTGAAGGCAGGTTCACTCAGAGTAGAACATCAACATACATTAGTATCCTACTCATGTTCTAACAATCTATGAGAAATATAGCGCGCACACACACAGAAGGCAATCAATGGGGAATGAGGAAGCCGAGTCCCAGAGTCTCAGTCTGCAGGTGTGGGAGACAGTCTGGTAGGCAAAGAAGTCTTCAGCATCCTGCAAGGAAGGATCTCTGGAGCCAGGCAGGCAGCAGGGCAGATGAAGTCCTCAGTCCAGCAGGGCAGAGCCTCCAGCAACTGATGCCCACGGAGCTCCGCCTGGCATAGAGCAGCTCTCTGGTGTGTGGAGTGCCGCTGTCTCAGCAGTGGTCTGGAACCTACCTCATTTTATACTTTGAAAGTGAGGTATTCCACCATTCTGGGTCTTTTGATAATATCTTGGCACCCCTGCTGGCAAGTGTGGAATTTCCCCAGGAGCCTATCTCTGGATGCTCCCACTCTGCAGACATGGCTATTCTGACCGCATGGGCAGGTGTCTTAGGTGTAACTCTTTGCCAGATGTGTCTGGCATGACTAAGGTAGTTTTCTTCTTGAACTAATGTGTCATGGCTGTCTGGCAGCCATCTTGGTTGACACAAGGAATCATACTTTGTTTTATATATTTTATGCTATCTTTATCAGAGCAATGTCACTTTATTGGTCCTGCTCTCCACAGATATCAAAGCCTTCACTAGCTTGCTAAACTTTTAATTAGATTTCAATGTCCTCAGGCGGACAGAGGAACAGTCTTTGGCTTTCTGTGAGTTTCTCCTGATGGAGCTTGCATCTATAATTCACATGATGTGAATCTACTCCCCTCTTTATTACTCTCCTCAGCCCATGGTCTGCAGGTACTCACCTTAACCCTTTCAGGATTATTGCTTTTCAGATGGTCCCAGGTTAACTTGAGAATTTTCATCAGGTACTAAAGGTATGTATATTTGTCCTGACTTCAGGAGAAACACATCTTTCTCTGTCATAGTCCTCTCATGCTTTGCTTTGACACTTTGGTTACATGTATAATCAAAATGTTCTACCTTTAAAAAAAAAACAATGTATTTATTTATTTTTAGAGAATGGGGAAGGGAGGGAGAAAGTGAAGGAGGAAAGGCATGTGCTCCGGCCAGGGATTGAACTGGCAGCCTTTTGCTTTGCAGAATGATGCCCAACCAACTAAACCACACTGGTTAAGGCTCAAAGTGTTTTAACTTCTGTCCTACCTTGAAGTAGGCAGATCTCGGACTCAATATCTCTCAAGAAGATGCATACCAGGCTTTCAGAACTATTTATTGAAGCCTCACTTGCTTGGCAAGATGATAGAGAAGCACTTTATTCTTCCTCTCTATGGGGTGGGGAGAGCAAATAGCATAACATTCCAACAATAATTCACTTCACAAAAATTCTGACCCTTTGCCCTGTACAATACCACAATCCTGTCTATAGCAACAACGACAACAAAAGGGAGAGATGTGTTTTTCCTGGCAAAGTACTGCTTATTGCAACCCCTTAAAATGTATTACAAAGTATCTAGCACCTTGGTTTAGAATGTGGGATACATGGAAACTACTGCACTGCTCCTGGCTCTTGAGCTTGCACAGAAATTCTGAGACATCCACAGTCCATAGATATCCCATCACACTTACTATGTATCAGACAACATATAAGATTCTGAGGATGAAATAAATAAGGTAGTGCCTGCTTTTGAGGGCTTTACATTTAATAGTTTATGCCCATCTAAGTGAAGTAACATATTATAGGTGTTATGATAGAAATTTAAGCTACATCTGGACATAAAGATAGTAGTGGGCAACTGTTAGGGATTTATATCCAAATGAGACCATCAGAGACAATTCACGCTAAGAAAGCTAAAATGGACCTGCATTTCTTCCTCTCAAACCTGATGGGCCTCCTGGGTACATTGGGTAGGGTTTCTGCTTGGTAACCATTTCTTATTTGTATGAATGAAATATATAAAATGGTATCCCAGAAATACACCCTTGTTCTTGAATTTTCACTCAGGTAATATTTAGAAATTATAGCCACTCGATAATGCACTTCCTACTCCTTATATTTTGAAAAATCAATACTTTTATAGGAACTATATTTTTATGGATGTAGTACATTTCTTCAAGCTTCTTAAACATGGGCACCTATGTTATATGAAGACAAACGTTTTACTGTAATGGTACTTAAAATGGATTGTGAGTTCAGATTGATTTTTCTCACATTAGTTCTTTTAAGTGGCTTTTATAAAACAGACATATAATGGCATGGTTGTCCTCTGCCAAAATATCAAAGAGAAAAATATTTTAAAAGAAATGATATGAGGCATTTGAAAAGAAAGCCCATATCCATCCTCCTCTAAGTGGCCTTTGGGACATTTCTGCTTAAAAATGTTAATGTGTTTTATGGGTTTTGATTTATAGATATTTTTAACAGTATGCCTTTAAGGTGTCAGCTCTTGGTAAACTAATTGTGTTCTCTTCCCCTTTCTAAAAGCCTGAAGGCTGCAGGGTATACCTTAAGAGGACTGAACAAAATGAGTAGGAATCTGGTTTGTTAATAAGGTTTGATCTGAAATAGAAAAGAGAGGGAGATAATAATGTTTTGAGTTTGAATAACACGTTAGCTAATAGCCAGAGAAACAAACATCAATTCAAACAAAGAGGAGGCAGCTAAAATCACATTATATCATTCAAATTGCAAAATAGCTGGGGGACTGCAAGGAGCAACTAGGAAGCACTTCACGCAGCAGCTAATGTCAGCTCTACTGGCTGGCCACGCGGATGTCTCCCCATCCCAAAAATCACCGTCAGTTCAGGAGCAGGGAAAAGGAATTTGAAAACTGGAATGTGAACCCAAAGGTAAAAGGATATCTGAGTCACGAAACAGAAAAACACCTTCTTTTCTTTTGTATATGGAACTCACACAAAAATAAATATTGTACTTGGGTAAAAAAGACAATTTCAATAAAGTTACAGTGATTGTAAATACCATGTTTTCAACTTCAATGTGATAAATATAAAAGATAACAACAAAAGTATCTGAACATTAAACAGATATTTAAAATAAATATCATTTCTAAGTGAAAAAACCTTTTTAAGAGACAATATATATTATCAAAGCTTCTTTTAAAAAATGAATTGTATCTGTTTAAATACTTTTCTTTTTCAGAAATAAAAGAAAATATTTGTGCTATATTTACTTTATGAAGTTATAAAATGAGCAAAAAACAACAAAAATTGAGTGGAAATTAATAATGATAAAAACTTAGATTCAGTAAAAAATAAATTAACGTAAAATCCTAAATAGAGCCAACTTCTCTTTCCGTAAAAAGATCAATTTCACTAAGAAGAGAGAAGAAAATGTTCTAATATGTAACTCTAGATTGAGAAAGTGGAACTTTATTTTTTTAAGTTTTTATTTATTTATTTTTAGAGAGGGAAAGGGAGAAAGAGAGGGAGAGAAACATCAGTGTGTGGTTGCCTGTACGCACTCCCTACTGGGAACTGGCCCACAACCCAGGTGTGTGCCCTAGGCTGGGAATTGAACCACCAACCTTTTGGTTTGCAGACCAGCTCTTAATCCACTGAGCCACACCAGCCAGGGTGAGAAAGTAGAACTTCAGACACAAAAATGACACAGTATTATGTGACAGTTCTATACAAATCTATAACACTTCTATGATTTTCCAGAGAGACATATTATAATTAGCCTAAGAAGGGATAAAAGATTCAACATTCCAAAATTTTAGAAGAAAAGATTTTCAAAGATATATGATTGTAAAATACATCAGTCCCAGGTAGTTTTACTTGTAAGTTTTAACATACATTCATGAAACAAATTCTTCAGGATTTAGAAAACATCATAAAACTTACCAGCTTACTTTACAATATTGCCACATCCAACCATCGAAGCCTTATTTTAAATATTCTCCGATGTCTACACCCATGCACATACACAAATGATAGAGGAACTGCACTACTGAATACAGATACCTAAATAAGTAAATAGGTTCAATAAGGAAGAGTGTAACACTATAAAACAATTATCTATTTAAATCTATGCTTTCATTTGATTTCAACCAGAAACACAAGAGATATTTTTGTAGTAAATAATTCTGAAGTTTGTATGGAAGAATGAGTGTGGAATTGATAAAGAAGAGTTAAAAAGGAATAGTGAAAGGACACCTGTCTTTTGGCCACCAAGCTTCTTTAATCAAAATAGCCTCATATCTGTACAGTAAGTCTGAGAGGTCAGCGGAAATATTAGGAAGTGAGAAATTCATCAAGCCAGGTGTGCAAAAATAATAATATAATAATAATATTGTAATAATGTGCACTGAGGGGAAGACAAGAGTGTTCAAAAAATGATACTAAGGTAACACATATTCTATTCAGATAAACAAAAATATAAACTTTCACTCTATAATGTATAACAAGAGAAATTTTAGATGAATTAAAGGTGTAAGTGCAAATTTAAAACAGCTGCTAACGTATTACGGGAACATATGAGAATGTTTATATTATCTGGAGGTGGATTAAACCTATTTAAGCCATTAAGTAAGTTCAAATCATAAGTAAAAATTTTCACACACAATAAATTTCATAATACTAAAAATATTATTTGGCAAATGACAGCATAAACAAAGACGACAGGCTAATTCTCACTCAGGTTTTAGCCTATTCTCAGTATTAATCTGACTCACCTTTAAATAAAATTCAAAATGAATTCGGCATCTTATGAGGCCCTCCCTAGTCTGGTGCATAGCTACCCTTCAGCATTCTAGTATATCAAATATTGCTGTTACTGCTTAATAATCAAGAGATAAAAGCAGTTATTTTTATAAGAAAGTTCATTTACCAAAGGAGTAAACTGTAAAGCTATCAAGACTTAACTTACAGGCATAAAAAATAGAGAACTGTTAAGTATTTTTTTTAAGTAGTGTCAATGCTGTGATTTAGTGCTTAAAGCACTGTACAAAATACACATACACAACGACAACAATGAAAGAGTATGAAGTAACTCTGGAAGGTGACAGATGTGTTTATTACCTTGACTGTGACAGTTTCATGGGTATATGCATATGTCTAAAACTCATACTCATCAAATTGCATTTATTAAATATGTGCAACTGTTTGTACATCAGCTATACACCAATGAAGCTGTTTAAAGGGGCCAAAAAAGGAGAAAAAAAGAAGAATTACTATTTTGGGATATTTTATTCTACATACTAGTACTTTCAATGTAAAATCATGTTTCTCTTCTTCTAAAATACATGTTATAAATTAAGCTTTTATTTTGGAGTCATTGTTTTAAGAAATGGTACAGATAGATCCCGTGTATTCTTTATCAAGTGATCCTAATGGTTATTATATTTTTCAGTTCTAAAATTTTCATGTATGCCTTCTTTATATCTTCCATTTTTTACTGACACATTTTTCCTTTTTCATTTGTTATTCACTGAGAATTGCAGAGTTCCAGCTGGAAAGATGTGGTACATACTTATAAAAGGTGATTGAAAAGCGCTTCGTAAAGGAGCTTTACAGTTGTCCAGTCACAGGTACAGGAGATGGGAAACAAGGCGAGGCATCCTACGGATGGCAACAGCTGGTGCCTTCCACATCTCCTAGGACTCGACATGGCAAGAATGGGAGCTAGAGGAGGCGCTGCCCTGTGGGAGCTGTGGCCCACAGTAAAGACATCAGCCATTCGTACCCACAGGCTAACAGAGGGTGCTAGAAATTTTTATGTAATAGCAGTTCTGATTTCACACCCACTGATCTCCCATTAGAATTTTTTATTGGACAAATGTAACTGTAATGCATAAGGGCAAGGAGTCTAGCCAAGTGAAATACTGGTGCACAGAGTTGGGTAAAGAAGGATGGAAAGTGAACTGCTAGGGCCAAGTGCAAAGTGTTCGACCCAGAAAGGATTCCATATGGGAAAGAGAAGACCCAGGTAAGCACTTATGAACAAATTTAGAAGGTTGACCTGTCTAGAGTACAATTCAAAGGAGATAGCTATTGGATATAAAATAAGATCATAGATCATAGGAAGCCATGAAGTTGGGATCAACAGTCTCAACTAAGTCAGATGATGAAATTTAAGTAATTCACAGGCTATTCAATGGTTAGCACACATTCAAGTAGTAAAACTAATTGACAAGGCAAAGCTTAACATATTATGTACTCGGTTGTATTTTAGTAGAAAATATTTTTGCAAGAGGCAATGGAATAAAATATAAATTTAATTAACATAGCAAAATATGATAATTTCACTGAAAACTTGTTTAATTAAAACAGAACAATAGTGCAAGGGTTGGAAAGACTGTAACTTTCACAGAGATGAATCTATTCTGGGAAAGATAAAATTCAGATTGAAATGCTGAGTGTGTACCATTTTATTTTGACTATTTGTGAGAGTGTGACATTTTCTTCATTTACATAAACTAGCTCTACTGGAAATAAAATGTCTCAGCTAGAAAGCTGCTTTCCAATGGGAGACAATAACCACCTAATCACTACCCTTCTTTTCAATACAATTAGGGTCATCAGAACCGCATTTTCCCAACAAAGAAAAAAAAATCTTACCAGGTGTTGCATAATCGTTCCTCCAACGACTTTCTGCAATGAAAAGCAAGTAGTTTTTGCTTGCATAACTGAGGATATCTGCCTGGGTTGTATTCCTACAGCTGTTATCCTGGGAATAGAAACAAAATTGTTCATTCACGAGCAGCCTTCTCGAAGCACTGTGATCTGGGACAGCGAAAAGCCAGCAATAAAGACAGAGGCATTCACAATCCTGGAAAAAAACACTGGTAAGAAAAATACACAAAGTGGCTGTTCTATCTCAAGACTGCCTGAATTACTATCCAGCTATGCTGGAAGTTTGGATTCCTGTGCCTCTGAGGGCTTCATGTAGGTATATGTCCTGACTTGTATATGCAGATAACACTGTCAGAGCCCAGCTTTTCCTAACAGTGTTTGTATTAAGGTCCCTACACTTCTGGCACTATTTGTGACCAAGAGCGTCTACTAAATTATAAATCCTCAAGACCAGTAACTGTTTCTTATTCACTTTGTATTCCTCTCTTGAGTCATGTGCATAAGCAATATCATAAATATTTTTGATATTAAAGATCTTCTATATCCAAGCTGCATTTACAACTCTGAGCTGCTTAATGATAGGGATTTATTATAAAATCATAGTATCTAATATTGTTTATTTTTTAAAGATTTTTATTTATTTATTTTTTAGAGAGCGTGGAGGGGAAGGGAAGGACAAAGAGAGGGAGAATAACATCAATGTGTGGTTTCCTCTCCCGCATCTTCCACCAGGGATGCGGCCTGCAGCCCAGGCATGTGTCCTGACTGGGAATTGAACCAGCGACCCTTTGGTTCACAGTCTACACTCAATCCACTGAGCTACATCAGCCAAGGCCTAATATTTTACTAAAGAGAGCTAACATGTAGTTTTAGTGAAGTGCAGAACTCAGAATACACTGCACACATACTACCTCTCTCCCCTAAGCTTCTGTTCTTGGTAGCTAATGAAACTTGAGCTTGAAACTTTTCTGTTGAGTCCAAAGTCAGTATCAATTTTGGTCAGTGTAATACTCCAGGTAAGCCCTTCCAATAAGCCAGATTTGGTAAGCAATATGGAATATATTTTCTGTCCTAGGTTCAAAGGCACATATTATATAATGAAAACATACACACACACACTTCCATCTATATACTCTTCACTTTCACTAACTATACTCTAACTAAACTGTATAATCTAACTAGCTTAACTATATACTACAACTGAACTATAACTAAACAACTCACTTACTATACTCAAACTAGCTAAGTTACCTAAATGAGGTATGAGAGCTAATTTTATTTATCAACTTGACTAGGTCAGGGATGCCTGATATGTGGTTAATTAATCATTATTCCCAGGTGTGCTTGTGAAATGTTTCCAGATGAGATATGCTTTTGAGTCAATGAGGTCAGTAAAGTAGATTTCTCCCCCAGTTGTGGGCAGGCATCATTGAATCTGTTGAGGGCCTGAGTAGAACCAAAAAACCTGAGGAAGGAGAAATTTGTTCCTTTTTTTTTTTTTTTTGAGTCTTTGCTTGCGCTGGAACATCTCACCTCACCTTTCCCTGCCCTTGGACTGAGATTCGCATCAATGGTTTGGTTGCCCTGGTTATCAAGTCTCAGGACTGGAACTGAATTCACCACTGGCTTTCCTGGGTTTCCTGCTTGCACAGCAGATAATGGGACTTTTCCACCTCTGTAATCACATGAGCCAACTCCTCACAATAAATCTCCTGTATTCTACTGGTTCTGTTTCTCTGGAGAACTCTGACTAGTGCACAAGGCAAAAGGAATTATTCCACAGTCACCATACTGTGTTTTTGGAAGCTAATACTGAATTTTGAGTTCTGATTCAGCTGTAACTGCTCATTTATTACGTGAACCTGTTGTGCTTTATTTCTATATCTAATTTCTGGCTGCTAACACCTTCAGGCTTGGGGAGACACACTTCTGCTTGCCATAAATACTTACAGAGCACCCAGCATGGGTCAGGCCTTACACTAGGGCAATGGAGTTGTCCAAAATACAAGACAGCCCTGGAGAAAGAAGACTTTGATTCCAAATTTCAGCTAGCCACCTTAAGTTCTGTTACCATCCTTTTGCAAGTACGTACCCATGTTTATAGTATTATGGATATTAATAAGCAGTGATAACATGGATATATCTCTATTGCTATTTTATATTAGTTTATAGGATTTTCTCAATGGAAATTTTCTCAATGAAATGAACAAATTGAATGAATGATTCATGAATGAACATGCTGAATTTCAAGACAATTTGTTTAATATGTTAACTGATATGTCATTGACTTACTTTTCTCCAAGTTACAGTATCAAACAGGGTGTGATGACTTAGATGCCACACTGACACTGATTTCAATGGAGTGCTATTGAAGCAAGAGTCTCAAGGTGTGAAAAGATTGGGTCAGGGAGGTAATCGCCATAGTGCTTATTGACATGATATTTGGAGACACATCATAGCCAAAAGTGAGAAATAAGTACAGGATAGATTCTGGTTGTAGGAAAAGAAGAGTAGTAACAGCCTTTAACAATGACAGACTCTAGCTGAGCAGCTTGAGGTTCAAGTATTGGCCCCAGCAACAGTGGGTAGTGAGTGCCCTGAACAAAAACTGAAGGAAGTCACACCTATGTAGCGTAGGAGACAGACAATACTGTGATTTTATATGTCCACAGTGCCCACTCAGGCTCTACAGCAGGTAAAAAGTGACAGGACGATTCTCAGCCTCCATTCCTTTGTAGGGTGTCTCCTCCCAGTGCTATTCCTGCCCTGTGCGGTGGCTCAGGTAGCCTAAATCAAGAGATGTAAAGTCCAACTAAGCTCCGCTGAACAACAAGGCTATTAAGAATTTGTGACTAAAGAAATAAACAGTGAGATACTTTATCTATATTTTAAACACATTTTCAACTTCTGCTCTTTAACAATCTTCAGAACAATATTAAAGTAATATTCTTTCCTCCGTTATGCACATTTAAACATAACATATTGTTTCACTTTCTCATTTCATTTCAATACATTGTTCAGTTTCTGTCTAGTCTATTTTTCTTCAGGTTATTTCCATACCTCAGCATGACTAAGAATAACCTACAATATACTGAATGTAATATTTACTTCCTATTATAATACCCTTAAAATGTGTTTTTATTGATCCTTATTTCCAGTCATTTTAGACTCCACTAAGACATAAAAACAGTTAATCCAATATTAATCTATGTTCATAACTTTTGCTCTAGCTGTGAGATCTGTTAACTTCAGTGTATGAACTTTGAAGGAAGTTGCAACCAATGAATGTTTCATTGTGTTCTTCTTGGTCCACTCTTTGTTCTTGACAGAGTTTCATGTGTATTCTGAGAATTACAATAATCAATTGTGTGGCTATTTTACATTTTATTAAACACTATCTGTCTCCTCCAGAAATAGATCATTTAGAAAGAAAAAGTTCATGCGCAAATAACTATGACAGAAGGTAAAATGAGATAAGTACCTCATAAGGGGCACAACTGCATGTTGTACAAGCTCAGAAAAAGAAAGAGACCTGATTGCCATGGAAAGGCTTTATCTAATAGGTTATTTTTTTTAAGCTCTCACAGCACCAAGAGTATTTTTTTAAATGCATGTAATTGGAAGTTTCTTAGTTCTTGGGTTTTAAAAGATAGCATTGTCATATTCTTGGCTGCTATTACCAAAAAATCTCATTAATGTATTAAAAACAAAAAAAAGATTGCATAACCTAAAAACAATAAGTGACCCAAATAATACAAATGATAATTTTTTCTGAAAAATTATGACATGCCAAACACTAAAGTTTCTAAAAACTAATAGTACTGACATGTGTGGAGTTTTTACCTCTATTTCTTGGGCGCTAAGCCACCTGAACGTAACACATATATTCTTTAAAAAATTCAGGATGTGTTTTAAAAGCTTTATGTCCCTCCTACTGAGAACCACTGAGAGCATTTGCATTCACTTTTCATAGCAGAATTTTAGTAACAATCTTTCATCTCTTGATACATTTTTTCAGAGCAAATAAAAGTTTTATTATGATTTGTGATGCAAATCAAGTACTAAATCAAGAACTCGGAATCACTGTAAATGCATCCTGTGGGTTCAGTTCAGTAAAATCATTGATCGAAGTCCCTGCCACACAGTAACTTGTTGGTAACTGCTGGCACACACTTTTAGATTGATCCTCCTAACCATAGTTCTTTCTCTCCCTCCCTGCCAATGGAATGTGTTTTTTCTCTTACTTCCTTGCTTTTTTTTTTTTCCTCCTAGAACTCACAGAAAATGCTTTTTTACGTCTTTCTTCTTCCTCCCCATTCTTCTCATGTGCTTTTTCCCCCTGCCACTACAAATCAATTGTTTATCTTCTGCCTTCTCTTCATTCAGTGGTTGCCTTCCAGCTGACAGTTTATCAGCATGTCTGCCTTTCTCAGCCTGAAAAATTCAGGCAGAGATGTGAGCTAGCTATAACCATCGACAAGTTTCCTTTTATCCCAGTTTTCTTTATTATTATTATATATTTTTTATTTTTTAACTTTATTTTTATTGTTGACCCTACTGCAGATGTCCCCACCACCCCCTACTCCTTTGCCCACCTCCACCCAGCTCTTGCCCCATTTTCCCTCAGGCCATCACCGCACTGTTGTCTGTATCTCTGGGTTATGTATCTATGGCCATACAGCTTGTACTTGCTGTTCAGATAAAATACTCTTCCTTTTTTTATATGTTCTGCTTTGTGAATTAGCTGCCCGATTTCCCAGATTCCTACTCTCCTTATTCTTCGGAGATGGTCCTTTCCAACTTGTACCATTCTCACAAAAATCAGGTAAATTTTTATGTATTATTTATAACTAGCTTTGTACATGAGATATAACTGATTCCAATTTGAGACTAGTAAGCGAGGCCCAGAGAAGCTGAAGCTTCCTAAAGGTGTCTGAAAAGTTAGCCACAGGGCTAACGCTGGAGCCCAGATCCCTCTCCCTTATTCAGCGCTCCTTCCACTCCCAATCACTCTGGCTTACCTGAAAAGACACAAGTCAAAAACAAAAATAAATTTTACATTGTCTCTATACTTACATTTTCACTGAGACAAATGCAATTACTTAGGAAAGAAGTAAAGTTAACATTTCTTTTCTTAAAGACAATTACAGCTAGCAGAAGTAAAAAGTTAAAGGAAATAGAAGAGGAGAAGCAGAGAGAGCTCCACAAACCCTTTAAAGCCTTTAAAGTGCCAGTGAAGAACTGAGCTACAGGAAAAGTTTTGCCTTTTTTCTTAAAGGACCCTGACCTTTATCCAAGTGGTAACATCCCTTTAAAATCTTTTAAGTGAATACTCCACACTGCTTCATATTCAGTGACAACTAACTTGCTATTTCAACCACAGCGCTAAATTCATTGTGAAAGAATCAGCCAGGGAATTAGTTAATTATTAAGATGCCTGGGCCTACCCCCTTAACATTTTTATTCAGTCAGCTTATAACAGGGTGCAGCAGGGCTACCCCAAGAGGGATTTGTAATGGGGTCCAGAACTCAGAGTGTCCAGGAAATATTAAAAATATATAGATGTCCTCACCCCTACAAGTCTGAACTGGGGGATGGGACACATGGAGCAGGGCAGTTGAGAGTTATTTTGCATATCAACAGTTTTGCAAATAACCTCAAGAATGGTCATTTAACATATCTATAACTTTTGACTAGTTTCATAGATATGTTAAGTAGCTGTGGCCAGGCCTTGAGCCAGGGAGATGGGAGTGACTTAGACCCAGAACATAACTGGAGGCAAGTCCCCCTGGTTACAGCACCTGCTTGAGAGCTTGGAGATGGTTCGCTCCATGCTACAGGGCTACACTTGCCCAGACTTATTATGGCAGTCCAGGAAAGCTGGGGGAAAAAGGAAATGCTGGCAGGTGTAGCCGATTGTGGGAGGAGTCGGACATGGGGCTGCAGAGGAAGATTCACGCTGGGATTTAAACCCAGGTGCAGCAACCATGTGTTCTTGAGGTTGGGGGGTCACATGGTTCTAGGCACCTGTGGAACCATGCAGTTTGGGGGTTCCATTTGCCATGCAGCTTAGGAAGTGGGAAAGCAAGATGTAGCATCCATGCAGAACTGTCTCTTAGCAGTTTGGAAGAATGAAGGAGAGACATTGCAGGAAGAAAAGGGATGAAAGCACTCTCACTGGTGGGCCATAAGAAGGTGCCATGTGGGTTTGAATTAAGAACTGGGAGTCCCAGAGACACAGCTGATGGTGCTGGGGACTGCGGGAGGCCTGCCAGCCAAGTTCGGATTACTGGGAAGAACTTGGGGCTACCTGAGCCACAGACTTCCATTTCTTTTCCTGAGACACCATACCCCTGATTGGACAAAGGTGGGAAGGAAGGACTGTGTGTGTTTGTGGGTGTTTTAAGGGACTTTGGGATTTTAACGAAGACATTAAGTCATTACTCTAAGTCTGTGTAACTTTTAAATAAATAGTTCCTTTCCTTTTCACCAAACTCTGGCATTGAGAGCCATAATTACCTGGCAGCAAACAAGGTGAACCTAGTACAGGGGGACCCCAAAAGAGGGGGTGTCCATTTGGTAATAGTATCTTGTCCCCACCATGGTCTTTTCTGTAACAGGCTTAGCGTGCAATCTAGGAATCTGTATTTTTTTTCTTTTTTTTAATTTTTAATCAGTATTTTTTAATTGTTGATATTGTACAGTTTTCTGTCTTTTACCCCATCCCCAGCCCACCACCCCAGCCCTCCCCACCTTCCTCCCATTTCCAACCCCCATAGTTTTTGTCCATGAGTCCTTTATACTTGTTGCTTTAAACTGTTCCCCTTTTCCCACAAGTTACAATAGCCAAGTGCTGGAAGCAACCTAGGTGCCCATCAGTTAATGAATGGATCAAAAAACTGTGGTACATTTACACAATGGAATTCTATGCAGCAGAAAGAAAGAAGGAGCTCCTACCCTTTGCAACAGCATGGATGGAATTGGAGAGCATCATGCTAATCGAAATAAGCCAGGCAGTGAAAGACAAATACCATATGATCTCACCTTTAACAGGAACCTAATCAACAAAACAAACAAACAAGCATAATATAAACAAAGACACTGAATTTGAGAACAGTCTGACAGTGACCAGAGGGGGAGGGGAGGGAATTTCAGGGGAAAAGGGGAATCTGTATTTTTAAGTGCTTTCCATGTGATACTTATGTGCAACCCATGAATTAATTCATACTATCTATTGACAAAGAGTCAGTAAAATATGGCTTTTGAAAGAGATGAATATATTAAATTTCTAAATGACAATCCTTTCTTGTTTTCCTGTAGTCTATTTTCATTACTGCCGTAAAGTGCTCTTTTCCTTCTTAGTTTTCAGGAAAACACACTAAAAGGAGAGGAAAGTATTGAAAGTGTGTATTAATATAACCTACTCATTTATCCAATCCGCAGTAAATATTCATGTAGAGTCAATTACAGGAGTGAGGAGTGGGAAAGAATTAAAATCTAATGAAAGTTAATCAAAAAGAAGAACTTCCTTCAGGCTGGCCATGCATGTCTGTGGTTTGTCTGTCATTTATAATGTTGCAGCCTCTGGTTCATAGTCAAGCAGTAATTCTGCCAGTTAATGTATCCAATTAAACCCCACTAATGAGCTAATCAACAGTGTAAAATCTGTGTAAAATCACTGAGGGTGTATGATGAATGGAAAATGCACTGAACTCTCCCAATGTAAAAAGTGCTTTATTGCACTTGTTAAAGTGGCACTGTCTTATCCCTCTCTAAAGGGTAATTTATCACCAGGGTCCATAACAGTGCCATGCCCTGATAAGGCAGAGGTGGCAATAAACCCATCAGAAAATGATTACTCAGGAATGTGGAGCAATTACAATGTCTACATGTATCAGAGTCATAGGCTGCAGTGCAAATGTGCTTTTTTTGTTGATTCAGGGTTCAAATAAAGAACCAGCAGTAAACTTGAAGGTGATCCATAACTTGTGAATGGATAGTATTTTTATATATGTGCATATCCATTTATAATCCTCTGAAACAAGTATTTCTGATATCGCAAGTCTCCATGGTAAGGGAGAAAAATGGTTCTTCCTGGGAACTTCTTATCTCAAAGGTGGGGCAGCACCGTTGGCATGAGGTTGGCTGCCTTGTAGAAACTGAATTTCCTCTAAAATCAGTCATCTCTTGTGAAAAGACTTTCATCAGCAAATTCACAGTCCTTTGCTCTGGCTAGTATACCAAAATACCATTCTAGAAAGGCTCCTTCTCATGAGGGAAATCAAGGCTTTCCTTGTGGGGTAGGATGGAGTCTTCCTCTTTAGGGTGTGGATTCCAAAGCACATCCCAGTATTTGTTCTCTCTAATCCTATCCTTTCATGGCACTGTCCCTGGGTATTTTAAATGTTTCAAATCAGCTGGAAATCAAGGTTAGAGTTCTAGGGAAGGAAAAAAGAAGGATAACCTTTATTCATTCCTGTGTAGTTCTCCACCCTGTTTGCAACTTCAGTTGATCTATTTCTTTGTCATTATTTTCATGTTTCTAGATCATGTCCCTTTTCACTCAGTTGTAATCTTTGAAACAGAAAAATTCCCTACTTTTCCACCTGAAAATATCTCTGCATTTAATCATTCCTGTCATCTTACCTTCAACAGAGACATGACCCGTCAATCTTCTTTACAGTGCTAACTCCTCTTCCCGTGTCGGCATTCCTGTCTCTGCGGCATCCTATCTTTGTTTGTTTGCTGTCTGTTCCTTTCCCCTGCCATTCAATCTTCAGCAACAAATATGCTTGGGCATCATTACTATTTGAGATCCCCCTCATCCATCTGAAGCTTCCCTTCACTTAAAGAATACTGATCCCCTGACTTTCCTCTTTGTCAATGCGTACAGTAACCGAACCTGAGAATCTGATCCCCTCTCTTCCTTCTACTGATTAAACTGAAATTGTTTTCTTAATTTTTTTTACTATCCTCTCAAATATCAAACCCAGTGGCTTTGTGACACTGATCATTATTTATTATCTTTGAGAAAAATATGACACCCTTGACCATACGTGCTTCCCTAAAATTCTTACCCCTACTTCACTTTTAATGACATCGTACTCTTGTTTTCCTTTATGTCCCTGAATACTTCGAATTATATGTTGTGAGCTTTAGGCAGTTGTTCTTCACATGTCTATGATATATATATATATATAATCTATATATATCATATATGTCTATGATATGCATATGTATGTATATATACACACATACACACATATAACAGTATAATTTATATAATATACAACATTATATTTATATTTATATAATGTTATATATTAATATATATTATATATATATATATTCCTACCATGTCTACATATACAAACTGAGCAATCTCCATCTTGCCTAATGATTTGACTGTGTTCTCTACATTTCAAACTATTAAACTGCTCATTTGTGAATTCTACACCTGAATTTCAAAACCCACTGATGTTTTTTTGATATGTCATAATATTTATACAATTTAACTGAGTATATTATATGCCTCAATCAGCCAGCACACTTTACATGGAAATTCCACTTTAATTGACCTAGACTACGGTAGGATTTATTAGCAAGATACTAAGGTCTGACTAGACTAACCATTGTCAGAGTCTATATATTTGTCTTCTGTGTTTCTTTCTGTTCAAACAATGGTCTCAGCTTGGCCTCACTAGTATTTCCATTTCCCTCCTTCTCCAGTGCTGTTGTCCTAGTTTCAACTCAGTGTCCTATGTCTGAGAACATTGCTACATTGCTTTCTGACTTGAATCTCCAGCATTTCGAGTGTATTCTTCTCAGTCCAGTCAAAGATAATTATTACCACCTTCAGCCTACATGCAGGCTAATTTCTCTCTTCCTTCCATTCACAATCACATTTCTTTTCTCTCTGTTGGAATAATAGAATATAACATAACAATAATAAAAGTTACTTTAAAATCTATCAATTGAGTCTTTAATTCCTTATACTTTCTTCTCTCTAGGAATTAGTGGAGATTTTCATCCCTACAAACTCATTAAACCAATCTTTCCTAAATCAAAGATATGCATCTTGCTAAATATACTATCAGTTATCTATCCATCTCCTTTTTACTCAGACCTCAGCAGCATTTGATAATTTGATAAAGAGGCTCAATTCTGAGTGTTGAATGACTCTTGTTCATGTCTTCTTGGTTTCCATATCTTCCTGATTTACTTCCCACCCCATGGATGTTTTCATTTCATTGTTCATTGCCAGATTTGCTTCCTTCCCAAACTCCAAATATTAGCATACTCCAAGGTTTATTCCTCAGGTCTCATTTTTTTCCTAATATAAATTTTCTGTCTTGTGATCTGTACAGCTTTTCCCATCCTCTGTACCTACAAATTATCCCCAATTAAATTCACATAGCCAAGCCCTCTGGTGTACTCACAGTTTCTTTAATACGTTTGCATATTTGTAATATTTCCTGTGCTCTCACATAGTTGACATTGAGTGAGTCTTTCCCTATTCTCTGCCTCTGATGCCACCATTATCCCTCAGACCCAATTCAATGGTGCCTCTGCTATAAAACCTTTCCTGATTTCCCTCTCAGCTTAGCTAGAATAAATTGTTTAGGTTTTCCCTTTGCATGTACTCTGTACCTCTTTTTAATACTTATTTTATCTGGTATTCTCTTTCAATTTACTATTATGTATTCAACTATCCCTCCTAGACTGCAGTTCCTTGGAAGAATGCTGTAATACTTTTCAAGGTACCCTTGTAGTTTAACTGTCTATAAATGCATAATTCAATTTCATCAGACAACCTGAACTTTGAACCCCTACCTATCTCATTCTAGAGGACTAGAGGACTTCTCTTTTCTGGAAGTTTTGCCAGTCTTTCCATACTCTGGTTTGCTTCTGAGAACTGGTTTTATTAAACTATTTTCAATCACTTACAGGGTAGCAGGCAAAGAATTTAAAATATTATATTAATTTAATCTTTCATCTAATTTTAATTTTTGTTATTGACTTACTCAAAAGTTTAAAATTTCATGAATTAAATTTTAATGTTTAAAAATAAGTATAATTGATGCACAATATTGTATTAGTTTCATGTGTACAACACAAAGATTTGAGGTTTATATACTGTAAGTGTAGTAACCATGTCAGTGTACAAAGTTACAATGAGATTGGTGACTCCGTTGCCTATGTTATACATTATATCCCCATGGTTCATTTTGTACTTCTAAATCTCCTTCTTTTTTGCGTATTTCCCACCCATGCCCACTCTGTCAACCACCGTCTTTTTTCTGTGTTTATGAGCCTGTTTCTGTTTCATTTGTTCATTTGTTTTGTTTTGTAGATTCCACATATAAGTCTTTCTCTGTTTGACTTATTTCACTTAGCATCGTGTGCTGTATGTTTATCCATGCTGTCACAAATGGCAAGATTTCATTCTTTGATAAGTGCTGGCAAGGATGTGGGGAAAAGATAACCCTCCTACACTTTTGGCAGAATTGCAAACTGGTATGGCCACCATGACAAACTCTGTGGAGGTTCACTCAAAAAAAGTAAAAATAGAACTACTATATCACCCAGCAGTTCACTTCTAGGTATTTACTCAAAGAACAGAAAAGCACTCATTCAAAAAGATATCCAAACCCCTGCCTTTCAACCTCCCTGGCTGTCTTGGCTGCTGTACTTCGTTGTAGGTTGTCCTACACCTAAAGCATGAAGATGGTGGCTGCAAAGAAAACAAAAGAGTTGCTGAAGTTGATCAAGTCTTGGTTCCAACTTGTTTTGAAAGGTAGAAAGTACATGCTGGGGTACACGTTTTCAGATCTGAAAAGGCAAAGCAAAACTGGCCATCTTTGCCAATAACTGTCTAGCCTTCACAAATCTGAAATAGAGCACTATGCCATGTTGGCCAAGAGTGGTGTCCATGACTACAGTGGCAATAATACTGAATTGGGCACAACGGAGTATTCACACTTGTTATCATTAATCCAGGTGATTCCGACATCATTAGAAGCATGCTAGAACAGACTAGTGAAAAGTAAATTATCCAAATTTTCTCTCTAATGAAGCTGACCAGAGTTTGTTCAAAAAAATAAAATATGTATGCACTCGTATATTCTTTGCAGCATTATTTACAACAAGCAATATATGGAAGCAACCTAGGTGTCCATCAATAGATGAATAGATAAATAAGATGTAGTATATATATTCAATAGAATATTACTCAGACATAATTTTACTTTTGTTTTTAGCCCTATCAAAATAAGAAAAAAGTACTTGCATAAGTTAACTTGCCTAAATCCACAGATTAATGTGGGTAAAGGTTACAAAGACATTTGAACTCATTTAATTCTAACATTCACTTTCTGACTCTAACCCCTTTTCTTTACCAGTCACCTACTTCCCTTTTCTCCTTTCCTTACCCTGGCAGAGTGCTCCTCACACAGTAGGAACTCGGTAAATATTTGTTGAATTGATTCTAAGTTTTGTGCAAGTTAGTGATTTTTCAATGAAAATGCTGGGAGGCAGGGGAGGTAATTGAATAGAGTCTCAAAGTGCCTACGTTATTTCTCTCCTCGGTCCTAGCTGGCAAATTGCATTTTTCCCCTTTCCCACTGCCTCTTATAACCAGCCGCAGGAGGCCTGCAAAGCTTAGGGCAAAGTCGAATAACACAGTCGACCATATTGGGTGGCTCTGCCAGAAATTTACATGCTACATTGCTAGGAAAGAGATCACAGAGTTGAGAAAAAGAAAAAGAAAAAAAAAAAAAAACTGGCTTCAAGCACAACAATACAAGTGCAGTGTTGGATGATAAAATGTAAATTCTGTTACCTTCCAGGATTGCATTATTGACAGCGTATGTGAAATATACATGCATTGTCTAATGGACTTACTGAAATGTGAATATACTGAAAACCAAATAAGAAAAAAACAAAACAGTGATGGAAGGTGTCTTTTTCCCTTTGTCTCCCCTTTACGGAACTTGATTACACCATTGTCTGTCTACAGAACTTTGTGATCTTGTAATCAACAAGACTGAAATGAATGACCAAACAGTGAAAATGGTCCGAGTCAAAGACTGCAAGCTCCTCTGCGTAGCCAGACAAAATAATGTTCCAGAGTAATGTTTCAACTTTTTGTCATCCAGGATTTTCATAACTGCTTTTTGGTAAATGGTTTCAAAAGTACTTGTTATATTTAAAAAATGGTTATGTCAGATATATATATTTTAAAAAGATGAATAGCCCTGGCTAGATAGTTCAGTTGGTTAAAGTCATCCCCATAGGCCAAAGTTGTAGGTTTGATCCTTGGTCAGGGCCCTTACAAGAAGAAGCCAATGAAAGCATAAATAAGTGGAACAGCAAATCAATCGATGGCTTTCTCACTCTCATTCTCTCTCTCTTCCTCTCTTTCGCTAAAATAAATCAATCAATAAGTAAAACTAATTAAACAGATGTATAATATCTTCTCTTCTAAAATAAACCATATGACAAAAATGAGAAAAGAAAAAATAAAAAGGGGAATAGAGGCAATTGACTGTGTTGTTTTATTTATTTTTTAAAGTTTGTTTTGTTTCCAAGTCTGCCAATCTCTGAAAATAGAACAGTAGGCAGTGTGAGGCAATCTTGCCAAATCATGTGGGTGTTTTGCTCAGTAGATTGGAAGGTTCTGCCCTCCAAAGAAGATCATACTTTGTGGATTCCTCTGGTTTAGATTCTGTAATTGCCCAATGTATCAAAACATACTAAGTTCCATGTATTTTTGTTATACTTTTTCTTAAAAACAAACAAACAATGTAAACCATTTAAAAGTCCTCATACCCAAAAATAAATAAAATTAAATTAAATTAAATTAAATTAAATTAAATTAAATTAAATTAAAATAAATCATATACTCCATAATTATTTATATGATTACTTAGTTACTATCTTTGTGGGCATATTGACTCTGATAAGAGTAGAAAAAAGAGTTCAGTATTGCATACATCAGAGATCATGAAATAGAAGAGAGCTTTGGGTCACAGTCATATTTAGAATTAACACACCTTCAACACTAAGTAAACTTCAAACACTAAATCTTCATGTCACTGACATTATGCCTAATCATCTCTGATTTGCTTGATCTAAATTCCTAGGGAGTTTCTTTTTTACATTTACTTTATGCAACAACACATTAATTAACCATAACGTATATTCTGCTCTCCCACTCAGTCCAAGTGATCCAATCCAAGACACCCTTAGATTTATATCCCTAACTGCACTGGGAAGATGCTCTTTTCCATCTCCCTACAGTAACACACTGTATCAGGTAAAAAACTTAATACTTTAACCTCAAGCTCCCCAGCTAAGAAAGCTTTAGCCACCCAAGAAATTTTGCAGAATAGTACTCAATGTGGATTTGTGTGATGGTATCCTCATGATTAGATTTGTATTAAACATTTTTGTCACAATAGTGATGTTTTATTTTTCTCTGTACAGCTACCATGAGGCACGTGATATATAATTGTTCAGTTTTCGGCAATGAAAATCTTGATCCCTTTGTTAAAGTGTTATAACCTAGATTTTTTCATCTTAAAGGAACCTTTTCCCTTTGTAAAGAAAAACAATTTGTCAGCTGATTCTTTCAACTGTATGAATATCTTTTTTCCCACTGGAGTTTCTCTAAAGTTTTCTTTTTAATGAAACAGTTATTCTAAAACAGCTTTAGAATAACAGAAAAATTTAAAGATAGCACAGAGAGTTTTTATATTTATCATAATCATATTGCCTGCTGTTAACATCTTATGTGATATATTTG
This sequence comes from Glossophaga mutica, assembly GCA_039655065.1. Classification (NCBI taxonomy): domain Eukaryota; kingdom Metazoa; phylum Chordata; class Mammalia; order Chiroptera; family Phyllostomidae; genus Glossophaga; species Glossophaga mutica. The sequence goes on from CM077303.1 coordinate 135,450,694, forward strand.
TCACAACTAATGAGCTGCTATTTATATATTACTGAAGTTCATAATTTATTTGGATAATTTAATTTTTATCTAACATTATTTTTTCTGATCCAGGGTTCCATCCAGGATATCACATCACATTTTGTCATCATGTCACGTTAGATTTCTCTAGATGGTGACATTTTCTTAGACTTTTTGCTTTTGTTAACCTTGACCATTTTTGAGGAGGACTAATCAGGTATTTTACAGAATGTTTCTCGGTTTGGGTCTCATTGTTGCTAGCTCATGATGAGATAGGAGTTATGAGTTTGGGGAAGGAAAAGCCACACAAGTAAAGTGTCACTTGCATCACATCACACCAAAGGAGCATGCTATCCACATGACAACACCACTGAGGATACCAACCCGGATCACATGGCTAGGGTAGAGTTTACTGTCATTCCACCACTATAAAGCTACTGCTTTTCTTTTTCTCCATACCCTTTGGTAGAAAATCACTATGTGCAGCCCATACTTATGGGTTGGAGCATTACGTTCCATTTCCTGAAGGACGGAGAAACTGTACAAATTATTTTGATTACTTCTATATAGAGATTTGTCTATTCTCCCCAATGTGTGTATTTATTCAATCATTTATTTGTATCAGTATAGACTCATACATATTTATTTTTACTTTAGGTTCTAGTACTGTGCTATAATATTTATTCTGTTGCTCAAATATTTGCAGCTTTTGTCACTAACAGCTAGTTCAGTTGTGTTTCTTTGACATATTGCATTGGTTTCTTTTTCATGCACTCCCTTACCTTCTGATTCTACAAGATGCTCCGGGCTCATTTGTATATTTCCTGTCCCAGACTTATAATCATTTATTTCCCCAAGGAGCCCTCATTCCTTCTACTAGAATCCAAGATCTGGGTTACGGATGTGTTCACTACCACTGTGGTGTCATTGCTTCCAGGCTTTTCAGAATAAAGACTTAGGAAACATTATATCTATGTACACATAGATTATTATAATAATCTATTAAGAAATTAATTATTATATGGGTGATATATTATATAAATCACATATGTGTTATAAGTAAACTCATACTTATAATTATTTTTATTTCTTGCTTGTATTAGTGTTATGTCAAACATGAGTTTATGCTGATGACTCCAACTTAATCCAGTATTAAATGGCTCATGTGGCCTTGTTCTCTAGAATTTTTGTAACCTTTCATTCCATCCTTGCTCCCAACACCCATAATTTATGTATGCATTGTGGTTTCAGATGTGCTCATTTACAGAAACAACTAATTATAGGAACCTGTGAGAAACAACTTCACCGACTACACTACAGTGCTTGTGTAGAATTCTTTTCCTCTTTAGTCTTACATTCTTTACTTGTTTTCAACGTCAGTGAAGTTAGCACATTTTCTATCCACCTCCTTCATTGATATTATGCATTCATAATAAAATTAGATTATTTTATCACAATTCGCATGTTTCCTAGGATCCCCAGACTTCCTAGTTAAATTTATATACATTAACTCTCTCTCTTTGGCTATAAAGTTCTACAGATTTGACAAATCCGCGATGTCATATGTCTACCATGATAGTATCACACTGAATAGTTCATTCCTCAAATAAAATCCCCTTTGCTTCACTTATTCAATCCTACTCAAACCCCTGACAGCCACTGTGTTCTATTTTTATATTTCTTCCTTTCCAATGTCATATAAGTGAAATGATATAAGATATACCTTCTCATACAGGCTTTTTTCATTTAGAATAGTACATTTAAGAGACATTTATGTTGTTGTATTCATTCCTCCTTATCACTGGGTTGTGATCCACTGCATGGAGGAATGACAGGTTTTTTATCCATTCATCTTTTGAAGGACATCTTGGCTGCTGCCATGTTTTGATACCTGATCTAAATATTTACATGTAGAATTTAAGTAGTTTTCAAATCAGTTGAGTAAATACAAGAGCAATTGCTAGATCATGTGGTAAAAATATGTTCAATTTTGTTAAAAAATTGTCAAATCATTCCCCAAATAGTTATACCGTTTTCTTGTTGCTCCGCATCCTTGCTAGTAATTGATACTGTTTTTTTTTTATTTTAGCCATTCTAATAGTTGTTTAATGGTATCTGATTGTTGTAATTGAACAATGGTTTTGTCATCCATTGACAATCTTTTTCTAATGTAATTCAATAAATCGGTAGTTGTAAAATAGCAATATTTTACTTCTATAATTTATTTAGTATTGTATTGTATTCTTCAATTAAGACCTCTGTTAAAGAAAAGTGCCCTTCCCTCTTTTGTAAGTATCTTCCATAGACTCATCAATTCATTTATATTAATGTGTTGTAATACACTATTGTCATTATATTATGTATTTTGATAAATAATCCCAAATTTGGCTAATAAGAGCCTATTTAAGTTTAGTCCTCTGTTTTGACATACTTAGTACTGACAAGTTTCTGAACAACAAATAAACAAAATAAGAAACAGCAATAAAAACGTGAAAAGGGAAAATGTCAGAATACAGAGTTGCTACATTATATTATCTGAACATTAGCTTTCAAAAAAATGCAAAAGATATATAAACTAACAGAAAAGTATAATTCATACTTAGAAAAGATATACTGTCCATAAGTGGGCCCAGATGTTGGCTTAAAGGAAACTACTTCGAAGTAGCTGTAACAACTATGTTCGGAGAGCTGAAAGAAATGATGTTTAAAGAATTAAAGTACAATGGCAGTGACTCGATAAATAAGGAATCAGAGTAAATGCAGAGAAATATCTGAAAAAAGAAGAAAACAGAAATTCTAGATTAAAAAAATTACAACAAATAAAATGGAAAATGCACTATATGAACTGAATAGTATATCTGAGATAATAGAAAAGCAAATCGATAAATTTGAAAATTAATCAATAGTAATTAGTCAATCTCAAGAAAGGAAGAAAAAATGATTTAAGAAACATAAATGAAGCTCAGAGACCTGTGAGAAAATATTCAGCATACCCCTGTGAATGTAGTGTAACTGCCAGATAGATAGCAAAAAGATAAAGGGGCAGAAAAATATTTGAAGATGTAAAGGTAAAAAAAGTCCCATATTTGATGTAATAAATATCAATTTATGGATGCAAGAAACTCAACAAACCCCATGTGGGAAGAACACAAATATGGCTAAACCTAAGTTTAGCTATACATCAGGGTCAAATTGCTGAAAGACAAGGAAAATCTTCAGACTAGCAAGCAAAAAACCACATGTATGGAGAAACAACGATACAATTAACAAACAATTAAGCATTAAGAATACTGAAGATCAGGAAGTAGTGGAGTTCGCATGATTCCTGCAGCGTGTTGCATAGATGCCAGAGCCAAACATTTCTTTGTTTCCACAGAAGTTTGTGACAGCTGTGGATTACTTCCCTTGTAGATTTATTTATACTTATCTACTTCTATCTATTGAACAGATGTATTATTCATCATACCGATTTTTACCTTCAAGCTCGTACATTTAAATTTGAGTTTCAATAATTTTCATTTGCTTCCTTTTCAATAGTCAATAAATTTTAGATATCCCTCTTTGTAGTTGGAGGAAAATGAAATAATTAAACATTTAGTATACCCTTTTTAGTACAAATAATTGCATCATTTGCCAACTTATTGACAAATAAAATAAATTTTTAATTTCATCTTCATTGTATTTTTTCCATTACCATTTAGTCCCCTTTCATACCCCTCACTCCAGCAATCACCGCACCATTGTCTATATCCACGAGTCCTTAGCTTCTCAAGCATAGAGCACATCTGAATTAATTTTTGGTGAGCAATATTTATAGAGTTTTATGAGAATGAGGTTGTCTTATTCCATGTGAAGGAAACTTTATCAGACAGGGTCCAGCTCAACCACCCACCCATAACCACACTAAAGCAGATGGCATAATCCCTCACAGCATCGCAAACACAAACAAAGCACTCTTGAGGTGTTTACTTCTTAAGCACTGGCCTCACCATTAGTTTAACCTAACTTACATATACATGAATGTTTATAAAGGGACTGCAGATGTAACTTTTTTTGTCAGCTCAACAATACTTCAGAAATACCTGGGAAAATGTTGACAATGCCACTAGTTTAGAGAGTGGGTATCATGAGTCAAGGTTTCATCAGGACTGCTGGCTGGCTACTATGTCTGCCATTGTCAGATACCCTCTATGCCATCTCACTTCACAGCTTTCAGGCACTTCCTCCTGTACTCTTCCATTCATATCTGAAATCAAATAACTTTGGTGAAGGAAGACTGAGGAATGAGTCACAGCAGTGACTAGAGCCAGTAAATCTCTATTTTGTGTTATCCCAGACTCACTCAGCCCATTCAGTGCAATAGGAAAGTCTTTAGGACTGGAAGAGATCAGCCAAAGGGCATATATGCATATACGCAAAACCCATGGACACAGACACAAACGAATGTGAGTGGCCGGAGGAGTGAGGGCTTGGTGGAAGGAAGAATGGGGGGAAATGGGGAATACTTGTAATAGTGTGGACAATATTTTTTCAATAAATAAAATATCTCTAAGTATAATTTTAAAGAAATAAAATAAAAGAAAGTCTTTCCAGGTTGCCATGACTTTACTAAGAGAAGCTTGAAATGAGGAAGCCTGGATTTAATTTTATGAATTTTATTTTTAATAACAGTATATTTGAACAGTAAGTACCTTTTGAAAGTCTGGAATCAAATAAGCTAACACTATGGTGATGATTTTTAGATGGGGATCTTAGCATACATGGCAATTTACTTGTTCGAAGCAAATCCTGGCTTGTAGCAATAGGGTAAGTCAGTACTTCTCTAATTTCAGGATGAGCTATTGATTCATGATTGCTACAATGTGAAGGTTTGCTGATAGAGCAAGGATTTCCAGATATCAGTAATTCTGAACAATTGACATCATCTGAAGATAAAATCAGTTAAGAGAACAAATTCATTTAACTAGCACTGAACCAGACTACTAGGAACTCGGGAAAGTATAGAATTGATTAATAGTGGCTGTTGGTTTAGTTTTGAAAAGTTAGGAAGCTATGCTGATCAAATGAACTCTTTATTACTATTTCCAAAACAATTCAGCTATTTTTGTAATGATTCCATTGGTAATATTCTTCTAAACAAGATACATATAATTTCGTACATAACCAGACCTTAAGTTTTGAAAATGAAAAAGGATATATGAAATTAACAGAGGTTACATCTTCTCCAGCCCTAAACTCTTTGTGTACCTTTTACCCTCTCCGTGGCTTTGTATATCTGCCCATTGACATTTCTAATGCTCAGGTAGATTTTATCAAATAGGTAAAAGTGTTATCAATATCTCAAGCTTCTGAAATATGTCATAGTTTTTCCTTCACATCCTTTGTTAACTCAGTATTCATTATCTTTCCTTCTCTGGCCTTCAAAAGTTCTAAAATTTGTTCTATTTTTTTATACCAAGATAAAAAATAAACTTCAGTATTACCCATCCTCACAGCATTTGCATTTTCACAATTAACCACATTTTAACCAACATGAATAATTTTCACCAGAGATCCAGAATTTGCAATGGAATTTCCAAGTTAGTGATTCTCAATGCAGAGATGAGAGTTATACAAAATTTCAGGGCTGTTAGATCAGGCAGGATATGTGTACAGCGTGAGGAAAAAGATCGAATATTTAGAAACACTCCCTGGATGATTGTAAAATATTCTTCCTTATCCCTCTTTATGACTGAGAAACACTCTTCTAACTTTCTGCCTCCTCCCATCATCCCTATAAACAACCTGCATTAATATCATCACCCTCCCACTTGCTGCCTGCCCCCTCTGCTCTTCGCCCCCTGTTCTGGAGTCTGTTCCAGACCCTGATGATTCTTTGCCAGGTGAACCCCAGTAAACTAGCACTGGCGTAGGATGCAAAGTTGAGTCAAATAACAAGTGCTCTAAGACAGAGGACATGCTTCACTACTTGGTACAACAGTCTCTTAGGACAATTCTTCTGTTTGAGTTCAAAGGGTTGATTTCTTTCTTTTGGGGTTTAGTCTACCGCAGTGTTTCCCAGCCTTCAATGTACATTAGAATCATCTTGAGAGCTTTTAAAAACATCAATGTCTGGCCTCAACCCAAAGATCTTCATTTAATTGACTTAGGAAAGGGACTGGACATTGATTATTTTTAAGTTTCCAGAGTGATTCTAATGTGCATTTGAAGCCTGGAATGTTGAGGTGCCAAAAAAGCCACAGGACAACAAATATGCAAATGATTAAGTTTAAAAGACAATACAATTTATTTTGGCATGTTCTTCTTAAATCTTATATACTTAAAATCTTCTTTTATTCCAAACGTATAATATATAAAGGTGGCTTGACATTTTACAAAAAGAAAAAAGAGCTAATTGACTAATTCAGGCCCCACAGGTAGTGAATGCCACGTATGAAAATCGGATGCAGCCCTGTATACCATGAGGCCAGGGGTTTTTGGTAAAGGGATGTGTTTTTCTAAAGAGACTTCTGCTGAATACTTCTATGTCACCTAAAAAAGGATGCATTGGTCAAAGAAGCTTGTAAAACTCTTTAGAAGGTATTATTAATTTTGAATATTTTCAACAAAGTGAATTACTTTTAAATGTTTTTGAGGTTTTGCAGGGAAGGAGATTATTTGAAGTGATTAATCCTACATTTTCCTAACCTGTTTGATTATAATATGGCAATATGTAGCACATTTTAATCTTCTGCTAAACAAACATTAAAAATCATTGTGTTAGATCATGCTGTCCTACATGCATATGATATAATAAACCACATTTAAAACCTTGATAAAATCCAATGAATTAATGATATTTTGTGAAAGTGAAATTGCTAGCAAAAACATCTAATCCTCTTACCATAAAAGCAGTTGCTATAAGTTTAACAATAATGCTTTAATAATGTTCTTAAACTTGTAGAAAAGGGTATAAATCTATTGAATATTAGATTTATCTAATGTTAATAAATTAATTTGAGATAATTAAATAATAGAAAATTCAGTTTTTATTTTAGGTATAATACAATGAATTTGCAAATACTTATATTTTTATCTATCTATATCTATCTGTCTATCTATATATAAAATAAATACTGATCTATTTTATAAATTTTTCTAAAGCCAGTTACGGTCTAAGTACATTTTCTGGCATTCTGGAGTTTTCCACTACACTGACTTTAAAAAGTTACTTTGAAGCTTCAGGCATCACACTTCAAAGAAATTCATGAATCATACAACTAGAAAGCTAGAGCAAGTGCCTATTCTTTTTGTAGTGAAAGCATTCAGAGTGGTCATTCACATACTGCCCTTTGTCTAATAAGAAGACTCTGTTGATTTACATTTGCTAAAGCATGCATTACCTAGAGACTGTTGTTACTTGTATGTTCTAAACATAGTTACTTAAACACACACTCTAAAGGTTTACCTTTCATTAACTACTTATGTTTATTGGTTACACTATGAGTTCAAGTGCATATTCTGTTGATTTGAAGTTTTTCTCTTTTAAGTTTAGTTTTTGGGTTTATTCTCATTTGCTAGGGTATTGGTCCATGCCATCACACATGGTCAAGTCTATATATGTATCATCTCCTTTAAGAGTGATTTCCAGCTAAAATCAATAATCTTTCTTTATGATTCCATATGCTTCTGAACTTTCTCCATTATCAATTCAAAATATTCCTTATTTTCATATGTAAAAGTAACAATCAGGAAATTATGATTTATCATGAGGGAATACTATCCAATGAATACTGAATCCTTGCTGTGGATTATTTAATATTGGCTATCGATATTTCTAAATTCATTTAAAAAAACACTCATTAATTGGCTCTTTTGTTTTGTGCAACTTATTCTTAGTATATACAGGAAATTCCATGTTTTAAATGAGTTTTCTTAGCAGAATCATATTCATCTAAACAATCAGCAATCACTTTAAAAGATAACAAAAATAAATTTTGTGAGGAAAAAAGCAGACTGTAAATAGACAAGTAATATTTAAAAGTTATTGGTATTTCTTGTCATATTATCTCCTATTCTGAGGCCCTCCAGGTAAACTCACTGAAATGAAACAGAAAGATACAATGTCATGTTTCTTTCCTTTGGATGTTTTAAACAGCAGGAGGGAATCCTGTGATTGTCAGATGGCTTTTGCAGCTGAATACCAAAGAAGTAAAGATTTGTAATTTAACCTAAATTTGGCTTCCAGAGGCTCAATCCAAAAATTCTGAAACCATTCAGTTTCTTTTGCTATACATCTAACTTCAATATCTTCCTCTGTATTACTAACTTTCTTGCAGGAATGGCACATTCACTGACACTGAATTTAGAACCTCTTCAGCACAAGGTTGATCCATGTGTATTCACTGATGCCTTCTCTGGTTACACAGCACCAAACCTTTAAAAGATTTCCAAGCACCTGAAGGCTTATAACTTTATCTCCATTTGTGAGACAATCCACCACCTATACAGTGATTTATTTTGCCTTTATTTTCTTCAACTCTTACCCTGAAAATATTAACCAGGTATCTCATCAACTAAAGAAAAGAAAAAGTACTAATGCAAAAGGTGACCATCTATTCACTTAAGACCTTTCTGACCATAAACTTACCTGACCATAGATACAAGAAGACTTTCCTTTCAAAAAGAGTTTAGATTTTTTTAATTTCAAAAAAAGGAAGAAATAAACATTTAACCAGAGGAGCAAGAAGAAACAAGAATTCAAAAAAACAAGGATAGTATTAGAAACCTCTGGGACATCTCCGTACCAACATCCAGATCATAGGGATGCCAGAAGGAGAAGAGGAAGAGCAAGAAATTAAAAATCTATTTGAAAAAATAATGGAAAAATGTGTCATTAGGATTTTTACTTTAGAACACATAGTTTTAACATTATATTATATAGCTTTCTATGTAATGTAATAATTAAATACATTTTGGTACATCTTCATAAGATGTTTTTCAACCTTTAAACATCATACTTTTGAAGAAGAACAATGCAAGACTGAAAAAAAAAATGTTAAGTAAATAAACCAGGATTAAAAAATAAAAAAATAGAGTTAGATTAGAATTCTAGAATTGAATATGTCAATATCTATACAATGTTTGCCTTTATTTTACAAAAATATCAAGATTGGAAAGACCTAAGTATCCAGCCAAGTAATATGAAGAATAGAAAAATGTATTGAAGAAGATATAAGATACAAGAAACATTGTACATAGGACAATGATGCTTTAGTCTCCTTAAAAGTAGGCACCTTGGGATCTCACGCAGTTCTCCCAATTGCCGTCAGCTGCCCCATTGTATTTTCCTGAATCTCATCAGTGGTCTGAAATCTCTTCCCTTTCAAAGGTGTTTTTAATTTGGGGAAAAGCCAGAAGTCACAGGACAACAAATCTGGGCTGTAGCAGGGCATGTTTTGCAAAACACTCTGGACAAGACAGGATACATGGGCAGGCATGTTGTGATGAAGCTGCCAGTCACCAGTTGCCCATAGCTGTGGCTTTCTGAATCATCCAAATAGTTTCCACAGAGGAATGTTCAAGCTTAACACAAAATTTGCTGCAGATTCATTGCTCACTTGCTCAGTCATTTTGAATGTGATGGCCACACAGTACACATGCTCACTCAATGACGTCTACCACCCCCACTGACTAGTACAGTGAACTTGTCATCATTCAAACATGTGCATTCCAGTCCACTCCACTTGCCTGCCAGCTTATGATGTTGTGCAAACTTATGATGCTGTTCTGGTTTTATTAACAATGGCTGGACTTTTTCCAGATACACCACGCCATATGTTTTGAAAACTCTTCCCCCAGGATTCAAGATTCCTAAAGATGGTCTTACAGAAAGATAGTTCATTAAGAAAAAAGCCTTTAACATTCACTAAAATGTTTAGCATATTTGCTATTTGTATATTTTGTTCTATTTCTATCTATGTAATTCTCAAATGTAATAATGTAGTTTTCTGCCTTTTAGACATACTAGAATTGAAAGTACTAAAAGAAAGACAAAAATGTTTAAGGTGAACTGAGAAATGTCTGCATCTGGGAAAAGTTTCTAGGAAGTCTATATTGATAAGTACCTTACATTTTTAACATATACTATTTTTGGTGGATTTTCATTTATATGGAGACATATTCTCTGTATTGTTGCAAACAAATATTATGTTTATAATATTGTATGTAATGATAATTACATAAAATTGGTTAATCATTTTTTAACATAGGGATTATTTGGTCACATATGAGAAGTAAATTACTTCTCTTAAGTTTATATGCACTTTTGTCATTTGTTTATTTATCAGTTCATCTCTGCATTAAATTTTTATGGACCACATAGTATCTGCAAAGCACTATCCCCCATCACACCAGTGGTTGAAAAGGCTGAGAGAAATTATCGGGACTCCAACTTTGTGGGGACCCAGGAACCACTGAATATTAAGTTGTAGTGACCCATTACTGAAGGAATTAAGTCACAATATCCAAGCCAAATATACCATTACTACCAAGTCTGTGATTCTACTCGTTTTCCCTTTTTTTCTTTGACCATGAATCATTCTTCTTTATCTTTTCTCCTGAAATACAAATCTACTTCCACTTACTGATATGCTCACATATGACCCCAAATTCTAGCCACACTAACAGTGCCCTCATTGCTTTTCTGTCCTATCTACAGAAGATAATCTTTCAATTAACTTTATTTTTGTCCATTTGAGTATTTATCATTAGTTTGTCACATTTTTTTACTTGGAACATCTTGGAACTATTCTACCTTAACATAGACTTCAGCTGCTATAACTTACTATCTTTCAGACTGCAATTCACCCTCTTTTTTATTTCCTTGTTTTTTAGTTTTTCCTTCTCTCTATTTTGTGTCTCTTTCTTGTGTATTTAGTTCAGAAATAGCTGGCTGACACAATGCCACATTAGAAAAGAAACAAAAACAATCAGATTTTTTGACAGGTTTTGGACAAAAATAAGAATTCCACAATAAAAATAGAGGAGAGACTAATTCTATCCCTCTTGATCACTACTGTTCTATCAGATAACTTAATTTTCAGGTCTAATTTTAATGAAATTTAATGAACTCTTACAACTAAAATGCTCTATCAAGTTAGAGCATCCTCCCTAATCTGCCAGGGTTGAGGGTTCAATCCCCAGTGAGGACACATACGAGAAATCAACCAATGAATGCATAAGTGGAAAAAAATTTTCTCTCTCTCTCTCTCTCTCTCTCCCCCCCTTTTCCTCTCTATCTAAAAATCAACAAATAAAAATATTTTAAATAGAACCTGTTAATTAATCATATTTATATTGAGAATACTTGCATATTATGGCTTAGGACATTTGCTAGTATATGACTAACTTAACCTAACAAATCTGAAGAAAACGTTTGAAGATTAAAAAACTGATGAAAATTGAATTTTAATCTAGTTCTATGTGAGGTAGCTGTAATGTCTGAAAAGTTCTGTAATCCGTATGTCCTCAATCTCAAGGTAATCTCTTTTACTTTGTAAAATAATTTCCCCATGCTACATAATAACTGTAGTAATTATAACTTAAATAAATTAATTACACATTGTTACATTAAAAACTTTAATGTAATATTTTGAATTTTAAACAACCACACTAGGAAAAAAAATTAAAAACAAGGAAGAAAAAGAAAAAAAGATAAAGGTTATTGAATACCTACTATGTGTTTCCCAGTGTTCTGAGTACTTTATTGTTCTATTTTATTCTTATAATTACTTTTCACAGTAAATGTTTTCTGAATCACAAGAGAGATGATTTCATGGATTAATCAGGTAATTTGACTAGTAAATAATAGATTGATACAGGTATGTACCTTGTGTGTATAACTTTCTCAAATTTGCATTTAAACATGAAAAAGATAAAAGCATGTCCAACCTTTCTACCTCCTATGACCCTCTGTCCCCACTACATACAGGCACACACTAACACAAAAACTCTATGCAAATAATGCACTTTTATTGGCAAAGACTCTGTGTTAAGCACATAGCATCATCTTCTTTATGCCCCCAAGGGCTCCAGACATTTGTGTCACCTTGTTCTTTTAGAAGCCAATGATTGCTCTGGCTGGAGTAGCTCACTGGATTGAGCGCAGACCTGTGAACCAAAGGGTTGCCAGTTTGATTCCCAGTCAGGGCACAGGCCTGGGTTGTGGGCCAGGTCCCCAGTAGGGGGATGTGCAAGAGGCAACCACACACTGAGTTTCTCTCCTTCTTTCCTTTCTTTCCTCTATCTCTAAAAATAAATAAAAAAATATTTTTAAAAAGGTCAATGATTCTTCTCCCATATTGACAGCTCTGACTCTAATCTGCTGACTCCCTATTTAAAAAAAAAAAAAATTTCCTTTTTTTTCTGTCTTTTACCCCACCCCCAGCTCACCACCCCAGCCCTCCCCACCTCCCTCCCATTTCCACCCCCCATAGTTTTTGTCCATGTGTTCTTTATACTTGTTGCTCTAAACCGCTCCCCTTTTCCCCTGAAATTCCCTCCCCTCTCCCCTCTGGTCACTATCAGACTGTTCTCAAATTCAGTGTCTTTGCTTATATTATGCTTGTTTGTTTGTTTTGTTGATTGGGTTCCTGTTAAAGGTGAGATCATATGATATTTGTCTTTCACTACCTGGCTTATTTCACTTAGCATGATGCTCTCCAATTCCATCCATGCTGTTGCAAAGGGTAGGAGCTCCTTCTTTCTTTCTGCTGCATAGAATTCCATTGTGTAAATGTACCACAGTTTTTTGATCCATTCATTAACTGATGGGCATCTAGGCTGCTTCCAGAACTTGGCTATGTACAATATCAACAATTAAAAAAATAATAAATAAATAAATAAATAAATAAGTCAGAGGAAAGTTGGGAAAAAATAAATAAAACTGGTGACGAAAAAAAATCTCCTTAGTGCCACACATCTTTAAAGTTGTTCTTACTTAATGAAGAGAACAATTATCTGTCTTTTGGTAAGGTGAAATAATATATCAAGATCTCGATATCTGTTTACTTTTATTAGCATTAAAAATGGACTTAATAACATTTGACTTTGGTCTGCTTGGTTCTCATTACCACATATTTAATGTTATCCTTTTCTTAAATTCTAAGTAATTTTATGTTGTCCTCTAGAGTTGCATGAAATAAATTTCTTTCACTCCAATCTTTTAAACTATATTTTACTGTACATTCAATTTATTACCTCCTGGTGTACCTTAGCAAACTCATGTAGATTTTGAAAAAATCAATATCATCAGCATCTGGTGAGTCTTATTTCGTCACTGGTTATTATGTAAAAACAAACAAACAAGAATAATATAACCAAAGACACTGAAATTGAGAACAGGCTGACAGTCACCAGAGGGGAGAGGGGAGAGAATTTGACGGGAAAGGGGGAAGGGTTTACAGAAACAAGTATAAAGGACATATGGACAAAAAGGTTTACAGGAACAAGTATAAAGGACACATGGACCCCCCTATGGGGGGTGGAAATGGGAGGGAGGTGGGGAGGGCTGGGGTGGTGGGCTGGGGTGGGAGTAAAAGAGAAAACTGTACAAGATCAACGATTAAAATAAAAATTTTAAAAAAGACATGTATTATCAGGAAAAAAGCATAGACAAAAAGGAAAACTAATCAAATATAACAATAAGGTCATTAATTCTCTTCTGAAACTATGAGAAACTGAGTGCAAATAACCAAACTAAAAAGATTCCTGACCACAGTTTATAGTAAGTTATATGTCATAAAAATGATTCGTTGTTTGCAAATAAATGTTTGCCCTATTGATCAAAGCAAACAAGCTAAAACTAATAATGAAGCATAATATGAGGGAGAAAAACACTAAAAAATAATATAATTATTCTGTTCATATTTGAATTTACAAGACATGCTTTTCCTATAAATAGTTAATTCACAGCTTTTAATAAAATAAAAATAATTCTATGATAAACTCATATTCAGAATTTGCTTCATTAAATAATACTTATTAGTAATTATTTCTCTGCCTGAATAAACAAACCAAAATATACACACTTAATATAAGAAATAATCAGTTTACAATTTAAAAAATTGGTAAATATATTCAGATATATTTTGAATATATTATGAAATATTTAACTGATTCTTTATTACCTATAAAGTAATAAAATATATAAAAAACTAAGTAGGTTTTTTAACCATTAAATTTCAGGTTTAAACAAAATTTAATGGGAAATTTTAACATTTATTATTAAGCATTAAAGCTTTAGGTTAAGAATGTGAGTACACAGAGTAGTCATATATTGTTTTCTTATACAAGATTATATGATCCAAAACAACAGAGTCTTGTAATATTCCAGCTTTGTAAATAAATAAAGGTATTCTAATTAATTGAACATTAAAGAAATTCCCTATACATGTTTAAAAATTATAATATAAAAAATGCATAAAGCTGCAATTAGGATTTTTTTTTTAATTTAAACTAATCAAAAGGGGAAAAAAAGCCCTGGCTGGTGCAGCTCAGTGAATTAAGTGTGGGCTGTGAACCAAAGGATTTCTGATTCGATTTCCAACCAGTGCACATGCCTGGGTTACAGGCCAGGTCCCCAGTAGGGGGTGTGCAAGAAGCAACCACACATTGATATTTCTCTCCCTCTCTTTCTTCTTCCCTTCCCCTCACTCTAAAAATAAATAAATACAATCTTAAAAAAATAGCTTGATGACCACAACTTCAATACATGAGACTAAACTAAATCAAGAATAAAAAAAAAAAAATAATCCATTCAATGTAAGCTCCCACTTAAATTATGTAAAGTTTAAAATAGTCTATGTGAATGTATAGTTATATAGGTGCCCCTCATTTCAAACAAATAAATATTAAAAATGAGAGTATCATCACATTTCATTCTGGAGCAGCTACTGGTATATCTCAGTATAAGTGGCCAGACGAAAGAAACAGAACAGAAAGCAGAGTACTGAAACTGCAAATATCAAGTTGGGAAATGCCCAGGAGTAATGATAGTGCTATTTAAGCACAACATTTAGTAGGATCTGGATCACTTTAACAGTTCTCTCAAAAGCTAGTGAAAGCATAGAACTTAACTGAAAGTGCCCAGTGTATTACCTTTTTGCAAAGCAATAGCTACATGTTGATTATTTCATGTTGTTGCTAAGAGTCATCACTATTTAGATTTAATATCACAGGTTTTATATATCTTATTTCTGATTTTGTGGGGTGATTTTCTGATTTATGATTTTGTTAAGAGTCGGAGGTAAGGAAGGGAATATAAAACAATAATATGTATCATAGAGTGTGTTCCTTTTCTGTAACTGGGTTGTTAATTTTTATAGATATGCTACTTAAAAGGAGAGTAGTAGAAATCTATTTTTCGCAGTTACATGAGCCTATAGAAAGTGATTAATTCCTCTGATTCTCAGATTTCTTGTTTGTAAATGGAGTAATAACAATAACATCAATAGCTACCTCACAGGGTACACATGCAGATGGCTAGAAGATATACAGAAGGCAAAAAAAGCATGAAATGCTCAAAATAAGTTGTTATTAGGAAATACAAAACAAAATCACTTATATATGAAAAACTGTAACCAATCACAGATCCAGCTGCCTGCTGCTACTAAAACCAATACTCAAGAGGTGGGTGCTGATGTAAAGGAACATGGTTTATTTTAAGGTGCTGGCCATCTGGAAGATTGGGGACTCATGTCTCAAAGCTCATCTCCATTTCTCAGTGAAGACAGAGGTTTGTATAAGGAGGGAGAAGGGAATAGAACAAAAAGGTCAACAGGAGGGCTTGCAAAGTTCTTTATATGCAGATGAGCACAGTCCATTCTAATAAAGCAACTGATGGGCCAGGGTGCATCACCCTGGCTTTAGGTCATCCTGGCCCCACAGTTGAAGGATAAAAAATATCCCAGACCTGGGATGCCTGAAGGTCGAGATCTGTATCTTCTGAAGTTCCTGGGGTTCTTATACAAACATACTGTTGGTCTACCAGCTGCATATTAGTCAGAGTCAGCACTTAGAGAAACAGTGTCAAAAGAATGGTGGGGTGGGTCACAATTTCCCATGGTTATAATTTTCCAACTATTACAAAACTATCTATGCACTTGAATTGCTAAAATGAAAAACAAACAAACAGCAACAACAAAAAAACACACAATTGACTACAACAAACGCTGGTGCTGATGAGGAATTAGAGGACTGTCATTGATGATAGGATTATGAAATAGTAGAACAACTTTGGGAAAGAGTTTGTTAATTTTTTTAAATTAAACAAAAACCATACAACCCAGCAATCGTGTTATCAGCTATTCATCCAAGAGAACTGAAAACTTACATATATAGAAACATCTGTGTAAGAGTATTGAGCACAGCTTTATCCATAATAGAGCAAAACTTGTCCCAATTAGTATGTCAGTCCACAGGAGAACTGAGAAACTAGGGAAAAGCCATGTCATGTAATGTCATTTGGGGATAAAAGTAATGAGTTTTGATTCATGCAATAATATGAGTAAATATTAAATATATTTCACTAGCGAAAGAAGACAGGCCTAAAAATCTACATATTGCAGAATTCTATTCATACGATATTTTGGAAAAGGAAAAAATTATAAGGTCAGAGAATAGGTTAGTGGTTGCCCATGGTAAGGGAAAGAAGAGCAGTTGAATACAAGAAAACATGCAGGGAAAATTTTAGGATTAAGGAACTATTCTGTATAGTACTGAGGTATGAGATACGTGTCTCTATGTATGTGTCAAAATACATATTCACATTCATTATAAACCATAGTCACACAGTGAATTTTAACATATGCTGGAGTTTAGTTCATATCAGTGTACCTATGGAGGTTTCTTCATTTTGACAAATGTGTCAAATGTATACTAATAAGGTGTCAAACTGGATGCGAGGTGTAGTGGAACTCCATATGCTATTTTTGTGATTTTTTATTAATATAAAATATAAGTGTAAATATGTAAAATTATTCCAAAATAAATAGAATAATATGCTCCTCATAAGGTTATTAAGAAGATTTAATGAGTTAATATATACAAACTTTCTAAATCTACACCTGGGATGTAAAGATTGTGCAATGTTAACTAAATCTTTGTGTGCTCAGTCTAGTCATCTCTTTCTCACATCTAAGATGGAGGCAGTGACACCACAGGAGAATGAGCAGCACACTGGACACTCACCCCTTGGTCTATGGATACCATCCTCAACAAAAGAAACCAGGGCTCCCTGGGAATACTGCTGGTGATAGGTCTGGGATAGGAAGAGTACGGAATGAGCCTAGAACAGTTTATTGGACCAGAAAGTTAAAGAAGTACTCAAGGAATGATGAGAACATACTACAAGGACAAGAGCCAGACTTGAGAGAGTTGTCAGTGGCCAAAATAAGGACAGCCTGAGCTTTTTAAAACAAAAAAAGATTTTATTTATTTTTAGAGAGAGGGGAAGGGAGGGAGAAAGAAAGGGAAAGAAATATCAATGTGTGGTTGCTTCTTGTACACCCCCAACTGGGGACCTGGCCCACAACTGAGGCATGTGCCCTGACTGGGAATCAAAACAGTGACCCTTTGGTTCACAGGCCAGCCCTCAACTCACTGAGCAAAACAAGTCAGGGATGAGCTTTTAAATAAATATTGAAAATAATGAGTTAACATCTAATAAATAGAAATCTAGTTGTCCAGACCGATGTAAATAAAAGAATGGATAAACAAATAGGGAGAAAGAGAAAGGTCTTCCTCAGAGTAAAACACCAATTAATAAATATAGAATGGATGACTGAATAGAAAATCATCATTTGGCCAATTTTCATTTTAGTGTTTGATTGAGGCAGAAGTCATGAATGGATGTTAGAGCTGGTGGGTAGGAGTTTGATGAAAAGCAGGTATGGTGTTTGAAAAGCAGATATGGTGTTTGACAAGATGATAGGATTTTCTTAGGATTATCTCACCCCACAGCACTTATCAAAAGGCTCTGATACATGAAATATGAAAGGGATAGTCTCTCCAGCTGTCAAATTCACAAAGGACAAAGGAAGATTGAGGCACTGTACCAGAATGGACAGCGCTGAAGAAACAGGGCAACCTGCCCCAACCAGGATCCTTACTGGGACAGCTGGCACAGTTTAACCGTGGAGTAGGAACTAGAAGGTAGTGTGTAATTTTCAAGTTTGAATGGTTACATTGTGGTTACTTGTGGTTAAGTGGTAGAGTGTCCTTGTTTCACCAACAAGCAAAGAGGAATGTTGGGCGTTCTGTCTGCATCATGCTCCCAAGCAACAGAGATAGAGTGATGGAGCAAACAGGATATAATGTTAACCGCAAATCCAAGTAAATAAAAATATGGGATCTGTGTATTCTTTGTATTATTCTTGCAACTTCTCTGTATGTCTAAAAAATATTTTAAAATAAAAAATACACAGGTCACATTTAAAAAAAGTAAAATTAATTAAAAAGAAAAGTTAGAATAAAATATTCAATGTTTATTAAAGAGAGATGAATGATGATCCATCTAATAAGGTGAATAATATGTATTGTGTGTTTGTGATTATGATAAGGCCTATGAGATAGCTACCTGGAAGAAGAACATGGATGATCTTCTGCTCAAAAACTTCCTATGCTCAGTGGGGAAATAAAACTAAACTTGATGTTAATTGATCTATTTTCAAACACTGTTATCTTTATTTACATACCTACTTTCTTATTACTTGTCTTCTACCTCAAATGTTTAAAGCAATTTATAAAATATATGTCATAAATGAAACAAGTTAAATTATAAATTAAAATTAAATGGCAATATCTACTATGTACACTGTAAATTAAAAATAATAGTCAAGTAATAAAAATAAGTAGTTTAAGAACCTATATAAATGAGATACAATTTGGCAGTTTCTATCGAATATATCATTGAAGAAAAAGAGTCTGAAATAAAGTCTGTGATTAAATATGAAAAGATTTGATTTTGGCCCTGGATGTAGTCCAGTGGATTGAGTATTGGCCTATGAACCACAAGGTCACTGGTTCGATTCCCAGTCAGGGCACATGCCTGGGTTGTGGGCCAGGTCCCCAGTTAGGGGCACGTGAGAGGCAACCAGTAGATGTTTCTCTCACACATCAGTGTTTCTCTCCTTCTCTTTTTCTCTCCCTCCCCTCCCTCTAAAAATAAAATAAATAAAATCTTTTTTAAAAAAAGGTTCAATTTTGATATTTGAATTTCAATGTTTCATTACTTAACTTCAGCTGAAGGAAATTTTTGAGAAAATTTTTGGAGCTAATAATAAACAAGTTCAGAAATGGCCAGGTAATGGGCAACATGACAACCAGTTTTACTTAAAAGAAATACGGTATAACAATAATCCTGAGATATGAAAACAGAAGCCAGAGTTCTGAAATGATTGCTGTGGAAGTAAAGGATGCTGCTCATCCTTTCCATTCTTTTAAGGCAGAGGGGTCTTATATTTTTCATCTCTGAACTTCTAGTTTTTTCAATAACAAGGGGAATTAGTTAATGATTACTTGTGGCAGACATATTATTTTGAAAATTGGACTGTTAGCAAAATAATTTTTCCTCCATTTTCCTGTCTAGTTATACTAAATGTGAGAGCATAAGTCTTACAATCATTTCTTTGTTGTATATGAGGTTACTTTTGAGTTTATTCCGTTTGCCCCACCTGCACAAAGTAAAAAAAAAGAATACAATGGGCAGTTCTGGTTGGTGTAGCTCAGTGGATTGAGTGCTGGCCTGCAAACCAAAGGGTTGCCATTTGATTCCCAATGAGGGCACCTGCCTGGGTTTCAGGCCAGGTACCCAGTAGGGGGTGCAAGAGAGGCAACCAAACATCGATGGTTCTCTCCCTCTCTTCCTTCCTCCCTTCTCCTCTCTCTCAAAACAAGTAAATTAAATATTTAAAAAAGAAAGAATATAGTGGGCAGAATTTCCATGTGTGTAGGCTGCTTAATGACTACTCTGTTTAAATTTACTATGTGTAAAAATAGCATGTTTGCTGCATTCAGTGCCCCTTCTTGATTCTTCCAAGATTCAAATTGCAGTGTACCGCCCCATCATTTACATCCCGCTTTTATGTGTTGCTGCTTTTATTGAGCTCTAAATTGCTTAATTAAATTTTACTGGTTTATTCTGCTTGCTCATTCACATCCTACATAATCTAGCCTACAGCCTCTTCTTCCTTAAAGTGAACATATGAAACCTCATGATGTATTTTTAGAGGTGCATTTGGACTGTGAAAATGGATAAGTGATTTAATGTGTAAGGTGCTATTTGTTGAAAAAATAACTCAGTACTCTACACGAGTATAAAGTCATAAACAACATTATCATGTTTGGTTTAACAAAGCTTTTGAAAAAGCAAATATCAAATTAAATATTTGCTTTTACCAAGTATTATGTTTTATTTCTATGTTTTTATTCTATCTTATACTTTTGGAAAATGTTTCATTCTTGAAAGAAAGAATCATGCATAAAATATTCCCTATAACAAATTCCTTGTTTAGAGTCCATGAGAAGTGGGAGCACTGTGGTTTTCTTCAACAGAATACTGAAGGTGGCTGGTACATGATGAAGTATTTGAAATGTTTACACACTCATTTTGGCACTACTTCTAAAACTTCCCAATTCCTTTGGGGACTGTTTCTTCTCTTTTTATATAACCTTGTACCTTACATTACAAGGGTATGACCATTTAAATTCATTCTTATCATTATTTTTATACACATATCAAAGATTAACTGTATGTGTCCAAACTTATCTCCTTCACACTTATCCTGTTATCAATGGCAATTTTTCTTTTCTTTTTTTTTAACTTTTTAAAAAAAGATTTTATTTATTTATGTTTTAGAGAGAGGGGAAGGGAAGGAGAAAGGGGAGGGGAAGGGAAGGAGAAAGAGAGGGAGAGAAATATCAATGTGTGGTTGCCTCTTGTGCACCCCCTACAGGGGACCTCACCTGCAACCCAGGCATGTGCCCTGACTGGGAATTGAACCAGCAACCATTTGGTTTGCAGCCTGCACTCAATCCACTGAGCTACACTAGCCAGGATCAATGGCAATGGTACTGAACCCTGCCTAAACTTCTGGTGAATTACCAACATAAATTTACCTTTTTTTCAATTCTTAACAATTATGCCTAATGTTTAATATATACATTATTTTTATTATTGACTATACAAAAACATTTATTTGAAGGGGTACAAAATTGGCTTGAATCTTCAGATGAAAATAGAGGCACTAAAAATTGGTGGCTGTTGGGGTTCAAGTTAAAACTCTGTCATTCAAGTTTTTAATCTCAATATACCTCAGTTTTTTTAGCTGTAAAATTATAATTCTCAATATAATTTAGTAATTGATTATTGTACACAAATGAGCTAATATGTGTTTAGGGCATGGTTCAATGTTAGATCTCAATCTATTAACATATTAATAGTGTCAATAGACACAAGTGTTAGGTGTTCTGTAGTCTAATCAGTACCTCCCAGTTACATTAAGTAAGCATTATCTGTGTTAGGTGTCCTGTCAGCTGATCAACCCTTCCCAGGGCTCCCTGTGCTGGAAACTGGCAGAGCAAGGGCCTATCAACCCATTTTCTACAAGCACCTACCAAGCAGAATAGACACAATAATATAGATACTCTGTTACTGATCCAATCTTTAACCTGTTATTAGGTTGCTTCTACTGGAGGAAGTTGGAGGATGGGGCAGAAGCACTCTGGGATGTGGTAAATTTGTGTGGTGGGAACCATCTCTATGGTCTCAAAACAAAACAGCATATTCCCAATTTGTAAGAATGTATTTCAATGTTTTAACTGGCTATCCTGGGGTTGTCTGACTGAATTTCATCCTTTCTTTCTCCCAGTGCTAACCTCTCTGACCTTAATGTACAGGCAATCACCAGATTTAGGGTCTTTGATGTTTAGTCCTTTAATCTCATGCACCTTGAGTTTAACTCACTGTATCAGATCATTCCTTTATCCTTCAAAATTGTAGAAATTTTCCTACTAGAAATACAAAACGAAAAAGGAGTCTTCGACGACTCAAATATTATCCCACTCTTTTCCATGTGAGCTACATTGCATCTTTTATTTTTTCAGTATGCTCCCTAGGGCAAGTGCCAGTTAACCAATTACCAGGAAAGCATTTGGGGTGGTGTATTGACTTTAGTCAACCCACACCCTTGAGAACAAATGCAATTCAACAGAGCCAGTGACAAGTGGAGCTCTGGGTCTATAGCTCAACATATTCTACATGTGCATGGCTTCCAAATATTTAATTCTAGACAGCATCCTCAGGTTCGATTTGACACATACCTACATATGTATATTTGTTATATACATCAGCTTTTTATAGGAATATCCTATTGTTGTTTCAAACTCATTTTCAGAATATATTGTGTATGCACTTAAATGCCTTCCTGTATTTTCTGTCTGTTGCTACATCCATATTCTAATTATACAGGTGGAAATTTTAAAGTCATCTTTGATTATTCTCTGCCTTTCTCCCTATGTTGAATTAATTTTATTTTTTAGTAGTTATTGAGATAGCCAAAAAGTTAGTTTCTTTTTTTCTTTCCATAAGATGGTTCTAGTAACACTTAGTTGTCTTTAACTTCATTTGAAGCAATTTTGTTAGATTGTATTGTGACAGCTGTCATATCAGCATGCATTTTTAAAAAACTTATCAAAATTGGTGAATTTTTATAGCCATTTTAATATTGAAAATGGAAAAATGCACAACATTTTGCCATATTACATTTATTATTACAAGAATGGTAAAAAAAAAAGCAGCTGCAACACAAAAAAAATGATTTGTGCAGTGTATGGAGAAGGTGCTATGACTGATTGAATGTGTCAAAAGTGGTTTGTGAAGTTCTTTGTACTAGAGATTTCTCATTGGATGGTGCTCTATGGTCAGGTAGACCAGTTGAAGTTGATAGCAATCAAATCCAGACATTAACGGAGAACAACCAACATTCTACCACACAGGAGAGAGCCAACATATTCAAAATGTCCAAATCAATGAAGTTATTGGTGAAAATGAAAATTTTGTCTTTCATTTTATGGAAAAAAATTAAATGGACATTTTGACCAGCCCAATAAATCTGTTACGTTTTTATTTTAAAAAATCTTACTTCTAAATAACCATTATAGATTCTCATTAGCATTTACTTGAATGGTTTAATACTGTTCAATCTCATCTTATCTACACACTCCTAGTTAACTTACCAGTTAATGAGACCCTGTGATCTCTCCAGGATTCTAGGCCTTTATATCCTGCACACTGGACATCACTACTCAGCTATTATGTAGTCAATTCAGATATAAGGAGGGAAAACTGGAAACCTAAATTCTTTACCAAATACACATACACACACATGCCTGCTAAATTTCTTTTTCCTACTGTGTTCTCTGTTTGAGGACATGGATTCTTTATTGATCCTTTGATCAAGGCACAAAATCTGGGTTTATTCTTAAGTCCTCATCATCAATACATAATCAATCACCATAATCCATAATCCATAATCCATAATCCATAATGCCCTATTAAATTTACATATCTTGGATAGGTCTCATAATGAGATCTTATTAAAATACAAATTCTAATGAAGTGGGTTCAGTATGAGCTTTGAAGCTCTAGATATGAAGTTCGCCAAAATGTCCATTTAGATTTTTCCATAAAATAAAAGACACATTTTTCATTTTCACCATTAACGTCACCAATTTGGATATTTTGAGTATGTTGGCTATCTTCCGCATGGTATAACACTGATTGTTCTCAATTACTGCCTCAGTTTGATCACTATCCACTGGTCTACCTGACTGTGGAGTATCATCCAGCAAGAAATATGTAAAAGGTAGTTTACGAAGTCATATATTTAATCAGTCACAGCACCTTCTCCATACGCTGCATAAAACTTGTGTGTGTTTCAGTTGCATTTTTACCTTTCTTGAAATATTAAGCATAATATGGCAAAAAATGTCGCATATTTTTCCATCTTCAGTATTAAAATGCTACACAAAACATCACTAATTTTGATAAGTTTTTTTAAAAATGCATGCTAATATGACAGTTTCACAATATAATCTAACAAAATTGGTTTGAAAGAATTTAAAGACAACTAAGCACTACTACAGCCACCTTACAGAAAAAAAGCAAAGGAGCTTTTTGGACAATCCAATATTTTTTCAACTTGATTTTTCTCTTTTTAATTAAATTAGTTAGGGTGATATTGGCTAATAAAAATATAGATTTCAAGTGTACAATTCCATGATACATCAACTGTATGGTGCATTTTTGCCCACCTCCTAAAGTCTGTAGATTTTAATAAGATACCAAGAAGTGATAGTATTGATGGTTTGAGAACCACACTGAATAAGAAGAAAGCATGGAGTCCTATATGATCTGGCCTCTTTGTAGCCTCTCATTTTCATCACACAACACTCCAACTGACTCACTCAGCACCAAGCACCTTGACTTCCTTCATTGCCTTAGTGCAAGCTCTTCCATATGTTCATGCCATTACATGTAGATTCATCTGTCTTTACCACATTTTGTATTACTAACTCCTGCATCCTTTAGATCCCAATTTATCTCATTCATTAGACAAATATTTACTGAATGTATGGTTAATTTTGTGTGTCAACTTGACTGGGACATTGGGTACCTAGATATTTGCTTTCAGGGTGTTTCTGGATGTGATTAACATTTTAATCAGCACAGTGATCCCTCACCTATCATGGGAGTTAAGTTCCAGAGACCCTGTGATAGGTGAAAATCCACAAAGTAGCAGTGTTATATTTATTTTATTATTTACATATATTTAAGTCTTTATAAACCCTTCCCACACTCCTATAAACCTTTCCCACTCTCTTATTAACCTTTCCCACACTCTTATAAACACTTCATATGCTCTTAAACACTGTCTACACTCTTAAACCTATGTAATTTTAACAACATATAAAATTCTATATGGGTACTCACCAGTGAAGTAAGTATATTACAACTTGAATGATGAAGATCATGAATTATGTAGCTGTGCAGTACTAATGGCGATGAAGGTGATGACGATGAGATGATTGTACTGCACAGCCAAGAAGAGCATTACAGCTCTTCTGAAGGCACCACTTCATCAGACGCTTCATCAGATGGTGCAGTATCTTCGCCCTGGGCCGTAACTTCTATTTCTGCTAAAAGCATAGGTGTAACTGATCTCTTCGTCCAAGCGATGAACATAGTTATGGAGAGTTGCTGGTGCTGCCTTTTATCTGCAGAGGCAGCTTCTCCATGCAGAGAAATGCTCTTGAGTCCAGAGCATCTCTGAAATTTGTCAAACCAGCCCTTGCTGGCACTGAATGGGGTTGGTCTGGTGGGAGAAGCATTCAACGGTCCTGCTTCTGTGTCATCATCCTCATCTTCATCCTCGTCACCATCGTGAATGTCCATGCTTTCCACAAAACTGTCATAAAGTTTCTTGGCCTTTGTCCAGATAGTGTTGGTATCCAGCGAGATATTTTTCTTCCTGCGGTCATTTATCCACAGGGCCAACGCAGACTCCATCCTCCCAATGGCCTTATTGCGGGAAGTGGCCACGCTGTTTGCAGTCTTGTTAAAAGTCATTGTTGCCATAGATCTAATCTTCTCCTCATCTTTCTCTATGTAGCAAACAGTAGATTCGTTGATCCTGTGATGGCTGCCTACAGCCATGTAGTTTTACCTGTCTTTAACTTGTCGAGAAGTTCCACCTTTTCTTTGATGGTAAGCATATTTCTCTGGTGCTTGGGTTCACTGCCAGAAGCCTTAGAAGGCATAGAACGTTTGGGTGGCATCGTAGGGTTTGAAATAAATTCAAACTTTTACGAAAATTTCACAAAAACACTACACCACAAAGCAACATTACGCACAATGATTGGACATCTATGTGAAGTGGACAAGGAGAGATGCTGAATGGATGGGCACAGTGCCGGAGAGCAAATAGACCAATGCTACGGTCATTGAGCCAATCAGCGCCCAGGATACAGAACACAGTGCTGTGGTTGGTCGCCTTCCATTCCATCAGCCAATAGTGTGCCGCGTACAATCTCACATTGGCAAACTTGCACAAATGATAGTGGTGTACTGCATTTCCATTGTGTACAGTACAGTATTCATCCACTGATGAAATATATACTGTACTTTATTTTGATTTAATATTCTTTTAATGTGTTTGAATTAACATTTTTTATATTTTCTTATATTGTTTTAAGTTTTTTAGGCAAAAAAATTAAAATAAAAAATATTATATAAATACCTATGTACCGCAAAATCCTGTGACATAGTGAAAACTCTGAGATACAGAATTAGCTATATTAAAAAAAAAATGATACGATGAAGCCACAGTAAGTGAACCATGATATAGCAAGGGACGACTGTACACTGAATAAAGCAGACTGACCTCACTAATGTGAGCAGGTCTCATCCAATCCTTTAAAGGCCTGAATGAAACAAATGGGTGTGGTAGGGGATAATCTGCCTTTTCTGCCTGACTGTCTTTGAGCTGAAGCATAAGTCTTCTGCCTTTGGACATGAACCCAGATAGGCGCTGACACTGTAAACTCTTCTGGTTTGAAGGCATTCTAGCTAGAACAATAACACCAACTCTCCTGGGTTTCCAGCTTGCTGCCTACAGATCTTGGGACTTTTCAGCCTCTATGACCATGTGAGCCAGTTCCTTATACACATACACACACCCCCTATTGATCATCTTTCTCTGGAAAACCCTAAACACTGAACATGTATTATCTGCTGATAATCATCCATATAACTATTTGAACAATGTAAAAGTAAGGACTAGAAAGGAAAACAAATAGAATGTTTTGAGAAGAAGAAATATATATCATGTAGGTGGTCAGGAAAGACTCCATAAAGGAAGTGACATTAACTGGACATTGAAAGAACAGTTAGTAGACAAAGAGTCAGAAAAAATCATCCCAGGCAGCTGGAACCTCTTTTGTGAGGGTGTTAAAATAGTGACAAGCTGAGTGTTCTACAGGTCTAAAAGAAATCAACGTGTCTGAAGTCAAATAAGCAAGAAGATTTTAATTTGGTGATGTTAGAAGACAAGAGATAAACCATGAAGAATTTCATAGGCCTTGGTAGAGAATATGGATTTAATCTAAGTATAATGGGTATTCAATGAAATATTAATCAAAAAGTAGATGAGATCTAGTTTGTGTTTGTTACATGTTGCAATGGCAAGACCCCTGGTTCCAGTCATGACAGAATAAATGGGAACAGATTTGATCTTTTCATAAAAACTACTATGAAACAGGGTAGAATAAGTGGAACAAAACATTTCAAGTATGAGACAATAACCAGAAAACAGTGATAGTGGACAGAAGAGAAACACACAGGTGAGCAAGATGATCGTTGCACGGTGAGCCTACCTGTCTTCCTGGAGACATTTCTATGCTGCAAAGTAAGGAGGCAAATGAGTAGTGATATTGCAGGGCTGAGAAGAAAAAGATTAAGTTTCTGAGCTTCAGGAGTGGCCAAAATGTCCAGCTCTCAGAATCTAAAAGAGGTAGTTGTCAGAGAAGAGGCTTCACTAAGTCTCTGCAGGGAACCATCATGGGCTCTTGAATGTGAGCTCGGTGGGTCACTACAAGTAGACATTTGAGTTCCAGCCCAGTCAGAGTGCAAAGAGCCCTCTGAGCACCTGGAATGTTCAGTGGAGACACCAGAAAATGCCCTGGCTTAGAAGTACGAACCACACCACATAGAAAGTGGTGTGTCCTAATACTGAGTGCAAAACAAAATAGAATCTCCTTAACACAGAATAAGACCAAACTGGACAGGACTAAGGTGTGGGCCAGTAATTTAAATACCTGTAAAAATGCAATGTCCCTTAATAGAGGACAAAAATAATCCGAATACTCTACAATATAACCTTCTATGTCCAGCATAAATTTGAAGAAAAATAATATATTAGGTGTGAAGAAATAGGAAAGGTAACCCCATAGACAAAGAAAGAGCAGTTAAATGAAAAAATCAAGTCCAAAATGATTCAGATGTTATAATTCGTAGAAGATAACTTTAAAGGAATCATTGGTCCTTTTCTTTTATTATGTTACATGTAGATACCATTTTACCATAGGGGAAGAGAAGAGTTCAGGAGTGAAAACTATTATGCTTATAAAAATAGAAAAGTCTTAGATAAATGAGCATATAGGCAGAGAAATCTATAATTCTTTATTCTGGATTTAAGTCACTGATATATTTCTACTTCACATGTTCTTTTCTGTTGTTAATAATAATACTTAAATGTAGTGAGTTTTAATCTTGGAAAATTAAAATAGAAATTGTCTGCTTCTAAATGAATTACAGTGGTACAAAGATTTGGCACTCTTGACTTTGAGAGTCTATAGGAACTACAAAGTTCATATACTTAACATTTATTCATTATTATCATATCTGAGTCAGGAGAAATAGAATATTAAGAGAAATAATTTCTTAAATAATACTCTATGTAACACTAGGACTACCTTGAATAAGCCTTAACCTCCCCAAGCATTCCTGTTCCTTTCAGGTTAGCTTGGGATAACGATACAAATTTCAACATGCAGCTCCGTTTTATTGTGAGTGTGGGAAGGGTGCTCCTTCACCTCTCTACATTCTGAAGTGGGTAATGCAAACCCTATTTATTCTGAAAATTCAAATATTGTCATACTCTAAAAACTGTTTTACAATCTGTTATTTTTATTTACTTACAAAGATGAGTATATGTAACATCAAACATAGCCACCAGCACCTAATTATCCTGCCTTTCCTCTGCTCTCCTGTTTTTCTGAATCAGATAGTTTTTTCTAGACAGTTCTCAGAACTTTTATTTTTGACATGATACAGTTTTGACTACAAGTTCTATTTTGAAATTAGACCAGACATTTATTCATTGTTTGGGTTCAACATTTCTGTTATGTCATTATTCAGAAAATGTCAACCAATCCAGTTTTGACGCTATTAGATTTGGTTCAGAACAGAGATTTCACTAATGTACCAAAAAATGTTTGCAATTCCATGTTCATGTTATTTATTTAATGTGTAAATAACACCAAAATATAATTCAGATGAGCCCAATTCTGTTTCTTTACTTAGTAGATACTTGCATGCTATTGCTGATCTTGTCTTCTCTTGCTAAAGTGCAGGCACATGTCCAGCCTGGCTCAGACAGATGCGATGAGAATGAAGTCAAGTTAGTTCTGGTGCATGAAAGCATTATACTTGTACAATAGTAAGGTAATGGGTTTCCTTCTTTCTATCATTTCACTAATGAATCAAATAAGTTATATTAATTTAAATACTAACAAGAATTGATTTCATGATCTTCAGATACGTACATTCCCTACAACATCTAAGACTATGATACTCTGAATCCGGGAATTGATTTTATTTTTATGGATTTTCTTTCTGATGACATTTTTTCCAGTCATTTCATTTTCTCTAACTGTGTATTCCAAAGTGATTAATCATGGAAAAACTAACAGTGATAGTCTTAAGGAGATACATTTGTTCATTAACTATTGAATAAGTGTTTACCACGTAGCAGGCACTGCTGGACATAATTGGTATGTATGGAATATAGCACGAATAGAACAGAAAAAATAAAAACAGAAAATCTACTCATGGAGTTTATATTCTGACAGGGAAACTCCCAAAGACACATCAGAAATGAAGATAGCATGTATCTGTCCTCGATGTACACTTATATATTGCTCACCTTGCAAACACTATTTTGTGCCTCAGATTTTATTTAGTCATGCAACAAATGAACTAGATTGATTGATGTGACATTGAAATCTGTAATGCATAAAAACCTCAATTTGATTAATACAAAGAAACATTGAATCTTATTGCACAGGCAACAAAAGTATTAATTTACTAATATTTTAGTAAAACATTATATTACATTTAGTTAAAAATGCCTTTGTTTTAATGAAGAATACATTCTAAGACTAACAATAACAACAGAGACACAAGGTTAGCACATGGTATTTATAAACCACACGTGAAATTCTTAGTATGTAATGTTGTTCCAGGGGTTTCTGGCCACTTACATTAATCAAAATGGACACAACTAGTTGATTATCAAAAACTAAATAATTCAGCATTCATAATTACTTTGAGGAAAATACTGACTGAGTAGTCTTTAGTTGTTTTGCACAGAGATTCATTTTAGTAGTTATTTCTTCTTCAAAGACCTACTTAACTCAAATACTCATAAACATGACATTGAAGTGTTTTTTTTAGAATTCCAAAATTAAAATAATCTAACCTTCCCATAATTAATAGAGGGAAATACAGCCAATCTGATAAAATGTTCAATATTTTTAGACTAATTAGTCTCAGCAGAACCAGGATTTGAATCATTCCCAAATATCCCAATTTCACACATTTATAAACTTGTCAGTATCATTTCAGTGCTTTTGTTTTTTATTACCATCATTTTAAATTGGTGTGAAGAAAGTCCTTCATCTTTAAGGAAGGATCACTGTTTGTTTACCTTTGAATGGACTTTTTCCTAATTATTCATTTACATCAAAAACAAGATGTCTGCCAATGTGACAGTGAACTGTATAGAGTGACAAGTCATTTTAATCTTTTAAATCATTGTAAATAATTTTATATCTAATTTATAGTAGAAAATCACTCATGAGATTTGTAAGACAATTATCTTCAGATATTTGTCATAAATGTCTTTAGAGCTAATTCAATGACAATGAATTTTATCTCCTCCTTGCTTACTTAATAACCATTCAAACAGTCAACCAAGTGTACTGAACTAGCAAACAGAACATTTCTGTTTCTGTGCGTGTGCATGAACATTTGCACACGCACATGTAGGATCAATCTGGAAACTCAATGTAAAGTCATTTTGTAGATTTTTTTATTTATTCATGTAAATCATTTGACAACTACAAAAGTAGCTTTATTTTTATTTGTTTTGGCAATGGATTTGACAAAGTTGGCTAAGTAGGGGCCAATCCATTACTTAAATTGTAGCATTTCATTTATGGATGCCTTTGGCTTGACTCCCCTTCAGAAATATCACAACGGTTGTCAAAAGAATATTTATCCAATGAAGGGCATAAAACCTCTGAAAATAGAGAACAGATTTTTTAATAGCGATATTCCCTACACAGAAAAATATGACATTAGGTAATAAAACAGTCTTTCACCCTGTGACTCCTCGCCATGTGGTCTCGGCATGTCTGTGAGAGAAGCAGGCATTTATTACTTCATATGTCCTCTGAAACTTTGGGATTATCACTTAATTAACTCAGCATAAATAGATTGAACAAATGGTGCAAATCCCATTGGACACAACACTTAGAATTCTATGATGGATCCTTAAAAGAAATTCTGGAAAATGAACTAATAAGAGATGGAGAAGTGACACCTGCTTCAGATCAGGATTTGAACCTGTGACACAAACACTTTTTATTTTTCTGTGCATATACTGTAGTTTCAGCTGCAACATTTAGAAATTATAAATAGGTAGACAGACATTTATTAAAATATTATAGAACCTTTCTGGACTCTCAGTTTAGGGAAATACAAGAGAATTAAAGAATAGTTTTAATTTGAGACAAATTTTAAATACTTGTTCTTTTATGGTTGAACTTGAGAGAATACAACAAAACCATTAGTTGATAATGGAGACACACTTTTAATGTTTTAAGCAATAAATAGAATTTGAGTATTATTGTTGTAAAAGTATAAGAAAGATATAACTAATGTAATTGAGGTTTATTACTTTCTAAATTTTTCCTCAAATGTGAACTGAAACCTTTTAATCAAATATCTCTGTGACCCTTTAGGAATCTGATTCAACCCTTTCTGAAAGTATCCCACATGGTATATTTTAGAAATTTATTAGGTCAGATCATAGAGTAGTACCTAGATGTTTTAACCCAAATTGTATCTTAAAGCAAGTATTAAATATATATATATATATATAATGAAATTTTAGCCAAACTGTATCTTGGATTCATATTAGAGCAGTAATTTTTCCTGGACTTTATTGTCAGTGGACTTCTGTAAATGGAAATAAATATTCATATCAATCGTTACCAAAAGTACATTGGATGTTTTATAGCTTAATACATTTTAAATTATATAAGTAATAAAAAACTAAAGCATTATTTTGCTGACCATGCTGACTATTATTTTAGAGCTTAAATAAGAAAATACATTTGTGTTTGGATCTGAAGACAGAGAAGTGGCTTAATAACCTTTGGTAAAGGAACATCTCAGCTCCATGAAAGTCCCTTCCTAATCCTCATAAGATGTTTCAGACACAGATCAATTGAATACATCACATCTGTTATGCAGAGATTTTTTTTTCCTGCTGATATCAAAAAAAGGAAAGTGAAAAAGTAAAAAAAATTAAGTAAGGAGCTCTGAGTCTGTTTTGCTTGGTCAAGACTTCTGTATGCTGATAGAAATAAACTTTCGAGAATCATCTATTTCAACAAGCTGTTTGTATTTCTTCATTTCAGTGATCACAGGCCTTTAATTTGAAGTGACTACAGGATTATCACATGAGTGACACCACAATATTGTTCTGATAAATAAGTGTTTTATTTTTTTCTAGATAATTAAATAAAAATTATAATTCAGAAATTTTGGTACTCTTGCATTTTCCTATATCCTATTCTTGACTTATATATGTAAGTTATAGATAAAATTGGCTTCCCAGGGTTGTTTATATTAGTTCCACAATAAACATGTTAGTTTTTAATCCCACTTACCCTTCTCAAGTCATCAGAGAGATTATTTGTGGGAGTGCCACCTACAGAAAAGGGTACTTTTTATAGTAATGGAGTAAAGGATCAGTAATGGAGTTTATAATTGGGAATAAGAATGGAGACATTTCTAATGGAAATTCTCATTTTGAATTTATTATCTGTGGGTGCATATGTCTGTGGAAAGAGAGTCTGACTGTCCACATGGCCAGCTGAATATTATGGGCAAACTAAGGACCAGTCTAGCATCTAGAGTGTGGATAAAGGCCCTAAAGACAATATAATTCAAACAGTATTTTTTTCATTGCCTTTTTCTTTTGAGAGAGAGAGAAGCATCAGTTAGTTATCTCTTGTGCTGGCCCAGACTGGGGATCTTACATGTCCGGACTAGGGATTGAACTCCCAACCTTGGTATGTGCTCAAACTGGAAATTGAAACCTGTAAGCCTTCAGTGTCGGGACAGCACTACAACCTATTGAGCAACACTGACCAGAGCTCAAACAATATTTTTTATAATAGCTTTTGGATGCTCTATTTCTGCTGTTCTCAAACTCTGAGAAATAACCAAATTGACTATTATGTCTCAGCTCAGACCTGCCACAAGAGAAATGTACAGCCTTCACTGTAGGCAGCCAGCATGTAACTTTCACGTACCTTTAATCCTCTCTATACTGACTTCCTAAGAATTTTACTTCTCTGATGAATATCTTTTCTTTTCTCAATCCTGACTGTACTGTTGGTGGTACTGCTTATTTCTGAGAATATACCTGCTTGAGCTTTATTTAGTAAACAATTTTCCCTCTGACTTTTGAAAACTCACATAGATTATTATCTGATGAGGTGGTTTTGACAAATACCAGGATAATAAGTATTTATAAATATCATGCATATATAGGAAAATAACTTCTCACAAGTATCAAGAGGATAAAAATAAATAACTAATAATTTGTTATGTAAATGAAATGTTATTATATTCAATATTTTTGTACTTCATCGTGCTTGGGAAAATCTACACATTTGAAATTACCTTCTGAGTTTCATTTACATAGACTCTTCACTAAAAGAACTAGCTTAAGTTTTCCTTCCACTTTTTTACTACTAGCTTTCTACTTTTACTACTAGCTTTCTAGCTTTACTACTTGCCTGGTCTGTTGTATCTTCCTGATTTTTGACCCTACACTTATTGGTCTAATCAATATATTTTGAACATGTATGGCTTACAATAACAAGCTAAAACTGAACACATTTTAACTCCCAATTAAAGGTATGATCTCTTTTAGTTAAATCCATAGGCTCTTGTCTATCAATAAGAATATTTATTATAGTTTGTAAAGGTCAAGTCCTTTTTACCTTGCAAAGGTCAAAATGGATTTTTTTCACTCTGGCAAGTGTCACTCAGTTGGTTGGGTATCACCCTGCAAAGGAAAAGGTTGCTGGTATGATTCCCAGTCAGGACATATGTCTGGGTTGCAGGTTCGGGCCCTGGTCCAGGTGTCTATGAGAGGCAACCCATTGAAGTGTCTGTCTCATGTTGATGTTTCTCTCTCTCTCCTTCCTCCCTTCCTCTCTTTTAAATATAAACAAACAAACAAATAAATAATCTTTAAAAGTGAAATTTTTTTCTAAGACAGATAATAAGCAATCCTATGATTTGCTCTAAAATATAGGGAAATACCTAGCCCATTTCTAAAAGAGATCAATATATAAATTTATCATTTGTGTTAAAAGGGCCATTTCAAGCTGAACCAATGGCTTTTGTTGAGTTTTTATGTAAACAGAAGCATGGGTTTTGACTTATTTGTTAACCAGGTCATTAACTCAAACTTGTAGCGATAACTAAAAAAAATTAAAATCTATTATTTACTAAGTCTGTTTACTATGCACCCATGTATTATATTAGCTGATAGTCAGTCTAATATAATCCTCACAATAATTTTAATATTATTTCTACTTTTCAAATAATAATATAGAGATCATTTAAGTTTAGAGATGTCAAACCTAGCAAGAATTACAGGAAGAATTGCATTTGAAGTCAATATGATTTCAAAAGAACCAAAAGTTAGGTTTTTTGCACTATCCCCAATATTTTAAATTAAGATTAATCCACCTCCTCTTTAAGGGTATAGAGGCAACTCTTAGATGCCACAAAATTAAGCCAAAACCAAGGCTACAAGTAAATATGCCTATAGCCACAAATTGCAAGCAATTCCACATCACTAAGTACTATTTAGTGCTAAAGTGGATTCTTGCCAAAACAAAAGAGACATATTTCTATTTTCAGTTTTGAGGAATTTGGCCACAAATGAGACAGGGTGTTTTATAAGATATATATCATTTACTTATTTTTCTGCAAAAATGAACTGTCTAATCAATAAAGTTGCAAATCAATCAATAAGTAAGGTACTCATTATTAATAAAATGAACTCTTCATCATTTGTACATTTTTCATAATTTAAGTATATTTTTAATATAAAGTTTATAAGAACAGTATAATACAATTATAATGATTTTATTTTAATGTGGAGGTTTTGGAAGATACTATCTAATTGTATTTACTCTTTCATGTTTTGAAGCATTTGAGGAAAAAGGTGAAGTAAAGATTTAAATAACACATCTTTTTTTTTGTTTGGTGTTACAGCTGAATGTAAAAGCAACCAAAGTAAACGTTTAAAATGTGTGAGCTACAAAATTGCAAGACAACTTGATAAACTATTTTTTGCCATGGAAACAAAACCCATTTGTACAGTGTATGTGCCTGGACTAATCTCTTTCCAGGCACATACACTCTGGATTGATACACACACACACACACACACACACACACACACACACACACACATTTCATATGTATATGTACATATTTCATATGTTTATACACACACACAGAAGCCACAAATCAACCCTGTTAAATGTATTTAACCTTTAAATTGTAGAAGGAGAAGCTGTTGAGAAAGAGAATGGAAGTGAGAGAGAAAAAGAAACTGTCTTTAATGCATTTCTAATATACATATATAAAATCTACAATATTTCCTGATTTTTTCCTTATAGGTGCATTATATTCTTTCACCTCTTTAATCTCAGATATTTTGAGACATTTTTATGTGTTTAAAGACTCTCCAAAAATCTTTATTCCTAATATTTAATACTTAAGGAACATTTATAGCAGTATTTAGAAATTTTATTCACTGCATTCATGCCTTTGTTCTGCAGTTTTATTCCATTGTGCATGTCTGTGTTTACTCCATGCACTCAACAAATTAGTACCTGCCAATATTCATTTCTGTTATTGTTGTCTTAGGTATTGATATTCTGAAAGGAAAAAAGAAAGAGGCCTGAATGAGTCAGAACATTATTGAACTCCATTACATCTTATTTTTCAAGATAATTTTTTAAGATGTAACATGAAACAAAAGGATACATCGAGCATTAGTATCACCATCGTGGCTAAAATTTCACTGATGTTTCAAAGCAAGAAATAATTACCCACTTTAGATTGTAAACCATTAGTTGATTATTGAGCAAAGTCATAAATAGTGTACCATTTAAGAATTGTAAATTAGCAAGGATTCCTTACTCAGTAGTGCACAATGTTGGCAGTAATTAATTTTTAAGTGGTTAGTTGTCTCTAGACTAGCTTAGTGCCTCTAGACTTTGAACTAGAGACTGAAGCTAAAAATCCCAGCCCTGCCTCATTACAAAGAAGTAATCTTATTCATTCTTACCAGCCTCCCATTTTGTTCCCAAACTCTTCAGGGAAACTGACATATGTAAAACATACAACTATTGACCTTAATACTTGAGTCTGACCAACTATTTACTTTGCTACCAGACTTGCTCCTGTAGATACCCTGCTATTAATGCACCCAGTCTCCCTAGTGCTGGCAAACCAAGAGTGTCTATTTTGATACTCTAATGTATCATTACTAAATAAGATAATGAACATTTTCTAGGTCAGAACATCTAAATCTGAGTTGCATTTTTTATTAAGTCAGTTGTACAAGAAGGATTTTCAGAGACAGTCACCAGGAAGAGTCACGTCAAGCAACAGAGGGGAGAATTGACGTCCGGTGTCTGAACAGCAAGAACTAGACAACGTGACCTTTCTGGGGGCTGAATGGGAAGTAGAAACATGAATAAAGCAGAAGAACCTGTTCTGGATAATGCACACAGTTGAGTGAGTCTGGTGCAAATGCAATAGTGGGTTAAGGTTAGAAAGCTTTAGAGACCCATTGTGTTTCCTCACATGCCCCATTGACTGATGTAGCCCAGGGTGACTCTGATCTTCTGTGGACCATGCCATGTTTTCTTTAGAAAAATGACAAAATGGAAAGTAACGTGAGACCTTTACTTTTTTCTCTGCCACCCCTCATAAGCTAACATATGAGGCTTAACTGCATTTAGCCCTTTTTATAATAGCAAGAAATACAGCACCTTTTCCAAAGCATTTGATGCTCTACATACCACTAGAAGAGGCAAGCCAATCTGCACAGAGATTATTAGAGCAAAACCTATTAAAAATGCATACGAGGAAAATACGTACACATAGCTTTACAATTTGAGAATGGTGGTGTTCTACTGAAAGCTTTTCAAAAGGTTAAACTTTGAGGTTAGGGAAAATTAAAAGGTATAAATCTCTGAAACTGGAGTGACTGGGATTCAATAGAACTATATCTGAGGATACATAATGATAAAAGATTTATAATTCGTTCAATCAAAATTTATTCTCAAATGGTCTAACACCTGCCAGAAATTTATTCATATACTGGGTGCTGGGTACAGAGTCAAGAATAGCAGTAATGGCACAGAGAATACACAACTACCAAATATAATGCTTTACATTATTTGTAACAAAGATAGTACTCATCTCCATTAAGGAAAGGAAATAACAAATTCCTAAATATATAAGGAATGGATAAAGATGGAATTAACTGAGGTAAATCTTGGAGGCTCAAGCAAATTATAACCCAGGACGTGCTAGCAATTTAGGAATGAGAACAGCACCAAAACATAACCATTCTGACATCTAATTAAGGATATTCAGAAAAATACAGATTACTAATCTCAACATCACTAATTGAACAAATATTTATATATTTATTAAACAATATTATCACAGAAATCAGACAGAGCTTATTATCTAGTGGGGACATTGTCATGTTGAACATTAATTAGACATAAGGTAAACATTATGATGAAAGAATATGCAATGTATGTATAAGATTAAAAATGAAACATGACTACATCTCTGAGGAAGTTCAAAGAGTGTATATTAGTTAAGCTACCAGTAACAGAATATTAAACTAAATATGTCATAAACACCGAGGACATTTATCACATAACTTTAAAAATATCTCAGGTGGTTGAATAATGTTATCAAGTACACACATGCACCTCTTAAGGACAGGGATTAAATCTAAAAAGTACATCCTTTGGCACATTTTATCATCGTGAAAACATCATACAGTATACTTACACAAACCTAGATGGTGTAGCCAGCACACACCTAGACAGCCTATTACAGCATGTTGCTCCCAGGCCACAACCTGTGCAACGTGTCACTGCACAAAACAATAGGAACGTGAATTGGGGGAGACGATGCAGCCAATATGTACTTATAAATAGTACAATATATACATAAACCAGTCACATAGCCATTTATTATCATTATCAAGCATTATGGGTTGTACAGAATTGTATGCGAGATACTTTTATATGACCTGAAGCACAGTAAGTTGATCTACACCAGCGTAACCACAAGTGTGTAATAAGTACTGCAGGTGATGCGATGTTACCTCAGCTGTGAAGTCACTGGGTGATAGGTTTTTCTCAGCTCCATGATAATTTTATGGGACTACCATAGTATATGTCATCTGTCATTGATCAAAATGTTGTTCTATGGCTCTCAGCTGTAGTAGGTTCCTTACATTGGTCTATTCAACCCTGTCTTCCTTGTAATCAAAAGATGGTCCACACCCAAAACCCCTTCTTGACAAAGGAAGCAGAATTTCCATGTGGGCATCAGGCGAGTCATAGCCAATACCTTTGCATTGAGGAGTGCTCTTCCTCGGGTTCTGAACTCTAAACAAAATCCATGATCTGTTAGTCAAGAAAGGAAATGGCTGTTGTGAGGCCATCAGCAGATCTGCCATAGGAAACTTTCACAGAACTGCCCAGATCTTACCTTGGACTTCATTCATGCAGGACTTAGTATCTAGTAGGCACAACAGGAATGCTACCTGGGACCCAAAATATATTAGGGACCAAAAAAAAAAAATCTTAATTTATTTTAAATCAGAAGGAAAACAATTTAGATAAAGAATGTTTTCATATATAGCATCAATATATTTATTTTTATACCAATGCAAATGTGAAACATAAATTTTAATAATTTTCTATAAATAAGGTGCCCATGAAAGCCACAATAAAGCCCTAGCTGCATGAGTACCATGCCAGGTGCACAAAGGGAGGAAGTACCTTCAAGGTGAAGAGACCAGCATCCATATTCATCGTTGAAAGATGAACCTCCCATTTCAGAGTCATGGATACCCATGCTCTCAAATTCCCAAGTGGCCCCAGCCTCATTCTTGTGCAAGGACAGACATCTACAGTCAAGTTACTCAGATTACTTGATTCCAAGTCAATTTTCAATTATATTGGACATAAACAGATTTTCCCAGGGGTGTCAACGAAAATAATGCAGCAACACAATTTTATCAAGTTTTCCTTCTCATTTTTCAAAATGATAGGTCAATATTTCTAAAAGAAAGATGTACCCTTTTTAAGACTAACTGTGTGTTCCAAAAACACTGGGCTGTATACATAAGTGCACAGCACACACACATATATTTTTGCTATTTGACATCTTTTTCAAACAGGCTTTCTCAGTATTTTTGTTGTCAAGGTCCCTTATTTGCCAGCTGGTTAGGAAAGAAAGAGGCAAAGGTTGATTTGCTTTTCCCCAGAAACAAATCTGTCATATCACTGATGTTCCAATACAGTAGGCTTGTGGGACTGAGGGATGCCAGGCCTCCACCACTGGGTCAATTCCTGCTCAAATACACACAAAACAGATTTTCTTCTAGATGAATCAGACATCAGAATGACAATCAAGGTTGCTGTGTCAGAGAAGAACCGAAGTCACAATAAGCTCACCTAGATATTTCCAAATATCAGTGTCCTTTAAGATGCTTCTTATAATATATCCTCACATAAAGATATTCTGGCCTGTGTAGGTGCGAGAGTCTTACTTTAGAGACAAAAATGCAAAGCGGGGTGATCAACGCATAAGAGCTTCTTGGGCAGAAATAAGCTCAGTTCCAACATTAGTAAATGCTTGTGCTGTAATGAAATTATCTTTTTATAATACACTTCCCCAGTTTCAGTTGTGAATTTCTATGGGGATTATTTACAAAGGCAAGCTGGAGGAAAAACATCAATTAATCTGCTGAGTGAATTTTTGAATCCATTCTCAATGCTGAGACCCCCTCCTGGTGCTTGGTAATTACCCCAATATTTTCTGCACGC
Organism: Glossophaga mutica; assembly: GCA_039655065.1. Taxonomy (NCBI): domain Eukaryota; kingdom Metazoa; phylum Chordata; class Mammalia; order Chiroptera; family Phyllostomidae; genus Glossophaga; species Glossophaga mutica. The sequence goes on from CM077303.1 coordinate 135,491,047, forward strand.
TTGTTTAAACGGCTTCCTCTTGGGCTTCCTGTGAAGAAGGCCTTTCTCTCTGCTGATCTGAGAGACAGCTTGCCTTATCACTCTGCCTCATTCCATCTGCAGCTCATGGGGGGCCTTGCAAATCATTGTCATTGGAACATTGGATGAGCAGTCTGGGGACACAGATAGATGCGACACCAAAGGAGACCAGGGACTTTCCAACAGAGCGCTCATCTCCATAAACACGTCTTGCCCTCCCAGATTCAAAGGGAGAGATAAACTTTTTTAAAGCAAAAATCTGCACTTCAATTATACAAATACAGAGATCAAAGTTACTATCACTCCTTTTCAAAGGGCAGGGATTTACTAGAATGGTGCTTTGTTACCTTTGACAGAAAATACTTGGTCCTAGTGAAGAGCAAAATTAACTAAGAAAAATACAATAGGAGAGGAAATAAAGATAACAGAGAAAATGGTTTCACACAAAAAAATGCTATTTATAGAGAAATACAATTTAAAAACACTGATGAAAAAGAAAGATAAAAGTGGCGAAGTGTTGAATTGTGGGAAAACTTCAAAGTTTATTCAAATGTCACATTGATTTGTGTTACATCTTTAAGTAGTAAGTTTCAAAAGGTAAATGTGTTCCACAATTTATCCACACACGATTTATCTACAAACAGTGTAAATAAAGTGCAGTGATATGTTTTCATATAAAAAGGATCCTCATATTGAAAATATTTATATTTTACTTTTCACAAATACAGATGATTTTCATATTTTTCAAGACTGTGACACATTTAAATAACATTTTCTAAACAAGTTGGTCCAGAGGCTCACTGTCACAGTCTGCCAGGTGTTGGGGACAAGCTGGGCTACTTTACTCAGAAGGTAATTAGTGAATGTGTGTAATCTAATTCAGAAAACTAAAATATATAACTGAAAGAATATAAACTATGATATATATTGATGGACAATCATTTAAGCTAAAGAAAATTAAATAAAAATTAAAGGAAGAAGTCATTTCTTTTAATCTTAGGATGTAAAAACCTCAGTTCAATTAATTTATCTCTAAGCTGTCTGACTCCCAGTATTAAAAAGTTTATAATGTCCATGATTTCTAGGACATTAATGTGTAATGTCACAAGCACTACTGCTCTACTTGCTATCACCCCAATAATGTAAAACACTTAGAAAATGCTATATTTAGAATATTTAGAAAAAATGCTTAGAAAACCTCTATTCATTTTGTTTTAATGCAGTATCTATACATCATAGTTCAAAATTTTACTCATGAAATGGAAGAGCCAGTCACAATAATAGGGTGGAATCTGAAAACCAAGAACAAACAGGTTAACACTTCAAGGTCTATACTAATGTCTAACTTGTTTCTTCTTATTCTCTCTTGGAAATACACTCTAATCTGTATCACCTCCGCTGATTCGCCATGACACCCCCTGCTATCAAATTCTTCCCTGTTGCTGAGAACCAATGGTCAGTTCTCAGTTCTCACCTTGTTGACCCAGTAGAGACATTTGCCATGGTTTTTCAGTCTCTTCTCCGTGAATATATTCCTCCTGGACTCCAGGACACCATTCTCTTCTGATTTTCATCCTGTATAACTGACCACTTCCTCCAGTTCATTCTGATTTTGTTGGTTTATCTGCATCCTCCTGATCTCTAACTATTTAAATATCTTACTGCTCAGTCCTCAGATCTTTCCTGTATATCTATATCTACCCCCTTGGATATCTCATTCTGCCTCGTAGTTTTAAATACTATCTGTATGCCTGTAACTCAGAAATTGAAATTTTAATTTGACACATCTCCCTTATAATCCAGACTCTTATATCCAAGACTCTTATATCCATCTAACTTTTTACCTTATCTGACCATTTTAATGAATGATAAACACCCCAAATTTAATACATGTGATAAAAAATCTTGTTCTTCCCCAAATATGCTCCTCCTGAGGTTTCCTAAACTCAATAAATGGAAAATCCATTTTATCATTGCTAAAGGAAAAAACCTTGGATTCATCTGACTCTTGGTTTTCTTTAACTCTCCATACTTAATATATCAGTAATGTGTTAACACAATTGTTACAGAAATGGACCCGGGGGTTACAGGGTCCCTCTGTCACTGTGATTCCTTGCCCGCCACCAGGATATTGAAATTATGGCTCTCAATACAAGAGTTTGGTGAAAAGGAAAGGACCTATTTATTCGAAAGTTATACAGACTTAGAGTAAAGTAAGACTTAGACTTAATGTCTTCGTTAAAATCCCAAAGTCCCTTAAAACACCCACAAATACACACAGTCCTTCCTTCCCACCTTTGCTGGCACAGGCCAGTAAGGGGTACCGTATCTCAGGAAAAAAAAAATAGGAGTCTGTGACTCAGCTAGCTCCTGGTCCCTCTCAGTAATCCGAGCTCAGCAGGCAGGTCTCTCATGGTTCCCAGCACCACCAGCCGTGTTGCTGCAAACTCCAGTTCTTAATCCAAACCCATGTAGCACCTTCTCATGGCCCACCAGCAAGAGTCCTTTCACCCCTTTCTTTCCCCCAACGTCTCTCCTGCATTCTTCCGAACCGCTAAGAGAGGGCTCCGCATGGATGCTACGACTGAGTTTAAGTCCCCGCCAGAATCTTCCTCTATAACCCCATTTCTGACTCCTCCCACAATTGGCTACACCTGCCAGTATTTCCATATTTTTTTGAGCCTTTCTGGGCTGCCATTGCTAATCCTGGCAGGGATGGCCCGGTGGAGTGGAGCAAACCATCTCGAGCTATCACACGGGAGCCGTAACCAGGGGAAGCTTCCTCCCTGTTATGTTCTGGGGTGAAGCCAGTCCCATGTCCCTGGCTCAAAGGTTGTAGATATATAAAATAATTGTTTTTGCATATCAGGCAAAACTGGCCTGATATGCAAAATGACTCTCAATGGCCATGCTCCATGTGTCCCATCCCCCAGTCCAGACTTGCGGGGGTGGGGATATCCTGTATTTTTATATTTCCTGGACACCCTGAGTTCTGGACCTCATTTCAAATCCTTTGTTTGGGGGCCCTGGCTGCACCCCATTACACAATGGTCATAATGATACTTTTAAAATTCTAAGCACATCCTGTCACTCTTCCACTACAAACTGTCAATGGCATTTCATATTGCTCAAATGTAAAAAAAATGCATTTTCTTCCAAAAAGGATAAAGTTAATTACCACATCACCATTCCTTACTTTTTCTTTCCTTTGCTCATTTTAAATAACTGTCGAGTTAGATTCCTGTTGTTCCTGACTCAGGCCCCACATGCTCTCATCTTTCCTTTCCTGGTCCTTCTGCCTCAAAAGCTCATCTTTCACACTTCTGCTGAGGTTACTCCATCATTTCCTCCAGGTCTTTGTTTATATACACGTGAACATATATGCTCTTGTTACATTCCTACAGCTATGTGTGACTTGGGTAAACCATCAACTTTCTGTTATACATTTTTATATGTACAATACGGATAAAATTTATTTTACAGAACCATTATAAGATTTAACTGAGATATTACAACAGCATTTTAAAAAAGCTGTAGGAATGGTATAAATCTCAGTCCACAATAAAGCACGATACTTGAGGCATATAACAGCAGAGTCTATAAAAGCTTAAACTATGCCAAAATCAAGTTTATAGCAGCACTTATCCACCTCTTAAAAGAAAACGGCATACCTAGTCTGTTTAGAAATCAACCAGTAAAAAAATGATCTACGACAATGCAGACAAGGGGCCAGCACATTTGATGAGAGCTAGAATAATTCGTATTGTATGTAAAAGCAACGGCAGGGCCGCCCAACCTTTCGGTGTCTCTGCACCATGCTGGATGAGTCAGCTTGGACCACATATTAAATACATTGTGATACACAATCACACAAAACTCTCATAATATTTTAAGTTAATGTGAGACTTTGTGTTGGACTGAATTCACAGCCATCCTGAGCCACATCTGGCCTGCAGGCTGCAGGTTGGACACCCTTGAGGGTAGAGTGAAGAGAGGCTAAAGAGGGTATTCTTCAAAGGAAAGTGTCTCAGAAGAGTCAGTCCAGTGCTACAGTGCTGTGTTAGTTCGACTCAAATGTTTTAAATGTTTCAGAGACAAATGTTCTCTCCAGAGTCATCGTATATACCATAGTCACATTGGAAAAGCAGTGGTACAGTTGACGACGTGGACTTTCGTGATCGACCATTTGGACTCAGATCAAGTCTTCTCCTTAGAAAGAAAGTGTAGCAGAGATCAGTGCTGGGCAGTTATCCAGTTTCTGGAGTTACCTAACTTCCCTTTGCCTAACATTCATATTTATGAAGTGGGAAGAATGAAACTACATACTACTTTTTGTGACAATTAATCAGTGATATAAACCTTAAAGCAGCACCTGGTTCATAGTAAATGATCAATATATATTAATTATTAGTAACATTAACCAAAAAATTAATCTTTTGTAGAGGCCTGCATGGACAATCGGGTAGCTCCAAGGACACTGTATACATAGAATCTAATGCAAATATTTGACATTTTTCAGCGATACATGCTGCTAAATAGGAGTGTTTTGCATGGCTCCAGTAACTCCAATGTAACAACATCACTGTTGGGAAGAAAGAAAGGATACTATTATGCTACATGTCAGCTATCTTCTTTCAGCCTCCCTGGAGTCTCCACTTCCCAAGGATGGACAGGGTGTCAACTGCAGTCACAAGTAAGTTGAGCTCATTGCACTGGGTAAACTAATCCTAGATGCAGATCTGAACCAAATCCCATTGAGGGGTGAGGGGAGGCCAGAAAAGCCAAAGAACTTATGTTAGTTTTAGAATACCCTGAAAATTGAAATTACTCTTTAGATACTTGGAGAATTTAGAACTCTTTCAGTATTATAGTTCCCTAGTGAGGCACTTATATCCTTCTGAAATTTCTACCCTAATGATTTCTCAGGGGTAGTTTTTGTTTGTGTGTTTGTTTGCAAGTCTGATTTTCTAGCAATCAAAATGATCTATTTTAGTCTGGACCAAAGTTTGGGGACAACGTATGTATAAATCAACTGAATCTTGAAGTGAGTGTTTTTTACCCTGAACTGAATTTTGATAAAAGGAAAGAAGAGAATGGCTGACATCTGTGGATATAAAAGGACTTTTTGTTTCCTTTTAAAGTTAGTCTAGCACACAGCCAGTCTTTCCTCACCAAGCATGCACTTGAAACAAATACAGATTTCAATTAGATTAAGATCATATTTTATGTCTAGTGTTATCTGAAATACAAATTGTTTTACTTCCACTTCTTATCATACTAACATTTAGAGCGCCATTGCTTTCTTTTATAGAGCCTCCATTCCTTCTGTCTGGAAGTCACAGCACCCGAGTGTGTGTGTGAGTATGTCTACAACATGCTGCACAACAGAAGCATAAGGCATCATCACTGTCTTTGCTCTCATATAAACCACACCATTTCAAGTCTGAATAAACTGCATATTTAGTTATGGCTCATACTCAGTTATAGTTTTCTGTCCTTTATAGGTGTTATGAAAATTGCTCTTTTATAATTTCCTACCATAAAAGGGAAAAAAATGAATACTAAAGTGTAATATTCCCAAGTCTAGGTACAAATCTCAAATGAATTTAAAAGCTTCAGTGATGAGTTAAAAGCAAGTATGTTGATTGGGCAAATGAGTATATCATTCAGGCAACTTTATACACTGGAATAAATTTAGGAAAATACATAATAGTAAATTCAAGAGACGAAATGCCTATTGTGTTTTCTTTGTTTCTGCTAATTTTACACACAGAACACTAAGGATTTCAAAATTTCTTGCTAATTTTCACATTAATAATATTTTACAAAATATTGATTCAGTATACTGCCTTGGGTGAATTAAAAGTCATTTCTCTCTTTGTAGCAAATCAGAATGTGAGAAGACACTCTGCTACTGATTTCATTAATGCATATAATTGGAAACTTACTGACTACAGGGTCCTCTTTCTTCCTTAGAAGTTTGATATCAACCTTTGATAGAGAATTAAAGAAAAGTGTTAGGTTAAATTCATGACCAAAGAAGTCTCTGTGAAATGAATTTGAGAAGGAGAGAAATGGGGAATGAGAACATTTTGATCACGTAATATGCGAATGAATTTTATTACATATGTGTTATATATGAGGGGCCCCCCAAAAGGAATTCATTTATAAAAACTCATGTATTTATTTTACATGTTTAAATTTTAATCACCTTCAAAGTACTCTCTGTTTGATGCACTACACCTATTGAAAGATTTTTTCCACTGCTGAAAACAGTTTTTGAACTGGTCAATTTTGATGTCTTTTAGTTCCTCTGCTGTTTTTTGTTTCACCTCTTCCGCACTGGCAAAATGTTTCCTTTTGAGGACTTTTTTCATCCAGAGAAATAGAAGAAAAATTCACTCAGGGTGAGATCAGGTGAATAGGGAGGGTGAGGCATGGGGGTCAGGATATTTTTGGTCAAAAACTGCTGAACACTCAGCACAGTGTGGGTAGGTGCACTCATAAATCACCCATTGTGAAATGGTCAAATGGTTTTATGCATTGAAAGAGTCTTCAAAAAGTCACTGAAGCTGAATGCAGCCTCTCACACAACACCAGCTGGTACACTGATACAGATGGGTTCCTAGAACACTCGCCTAGTGGGGGAAGCCTGTACTACAAAGGGACTGCCCTTCAGAAAATAATTTCAGTTTTGGGGGTTCCCTCCCCTCATATATGTACATATAAAATGTGTGTAAACTCTATGATTTTCTCTTTATAAAACATAAACTCTTTCACAAAATGTCTGAAAACTTTCTGAGTAGTGAAGGAATCTCTGATGATAGACTCAGCCAGAGGTTACTTGCAAACAAATCATCAATTTTCACAAAGAGAAAACAGAAGAACACCAGTTGTATAAAAAAAAGGACATATTTTTTTGTTGAGTGAAACAAGGCTTGGTAAACTTAGTTTACAGAAGAAATACATCACGGGGTTCTGGATGTTAGCTGAGAAAGTGCAAACACAATGCCCCCCCCACCCCCCGCCAAGGATGCCATTTCCTTCCTTCCAATCTAATTTGCAACTTAACCCTGTACAACTCTATAGTTTGAATGGTAATCATATATGTTAATCTCATTGCATTCTAAAGTATCACCTTTTGTCCTGTTGCCTCTTATACAGTGTGGATTTTATTTTTGTTATTTTAATACAGTTTGAAGAAACGTTCCTATGGGAGGACTTCCTGTCTTAAATGTTAAATATCACTTCTTTTGGAAAAAGAAACACCACACATGAAACAAGGATATGTTCCCATTTATTATTTATTCCATAAACATTATTCAGCATCTATTATATGTAGAGTAGTCTCTTATGCATGTTGGAGGGTTGAAAACTCTGTAAGACTTTAACATTCCTTCAAGAAATCTTACCAATATAATGACAAAACGGTTGTTGCTGATTCCCTTACCTTCTGAGCCTGCCCAGCACCGCAGGGCAGACACTTAAATCACACGGGGACCACGTCGTTTCCCTGCCTCAGTCACAGGTGAAGACCGATGCTAATCGGAGCTGCATCCCTACCTGTGTAATTATTACATCTTTTGAAACACGCACGCCCACATGCATGTACACACTCTTTACCCCTGCAGACACTGGACAGGGCTAAATGGACACTGACAGTGGTATTGAAACCCATTTCAGAAAGGGAATATTTCATTGACTTGCTTACATTCAGAAAGCCATATTACAGTCAAAATAATGTTTTTTCCCTACTTCCTTGTGTGGATATGCTGAACTAAAAATTAGGCTTTATTATCTTTAATTATGGTTTTTGACCTCACAGTGAATGTTGGAAAAACTTCTTTTAGTCGAAACTCATTTTTGAAAGAATCTTTTTTTCTCTCCTGGGTCTGTCTCTCATACACCACGCCAATGAGCACAACAAAGGGACAATGCAGAAACAGAGCAGAGCTGCGGCATGACTCAGTGCCACTTCGGTTTCTGAATGATGGTAGGTAGACTCGTGTCAAGGGACCGGCCGTAGATGCCCAACACCGGCCAGAGACGTGGAGCGCGCAGCGCGGTCTCCCTCCCACAGTCGCAGGACTTGGAAATGGAGGTGTCATTGGTCCTCCCCCTAAAAGCCCAGGGACTGGCTTAATCCCAAATGTCTCAAATTGGGGAAAATGTGCAGCTGAAGGGACAGAGTAAGATTTTCATTTCTGTAAATGTGGTGGCAATTATTACAAGAGCATTACCCAGTTTGGACATGAGAAAAGAAAGGCTGTACCTTATCAGGGCAGTTGCAAAATTAAATGTGTGCTCATGTGGAAACCTTTTGATGAAGGGCTCTAATTCCTTAGATTCTCTCTGTCTTTTTTTTCCCAGACTCTCAGGAAAGTTTGCTTGAGGAAATAGCATGCCGGTAGTACAATGCGCCATGACCCACAGCAAAAGGAGGCATAGTAGAAAAGAGCTCACCGTGCTGAGGAAACTTCAAAGTTCACAAATCAAAAGTCTTAAGACCAAAACTTCTCTGCTTACCCTAAAAAGCAAAGGCAGCTGGTGTTGAAAGGCAAAGAAAAGAAAAATTATATATTAGATAAATTATTTATTTTGCTGACCAGTCTAACATGTATGGCTCTGAATAAATAATCCCTGACCATCACATATCTCTTTGCTATTCACCCAAGAGATGTCCAGATAAAAACACTCATCTGATAAGCAAGTACTAGAGCAAATGACTGTTGCTTGAAGGGACTATCTCCTCTGTACGTGAGTCTGAGGACATATCTGAAATCTGGATTTAGGGCTTTGCCCACATGCTGGTGCTGCAGCAAGAAGAGAGAAATACACAAAGTCGTATGTGTGTGAGTGTAAAAATTTGGATACATGTCATATACTTGAAATAATCTTGTGACAAAGATTTTTACTATGCTTTTATTTTCAGAGAATAAGTTAGGGAAAGGCTGAAGTGATTTTTATTTTGATGATACATTTTAAATGTATGTGCAGTGTGCATTCATGGTGATGGAAAATGAAGTTACTGATTCACATTGACAATTGGATTTTATCGCTGTAGTATTGCTTGACAGAGTCAATCAATAGCCACAAAGGCATGCGGCGACATCCAATGTAATACGGTCAGACAATTTTGATTTAACACCCTCACCATATTTGTATACTTTGTGAAGGCACCTTTTATACAAAATATTAGGTGAATGGTACCCATTCAAACTGTGCAATAGTGCAGGAATGCAAATCACATGAATTGAGATGTGACAAAGACTTCGAGATGTAAATCATTGACCTGATTAATGTAAACGGAGATATTTTTCTGGCCTATCAGTCTACACAACCTAACTTCTTCAAGTGAACAAGCCCACACATCCAGGAACAAAATAAAAAACCTGAAATAGGACATTCCCCACCTTTCAGAAGCTCCCCTCAAGTCCTTTCCTGGATAACAACCCTTCTTCTCTTTAGAAGTAACTTTCCGGGACTTCCGGCCAAGATGGAGGCGTAGGTGGACACACTGTGCCTCCTCTCACAACCCAAATTAAGGACAACAAATATTTAGAAACAAGAAAACAACCAGAACTGACAGAAAATTGAACTGTACGGAAGTCCAACAACCATTCATCCAGACTGGTAAGAGGGGCGGAGTCGCGGTAGGAAAAAGTGGAGGTGCGGACCCAGGAACGCAAGTAGCAGCGGCTCGCAGTTCCCAGGTGCACGGGCGGTGGCTGGCGGTCCTCGGGCGCCCAGGCGGCAGCTGGCGGACCCCGGGCACAGGGGGGCAACTGTGCAGACACAGTGAGGACGCACAAGGCGGCTGGCTGACCAGGGGGTCCCACATTCGTGCACGCAGACGGTCCAGGCAGAGGGGAAGTGGAGGAAGGGACTGAATCCAGGAGAGAGCGGAGCAGGCGCCATTGTTCCCTCTCAGACCCTGCCCCCACATACAGCGTCACAACCCAGCGACTGGGCTGCCCCACACTGGGGAGCGCCTGAGGCTCCACCCCTCATACGTAACAGCACGCGCGCGTGTGCAGATAATCCAGGCGAAGGGGAAGCAGCGGAAGGGACCGGAGTCCAGAAGAGAGCGGAACAGGTGCCATTCTTCCTTCTTGGGCCCCGCCCCCACCTATAGCGTCACAACCCAGCTACCGGGCTGCCCCGCCCTGAGGAACACCTAAGGCTCCACCCCTCATACGTAATAGCTGTGACCAGACTAAAACCAAAACAAAACAAAACAAAAAACCCCACCAAAAATGGCTCAAACCAGAGAAAAAATGAAAACCCCAGAGTCAATTCCTCTAAGCAGTGAAGAGATAGCCAACCTATCAGATGCACAGTTCAAAGCACTGGTCATCAAAATGCTCACAGACTTTGTTGATTTTGCTCATAAATTAGATGAGAAAATGCAGACTACAATACGTGAAATGAAGGAAGACGCATGGGGAACCGATAGAGATGGAAGGAAAACTGGGACTCAAATCAATGGAGTGGACCAGAAGGAAGAAATTAACAACCAAACAGAAAACGAGGAAGAAACAAGAATTCAAAAAAAATGAGGAGAGGCTTAGGAACTTCCGGGACATCGTTAAACGTCCCAACATCCGAATTACAGGGGTCCCAGAAGGGGAAGAAGAGCAACAAGTAGAAAACTTATTTGAACAAATAATAAAGGAGAACTTCCCCAATATGGCAAAGGAAATAGACTACCAGGATGTCCAGGAAGCTCAGAGAGTCCCAAAGAAGTTGGGCCCAAGGAGGAACACATCAAAGCACATTGTAATTACATTAGCCAAGATTAAAATGAAGCAGAGAATTCTAGAAGCAGCAAGGGATAAGGGGACAGTCACCTACAAAGGAGTTCCCATCAGACTGTCAGCTGATTTCTCCAAAGAGACCTTCCAGGCAAGAAGGGGCTGGAAAGAAATATTTGAAATCTTGAAAAGCAGGGACCTACATCCAAAATTGCCCTATCCAGCAAAGCTGTCATTTAGAATGGAAGGACAGATAAAGCGCTTCTCAGATAAGGTCAAGTTCAAGGAGTTCATCATCACCAAGCCCTTATTATATGAAATGTTAAAGGGACTTATCTAAGAAAAAGATAAAAAATATGACAATGAAAAGACAGCAAATTCACAGCTATTAAGAACCACACCTAAAACAAAAGCAAACTAAGCAAACAGCTAGAACAGGAACAGAACCACAGAAATGGAGATCACATGGAGGGTTAGCAACAGGGGTGTGGGAGGAGGAGGGGGGGAAGGTACAGAGAATGAGTAGCATAGATAGTGGGTAGAAAATAGACAGGGGCAGGGTAAGAATAGTATGGGAAATGTAGAAGCTAAAGAACTTATGACACAAGGACATGAACTAAAGAGGGGAATGTGGGTAGGAGAGGTTGTGCAGGGTGGGGGGAATGATGGGGGAGAAACGGGACAACTGTAATAGCATAATCAATAAAATATATTTAAAAATAAAAAATAAAATCAAATTAAAAAAAAAAAGTAACTTTCCTGAAGATTACATTGTCTCAGAACATTGCTCAAATGGACTTTTACGGCATGTATCCTTCTATGTCTGACTTCAAAATTGTGATTGTGAGTGCAAGCCATGCTACTGCAAAGAGCTGTCATTTCTTCTTTTCACTTCCATATAACTGCATGAATACTACAGTTTAATTATCTACTATTTTGTTTCGAATAATTTTGTCATTTCTTCTATGGGATCATTTCAAATATATTGCTACAAACATCTTTTATCATGTCTTCTGCTACATAAATATAAACATTTCTCTTGGTTTTGTACTCAGGAACAAAATCCCTTAGGTATGGGGAACCCATATGTTTACGCTTTGTAGACAATGAAAAAAATTCAACGAAGGAGTTGTAACACCAGTTTGAGGTGTGTAATGCTGTCTCAAATGTGTTCTTTGGCGTCCTGTACAGTTTTTGGAAATTTCTGTATGTTTTTTTCTTCAAATATTGTTTCTGCCACACTGTCTTCTTTTCTCCCTTTGTAATTCTAATTACAAACATTTTAGAAAATTTTTAGCATGTATTATATGTGACTTACCCTTTTTTTTTCTTTATTTTCTGTTCTTTACCTTGGTGATTTTTTTTGTTTTGATTCATCTTTCAGATCCTAATTTTTAGTTGGGCTGCATGCAGTGTACCATTAAACCAGTCTGTCAGGTTCATAATTCCAAGTAATCTTTTTGTAATGCTAGAGTTAGTTTTGAACTATAATTTAAAGTTTTTAAAAGATTTATTTATTTATTTTTAGACAGAGAGGGAGAAAAAAATAGAAAAACATCAGTGTGTTTGCCTCTCACGTGCCTCCTACTGAGGAAATGCCCTGCAACCCAGGCTTGTGCGCTGACTAGGAATCAAACCAGCAAACCTCTGGTTCTCAGGCTGGCACTAAATCCACTGAGCCACACCAGCTAGGGCTGAACTATATTTGATAAATTTTAATTTCCTGCTGAAATTTCTGTTTTTGTTACATCCACTATTTTTTTTCTGTAGATGTGTTTCTATTATCAAGTTTTCAATCAGTCTTTAATTAGGGTTTTTTTGTTTTTGTTTTTGTTTTTTTTTTAATGCCAGATATTGTAAGTGAAAATTTTTACAGATCATTTGCGGGTCTGGGAAGTGTGACCTATTTATTTTATTTTTTATTTCTTTTGCTCCTAACATGCAGTCAGATTAAAGGAAAATTGCTTTAATCCTATCAGGGACTAGACTGTTTTTAGGCCAGGTTTCAGTCTACATGAAAACAACCCTGTACTCTTTCTGGTTGTTTTCTTTGGGCATATTTCTTCAGGGATCCCACCTGAAACCCTAGCATATGTTCCGGAGCTTCACATCCTCCCCTTGTCTCCATGATACTGCTGTTGTTGTTTCCAACTTCTTGGCATTTCTTCTGCTTCTTAGACTAAGAACAAATCATCATGATATAATCAGGGATAGAGCTGGCTGAAGCTAAAGTGTGGCTGCTACTTGTAACCAGGCAAATAACTGCAGAGTAAAAGTAACTTTTAATATCAAACTCACTGTTTTTTTTTTTTTTTATAAGTCTCTTATCTCTGTAAGACATTGATCTCTAAAGGTTTGGCTGACTTGATAGTTTTCTGATGTTTTAAAATTGATTTTTAGAGATATTTTATTCATTTTGCTGACTTTTCTCAGCAGGAGAGTTGGTCCAATACAACCTGATCTGCCTTAGCCAACAGCAGAAATCTTGTGTACTGATTCTTCACATGAACTATGCTATCCCCACACGTATTATTCAGAGTACAGCAATGTTCTGGGAGGTATAATGTGTAACTTTTGGGTTAACTCATAAACATGTGTTCATCAGTTCAATTAAACATTTTAAACATGAGACTCACCATTAAAAACATAAATTTGTTGTTCATCTATAAAGATTTCTTTGTGCTCTTGATATCATGTTTGGACTTTATTTCTAAAAACTTATTTAGGCCAATTATTACATAATTACTTGACTGCAGTTTAAACCTAAATATAAAAGTTAAATAATATTTTTATAAAGTGGTCTTTATTGGGTATATAAATGTAACCATGTAAAGCTATTGGAATACATCCATATTCTATGTAATTTCAAGTCATTTTTTTGTATAATTACATTTTCCCTTATTTAAGAACAAATCTATTGAATAGTTATATAATCAAATAATTCATTCTCCTTCAACTGTAGAAACAGTAATTTTATTAAATTATAAAGTAGTTAAATAGTGAACTTAAGAGACTATTTTGGTGATCATATTCAACTACAGATATAGAGGATATTATATATTTTTAATCACAAACTCTGTCTCAATTTTGGAAGTGTCTTAAAGTTCTAAATATATTCAGTGCTGCCTAAAAATCTGAAAATGACTTTTTTCTTCACAACTTGAGAACACGTGAATCCTTTAGTTGAAAATGTGAAGTAATTAGAGGTTGCCAGAATATTCTTCCCAATAATCATGAAATTTTAAAAAAGTAAGCTCATCAATTAGAATTTAATTATTTACATGTGTACATATTGATATTTACTTAAGCACATATCTCCTCACTTCATTTCCTACTTGCTTTGGAGAAAATGGAATACCTTGTAATATTTATCTGAGTTCAATATTGAATACAATAGAGTGAAATATGTTATATTGATTAAATACTTTCCTTGGTTCTGCATTGTTTACGCTACCATCCCCTATCCATCCATCCCTGGAAAACCTGATCCCGCTAGAGACACCCATCTAATGGCCTTTTAATAGCTCAATAACTTTTATTCAAAATATGTTTGCTGATCCTCCCTACACTTTTGTCCTCTCGTTCACATCCAACAGTCCTGCTCAGGTCTCTGTGCTAGCAGCCGACTACTTTCTTCATCTTTGGCTCATACAAAGGCCCTGCCTCCCCCAAGATCTGTCCTTAGATTCTGGATCCTGTCCACCTTCTGGATCTATAAACTCTCCTTGCTCTACAAACATTCATACAGATTCGTGGTCAGATCTCTGAGCATCAGCCTTCTGTTAGTCTATGACAGTTCTCTATCCTGTGTTGGGAAAAGTTGTTATTCTGTTTTATTCTTTTTTTTTTTTTTTGCAAAGTATTTTTACTATTTGTCTGAATCCAGACCAGAAATTGCTGCTCTCACTTGAGAAGGTCTTCCGTACAGAATGTCCTCAGTCACCGAGATACTTACAGTGGGACTTCTTCCCTGGTATGTCAGGCCACAGCCTCTTTCTTGCCTCCACGGTCACTTGTTAAAAATTAGCTGCTGTGCTTGCTTCGGAAATCAGAGATGCAACAGACTTCATGTAAGCAATCCTTTGCCGTGTCACAGAATCGACTGCTCTTTTCTCTCTTCTGTAAAGGGTACAATTATGCAAATTATAGGGAGAAGTTTATTACTTTAAAATGACAGTCAAATGTTATTTTGTCAATCTTAAAAATAACCAATCATAATATATAATATCTAGAAAGTAGAAATTTTGAGGAA
This sequence comes from Glossophaga mutica, assembly GCA_039655065.1. Classification (NCBI taxonomy): domain Eukaryota; kingdom Metazoa; phylum Chordata; class Mammalia; order Chiroptera; family Phyllostomidae; genus Glossophaga; species Glossophaga mutica. Next base: position 135,506,071 of record CM077303.1, read on the forward strand.
ATGAATATTCATTTATTCAATCATAAAATATCCATTGTGGACCTATTACATACTAGCAAGAAGATCCTTGTGTATTTATAAAATTTGCTATTACCAAAGAAATAAAGTGAATTATTAACATTAATGAAAACTAAGTCTTTAATACCTATCCCATACTAAAAATCTGACTTTAGGTAGTCAGTCCATTTGACTTGAATCGCAGTTTCCAGCAGGAAAGGATGGGAGAGTGAAGAATAAAGCGCACACACTAATGATCTGCTGAGACAACCAAAGGGCGAGAAAAATTTCAGTCAGGACACCTACACCTACAAATGTGAGACTTAATAAATTATTTATTTATTTAATCCATCAATGCACCCTCCCCTTAAAGAAGAACTCTATAATATATGAGTAGATAATGTTTTAAAAAAAATCTTCTGACAATTAATTTTAACAGCAATTTTGATACCAGAACTCCTTAATTGTTCTATGTGATTATTCTGACTGAGGATAATCTTGATAAAGTAAATTGAGAAAACTAGGATTTTAGTCATTTTCATTGGCAAGTAATAAGAAAAGTATATGATTTTACCCTCTGTCTGAATATTACCCCGCCACTAAATCTGGATGTGTTCAGGAGTAAACTAAACAAAATATGACAGCTTGATTCACATAGCAGTTAAAATGAAAGAAATCTTATGAATAAGTCAATAATAGAGTAAGAATCAAAGCAGGGATAAGAGATAGAATGAAATTCAGAGATAAAGTTCTGAAAGCTTATGGAACACTATTTTTGGTATAAAAATAACCTTTAAATATTATACTGTGACTATGTCTAAACCATTGCAATATAATTATTTTGCACAATCATATCACTTATCCTTTTCATCACAAATATAGAATAATTTATGAGACATCTCCCCTAAGAATTTATTCTATAAGAGTTAAAATATTAAAAGATATACATAGAAATTTCTGCATCAGTCATTGTAACTAAATCAGTAACTAAACGTAAAAATATAAGAGTTTAAGCAAAATGACCTAGTGGAAGTCTCAGTAGAGCAGCAAAAGAAGGTGATTTTGAATAAATCTTAATTGTCATTGATTTCACCATTCTGCAGTGAAACATGTGTTAACAGAGAGACAGTGTTTCATCGGAGCCCAGAAAAAAGGGCATCCAAAAGGCTAGGCTCTGACCATGTGACTTCACATCTATTTAGCCTGGGAAAAGGTCCACATGGCCCAAAAGGTAGACAGCTGCCTCAGGCTATCCCAGCCTGACAGCACCAGCCATCGCAATTATAAAACTAATTATCCTTGAACTGATTCTGTACTCACTGAGCTAAATCCTGGTTGAAAATTGGCTTCCCAAAGTAGACTTTCCTACAGAGAATGGATGTCCTAGATAGTCACTATGGACATCACAGTTATATTACTCATTACAAATCAATAGTTTGTGATTCTAGTTACCGTTGAGTCTTTTAAAGATTATTATGGATTAGTTTTAAGCATCAAAACAACTAAGGTCTATGAACAAATTATGCTGCTGCTCCAGAACGAGAAATAAATATATTTAATGCATCAAGTTACAATTTTAAAATACTTCTTATTCAAATTTAATGTATACTCAGGCAAATGCAGAGACCTGGAGTGTTCACTTGACAAATCTACATACCTGTGTGCACGGCACTCAAAAAAAGAACCTCTGCACACAGACAAGTGTTTTCACTGTATTTTTGAGCCAATCTCTTTCCATAGAAGCAGCCACTATGTTGATGCCTACTGCCATAGACTATTTTTGCCTCTTCTAGATCTTTATATAAATGGAATCATGAGGCACATGTTACTTTTTTCTTGGTATTTCCATACAACATGATAGCTGTAATCCATGTTGTTGTGCATATTAGGAATCATTTAATCTAACCTAGTTTATAGCACTGACTAAATATAACAAAATTTGCTTATGCATTTTCCTGTGGATAAATGACAGTTCCCCCCAACCTCACATCATCCCACCCTAGTTTGGAGCTATTATAAGTAAAGATGCCATACATTTCTTCATGTATTATTGATGGGGAAATATGAATACATTTACTTATTTTCATTGTACATCATGAAGTGGAAGTGATAAGTTATAGGGCAGGCACAGGTTAAATTTTGTAAGAGAGTATCATACAGTTCTCCATTTTATACTTCCACCAGCAACGCATAGCATGAGAGTTCCCAGTTGCTCCACATTCTCAAAACATTTATTTTCTTATTCATTTTTAAAATTCACTCATTCTAAAGTGAGTGTGCTGATATCTCATTATTGTTTCTTTGCATTTCCTTGACAAAGCATGATGTTGAGCTCCTTCCTCCTGTTTATTTTCTTTTGTAAAGTGTGCAAGTCTTTAAATTGGGCAGTTGGTATTTTCAGTTATGAATTGAATGAGTTTTCTATATAAGCTAGATATGAGTCCTTTGCCAAAAAATTGTATTGATATTTGCAAATGTTTTACTAGTTATTGGCTTTGCTTTAAATGGCTTATTATTTTTAATAAAATTAAGAAGAATAGTAATTAACTCCAAATAAACCATTTCCTGGGCTCCTCCTTTGTTCAGATCCAAGTCTCCACCTGAGACCATTCTCTTCATCCTGAATGCCTTTCTCGAGCCTTCCTTAGGTCACAGTGGGTGATGAGGATTTTCTTATCTCTCAATTTTAGAAGCATATTTCACCATAGACATCTGTGTTGATATTTTGTTTTAGCATTTTAGAGATTTCATTCAATTTTTTTGTCTTTGAATTCAAATGAGATATTAGTAGTTTTACATACTTATGTGTTTTTTCTCTGCTACTAAGTTTTCTCTGAAGCTTTCATTTTTAGCAGTTTGAAGATGACATGTCTAGATGTGGTCTTATTTGCATTTGTCCTGTTTGGGGTTGCCTGAGTTTCTTCAATCTGTAAGTGCATTTCTTTCACAAAGTTGAAAGATTTTCAGCTACTATATCTTCAAATATATAAATATATATATTTTAACCTGAATCACTCTCCATCTAGGATCCCACTAATACATACCTCAGACTGTTTGATATAGTTCTTTTAAGTCCCTTGAGGCGGAGTTGAATTATATCCTTATGTACAGATGAGATTATTTCTATCAATCTGACCATAATTCACAATACCTGAGGATTCTTTTCTGCCAGCTTAAATTTGCTTTTAGACATATCTAATTAATTTTAATGTTGTAATTTTCTATATTATACCTTTATTTGTTATTTTAAAAAACAACTCTATTAAGGTATAATTCATATAGCATAAAGTTATAGGCATATAATCCAATGCCTTCCAAATAACTTACAGAATTTGGAAAGTAGTTTTAGAACATTTCCATCATTTCCAAACGACTCCCTTTTGTAGTTAATCCCCATTACTACCGCCAAATCACAGCAGCAATGAACCTGCTTCCTGTCTTTATAGATTTCTTTTTTATGTACATTTCTTATAAGTGGCACTATATAACATGAAGCCCTTTGCACTTGGTTTCATTCCCAATATAATATTTGAAGCTTACCCATATTGCAGCATGTAACATTTTCTTTATTTTTTGGTAATTTTTTTCCCTTCACCAGTTGATAGACTTTTGAGTTGTTCTAAATTTTTGTTTCTTAGGAATAATGTTGCTATGGAACTAAATGTAAAAGATTCATACATACATATATTTTACTTACCTTGTAGACATCCATAAGAATTGTATCTCTGTTTCATGCAGTAAGTTTACTTTTTAAGAGACTGACAAACTGTATTCCAAAGTGACTATAACATTTTACACTCTGGTCCCCAAAACATGAGAGATAAAATTCCTCCACATCCTTACCAACACTTTTTAGTCTTATAGCCACTTAATGGGTGTAAAGTGTTAACTTATTGTGGTTTTTAATTTCAGTTCTTAATGAAATTTCTTAACTGTCTTTTTAATTTTATTTGTTTTTTTAAATTTTATAATTTCTATTTCTTTGTTGTCAACCATTTTAATCTCAAGACACACCTAAATTAAATACTAAAAATCTGTAGCACACTAAAAATATATTTTTTGCAGATCTCATAAAAATAGGTATAATTCTGTTTCATTCACACTGAATGGCTATTGTTGTGCTGGCTGTTGTCATTTTTTATTTGACAATCTAAGGGAAGAGGTCAGTGCCCCTGACTAAATAGTCAGGTAGTGCATGCTTGAAAATTCTTGGGGGCACACCTGTGTGTCACAGTACACCAGCTGCAAATTGCTGCTCTATTGAGAATCCCCAAATGTTCTTTCATCACAACAGATTATTCCTCTAGGTCAGTTTCCAAACAGTATTACCATTTTGAACCAGATAATCGTTTTTCTGGGGAGGCTGTCCTGTGCACCGCAGGGTGTTTAGCAGCATCCTTGGCCTCTATTTATTGGATGCCAAGAACAATCATTCCAAGATTTGAGCAAAAAACAACAAACAATAAACAGACATTGCCAATGTCTGCCTTTGGAGCCAGGAGTCACCTCAGTCCAGACCTACTGCTTTAATTTTTTTACAGTAGCTTTACATTCCACTTAATGCTAATTACAATATCACAAAGTAGATTCTCCTGTTTCTTCACATGTACTAAGATACACTATAATTAATGGCTAATTGTAGAGATTCTAGTTTCTGTCATCTTTATCCAAAGCTTATTAATTTTTGTCTGGCTCTTAGATTGCTGGTGTATTACCTGTACAAATGGGAACTTGGTTTTATGCTTTACCAAGGTGAGCCTATTTTCAATTTTCCCTGACTCCTGCAGTGAATCCCTTAGTGCAGGGATGCACCCTTTATGCCTAATGTAAGTCTCTTCTGGGCTTTCAATGGAGAGCCCAAGGTATTTACAGGTGTCTTCATCTTGTCAGGACTCAAATTTAATACTATATCTAATGTGAGATTGTGAGCAGCTGAAATTTCTGCTCTGGTGTTTTTGGTTTGTTTGTTTCTTTTCATTTTTGTTTTCAGCATTCCATCTGACTTTCCACTTGGTTCCTTGGAGTTTCCCGGCACTTACACAATTCTGTTGTCACTCAAAGATTTGAACAAAGATTTCCTAAACACTTTCAGTTGCTCTATCCTTTCCACTCTTTTCCCAGGCTTAGTTTTCCAGATGCCCTGACTGACATCCTCCAATCCCTCAATGAGATAATGGTCACAGACGTGTGCTTGAGTTCTAGCCATCATAAACACAAGAGGATATCAGTGCAGACCTCACGACAGTGTACTCTCGGCTAATTTTTGCCTGTGTTGTGTCAAATCTTCATCATATACATATACTTGTGTGTTTATTTTCTATAGCTTGTAATTATTATCTTTGGCCATGTTAGTTGGATATTGTCTACTGTCATATCACCTGAGCCAGATTTCTCTATGATTAGCCTCCTAAATGCCAGCTTCATAAATGACTGCAGATTCACCAGGATTAATAACTTCTGCATGGTCACATAACTAGCAAAGTAATCCTCTTTGCATTTCATTATACTTTTGTTTCCTGACATTGTTTTTTTCCTATGTATGGTTGTTTTCTAAATCAATCATCTGGACTAAAAGCATACGTTTTGTAGCTTGCTATATATAAATAATATAGATCAGCTGTAATAATACTCATTTAAGCACACATGTTCACTGTCAGAGAGTAGCACTAATATGTACCTATTTGGTTAAAACAATTTAGGAAAAGTAGTCTTCCATTCCCATTTATGAGTTCAGTAGGCTGTATCTTAATTTTAATGTCAACTCCAAATGTTAATTCTAATTTTCAGCTTTGACAAAAATCTATTATCCAAATACATGTGATTCTACTTCTGAATTCTCTATTCTGCATATTTATTTATCTGTATTTGAGCCAATACTATACTGTTTTGATTATTGCAGCTTTATAATAAAGTTCGAAATCAGCTGGCGAATTAAGTTCCGTTTAAAAAACACTGAAGTCAAAGTCATAGAAACAGAGATGACAATAGTGGTTACTAGTGCCTTGGTGGAGTGGGGCAGGGGAGTAGGAATCAGGAGATGCTGGTCAAAGCACGAACTTCTAGCTTTAAGATTAGTAAGTTCTGGGGGCCTAATGTACAACGTGGCGTTATAGTTAATAATATGGTACACTTGAAAGTCATTAGGAGAGTAGAGTTCAAATGTTCTCACTACAAAAATAGAAGTGATAATTATGTGATGTGATAGAGATATTACCTAACACTATGTCGGTAATCATATTGTATGTAACATGTATGAGTAAAAGATCAACAACACTCAAGCACCTTAAACTTAAGAAAAAAAGAAAAGAATTAAAAATTTATTTTTTAGTTCTCAAAGCTTTCAAAACTAAAAAAAAAAAAATAAAATCCCTCTTTTTTTCTTCATTGTAAAGTTAAATAACTAATTAATAATAAATTAATAGCAATATTAATGAACCTTTCATGGTTAAGTGTGTTTAAATTTTAATGTCATAATCAATCCATTTTAAATGAGGAATCTTAGTATAAAGAGATTAACTTCAGCCCACAGTTAATAAATAACAGAGTTGGGAATCAAATTTTGGGAATCCAAGCCAAAACTGAGCTCTTAGCTATCTTACTTCCATTCATAATAAAACAGTTGAAAGCTATACAAATGCATACAATGAAAATAATGAATCAGTCCTAGCTGGTATGCTCAGCGGACTGAATGCCAGCCTGAGAACCTAAGGGTTGCAGGTTCAATTCCCAGTCAGGGTACATGCCTGGGTTGCGGGCCAGGTCCCCAGTTGGGGGCATGCAAGAGGCAACCACACACTGATGTTTCTCTCCCTTTCTCCCTCCCTTCCCCTCTCTCCAAAAATAGATAGATAAAATATTCAAGACAAAGGAGAAAATAATTATATTAACTTCACTTAGCGAAGATAATCACTTATTTTGGTGTCCATTCTCTCCAGACTCTTATTTTTACATTAATAGTATAAGACTATTTTTAATTGAAGTATAATTGGCATATAATAACTTATTAGTTTCAGTTGCACATAATAGTGATTTAATACGTACATAATGAAACGATCCACAATGAGTTTGGTTAACATCTGTCACCATCAAAAGTTAACAAAATATTGCTGACTATATATTGTTATGCTTACATCTCATCCCTATAACTGATTTATTTTAGAACTGGAAGTCTGTACCTCTTAATCCCTTCACCTATTTTGTCCACCTTTCAACAGGCCATCCCTCTGGTAACCACCATAAAGTTTCCTGTATTTATGAGTCTGTTTATGCTTTGTTTTGTTTGTTCATTTGTTTTGCTTTTTGGATTCCACATATAAGTGAAATCATATATTATTTGTCTTTCTCTAACTTATTTCACTTAGCATAATACCCTCTAGGCACATTCATGTTGTCACAAACGGCAAGATTTCATTCCTTTTTATGAATGAGTAACATTCCGTTGTGTATGTATACATATGTATACACCACATCTTTATCTATTTCTCTCTTAAAGGCCGCTGAGGTTGCTTCTATATCTCTGCTACTGCAAATAGTGCTGGAATAAACTTAGGAGGACATACGTCTCTTTGAATTAATGTTTTCATTTTCTTCCAAGAGATACCCAGAAGTGGAATTGCTGCAGCATATGCTATCTGGGGTGTAATACTTTTTATAATTTGTACTAACATATAAAATGAATGGCATTCTTTAATATGATAACAAATATTATTCTATTCAATCCAGCAATCTAAATATAATATCATATCCCGGACTTATTTAATTTAAAGTCTGTGAAGAAAAACAGGTTGTTCTTTTTTAAAAAAATAATAGAACCTATATTTAATAACGACAGCTATTTAGATACCAGTGCTTAAACTCATACACACTGAGCAATAAAGGATCATTTTATCAGGTTTTTTTCCATACTGAAGCTGCTGTCATGACCTTTAACCAGCCAAATTTGCTGAAGGATATCTCCTTGTTCACAGTCTTTATTTTGTAACTTTGCTTCAAGTTAACATTTGTTAAGTAAACCCCAGAGTGTGGTGTAGGATGGTGAGCCAGGCCCACAATAAAAAACCCACAAGGATTTTGAAATAAAGGTTTATTACGCACAAGTCCTAGGGGAGGTACAGGCTGTCCCTCTGGGAGCCACACAGGATGGTCAAGGCAGGGTAAAGGCGGAGAAAAAGGCGTGACCCGGGCACAAGCCTTTACTGGCATCTGTGAGTGGAGTGCTTTGGGTTTCCAGGGTAAGCACAGATTGATCAATTCAAGCCAAAGAGAGAGAGATTTTGGTAAGCTCTCCAGGGGTCTTGTCCAAGAAGTGGACAAGATTAAAGGCCCTGGGAGGTAGGGGAGACTGTTTATCACTAGGGCTTTGAGGAAGTCACGTCAGGAGCTTCATTTGTGTGACTGCTGTTGCCCAGGGCATGTGCTTGCATCCAGCCACCCACCCTACCTCACTCCCGGCTGCTGGGACAACAAAATGGATGCCAATGCAGATCAGCTTAGCTAAACTCTGGATACCTTACCACTGAGTTCCCAGTCTTCTCTTTTCACTCCAGGTAAGGCTAGCCAATGCTGTCTCTGAGCTAGTGGATGTGTCTAAACTCTCCATAGTTGTCAGTGTTTTCCTGCTCTGCAAATTTCTGCTCAGATTCAGAGATGCCAGGCAGTGAGGGAGGATTCTTTCTGCTTAGACTTAGACTTAAATGTGGGTTCCTTATTTGCAGGGACGAGGACACATCACTGTTTAATCACTTTCCCTCTAGTGACGTACTTGTCACAAAAACACAGGTTTCCGATCTGGCCTTGAATGGTAAAATTGGAATAGTTTCTGTTTTGCTTGTTTATTGAGCAAATTATTTAATATATAGGGTAATAGTATTTATAGATAAGTACATTACTAATACTATTATTTTTGTGAACATATGATCTTCTCAGATACTGTGCCTTTTTCTAAAGATAGCATTTCTCACAGATATCTGTTGGGTACAGTGAGAATTGGGTATAATGGTAAGTTCACTAGCTAAGGGTGGGTAGTTTCATAAAAAGGAATTTATAGTTTTTTGTTTGTTTTTAATTTATACAATAAAAATGTTACTCTTTCCCAGTTTCAGAAAAAAATTAAATGTTGGCATATTTTTACCATATGTCAAAAAATAAATGAATCATTAAGGAACACATATTTATATAAAATGTATTTCGTGTACATATGATACTTGTGGTGCATTAGGCTTTTCTGTCTACTTCGTCCTCTCAGTGGGAAGACAAAGTGTGCGGCCTCCCTTTTGGACCGCTGTTTCTAAACGCAGCTACGGGAAGAGTTCATTCCCAGCTGACAAGAATAATTGAGTTAATCAACAATGCAATGAAAATAGTTTATTATCTATTTTACTTAGCATTTTTATTTTACAAGGAGTTTGAATTACATCTTAATAAAAGGCCTCTGATATTTTAATATTTATTTCTCAAAAAACAAAACAATTTATATAATCAGAAATGAACGTCTAATCTATGTACGAAGAACTCCCAAATTCATTAAAAATCCTGTGTTCTGAGTTGATCTGTGTGATTTCGTGTAGATAACTTCAATCATCTGTGTTCACAATGAAATGTGTGAAAGATAGATGTGTTCTGATAAGATGCATTCAGCAGACCTTGAGCTTGCATTAATCGAGAAATAAAAGCCCTTACCATATCCTCACTGGGGTCAACCATGTAATTCGAAACTCCTACCTTCACATATTTCATTTGTGAACACAGAACACTTGTTAGCCGGCAACACTGTAGTCAGTTTCTTATAAATTGAGTCTTACTAAAATCTTTTTATATAAATATTTTGAAAACACTAGAATAATACATGTTAAGTATATGAAAAATGGAAATGAGAAATTACATGCTTTGAAGTAAGGCATGAAATTCTGAATGCATCATTTGGGAAAACTTCCGACATAGCAACTTCTTAAGAGGGTTTTACTGTCACAACAATGATGAGTTTAATTCCTTTGGGTGCATAAAGACTGCATAAGGCTGGTATTGTAATTGTAGATGAATGAAAGTGATGTGAAGGGGTGCAAATTGGCTCCTGCACACATCTCCACTACCCGAGGGAGCAGAGATGAGCCTGAAGCAAAATTCTTCCTAGATTATAACATTCGGCTTATGAAGCTTATATATCATTTAGCTAAAAAATACACCTACTAGAAAAATCTTTTGTCGACCTTCTGTTGTGACTTCACAGTAGTAGCAAACAGTGAAATGCAGTCACTCAGACAGCAAGTGCTTTTGTTTGAATAGAAATTGAACATTCCCAAAGGGTGAGAATATGGCTATTTGCACCTTCAAAATGGAATTGTAAGCCTGGGGCCAAAAACATCACTTTATAAGATATAAATTTGCCACAAGGGACCACCTCTGCCTCCTTCAAATGCCTCCCCAGCATTGGAGATGCTGTCATGTTTCAGTACTTCTACAGGTCTAATTACTCCTCCAGTCTGTCTCAGAAATTTTTCTTTTTCTTCCTGCTTGCTAAATATTGGCATTGTTATATTTAACTGGCAGTTGGGCATTTTCATTCAGAAGTCCTATGTTCATTACCCTCCAAAGTAAGTCTAATTAAAAGTATAATCTTTCCTCTTAAATTGCTCATCCCTCCAGATTTCACTGCCAGAATCAATGTACCATCTTTTTTCTTGATACACAAATTCAAACCCTCAGAAATATGCTTGAAATGCTTTTCTATGTCCTGAAGATATCTCATTAGGTAAGACTCCATTATTTTCATACTGCTAATGTCTTTATTATCTCTTCCTACATATTTTTATTACCAGTTTTCTAGATCAATTTCTCATGCTTGGATGAGTGCAGTAGTCTTCAATAATGGTCACCAGCGTTCAGTGACTCCATCTCCTCACCTTCGGATTGACCTCCTCCTGCACGTCCTATTTGGGGCATGCCCTTGATCAAAACAAACCTAAAAGGCTTCTTGGTAATATTCAACATCATGACTCAATGTTCTACCCGACCAAGCACAAATCTCTTCTGGGTCTCACTCCTTTTCCTTGTGTTTCTGGACACAACAATATTTATTCCTACTACATACAATACTTCCCTCATAAACTCCCTCTATTTTCAACACCCATCTAACCTATGAGATCCAGCACTATTTTCAACATGTATTGATCATCAATCATTCAAATATTGAACCTCTGAATGTGCTTATGTATATCATGGGTTGCCAAATGACTTTCGGGCCAATTCCACCATTCCATTGTCTTCCACATTTTTTTTATATTGCTTGCAAACTAATAAATGTTTTCTTACATTATTTTAAAGTTTGTCACGCCCTATTTTGCACCAGTATTTGCAAACTAGTATGTGTATACATGGGTTTCTCAGTTCTCTATTAGATGTCATTTAATCTACATGTTATTCTGCTATCTAAAATTAATAAAATATGCTTCTGGATCATCTGTGTAAACCCCTTATAACTGAGTACTGCCATCTGGTTTCATTGCTTGTGTTCAGATTCCAGTTTATAGAGAACAAAGTTCAGTCAAAGTGGCAGTGTCGGGTTTTACATATTTTTCAGGCTTGCCATAGGTGCTCGCAAGCTTCAATCTTCACATGAGTCTTCAGGTAAGCATCTACATTTCATAATTACAGCATAAGACTTTAAGTTCTTAAATCAACAGCAATTCCCAAATGAAATTTATATTTACAAATTAAGATTTTAGGTTCCTGAGTAAAAACTTCTCAAATAGAACTTGGTGGAGCTACCTTCTTCAAGAATATTCTCAAGGTTCTGGCTTATTCAAGTGGAGAAAATTCTCTTACTCATAGGACAGTTACATATTACCCAAACTTTCTTAGTTCTTGAAATAGGCAGACTTGCTCTTCAAGGAGATTACAATGTGACACTCCTTTTAGAGTCCATGCTAAAGATGGATAACTTTGCCTACATCATTCCTGCAAAATGTGCTTTTGTCTGATTGATTCTGTCATGTTCAGGTGCAGGTGATGGAGAAAGGAAGTTGAGTCTGGAACGGACCCCAACACCGTCCCTGTTACTGCCCTTACAGGGAAGCCTCAGAGCTGCCCCAGGGCACAGAGCTCAGGGTTGCCATGACAGTCCTGGGGTGAGGATGGGCAGGCAATGTGGGAGAGAACAGAGAAGCATGCTTTCCTTGGAGCAGGTAAACACATTCCTCTGTTTCCCAAATGTGAACTAGCACATCCAGTGTGATGACCTACAATCACCACTGAATCTTTATCTTACATCCAAATCAAAATATATCCTGCACTCAAATCTAAGAGAAAACAAAAATGGAAATCATCTAAATGGGGAATATTTTAAAAGTCTAGAAAGACAAACAAGGAAAGTATCTGAGTAATGAGTTGAGACAGTAATACAATACAAAAAAAAAGTTTAGAAGTTTTCCTTTTTTATTTTAGGATTCAAAGGGAAGAATTTCACTAGCCAATGGATTTTTTAAAAATAAATAATTCTATAAGAGAAAATAATAACTATATATAGTATTTAGATACTGTCTTGGGCGGAATATATAGTTTCATTATGACTATCTACCAGGAGTGTCCAACCTTTTGGTGTTTTGGGGCCACACTGGAAGAAGAGTTGTCTTGGACCACACATTAAATACACAAACACTAACAAAAACTGATGAGAAAAAAAAAAGTTTTAAGTAAATTTATGATTTTGTGTTGGGCTACATTCATGGCCAACCAGGGCTACATGTGGCCCGTGGGCCGCAGGTTAAACACCCTGAGCTCACTAACGATAGTCTAATATGTACATATCTCTACTGATAAACCCCCAAAGAGAGGACAGAATGTGTTATTTTCTGATATTTACTGACAATTACAGTTGACATACAACATTACATTCATTTTAGATGTACAACATAGTGATCAGACATTTCTAGACCATACGAAGGGATCACCTGGACAAGTCTAGTCTCCATGCAATATCATGAGAAGTCATCACAGTGTCATTGATGGCCTTCCCTGCGCTGTGCTTCACATCCCATAACTGCCTTAATGACCGAAAAACTGTGCTTTCTAATCTCACTTTTCCCACCCATATATTTTTTTTAAACATTGCTTATCAACCAGCAGCATCTACAGTAACTGGAAGCCTGTTAAAAATGTAGAATCACAGACCCCATCCCAAAACTACTTAATCGAAATTTCATTTTTACAAGTTCTCTGTATGAATTTTATACATGTTAACATTTGAGAAGCACTGCTTGAAAAATGTAAGTCTCAAATAATCTACCTAAACCCTCTTGTATTAAATTTTGTTTATAAGAGATAACATTTTCTTCTTCCTAAAAGTGAAAGCTATTGATAGCACTAGCACAAAAAAAGGAATTTATTATTTAAAAGCATAGAGGAGTTTACTGAGAATTTACCAAGAAGGTTATATTCCATCAGTAGTCACTATATTGCTGGGGTTCTTTAATATTAGATATAACATTGATTGCTAACTGCTTTAATCACTACCAATTAAGGAATTAGTATGGATAGAGAGTGTAGTTAGCCAATCCATACAAACAACTCTAATCAATAACAATTATGTTTTTCACAAACAGTAAAAAAAAAACATATACATAGCAAGGGTAATTTTTTTCTTATCACTTTTACTGGCCAGTGTCAATTGTTAAAATTATTTAATTGTTGGTTATTTAAGTATTTCTTGACCTGCTTACTTTACCTGTAAATTCAGTATGTATATTTCTTCATAATTAATCTACCCAAGTGGCAAAGTATCAGTCCTTAATGTAATTTCATAGCTTTTTTTAACATTGCTAATTTTTATTTTGTTGACTTTTCTAATAATTTGTTTATCTATTAGTAAAAACTATTTTATCTGGAAGCACAAATTTAGTTCAGAGCAGTGAAAATTAATTCATTTATGGTGGCCTTCAAATACAAATTAAAAGAACATGGTCTTGAGGGATCCCAGAAGTAAGATTATACACACCAGAATGTATAGATCCCACATTTTCATTTCCAAAGAGTTAACTTGGAATTATATAGATATATTATGTATTATTATATTATATATTAATTATACATTAATTATATATTATATGTATAAAATGTATGTTGATATATTAATATGTGATTATAATTATACAGATTTATTATCTATATAGAGAGATATATTGTGTCTATATAATTAAGATATTAACATCATTCAAAAATATTTGAATCCTTTCTTTAGAATCATCTTTACAACCTATTATATATTATAATTAAAAATCACAAATACTGGGGAATAAAATAATACTGTTCAAGAACAACAATTAAAATAAAATTAAAAAATAAATTATACTTAAAAATCACAAATAATGTTCTAATGTTTATCATTTTTAATGGATTTGATTTTTGAAGGTAAAATCTTTGGTTCACTAATTAAAATAGCAATCTACAGTTGAATTTCTTATGGAGCATATTTATAGCTGAACATAATATAGTAGACAAAAACTTGCATGAAGTAAATATTGAAAGTAGGAAATATAATACCTCATAGGTCTTATAATGTCTGTATTACTTTAGTGAAGGAAGAATGATGTGTTAAGAAACTCAAGTAGATTGACCCACAAATATATGGGTAACAGATACAAAATATATTTTTTCTGTTTCCTTTTTTCCTTCCACTTAGTATCTAGCCAATGTTTATAAAATATATAATTATATGGAAATATATAATGAATTCAATAACCTTTAAAACATGGAAGTCCATTTAAAAAAAAACTTTATCAAGTTATTAAGGAAAAGGTAAGAGTATGTGAAATTTTCTGGTAAATTAACTTGTTTTTCTGTTATATATTTCCTTTTTTATTTGGGGGAGAGGGGAATTCTTCAATGCAATAGGTTAATAAAACTTGGAGTTAAGTGGTCTGAGAATTATGCCCTGTTTCTTTACTGAAACCAAATACAGAGTCTAGATCAGAACAAGGATAAAGATATATTATATACATTTCCTCACATATCCTACCCCTTTTGGTATTCTTCCCTAAACGTCTATTATTACAGCAAATCGCTAATGACTTTTTAAATCCTCATCCAAGGATACGCTTATTGATTAGAAAAGGTGGGGCGGGGAGACAGAGAGAGAGAGAGAGAAAGAGAGATGGGTTTTTCCCTTATCCACACTGACTGGAAATCAAACCCCACAACCGAGGTATGTGCCCTGACCTGGTTTCAAACCTACAACCTTTTGGTGTACAGGAGGATGCTCCAACCAAGTGAACCATACAGCTAGGGCTCTAATGATTTGTTACTAATATACTACAAAGAACAAGTAACAATGTCATGAGATATTTGTTCCCCCAAAATATAATTAACTCTCATTCTGTTGAGACTGAGCCATCCATGTATTTTGAATACAGGATTAAGTATGTCCAATCCTCTATTTCCTCTTTTGGAGAAGGAACAAAAAATGCTATAATACATGCCATAAATATGAACAAAGAAAAGTCTAACTCTTCCTGCTGGAGGCAATTTCTTACAAGAGGTTACATTGGATCTAGAAAAAGGATGTGTCTTAGTTATAAAATATGTTATTCCACAACAATCAACGACAAAAGATATTTGGATGTATATGTTTTCAAAAGCTGATATGATTGTAAAGGAAGAAAATATTATCAGCCTCAGCTAAAATATATAAACAAATAGTTTCCCCCAAGCTTTACCTCTCAGTAATGGACAAAATGAAGCTAGTTTTTCTGGCTGGAGCTATTCTAAAAACATTTTAGAGGAAGCAAATCACTCTGACTTACACTTTCCCCATCTTTTAAATTTATTCCAACTACATGTTTTAAACTGTCAATTTATATAACAAATGTAGTTCTCGATTGATACTGATTCCTCTTTCTAAAACAGGTATATATGCTTGATGAATGTGACACAATCAATGCTATATCTCTATTTGTAAAAATAAGACAAGGCATGAGAAATAATTTATATCAAATAATTTTTCACAAATAATTGATTTTGTTCAAGTCAATGTCAGAGTCCAAACAACTTACACAGCAGGTTGTTTCTTAAATTGTTTATCCAGCTGCAATCTTTTTTTTTTTTTTGCCTCATTTTAGTTTGTAATTGTCACCTCTGCAGGTCACCTTCAAATTGAAATAGTATATTGCAGGGAGACAAGATAAAATACTAAAGTATACTTAAAATTAAGATCTAAGCATTTTATGTTATAGAGGCTATAGAAATTTCGTGTGCTAGAATCTCTTATTTAATAACTCAGAATTTTATTCTCTGTGCCTATGAAGCTATGGGGCAAATATCACATGCTTCAGTAAAATAAATATGTATTTTACATCAAGTGTAAAAAGCATAGTGCACACACACACATAAACGCACACTCTTCCACCAAAATGCTCTCATCCACATCCACCCCAACTTTAAAGGACTAAATTGAGGTGCTACATTTTATCTGTTTACTGTATTTGTTATACATATTGTTTCTGATTTTCCTACTAATATGTACAAGTAGTGTGTTAAATATCTATTGCTGCGTAATTGATTTTGCAAAGACTTAGCAGCTTAAAACACCAGACATTTATTATCTCACAGTTCCTGTGCATCAGCTTAGCTGGGTCCTCCCACTCAGGGTTTCTTACCCTGAGTGAAGCAGTTAAGGTATCTGCTCGGGCTACCATTACATCAGGACTCTCATCTGAGGGAGGATCTGCGCCCCTGCTCACTCACCTGTTGTTTGAAGAAGCCTGTACCTTATAAGTTGGTGGACAGAAGACATCAGCTTCTCACTGGTTGCTGGCTGGAGGTCTCCATCAGTTCTTTGCCGTATGTGCCTTTCCACAAGGCAACTTACACATGACCCCTGGCTTCTATCTGAGCAAGCAAGAGATAGGTCAAGAAAGGGTGAACAAGATGGAAGTCACAGTCTTTTTGTAACCTAATCTCAGAAATGACATCCCTTTACCTGACCGTGTTCCATTAATCAGAAGTGAGTCACTGTGCCCAGGCCACACTCCAGTGCAGGCGAGAGCACACAGGTGTGAACACCAGGAGGTGAGGTCCTAGGCGAGGTGCCTCCTACTTAGTGCATAGAATGCAGTTATTACCTAATAAATATTTCCCAAATAACTAAATACATTTTTCTTGTTATAAGAGTATCTCAGAATAAACAAAGGAGTTCAGGTGGTACTACAATGAATATTTTTATACTGTAATTCTAAACCCAACTGGATTAGTTCTAAGAAACATAACCTTTGCTTTAATCATTTAATCCAGTGAAGAATTCAATACACTCTCTCTAATTACTGCTATCATTTCATAACTTGGTTTAGCCTGGTGACTTGCCAAGAAGACAGATACTTAAAAAGAAATTCATTTCCATAGTTAACCACAAATATTCTGGTTTAACATTAATGTCACATTTTTATATCAAAAGATTATTGGTGGTCGCTTTAATGCAGTTTTTGCTCAGCTCATGGCTTGCTGGTACCAGCAAACCTTGCCACAGAGATGTGTATCCTGAGCATCAAAGCTCCGCATGTGCACGCACACATATTCGAATATGTTTGTTAGCTTTCACATACAGGCATTCCTGTCAGCATGTGTGTATTAAGACCATATTTATAATAAGTAATTAATGTACTATTGTTTTCTACTTAAATGGAATTTTTTCAACAATTTTAATATTGTGATTACCAGTTCTGGTGCATGATTTTCTCTGACAACTGAGACCTAAAAATTAAGAATATATATGAAATTGCTGGTCTTTGAAAAAATAGAAACTATTAGAGTCAGTCTTTCCGTGTTTAACTAGAATATCTTGAAAACTATAAGTCAAGGTATTCTTTTTTTGAACTCTTAAGAAATTTAATGTGTCTATATTTACTATAAAGCACTTAGTAATAATAATATGGCTAAGTTCGAGGAAATAAATGTAAATGTAAAATGAAGGAGATTCATTTTTAATGCTCTTCTTTGTCAGTTACCAATACAATTCATCAAATTTTTACATGTTTTCATTGAAATGGAAGAGTGGCCAAATTCAAAATATAATGTTACCTGCCATTCATATCTCTAAGAACACTGAAGTTTATATTTCTCATATGCATAATTTAATGTTTTTCCTGTTCATTGGCTTGAAAGTAACAATATGAATCTCCAGGTCTTCTTATTCATGATTTGCTTCCATAACATATTATTGATTAAGCAAAATATAAACTTGGTATGAGAATTGAGACTAAATGATCAAATAATGGTAGTTAATGCATATATCTTCAAGACATATGATTTTAAAATGCAAAAAATAATATTTTATATCACTTTATATCTTTATATAGAGAATATATGTTTACTTATGCACAGCAGCTATTCAATTTTGCCACTATGATGGGCTCATGTAATGGGCAGGATAGTGTTATCTTAATATAGTTTTTTTTTTTTTATTTCTTTATTTTTAGAGAGAGGGGAAGGGGAGGGGAAAGAGAGGGAGAGAAACATCAATGTATGGTTGCCTCTCACATAGCCCCCACTGGGGACCTGGCCTGCAACCCAGGCATGTGCCCTGACTGGGAATTGAACCGCGATCCTTTGGTTCACAGCCCACGCTCAATCCACTGAGCTACACCAGCCAGGGCAGGATAGTGTTATCTTAAAGAGATAAGTCTAAGACCTTACCCTTGGCACCTGTGAATGTGAACTTATTTGGAAATATGTTATTTGCAGATGTAATGAAGTCAAGGATCTTGAGATGAAATCTTCTTGGACTTAGGGGTGGACCTTAAATTTCATCACTGGTGTCCTTACAAGAGAAAGGAGAGAGAGGGTTACTGAGATACAGAGGGTAAGATCGCATGAAGACGGAGGCAGAAATTGGAGGATACGTCCACACGCCAGGGAATGCCAGGGATTTCCTGCAGCCACTAGAAGCCAGAAGGGAGTCATGGATTGGATTATCCCTCAGGTCCTTCAGAAGGTACCTAGCTACCTTGCCTATATTTTGATGTCAGGTATTTTTAACCTCTGGGATGGTGAGAGAATGAATTTCCAGTATAATCCACCAAATTTGTGGCAGTTTGTTATGGCCCTTTAGGAAAACAACACAGCCATGTTTAACATAAAAAAACAGAGATTGTTGTTTTTCCAAGATGAAAAAATAATTAACCGACTTGATATGGGTATGTTTGACTTGGAGAAAGAATAAAATATTCTGTGGCTATAGGCTGCATTTCCATTTATTTTGGTACAGTATAGAGTACTACAGTGTTTGGCCAATTCTGTTGCCACTAACTTTGAGCTGATATGTGATTTAAGAGTCAGATTCTGAAAGTGAATAAATATTAGCATCATCTTATCCAATATTTTACTTATTTTTTTAATTGTCAAAGGGATAAAAATCTAGTTAAGCTAAGTCTGAAAGAGTTCTATTAATAAGTAAACTTTTTTTAACAAGCTGAGGAATAATGTATGATTGTTTAATTATAGGTTTTTCTATATAGAGGGAACACAAAGTAATTCTTAGATTTGATGACATATCTGTGACTGTCATATAGACTATGTTAGTTGAAAGAGGATTAGAGAGAAGTTTTTGCAAACCATCTTTCCAAGGATACTTCTCTCTCATGCAAAGAGACCTGGAAATGTCACGTTATCACTTGTCAGAACCGACAAAAATGCCTGAATCTCAGTGAAGAGGTTTATTCTCAAACAGATGCTAATGTTTTACAGGACTCAGGAAATTCTATTCTAGGAAAAATAAAATGTACTTTTTATGAGAAATAAAAATTTCTTCTAATTTTATGGGTTTTTTTTTGATGTTTTATTTGTTTGCTTTTTCATCTGAAGTTTTAACTCGCCAAGGTAAAAATTGTGTAGCTGTCCCAGGATATTACGAATTGACCTTTTTCGGACTGGTTGTGGTGGGCAGAACCTGGGATGACTCTGATGTTTACACGCTGTTTACCCCACTGCCGTGGCCAAGGCGCTGAGACTGAGACGTCACTCCCGTGACTGCACACACACACACACATTTATGTCTGTGTCTACATCTATTCTTGTGTAGATATGCACATATGCACATACATATGTGTGCAAGCATGTACTTCTCTGTAAAAGCATGTAAGTAAGTACGTATTTGTGTGCAAGTGTGTCAGGAAAAGTTCACTCTCTGGTTTGGGAGGAATGAGCTGTCATCCTGTGAGCACATCTGTGGAGAGGGCTCTGTGTCCAGGAATTGCAAGTCAGATCTGAAAACTCTCCCTGGTGAAAGGCTATCGAGAAAAGGAGGACCTCAGTTCTGAAACTCTAAAGAAACGAATGCTGCCAACAACCTGGGAGGGTCTAGAAGTGAATTTTTCTCCAGTTAAGTCTCTGATGAGAAAACGCAGTCCTGGTTGACAGCCTGAGTTGCAGAGCAGCCTCGACCCAGAGAAACTGAGATAGTCCAACGTGTGCTGTCTGAAGCTACTGTGTTTGCTGCGGTTTGTAGTGCTGGATTAGAAAACTAGGACAGTTGTCAACTTTTCAACAACATTAAAATCAACCCATCCTTTTCTTCTCAATGTATACCACTGGCTTTTAGTGTGAAATAAAGTATTTTATACATTATTTTTTCCTGTTCTGTTTCCTGATCTGTCAAGCATTTCAGTGGTGCTTGGTCAGAAATTAGCTCCCTTCCTGCTTTAGATTTAGAAAATATGAATATGGTGATAAGGTTGTTTTACTTGTTTGTTTTAATTTAATTTGTTTTTACTGCAATATAATCCATATTCATCCCTGGTATCTGCTATTTAATGGTTCACATAAGAAACTCATTAGCATATGCATGCATTATATCAATGAAAGAATTAATTTTGCAATTGCATTACAAGCCACTTTTTTAATAAAAAAAAATTCATTGGAAACTGCCCATAATCAAAGAATGACTGCATAAGAAAATGCTGCCACATTAAATGTTTGGTGTCAGTGAAAAATATGAGATATACTTGTTCAAGGGTTCTCCCATCTGGCTGATGATATCTGAATTTGCCCCATAATCCTAAAATCCTATTATTATAAAAAAGTATAATGGTATTTGGCTTTTTATTTTATTTTTCTTTTTAATTCATCAATCTAATATCCTGATTAACAGAGAAACTGGAAGATATCTCTATTATACTCTGTTGATTTGGCAAGCTTAACATGCTCTCTATAAAGAGGCTTTTTTCCCCCCACTCAGCTCAGTTTTTCTTTGCTTTCTGGCACTTGACTCAGTCCTTAAAGCTTTGCAACCTCTTGAGAAGTGCTCCTGCCCACGCCCTCCTCCTCGGATCTGTCAGCCAACCTGATCAAGCAGTGAAGCCTTTTCCCCAGTACCAGTTAATGAAGGATGAGATGTGGCAAAAAGTGTGCTTTGTACATTCTGAATGACACCATAGTTTTACCTGGGTGTAAAAAACTCTAAGCCATTTGTATTAGCTATAAATTTCTCTTTTACATTTTGATTTTTTAATTTGTTGAAGATATTTCAAATTTAAGCTTAAAGGAAATGAGGGCAGTGTAGGGAAGTAGTCAAGGGTGCAATCCCTAAAATCAGACATTTATAAATCAGGCTGGATTCAAATGCTTTCTTTGGTGTTTACTGATTACATGGCTTTGGACAAGCAATTCAATCTCTTGGAGCTCAGTTCTCTCATCTCTAAAATGAGCATAATTGCAGTGCTTCCTCATAGGGTACATGAGATAAATCGAAATGATATATTTTAACACTTATAAAAGACTTAGTATATAATTTGTGCTCAGTAAATTAATTTGCGCTGAGCTATGTATTATTATCAACATAACCGTTAATATAAGAAGGCATTTTAGATGCCAGCGGTGCTTAACCAGGGGTGATTTTTGTCCCCCTGGAGACACTTGGCCAGGTCTACAAAGATATTTGGTTGTCACAGCCAGGCCAGGCTGAGAGGATTCTATTGGCATCTAGTGGGTAAAGGACAGAAATGATGTGGAGTATCTTAAAATGTCTGGGACAATCCTCCAAAATGAAATATCATCCATCCCAAAATGTCAGTATGTGGAGGTTGAGAAATTCTGCTGTTAATTCTGTTTACTCATCAATCTTTCTTCTCCAGCATTGATGATGTTTCCATTTGAAAGATAATACTATCAAAAACATTTTAATTTTTTTCATTTATGTGCTTTAAAGTCATGGTTAGATTTCAAGCTTATCGACTTAGAACAAAATGAATGACTCCACTGTATAACATATTAGGTATAGAAAACAAGTCTGAATAAAGTTTCTTATGATATGATGAGTAACTCTTTTCTTACAAAATATATTATTATTTACTACATACCAAATTATGATGCTTTTGGCCTTTATTGCAACATATTTATAAAAAGCCATGTTAAATATTAGTCATTATTAGTAAGATATTTAATGATCTATGCAAATATACTCAGTGTAATTAAAACCCAGAAAAAAAGTTATGTCTATACAAAATAAGTTGTATTAGCTTACCATTGCATTTAAAGTGAATTTTTTTTCCAGCAATGACAAGCTGAATCATTTCAGGGTTTAGCAGTTGTGTTTAATCAGTACAATTAATCATCATTAGTACACACTTCTTAGTGATTAATCATATTCAATTTTATTACCAAAGTTGATCACTAAAGAATGAATTAGTAATCATCCAGAAATTTAAGAAAATGGGCTGTTAGCTCCCATTTTAAGGTACTGATATTTTCTGATACTAACATTTTAGATATTTGGGATTTTCTAGTTTGAATTAATGTCAATTGACAGAAGTGGTTATATTTAAACATAATATTTGCAAGTTGAACAGATGTCCTACACTGATTTGTATATTTAATTAAAATCTTAAGTATGTTTCATCTATTTAACCAAAAATTAATATGTAAAATATATATCACATATGTAAACATACATTATATATAACCACACCTTAAACATATATAAAACAGATATAGATATATAGGTATACACATATATATATAGATATATTCAACAGGTCAATATTCAAATGTCAATTTCTCTGTGAAGACTTCTTGATAATTCTCTTTAAAGCAACGATCCTACATCCACACTTTCCCTTATTTTTCTTCCTTACTCCCTTACTCCATAACATGAATAACAATCTAATGTACTATTTTATTCCTTTATATTCAATTTAAACTCTCTCTGTCTCTTTCCATCTCTCTCTCTATCTTTAGCTTTATTTCTCCTCCCCCCATCGACTGGCACATATAAGAATATGAGCTCTGTGGTCTAGTGCACTATGTTTTAATTACAGCTCTGCCTGTTATTAAATGTGAAACTTTGTGGCAAATTAATAACACCTCTGATCCCCTATTTCTGTGGCAATAATAAGGCTGCCTAGTTCATAGAATTGTTCTGAAATTTAAATGAGTTAATATTTTAAAAAGTACTCATAACATAGCAAACACTATGTGGTAGTTTAATGACTAATCATCATGATGACAAGGGTTTTATTTTTCCGCTACCTAACATCTGGAACCTATAACACCTGGCACATGGTAGGCAAATGAAGGCTTGCTTAAGAGTAAGTTTAGCCTTAGGTAACAAAGGTTCCCTGACTTTCTTTACTCATAAACATCTTACTCTGGTCTCTTGGAAATAGTCATCCTCCAACTTGTCTTCCCAAAATGGGAAGGAAGGAGAACAGAATAAAGCTGCAATATTTGCACCCAAGTTGGAATAGGGCATTTTTAATATTGTGCTTTATTTTTTTCTATTAGGTATTTTTGCTGATCACATTTGTCATTTCTGTCAAAATGTGGCTAAAAGGATAGAACCTATAACAGGTAAAACAAAGTAAACAAGAAATGCTATAACAGAAAAAGAAGCTAATCTCTTTGAAGGCAAATTATAGCATATTGGATTAAAAATAAATTTCTACTTAGACAATATGTAATGGGGAAATTGAGTTTAGATACACATGTAGCTAATAGAAGATGAAAGCATTCTGCTTTGTAGCTGACAGCCATCTGCTTGGGGATTTGCACTTGATCTATTATCGAATTTTGTAGAGGACACAATAAGTAAAATCAGACTTATGGCAAACATCAATGTGCTTTCTTTTCATTTGTACTTGAGAATGAGTCTTTTAATAATTTAAATAAATGTAATTGCTCAAATTTTGACAAAAACAAATGTAAGCATAAAACTTTTAGATTAAATTTTTATTTTCTTTGATTTCATACATCAGATCTAGAGGTAATGACAAGCTAAGATGTAAACCTAATACCTCATTAAATCCTCACAATGCTGGCATGAGGTACGTTTTATAATAATGTTTTATAGTTTAGGAAATTCAAAGTGAACTGATTAAGTAACTTGCTCTTTGTAACACAGCCAACATTCAAATCCAGATGTATGAGACCATAAAGCCCATGTTTTGTCATCACCTCAAGCCTGGTCTTCATTGGTAGAATTGAGACTCTATAGATTTTAACTCTAATATAGGCCTTTAATTTAACTTTCTGATTGATTCTTATATCAATTTTACATAACAAATTTCTGCTTCTATCCACGAAGGAGGAGCAAGAACAGGCCTTCCACCATAAACAACTAGATAAAATACATGAAGGCACTTGCAGATATTGGGCAAATAGGGCAAGTCTGTGGTCCTTGAAAGGTGGGACATAAATCATTTCAGACATGCATTTCCCTATTTCATTGCCTGGAGACAATTTCCAGATCATTAAGACAGGAGGGAAAATACAAATGGAGATCAGATTTTTGAGAATCTGTGTAAGCCAAAAGTGTGAGACAGAATTCTGGAGAGGTTGACAAAGTACTCTGGAAATCCATTTAGAGATTCTTGAGTGTTTGCTGAGCTCTAGGCTGTGCATGCATGGAGTAAAATTGTAGATGGCAGGGTGAACTTTTTCCACCAGGGATTTGTAAGCACAACAATTACAAGGCCTTGTGCAGAGTAGGCAGGTGCTCAAGCCCCAACCCACCATGGTAGAGACTCGTCAGTGATAACCTGTATCATTCAGTGTAGATCTGAGAGATGCCCTAGAATGTGCTGAGCCTTCTCTGGGGTGACTAATACTCTTCTACTTCCATCCTAGCAAAGCTTAAAGACAAACCGGGATAAAATTAATCAAAGATATCAATTTTAGAGCAAAAAGTTTTTGGAACTCCAATGCTATTTAGAGGAATAATAACAAAATTACAGCTCTCAACATCAAATCAAAATTACAACATAAACCAAACAGCCAGGAACTCTGACACATACAAGGGGAGACACCAAAAAACCTTAGAATTTATTTATAAAAAATTATGTGTTTATTCTTATGTGTTTAAACTTCAGGTACCTCCATTGTACTCTCCATTTGATGCAATACAACTATGGAAGCATTTTTTCCACTACTCAAAGCAGTTTTTGGACTTAAGCTTTTGAAGCCTTTCAGTGCTTCTGCCATGTTTTGTTTTACCTCTTCCACTTTGGCAAAACATTTCTCTTTGTGGACTTTTTTCATCCAGGGAAACAAACAAACAAAAAAACCACTTGAGCTGAGATCTTCTGAGTGGGTGGGGGATGGCGGGGGCGGTCATGCTGTTCTTGGTCAAAAACTGCTGAGCACTCAGTGCGGTGTGGGCAGGTGCACTTGTAAGTCAACCATCATGAAATGGGCAAACTCATTGAAACAGTCTTCAAAAGTATTCACTGGAGCCAATGCAGCCTCTCACATAACACCAGCTGGTACACTGATACAGATGGGCTCCTAGAGCACTCGCCTAGTGGGGGAAGCCTGTACTACAAGGGTCCCACCTTCCAGAAGATGATTCTGAGTTTTTTGGGGGTCCCCCTTTGTAATCAGGATAAAATTTATTAAGAAAAATAGTTTCAGAAATCATAGAAATGTAAAACTTACATAATAAATATGCTATAAGAGGTTTTATAGTTACAGACACTTATTTAAAATAAAATAGAAATAAAATGGACAAAAATGGAATGTTAAAAAACCCCTAACTTTCTCTATATAAAAGCTAAATTATCTAAAATTAAATTTGTATTGGATGGGACTAAGAGTTAATTAGACATTGAAGCAAGAGAAAAAATAGAAGAATCAATAAACTCAATGAACTTGAAAGCGTAGCAATACAATCTTTCCAAAAATTTTTTAAAAAAGGAAAAGATCTAAATAATAAATTGGGTCACTGGATCTATAGACTAATTCAAAACAGAGTAAAATAATATAATTACAGTTTAACATACAAGGGAGTACAATAATGTTTGAATAAATACTGGCTGAAAAAGTCCAAATTTTATTAAAAAGAAAAACTATAAACTATTCTAAAAGCTCAGTGACCTACAAACAGGTAACACACACACATATCAACCAAATCAGGGCATATTATGGCTACATTTCTGAAAACCAGCAGCATGGAAAACATACATGTAATGTACATAGAAACAGAAGAGTGATTAGGATTTCTCATAATAAATAATCCAATTCAGATGATCATGGAAAACATTTTAAAGTAATGAAAGAAAACCTGGTAATCTAGAATTATAGCCAGCAAGAATATATATATATATTCTTAAGAAAATAAAGTGGAACTTTTCTAGAAAAGGGGCAAGAAGAGAATTTATCATCAGATTACCAAAAACAAAAAGAAATACTAAAAGAAATACTTTCATCAAGAAAAATATACCACATGAAATTTTGGTTCTCCACAAAAGAATAAAAAGCACCAGATATTATAAATATGTGGGTAAAAATAAAATATTATTTATATTTTTTAATTGTTAAAGATAATTTAGTATTTAAACCAAAAATAAAAACAATGCATTGTGAAGTCAGTGCCACATGTAAAAAAGTTATATGGAAAGAGTAGCACGAAAGAAGTTGGGTATTAAAAATCTTTTTTAAGGATGTATTATATACATTGTACATAAAAGGTATATTATTTCAAGATAATCTGCCATTAGGTGGCCAGATACCTTTTAAATGTTAAAACAACCATTAAACACATCCATCTCCACATTCTTGCCAACATTTGTTGTTTGTTGATGTATTAACGGCAACCATTCTTACAAGTATGAGGTGGTATCTCATTGTGGTTTTAATTTGCATCTCGCTGATGATTAGTGATATTGAGCATCTTTTCATACATCTATTTGCCATCTGTGTGTCCTCTTTGAAGAAGTGTCTATTCAGATCCTTTGCTCATTTTCTAATTGGGTTGTTAGTTTCTTTTGGTATTGAGTTTTGTATGTTCTTTATAAATTTCGGATATTAACCCTTTGTCAGCTACATTGACAATTGTTCTCCCATTCCATGGGTTGTCTTTTTATTTTGTTGATGGTTTCCTTTGCTGTGCAAAAACTTCTTAGTTTGATGTAGCTCCGTTTGTTTATTTTTTTGTTTCCTTTGTCTAAGAAGATATATTTAAAAATATTGCTACAAAAAATGTCTGAGAGGCCCTGGGAACCAGAGGATCGCGGTTCGATTCCCAGTCAGGGCACATGCCTGGGTTGCAGGCCAGTTCCCAGCAGGGGACACACGAGAGACAACCCTACATTGATATTTCTCTCCCTCTCCCTTTCTCCTACCCTTCCCCTCTAAAGATAAATAAAAATAAATAAATAAATAAATAAATAAATAAATAAATAAATAAATGTATTTAAAAAAAATGTCTGAGATTTTGGAGTATCTTCTAATTTCTGTATTATTCTGATTTATACCTTTGGGTATAAATTATCAGACATTCTGTATTTTACAAGTTTGTATATAACATCCTTGTTATCTAGAAAACCAGCTACTGAATATAATAATATTAGTACTTAGGAAAATGCCACTTTAATAAAGATAACTTGTAGAGAGGAATAAACCTATTATAAATCATGACTAAGAAAAAAGTACTATTGGTGATGCGGACACCGGCTAGCAGTATCCACGTCATTATGGATGAAATAAAACATACGCACGGACTACTGAGTCTGGTGAAGGAAAAAGGACAACAGCATGGCTTTTCTCTCAAGAGGAGCAAAAGCCATGGCCTCTGCCATGACAGGCTTTTATTCTATTTCTCCTCACATTACAAGATGGTCCTCACTCACTATGCGGGTTACAACAAAAGGAGCCAATGTCCCTAATCGCATCACAGAAGAAGGATATTAGTAAATGAAAAGGCAAAAGTGGTTGAGCCGGTTACGCTGGTCCCTGCAAGGTTTAGCATGGATTTTAGGAAGTTACAACAAGCATTTGCAGGGTGAGGGAGTTTTCAGCAAGAAGCAAAACAGCTTAGGTATATTGCAAATCTGATTACCCAGGAGAGAACCTATCTGTGGGTGTGGGTCCTGTGCATCTCCAAGTGGAAGCTAGGCCCATTCCACGCAGAAAGGTCTACCACATCTTGGAATTTTATACTAATTTATTCTTGCTTATGATACATAGAGATGCAAAATCATTAAATTCACTGACTATGCACTTGCCACAAATTATCTTTATTCATTTTTTAAAAACCCATGTGCTATTATGAAGATGAAAGTTCCTCGTATTGTATCAGGTTTTGTGGTAGGGCCTATAAATTTTAAACTAATGTATGATAAATAAACAGAAGAAAGTATACAAATTTTATTTTATATACTTATGGTATGTATACAGAAAAGTCTTCAAAAGAAAAAGGAAAGCCCCCCCAAAAACTGTGAGGCCTAAAGCTCATATAACTATTTTATGCAAAGAAAAATAAATTATGGGAATGTGATAAGACAGAAGCTTGAGCAGTAAATTGTGGAACAGTGACTAGGAAATATGGGGAAATTAATGGAAGATAAGAATTATTTTAATGTTTGTTTGTACAGATTCATTTTGGAATCAACACCCAGTCTTAAGTAATAAGAACATTCTCTTCTGGGTACAGGAAGGAAGCCATTCCCACGAGAAATGTTATGGCTTCTTTTAGGGAGAAAGAGACAGATCACAGAACCTTTCCCGAATCTGTTGTTTTTCAAGTGCCTTCAGCTCAGAATGCTATTTATGCTGAAGTGGCACACTGAGGATGGCATCATTTTCTCCCATTCAGTAATAGTCTGTCCTTTTAACAACATGTTTTTATTTTATTTAGTTTTGTAAGCTTTGGTTTATAGTATTTATTTGATTTTTCCAGCTTTATTGGGGTATTATTGACATAGACTGTTTTGTAAGTGTTATGAGTAAATGTGATAATTTGATATATGTACATAGTGACACATTTATTTTTACTTTTTTTGCTTGTGCTTTTGGAGTCATACCCAAAGAATTATTGCCAAGATCAATGTCAAGAAGCTTTTTCCCTAAATTTTCTTTGAAGAGTTTTACAGTTTCAGACATTACATTTAAGTCTTTCATCAAGTTTGAGTTAATTTTTGTGAGTAGTGGAACATGCTGGTCCAGATTTATTATTTTGTATGTGGATATACAGTTTTCCTAACACTGTTAATTGAGGAGACAGTCTTGTCCATATTGAGTACTCTTGGCTTCCTTATCTTAGACTCCCTTGCAAAAAAAGTAGTTGCCTGTATTAGCAGAGATTTATTTCTGGGCTGCCAGTTTTGTGTCTGTTTTTTATGCCAGTACCATACTGTTTTAATTACCATAGCTTTATGACATAACTTGACACTAGGAAATGTGATACCTCCAGCTTTGCTCTTCTTTCTCAAGATTCCTTTGGCAATTTATAATATTTTGTGGTTCTATACAAATGTCAAGATTGTTTTATTTCTATGAAAAATATGCCATTGGAATTTTGATAGAGATTGCATTTAATCCATAAAATGCTTTGTGTAGTATAAACATTTCAGCAATATTAATTCTTCCAAAACATGAGGGTAAAATATCTTCTTTTTTATTTGTGTTTTCTTCAGTGTCTTTCATCAATGCCTTTAGTTTTCAGTGTACAAATCTTTCACTTCCTTGGTTACACTTATTTCTAAATATTTTGTTTTTGATGTTATTGTGAGATTGTTTATTTCATTTTCAGTTAGTTCATTGATAGTGCATAGAAATACAACTAAGTTTTGTATGTTGATTTTTTATCTTGCACCTTTACTGAATTTTACTATTTGCTACATTTTGGGATGTAGTCTTTAGAGATTTCTACATATAATATTGTGTCTTCTGCAAACAGAAATAATTTTATTTCTTCCTTCCTTTTATTTCTTTTTCTTGCCTAATTGCCCTTGTTAGGATTTCTAGTACTATGTTCAATAGGAGTGGTGAGAGTAGGCACCCCTTGTCTTTTTCCTGATCTTAGAGAAAAATATTTCAAACTTTCACTATTGAGTATGATGTTGGCTGTGGGCTTCTCATAAATAGCCTTTATTATTCTGAGGTATGTTCCACTTCGTTTCACTTCCAGGAAGGATCCTGGAACACTGGGGAAGCTGATGTCCACTTTGGGTTCTCTTCTTCCCATTAGAGAATCCATAAGCACAGGGGGCCCTCTTGCTGTGGTGTTGCACCAGAGAAGCAATGATGTCAAAGTGCAGCCATTCCTGTTACCCTTCTAATGTGGTCCTTCTCAGTTTCTGTTGTCCAAGGCAGTGCTGCTTCAACCTCACTCCTGAGTTTTAGGATTTTCACAATGATGTCTTATCTATGGGTAGTTGCTAGGTGGTTTCCTTATGAGGGGAGCTAAAATCAGGAATGACCTATATTGCCATCTTGATGATGTCAATCTTTGCAAACTCTTATGCTTTGATCAAATGGCTTTAAGATAAAAATTAAAGTTTTTATATACAGAATTCAAGGAAAATCAAGTAAGCCTTACTTTATATGAGGCAAAGGGAGGCTTAGCTTTTGAAAAAAATTATTGGGGATAATAGCAATTGGGATACAAATAAAGTGTCAAAATGAAAATGGTTAGAATTAGAATTAAATAGCTAATGGTTGGTAAGTAGTATAATTGTTTAATATTAAATTTGTCCCATCTCTGATGATACTTGTTTAAAAAGTAGTTTAATATTTCTCACATAAAAATGAAGATATACACTCAATTAAAATTTTACTTTAAAATATATTCAGTAAGGCAAACAGAAGTAAAAAATGGAATTATAGTTTCACTACTCAATGATTATTTACATTTGGCTAAAACCTATAGCTCATCTAATTTTCCATTTAGATCTCAACTATATACATTTTATCTAACTCTTAGGGGAGAACTTGACCTGGGCCTCTGGAATCCGGCAGACAACAAGTATTCACCTGGCTATGGAGTGGAAGAGGTTAGGCTACTGCAGCATCAGAGTTAAAAAAATAATCCCATATGAAGCAGCCTTTGCTCTAGTCTGTGGCTTTCAAAGGAGCAGTGTTTCTCACATGTGCCCCAGATTAGACTGCCAGGTAGGCAGAGATGGAGCCTTCCTGAAAAGAGGGTGCTGTCTGAAGGTCTCAGGCAAACCCTAAGATAAAAAGGTTCTGTCCAGGGGCACCATCAGAGGAGGAGCTAAATGGAAGTCAAAAGGTATGTCAAAAGCATCACCGCTTTCAGCAGTAAATATATATATATTTCTTTCTACTAGGTGGAAGAGAGAAAGAGGTCTCTCAAAGGCAAAAAGGAAAAAGAGTGTAGCTTTTAATAAACACACACAAAGGGGCCCAATGATCATTTGATTACTTACATTAGCGTTTGTCAATAAAGACCTTGCTTTTTTTTTTTTTTCATTCTTGTTCCATCTTACTTAGAATAAGTAGAGCTTTTATAATTACTGGTAGAAGGAAAGAGTCAAATAATCCAACAATTATTCCATTTCCCACAATACATAACAGTTTGAGTTAGGCCTTAACTGAGGATTTAGAAGCTCCAAACTGGATGAAAGAAAAATAGTATTTGGTTTAGATCAGAGGGTACTTTTTAGTTGCCTAAAGAAAGTGATAGATTCATTATATGTGCAAGAGGAATGAGGAAAGTCAGGGATCTGCTCTCACACAGAAACCGAGAAGGCATAGCAGCAATTTGAAACAGTAGTGGGGGTCTGGCTACTGGACCCAGACCTCTCAATGCACCTTTCTTCTTTGACTTTGCATCCACACAGTTTCCACAAAATATGAAAGACATTTGAAAAATCTGTTACTTTTTGGTGTTTTGAACCCGCCATTTTATCTACACAGATGGCCACCTAAAAGTGAATCACTTCTTTTTCTGAGATTTGTTTTTAGAGCCAGAAAAGAATCTTGGAGTGCCTGTGTGTTCAGGCAGAAACTTAAATTAAATTATGGTTTGTCATGCTTTATCATGTTTCAAATTTAGAAAATTATTATAATTTTAAAAAATATTTTTATTTCCCTACTATGGTAGTGATATATAGTTTAATATGGATATTTGTTAATAGATCCTGGGGCAACTTCTACTGAAAATAAATGTGAAGTTCAGTAAATAAAACCAAAACAATAATAATACTCAACACTAAAAACTAACACAATGTGCGGTGCTGTTAGAAAGCAAAGGAAATTTTCTATAATTACAAAGTTTAAAAATTCTATTCATATGCTTCCCAAGTACATGGATTTTTTTTGTGGGGTTTTTTGTCTTATACAAATCACCAACATTAGGATTAATACATTTCTTGAAATAAGATTTACTTTTTTATTTATCCTAGTACTAAACAATATTTTTGTTATTACTTTTTTCTATCAGGAGATTCAAATCCATATTAAAATGTTTAGTGAAATTTATATGATATAAATTAAACAACCATATAAAACAGTCTACATCCTTAATTTATCATTTTTCTTTTTAAAATTGTATGTAATTCCTCTTGTAAGACAAAAGATAAAAACAACTTTATATCTTACTATAGTGGGTAAGTTATTAGCAAGAAATCAGAAGACATCTGTCATTTTAATTTCACTGGTGAATGAGTGTCTGACTATTGGCAATAGTCTTTCTCCAAGAGGAAACTATATTTGAAACCTGAGGAAAGACTATCATTCACAATAACTCTGGAACTTGAACTAAACATTTATGCCATTTGCTTAATGCCATTACTAGTTTTGTTATTTTCTTCTTCTGTTCCCATCTTAAGTTCACAAACATGTGTATGAATGTACACTTACATAATGGCTTTCTTCTCATTTTCATACCTCATTTAGGAGGAGGAACCCCCCAAAGTAGAATTTATTTATAAAAAATATGTACTTATTCTCATATGTTTAAACTTCAGTCACCTTCAAAGCATTCTCTATTTGATGCAATAATTGAGACATTTCTCCACTGATCAAAACAGTTTTTGAACTTGTTGATTTCAACGCCTTTTAGTGCTTCTGTCATTTTCTGTTTTACCTTTTCCACATCCACAAAGTGTTTCCCTTTGAGGACTTCTTTCATCTGGGGAAATAAAAAAAGTCACTTGGTAAAATCAGGTGAATAGTGTGGTGAAACCTGGGAGTCATGCCATTTTTGGTCAAAGATTGCTAAACACTCAGAGCCCTGTGGGCAGGCGTGCCCATAAATTACCCATCTTGAAATGGTCATACAAGTCTTCAAAAACAATTCACTGAAGCTGAATGCAGCCTCTCACAACAATGCTAGCTGGTACACTGATACAGATGGGTTTTTAAACACTTAGCAGCAGAAGCCTGTACTACAAGGGGCCTTCCCTTCAGAAGATATCCATTTGGGGGGATCTCCCCTTATATAAACCAATATCATTGCTGTATCTAAGAATGCTTAACAAACATTCCAGGGATGGTGATTAAATGCACAGTTTGACAAGTTTATTGCACTTAATTTGAGCTCTTTAAATTGTGTTCACATAATGTGTTATAATAAATAAAGTCTAAATATTACTTGAGTTAATGTTTATTTTTATTTTTATTGAATTTATCAGGGTGACATGGGTTAATAAAATTATATGAGTTTCAGGTATATAGCTTAAGTATCATATGATTTAACTTAAATGTGGAATCTAATGAACAAAATAAACTAACAAAGAAAATAGAAACAGACTCATAGAGTACAGATTGACAGCTGTCAGAGGGGAGGGGCTTGCTGGGCTGGGTGAAAAAGTTAAAGGGATTAAGCAGAACAAACAAACACCAACAAAAAAAAAACTCAGACATAGACAACAGTATGGTGGTTACCAAAGGGGGGTGGGGGAGGTAAAAGAGGTTACAGGGAGATAAATGCTAATGGAAAGAGACTTGGGGTGGTGAACACGATATAATATACTGATGGTGTATTATAGAATGTTTATTACTTTTAAGGAATGCATATTATGTGTCTGCCCTATGCGAAGTGGTGTGCTTGCCCAGTGGGAATTTCAATAATAAATGATGTTGTGAGAACAATTCTGGCGTAAAAACTATTCATAATAACAGAGATGGGAACATGTATGTAGGTGTAGGGGCTGTAAATGAATTACCTGAAGATGTGCCTTCTGAGGCAGGCTGATTGCTTTGAGCTAGAGGCAACCAAACCACCATGGGCTTAAGAGAAACCCCTGCCCCCCTTAACTACCTAGAAAATTTTGAATTAGGGGACTTGCCCATAGTAGGTGATTATCAGACATACCTTTTTTTTTTTTTTTTTTGACTTATCAATAGGGAAGGGCAAATTTCTAATTACTGAACACTTGTTCTTATTACTGTCTTGCAAAGACCTCCTCCTCTCTGAAGCCCCAAGGGGATCCTCAGAGTGTCAGGCATACCACATCTTCCTTTCCTGTCTTTGAATTTCCCTTATGTGGGGTCTTTGACTCTTTCATATATTCAAGATTCCATATGTATGCATACAATTAAATTGTCTACTTTCTCTTCTTATTCAGTCTCCTGTCTATTTTATTATTAGACCCACCAAAAGAATCCTGAGGGTAGAAGAGCAGAAGTAGTGACAAGTAGAATAGTTTTCTTAGACTGGCTCAAGTTATTCATGTTGGCTGGAACATAGGTGAACAAGAGGAGGTACCTACAGAGATGTGGATGGAGTTCACATTGTAGAGAACCTCAAATGCCAAGTCTGAGGACTTTGTATCCAATTTGCTAGTCATGAAGAGCCAGTGTAAGTTTGTGAATAGGCAAGTAATTCTTAGAGGTCAAAAAAAAAAATGAACAAAAAGAGTGCACTAATGCATGTTGATATTATTTAAAAACATTAACTTGCCTACATTTTGTTTTCATATCAAAGACCCTGTAGCAGATGGAAACCTTTCTTCACAAACCACTAGGAAATAAAAGAAAGCAGGAAAGAAAGGAAGAAGGAATGAAGGAAGGAGGGAAGGAAGGTCTTTTAAAGAAGTCATAGATCTTAAGGTATTTCCTTCCTTCCTTCCTTCTTTCCTTCCTTCCTTCCTTCCTTCCTTCCTTCCTTCCTTCCTTCCTTCCTTCTTTCCTTCCTTCCTTCTACCCTTCCTTCTTTCTTCTTTATTTCTTAAGAAAGATTAATGATGCAAGCAAAGAAATTATACCATTTTTGTACGGAGAGCTACATCCAGCTTCTAGTTTGTGATTTCGTTAACAAAAAAAAAAATTGTATTAATTTAGAAGCACTCGCAATGGCAACAGAACAGCTGCAATTGTTTTTGTTTGTTTGTTTGTTTGTTTGTTTTGTTTTGTTTTTTTGCAATTACAGAGTCATACTCAGTTAACAGAACAATTATTTTGTATAGGATGAATCAGAGACAACTGAAGATGAAAAAACTACCATCCCCGTATATAACTAATTTGTGCACTGTAGTGATTTTTTGAACTATTTATCATTTTGAAAGAAAATGAAATGGCTCTATCAGATGGGAAATGCACCCAGTCCAACACAATGCCCAGTCTCTGGGCTATGATGAACAGCATGTTTGGGCATCTATAATTTACATTCACCTCAACTTGTTTGCTCATTTTTCATTGTCAGTGCCCATAGAGATGAAAGAACTAAGTTTCATTATTGATGACTTTTAAATGCAGACAAGCTTGTGGAGAAATATAGACAAGCTTAAGGAGGGATGAAATCAGACAGATGCCTGTTTTCCAAAATTAATGTTACGTTCAACTAATGCCTGCCTAAGAACATTAAATTAAAATGGTGTTTTGCATGATGTTGTTACAAGTAACCTTCTTCAGACTGCCATTGACTTACATCCATGTACGTTCAATGTCCTTATAAAAAGATCACACCAGAAAAATCAAATAGATAATTTTGACTGATATCATCTTTGTCTTTTTGCTCACATACATAGTTTGAACAGCATATTTCTTTTGTGTAAAGGCCTAAAACCTTTACCCATGACTCAGCTTGCCACTCTAATGTAGTATTCATTAATCTATGGAGCTTTCTTGAGAGATAAGAAGCTTCCCAATGAAAACAGTAAATGTTCTCATTTCCTAGCAGCTCCCTAGTAATTCACATTGTCGGGAACAGACTTGCAGAATATTTTCCCAGGGTTACCTTTGTGACCCTTGCTTGAGCAAAATAAAATGAGGAAAAGTTCAAGTTTAAAATATTCTTATAAAAAAACTAAGTTTAAAAACTTTTCATCTGCACATAATAAAATAATAATTAAAAACAAAGAATTCCCAGCAATGCTAATCAACTTCCTGAAAAACATCAGGCTAAAACAATCATTTTCCCTGTATTAACATTCTAGCCTTTTTGCAACTGAGCCCCTAAAAGTAAATGGTGTGGCATTTCCTTCACTTAAAAAGATCTTTTTGACCACTTCCACGAAACATGCATTAAATTGCTTTAGAAGTCACTGCTAATGACCCTGCCCTTTAGAACTCAGCTTGCAGAGATAATGAGTTAGGGTTGCTAAACATTTCATCTCTGCTTCAACTCCAGCATGGTCAGGATACTGAATGACCCAGTCCTGTGAAACATACTGCCCTTTCTTTATTCTCATTACAGTTGGGAAGTAAAATATCATTAGCTAGCTGCATGGAGGACTCTATATGGTTCACTGAAATATGATCCATC
Source organism: Glossophaga mutica (assembly GCA_039655065.1). Lineage (NCBI taxonomy): Eukaryota > Metazoa > Chordata > Mammalia > Chiroptera > Phyllostomidae > Glossophaga > Glossophaga mutica. The sequence continues at coordinate 135,542,987 of CM077303.1, forward strand.
AACTGGGAAGTTTTGCCTACTTTTTATCACCTTCTCCTTGTGAGGCAGACCAGGAGAATGAGGAAAGTTCCAGTAGCTCTTCAGTAGCAAACTCTTTCAACACTTAGTAAATGTTGTCTCCAGAAACTAAATTTAAATTCATTGTATCTTTTTCCTGAAAGTTTTCTGAAAATGTACTTCTAACTCTAAAACACAGGTAGAGGGAAGAGTTAGCAGAACCTTAACCTATTAATTTTTTCTACAAATTTAGTTTATTGAAATAGTTATAGTTAAATACAAGTCTCTTACTTAAAATACTAGGGATTATAAAATCCAGTATCTTTTGTCTAGATAATAGTGATGATATAATTATTATGTATAGTAATTCCAATAATTCAGTTCAATCAATACCAATCAACACATGACTTTGGGACAATTGAATGGATTTATTCATCCACAGATTAGCTAGTGCACCTTACTATACTGGGCAGTCTAGGTATACAGGAAAATAATACATGGGTCCACCTTTAAATTGAAGAGACAAAAAAAAAAATAATCAATTACTGTGACACTGTAGCAAAGACACTAGCAAAAATATTAAGTACATATTTATACATTTATAATTGCAAAGCACTTAGCTGGAAGACTCATCAGAGATTTGCTTTGATATTTTGCTTTCACTAAAAGCATTAGTATTCTTATGTAATTTTAAGTGTGTTTACATTTTCACATGTATGCCTGAATTTCACACATCTTATATTTCGATGCAAGCATTCACATTCCTCCAAATGTTTAAGAGTCCATTTCACAAAGAGTGCCTGCAGCACAGAATCCCAAGCTTACTTTTGTCCAGGGAAGACGTGGAGTGAGATATCATATGCCTGTCTCCTGTTCTGTCACAGAATGCTAAGACACACAGTTTGCAGGAGACATCACCTGATAATGAGCAATTTTACATGGATCCACAGTCTCAAGTCATACCATGAAAAGAAAGGCCTGAGGTTATCCTGAGGCATCTCTGGTTGTTCTTGGAGGGGTAAAATCAGTGCCTTTGGTCAGTCCATTTGACTGAAGTCCTCTCTGCTTGGCTGCCTTCCACAATGGTGGCTCAGTGGATGGGGGCATTGCTTCCTGCTCTGCTGTTGGTCACACATCTCTCTTCTCCAGGACAGGGGGCTCACCTGGAACATTAACTTATGCACGTCAAGGGGACCTCTTCTCTTCCAAGAAAAGACCTAAACTGCCTTGCTGCAAGTCATTCCTCCAAGCTCTCCTGGAAGTAGATGTCTCAATTCCCTCTCCTATCTGATTAAATTGCAATGTGAGGTAAGCTGTACTACCTTCCAAAGAAATCTATCTTTCTCAGCATTTTCATTAGTAAACAAAAGAAACATATAAACATTCCTGCTTCTGTTGCTTGAGATAATAGCTGAAGGAGCTTAGCTTTGATTTCTTTATGTACATAAAGAAATAACCCTAACTGATCACCATTTTTCACATTATTTAACTAATAGAATTAGACCACAGCCCAAGGATATAATTATTCATGGGGTTGGGCATATTGTCTCACCTCTGACACTCCACATGCAGTCCCTCTCCTGCTTCGCCTACTAGTTCTTCAGTCTTTGCTTAAATGCATCGTTTCCCAGATTTGCAGATATATGAAGCATATTAGATGTTCTTGCTTATTCTGCATGCACAGCAATTTTATTCCATTACCATAACTGTCATCATACTTTTATTGTACTTTTTTCCTTTGTGAAACACATAAGAACAGGAATTTTCCCTGATTTCTTCACCACAATAGCCACATATTAGGTACTCAACAAATGTTTTGAATAAGTAATAAATAGATCAGTAAATTAAATGAAAAAGCACAACATCATTCACATATATTAGAGTTTTCTCATGATCAAAGATGATAATTATATAAAATTAAATAGAAAAAGTACATATTATATGCATCATTTCCAAAAAAATGGTTCATAGAAAAAGTAATAATATGTGCTTGAAAATGAATAAGCAAGTATAACAAATTGTACTAATTGCTAGACCAGAGAAAGGGATATATACATTTTCTTAGTACAATTCGGGTAACCTTTTTGTTAGTTCAAAATTTGGGGGGAATAAACAGTTAAATATTTAGAAATCAAAAAATCCCACATTTAATTGTGTTTACATCAGCAGCATCGTCTATTATCATTTTTAGAAATATTATTAAGTATATTTTGTGTACACACATAAAAGTTAAACCTCTTTAAAAATGAATTTGAATTATCAGAACACTTCATTCTATACACACTAGAATGAAAAAGGCAATACACACTAGATAAGAAAAAGGCAATTCTCTTCATTTTGAAGGAGTTCAGGAAATGTCACCCCAATTCTGCTACTTTAGTATATTGATTATTTGAGCTTGAAGACACTTTGTAAAATAGCAGATGCTGGGGGAGGCTTTCTCTGAACTTCTCCTCTTAGCTGCCTAAAGATAAATCCTCCATAATTAACTCAATTATCATCAGTGCCTTCCCTGGTGGTATTGTTACAGAGGATCTGGCAAGTTTGCTGGGGAGTTGTGCAAGAGCCTGCACAGGCCCTAGAGAAGGGAGGGGTTGGGAAGTGCTGCAGCCGCTGCTTGACAGATTTCCACACCCCTGGGCACAGAGTTTGTGCAGGCTGGAGAGGTCACAGCAACATGTGTGTCATAGAGTTTGTCATGGCAGTCAGGGGGAGGTACAGACCTGCCAGTACAGCCAGAATGGGCTAGAAAACCCACTGAAATTCAGAGCATGTGAAATTTTGGGCCAAAAGATTTAAATGGAAGATAGGCAGAGTTTCAGCCCTTCCGGTTCCCCTCCATGGCCTGGTAGGTGGCCCTAGTGTTTCTTGGCCAGTGGGCCATGGAGACTACCACATGGTCTGGCAACCGACCAAGCCCCTCCCAGAGTGAGAAGCTGTGGCAGTGACCGCTCTTGGTGCTGTGCTGTGCAGTCCTGCAAGGCTGGGTTCATGGGTGCACTGGTGAGCTGATGGCCGAAGGCCAGAGGGCCCAGGTGCACTGGGCCACCAGGCCAGAGTGGAGGAAAGTGCTGCTCACAACAAGTAGGACTCCAGACGAGCTGCAAACTCCTAAACGCCTAAACCCAGACTACAATCCAGCACCAGCTAAGCCACCTGGATGATGGTGCTGCAGCCACCTGTGTTTCCCAAAGGATGGTATTTTAAATGGCAGAAGGATTTCAGTCGCATCTTTTAACTAATCTGGCAAAAGGTGTCGGGGCTATTTGTCTTTGGGTGCTTTAAAGGAAATGCGTTCTGAGGCAGAAGTATGTCATTCTTCCAAAATTGTGTAACTTTTGAATAAATGACCCCCTTTTTTTCACCACACCTCTGCCTCCAGAGTTTGCCTATTGGGTAGAGAGCAGTAGAACCCTACTTGCTGTTCAGTAACAGTGTCATAAACAAGGGAAGATTGACAGTCTTTGGTGGAGATGACACTAGAAGTCCACACTGCACTCAGACAAACTTTGTCACAAATAATCATAGTTCCCATCCACTCTAAGGGCCCATTCATCTTTCCTAAAATCATTCATTCTCCCCTAAGTTGCCTTCATCCCCACTTCCTTTCTCCTATTAAAATACCATAGAAGCTTCAAAAACTCACTGCTTAGGTGGTATTCACTTCTGTTCTCCTGTGAAGCCCCCTGGATGTAATATTAAGAATGAATAAATATGGGAGTTTTGGTTCAAGATAGATGGTGATGTAGAAAGATCCTGAACTCACATCCTCCCAAGGACACACTGAGTCCACAGCTACGTATGACAAAATTGCCTCATTAAAAACAAAAAACCACTAAAAGCTGGCTGAATGGCAACTATACATCGGAAAATTAAGAACAAAACTAGGGTCGGGGTTCGATTCCCAGTCAGGGCACATGACTGGGTTGCAGGCTGGGTCACCTGTGGGGGCCATGTGAGGCAACCACACACTGATGTTTCTCTCCCTCTCTTTCTCCATCCCTTCCCCACTCTCTAAAAATAAAAGAAATAAAACATTAAAAACAAAAAGGACAAAACCATATTGAAGCAGGTAGGAGAAGCTGGGAAACAATCTTCCCATAAACCCCACTGCTGGCACAGTGACCAACAAACAGGAAAGAACTCAAAACCTGGAGTGGCTCTCATAAGAGCAAATGATCCACACCCCACATTGAACATCCCATCTTTTAAGACATCCACATAAGAGACCAGCCCTCAAAACATTTAACATTGAAAACCAGCAATAATAAGTGACCTGAGAAAGCACTCTGAGCTTGGACTCACTGCCCCAGGGCCCAGGTCAGAGACAGCCAATGGACTTAAAGTCAGACAGGCTCACTTGATCATGTGAGAGCATCCTCCTGTGGGACAGGCATCTAATGTAACACACACATCTAGGACTTTGCTGGAACACTCTACGTGATAGAGACTGGCAGGTACCGTAGTTGCATTTTCCCTTTGCTGTGCTCCAGATCACCAGTATCGCCTGGAAGAGAGATTTTGCACACATCTTGTGCTCCATTTTTTTGCGGCCGCCACCTAGGGAATGTCTTGATTTCTTGGCTGTGGATGCCGGTGGAGTTTGCATTCCTGGTGCCATGAAACTGTAACAATTGATGTCACATAGAAAGGAGCTCATACACTTGTCTGGTGCCCTGAGTCTTGCAACTGCAGCCAGAAGACCCTACAAGTCACCTACCTTTGGTGGTCATTGGGCTTAGACTTGTGCATCCCATGGGACTGTAACCAATGAAGAAAGAGTTCTTAAATAGCTTTCACCCTCAGGATACAGCAGGAGGCATAGACCCAGGAGTTCAGTCTTTCTGTGAAGAAGGTCTCTTTGCTTGTCCTGGAGTTTCAACCTTAGGGGCAGGCTTCAGATTTGGCAAACATTTAGGGGCCAACAGAGCTGCTCTTAAGAAACCTAGTATGGTCCTGGCTGATGTAGCTCAGTGGATTGAGTGTGGGCCTGCAAACCAAAGGATCGTGGTTTGATTCCCAGTCAGGCCACATACCTGGGTTGCAGGCCAGTTCCCAGCAGAGGACACATGAGAAGCAACCATACATTGATATTTGTCTCCCTCTCTCCTTCCCTTCACCTCTAAAGATAAATAAATAAAATCTTTAAAAAAAAAAAAAAGAAAGAAACCTAGTCTGTGGATGCCATCTTGACACATTCAATCTGCCTTGTTCCAGCTTGTCAGTATCACACAGAGAAAAGTTTATATATCTGTCTATAATCCTGACTTTTGTGACTGCTGCCGAGGGAATACCTTCAGATCTGCTGTCTCTGGTGGCCAGTGGGGCTTAATTTTGAAGTACTGGAGTACTGTATATATTTTCATACTTTTAAGTGTGTGGCATGACGTATTCAAAGAGCTGAAAGAAATATACTTCCAACCAATAATACTCCAACCTGTAAAGTTATCATTCAGAAGTGAAGGAGAGTTTTCCAGAGAAGCAAATCTAAAGGAATTTATCATCACTACACCAGCCTTACAAAAATGGTAAATGGATTTCTTTAAGTTGAAAAGAAAAGACTCCAATTAATAACAATAACACATATGAAAGAATAGACCTCACTGGAAAAGTAAATATATGGTAAAAGTAGTGAGTTAAGCATTTATAAAGCTGGTATGAAAGTTAAAAGACAAAAATAGTAAAATAACTATTATTACAATAATTAAAGATACACAAGATAAAAAGATGTAAAATGTGACATCAAAACCATAAAACTTGGGCAGGGTGGTGGTTAATAATAGACTTTTTTAAAAAGTTAAACTTAAGTTGCTATCAACATGAAAAAGACTTATAAATATTAGTTGTTATATATAAGTCTCATGGTAACTATAATGAAAAATCCCATAATAAATATACAAAAGAGAAAGAGAAATAAGTATAAACATACTGAAACCAGAAAAGCCAGTCATTCATTCTACCTGGCACCATAGGAACTAATACACAGAGACAGGGAATGAATCTTTATCAGTGGTTTATTCAGATGCTGGTGATCTGAGAAGATAGCAGGTTACGTACCCTAACAGACTGTCTTACAGTTCATTTCAAGCCAGCCTTTGTACAATGAGGGGGAAGGTGTAGGTAAGGGATTTGGAATTCAGGAAAAAGGTTCATCAGATAAAAACCGCAGTCTGGGACTTCCGGCCAAGATGGAGGCGTAGGCGGACACACTGTGCCTCCACTCACAACCAAAATTAAGGACAACAAATATTTAGAAACAAGAAAACAACCAGAACTTATAGAAAATTGAACTGTACGGAAGTCCAACAACCATTCATCCAGACCGGTAAGAGGGGCAGAGTCGCGGCAGGAGAAAGTGGAGGTGCGGACCTGGAACGCAAGCAGCAGCGGCGTGCAGTTCCCAGGTGCACAGGCGGCAGCTGGCGGTCCCCGGGCCCACAGGCAGCAGCTGGCGGACCCCGGGCACAGGGGGGCAACTGTGCAGAACCAGTAAGGCCACACAAGGCGGCTGGCTGACCAGGTGGCCCCACATTCGCGCGCGCAGACAGTCCAGGCAGAGGGGAAGTGGCAGAAGGGACTGAATCCAGGAGAGAGTGGAGCAGGCGCCATTGTTCCCTCTCAGACCCCGCCCCCACATACAGCGTCACAACCCAGCGACTGGGCTGCCCCACACTGGAGAGTGCCTGAGGCTCCACCCCTCACTACGTAACAGCACTCGCGAGTGCGCAGATAATCCGGGTGAAGGGGAAGCGGTGGAAAGGGCCAGAGTCCAGGAGAGAGCGGAACAGGCGCCATTCTTCCCTCTCGGACCCCGCCCCCACCTATAGCGTCACAACCCAGCGACTGGGCTGCCCCGCCCTGAGGCTCCACCCCTCAGTACGTAATAGCCGCGACCAGACTAAAACCAAAACAAAACAAAAAAATCCCCACCGAAAAATGGCTCAAACCGGAAAACAAATAAAAGCTCCAGAGCCAATTCCTCTAAGCAGTGAAGAGATAGCCAACCTATCAGATGCACAGTTCAAAGCACTGGTCATCAAAATGCTCACAGAATTGGTTGATTTTGCTCACAAACTAGATGAAAAAATGCAGGCTACAATACGTGAAATGAAGGAAGATGCATGGGGAACTGATAGAGATGGACGGAAAACTGGGACTCAAATCAATGGAGTGGACCAGAAGGAAGAAACTAACAACCAAACAAAACGAGGAAGAAACAAGAATTCAAAAAAATGAGGAGAGGCTTAGGAAGCTCCGGGACATCATTAAACGTCCCAACATCCGAATTATAGGGGTCCCAGAAGGGGAAGAGGAAGAGCAACAAGTGGAAAACTTATTTGAACAAATAATAAAGGAGAACTTCCCCAATATGGCAAAGGAAATAGACCTCCAGGAAGTCCAGGAAGCTCAGAGAGTCCCAAAGAAGTTGGACCCAAGGAGGAACACACCAAGGCACATCGTAATTCCATTAGCCAAGATTAAAATGAAGCAGAGAATTCCAGAAGCAGCAAGGGATAAGGGGACAGTCACCTACAAAGGGGTTCTCATCAGACTGTCAGCTGATTTCTCAAAAGAGACTTTACAGGCAAGAAGGGGCTGGAAAGAAATATTTGAAATCTTGAAAAGCAGGGACCTACATCCCAAATTGCTGTATCCAGCAAAGCTGTCATTTAGAATGGATGGACAGATAAATCGCTTCTCAGATAAGGTCAAGTTCAAGAAGTTCATCATCACCAAGCCCTTATTATATGAAATGTTAAAGGGACTTATCTAAGAAAAAGAAGATAAAAATATGACAGTGAAAAGACAGCAAACTCACAGCTATTAACAACCACACCTAAAACAAAAGCAAACTAAGCAAACAGCTAGAACAGGAACAGAACCACAGAAATGGAGATCATATGGAGGGTTAGCAACAGGGGCGTGGGAGGAGGAGAGAGGGGGAAAAGGTACAGAGAATGAGTAGCATAGATAGTGGGTAGAAAATAGACAGGGGGAGGGCAAGAATAGTATGGGAAATGTAGAAGCTAAAGAACTTATGACGCATGGACATGAACTAAAGGGGGGAATGTGGGTGGGAGAGGGTGTGTAGGGTGGAGGGGAATGATGGGGGAGAAATGGGACAACTGTAATAGCATAATCAATAAAATATATTTAAAAAAACACACACACACAAAAAAAAACGCAGTCTGACAATTTCCCTAGCGTCCTCTCACGTGTTGACTAGTGATTCTTTATCTGTGTCCCGGGCACCTGTGTCCCGGGTGATTTTCTACCTGCATCCCGGGTCCTGTGTCCTGTGCCCTGGGTGATTCTTTATCTGTGCCCTCCAGGCACAATGTCTCTCCCTGGAATACAATGGCTCAGATACCTTCCTGAGCGTTCTCAGTCCCCTCCTGGGGCACAGAGGTCAAATTGCTTGTGGTCTCCTAGAGTCAGGGTGGGTCATATGCTCAGTTCCTAAAACAATAGCTTTTTACATGCATTCATTACTAAGCTTATTAACTGTTACCTAAAACTAAAACTTTCCTGAGTCTCCCATCAATATTACTAAGAAAGTCATCAAACCACAGGAAATAAGAGCAAAAGAGAAAAAAAGAAACAAAGAGGAATTACCAAAAAAAGCCAGAAAATGATTTTAAAAATGGCAATAAGCACACACTTGTCAATAATACTTTAAATTAAATACATGTAATTCTCCAATCAAAAGCTATAGAGTGACAGAATGAATAAGAAAAGAGAAGACCTTCCCACATGCTGCGTACAATAGATTTACTTTAGGTGTAAGGATGCACAGACTACAGGCGAAGGGGTCAAAGAAAATATTTCTAACAAACAGAAACAAAAAGAAAGCTGGAGTAGTTTTACTTACATCAGACAAATACAATTTCATAACAAAGAATGCATGTGAGACAAAGAAAGACATTACATAATAATAAAAAGCTCAATCCAACAAGAAGATATAACCTGGAAAATATGTATGCACCAAGCATAAGAGAACCTAAAAATATGAAGCAAATATTAACAGAAGGGAGGAATACATAACCATACAATAATAGTGTAACAGTGTAGATTGAGGTTCAGGGTGGGATGTAGGCTGAGAAGCTCCTCTCCACAATCCCGGCCTCCCAGGAATATAGAGAAAAGAAAACAGAAAAAAAAATCCCAAAGTCTCCACAGTCATGGCTGGGGCATGAGGAAGCAGACAGACTGGTTAGGAGGTACTTTGTATATTAATAACAGCTGGCTAGCTTCACAGTCATGCTGAATAGTTTGCCTGCCACACTTGGGGCCAGGGAGATGGGTGTGACTTTAACGCTTAGCTGGAAGTGTGTTGTGGACCATTCAGCCTGGTCTCAGGAGTTGTAATCCTCACCCCATGGTGGGCTGTGTAAGAGCCTAGGGATCCATTTCATCTGGGTCTGTTCTGTCAAGAGGACGTGACCTACTGAGACAAAGCTTATCTCCCTGGCAGGAGCACCACTTCTGCCTCATCCATCTCTGGCCCCAATGCTTAGTCGGTAGTCAATGACGGGCAAGACTCCTCATGGGAGGGGCAACCTAAGCCAGACAGGACCACTTGGGAGGCCCTCATAGAAGGACTCGGGGAGCTGCAGCAAAGAGGATGTGATGGACCCTCGCCCCCTGGCTATTCTGACATAGCCCAAGTCCTCATGTCTGCCTGGGAGATGTCTTCTGCTTCCTAATCAGCTTAAAGCCTGAAACTATGAGGGCAAGTGGTGCAGCCCTGTGCCGGCCAGGACAGTTCCCTGGGTGATCGGGCATAAGAAAGAATTCCTAAAGTCCTGTGAAACCTGCTTTGCTAAGAGTGCTCTCATTTAAATGATAAGGGTCCCAGGAGGAAATGGGTATGTCTCCCAAAGTTTGGCAACCCCCTTTCCGGACAGACATTGACTCAGATTAAGCCCTCAGATTTCTTTGAAATGTTAAACCTGTATTCCGGTGTATTTGAACCCAATAAAAGCCTAGTGAGGAAGGGGCTCTGGGTCGTTCTCCTCTGAGAGTCTGACCACCTTCCCTCCCCAAGCAGATCATGTCTTGGTAGTTTTTATTTTCACCCATGATGGAGGGATGGGACTCTGTGGGCAGACCCCCCCCTACATCTGGCACCCAGGACAGGGGCCCCCACAGAAGTGGTTTCCCAGTTGCTGTACCTGCCCAAGAACAAGAAGGTGGTTCCTCCACGTCACAGGGCCACCTCTGCCCAGACTAATAATAGCAGCCAGAGAAAGGCAGAAGATACCAAAAAATGGGCAGATGTAGTCAATTGTGGGAAGAGCTGGAAATGGGGTTACAGAGGAAGTGCCAGGATTTAAACTAGGCTTGGGAGCCATTTTCACTCTTGCTCTCTGATACACATGTGGCTTAGAAAGGAGAAGGAGGGTTTCTGCCATGTAGGCTGTAGTAAGAGATTAGACCATTTATCCTGTCTGTAGGAAGGAAGGAGATGCTGCCTTGCAGACATGGATTTTTCCTGGCCTTTAAGACCTGTGCCTTTCCTGAGTTTTGCCATGATCCAATGCAGCACAGCACATGCTTTTCTGGATTATTATACAGAGGCTGACGAACACATATCCCAGATGCCGAAGAAGAGAGCTGCTGCATGAGGATGGTGACTTTGGTACCTTCCAGAGAGGACTGGGAAACTGTTGGAGCAGCTGGCTTAGCGAAAGGAAATGGGGAACTTTCAGTGTTAGTAGCTTATTGCCTGGTGCAGTGCATGAGAAGTGCTGCGTCTTGTGGGAAGCTGAGCTCAGAGAGTGAGTGCTCTAAGCTCCCCCAGGTTGGAATGTTGTAAGTAAAGACATGCTTCTTACCAGTATGAATTATTGGCTTACACCAAGGTGATATGCAGATGGGCCCCAGGTCTAGTCAGTAACAATAGTAGAGGGCTTTAAAACCTCACTTACATCACTGGATAGATCATTCAGAGAGAAAATCAATAAGGAAACAGCAGCCTTAAAAACACATTAAACTGTATGCACTTAGATATTTACAGAACATTCCATACAAAGCAATACAACATACATTTTTTATCAAGGGCACATGCATTTTTCCAAATAGGTCATATTTTGTATCACAAATCAAGTCTTACTAAATTTAAAAAGACTGAAGTCATATTAAGCATCATTTCAGAACACCATGGTATAAAACTATATATTAGTACACAAAGAAAACTACAAAATTCACCAATATGTAGAGATCAAACAACAGGCTACTGAGAAACCAACAAGTCAAATAAGTCAAAGAGAAATCAAAAATACCTTGATACAAGGCCCTTGCTGGGGTAGCTCAGTGGATTGAGTATGAGACTGTGAACCAAAGGGTTGCTGGTTCAATTTCCAGTCAGGGCACACGTCTGGGTTGTGGGCCAGGTCCCCAGTACAAGGTATGTGAGAGGCAACCACACATTGATGTTTCTCTCTCTCTCTTTCTCCCTCCCTTCTCTTTAAAAATAAATAAATAAAATATTTAAAAATACCTTGATACAAAATAAAATGGAAATATATCATACTAACTTTCTGAGATGAGGCAAAACTAATTCTAAGAGTTCAAAGCAGTAAATCGCTACCTCAAAAAGAAAAGTATTAAATAAACAACCTAACTTTACACATTAAGGAAATCTAAAATAAAGAACAAACTGAAAGAAACCAAAGTTTTTTCACCCTTCAACTACCTTTTCGGGATATTGCTTTTAATTTGTTTATTAAGAAACAAGACTTAGAAAGAAACTAGGACCCTTCCCCTTTCCTGCCCAAGAGATTCAGAAAGAGAACCTACTTCAGGAAGGAAATCTTAGGATGTTTGCCTTAGCCTCATTTCAATTAAGTATGTTAAATAAGAAGGCTTCAGCCAGGAGCCTGTTAGCTAGATACCCACTGTGCCCCATTGTTTCTGAGTCACTTAGCAGGAATTTGCTTGCTATGTACCATCTGATCTTCCTCAAATACCTGTAAATTATCCATTCTCACTTCTGAAATCTAGTATCCCATCCTCCACCCCTTTTCTTTTTGTCCAAAATGTTATGTAAACCCAATATTGCCTCATTGTCTTTAGAATGTTCATGCTTATGTGAACCCCTCCATACTCATGCATTAAAAATTTGATTTTCTTCTGGTAATGTGTCTCTGTTAATTTGATTATTAGCACAGCTGTTACCATAGGTAGTTATCTCATCATTAATAAAGGAAAGAAGCAAAGGGAACAGACCTTATTAAGCATAATCAAATGGAAGCATAAGTTGGCTTGTCTCACCAGGAAACTACAGGTTCACGTATTCCAGAGGATTGCAGTATTTCTCTACAAAGGGTATTAACACCCTCCTTTTCCCTTGGTAGGAATCAGCCCTCCCTTGGGTACCAAACTGTTGAGAAGAGCAAGGGGAGGTAAGCACACGGGCAGTAGAACCCAAAGTGGCAACCATAGAGACCTGTCAATCTAGCCTGGGAAATAGTAGATTGGCCAAGAGGTAGAGCAATCAGAAGCCTGCAAAACCTTAGCAATTTAGTTATTTTGACAAAACACCTGGTCCATCCCAACTTCAGATAATATAACTCAGCTTAACAAAGAATCTCACATGGGAATACATACTCACCCTGAAAGGGTCAGGCCAGTTTCCCACCCAACCAAACTACTCATGACCCAGTCAGGCCAGTTTTCCAACCCTCTGGACTGCTCATGACTCAGTTATCCTGACTCACTTCATAGCCCTCTGCTTAATCAAAACTCTCTCCCACTTCACACAATAGACAGCTGACTCCAGCCATAGTGGCCGGTTATCAGACTGACCTTCCTAAACTTGGGAACAGCCCAAACCTTTACCTAATCCATTGTCCTGGCTCACATCCTGAAACCCTAAGGCACCTTTCTCAAAAAACAAGAGAATAACACCTTCCTCATTCCCCCACAAATCCCATGATTTTTCTTTTAAAAATCCCATTCTTGCTCCCCCCCCCCCCCCCGCCCAGGGCTACAGTATGTCCAGCCTCAGCTGGCTATAAGCACAGCATCAAATAAAGGCACTTGGATCAGATCATCTGGCTCATCGCATCTCTCTCTCTCATGAATTTCTAGCATATCGGATTCGTTCACAGGTTCTCACTGTAGTAACCTTGCAGGTCTAGCAGCTGTACCACTAGCAGCTATGTGAATTCCAAATCCAAACACTAGGCAGGAGCCTGGGTAGAGTAGCACAGCCAGGAATAGTGCTGAGCTACCTGGATGGGAACTGAGACTTCAAAGGACTAAGCTTTAATATGAAACAAAAACTCTGGACATTGGCCTTTGTTTTGGCTTTGCTGAAGGCAAGGCTGGACTCCTTTCACAGCCGAAGAGCTGAACCCAAGACAGCCCTTTATGTTTACTTCCACTTCAATAAACAAATTAAAACAGAAATGTATCATACTAAATTTATGAGATGAGGCTCCACACCTCCCATATGGGTCCCTGAAATGCTTTCCACGCAGTGCCATAAAAGAGCCCCACTCCCCAAAAAAAATTAAAAAAAAAAAAAGAGCCCCACTCCCCTGGCAGCATAGCTAGAACTAAGAAGGCTTTAGGAAGAGTATTAATAATTTTAGCATCCACAAAATAAAGCACTAAGTTAGAAATAAAAATTACAAATATTAGAGCAGAAATAAATGAAATAGAGACTAAAAAGACAATACAAATAATAATAAAACTAAAATCCGTTTCTTTGAAAAAATACGTAAAATTGGCAAACATTTAGCTAGATTCACTATGACAAGACACCAATAAATAAACTGAGAAATGAAAGAGATATCACAACTGATACAACAGAAACAACTTTCTGCCATGTCTGTATAATCAATTCAGACATTATTTACTTTTTTGTAAAGTTTTATTTTAAAATAAATTTTATTCACTAGTTACTATGTGCTAGGCTGTAATTTAAAGGTTATACTTTTATTCCCATTTTATAAATGGAGAAATCTAGCATAGATCAGGAAAATCCCATAGAACAGGATTGCACCTAGGCAAATTTGTTTAGAGTCTGTTTTCTTAATTGTTCTACTCTTAGCTGCCAACAATATTTTAAGAATATTTAATGTTATGAGCTGAATTGTGTTCTACCCAATTTCTGAAGTCCTAAAACCTGGTACTTCAGAATGTGACTATATTTGTAGATACAGCAGATCTTTAAAGAGATTAAGAAAAATTAGGTTTTCTGAGTGATCCCTAATCCAGTGTTATTGGAGTTCTTGTAAGAAGAAAAGATTAAGATAATAGAAAACACTGACTAAAAGATGACTATGTGAGAACATAGCAAGAAGGAATTACCCTGTATGCCAAGGGGAGAGGCCTCAGAAGAAACCACATCTTTTCACACCTTGATCTTGAACTTCCTGCTCCATTCTGTAACATTTTGTTATGGCAGTCCTAGTAAACTACGATATAGAGAAACCTACAACCCTAACAAATGAAAAGGTTTATATTGGCAACACCCCTACATCATTAATGTCTCAGACCATGATATCCAGAATCATATTACCTCCTGAGCTGTGTGCCTTTGGAAAAACCTGCATGAACACTTCAAGTCCTCTTTTATCTGTTCATTGGAAACCATGATTAAACTCCACAACTAGGAATGTTGTGAAAAAATAAATGAAATGAGATGTGTAAAACTTTTAGCACAGAGCATATCAGCTAGTGAGTGCAGAATATATGTGGTCATTTAAAAAAATCATTAATTATAAAATAAGCTATTTCATAGGATTGTATATTATTCCTTAATCAGATTTAATTACTAAACACAAATTAATATATGAATTCTTATGTGTTTAATCTCTAATTTTAGTGTTTATTTTGTTTTTTTAATGTTTTTCCATTAAAAGTTTTTTCTGTGTGAAGTTGAAAAAATCTATACTAAAAAGAATGTCAGAAATATTGGACTACTTCCACATAACAAATAAAGTAACAGAAAAGTGGTGATATCAATGAATTAGTAAAGAGCATATGTTTCTATCTCAAAAAAATTGGCAGTCTTTTACCTCCAAAAAACATCATCCACATATGATGCAAATAAAAATGGCTCCAGGTACTGTGTACTTGATACTAAGTAGGAAATGTTCATCTATTTGACATGGATCCAAGGCTTAGTTGTTGTTCGCATTTAACAATTAGAGGAGAAGACTTAAACCCAGGGTAGCACCTGACTCTGCAGAGAATACTACTTACATACTCACAATGATTCAAATGCTCTTTCACAGCTGCAATTTTTTAGAGTCAACTTGTACACAAAATGTAAAAGACAAAAAAAATAGACCCTGAAGAGCATATTAATATTATCAACCTTGACAATATAAAATTAAGGTAAAGATTGGTGAAGATAAAGGTAAAAAGAAGGGCATATATGCTAATACCCTCACTTCCTTTTGTGAGAAATCAGGAAATGCTGTTCAACTTTGAAGGAAGAAGACACAGACAGCTCTTTCTTTTTCTAGTTTTCTAAGAAACTCACACAGAATTAAGTTCATGACATAGTATCAGCATCATTATGTCCAAAGTTTCCCTTTAATTTATTATACTTTATTTTCCTTCTTCTTCTCCAGTCCTATTCCTTTTACCTTTCATTACTATTTCTAGTATATTAAAATGCATGGCTTTTCAAATTGGCAATGCATTGTCAATTTACTTATTCAGATGCAAATACATGTTTGAAAATATATATGTTACTTATTGTGCTAAGTCTGCCATTATATGCTCATATCACATTAAATTTATTATTTTGCATAGCAAGGGGTATATATAGGTTGTGTGTATTTCTCTGCTGTGACAATCAAAATTATTCTGAACATTCCTATATGTTATGTTATGCTCTGTTAGAGAGCTTCCTTATACTCCATATGTGGAAGAAGCTTCTACCCAGACTTCCTTCCCTTCCCCCTTCCTTCCTATAGGAACACGCTTCCTCTGTGGTCTGATGGCTCCAGTACCCCCAGACTTGCATTCTATTTTCTCTCACAGGGATTCCCATTGATACATTTCTCTTATGGTTAATGCCATCCTGGTGTTTTCTCCTCAAAGGATATGGATTACACAGACCCTGGGAGGTTGCTTCCTTTTTTCTTTTTGAAACTAGATGGCTTTAATTTCAGACATTTCTATGTGACTCATTTTTTAATGCTTTGCCATTTCTTTCATTATATTCTTCCTCTTTTCATTCATATTTTAACTTTTTTCACTAAATCCTTCAATATACTAACTGAAATTATTTCAAAGCCCTTGTCTGATAGTTCCAATATATGGACCATTAATCTCTGGTCTGGTTCATTTGATTGATATATTGCTTAATAATGAATTGTTTTGACTTGATTTTTCTTGTAGTTTTTTTTTTTAATCCTCACCTGTGAATATGTTTATTGATGAGAGAGAGAGAGAGATGTGAGAGAGAAACAAGGATTGGCTGCATCTTGTATGTCCCTTGACTGGAGATCAAACTCGCAACCTAGAAGCCTGGGCATGTGCCCTGATTGGGAATCAGACCCACAACCCTTGGTTCATGGGATGACACTCCAACCAACTGAGCCACCCAACAAGGGCCTATCTTGTACTTTTTGACTGAAAACAAAACTTTTATTGAAATAATAGTAGAGACTTAGATAGATATTTTTTATACCTAGAAGAAGACATATTTATTCTTCTGACCTGCTGTTAACATAAGAGTTTTAGTCAACCTAATTAGCAGTTGGGTTTGGGTTATGTATTTATTATAGTTGCCTAAACACACCACAGACTTTGAACAGCTCCACTGGTAGAATATGTGCTTAATGGGCTGTTTAATGTGGGGTCTTGAATTCCAAAATTTTTCTCAGTGTTCTTGCTCCACTGTCAGATTTCAAGTGTGTTTACCTGCACCACATGTTTGGTCACTCTCCCCTCTCAGCAGGTAACTGCTTCTGCTTTCTGCCTGATGGAATATGAGATGTCTTGGTTCTCCTATTCTAGTCAGTGTTTACCAGATCTTGTTTACCTGAGACTCAAAGCTTCTGCTCTTCTTCCTTATGGAAGTACAACTTTTCTTTGTGTTGATAAAGAGTCCTGAGTATGCGCATGTATCTTCTCTCTGGTAACCTTTGCTTTGAATCAATGAAGAGTTTTTTTCAATATTAGTGGGTTTCCTGCTCTTTCTCTCTGATCAGGGCAAGATGGATGGGGGAAGGAGAATTCTCCCCTTCCCCAGTAGCCATGGAGCTTCACTTGGGTCAAATGCATGGACTGGTTTCTAGCTTTTCCATTAGTGCCAGAAGGCTTCTGCTTTTATCTTTCTCCCAGTGGGAGTGGATATTGTTCTGGGACCATGAAGTAAAAGACTTTTTCTAATTTTCCCCTCAAGGAAAAGATGTTTTTTACTTTGCATGAGAGAAGACTGCAGTACATGGCTGTTATGAGTCTATAGCATTTTCCAATTACCACCTACGTGTCTGCATGTACCTTTGTTCACATCTACCTCATCTCCCTCCCACTATCTGCCACAAGTACAACATTCAATATGTCCTGAATCTCCTCAAGGGACTTGTTCCCTTTTGGAGTTCAGTTTACCTGCTTACCTCACAACATCAGCCTTAGAAAATCTCCAATGGGTTAAAAAGGTCTTGATTTTGTAATTGATATGGCTCCTGTTCTTGGTGGGGGAGCAACATTCTCCTCTTGTGGCTTTCTAAATACAGGCAGTGCTCGGACTTATTTTCGCTATTATAAACTCTATAATTGTCTGTGTCTCTCAACTTAACTACGGCCATGAAAGATCATAACAAAAATGAATCTTGATTATTGTTTACACTTTCAAAATATCTTTTTTAAAAAACAGAGGCACAAAGAGTTGGAGTAATTCATTTAGATACTTGTAGACTGATGGCTATAACTGTATGTGTAGCTCAACTAAATCCAACACCAGTATCTGTGCATACTTTGGAATATCTTGGGTCAGAATGACTCAAAGTCTGTTTGCATAAGGAGTTTAGTAGCCTCTTGGGAATGCACTTATACCAAGAGAAGAGAGTAAAGCAGACACTAGACATATTGATTGAGTAATAAAACTTCAGTCATCAGAGACAGAGGACAATGAGAGTTTAGCATTGTGTTTGAAACTCAAATTTATCTTCAGACTCACTCTCTCATAGGGACTGGGTGGTTCCTCAAAACCCCCAGGCACTAGTCCAAGATTATACTGAAGGGCCCAAGCGCAAGCTTTTAGAGTCAGTATATTTGAAAATCCAGACATTAACAACTCCAGTGTTTCACCTTCTCCTGTGATAAAAGTGGTAGCCACCTCCTTTATAGCACTATATAGCTTTATATCATATATAACTTTGATATGATGTTTTTACCTTCCGTTCAGTAGGTTTCCAAAAATGCTTACTGTATAATGAATGCATTAAAGAAATGGTGCATTCCCCAGCCATCTGCCTCTGATGAATGCAGACCCCGTCTAACACAGCTCCTCTTGATTTAGTTCTTGGATGACATAGCCCTTAAGTAGCACACATTATAGCACAATAATGTACATCTTAAGCACAGCAACACACACACTGCACACTTGAGTTCTTATTTTTATGTGCCTATGCCTGCTCTTCCTTTTCCTCACAATTGACTTAGAATCCAAGCACATTTATCACGATAATTAATTTGTGCTTGCTCTTTTCTCACCATGTCTGTGATTCAGAGGCAAGGAGAAATGGTATGCATATTTGCGGTGGGTGAAGGTGGAAGTAGCTAAAAATAAAAGCCAAAAGCCTTACTTCACAAAAGTTTTTGTAAGACACTGCAGAATAAGCACAGGTTTTTTGGTAGCCCTGAGGGTAAAAACAACACTCAAGCTGAGAGAGGATAACTGCAAGCTTCTGTAAGATTCACAAATCAACTCTATCCAAGATCTTTAAAAGGCACAAACTGACAGTAGCAACGGTGATACCCAGAGGAAGGTAATGACAGCAAATAGCTTAGTGGGAGGGCCAGCAGCCACTACAATGGCTCACCTACGGGCACTTAAAGGAGGACTAGCTGCCGTTACCAGAAGCTGCCAGAGCACTGGAGATAATGCTGAATGATAGACAGTTGCTCTTCACATCTGAAACTTTCTCGGGGAGCACCTAGAATTAATTAGGATGGGCTGACTTTTGAGAGCATTGGAAAGCTTTCAACAGAAATTGGGAATATTACCAAGAAATATCAATTTATAAATAGTTAAAACAAGAGCTGCAATCCAAACACTAAGATATATTAACTATAGGCTTTTTATTCTGAGTATAACTTAATCCTATTAGTTATTGGTAAAAGAGAACATTTTTACTGTCCCTATATTTTAATAGCATTTGTTGCACTTTTTAACCTTGTTTTCCCCAATATAATATTTACTTTTTGTGATAAAAATAATTGTATTATCTTTATAGAAGAAATAAATCTTTAAGATGGAAGAGACCTTGAATGTCATCTCACGGAGTCGTCTCCTATTAGAAGGAGGTAATTTGAGCTAAACAGGGTATCCAGATTGCTGCCTGGTAACTGAGCAAGAATTAGTAACTCAAAGTGAGGGTGCCATGCTTCTAATGACACTACATTGAGACCTTTGGAATACTGCACCCTTTTAGAGTAGCTATTTTTGACATGAGGGATTAGCTTCAGAATCTAAGTTTTACATAGAAAATAATCATAAAAATTAAAATTGTCAAAATTATCAAAACACACAAAAAAGATAAGGAAATCTAAATCCACGTCTCCATAGACAGGCTTTACTAAGCAAGCGTTCGAGAACCAGTTCCACGACTCCTGAAAGCCAATCTGAACACCTTCCAACTGCCACCACCAGCTCTCCTGAGTCTCCAGCCCTCTGATGACAGGTCTTGGGGCTTCTCAGTCTCCACAGCTGTGTCTGCCAGTACCCTGAGTGTATATGAAGAGATTCATTGAATAGATAGGAGGTATAACTATACCATGCATATTGTAACAGGATGCAGCCAGCCGTCTCCCAAAGAGGGACTTATAATGGGATCCAGAACTCAGGATGTCCAGGAAATATTAAAAATATAGGATGTCCTTGCCCCTGCAAGTCTGAACTGAGGTATGGGACATGTGGAGCAGGGCCATTGAGTTATTTTGCATACCAACAGTTTTGCAAATAACCTCTAGAATGCTCATTTAACATATTTATAACTTTTAACTGGTTTCATGGATATGCTAAATAGCTGTGGCTATGCTTTGAGCCAGGGAGATGGGAGTGACTTAGACCCAGAATGTAACTGGGAGGCAACATCCCCTAGTTGCAGCACCTGCTTGAGAGTTTGAAGATGGTTCACTTCACACCACAGGGCCATGCATACCCAGACTCACTATGGCAGTCCAGGAAAGCTGGAGAAATACGGGAACGATGGCAGGTGTAGCTGGTTGTAGGAGGAGTCGGACATGGGGCTGCAGAGGAAGATTCAAGTAGGTATTTAAACCCAGGTACAGCAGCCAAGAAAGGAGAGAACCAATTGGCTTTGGCAAGGTTTGGAACCATGTAGCTTTGGGGCTCCTTTTGCCACATAGCTTAGGAAGCTGGAAAGCAAGATGTAGCAGCAATGCAGAGCTCTCTATTAGCAATTTGGAAGAATGCAGGAGAGATGTTGCAGGAAGGAAAGGGGTGAAAGGGCTCTTGCTGGTGGGCCAGGAGAAGGTGCCACATGGGTTTGGATTGAGAACTGGAGATCCTGGCAACACAGCTGATGGTGCTGGGAACCACGGGAGGCCTGCCAGCCAAGCATGGATTACTGGGAAGAACTGGAACCTACCAGCCACGGAACTTCTTTTCCTGAGATATGGTACCGCTGACTGGCCAGACTGGGCAAAGGGGGAAGAAAGGACTGTGTGTGTTTTAAGGGACTTTGGGATTTTAATTAAGACATTAAGTTATTACTCTAAGTCTGTATAACTTTTGAGTAAATAATTCCTTTCCTTTTCACCAATCTCTGGCATTGAGAGCTATAATTCCCTGGCAGTGGGCAAGATGAACCTAGTTCAGGGGGATCTGGGGAGAAGGGGGGGTCCATTCAGTAATAGTATATTGCCCCCCATGGATCTGTTCTGTAACGATATGATATATAAAGATACATAGGGCCTGGCACAAATAATACCCCTTTTTATTATAAAATTTTTATTACAAAATCATAAGCATTTAATTCTGTAACATAACAATATCATACTCAAGCACCCCATATGACATTTTAGGTGAAATGTTCGAATTAAAGCTACAAATTATTACACTCATATTACTACCCTATCAGCCACACTCAAGCAGGCCTTACTTCTGCTGGATCTTGTATATGATATACAGGGCCCAGCACAAATAGCACTCCATTTTAATTAAAAGATATTTATTATAAAATCATAAGTATGTAATTCCTTAACATAATACCACACTCAAGAACATCATATGGTGTTTTAGGTGAAATAATCAAATTGCTGTGCATCTCGTGTGAGATATACACCTACCCTACCAACCACACTCAAGCAAGCCTTACTTCTGCCTGACCCTTTATATTTAGATATACGTGACAGTTATATTGGTTGTGTTTCTTTGGGTAATCCCAACTAACACACACTGGGGCAGCAAAAGAACAACCAAACAAAACTCTGCAATAAATATGAAAATCTGAACACAGAGCTACTAAAACCCTTGCAATTTTCTGAGAGATAGAGGTGATAGCACTACCCTTTATTTTATTGGGTTCTTGACACAAGAGCTTCTAAAACCCTCAGAATCTCAATAAAAGAGGTTTTTGTAAGCGAATGTGATGGCTTGTGCCTGGGGGCCCACTGATAGCTTTATGATGAGAGCTGGTCTCCAGAAAAACTCAAACATGCTTAGAGGGATGGGACTTTGGAGACAATCTCTCATCTTCCAGGGAGAGGGTGGGGCTGGAGATTGAATTAATTATTGGTGGTCGATGATTTAATCAACCATGCCTATATAATGAAACCTCAATAAAAACTTTTCCTATGAGGTTTGGAGAGTTTCCAGCTTGGTGATGCATCCATGTGCAGGAGAGTGGTAAACCTCAAACTCCCCAGGAACTCTTGCATTTGGGACTCTTCTGAACCTTGTGTAACCAAACACAAGTCTTGCTGCCTGTCACAACAAAAGCTAACCTCATCAGACAGGTGCTGGTAAAAAGCAAAGTGGTTTATTCAGATGCCAGCAATCTGAGAAAATGGAGGACTCTTGTCTCAAAGTCCATCTCAACATCTCAGTGCAAGACACAGGTTTTTATAAAGAGGGAGAGGGGAAACAGAACAAAGCGATAAAGAGGCAGGGGTTGAAAAAAGTTCTCTATGTGCAGACTAGCACAATCCATAAGGACCTCAGAATTGGTCAAGCAATGATCTGGTGTGCATCGTCGTGGTTTTACATCAGCCTGCATTATGACTGAAAGTCAGCAAATCTCCAGGAGCAGGGATGATTGAAGATAGGAGTCTGCATCTTTTGAAGTTAGTTCCTAGGACTCATACAAACATGCTATTTATCTACAAGCTACGTATTAGTCAGCATCGATATTTACAGAAACAATGTCCAAAGAATGATGAAGTGGGTTTCAATTTCCCACTCTTATACTTGCACTATGTAGCTCTTCATCTGGCTGTTCATCTGTAACCTTTATAATAAACCAGGAAATATCAGTACATTGTTTTCCTAAATTTTATAAACCATTATAATAAATTATTGAACTTGAGGAAAGGCCTGGCAAACCCCTATTTTATAGTTGGTTAATAACAAGTACAGATGACACCTGGAACTTACAAATGATATCTGAAATAAGGAAGCAATCTTGTACAAATGTGCCCTTGACCTGTGGGTCTGTGCTAACACCGGGTAGTTTGTATCAGAATTGAATTTTTTAAAAGATTTTATTTATTTATTTATTTTTACACAGACAGAAAGGGAGGGAGAAAGAGAGGGAAAGGAACCTCAATGTGTGGTTGCCTCTTGTGTGCACCTAACTGGGAACCTAGCCTGCAACCTAATCATGTGCCCTGACTGGGAATCGAATCAGTGATCCTTTGGTATGTAGGCTGGTGCTCAACCCACTGAGCCACACCAGCCATGGCAGAATCGAATTTAATTGTAGGACACCCAGTTGGTGACTGGAGAGTTGGAGAACTGATTGTTGGCAATGAGAAAGATCCACACATTTGGTATCAGAATGTAGTTGTGCAGCATGGGGCCCAGCTGCTTATCTCCATGTAGACACATACCATGAAGATTTGTGAGGTAGGAAACAGGTTTTTATTAACAGGAAACCTGATTTGAGAGGGCCGGGAACATCCCAAGCCAACCTTATTTGCAAAGCACCATAAACCAGGTACACCCGTGAAGATTAAAGTCCAAAATCAAACACAGAAGTTTTCCACAATTGCTTATCAGTCCCTTTGGAGCTCAAGACTGCTGCACACACCAATCTCCAGCTCCAGGCTTTCTCTCTCATGGGTGCTTGTGAGGTCACTGTTGCCATCCCCAGCTTTCTCTTCATCTGGTGTTGTGCAAGGAAAGCTCCATCCATGGAGCCCCAGCATCCAAGGCTGCTGTTGCTCCCAGGGCTGGTGCTGTACCCCAGGCTGCTCTCAGCCTCTGCACTGCCCTCAGGGTGATAGGGTGGAAGCAGTCCAGGACCCACGTGCCATGCTATACAAGGGCTGCCACCTCCCAGTGGGCAAGGAACACATTCCAGCATGGGACTTTGCCTCTGGGAACTGGCTTCTGGCAGTATGAGGCCTGAGCAGTAAGTAGGGTTGACCTCTGCAGAGTGGGCCAGGTCTCTGCCACTCCTGAAAATGCTCCTGCAGTGCTCCTCAACCCAAGATGCAAGTCAAGCAAGTCAAGAGCCCAAGAAAGCACAAAATCCGCAGTGCCTTCATGCTTTCTGTTTTTAAGACTCCTCCCAAAATCTCATGCCAGTCTGAAGCCAGTGGGAAGCCAGCCAGTCTGAAGCCAGCCACATATTTAACCAATGTGTGCTGGTGTCTCGGTTCCTCTTCCAGGCAAGAGGGCATAAGTCTCCAGTCACCCTGGGTGGGGCATCTAGTCCCCACAGCTTTCACAACCTGTGGACTATCAAGTCCCAGGTCTGGTTTCATTCCCAGGCTGCCTCCCTGCCCCTCCTACTGCAAGTCACACCGCTACCAATGTAGCCTGAGGCAGTATCTCCCGCAGTCCCTCCCTGCTGGGAAGGAGCAGGCTGCTTAGTTGTCAGGGCAACGCATGCTGGGCCTTTGTTTACAGTTTGGCTCCAAGGTATGGCAAAAGGCCCCCAGCACTTTCTGAGTCTCTCTCCCTCCTGGGGCAGCCCCTCCCTTTAGAGAAGGCAGATGACTCAATCTGCTCTTCCAGCGGGAGCTGCTGGCTCTGGTGGATCCCACTTCCCCAGGACTGTGGTCTTTCCCACCTTGAGCTACTCGAGCAGAGCCCTGTTGTAAGAATTGCTGAGAGTAGAAAGAGTATGTAGACCCTCAGATAATATAGCTAAATCCAATAACAAATTTAAAAGATATCTATAGAGAGGCGACTGTTACATTTAAACTTCGAAACTCAACCTAATTAGTCTTCTATATACTGAGGCAGCCATGGAAATAAAAATGTGTAACAGAATCATATTTGTTATTAAATGTGAGAATTGTTATTAAGAGAAAAGTGTTTCTTAATACATTATATTTTAAATTTAGAGAGGTGCAGACACATTGTTGTTCTGGCTTACTGAGGGTTGCCATTTCAGCAAAATCAATACTCCTCTCCTACTTTCTAACCTCTTAAGATAATATTAGAGGAGAACTGAAGGGAGGAAAGAGTAAAGACAGTGCATCATTCATGAAGGGAAAAAGGGAGTCGCTCACAGGAATTGCTTGTAAAGCACAAGGTAAAACAATGTAGTGGTGTAGGTCAGTATTATTCCCCGACTCCACTTAAATTTCTACTACCAGGAAACATGAAGGTTAGTGTTAGGTCGGAGTCGCTCAAAAAAACCAGACAGACGCAGTGAGCCAAGGAACAAGGTTTATTGGTGGGAATAAGAGGGAAGTGGAGCCAACCAAGGGAGGTTGGGGACCCAACCAAGGGAGGTTAAGACTCACTCGGTTGTTCCAGGGCAGGGTTTTTAAGTGCAAAAACCCACGAAGAGTAACTGGCTGGGGTGTCAGAGTCTGATTGGTTAGAGCTGGTTGCTGGGTGCCGTCTCTGCTGACCATTGTCCTTGATACATCTTGTCAAGCCTCGGGTTCAAGCTGCGTCCTGTTATGTGTTTTAAGCTGACCCCAGACCCCAGTCTTAGGCGAGCATCTGTTTGCACTGGGTAGGTTTGGCAGGCAGTTTCCCATGGTACAGTTTCACACCTGGTGATTTTCCATTCCTCTTAGGCCTGCCTAGGTCTGTCAGTTAGAATCTAAACATGCCTATCAGCTTCAAGTCTAGAGGACCTCCCGTGTTTGAGTTCATGAGTATGAGGATCAAAGAACTGTCACCTCAGGCCTTTAAGGCAATCATATGTTAGTTGGAAAAGTGTGGTCAAATGGTTTCCAGACCACTTCCATGCCAGGGGCTGGCCCTCACTGGCACCGTCTGGGACCTTTTGAGTGTCAGGCTCTTGACTTGTGGAGAAAAATGTTCAAGCCATGAGTCCCGGTGAGAGTGACACTATGTTTATTAAAACCTGGGACAGTGAGTCCAAGGAAGTGTCCCTGGAGACAAACAGGGGGGTAAGCCCAGGAGAGGCTGCCGAGGCCCACTGCTTCCCTGGGAGCAAATTTTGTCGGGACCCTTATAGCTTCAAATAGCAGAAGCAAGGTGCCATGCCTGAGGAAAGGGGGTCGTGAGTGTATTCGAAAAGAATGCACATTGGTGTTCTTTGCTCTGAGGTTTTTATGCATTTTTTTATAGGTGGGAATTTTAGGGGAGGATCTCAACAGAATATTCATTAGATTCTCAGGTGTGTTGTTTAATATGCTAACATATTAAAATGAACATATAATAGGGTCTCGGGGTCTGGAATCATTTTCTGGTTTTACCTTTATCTTGGATTAGTCTGGCTCAAAAATTTTCGTTTGGTTTGGTTTTGCTTTATTTTTTGTTATCTATCTCCCTAACTCAGTTGATTTAAACCACTTGCTCTTAGGTATCTTTGGTTAGGGAGGATAGAGTCTTGTGATTTACCAGCTGGCTGTTAATTGCTCAGTCTTTTTGCCTGTTTGTTCAGGTATTTGTTACAATTTCCTCATTCCACTTAACTGGGAATCTTCCTAGTTTCTCCCTAATCTGCCTCAAAAATCTTTCAAAGGACCACTGGAATCTATAGGAGCCTTCCATGTGGGACTGGAGGGCTATTAGAGTCAGCAACTTTTCACATTTCTGAAGGCAGTGTGGTGGGCATGGTGAGATGCCACTCAGTTCTGTTTTCAAGGAAAGACTAGTTGCCATAGCTGCAGGGCACTGCTGTTTGCAAACAGCCCTCATCTGTCAGCCCCTTGAGGGACTGCGTGCTACCTCACGAAAGATCAGGGCTGGCATCCGAAGACTCTTTCATATAAACTCAATAGGGGATGATTCTTATGCTGATCCATTTCAGGTCCAGAGAGTGTGCAATAGCTGTTCCTTGGCCTATATTGAAGCTCAACTTCTCTTTACTCCCAGTTACATTTTCTTTCCAAGGGCATTTCTGGATAAACATCCTGTAAGCTGAACTCATCTAATTCTACTTTCCAGAAACCCAGACTGATGGACTGTTACAGTGACAGGGAAAGGCACGAAGCTCTCCTTGGGCAGTTTAGTAAGGAGGAAATTTCCCTCTTTGTTCCCTACTAAGGTATACGTTAGTGGCATTTTCTGGGAAAAGGAAGCGAGGATATGTGACAGAACATTCTTGTGAGATGAAGTAGGAAGTTTAAATATAATACGGAAATGGAGAATTTAGAATCACTTGACTAAGTCTTAGAGGTTGTAGTAAGATTTTCTTCTAATAAGAAATTATCATTAAAAATTTATAGTTTCAGACTGAAATACTGGTAAAACAAAACAAAACAAAACAAAACAAAAAAACACAACATGATTCCATGAAGGAAAGAGGAGATTTAGATTTAGATCATGGTGGATAGATATTACTACATTTGAAAAGCCATTTCTTACTTATTTATAAACAAATGATTTGAAACTCATGTGTAAGCCAGTAGTGCATGTGAGTGTGTGTTTAGTATGTCTCCAACTACTAGAAAAACATCATGAAATCACTTTCATGTTCTCCTTTAGAGAAATATCATATTGCAAATAATAACAATATATACTCCACAGTCAATCTACACCTACAAGTTTATATCAAAGAGCCTTATAATAATATTACATATTCACTTTATTAACCATTACAACAGGCCAATATTGCATTTTTTAAATTTATTATAAGTAAACTAGTGTCTTTTTCCAGGCATAACCTGGAAGCAGTAGTTATGAACTGTCCAACACCACTGAACATAATTTAAATGGAATTTTGAATCTCAAAATGTTAAAGACTAAGTTAAACAAGGGTGAACCATACTCTAATTTTATTACACAAGAATTCTGAATTACCTTTAATAGAGTACCCCAGAGTTTTTGGTACTTGTTGAATATGTTACCGTTTTTATAGCAGCCCTACATACCATAAGTTGGTAAATTAGGAGATGCAGATAATGAAGAAGCAAAGAGTAAATTAATAAATAAAAGGTTATAATTGATGGTGGCCATATAAAAGCAGTATTCAAAGATCTAAGTCTTTTGTCATCTTGATCAGGAAAAAAAAAAAGAAAATCCCAAGGAAAAGGAAAATAATGCTACGGCTGATAAAAATGTATGTGCTACATAAAATATATTGAATAAATTAAAGAAAATAATGGAATAAAAGATAAATTATCAGTAAGATCCTCAAATCATCAAAACATGGGAATTGTTTTATGTGTGTGTGTGTGTGTGTGTGTGTGTGTACTAAAATTCCACAACTGGTATGACTTAGATGTAAATCTCACAGGTAAGTTTGATTGTAAGTTTGTAAGTTCAACAAAAAGTCAACAGTGAAAGTAATGACATGGATCTAATTATTTATCTCTCCCAATAAGTTCCAATAAATACATACACATGTTAAAATATCTAAGTACTTAATCAGACAAAGATGAAATACAATACTTTTCTGACCATAAGACACACCTAGGTTTTAGAGGAGGAAAATAGGAAAAAAAATTTTGAAGCAAAAATTGTGGTAAAATATTTAATAAAATAAGTAACATAATAGTTCACCAATGTAAATGTAAACAGAACTCAACAGCAGCATTAACAACCATTATTCCTCCCCAAAAAGGTGGGGGGATGTGTGTCTTATAGTCCAAAAAATGTGGTAAGTGCAGGAAATACTTGATTAATATGGAGAAGGAACAACTTGGAATAAAGCGACACTAAGATACAGCAGAGTTGAAGGGCTATGTAGTCCACATTCAGGGGGATTGAAACAGGGAATATGACTACTTCTGGGGTATGAATAAAAATATGAATGGAGCGATTGAACTAAATCCTAGAGTAAGATAAATACAAGAAACAAATGTCTATTTGGACAGTAATGGTGATTAGTGTGATTGGGTATTGAAAAGAGACAGCAAAGTTAGAATGTGAAATCTACATTCAGGTCTTGTGACAATGTTGTTATTTGACTCAATTAAGTTAAATTACTGACATATAACTGAATAAGTTATATCATGAGGTATGACTCATCTAAGCACATGTCAGTTAGTAAGGAAATTCAGAGTTTTGTTAACTATAAATTAAGACTTAATGAGAATCTGTAAAGAGTGTTTGGTCCCAGAAACACAGCTTTGTATTTTCTTAAGGAAGACTAATAGCATAAAACGCCATCCTGCCTCACTGGTTAAACAACAGAATGAGAAGACGGGCTCTATGAATCCTAATTTTGAATAATGATTCATCTCACACTAGGTGAAGCAATTAACTGGTTTCCTTGGGTATAAAATGGAACAAATAATACCCAATTACCTTGTGGAAATATTATAATGAGAAACTCAAGGTGCATACTGATAAATAACCTCAAAAATATAGAGTTCTAGATAACAAAAAAATAGTATTTTCAAATTCTTCAGTCACATGCAAAATATATTACTGGTTTTATGTAACATTGTTGAGGTAGTAACATAAATGGTTTGTGAAAATGTTAAAGATGTCTTCATACTTCTAGATAAAATGACTAAGGCAAAATTAAATTAATTCAAAGAATTTTAAAGATACAAAAATTAAGACTCAGTGGCATGGGCTTATAGACAGACATTGGCCAATGGAACAGAAAAGATTGTAGAAGGAGATCCACAGACACAGGTAGGGGCAAAAGTAAGGTTGCATTTGTTTGTATGGCATATAATCCAATAATTAATGAATAATGATACAAGAATAAATTCTGTTTTTTACATACTCACAACTGTAAACTTACTTTTGCTCCTCTCTGTATAGAGTGACTTAATGTGTCAAAATAATTACTGTACTGAAGTGAGAAAAGAATATCTTTTTTAACTACTTATTCTCCATCAATCTTATTTCCATTTTGTTTATGAGTTTGTGGAGGGGCAGGTTAAAATCACTCTGGTTTTTGACACCTATTCAGTGGCCTGCGCCCAGGGGGCTGAAAACCAGTCTCCAGTGGCAGCTGAGCACTCCAGGCTCCAGTAGGGAACTGCCTTCAGAGCAGGCTGCAACTTCAGGTTGAGCAGCCATGAACCCCGGGGCTGGTGCAGTCCATCCAGCCTGAAATGCCTCCTTGGTCACAGTCCTTTCAGAAGCCCCCTGCTCTTCCTTATCTACCTCTTCAGGATCTCTGTAGAAGCAAAGATCAAGCATAGCCTCCCATGAGTGTTCACAGGAGACGGTGCCACGCCTGAGCAGAACTTCCTTGGCCAGCATCCCCCCATATCAGACCCCCTGCATGAGCCCCCTTGTGGTTGCAAAGGATGGCGATGCCCACGTGGCACAGAGGATAGTCTGTGTAACACAGACCCCTGGGATCAATAACCACAAGTCTCAGCTCGGGAAGCCCACTGGCATCTGGTTAGTGAAAGTTCCCCAGTTGTAGGGGTCAGCAACAGGAGTGGCTCCAGGAACAGCAGCAACCTTCAGCATATCTCACAGGCTGGTGTTGCTGGATAATATGACACTGACATCACTGTGGTTTCCAGTGACAACAGTGGCTTAAGCTGCCAGCAGAAGCTTCTCCCAGGTTCTCTTAGAGATTTGTGATGCAGATGCCATAACTTTCCCTTTTGTAGGTGCACTGTCCCATTTGGAAGTCAAGGTTGGTGCCACTTAAACACGTTCCTGCTGCAAGGAATTTGAGGACATCCCCCTCCTGCATTTGCAGGACATCAAAGCCTCTGGACGTTGTGAAAATTTCACTTTGAGTTACATGGGAACCAAGAACAAGGCCACAGGGGAGCCTCTCTAGATAGCACAGAAAGGCAAAAGAATGGCCTTTTTAATAAATGGTGCTGGTCTACACTAAAATTAAGAACTTCCATTTGTTGAAACATTCTATTCTGTGGATGCAAAGCCACAGAATTGACAAAAATATTTTCAAGTCATATTTCACAAAGAATTCACAACCAGAAAGTATAAGAATCTCCTAAAATCAATAAAAAACAGAAAAACTGGCAAAGCAATTAATCCTCCACTTCACAAAACAGGTCACTTAAAGGACTGATAAATATGTAAAAAGATGCTTTACTCCCTGGTCATCAAGAAAATGTAAATTAGAACAATAGTGGGAAAACATCCACGAGGATGAAATTCAAAGAAGTAGTTATGGGCTTAATTGTGTCCTTCAAAATTCTTACAGTGAAGTCTTAACCCCAAGTGCCTCAGACTATAACTACTTGGAGACAGGGTCTTTAAAGAAAGAATTAAGTTAAAATAAGGTGATTAGCATGAGCGCTAATATAATATGTCTGGTGTCTTTATGAAAAGTAGAGATTTGGACATAGACACACACAGACAGAGGAGAGACCATGTGAGGACACAGTGAGAACAGGGCCATCTATAAGCCAAGGAGAAGGAAGCATCCCTGTGCACACCCTTGTTTCAGGCTTCCAGACTATAAGCATGTGACAAAATAATTTTCTGTTGTGTAAGCAACCCAGTCTGTGGTATTGTTTTTATGGTTGCCCTAGCAAACTATTACAATGACTACACCAACTGTTGGCAAGGTTGTGGCAAAAACTACACTTTCATACACGGCTGGTGGGGTATAGGCTGCTACAACCACACTGGAAAACTTTTGGCTGTACCTAATAAACCTGAAACAGTCTATGATCTAACTAGTTTTCTCCTGGGTGTGTAGATGTGTTCATCAAGGCACATATACAATAATATTATAACATAACTAGTCTTAATACCCAAATGGGTAACACTCAAATCTCCATCAACAGTAGAAAAGATAAATAAGTTGTAATACTTTTTGCTCTGTGTCTCTTTGGAACAATTACAACAGATAATTATTACACACAAAAAGCATGGATAGCCCTGGCTGGTGTAGCTCAGTGGATTGAGCGCAGGCCTGCGAACCAGAGGGTCGCGGTTCGATTCCCAGTCAGGGCACATGCCTGGGTTGCAGGCCAGTTCCCAGCGGGGGACACACGAGAGGCAACCGTACATTGATATTTCTCTCCCTCTCCCTCTCTCCTACCCTTCCCCTCTAAAGATAAATAAATAAATAAAATTTAAAAAAAAATAAAGATAACACACTTAAAAAAAAAAAAAAGCATGGATAAATCTTGCAAACATAATGCTAAGCAGAATGCCAGAGGTGAGGAGGAAAGACACACTGGGCCATGGTTGCTCTGGGTTACCTAAAGGCTTTCTCTCCTGATCTCAGTGATGGCATGGACTTTGCAAAAACTAATTTAGCTGGAATCTCATGATTCATACACTTCTCTGTATAATATATATTATTATTCTACATGTAGTTCACTTAAAACTCACAGTGAAGCATTTTCAAAAATGTTTTAGGTCATTATAAAGGGTTTTTTGTAGTTTAAAAAATATAGGAAAGCATATTATTTTTCACTCAAAACATCCCAAAGGTTCAGCCTCTCATTCAGAGAACAATGTGAAGACCATCCTTGGCTTACACTATCCACACTTCTACTGCCTCTCTGATTTGACCTCATGCGACCTTCACCTTTGCTCATGCTGGCCTCCTGACCATTCCTCTGACACTCCAATCTTGCTTTCCCTTCAGAGCCTTTGCATAATTTCGTGGCCCACGTCTTCACTTACAAAAGGTCTCTGACCTGATACTACTTTCTTGTGAGGTCTTCCCTGACCTCTTTATTTAACATAGTAACATAGTACAGATTGCATAACCAAATATCGTTCTCAAAACTAAAATTGTTTAAGGAATGTAATTTGAGGTCAGTCACTAAACAGAGCATATAAATAAGTGGAACAAAGTGATATTTAGTCTTGGCCCTCTTTCTGCTGTGTGTGTTTTGTTTCCCCACATATATTAATTGTATAATTATTCAGTATGATTTAAGTACCATTTTCTCTTTATAGTCATAAAGTGTGGATTGGATTATTTGATAAAAAATTGCTTTCTCCAATTCTTCATATTTCAGTCAAAAGAATTCTTGTTTCTTCTGCAGCTTTTTCATTCAGCACGTTTGTGTTTTAAGGCTACTATACATTGTCTAATAACACAGGCACAAATTCTATCTAATTTTGAAATTAAAGTTCCATTTTCTAAGGAATCCTATTAAAATGCTAACCGTTTGCTTCACAAGTTCCTGTGCACAGGTAATCTCCTTCATAGGTGGCCAATTTGTTTCTTCATTATGGATGCTCCACTATAAGCACTCAAACTATTCTTTTCCTCCTTGATCATTTCCACGGAGCTGGAGAAAACACAGCAGGTCACCTTCCGCTGATTTATTATTTTTATCAGGATTTGAAGTCATTACCATGGAAGAGTGCCCACCAGGCTATTTTGTTAAATCATGATCAAGACTTAACTCAGTGAGACACTCTTATCTGTTTCCCAAGTTGCTAAACTTTTGTCATTTTCATGTTTTGTTTCTTTTGCACTTAAATCTCTAGCTCACAGGCCCCTTATCTCATTTTTTTTTTTTCTGTCCTATGAGCATTCCACCAACTCCTCCTACTTCTGTGACTAGATCTTTTTGGTGTATATTGACTTTTACGTTTTGTTACTGTGGTGGGTCTTTCAGAGTGTAAATGGAATTACTCCAGAAATGTTGGGTATTTTCATGTTTCTATGTCAATTTTGTGAGTCATAATGTATTAAGAAACGAGAAGACCAAGAACCTGTGATTTTAAGCAGCTAGTATCCTATGTTAAGCATGAGGCTTTCTCCCAGAATGCAGTCTTTATGTGAACATGATTGTTTCTGCCTTGTTCCTGATGATACATCAGCTACTACCTCTGCACCTCACATAGACGATGCTTAATAAATGCTTACAAATGGATTCTGTTTGCTTTCTTTTTTTGGCACTCACACAGCACATCCATACTCCAACTATCCTGAGCTATTCACTTTCCTGTGTTGATTATTTAAATCTCTGAATAAAATAACTTAAATTTAAATGCATCCTTAGAACGCTCTTCTGGTCAGACTGTGGACCTTTAAATAATGGGATTTTCCAATTTTACTTCCCATTATACTCAATATCTTTCTTCCTAAAATATAATTCCCGATGAAGTAAAACACATCATTTTCTATCCACCATTTCCACCTTTCATACATAAGAAATAGTAGCTTTCAAAGAATTAATACTGTCAATGGGTAAAATTATGGCAGGGAAAAGTAAGTTAAAACTGTATGAACATTATTTGTTCACATTAATATGTAAAAAAATCACTTGCAAATATAAAATTTGTGCCACTGAAAACAGCAACATCTTTCATCATTTACCTCATTATAATGGGAAAGATGCTTGCAAGAACTAAACTTTCAATGACTTGTCAAATACAAATCATCCTATGTTCTTTTGGGAAAATTAACCTAGACTGATACCTAGGTTAAAACAAATAAATACACAATTTTAACATCATTTAACTTCCCTGAGGTAAGATATAATATGAACTAGTTTTTTTTTAAGAGACACATTTCAATACTAGACAAATAAGGAATGCAATAAAGAGCTTCAGAGGATTTATACTAATTTGTCCTTTTTAGTTAATTAACTTCAACAAAATGAAAGGCACCCATTTTTAAAATCTCAAGATTTCAGAACAGTAGATTATATCAGAAAATCAAAACCCAACTGCTCAGAATCCCTGTCAAAATGGAGGTGTAGGCAGACACACTATGCCTCCTCATGCAACCATAAGAAGAATTACAACCAACCTCAAAAACAACACTCAAAACTGCTAGAACATCAAACTGTATAGAAGTCTGAAAAACACGGATTTAAAGAAGTCACATTCATCCAGACAGGTAGTAGGGGCAGAGAGGCAAGAAGATGTGGTGTGGTAGGGAGAGGTGGCCAGAGCAGAACAAGGGGTCCCACATTCACATGTGGTGGATAAAAATCAGGAGGGCTACCTTGGGAGTGAGCAATCACAGCCCCAAGTAAACCTGCACATCCCAAGGTTCTAGCTCTGGGAAGATAAAATCCCAGAAAGTCTGGCTGTAAAAATCAGTGGGGGATGAGGTGGCTGAAGAATCTGCTGGTTTCTCAGAAGAGTCCATTAAAGGCTTAGACTTAGAACATTCACTAAGTCTAAGCATTCACTGGGGCAACAACTGGAAGGGTTCCACTCACATATGGGAAGTAGGTAAAGTGATTGGAAATGAGGGGAGTGCCAGGCAAATCTCCAGAAGCCAAGCAGCATTGTGTCCCCTCTCTGAGCTCTTCCAATACATAGAGAGACAAAGCAGTGAACCAGGTTGCAGCACCCTGGTGATTACCTAAGGCTTCACTCCATAAAATTTAAAGGTGCCTTTTCTCCAATAGGCCACACTACTAAACAGGGAGTCAAAGCAGCTCTATCTAAGGCACAGAAACAAACACAGAGAGGATGCCAAATTGAAGAGACAGAGGAACATGACTCAAATGAAAAAACAGAATAAAACCCCTAAAAAAGAATTAACTGAGGCAAAGATACCCAACCTATCAGATACAGAGTTCAAAATACCAGTGATCAGGATACTCAGAGGACTCATTGAGTATGGCAATACTATAAAGGAAGAAATGAAGATTACAATAAGTGAAATAAAGAAAATTCCAGAGGGAACTAACAGTGAAGAGAAGGAAACTGGGATTCAAATCAACAATTTGGAACATAAGGAAGAAATAAACATTCAACCAGAACAGAAAGAAGAAATAAGAAAATTCAAAAAATGAGGATAGTATAAGAAGACTCTGTGGCATCTCCAAAAGTACCAACATCCAAGTTATGAGGATGCCAGAAGAAGAGGAGGAAGAGCAAGAAATTGAAACTTAATTTGAAAAAATAATGAAAGAAAACTTCCTTAATTTGGTGCAGAAAATAGACATATAAGTCCAGGGAGAACAAAGAGTCCCAAACAATTTGGACCCAGAGAGAATCACACTAAGACACATCATACTTCAAATGTTGAAGGTTAAAGATAAAGAGAGAATCTTAAAAGAGCAAGAGAAAAGCAGAGAGTTACCTACAAAGGAGTTTCCATAAACTATCAATTGATTTCTTAACAGAAACCTTACAGGCAAGAAGGGACTGGAAAGAAGTATTCAAAGTGGCAAAAAGCAAGGACCTACAATCTAGATTACTTTATCCAGCAAAGTTATCATTTAGAATGGAAGGGGCAGATAAAGTGCTTCCCAGACAAGGTAAAACTAAAGGAGTTCATCAACACCAAGCCATTATTACATGAAACATTAAACACACTTATTGGGAGTTCCGGCCAAGATGGAGGTGTAGGTAGAAACCCTTCACTTCCTTGCACAAGCAAAAGGAGGATAATGACCAATCTAAAATCAATAAACAACCAGAAGTGTCAGAAAATCAAACTGCATGGAACTCCAACCACCACAGGAATTAAAGAAATAGTCAAACAGAACAATCAGACCAGTAAGACTGTGCATGAATAGAAACCACAGCTGGGCGGCAGACTGTGCAGGTGGGTCTGACTGCGATGAGGTGGCAGGCTGCATGGGAGGGGCTGACTTAAGGGGAAACTGAGACTCAGAGCTGGCTGTAGACTATGGCAGTTGCCACCATGGGATAAACGCCCAGTCTCACAGGAGAGTTCATTGAAAAGTGGGCTAGAGACCAGCAGGTGAGCTGCATTTTTCTCTCTCTGGCCTCTTCCCCTCAGGCAACACCACAGTGAAGCAAGGAGGGTTGCACTGACTGGGTGAATACCTAAGGTTCTGCCCCCTTACAACTTAATAGGGGCTCTAAACAAAGAAATATGGCCCAAGTGAAAGAACAGAGCAAAACCTCAGAAAGAGAGCTAAATGATGAGGAGATAGCCAACCTATCTGAGAATTTAAAGCCCTGCTAATCAAAATGCTCATAGAACTGATTGAGCTTGATGGAAAAATGAAAGAACAAATGAAAGATACCCAAAATGAAATAAAGCAAAATATTCAGGAAACCAATAGTGACAGGAAAGAAAGCAGTACTCAAATGAATGGTTTGGAACAAAAGAAAGAAATAAACATCCAACTGGAACAGAATGAAGAAACAAGAATTAAAAAAAAAAAGAAAGAAACTTTTGAACTTCTGGGACAACTTGAAATGTTCCAATATTCGAATTATAGGGGTGTTAGAAGGAGAAGAACAAGAGCAAGAAATTGAAAACTTATTTGAACAAATAATAAAGGAAAACTTCCCCAATCTGGTGAAGGAAATAGACTTTCAGGAAGTCCAGAAAGCCTAGAGAGTCCCAAAGAAGTTGGACCCAAGAAAGCATACACCAAGGTGCATCATCATTAAGTTACCCAAGATTAAAGACAAACAGAGAATCTTAAAAGCAGCAAGAGGAAAGGAGAGAGATACTTACAATGGGGTGCCCATTAGACTATCAGCTGATTTCTCAAAAGAAACTTTGCAGGCAAGAAGGGGCTAGAAAGAAGTATTCAAAGTCATGAAATGCAAGGATCTACATCCAAGATTACTCTATCCAGCAAAGCTATCATTTAGAATGGAAGGGCAGATAAAGTGCTTCCCAGATAAGGTCAAATTAAAGGAGTTCATCATCACCAAGCCCTTATTATATGAAATGGTAAAGGGAATTATCTAAGAAAAGGAAGATAAAAATACGAACAGCAGAATGATAACAAACTCACAACTATCAACAAATGAACCTAAAAAAATAAAAGAAAGAAAAACAATGAAAACAAATACTAAGCAAACAACTAGAACAGGAACAGAATCAGAGAAATGCACATCACATGGAGGGATTTCAGTAGAGAAGCAAAGGGAGGAATGGGGGGGAAGGTACAAGGAAGAAGAAGCATAATTGGTAGACATTAAATAGATGAGGAGAGGTAAAAAATGGTATAGGAAACAGAGAAGTCAAAGAACTTATATGTACTACCCATGAACATGAACTAAGAGAAGGGAAATGCTGGAGAGTTGGGAGGTGCAGGCTGGAAGGGGGATAAAAAAGGCACTTATTTAAGAAAAAGAAGAAAATCAAAACTATGAACATTAAAATGAGAACAAACTCACAACTATCAGCTACTAAATCAGAAAGACAAACAAGCTAAGCAAACAACAAGAACAGGAACAAAATCATAGCTATGGAGATTTTAGAGGGTTATCAGCTGGGAAGGGCAAAGGGGAAAATGTGGGAAAACATGCAGGGATTAAGAAACATAATCGGTAAATACAAAATAGGTGGACGTTAACAATAGTATAGGAAATGGGGAAACCAAAGAACTTATATGCATGACCCATGGACATGAACTAAGGGAGGGGAATGCTGAAAGGAAGGCAGGTACTGGTTGGAGGGAGCAAAGGGAGAAAAAGTGGGACAACTGTAATAGCATAATCAATAAGATATACCTAAAAAAACAAATGCTCATCTCTGCTATCAGGGAAAGGGCAAACTCATGAGAAGAGTAATTTGTTTTTTGTTTCATCTGTTTTTTTATTAATTTTTTGTCTTTCCACCACTTATTGCTTAATTTT
Source organism: Glossophaga mutica (assembly GCA_039655065.1). NCBI lineage: Eukaryota > Metazoa > Chordata > Mammalia > Chiroptera > Phyllostomidae > Glossophaga > Glossophaga mutica. The sequence goes on from CM077303.1 coordinate 135,581,202, forward strand.
TCAATTCTAATGAGAGAAATATATTGTGATTGAGATTGAGGGAGAGATGACATATTAAATTCGTGGCTATAATTAAGTTTTGAATTGTCTCTTTTATGTTTTCTCTCCTGGTTGACTATTAGACTACAAACCAATCAATTATCTTGGTATTAAAGATAAAAAGATAAGAACAGATATTTTAAATTGTTTTGTTCTGAAATGGAAAATTAAGTGTTCTGCAAGTCATATCTAAAAGATTGGTCAAAGATTTGTCTTTCAAGGAGGCCTGTGCTACTGAGTCACAGATGGGGAAAATACTAGGTGGTCCCAAGGAGAGGGTCTGTCACTAGGCCCACAGAGATGTGAAGCCTGTACCTTCAGAGCCTTCATGAAGAAAGCTTGCTAAAATTTGAGGAGATTAAAGAGGGAGATAAGATCCGAGGAACTGAATAGGGACGTTAAGCCTGAAAAGGTTTGGCATATGACAAACTGGTGCAAAGATTGGTTCATAAATCATTCATAAATCCAACTTTCTCATCAGCCTGCATCCTATGGGCCTTACGTATATTTTTTAAGTTTTTACTTATTGACTTTTAGAGAGAGAGAGATGAAGGGAGAGAGAGAGAAACATGGATCTGTTTTTCCACCTGTTTTTGCATTCATTGGTTTATTCTATGCATGTGCCCTGACCGGAGAGCTAACCCACAGACTTGGCATATCAGAGTGACACTCCAATCAACTGAGCTACCTGGCCAGGGCCCTAAATGTATTTTTTAAAGAACAGAGTCAATAAACATGGGTGTTCTATTATTACCAGGTGAAAAACTTTGTCATATTTAACTGTGTTTCCTTTAGTGCTTATAGTGTTTTTTAAATAGGTACCATTAAATACTCATTTAGTTTAAGTTAATTTAATTTAAGTATGAGTAGAAAGTCCTAGTTGCCATGGATGAAGTCAGGGATATTATTTTCTTTTCTTTTTTAATTTAGAATTAAATTGACTTTCTTGGGGGATGGGTTTACTTAAACTGTTTGGCAAAGATATTTATTTAATCACTTAAATATATACTATATAAAAATAATAGTAAACCTTTTCAAATATATTTTTTTAATTTTACATTTTTGGCTTATTTAATTTTATTTAACTAATTTTATTAGTTTAATTTTTATTGATACTAATATAATACTATTCATATAGTAAAAGGGAAACTTTAGCATTAGATAAAATTTAATCAGGCTTAAAATGATTCTTATAGCATTGCTTGTTTACTCAGAAACAGAATTGTGTTCTGTATAAATCTTGGATACCTAAGAAAAAAGCATTGTATGCTAATATCAATGTCTTCAGCTATGTATTTTAAATTTTTTCTGACCAGGTGGCTCAGTTGGTTGGCGTGTCATCCCATATAACAAAGGGTTGAGGGTTTGATTCCTGGTCAGGGCACAGGCCTGGGTTATAGGTTCAATTTCCTGTTGAGAGGCAACTGATTGAAGTTTCTTCCTTACGTAGATTCTCTCTCTCTCTTTCCCTCCCTCTCTCTCTAAAAAAGTAATGAAATAGCCCTGGCTGGTGTAGCTCAGTGGATTGAGCGCGGGCCTGCGAATCAAAGGATCGCGGTTCGATTCCCAGTCAGGGCACATGCCTGGGTTGCAGGCCAGTTCCCAGCATGGGACACACAAGAGGCAACCATACAGTGATATTTCTCTCCCTCTCTCCTACCATTCCCCTCTAAAGATAAATAAATAAAAATCTTTAAAAAAAAAAGTAATGAAATATATCCCTAGGTAATGATTAAATAGTAATAAATAAATAAGATAATTTCATAGTACTATATCATAAAAGTAAAACTTGATAGTATGTAAATATTTAGCATAATTTTTCTGCTGGGAAACTGATATTATTGATGCATTATAATATTTTTGAAGACTTTTTTAAAAGACATGGTTGTTTAGTGTGACATCAAGATAATTATTCTACATAACACATAAAATGCTTAAACACATAAAAACACTTAAAAACATTAAAACACATAACACATAAAAACACTTATACTACTTAACACCGAGAAAACAAACAACCCAGTGAAAAATGGGCAAAGGACTTGAATAGGCATTTCTCTAAAGAGGACATACAGATGACCAATAGACATGAAAACGTGGTCAACATGACTAATCATCAGAGAAATGTAAATTAAAACTACACTGAGATATCACTTCATGCCTCTGATCAATAACTCCACAAACAACAAGTACTGGTGAGGATGTGAATAAAAGGGAACCCTTGTGCATTATGAAGACTGGTGCAGCCACTTTGAAAATTTTGAGGAATTTTTTTCTTCAAAAAAATTAAAAATGGAACTGCCTTTTTACCTAGCAATCTCACCTATGCAAATATATTTGAAGAAACCAGAAACACTGATTGAAAGAATTTACCTACATCTATGTTCATTGTAGTGTTATTTATAATAGCCAACATCTGGAAACAGACCAAGTGCTCATCAGTAGACGAGGGGATAAAAAGGTGTGGTACATTTACACAATGGAATACTATTCAGCCATGGGAAAGAAGAAACTTTTACCTTTTGTGACAACATAGATGGACCCGGAGATTATTATGCAAAGTGAAATAAGCCAGTCAGAGAAAGACACATACCATATGATCTCACTTATATGTGGAATGTAAAGTACAAAATAAACTGATGAACAAAATAGAAAAGATCCGTGAACACAGAGAACAGATTGCCAGCTGTCAGAAGGTAGGGGTTTGTGTGCAGATGAAGTTTTGTTGAGTTGTACATTTGAAACCTGAATGGTTTTGTCAACCTATGTCATGCCAATAAATTCAATAAAGAAAAGTCACAAAAAAACTAAAACATGCAATTATTGGCATGCCTCAGTTTTACTTTTATTTCTCTTCCATCACCTAGTCTCATGCACAAAATATTATTTATCAGGAAGCTATCACACAATTAAACTATTTTATTGGAATATAGTAATATCAAAAACCTAATATAAGAACAAACATCATACAAAAATGAGAAGATGTCATAAAAATTATAAGGCATCTCTCACTTATGACTGAATTATTTGGTAAAGGCTTAAATAATGTACATATATTGACTATTCTTGGAAAACCTATTACATTTTATTATTCAGAAAGGTGGGCATTAACTGAGAAAAAAAGTTGCATTTGGTTTATATTCTTCCTTGGGGCATACTTTTACCAGTCCCACCTCCAGCAATGTTAACTGTTTAATGCACATCACCATTTTCCTAGTAGGTAAAACACTCTCAATTGAATTTAAAGTTCATGGATGTCAGCAGGGTATAGCGATATATGAAAATACAATCTTTTTTTGACATAAACACTTGATATTTCTTTGTTTTTCTTGTCCTTTGTTTATTGGAAGAAGTCAGTTGACACATAATGCTCTTCTGCCATGTCCCTCAAGATTGAGTGCAGAATTCCTCTTTATTGGCTAAAAAGCAGGAAAACAGTTTTGTTTCTAATAAAAAGACCCTCCCAACAAAAGGGAGAATGAGAGAGACAGAAACAGAGCCCAGAGAGACTATTTTTACTGGGGTTTGATCTGTTTGTTCCTTTCCTTCTTTAAAAAAATTTTTATTGTTGATGTTTTTGCAGATGTACCCATTGCTCCCCGCCCCACCAACCCCTACTCCTTACTCCCTCTGGCCATCACCATATGGTTGTCTGTGTCCATGAGTTAAACATATACACATATGTTTTTGGCTAATCCCTTTACCTGTTTTCATCATTTCTTTCATTTTCTTTATATAGGGCTAATTTGAGAGTGGAACAGAAAGAAAGACGGGATCCCACAGATCAGAAACCACTGAGCTAAGATACCAGATGTAGTGCAGGGTACCACCGAGGAGGTTTTGGTCCAGTGCCTCAGAGGCATTCCAGATTAGTGGCAGTGTTAGCACACAGGAGTATGGGAACATATTATTCCCACACAGCCTGCACTCACCAGCAGACTGCTGTCACACCAGCAATGGTAGGAGAGATATTAAATCCACATTACCAGATTTCCTTCTCTGTGCTCTTATTATCTGTGAAGATGCTTTCCAGCAACACACCTCAGGGCACCTCTAAGAACAAAGCATAAACCCCTTTCCAAGCTCTCATTTCTTTTTTTTTAATTTTATTTTAATTGTTGTTCCTGTACAGTTTTCTATCTTTTACGCCCATCCCAGCCCACCGCCCCAGCCCTCTCCACCTCCCTACCATTTCCACCCTCCTCCTCCTTTTTGTCCATGTGTCCTTTATACTTGTTGCTCTAAACCATTCCCCTTTTCCCCTGAAATTCCCTCCCCTCTCCCCTCTGGTCAGTGTCAGCTTGTTCTCAATTTCAGTGTCTTTGGTTATATTCTGCTTGTTTGTTCTGTTGATTAGGTTCCTGTTAAAGGTGAGATCATATGGTATTTGTCAAGCTCTCATTTCTGCATAAAATGGTTGTTGTTTGAGTCATATGTGTAAAATAAAATCCACTTGTGAGACCGTGATCACAATTAATTACATCAAGATGAACTCTCTCACCAAACCAGTTATAGGTCCAGCTAAATGTGAGAACTGACACCAATGGGTAGTAACCACTTGTCTCAATTAACTAAACTCTTTTGTTAGTGTAAATGCCACATGCACACATGTAATGTAGGTCATTTAAATTCAGGTCGTATCTCAAATGATTGAGCTTCATTTCTGCTCTCTATCTAGATTCCTTTACATCCCATTCTTGCATCCGATATGACCTCATTGCCCATATTGCCAGGAAGGAGACGATATCAAAATACTGAAATCTTTAATGCCAGCAGTGGCAAGCTGAGTCTTCATCAAGATAGCATCACTCTTTTTCTGACTATACTGCCTTCCTCTTCCCAATGAAAATGCTTTTCTAATTGCATTAGGCCCATCTGGATAATCCAGAATAAGCTCTTTATTTTAAGGTCAGGTGATTAGCAGCCTTAATTTCATCTCTAACCTTAATTTCTCGTTACCATGTAACATAACACATTTACAACATCTAGGAATTAAGATGTAGATATCTTGAACAACCATTATTGTGCTTACTATGGAAGGCTGTTTATGACAACAGATGATATTTCAGATTCATAAGAGGAGTTGTCATTTGCATGGTACATAGATGACCAGTGTCAGTCCTGGAAAAACCTGGTAGCATGAGACAGCAAGACTAATTCTAGACCCAACCGTGCTATTTTGAATGTGACTTCTAACAGTTGTTACACATGGTAGCTCTAGGGCTGGATTATGTATGAACTTCCAGGCAGATGGTCTCCTGGTACATAGCTGGAGACAGTCAGGAAATAACACTTTCTCATTAATAAATAGAAAATATCATTGCTACCAATATTATTTCTGTTATCATTTTTTGCTGAACAAATGCACACCATTGTTTCCTTATGGCTTTGCCTTTCCCTTGGGGCTTATTCCACTCCTTTTAGAGGAATAGCCCAGAATCCAAGTGATCTTGACCATTACTTGATTTAAAATGGAGGAGGTTGAAGGATAAAGAAGGAGACTGAGATGTGGATCAGAGCAATGATTCTTAGTGAAATGCTCTGTGCACTGACAGGTGTGGTTCAGTTGGTTGGAACATCATCCTACATACCAAAACACTGTGGGTTCGATTCCCAGTAGGGGAACATACCTAGGATGAGGGTTCAATCCCAGGTCCAGGTGTGTACAATCCTAGGTCTGGGCATGTGCATTAGGCAAACAATTGATCTCTCTTTTTCTTTCTCTCTCTCTCTTCCCCATCTCTCTCTCCAAGCAATAAAAAGAAGTCCTCAGTGAGGATTAAAAAGAAATGCTATGTTCTCTTAGAAAAATGTTTTTAAATGTTTTGGGGAGTGAGAATTTTTGTTTGTCACAACAACTAGTAGATAATTCTTCTGGCTTTTTTTTTTTTTTTTAAGTGTGGCCCAAAATCAGCAATTTGGAAATCTACAATGCCCAGAGAAGAAAAAAAAAAATAAAGAAAAAAGTAGACATTATAAACCCCATTTACATATTAAGAAACTGTGGCTCAAAGACTATAAATGACCTCTCCAAAATTCAAACTTGAGGTAATTCTGGTCTCCCATTTGACCTACTAGAGCTCCTACTCTAGGACATGGCCACAATTTTCAGGCACAAATTCTACTTATCTTTTTCTGAAAGAATTTATTTATTTTTATATATTTTATATAAAACCTTTTATGTTCATGTTCACCAGTATAGATAGCTACCATTGACATGCTATTTTCCCATCTTTTTCTAATTAATTGTGCCACATATAGATAGAATCTTTTATTTTTATACTTGTATTAAAAATTCATACATAATTAAAGCAAAAAGTTTCTCTGATTTAAAACAAAAGCTGATTTCTAAAGGTAGTACTAAAGATTCACCATATAGTAGATATGACATTGATAAAACTTTCACATGAATTTTTACCTTTAATTCTTGGAGAAATAAAATTGTATCATTTTACCTCCTAAATCTTTAGAAGATGATCATCTGAGTAGAAATATTCTAAAATATTTCAAACACATATACTCTTACATTCAGGACTATTTTATATATACTATAAATGAATACTTCTTTCTAATATTTCTATTTAAAAATATACCGTAACTTAATTTTCACCTTTACTCTTACTCTCACAATTTAAAATCCTGTATATTTACCATAACATGATATCGTTTTGGTAAACGTCAAAACTTTCCACATTATAGAATTTAGGTTTCTCTAATACAACAGTACCTACGATTTAAAATTATTCTATTGACTTCCCTTTTGAAAATGATCTGATATTAAAACTTAAAGTTCTGTAGCATTTTTAAAGCTAATGTAGTTTCACATAATCACTGAATCACTTTAGTACTTTAGTTATGGAGAGAGAGAGAGATGAGATATAAGAGAAACTAAGCAAATGACCACTGCTGCAGTATTTTTTAGCCTTTCTCCTGAGTGGCCTCTAAGGACATGTATTCCTTTCCGTCATTCCTTCCTTTCCTTCCTTTTCTCCTTCATCCATCCTTCCTTCCTTATTTTCCTCATTCCTTGCCTTCTCTTTTTTGTCCCCATTTGAAGAGTAGTTATCAAGATGGATGTTTAATGATCACGGCACTCTGGGATTCATGCCCAAGAAGAAAAACATATTTGTATCTACCTATGCATTAGGAAATCTCCAGTTGATTTTCTTTCTTTCTTTTTTTTTTTTGATCCTTCCCTCCAATCTTTTCGCAATTTTATTTGCTCTATTGGTGACAAGCCAGTACCACTTCCACTGGCAGCACTGTAAATGGTGTTCATACTTGCTCCTAAATGTTCTACAGTGACCTTTCATGCTTAGAACATTTTCATATTCTCTAAAATTGTCTTTCTTTCTGTATTAAAGGAGTCTCCATATTTACACCACCTGCATTTGATGCTTTTGATTATTTGTTTCTAAATTTGTCCTCTTGTTTTGTTCTGTCTCTTGCAGCCTGAGAGCTGAAAAAATGTTTCTTTTATTTCTGATATGAATACAAACCAAAAATCTAAATTCTGGTTAGTGTGGAATGCCAAACAACAGTAGGTCTGTGTTTAATAATTCTATCCTCATACTGAGATTTTCTCATTCTTGGTTTTATTTATACGTTTGCAACTGACTTTTATTAAGACATTAAACACCCACAAAATCTTTGTTAGAAACTCATTTATTTTTTTATAAAGTAAAAATAATACTCAACAAATCTATTTTGCTACAGTTTAGTGCCATTGTAATGCACAGTATTTCATGCACCGTACAATTTTTCAGTCATGATGAATTTTCTTCTCACAGAGCCCTATTTAATGTCTTAGGTGAGACACTAAAAATTCTATTAAAATATCCTCAGAAAGGTTAAGAAACACATTCCTAGTATAGGAGGAATACACATTCTTCCTCCTCACACATATATATCACCATGGTATACCTACTGTGCAAAGCCACATACCTACTGTGGGAGAAGGTGGAGAGGTAGAGCAGATAGGAGCAAAGCCTACTAACCTGCTTGTTTCTTATTATCCCCTTCCAGAACCTAATATATAAATAAAAAATAGCCAGCATTTATTGAATGATGACAATATATTCTGTATCATGGTAAGCTTTTTGTATATACTAACTACTTATTCTTCACAAAAATCCTAAGAAATTAGTATTTTATCTAAACTTTACAATTAATAAACTAAACATTATTGGTCTCACAGACTGATTGTCCAAGGTCTACTAAATCCTAAATATCTAATTTTATTGAAACTCAAGTTGGTTTGAACCCAAAGCCTGTATTTTAAATAGGCTCTACTTCTTCAACTTTATAAAATCACATCTACGTAAATTAGCACTCAACTGCCAAATACTAGATGCCGTCTCCAAATACTAGGAAATATTCTCTCCAGAGCACAGTAGAATTTGGGAATCCCTAACTGAAATAATCAGTGATTACCATTAGACCACTATCTCTTGGCCAGTCATAGTTGTAATATCAGGGTTATCTTCTGGTTCTTTGTAACCAAGCACTCAAAAATCATGCATATCTTTTTTGTGATATGAATTGAAATTTGTTTCAAGAACATAGCACCTTGTCCAGCACTTTCTAGAATTCACATTTACTGCAGTCTCATCCCTAAGCTTCAGTTCCCAGGCCTGGTCTTTCTGTACAATGCCACATCCTTCCAATCCCACTACACCATCTTCCTGGATCGTGGCCTAACCCTGGCTCTCTGACTCCTGTGACTTTTCTCACTTGGGTCCTCTTATTCTCGCTTCACTCATATAATTGGGACCTCTTAGACTAGCTTCAAAAAACAAATGGATCTTTCAAATGTTGGATACCTAGCCCTTCCAGTGAGGTCTATTTCTAGAACTTAAGTTTTGCAAATATTTATTCTATTATATTCCAAGAACTATCTAGGTGTTAAGAATGTAACGGGAAACAAGGCAACAAACAGCTGTTCCCTTGTGGGGAAAATAGTCTAGTGAGAAAGCAAAATGGAAACAAGAAAAGAGAAAAATCAACTTATTAGAAGTTAACATAACTGCTACTAAAGATTAAACCAGCAGGGTGTTCTGATAGGGGAGATTGTGGGTTAGATGAGTATTGACTCAATAATGTGGTTAGGAAAGGCCTTTCTTAGGAAGTAGAATGTAAATCGGAACATGAAATTATCTGAAATATATGTGAGGAGTGAAAGAAGGACTATTGCAAAGAGAATAAAATAAGCTCTATGCATAAGAACACATGAATAGCAAAGAACTCAACACGTTCCGGGAACTGACAGGCGGCTGGTACATTGCAATGGTGGATGGAGTTAGATGAGGTTAGAAACCGGGGGAAACCCTGATCAGGTATATACCATAGTTAAAAAAATAAAAGATTATATTTCTTTTAAGTAAGGTATGAGCAGAAGTTGCTTTGGATTTAAGAAGATTTTTGTAGCTGCTTAATTAAAAATAGATTGGAAATGATAAACACAGACATAAAGCGACCCTTAGAAAGCTAGCTCTTCCACAGGCAATAAAATTTGGTTGCTTGGGCTGGGGTGATGGAAACAAGTGGAGTGCCCTATAAATATGTTTTTGTGATAAAAATTTATAAAGTTCAGCGAAGGTGAGGTAGGAAGGAAAAAAAGTGATAAATACCAAGATTTCTTACTTGAATAACCAGGTGGGATAGACTTGGGAAGTAAAATCAATAGTTCAAATTTAGACAAATGCAGTTTGAGGTGTGTGTGAAACTTCAAGGTAAAAAATGTCAGTTAACACATTTATATATGAGCTTATAGTGCAAAGGAGAGGTCTAGGTAATAGGTAGAAAGTTGAGAAATCCAGCACATTCCATGAAAATGAATGACAACCTAAGATTATGAAAAGGGAAGAAAAGAGGACCCGAGACGCATTTCCAAGTAATTGCAACATTCAAAATAAAGGAGAAACTGCTAAAGAAAATACAGATGTGGCCAGAGAAGTGGAAGAAAATTCGAGTGTCTCTGAAGCCAGACATAGATAGAGAGATGGGATCAACAGAGTGAATGCTGTTAAGAACAGAGTAAAATGACAATGCTATTAATTTCCAGTTTTGACAACCTCATTATGCCAATACTGGATCAATATTCTATTTTTTATATAACTCTGTAAATAATCCTGATTGCTTCCAGATCTCGGAGAAATTTGCATGGAGCAGAGGGAGTTACTAAGTTAAATATGTGATTATAAAGCATGACTATTGAATCTGAGAGTGTTTTTAAGCTTTGAAAGTAATATATTGGGTTGGGCAAAAGTAGGTTTATGGTTGTTTGTATGGAAAATAATACAATAATCAATAAATAATAACACAAGAATAAATGTTTGTGTATTCACAACTGTAAGCCTAATTTTGCCCTACCCTATATTCTCAAATGCTTTTGCTGAGATGCTCCCTATATTTTTTCATTACGAAAAAATTAAAATAGGGTCATATTAAAAATACTTTTTTTGTCTTAAAACAATGTTTCTACCATGTCAATTCTGGCAACTTCTCTAGATTTTGTAATGTTCATTGAATTTTGTCATATTGATTATCCCTTAACTAGAGATAGAGTCCTTTTTCACTATTTGACTTTTCCATCATGTTTTACTACCATCAGGAATAATTGTTCAAAAGAGTTGAGATTGTCATAACATCTTAGTTTTTACTTGAATTTGCTGCTTACTTATTTGTTGGGCTGGGATATCTCCCAACTGAAAATTCTATTCCTTGTTATAATAATAATTATCATTAAATCTGTTATTTGATATTGTGCATAATATCTAAGCAAAAATCATATAATCATTTCATAAAATAGACATGATCTTGAAATCCACATTATAAAATAAAAATCATATAAAATTTTAATATCTTTCAATTTAAGTTATATTTTACAAAATAAATCACAATAACAGAAAAACTTTGGTGAAATAAGGGTTAAAGAATATTCTCATCTTCAGTACAGTTCACTCTTTAAAGTATACCACTAGTTCCATTGATATTGTTATATTCTGTGTTCTTTCTATGAGCTCCACAAAGGTAGGAGTCATATCTGTTATTTTTGGCAACAGCACCATGTCTGTTACATAGAAGCCTCTCAATAAATATTTGAGAATAAGTGAGTTAGAAATTAAATGTAAAACTTCTCTAATTCTAATATTTGATTTACTACATAATTTTACACTACTTGTCTATCTGCCCCATGAAGCATGTTGTATTAAGCTATCCTTAGAAAACACAAATTTTCTTGTTAGTAAAGTCAAATGTATTTACATATGCCAAAGAAAGAAAAGAAGGAAAGAATGAAGAGAGGGAAGGAGAGAGGAATGGAAGAAGAAAACATTCTCAGAACGTACTCTCTTTCCTTCATTTTCTCAGATATTCAAAAACGTTTCCCCTGCACATGCACCAGAGTGGCTAACACCAGTGTCAGTGTGATTGTGAAGAAACTGGATCACTGACGTGTTACTGGGAATGTAAAGTGGTACAGCCATCCTGGAGAACGACTGGCTATTTCTTATAAAACTAGGTATGGTAAGTATTATATGATGCGGCAATTTCACTTTTGAGCATTTATCCCAGAAAAAATAGAAACTTATGTTTACACAAAAGTCTACACACAAACGTTCACAACAGCTGTATTCATAATAGCTAAAAACATAGAAATGGCCAGAAGTACCTCCATAAACAAATGTTTAAACAACTATGTCACATCCACACATGAAGTACTACTCAGCAATAAAAAGAAACACCCAGCCACTTGGATGAATTATCAGAGAATTATGTTCTGTTGAAAAAGACAATCCTAAAAGGTAGTATACTGTGCAATTTATATACGTAATTTAAAAAACAACAATAAAAGCGGTCTTCTCTCACTACCATTATGTGCTAGGTGGGGCTTTTAAAAACCAAGTCAAGGCATAATTCTGAATTTTTAAAAAAGAATAAAGCTTTATAGGATTCTCACTCTATTGTTCCCACTTCTTTCATTTTTATCAGCCCAACACTAATCCACGTATAGGCTTTTGTATATTGCTGATTTGGAATAACACATTACCTAGAAATTCCAAAATCTAGCAAACTACTTTCCTAAGACTAAAAATATTGAGTATGTAGGTACCAAAACGACCTTGATCTTGGCTGTATAGAGATACACTACGCGCAGAGAGTGACGGCTCTTTTCCTAAGTCTATTCTTTCTCCTCCTCTGCTCACCCTTCCCCTCCTCCTTTTTCTTTTTGTCTCCTTCTTCTCCTCCTAACTCTTCTACACCACTCCCCACTCCTTCTCCTTATTCCTCCTCTTCATCTTCTTCTTCTCCTTCAGTAGGAAAAGCACTGGTTTGTGGCTGGGCAGGAAACTATGTATGTGGATAGGTGCCTCATATAACTAAATTTTAAGCTCTAGGATGGAAATGGGAATGCTGTGTGCAAATTTGGAAATAGCCTTAAAAATAGGCTTTTAATCTTCTGTTACCTTAACTTCCTTCCTGCTGATTAGCATGCAGACATGACAGAGATGGGAGACACCACTTTGGACTAGGAGGTAAAAGCCACCTTTGGAATGACGGATTGATAAAATAGAGGGCGCTTAGGCCTGTGATGATCACAGAGTAGCCATTCCCATTCAGATTCCCTGCATTCATGTGATCTGTAAACTCTATACAAATCATTTAAGATTCTACCATTACTTACCAATCAATTTAAACCAAACAAACGCAATATGGTTCCAATCTTTTACTCTGAGTTCATTCAAAGTTAGGGATATTATATTTCTGTTGTGCATTCCAAACAAATCTAGTAAATTGTTAAGTAAAATCCTATTATGATATACATATATTGAAATGTTCTTTGTATATTGTGATTATAAAATTATCATAACAACTCTATCCTCTACAATTATAACTTAAAATACATAAATTACATACACACTTGATTTTTTATCACCTTGAAAGAAAACAAAACTTGATCTGTGCAGCAGGAAAAAATGTTAGATATGTCTTGCTATGTATCATACAATTTCCTGTTTCTTCAGGGTTTTTTTTTTTCATAAGCATAAGTATGGCATAATGCACCTAAATAGGTAATTTACTCCCCAAAGTAGAAGCTCAGCTTTTTAACAATAGAACTAAGACATGCACCTAAAGGGGTGTAACACACGATGGAACACGGACTGTGCCCTGAGAGTGGCACTGTGGGAATTTCCAGGGGGTATTTTTTTCTTTCTAACAGAAGCTGTGGGAGTTTAGGGACAGGTAAGCTCATCCCTGACAGGATGCTCTGGTCCTGGCGGAGCTGTGAGGCAGGAGCAGTCCTAGCAGAAGCAACCACAAGGGCCCTAGGGCAAAGATTAGATGAAGCTGTATAGAAGATGAATAGGAATATTTAAGCTCAGAGTGGGGGAAATGCCTAGGCATCTATTTTGAAGGGAATGGAAGACATTTAGAGAATTCCTTTAAGGGTAAAATTCTTGTGAATTTTGTGTATCTACTTAACAAGTGATTATTCATTTGGGATGGCCTCAGAAGCTGATTTTTTTTTCATTAGTATGTCCAAAAGTAGAAGATAAAGTGGTATTTGTACATAGCAGGAAGACTGGCTTTTGTTTTTGTTTTTGTTTTTGTTTTTTCCAGAAATGTTGTGACTCTGTGAAAAATCGAATAATGATCCATTAGCAGCTCCAGGAACAGTAGCAGAGGGGCTTTGCCAGACAGACACCATGGCCACCAGCAAAAAGGATCATTACCTCTGGGTCACATCACTGTGACAGCACTTTCCAGGCCATTCCATAGACAGAGCTTGGGGAGCTGAGGATGAAAAGTCAGGAAAGGGCATTCAGGAGCAGGTGAGAGGGGCAGCAGGGACTGTGGGCTGCAACTTTGGTAAAACAGACTCAGTCTCTGCGAAAGGTCCCAGAGCGGAGCTCACCAATGCAGAAGCAGCACCGCTGTCAGCCACGTGCCAGGAGTCATCTGGGGCCTGCAGGGAAGAAGTGAGTAAAGAAAGTGGGAAAAAAATGAGGAGAATAGAGAAGATGATTTTTGTGTAGTGGTAGAAAAAAAAATAAGAAAAATACTACAGTGGAAGAAAATGCTAGAAAACAAGAAACAACTGCTGAACAAGTCAAGTCTGTTCTACAGGTAAACACTTTTATTTGAGAGCTTTGAGAAGGGAAATAAGAGGCAAGAATATTAGAAGAAAAATAAAAATTACTCAAGACAACTGGAAAACAACAAGGCCATTATAAAAGATCTGAGAAATTCTAAAATACAGAAATATGATAAAAATGAATGTAGAGCAAAAGTTCAGACCATTGAAAAACAAATAATACTAAAAAAGCTTGAAGAAAAAGGGTAATGATAATAATATAAAAATTAACATCTCTATAATACTTACTGTGTGCCAAGCAGTACTCCGAGCAACTCATGCATGCTAACATATTCACTCTTATAATACAATTATCCTAGAAAGTGGACACTCTCCACATTTAATACATGGAAAAACTGAGAAACAGAAAAGGTGTAAATAAAGGCTGTGTTTCCAAACCAGGAAGTCTAGCTCCATTATATTCTTAAACATTAAGAATAGTGATGGAAGAAAACTTGACTTTGGGTTAGAAATACACAATGCAATATACAGACAAAGTATCATACAAATATACACTTGAAATTTACACAATTTTATTAACAAATGTCACCCCAATATATTTAATTTGAGAAAACAGAAAAAGGAAAGAAAAGAATACTCCATAGCAAAACAAACAAAAAAACAAACAAGCAAAAGAACACTGCTTCTTACCACAATGAGATATCACTTCACACTTAATAGGATGGCCTTTATAAAATAACAACAATAACAGAAAGTAAAAGTAAAGTTTGGAGAGGATTTTGCATTGCTGGCAGGAATGTAAATGGTGCAGCCATTGTGGAGAACAGTATGGCAGTTCCTGAAATAATTAAACACAGAATTCCCATCATAGGACTCAGTGATTCCATTTCTGGGTCCAGGTCCAAAAGTTGAAAGTGTGGGCTCAAAAAGGTACTGCACACCAATGTCCACAGCAAAATTATTCTTAACAGCCAAATATAGAAACAACCCAAGTATCCAACACCCAATGAAAGGGAGGAAATTCTAATGTGTGCTACAAATGGATAAAACTTGATGACATGTTGCTAATTGAAATAATCCCATTACAAAAGGAAAAAATATGTATTGTACGATGCCATTTATATGTTACCTAGAACAGTTAAATTCACAGACAGAAAACAAAGGTTGTTGTCAGTGCTGGGGAGGAGGAGAGATGAGGAATTGGTGTCTAACAGGTAGAAAGTTTCAGTTTGACAAGATGGAACACATTCTGAAGAGGGATGGTGGTGGTGTTTCACAACCATGTGAATGTACTTAATGTCAGAACTGTGCATTTAAAATGGTTAATTTTGTTATATATATTCGACCACAATTTTTAAAAAAATGAATATTGCCGTTCTCTGTATTGAATTGAGTGCTGTAGAAACTTAAAGACTAAAAGGAGAAAAAATAAGGACTAAAGAGAACAGACAAATGAGGAGGCCCAAAAAGAACAAATGTGGGTTATGTGTATATATGAGGATCATATATATATTGTTTTCCATTTCATTTTTAGTCTGTTACTAGGTTATGAAATAACAAATACTGAATGAATGATTTTTAGAGTGAACTGGGCAAAAATTAGAATAAATGTGTGTAAAAACTTTTGAATAATGGCACTATTGTTATTTTCCATTTTATATAAAGACTTTTACAAACCTAATAACAATTTCATCTTTTGATTGAATGACCTAATTTCCTTTAGAGAAATTTCTCAGCAACCATTGAAAGGCCCACATATTCATTACCTGCCCAAATCTCTAAAACCTACTCAGGGCTCTTTCCACCTGATTCCCTCTGTTTTAGCAGCTTGGACTTCTTTTAGTAGGTCAAACACAGCAGGTTCTGTCCTGCCTTGGAATATTTGGAGGTTTTTTTAATTCCTTTCCTTCACAGAACTGGGTCTTTCTGATCTTCCACATCTGGATTTAAAGGTCACCTCAGTGAGGTGTTCCCAGATTTCTCTAACTGTGAATTCCCCTGAGATCTGTCCTGCTACCCCAATTATTTTCTATTACCTCATTATAATACCTTCATACTTATTTGTTTGCTTGCTTGTTTACCATTGTTCTTCCCCACCCAGCTGTGAGATCCTAAATGGCCCTGAAACCATACAGTCTGTGCAGAAAGTACCCAGCCATGTAATATGAAAAATAGAGACATTTGTTGAAGAAGATAAAAGATACATTGTACACAGGATAATGATGCCTCAGTCCCCTTCAAAGCAGGCACTTTGGGACCTCATACAGTTCTCCCAATCGTCATCAGCTGCCCCATCATATTTTCCTGAATCTCATCAATGATTTGAAATCTCTTCCCTTTCAAAAGTGATTTTAGTTTTGGGAAAAGCCAGAAGTCACAGGGCTCCAAATCTGGGCTGTAGTGGGGCTGAGTCACCTGGGTGATTTGATGTTTCACCAAAAACCTCTGCACAAAATGTGATGTGTGAGCAGTTGCATGGTCATGATGAAGGTGACAATCACCAGTGGCCCATAACTGCAGCTTTTGTTTTGTTTTGTTTTGTTTTATTGCATCTATCCACTGATAAAGAACATTAAGGTGGTACTCTTTATTAATTGTTTGGCCTAGAGGGGTATAATGGACAATACCAGCCCAATCAAAAAACATAATTAACATGGTCTTGATCTTGCTGTGACTTTGCAGCACCTTCTCCAGGAGTGGAGAACCAGGAGACTTCCATTAGGATGAATGAGCCTTCATTTCCAGACCATAGCTGTAGACCCATGATTCATCTCTGCTTATGACCTCCTTGAAAAAATCCTGTTCATTGGTAACATTTTGAATCAAGTCATTAGCAACTGCAGTATGATGTTCCTTCTGCTCTGGTAGCAGAAGCTGTGGATGAATTTTACCATGACACGTTTCATGCCAAAATCCTGTGTCAAAATCTCAGACACAGTAGTTTTGGGAATCTGCGGATCAGCTTCTAGTTCTCCCACTGTCAGTTGCCAATCTTTGCTGATTGCAGCCCGTACAAATTCAACATTCTCAGGTGTTCTACTTGCTGCAGGCCTTCCAGAATGTGCACCGATTTCAACGGATTCTTGACCATCTTAGAAGCTTTTATTTGTGCCGCACTCATGGTGTCGTCTCAGAAACTCTTCTGAATCATCCAAATAGTTTCCACAAAGGAACGTTCAAGCTTAATGCAATATGCGATGCAGATTTGTTGCTATATTCACTCATTTTGAATGTGACAGCCACACAGTACACAAGCGCACTCAACAGTGTCCACCACCCCCACTGACCAGAACTGTGAAGTCTTTGTTGCTCAGGCATGAACAGTCTGCTGTCTTTGGCTGCCAGGTTACAGTATTGTCACACAGAACATTCTCATTATACATTGGTTGGACTTCTTCCAGACACACTGCATAAACTGGTGTAAAAGGAACCCTCCTGAAATAGATGTTCCTAAGTAAATATAAGAGACATTTGCCATCTATCTTTCAGTCATCTCCACACTCTCATTAGGTATCACTGAGCACTTAGTAATAACAACACCACATTTTCAGTAATTCTATAATCACCACATATCATATTCATTAAATTTTATTTTCATCCTCTTTTATCAACAAATTTGGGGAATAATACACTATAAAGCAATGGAAACCTATGTAGTATTTTTCCTCCAAATTTGAACATGTAACAGATGTAAGAAAAGCAAGATAAACTGTTCTAATATGTTTTTATACTTCCCCCACAACTTGGTTCTTATAACTAAAAATTTGGAGTATCTCTATTGATTTTTAACACTTCATTCTTGCTTTTATATTTGTTTATGATGCAAGAAATTAGGATTGTTGAGAAAAGACAAATCTTACTGGTATGATTTCAACTGTTTTGATATTTGACTGTAGAAAAAATTCAATTTCCTGTTTTAGAAATATTTCCCTCCAAAAGCTTGAAAAATTGGTTAATATAGGTATCTTTAACTAGGAAGGAAATTTAAAAAGTAAATTTTACTTAAATTTGATTTTCTCATTTATTTCCTCCCCTTTAAGTCTCAGAAAACATGAGGTGGGTGGACATGGCCCTTGCCCCTCCCATCACTGAGGGCTGGTTGGGTGGCCACTGGCCAGAAGGAATGTGTATTGTTTCGGAATCTGATTGTAACTCCCTCCTTATCTTCTTTTGGGAGCGGCTTCTTGTCCTTTGAGTGCTGCTTGACCCTTTCACACACTGAGGTAATGGGCTTTAGCGTCACACATAGGACATGTGCCTCCTTTTTCTGCGACCCCTTATAACAAGTCTGAGACTGGAGGAGGTGTGTTCTCCCTCGCACCGACCCACCACCATCAGTGCCCTGCCCTGTAATGTGAGTAATGAATGGCATGTCCCTGTCTGTTAGTCCTCCAGGTGTTTGTTTATTGTTTGTTTTTTGTTTTTGGAATATTATGAACACTTAGGCAGCTCCCCAGTTTGGGTTTGGTGCTCCTGTGCCACAACATGTTAAAAGAAAATTTCATTGAAAACAAAAGTACTTTTCAATAAGTTGGCATATTTGCCAAGCATGAATCACCTGCTTTATTTAATATTAAAGGTTTGAGACAATAATCTAATCATCTTCAAAATGCTTCCCTCTCATTTTCATAGTTTGGCTTCCTTTTATAAAGTCATAGTAAGTGTTCTGATGTTAGAGTATTCAATATTTTAGTATTTAAAAATGCAGTTTCACAGGAAAATTCAAAAAGCTCTAAAAGAACAAAGGGTAAATAACAAATATAAGTTCAGTCTAGAACTTTCATTCTTTTACTGCTCGGTGTAATAGACTTAAATCACGTCACATATGGAAATGCACATTTGGAGGCCAGTGAGCTGTGAACTCTCCCCATGCATCACTGTTACTGCTGCACCTGGACAAAATGCCTTTGTGATGATGCACTGCAATTGCCCTGCAAAGTGTTAAATAGCCTTTGGAATCTCTCGTTCTGTACTCAGATGTGATCTCCACTGTGTACTATGGCACTGTTTTTCAGAGGCTTTCCAGACTTTGATTTACTATCAACTGGTTTAATTTTAAATATTGCTCATAGAAAGACCCATTTATGCATCTGCATTTATAAAGCAATACTACTTTTGACTTTGTGCTTTTATCTAGAGTGCACCTTTTACCTAGAATACAGCATACATTGATTATAAAAGTATATTTAGATTTAGTTTACAGAAAAATAACAGAAAAGACCTTCAGACATTTTATAAAAACAGGCATGGAAAGAAGATACAAGGCCCTGAAACGATGTAATTTATTTGTCCTTGTTAATTAAGCACATAACTGAAATTCACACAGTGATTAATATGTGCCAGCTACTTTTCTAAGCATTTCACATAACTGCTGATCTTCATTACAATCCAATGAGGGAAGTGTTATTAATGTGGACCAAAAAGAGCCCACATACTAAACCTGACAAGGTAAGGGAAGGCCTGCCTGGTAGCCTTTTGCAAACTCAGATTCAAAGTAACCATATAGGATGGTCTGAAATTCAAAACTTTGTAACAAAAAGCAGGTCACAGCAGGCAGGCATGTCTGGGGTGCTATCTTTCTCAACTGAGCCTCTCTATTGTCTTTTTATATCTATGGTAACATATCTTTGGAATGTCAGGGTAATTTCCTTTTTCCAGACTCCTCAGGGCACAATCTCCCACCAGAGCAGACCGCAGAGCCGTTCCTTGTTAATGCATCATGTTCATTGTTAACTGTTAACTATCCCATACCCACCCACCCCAAGTAAAAGAAGTATGTGCCTATTTTACTTTTTACCCAGTACCTGAAATTGCTGCCCCACCCAAATCTGCTTTGCTTTCTCCCACCTCCCAAATCTATTACCGGCAAATTTCATGTAACCCCTATATGCCTCCTCCTTCCATTGTTATATATAAAATGAGGTTCAAAACTGGTGCATTTTCTCAATCCATTGAGATCTTGTGTCTTAGCAACTATCACCAGTTTGGCTCAAAAAATTCATAAAAATTCTTACAGGTTTGGATGTTTCTTATGTTGACATTATTATCCCCATTTTATAGATGAAGAAACTGAAATAACTCGTTCATATTAATTAAGCAGCAGAGCTAAGATTTGAATACAGAAGTCTCCAGCTCCAGAGTTAGTGTTGCTAACTGTAAATTCAAACATATTCTAACTGATATCTTTTATCTCAGAATATTTAACCCCTAGTCAAATTCTCCCTGTTAAAAGGTCTCTACTTCAAGGGCACATCAAAGCAAAGGACCTCCTGTGCTTGGCCTGCATAGATGTGCATAATGTGGCTGGCAGCAGGGAGACAGCCCTCCCAGACACTAGAGTATGCGGAAAATATGTGGTGCCGCAGGGGTCACAGTCTGCTGGGTCTCACCATTTGCCTATCTGATTAGAATGTGTGTAACTGTCCCTTGAGTGTGAGGAAGAAAAGGAGCCACTGTGTTGCAACCAGTCAAGGCTGGGCAGATCCACTCTTGCCTCCAGGAGATGGAAGAAAATGCACGGAGCCATGGGGAAGCTTGACGTGCCTTTAATCACAGGCCGGTGAGCTACACATGCCACAAGCTGGGTATCTAACTAGTGGGAAGTCCCTACCTGTTTAAGTACTAGAGGGGAACAAAGCCGGAAAACTGCCAAAACCTTACATAACATAACATAGTTCTGTGCATGCCAGCCCACTTCATGTTACGGGAGCGGTTTATCGGTCCCAGGCTCAAGGCTCTGAGAACACTGGTTATCAGGCCCCTCCAAGGCTGGGGGAACACTGCTTCCCTCAGCTACCCAGACACCTGGGTGAGGAAGCCAGACTGCCTCCACTTACCCTACTGCTATGTATCTACCTGACAAGCCCAGGAGAGGCCTGTGAGGCAGCCTTATAAACTCAGACCTAAAGTAACCACAAAGGATGGTCTAAAATTAAAATGTATTAACTAACAGCAGTTCATGTTGGATAGTCATGTCCTAGGCCAATATTTTTCCCTACACGGAGATCAATCTTATCTTAACTAAGGTTGTTTGTTGTCTTTCTGCATCTATGATAACATACCTTTGGAATGTCAAGCTAACATCCCTTTTTCCCCAAAGGCCTTGGGCACTAGCTGAGACCACAAATCCCCTCATTGTTATTGTTATCCTGTTAATTGTTGACTGTTAACTATCCCTTACCCACCTAAGTAAAAGGAGTATGCATCTATCATTTTACCTTTCATTCAATCCCAGAAGTTTCCCGCTTTGCTTTTTTCCACCTCCCTAATCTATCACCAGTGGACTCCATGTAACCCCCTTATGGTTCCTCCTTTGATCGTATGTATAAAATAACGTGTTCAACTGCCATTCTCTGAAGCATTTCTCAATCTGTTGAGATACTGCTTCCTGGCAATTGCCTTCAGTTTGGCTCAAACAAATTCACCAAAAATTCTCTACAGGTTCAAATGTTTCTTACGTGGACAAGTGGAAGTGAAGAGGCCTGTTTCATTATGCTACATACCTTTCTAACAGTAAATTCTTTCCATGAGGTGCTGTAACAGGATACAGCCAGGGCCCCCTCAAAGGAAGGATTTGAAGTGGGGCCCAGAGCTCAGGGTGTCCAGGAAATATAAAAATATAGGATAGCCCCACCCCCACAAGTCTGGACCAGGGGATGGGACACGTAGAGCAGGGCCTTGGAGAGTTATTTTGCATATCGACAGCTGGCCAGCTTCATACCTGATATGCAAAAACTGTTTTTTTGCATACACATAGCAGGCTAGCTAGGGAGACGGGTGTAACTTTAACCTATGCGGTACATGGGAGGCAGCTCCTCTTACAGCGCCTGCAAGAGAACTTGGAGATGGTTTGCTCCGCTCCATAGGTTCACGCCTGCCTGGACTAATTATGTATAGCCGCTGAGAATGGCTAAAAATACAGGAGTGATGGCAGGTGTGGCCGATTGTGGGAGGAGTTAGAAATGGGGTTGCAGGGGAAGATTTAAGCTGGGATTTAAACCTAAGCGGAGCAGCCACATGGGTTCTAACCACACAGTTTGGGAGGTTTGAACTATGTGTCTTAGGAAACAGGAACCCAAGATAGCAGTCATGCCAAGCTCTCTCTCAGTGGTTCGGAAGAATGCAGGAGAGAAAATGCAGGACAATGAGAGAGGACAACGGGAGATCTTGTGTGGAAGGAAAGGGGTGAAAGGACGTTTGCTGGTGGGCCATAAGGAGATACCACGTGGGTCTGGACTGAAAACTGGAGATCTCAGCAACAGTTTATGGTTCTGGGGGCCGTGGAAAACCTGCCCAGCCGAGCACAGACTACTGAGAGGAGCCGGGAGAACTGTGCTGCGGACTTCTGTTCCTTTTCTTCTGGAGGACAGTACTTCTGACTGGCATGTTCTGAGACTGGCCTGACTGTGCAAAGGTGGGGGAAGGCAGGACTGTGTGTGTTTATGGGTGTTTTAAGGGACTTCGGGATTTTAATGGCAACATTTTGTCATTACCCTAAACCTGTATAACTTTTGAATAAATCCTTTCCTTTTTACCAAACTTGTCTATTAAGAGACATAATTCCTAACACCTGGCAGTGGGCAAAGAATCTACAGTGACAAAGAGACCCCATATCTGGACCCCCCACCCCAAACCATGGGTTCATTCTGTAACAGTGCTACAGAGCTGCAATCGCAAATACAGTTCATGAGGCAGTAGTTGAATATTTTTTTAAAAAATTATGTACTCAAATCTCTTAAAATGTGCCTGGTACCATGTTGTTACTTAAAAAGAGGATTCAATGAAGTACAGTAGTTTGAATCTCATTTCATAGACAAAAGTATACAAGCAACCTATATTTACCTATTTTAAAAATCAAATTAAACTCAATATTTGAGGTACCTGTCTTACTAGTTTGGCAGGGAATTCAATATAAACCATTACCAGGATCTCTCTACTGCTTATCTGTAATCCCAGGTTGCATAAGAAGTTCAGTGAAAGGTGTAATGATTATTGCCCATGCTCCACCCATCTTGGCAACTGCGGACACCCTCATTGTCCTGGATCATTTAATCCCCACTCTGGCCTTGTGCCAAGTTTAATCCTCACTCTGGCCTTTGGGCCACAGGACTTTCTGTTTTTCTAATGTGTAAGGCTCTGGCACCTGGGACTTAGGGTTGTGCCATGAAGCCATTGCTCATGGTTTTGCCATGTGTCTTTAGTGATGCCATGGAGTGAGGGCATCCTTGTTATGCCCAGGACTTGCTGATTTCGGCACTGGTTCCTCATCTGGAGGAATTTCTTATTTATATTTCTGTTCAAAACTCTCTCTTTCCCTTTTATGACATTTGCACCCTTTCTTTAATAACCTTAGTCCTTCACAAAGAGATAAAGAGCAGCAAAATGAATCACTTACAGAATCTTCTGCTTTGGGCCCGGAAAGAAGTTATCAGAGAGGCTCTGGTTACTTGCCTGAATAAGAAGAAGCAAACACTGCAGAAAATTAAAAATGAAATAAAACTTCAATACATTATTCTGTCACCAAAATTAAACACATTTCTTCCCTGAAGTACTTCTCAGAGTATTTAACCTCTGCTTATGTATCATTAATCTAAGCAAGGTGGGTATTATGTAGTATTTTTCAAACATCCTTTTCTACAAAAATTTTCTTCTCTGAAGAGCATCTTTCAAGAACAAGTTTAGAAAATGTTTCTCTTGAAAAACGTTCTCACTGTCTGAACCTCAAACATTCTCGACATTTGGGTTTCCTATATTTCACAGTTTCTCACTGTCTGGTCTCCCAGAAAGGATAGCTTGTTATGTGATGCCTTATTTGATGGCATATATATATATATATATATATATATATATATATAAAATTTAATTTTAAAAGGAGTTGGAAATGTTATAAAGAAAGTTAATGTGCACTCTTTGAATTTCCTTCAGAGGTAATAATGTACTTTCCTCTAAAGTCTGCTCTACCAGAAGGTGGGCTCTGTGCCTTTTCAAGACGAACAAAGCAACAGGAGACAGGAGACGCACATTTAATGATTCTGCCCTTCTTCAGCTACGAGATGATAAAACTGAATGCAGGCAAGTTCCTTATTTTGAATCACTGGATGTATTGGGAGATAAACGAAAGGGAAGAGAGAAACATTTCTTTTTCAATACTTCAAGGAAAATAAAACCCAAAAAGAAGGGCACAGAAGACTCAATGATATATTGAAATGTTGGATAATTCATTGTCTAAAAATGCTGTCTCTTGTGCTTTCTGACTTGAATTCAGAAATATATATTTTTGTTTCCTTTTAATGGGAATATTGTTTTAAAAACAGAATAATTATAAGAAGTATCTGTAGTATGACTGGTCAATTATTAAGTTTTGGTCAATTATTTAAAAAAGAAAGAAAAGATAAAAATATCACTTATCAAGTGAGTGATGTTTTGGTCAGACACTGAATGAATTGTTTGTTGGGCCTGACAACCTCTTTAGAAACAGGTGAAGCACAATGATGGTCAGAGAGATAACTGGTTTGCCCTTTGTGTATCTCACAGTCTCATTCAAGGCAGACAGAGTTTATAAAAGAGAAAATAAATGATTCTAGAGTACACAGTAGTATGGGAATATAAAGCATAGTGCAGGTTAAAAAAATAGGATCTGACCTTAGTTGGGGAGCGGGGGAAGCTCAGCCAAGATTGAGTAAGAAAAGGGGAAGTAGAAGACAGGGACAGTACTCCATACCAATGTTGAAGGAAAAAGCCAGACCTCACATGCGTGGCAGAAAACATAGAGAGCATGCTCATTCCTATTTGTATTCAATTTGTTTTGGCAAAGATAGGTAAAATTAAGAGTTCCTGGTCCATAGATTTTATGCATTCATACTGTTGTCTGCAACTCTGCCGCCCATCTTCATTTTAAAGTCATCAGCAAGTTTTAAGTTTTCTTTGTTTTTAAATGTGAAGGACAGGTAAAATAAAATATCATAGATTATTAAACTTGTTTTTATAGAGGAAAATTAGATATTTTTTTTATTTTCAGTTTTCCTATCACTGCATTTTTCCCTTCCTTTCATCCAAATCTATACTGACAAAATGGCATTTGAGCACAGTATGAGTGGAGGTGGTATGTGACTAAATCAAACAGCAGTTTTGCTTAATCATAATCCTATCAAATGCTTCACCTTTGTACTCTAGGTTCCTAGACATCTATCTAATAGCACCGAAGTCTCAGTGCCCCAACCACCGTGAGCTCCCAGGAAATAGCTTTCCTGGTCTTCTCTATCATCAATCAACACAGGTCTACAGTGTGAAACCACTCAGACTTTCTAAAGCTTGACCAAGAAGCTTTTCAAGCCCTTTGTGTTTCAAGTTTCTTCATTATTATTCATTCCTTCCTTTGTGGTAGCTGCTTCTACTGACTCTGGATTTGGGGATGTTAGCCTTCCAATTTAGACTGTGGAATAGGATGCGATCTTCCCAAACCATCCCCCCAGCCCCCCAGGCTGGTCCTGCAAACAGGCTCACAGACCCTGCCATACATCATTGTTCCTCGCATCATTTGCCACAATATCTACAATTTTTATTTAATGTGATTCCCTTATTTTTTCTGTTGTCCTCATGAGAATATAAGTTTGGTGAGATCAGGAACTTGATCTGCTTTGTTTTTCTCTAAATCTCTAGAATTTGGCAGATAGTAAGTACACAATAAATTTTTGTTCCATAAATTAATAAAGGCAAGGATATTTATCTCTCCTCATTTATCCTAGTATTTAATATACTATACATCTTTCCTAAAAGTTTAAGTCAGATTTCAAGTGTACTGATGAAAATTACTACCACAAAACAAATAGAAGTAAAAATAAATATAGGAAACTTAAAAATGCTCCTAAATTTTATAAAGTTGTAACAATTGTGTGTGTGTTTTTTTTCTTTTCTTTTTCTAAATACATAACTCAAGTATCTGCAGATCACGCTTTATGAAATTGAGGCTCACTTGTCTTTTATACTTTACCTTCAGGGACTTCTTTCCTTTTTTTCTTTCTCAGAATTTAATTAAGGAAGTGCAATTTGGATCTTTAAACTTAAATGTGCAATCAGCATTACTTCCTGTCTTAACTTCATTTCCCAGCGCAGTGCACACATACAGAGCTGTCCCTTTCCTTATTCTCCGAGAAAATCAGTGTCAAGTCTTCCTCTAGGGCTGTTTCCTCCCTCCTCACGTGACCAACGTAGGGGTGTCTTGGTGTCACCATGTTGTTGTGAAAGTTCCATGAGTCCCATGGGGTGTTTAGAAAATCATCTCAAGGATCTGAGATGTTTGCTTCTAGCAATGTATTGGAGAGAAATAATGGCTCTATCAGTCCCATCTCATCAATATTTAGTCACTGGATTTATTTGTCATGTAACAGCCCAAGGCATTATTGCTGTCAGAATAACAGGAAAGTAATATTGTATTGAATTGAATTAACTGGGAAAACTTTCCTCATTACTACCAGTAGTAAATCCCTCTTCTTAACCTGGTTTTCATTTATATCAGATCCTGGTTCCTAAGGTGCTAGTGAACAAAAATGACCAAATCATCATTTCCATATTGAAACAGTGTGAGTTGTGCTGAGGATGTTGACAATATGAGCAAGATTCACTCAACTAGGAGTCTAAGTATATTTTCTTTAATTTCCTCAGATAATTAACCTGATAGAATACAGCAAGGTTGGCATATCCTCCTTTAACAATTTCCTGATCTCTGGGAAAATTTGAAATAGAAGAAATTTTTACATCTACTTATATTAGTGAATATAAAGTACCTAAAACAATATTAATTTGGTTATTGACATAGTTTAAGTTCACAATTCTCTAAAAGAATTTGTAACCTAAGCAAACAATATTGGAAAATATGTAGTAATCTTAAATATACTTATGCTTCCATGACCCTGGGTCTTTCTAATACCTTTCCTGTGATTCATGCTTTTTACTGTACTCATGAGACTATTCTCTTCAGAATTCCCACCATAAATTCTTGGGTCGACTGCCTCAGTTGTGTGTGAATGGGCATCATTCCCTTTCAATCTGTGACTCACCTTCTTAATTCTGTAAGACATAAAACATAAATGAGTTTTTATTTTTATTGACTGTTTTCTTTTCCTTTCTTCATTCCTGTAAATCTCTGATACTTGTTGGCATACTGTTTCCAGTCTCTACTGGTGGCCATTTCACATAACTAACCTTTTCATTCCGGGATACCCTATGAGAATGCACTAGTATGATGGGCTTCTATTTAAGTTTGGCTTACTTGTTTTTGCTATTTCAGTGATGTGGATTATTTTCTTTGTATGGCTTGTTCTTGATAGTTCCTAATGAGATGAAATTTTGTGCCAGTAATTAAAGGTGAATTTTCTGTTAGCAACTCCACTAATAGTGAAGTTTTTTAGTTTATTAGCCCAGTTAACAATACTTTGGGGGAAACATTAGACAATGAGTTACATTTGTACACATCTTGTAATAGCTTTTTTCTCATTACTTCTCGCTATCACCAAATAACAAAGAATCCTAGGTTTATAATTATAGAAGTGTGTTCAACATATTGTCATGTACCTAAATAATTTGCATTTGCTGTTTTGAGATTTGAATTGTAGAAAACGTAATGCTGAAATTAGATGGTCAAGAATCATTGGTAATTAATATTGTTTATTAGATATGAAATCTTATACAGAGAACAGTATGTAAAGTGCAGCATAGAGACTATAGTCAATAATATTGTTAATAACTATGTGTGGTGCCAGGTGGGTACTGGGAATATCAGGGGGAATACTTTGTGAAATATATGATTTTCTGACCACTGCTGTACAATTGAAACTAATACAAAATCATGTTAAATGTAAACTGTAATATAAAAACTAAATAACTAGGAAATAATAGAATGTAAAAAAATAAAATCTTTTAGTATTTACTCTAATGATACCTCAGGAAAAATTTTAAACCTTTAATTGGTACATAAATATTTATATTATATATTTAAGTAAATTTGTGGATTTAAGAAAATATACAATTAAAATGTCTTAATTATTTCCCTAAAGTATTTGAATAAATAAGTTATGAGAATGCAGTTAAACACAAGTCATTTATAGAGTAGAAATAATTTTTGTCCCTGCTTTGTTATTCAAATTTATTTTAAAAATTATGCACATTGAAAAATAACCTAAATTTTAAAACATTAAAATGCTATCTCATTTCACTCACTTTTTAAATCGTGTTCTGCATTGTTTATTCAGGACAGCAGAGCGTTACAATAGTACCTGTAAATTCTTTTACATCAGATGAATTATATCTTAGATCTAAATTTCTTACTCTTGGCTCAGATGGATTCAGGTATTTTGAGAGAGAATTTGGCTTGTATAAACTGAGGGAAAGTTACAATAGTTATAGCTATAAACATGAATTTTCATATAGAACAAATTAAAATACTTAGTTTTTCAGACGGTTACTATTTCATAGTCATAACCATGGTCTCCCCCTGCCCCAAAAAGAGAAATCTTGTACATCCTTGAGATGCTTACTACCTTGAGGGAAATAGTGAAAAGGTATGTCTTTGTTCCTAAGGTGTTTGACAAAATTATGTTATTCTGATAATTTTTATGGTAAAATCTCCCTCCATTAGTTAGTGGTCATTGTCCCACTTAATCTACTAAAACAGTAGTTTTCAAACATTTTTGGTCATGTACCATCTAAAAGAGTTTTAAAAAATGTTATAGTGTTTCATAACTTTTTGTGTTATCTAACAGTTTACATTTCAATAATTTCTAGGATAAAATTTTCTGAGAGTTATATGTCTGTGCATTAAATATATTTCATCAAAGCCTTTATGACACAAATTTAGCATATCCAATTTAAGGAAAATATCTGGCAATTTTTAGTCTTTGATATACAAAGCAACCAAATGGCACTATTCTGTCTGAAAATGCGTGCCTTTATTTTAACATTTGAATTTATGTGCTAATATGTATTACTAAGAAAACAATCTTTCCTTTTGAATGCTAATTCTAAGACAGAGAGAAATTGCTTATGTATATAAATAGAATGTCATCCTAAGTTTTGGAGCATGTACGAAATTTGGTGCTTACTCTTTCAAATTTTTTTAGAAGTCCTACTTGCTTTGCTCACACCAAACTCACCTCAGTGGCAATGTACTCTAAACAGCCTTGTTTGGTTCCCTGGAACTAGTTAGAAAAAATACTCTGCCTACAGTGAGTGTAGAAAATAGATGATAGTGAAGACAGGACCATAGCTAGAAAAATAGTTGCTGCAACAGTGCTGTACATGAAAGACACAATGCTCTAGACTTGAATAGGGCAGTAAAAATGGAAAGGCATGAACATACTTCAGAGACGTATACTAAGAATGATCAACGGAATGTATTGATTGCTTGGATGAGTCAAATTTAGCTCCCAGAGTTCTGGCTTGAGAAACTGAATGGTTAGTGGCAAGAAATAGACTACTAATAGTGCAAAAGTTCAGTCATACCCACCTCCCACACTCTTCAGTAAAATTAACCACTGTTCTGGGCCTCAACTTTATAAATTTTCCTGTTTTCTTGTTGCTGTTTTTTTTAACTTGATATTGTGGGAACTCACTTGGAACCTCAGAGTTAGTATAAATATTATTTTAAGCTGAAAACATTTGAGATTCAACAGATACAGGAAGTTCTCTTCTTGGAGCTTCCCTTATCTGAGTAAATGCAGAAACTTCTGAGAAATGAAGCTATTATAAATCCTCTCTCCTGGAAAGGTTCAGGGCCATGAAAAATATCAAAACCACCTGCATAAACAAACACTCTCACAAACTTCCTTATCTCCCATTAGTTTTCCTAAAAACCCATTTGTCTTTCTTAAAGAGTCCTATTTGTTGTTCCCATGAAAGACTTGTCTTTCCCCTTGCTATTCTCTACTAAGTTAGGTATATAAACCTCTAATTTAAACCATTCAGTGAACTAGCTACTTCTCCTCTTAGCTCCTTTGCGCATATGAAGAAATCTTTCTTGTTTATATGCGTTTTGTCAATTTAACTTCCAATCCTCAGGAACTGAATCTAAGAGAGTAGAGAAAATTTTCTCCTCCCCAACTATAAATAGATTTATATATCATGTTCTTTTATGTTCCTGGAATTTTGTTTCAAAAATATATTTGTGTGATTATTTTCATTGCTGAATAATATTTCTTTGTGTGCAATTATAATTTATCCATTCTGTTATTGAAACAATTTGGGGTTGTTTCATTTATGCATTAATGTATCATATGTATGACATACATTTATTGAGTACCAATTTAGTATCTGACATTGTCCTAAATAGAGAAAAAATATAGATAACACAATTTATACCCTCAGGAGATTTGCACTCTAATGGCATTAATAAAAGATGGACATATGTAACCAATACAAGTGATAAGAGATTCTATGAGTAAGATAGAGTATACTGGGGCAAAGAATATAATCAATTCTCCTCAGAAAATGAAGTCAAGGAATAACCGAAGAGCAGGAGATCTGGAAGCCAGAGCAGGTAGAGGGTACAAGGAACAGCGTGTATAAATAAATTTTGGAAAGAAAAAATATGACAGATTTTGAAACCATAATTCCAAATGCATATTATTTTTTTAAAGTGTGATTATAGGGATAAGTGATTATTTTGAAAATGAAGGCTAGGATTAAATAATGAAGTTATATTTATTTTCTAATCAGGTTTTTGTTTTGGAAATGATTCTTGTCACTATAGGTAGAAACGATGGACACAAGGGGAAAACAAAGAAAACAAATGAAAAAGATCCTTGAAAAGATGAGTGTGAAAGCAGATGAGAGGCATTAGGGTGTGGAGAGAACAGGCTTTGGCTCCCAACTGATGAAGAACTCTAAGGCGGCACTTCAATTTCTTAGCTAATGTTAATCTCAATACCCTGTCTGAGGAGAAAAGTAAAATACAGACACACACAGACAGAGTTCAGATTGGTACTTATTGAGTTTGAGTTGACAGAATTATCTAGTAAGCAGTTTTTCATAGAGCTTGGAAATTTAAATTACCATGTTTAGTGGATTCTATGGCAGGAATGAAATAAAAAAAAAACGTGAAAAAGAAAATGAGAGAAAAGTTAAAGGTTGGTTCTGGGAAATATGAGAATCTAAGGCAAAGAAAAATAAGGATCACATGCGTTCCTTTAAGTGTGTATTTTTCATAGTCTATTTTAGTTTTATTTCATCATTATCTATCATAGATTGTGCAATTTTATAAAACAAAGCTATGAACAATAATTATTTCCATAATATACTTAGCACCACACTATATACAGGGTGGGGCAAAAGAAGGTTTACAGTTGGACTCCATGAAATATGGAGTTCATTCTTATAGTATTATTTATTAATTATTATTTCCATATGTATACTGTAAACCTCCTTTTGCCCCACCCTGCAGTATACATGTGCAACCTATAAGTATTCTCATAGACAATCTTTTTTTTTTTTCCTTTCTGACAGTAGATGAAAAGGTGTGAGTCAACCATTCTCCACACCTTCTGGAAAATTATCGATTATCAGTTCTTGAAAAATTATGATGAGGCAACTCTTTTGTTTTAAAATTTTATTCTTCATTTATCATTCTTACTGTAGATAACCAAACTAATTTATGTCTATGTTTTTTGTGTGTGCATTTTTGCAAAATGAATAATAATTAAATTAAGTGATTTATCTATCAATGCCATTTTCAAAATTTATCCATGTTGTCATTTGGATATCTAGTTCATTAATTCTTCTGCTAAATAGTACATTAAAATATACATTCACCATAGTTTCCTACCTATTTCCCATGTTATGGACACCTTTCAACTATCTACTACCTCAGAGGAACCACATGCTCTGTGAATTTTTGGATTATGGGATAGACCTGCACTTCATTACAGCTAAATATTACCACGCTGCTTTCCAGAAGCTCAACTATAAGCTTGCCCAGAATATTAAAGAAGTAGTGAAACAAGGTATCCTCTTCAAAAAAAATACACAGCAGAGTATCAAAATGAATATGTACTTAAAGCAATAAAAGAAATCATAACAGACTTTAATCTGGGAATATTTGACAATAAAAATATGAAATCTAGAAAAAACTTTTATTACTTGATCACCTACCATCTTCATAAAATACTCCTTTCCTAAATTTTAACACATTACTCTTCAATTTCTTCTTTCTCTGGAACAACTGGAAATACCATTTTCTGTAGCTGATGGTAACATCACTTAGCCTTCCTTTATTATGGTTGTGAAATGATAGCTGAGAAGCATCAAGTATAAATGTAAAAAAATCTTTTAATACTGGTACAGAATGTTCTCTGAAGTTTGGGTTACTTCTATTTTATGTAATTCTTATAAAAAATAAAAAACACACATGACATGTTTATGATGGTAAAAGCTGCATTATAATGAGTATTTTTTTTTATGGGAGAAAAACTCTTTGATAAAATGTCAACGATAATAGAGTTCTCAATTATTTTACACGTTTAATGATCGGAATAATTTTTTGTAGACCTGCTTCTGGCTCATGACTTTAAACTTTTGTTTCTTCTTTACCAACTCATACTGTCAGTGCTTCATGCTATAGGACACATTTACACTGTGGTAACCTGCAGGGCTCATATCTTTATGATACAAAGTAGATGCTAAGATATTTCTGTAGCCATTTCTACATTGGAATGCATATCAATAATTTAACTGTATATGAAGTTACATTTTTTGGCTGAATGGTCCTTGATCACCTCTTCATATGGCAATAATTTATAATATCCTTTTCTATAGAGAATATATAAAAATATTCTCTATAATTTTTTATTTTTATAAATCTAAAAGTATTCAAATAAATCCAAAGACCATGTACCCACAACTTAACTTTTACTTATGCACATACCAAATATGTCTGCAGCTGCTCCAATGGTTGACAGAGGTGAAACATGACAGTAAATGTCCTACTTACTCCTTAAAAATGTTAAATTCAGAAATATTGTTATGAACGTAAGCCATAGCCAATGTAACTAAGACCTGAAAACAATCATGGTAAAGCTATTAAGAGCTGGTTCACAACCTACTTAAGAAATATTAAACATCTTACACAGGTAAGAATGCTATTATAATTCCTATAATATAAAAAAATGAAGATGTAGTTACTTGCTTTTTTGTAGTAATCACATAATATTTGTGTATATTTTGGTGTAGAACAGTATGTTAATACAAAACAATGTTCTTACTAGATTAAAAAATTATAAGATAATGTATAATTGATATTAGTTATAATGCTCATTATTTTTAACTGCATCTTAACAAATTGCATTGTTGTAAGTATATACAAATATACTTGTATATATTTCAAAAGTTATAGTTATTTTAGCACTGATTTTAACCCTCAAAAGTGGCCTGGCTTTCATGACGTAAATGACATGAACACATTACCCAAAGATAAGCAATTAGAAAGCAAAGCAAAATACTGAAATTTGTGGTCTTCTTCACAGCCCACTAACATTTTATGTACCATTATCTAATGGTACTTACTTCTAGTCACTCTCAATTTGTTTCTTATTTTCAAGGGGTGACTTTGGGGTGAAACATGCTATTTCTTATCATCTCTATTGCATTCAACTACACCACGCATTGGAACAACAATTTTTATTGGGAAACATTAAATCAGCTTTCCCTTTGGCACAAAATGTGAACCTCTGCTCCTGGGCTGGTAGTCTTCATGAATACATCAGCCCCTCAGAATGAATGATTGTTCTACTTGACAATAGATGTATGTTTCACAACTTATACAGGAAATTCCTGACCTGTATTTTATAAATTATACAATCTGTAATGCAGTTCTAAAGATAAGCTCTAGTCAATATATCAAGGATCTGAAGAAAATGAGGACAAGACTATTACGATTTGGGCCTCAGCCAAGCAAAGAAATGTAACAAACTCCATTTTCATTACTTCTTATTTGTTTTATGCATGTGGAGTGCCTCTTAGACTAAGAGCTGTAAGCAAAGAAATATTGGGTAGAATGCAGGCAAAATTTACCTTCCAGATGGAACTGGCCTAGACAAGTAAATTTTAAGTACATTTGCAAGGCTAAAGTAATTCAAAAACTTGTTACACATTTTTTTCCCTGAGTTCAAGTTGATATCCAAAATTATTTAATGGTTTTTCACTTGAAGATTGAGGTAGGGAACATAGAGACATGGAGAAATAATGAAGATAACACAAAAAATTAGTTCATAAAGGAGGATGTAAAGAACTGATAATCAACTAAACTATTTTGCATGGTGTTGAAAATCTCTACGGAAATTGAAGCTAACTTCCGTGACTTCTACCCTGTGTATGAACCTGTTTTGTGCTGAGAGACATTGGACTCACTACACAAACAATTAGGGTAGTTCTACCCCTGAGCATTTTATTGACCATAGCAAGGAATAATCCCACCATCTTTGATTAACGAAAGTATCAGCTTGACAATTTCAGGTGGGGTTTTTTAAAGCACCTCTCTAAAATACAGTAGCAGCTTGATGAGTTATAATGTAATGCAAATAAATTCTAGGTCTCCCAGTTTTCTTTGTGCATGGGCAGTTCTGGTATAGTTGGAAATTTCTGTTATATATGTAATTTAGCAGAATACCTAAGAATGCTCTATTTATTTTGAAAGATTATACCTTTTCCCCTTCAGTTACTGTTTAATAACTGTTTAAATTAAACAGTGAGTTGTGGCTCTAAATATAGTAAATTCAAATGTGTTAACAGTTTTAAATCTTTTATTGGTTATTTAGAGGAACCCACTCCTATGTGTTTACACGTGTGTGAAAAGGAAATGATAAAGTAGAGACTGACCAGAATAGGCTTTAATTAGCTTTTATAATATGAATATGACAGGAAGTTTGGGAGAATTTAATTAAGATTCTTTTTAGAGGGACATAAGATTGCGTATCGCTAACCAAAAAATCATACATGAGGTTACATTTCCTTTTTCTGGCACTGAGGACTCACCTAGACATGCTCATCCAGTATACCGCCAAGCATCCAGGGGCAAGAGATGCATCTTTTCAAAATGCATCAAGTAGATGACTGTTAGATAGAAAAAGAAATCAAATTGAAATCAGGTTTCTCTGCAAATGAAATCTGGACTCAATCTCAAATATTATAAGATCTTACACTACAATTATAGTTAGGAATTCATGTGTTTTAGTCAATAAAGTCTGATCTTTAATTAAGCTGTTGTCAGTATTAGTAATTTGTATATCAATAGTTTCTTTTTAAGAGGTCTGTCGAGAACATATCCAACCATGTATAAAAAAAATAGAGACTTTTAAAAAATATTTTATTTGTCCATCCATTCTAAATGACAGCTGTGCTGGATAGAGCAATTTTGGATGTAGGTCCCTGCTTTTCAAGATTTCAAATATTTCTTTCCAGCCCCTTCTTGCCTGGAAGGTCTCTTTTGAGAAATCAGCTGACAGTCTGATGGGAACTCCTTTGTAGGTGACTGTCCCCTTATCCCTTGCTGCTTCTGGAATTCTCTCCTTCATTGTAATCTTGGCTAATGTAATTACGATGTGCCTTGGTGTGTTCCTCCTTGGGTCCAACATCTTTGGGACTCTCTGAGCTTCCTGGACGTCCTGGTAGTCTATTTCCTTTGCCAGATTGGGGAAGTTCTCCTTTATTACTTGTTCAAATAAAGCACTTCTCAGATAAGGTCAAGTTGAAGGAGTTCATCATCACCCAGCTCTTATTATATGAAATGTTAAAGGGACTTATCTAAGAAAAAGAAGATAAAAATATGACAGTGAAAAGACAGCAAACTCACAGCTATTAACAACCACACCTAAAACAAAAGCAAACTAAGCAAACAGCTAGAACAGGAACAGAACCACAGAAATGGAGATCATATGGAGGGTTAGTAACAGGGGTGTGGAGGAGGAGAGAGGGGGAAAGGTACAGAGAATGAGTAGCATAGATAGTGGGTAGAAAATAGACAGGGGGAGGGAGGGCAAGAATAGTGTGGGTAATGTAGAAGCTAAAGAACTTATGACACATGGACATGAACTAAAGAGGGGGAATGTGGGTGGGAGAGGGTGTGTAGGGTGGAGGGGAATGATGGGGGAGAAATGGGACAACTGTAATAGCATAATCAATAAAATATATTTTAAAAAATATTTTATTTATTTATTTTTAGAGACAGGGAGGGAGAAAGAGAGGGAAAGAAATATCAATGTGTGGTTGCCTCTCACGGACCCCCAACTGGGGACCTGGCCCAAGCCAAGCACATGCCCTGACTAGGAATCAAACCCATGGTCCTTTGTTTCACAGTCTGGCACTCAATCCACTGAGCCACACCAGCCAGGATGAAAAATAGAGACATTTACTGAAAGATACAAGATACAAGAAACATTGTACATAGGACAATGCTGCCTCAGTCCCCTTCCAAGTAGGCACCTTGGGACCTCACAAAGTTCTCCCAATTGCCATCAGCTGCCCCATTGTATTTTCCTGAATCTCATCAATTGTCTGAAATCTCTTCCTTTTCAAAGGTGATTTTAGTTTTGGGAATAGCCAGAAGTGGCAGGGCACCAAAGCTGGGGAGGCTGAGTCACCTGGGTGATTTGATGTTTTACCAAAAATGAGACGTGATGCATCTGCATGAGACGTGATGCACAAACCTGGATGTCATTATGATGAAGCTGCCAACCACCATGTGCCCATAGCCACAGCCTTCTGAATCATCTGAATAGTTTCCATGGATGAATGTTCAATCTTAATGCACAATTTGATGTAAATTCATTGTTCTACTCACTCAGTCATTTTTCAGTATATTTCATTGATTATGCTATTACAATTGTCCCATTTTTTTTTTAATTTGCATGTGACAGCCACACACAGTACACATGCTCACTCAATGGCATCTACTGCCCCCACTGACTAGCACAGTGAAGTCATCATTGTTCACGCATGTGCATTCCTGTCTCCTCTCCTTAGCTACCAGGTTACATGGATGTCAAGCAAACCATTCTTTTTTATATTAACAGTGACTGGATTTTTTCTGGATAGACCTCAAATTATTCTCTCCTAAAAAACATTATTAAAATATTAAAAAGTTTATTAAAAAGCAAAGTTAGATATTAGCAAATGGTAAAGATATCCAAACAATTCCTTGCATTGGTTATAATACTAAAAATTGAAAATCCTCAGCAAAATAGTATTAATGAAGAATGTTATGGAAATATACAATGACAACTATACATACTTTCTTTCTTAGCCAAATGTGTTGTCCCTCTCTCAACTCCCTCAACTTCTATTTATCTCTGCCCCTTGGACTTGATTGAAACAACTCTTATCCAACTTACCACTGAAATATTTTACAAAATCAAAAGGACTTATATTTATTTTTAACCTTGTTGACCCTTTTCTCCATCTTACACATGGTCTTATTCCATGATGAGCACTATCCTAATCTCCTCCTACCTCTGCCTGTGCCTGATGTTCAAGTTACTTAGAGCTTGACCAGGAGTTTTATTCCGTAGCTCTCCTCTTTTCCTATAGCATTCTCAAATATTTCAATGTCAGTAAATATAATATATATATATGTTTATATTTCCCAAATTTATGATTTAAAATCAAACTTACTTCACCAACAAACTAATATATTCAAATATCTTCTTGTCAACACCAACTGACTATTCATTTGGGTATCTCAAAAATTATCTTGAAAATAACATACCTTTAAAGAAACTATACCCTACTCTTGGCTCTAGTTTTTTCTCCCTGAAGCTTTTGCCCCCCACTTAGACCTCTCCAAATCAACAAGGACATCATGATTAACCAAAAATTCTCAATCCATAATGCTGAAACTCATCTGACCGCTTATATTCCTTGTCCCCCATATCCTAAATTCATCCACATATCTCCACCTTGACTGCCATCATTGTAATTCAAGTCACCATCAGTTCTTACCTAAGTATTTCTAACTGATCTCAATATTTCTATTTTATTTCCCTTAAATGATTTATGCATATAGTAACCAACATGATTAAAACAACAACAACAACAACAAAGTAACTTGAATTAGACTTTGCTTAAAACCTTCTGATGTTGTATTATTGCAGTTAGAATGATAAAACATTTTGGCATGTCCTATATAATATTTTCTGATACGATGCTGCCAATCTCTCTATTCTCCTTCATACCTCACTGCCTTTCACTCTCTATACTCCAATCCCATTGTTTTCTTTTTTTTTTCCAGTTTTTCAAACCCACCAAGTTCTTTCTCAGCTCAGAGTCTGACCTATTTTATTTTACGTGTTGTTGGGAAGATAGCTTAAAACAAAAGACTCACTTCTCTAGACTCTGGGGTACAAATTATTATGAACCTTATAAACTTTAAAGATAGAGATTAACATAGTAAGCAAAATAGTATCAGTTATTTCTGTTCCTACACAGTACAAAGGTAGATGTGTAAAGAAAAACCTCAAAAGTCATTATTAACTTTTTGAAAAGGTTGCTGCCTAGCAGAGCTATAAAAAACTGCTTTCCTTAGGAAAGCAAGGAGAAAAGGAAGTAAGCAAAACAAACTGTGGCAAAACTTTATGTTTATTTTCACTCTTCCTTATCCTTACCTCTCTTAAATTGAGGACGAAAATATATTACCTAGTAATTTAAAGCATTCATTGAATTTCCAGGGGAAAAAAAGAGTTGTTTTTAGTTGTAGCTATCAAAAGTGATCTCTCCCAGCTGCACTGTTAAGCTCTTTACCTGAAGATTGGCTCACACACCCTGCAACTAGAGCACAGGTAGCAAACGCAAGGTCTGCAGGCTGAATCCCACCCTCCACCTCGCTTTATCCAGCTCGGCACCTTGTTTCTACCTGGCGGCAGCAGCAAGCTCTCGCTTAACTGGTAATGAGTAGTTACGCTTATACAGTCCTAAAATTACATTCGACCTTTTGAAGGCAACTGTGAGGCTGATGTGGCCCCCAGTGAAAAAAAGTTTGACACACATGAACTGGAGTGTTGCTCCAGGTGAGCGGCTGTGTGGCAGGAACCCCCTTTCCTGACTATGTGTTCAGTCACATTGCAACTAGCTTTCATGATGTAGTATAAGTCTTACCTTTCTAATGACATTCTTGCAGAGCGTTCGAGCCTGTGCGTGAACTTCTGAATCATGCTGCTCTGTCTACCAGTCTGGCCAC
The DNA here is from genome assembly GCA_039655065.1 of Glossophaga mutica. Lineage (NCBI taxonomy): Eukaryota > Metazoa > Chordata > Mammalia > Chiroptera > Phyllostomidae > Glossophaga > Glossophaga mutica. Next base: position 135,620,549 of record CM077303.1, read on the forward strand.
TTGATCACCTCTTGCCTTATCTTTTTGAAAAATAATTTAGGAGTAGGTTCTTCTCCCCCAGAGACAAGCTAAATTTATTGAAGGCAGTAATGTGCTTTTTTGTTTGTTTATTCACTATTTTTCTAGAGCTACCTAGTCCCAAGCATTTGTTTGTAATAAAGAATATAGTTCATTCAGCAAATAGTTATTGAGTTCTGCAATGAGAACATAGTATATCATAATACACTGGCAATACACGGTTTTGATATTTGTATACTGAGCACTTAATAAATGTCAAGTATTGTTCTTTGTATTTTACATTAAAAATTTGTCTAATTCTCATTGTGAAGTCATGGCATAGGCACGATTATTACCTCCTCCCCCAATTCACAGATGAAAAACCCGAGAAACAGTCACATTAAATACGACTTGCTCAAGGTCTTAGAGCTTGTAAATAATAGGGCTAGGATTGAATCGTGGAGGTCTCACTCAAGGTCCAGTAATTATCGAATTTTCTCATTGCACCTACAAACGTATGAAGAACACAACAATTGAATAAACAATTGCAAGGTGCTTAATAAATGCTTTAACAGGGTACAAATTAAAGTAAAGGAACACTAAGGGAAACATTTAATGTAGACCTCCCGGCCCAAGGTTTATATACTCTGATTATATAATAATATATAAATTGCGAGTGTGTATATATATATATATATATACGTGTGTGTATACATAAGTAAAAAATATGTAAATTGTATTAAAATATATTCATTATACACACAATACATTAGTCCTTGTTAGGTGCCTTTAATCTTTAATTTGCTTCTAACTTTTGCATAATAGCAGTTTTGCATTTAAACTGTTTGAAAATGAGTTTACAAAAAAAAAAAAAAAAGAAGTCACTGCCTTGTCACCAGCGCAACCTTACCATCTATCTACATTTTTCCAACTGAATCTCTGGGGGAAAATAATGGGTTTAGATTTTTTTTTTCAGATTCTCCTCTTTTCTCAGGGTTGACTGTTTGTTATTGTTGTTGTTGAAGGCTATAGCAATTAATTTGTTTGCTGGCTTTCCCAAATTATTATTTTAATAGTTTATGTTTTTGTATTTTTCCCATCACCATTTATCCCCTCTATGTGCTCTCGCACCTCCGTCTGCCTCCTTCCCCCACAGTCACCTCACTGCTGTCCCTGCTCATGAGTTTTCTTTTTTGGCTCGATCCCTCCACTCTCCACACCCCCAGAGCTGCCAGCCTGCTCTCCATCTATGAGTCTGTCTCTGTTTTGCTTGTTAGTTCAGTTTGTTCGTTAGATTCTACATGTGAGTAGAATCATATGGTATTTATCTATTAAAATATATAAAAAATTAATTTCTTCTAAAATGGGTATCACCATTTGCTAACAAAGCCACATAAAATATATTTCACACACTCAAATGGTTGACTTTTGAATTAATAATTTATCTAGAGTATCAGAAAAATTCAAAAGTTATGCAAACCATATTAATCTTTTAGCAATGTAATTTTAAAATTTGCAAATGCATTGCAAAAATAACACTCTGGATATGTAACAATTGTACTTAATTTTTCAAGTGTGCAAGTTTCTACAGTGCTTCAAAGTGTTTGGCATATTTGTCATCTGTGAGAAGGCCCACAGTTTCACACTCAACCTCTCTAGCATTCCTTGAACCCAAAGAATAAATTACTCCATCAACAGGTGATCTTCACTATTCAGTCATGTTTGTGTATTAATCACTGACAATGTAAAAGTAATTCTACCATTAGAGAATCCAGACTACTAGAGAAAGAGATTGTTGATTTTGTTTAATTCTTTTCAGATGAAAAATAGTGCAGCCTAAGTCTGAACCTCAATGTTTTCCCAAACGCACCAGAGAGGAAAAGCCTGATGTACAGAGAAAAGCTGATGTGAAGAGTGAGTCATATGTACGAACCTCTAAAATAGGGCTCCAAGCTGGGCTGCTGTACTGCACCGCTCTGGGTGGCACCATTATGTCGCCACCTAATGACTCTCCCTGGAGCTGTGAGGTCCACAGCATGCTGGAATCCCATCAGGCAGCCCTGACAGGGACCCTACTGTGTGCTCCAGAACAGTCCCAATGAGTTCGTTTTGGAAACATGAAAACATCAAACAAACAAAGGCTATTCCTCTTAGCTTCAGAAGCGGAGGATTTTCAAGATAATAAAGAAAAAAGCATATCATTATGAAATTCAACATTTACATTACAGAACATTAATGATTGGTTTAAGAGACTTTTTAAGTAATCATGCTTGCTGGAGGGTATGCAGCCAAACTTCTGTGAATGATTTCATCTTGCTCTCCAGTAAAGCTTTTAATTATAGATACTTTTAAAAGTGCACTACATTAATTAGCCATTTGCTCAACAGGCTGTTTCCCAGGGCTCCGTCTTCCAGTTCCCTTGACTCTGTGGCAGGACCTGGCAGTCCCTACAGCAAGAGTAAGAGTTCGGATGTTTGGAAACAGAAGTCAATGATCTTTTGCCAACGTGAAGAAGATAGATATGAGCATAAGAAAAAGAATGCGTTGCTCTGCAAAAACACGGCTTCATTTCTCAAACACAGAGGGAGGGCAGAAAGAAATAAATTGCACTGGGGTTCTTCTTAGGCTTAAAATAAAGGTTTACGAAGCAGTTCCCTTTTTTTTGTACCATACATCATTACTTTAATATTATTTGGATAGGAAACTGATTTAACTCAATTACCCTTAACTGAATTCAGGGCATTTTAGTCACACAAACAGGAAAGGAAGAGTGGAGTAGCCTGAGAGTTATTAGGGTTGAGACGGAGAAGAAATGTGCCACCCACCCAGCTGCGCACTGGTACGACTTCTTTTCCCATCCATAATTACATTGCATCCACAATTTTATTCTCTTCACTGAGACCCATAATCTGACTCTGAGAGTTATCTTGCTAAAGGCATAACACATTAGGAAAGCCTTACATTTTCAAAAGCCCCATTGAAAATGCCAGACCATCCTCCTCAAACAGTTTCCTCCTAAATTTAATTTTAATCCCCAATGTAGGAGCCTAAATATATTTGTTTGGAAATAGTTTTTAGTGGTATCCTCCTTACATTGTACAAGCATGAATTTGTTACATAAAATCTGGTCACAATAAAACAAAGACAAAAACAAAAAATACATGGAAAGACTAGAGCCTAGGCCGACGGGACTATGGCAGTGGCCAGATTTGATGTCAGGTGGCAGAAGGTGGTAAAGCAAAGTTCAGCATCTGCCCTGTGCCGTTCCTGGCAGCCCTCCTGCTACTGCCAACTTGTCTCTTGTATCTTCCTGTCCTATGTTCCCTACTTCTAAAGGGAAATACTTCTAATCAGGGCATAACACAGCTATCTTCTTCAAGATGAAATATCCTGGTTTTCTGTTGTGCAGCTGTCCTAAATAATACATTTATTTATAAGATTGGCTAATCAGCCTTGAATGTGTGAAGCACTGACTCGAAATGGGTATAACTCAGAAGGGACATTCAGGTAGACTCTCATGCTTAATTTTTTAAAAAATATATATAGTCTATTAAAAAAGTGAGAGAAAAACTATATATCAAGTACTTCCCATTTTGCCAAATAATTTCAGTTTGCTCAAAATGCCAATATTGATGATGGCTCCTCTGGAAAGAAATTTCTCAGTTTGAGACTGTTTCAATATTTTAAACGGATGTCAGAAACGGGCTCTGTAAATGGCCCTGCTCAGATGTAGAAGCAGTGAGGACAAAGGGACTGTGGTTCTGTGGGAGCCTCTTCAGTGCTGGCTCTCATGCTCCGATGTTCCCTGGAAGGGGAGACTTGTGCAGGGCCTACTCCCTGGTTGACTTTCTCTCCTCTTTGCACTCAGAGCCTTTGAACATGGACTAATACTGTCCATTCTTTAATTCCACATTCCTTTGCCCTAACTTATTTTGATCAGACACAAATGAGAGTGTTGCAGACTTTATCTACCCAATTTCTGCTCTAAGCAGGAGCAGAGGTAATAAGAAGAAAATGCCTTGTATGGAAAAGTGACACATAATTTACAAAGGGCTTATTATATACAATCATTTGCCCTAATCTTCCAACAAATGTGTTAAGAAAGAATTATTAACTCAACTTTTAAAATGAAGAAACTGAGGTTCATAGAGGTTAAAGGTTTGCTCAGGATAATGCAACAAATCAATGGTAGGAAGGATGCTTAAACACAAGTATCATATTTCTAAAGTCAGTGTTCATTGAACTCATCGGTTATCTCTATACTTACATGAAACTTAAAATAATTCTATATAATCATAAAAATTCCTAAAAATTTCCTAGTGACCTAAAATAAAAGAAAGAGTAGATATGCCAAAAACTAACATGATTTCCCTGTATTTATGGGGAGCTCTTTTCTTATTTAATAGGAGCACTGAGAAACTGGAAGTGAGTCATAGAACAGAGGAGAATTCCCTGAAATCAAAGACTAAAATTAGACTATTTTGTTTTAGCGCACCAAAATATAACTTTGTGAGCAAAGTGGCTGCCGAACTGAGGATGTGTGTGTGGTGGTGACACACCCGCATAGGCACGCATGGACTATGATGCACAATGTCAAGTTTTTTGGCCATCAGAGTGTGAGTGGCAGTGAAGGCGAAGCTCACTGATAAGTGTGGTTTGGTTTCTCCCCAGATTTCTCTGCTTTCTACACTTCGTCTTTTTTGACTCTATAGGTAATTTTGAAATGATCTAACTTCAACTTTGAAATATCTGTTAATATTTTGCCTTAAAATAATATTTATAAGATGTTATTGGACTTCCTTTATCCTTAAATGGTTATTATACACACAATTCTCCTTTATCAAATATTTCCACTTTGCATAAAAAAGATTTATTTCACATAATCTATTTTATTCATATTTTAAATTCCAATGCTTTACAAGAGGATTTTAATAAATATGAGTTAACATCCACTGTGTTCTCTCTTGTTGTTTTTTATTTTACCTCTTCTCTGATTTCTTTTTGGATGTTGCTTTATAACTGTCTTTTCTTTACCCTAAAACTTCCCCTAGGTTTACAAAACTGTGGAGTCTTAAAAACAGAAATTAACAAAAGATAAATTTAAACCTCCTCTCCACTGCTTTATCCCTCAAATCACCACTCTACCTATCCTTATCTCTATATTTGTGAATATACTAAAAATGCAATTTGCACTTTTCCTCAGTATTTTACCTTCCATTCCAATATGAGTAACAGTGATGCCTATGGACTCTGACGTTCATGGGTAATTTTTCAATAAGTGCTGATTTCTCCTTCTGTGATCTCAACTGTCACCAAGGACATCCGCTCTTAGATTTATAGCTTCAGGGATCACCTCCTTTGTGTCCACTTCTGTCTTGTACTTCCTGGTCATTAATTTACCTCTAAAACATTTCTCAAGACTGCTCGTATTGGCCTGCTTTCCTAAAACCCCTCCATTTTTCATACTTGAATAGCAATGGTCACATACTTAGTTTCTCTATTTCCATCTCTATTTCATCTAATACAAGATAAGACCCACTTTTCTAAAATGAAATATAAGTATAACACTCTTTTACTTAAATAATCAATAATATCTGAAAAAGAAATTTAGAATATAAAAGTGTTAATGAGATAATATTAAGTAAAACAGTAAAACCACTGTATTCAGTGTTAAAATAACTTGGGAAATATGCATGCATGTAGGCAGTGAGTTTTCTAATAGCTGTGTATTATTGTAAAGGATACAAAAAGATATTTTAATGTTATTTTTCTATCAATTGTAAGCATAACTTTAAAATTAAATAATAAAATATGTATTCAATAGCTGTGTTTCCTGGCATACTTAGTCTAACTGCATCAACACAACACAGAACAAAAATTTTAAAACCAAACTCAAACTAATTTTTCACAGTACAAGCAAAAATGAATTGTATCCAGGCATACAATCCTACTCAACCTTTTAAAAATATAACTTGTTAATTCCTTTTCCTATAATTAGCACATGAACACATTTTCAATGCTTATCTTTTATTTCTATCCTAGCCAGATCCTACCCAAATTTTCTAGGCAGTGAGGATTTTTATGATCTATGTTTCTAATGTTTAACCATAAAAAAGAAGTGAATCTTGCCATTTGAGACAACATGCATGGGTTTTGTGGGCATTATGCTGAGTGGAATAAGTCAGTTCACTTACATGTGAAATCAATCCAACAAACAAAAACCTCACAGATACGGAAAACAGGTGGGTTGGTGGCACAGGCTGGGAGTGAAGGGTCAGGAAAAATGGATAAAGGTAATCAAAAAGGACAGACTTCCAATTATAAGATAAATAAGTCCTGGGGATGTAATGTATAGCACGTTTATTTTAGTTAATAATAATGTATTATGTAGTTGAACATTTCTAGGAGGGTAGATCTTAAAAGTTCTTATCACAAGGAAAAAAATTGTCCCTATGAAAGGTGATGATGTTAACTAAATTTATTTTGGTAAATCTTACACAATATATGAGGTTTGTCTGAAAAAAGTCCAACCATTGTCAATATAACAAGAATGGTTGGCACAACATCAGTGTAACCTGGCAGCCAAGGAGAGTGGACTGGAATAAGAATGTATGAATAGTGACAACTTCACTGTACTACTTAGTTGGGGCAATAGACGCCATTGAATGAGCATGTGTACTGTGTGGCCATCACATTCAAAATGACTGAGCAAGTAGAGCAACGAATCTGCATCAAATTTTGCATTAAGGGATGATCCAGAAGGCCACAGATCTTGGCAACTAGTAATTGGCAGCTTCATCACAACAACATGTCTGCTTGTGCATCATGTCTCAAGCAGAGATTTTTGGTGAAACATCAAATCACTTAGGTGAATCAGCTCCCCTATAGCCCAGATTTGGTGCCCTATGACTTCTGGCTTTTACCAAAACTGAAATCACCTTTGAAAGGAAAGAGATTTCAGAGTGTAGATGAGGTTCAGAAAAATAGGACAGGGAAGCTGATCGCAATTGGGAGAACTGTGTGAGGTCCTAAGGTCCCTGCTTTGAAGGGGACTGAGGCATCACTGTCCTATGTACAATGTTTCTTGTATCTTCTTCAATAAATGTCTCTATTTTCTACATTACATGGCAAAATACTTTCTGGATAGACCTCATAAACATATCAAAGCATTATTTTGTATAGTTTGTAGTAACAAAATGCTATATGTTAATTATATCTTAATAAAACTGGAAAAAATTAAAGGTCTTTGGCATATTAGGTCCATCACTGGACCATAGCCTCCTTGAAATAAAGAACTTTAACTTTTTCTTTTTGAATCTCTCTTTTACTCTATAAATCCCCCCCAAATTCCATTGTCTCTTCCACAAAATTTCTCATCCTTCTGACCCCTAAACTCAGTTTATAGCATAACACCTAGATTGACACTGTAGCTGAAGCTTTCTGTTGAAATGCTATATTTCTTGAGACTTATATTGGTTCCGAGTTGAAACGGAAAATACCATTAATAAAAAATAGAGCCCAAGTAAAGTTGTGACCACTAGTCCATCTAACTTTGGAGAATCTTTTCATTTTTTAGTATATGAAATAGCTACTAAAGTTCAGAAAGGTATCAGAGAACTACAGCAAAAGTCAGGAATCCAACGGACACACTCCGGTCATGTTCAATTATAAAACAGAATAGGGGTTTTCTTGATGCAAAACTATACCAGGTTGTCTGCAAATTTCTGAAGAGCTTTGTATAGTTTCTACCTCTTCACGCAGGCTCGCTAAATATTATGTATTATTGTAATTATTTGGGTCCTGTGGTACATTTTCAACTATCTTCTCTGAATACATGATACTAATTCTTGAATCATTTATCTGAGTTGCTCAATTCCAAACCAGATAACCTCAGCTCAAATTTTAATACAAGCCATTATCTTGTAACAGAAACTCAATTGACCTATTTTTTGTTACTCAAAAGTTAACAGAAAAAGTCACCTTTATGAAAGGTAATACTTGAGCTCATGGCCATTTAATTCAGTTTCTTCACATGGATCTTCAATATTATTAGTAGTCGTCTTAAAGCTGCCCTGTTGTGACAAACCACAAGGTAAAGTTACAAAAATTGATTACTGTACTCTATGTTTACCATAATACATCTTTTTTAAAAAGCAAATACACAAATTGTTAACTGAGAAAGTTTCAGTAAAAGTTGCAAACAGAAATATTTTGAGCAATATTAATGAAGTATATTTTCAAAATATGAAAGAACTTGGTCTGGCTTGGAAAGCAGTGATAAATGCATTATTCAAAAAACAATTTACTTAATAATTAACTCAGAGAGTTAATTATTGGCAAGTCCTTAAGTAGCATGTATTTTTACTCTTATGAAAAATTAATGAAAAATGGGATGATGAGATTTGCTTAAATTAGAGTCTGTCTAGTTTTCCAAACAATGTGGTCTTGGATCTTAGAGGTTTGATTATGTTCTAAGAAAGAAAAGCAAGTTTCTGACTCTTGACAGAGGTTTCAAAAAGGGTTTTAAACATTTTCTATATGGGATTTCATGAAGAAATCATTTAAATGATAATAGCAGTGGTAATGAATATGAAATTGGACTTCAACGTTATGTTAATTGATAGGGAAGGAAGCACTTACTAAAAGCCTTGCTTTGAACTTGGCCATTACTACAGTGGTTTCAATTATTTTTTATTGTCAGGTTATTAACTCGAGGTATATTTGAAATATTGGTTAATTTTCCTCAATGATAAATCATAGTTTGTTCTTTGCCTCTTATTATGGATAGAGAGAAAGAACATATTTGAATATGAATGCAAAGTATGTAAATAAAGAAGGTACATTGAAAGTAAACAGGGAACTAAGAGCTACTAATCATCAGAATAACAGATTTAGGTTAGGTACATTAAGGCTTTATTTTCTAAATCATTTTTTATTTGGTGGTATTTGACTTATTTAACAATAAGAATATTTTATATTACCTTACTCTTAGTTTCCTGAGCCCAAAAATACTGCAACTATAAGCCACACTCTTTGGAGACTCCATGACCAAATCATGAGAACGTATTTCTAAATGACAAGCTTTCCTTTTGTGTGCTATGTAATTTGTATGTCTTAAGTAGAGCTATACAGATTGTATGTCAGTGTCTCCATTTATAAGGGAAGGCAAATGCACTCCGTCACCTACTTACAAATACACAGAATCAATAAAATGTATCTGGTTCTCCATAAATTTGGGTAGTATTATGATTTTAGAGCATATCCCTTCACACGGAATTTCTCAATAAGTGACAAGTTTTTCCCATTACAATACACACACTTTTTCCATCTCTTAGTCTCTCCTTTTTCTTTTTCCAAGCACTGTGTTAACTAACCTCATCTATTTTCATGTGGTTTAAGGCAGCACTGAACTCTCACTTTCTTCATTCCCAGGTGTTGTGATTCCTCAATATCATCATCATCATTCTATATTGAGTGCCTACTACCAAAAGGACATTTCCAAATGACAGAATAAAGGGAGTCTGAGGGGAAATCCACTTTTCTCTCACAAGTTCAGAAGCATGATTAAGGGCCCCTCATAGAGCAGTGTTTAATTGTGATGAGTCACAGAACATTCTCATAAGAATGAACCCATTTTTAAAACAGGAATGTCACATGGTAGACCTCCCTTCTCTACCTTCTCTCCCAAGTAGTTTTTCTTCACTACAACCAGATAGGTCTGTTTTAACTTGCAAGGTACATGACACACATCTTTTTATTAATGGAAATTCCATGTACTTAAATGGTCTGGTGCACTTTTTCTCCTTCCTGGTTGTCCGTATAAGGTGGAGGAGCATTTTCATTTTAATCACATCACTCTGTAGTTCACAAGAGCTTTTTGACACAGGCTTTAAAAGCCAGAAATAAAATGCACACTCTTACTTTAAAAAACTTCATTCCTTTAGGACTGCAAGGGCAATTTATTCCAGTGTCCTTATCTGTTGCCTCCCACACTTTGACACCCAGTTTTTCATGAGCAATGGTTGTTCTTCAGACATGCACCACTTGAACTCTTTTTTTAAATTTTTATTTTAATTGTTGTTCTTGTACAGTTTTCTGTCTTTTACTCCCACCCAAGCCCACCACCCCAGCCCTCCCCACCTCCCTCCCATTTCCACCTCCCCATAGTTTTTGTTCATGTATCCTTTATATTTGTAGCTCTAAACCCTTCCCTTTTTCCCCTGAAATTCCCTCCCCTCTCCCTCTGGTGACTGTCAGCCTGTTCTCAATTTCAGTGTCTTTGGTTATGCTATGCTTGTTTGTTTGTTTTGTTGATTAGGTTCCTGTTAAAGGTGAGATCATATGGTATTTGTCTTTCACTGCCTGGCTTATTTCACTTAGCATGATGCTCTCCAGTTCCATCCATGCTGTTGCAAAGGGTAGGAGCTCCTTCTTTCTTTCTGCTGCATAGAATTCCATTGTGTAAATATACCACAGTTTTTTGATCCATTCATTTACTGATGGGCATCTAGGTTGCTTCCAACACTTGGCTATTGTAAATTGTGCTTCTATAAACATAGGGGTGCATAGGTTCTTTTGGATTGGTGTTTCAGGGTTCTTAGGATATAATCCAAGCAGTGGAATTGCCGGGTCAAAAGGTAAATCCATTATTAGTTTTCTTAGAAAATTCCATGCTGTTTTCCATAGTGGTTGGACCAGTCTGCACTCCCACCAACAGTGTACTAGGGTCTCCTTTTCTCCACAACCTCTCCAACACTTGCTGTTTGTTGCTTTGTTTATGAAGGCCATTCTGACTGGTGTCAAGTGGTATCTCATTGTGGTTTTAATTTGCATCTCTCTGATAGCTAGCGATATCGAGCATCTTTTCATGTGTCTCTGGATCCTCTGTATGTCCTCCTTGGAGAAGTGTCTGCCCAAGTCCTTTGCCCATTTTTTAATTGGGTTGCTTGTCTTCTTAGAGTGGAGTCATGTAAGTTCTTTATATAGTTTGGAGATTAAACCCTTGTCTGAGGTATCATTGGCAAATATGTTTTCCCATACAGTTGGTTTTCTCTTTTTATTTTAATACTGTTTTCTTTAGACATGCAGAAGCTTTTTATTTTGATGAGATACCATTTGTTTATTCTTTCCTTTATGTCTCTTGCTTTAGGGGACATATCAGTAAAAATGTTGCTCTGTGAAATATCTGAGATTTCCCTGCCTATGTTCTCCTCTAGGATTTTAATGGTGTCATGGCTTATATTTAAGTCTTTTATCCACCTTGAATTTATTTTTGTGTATGGTGTAAGTTGGTGCTCGAGTTTCATTTTTTTTGCACATAGCTGTCCAGTTCTCCCAACACCACTTGTTGAAGAGGCTATTTTTGCTCCATTTTATGTTCCTTCCCCTTTGTCAAATATTAATTGACCATAGAGACTTGGGTTTATTTCTGGGCTCTCTGCTCTGTTCCACTGGTCCATGTGCACTTGAACTCTTAACAGATTTCTTCTCCACTAACATTGTGAGTATCAAGATGTTTGAATTTAACCTCTTGACTACCTGATATTTTTAAACATTCTTGTGTTTTTTACTAAATTATCATAAACATAGAGTTTGGTTTGTTCCTTCTTTCTAAAACTATTGCTATATTCTACCTTGCATTCTTTTGGGGGAGCTCCACATCTAGCTACACCCTCCCAAATGTACTTATTCCAACAAACTGCAGGAAGAAATTAATGTAAATCTTCACAAGGACACATGGTGTGGTGGAGAGGATGATAAAAAGACCACTTCAAAGAAAAGCAAATACGTGATCAGTATACTTCAAAAGTGTCAAAGTCAGAAGAGATAAGGAAGGACTGAGACACTGTTGAAGACTACAAGAGACTAGGGAGAAATCACAACTACACAATCTGGATATGATCCTGGAAGCAAATAAAAGGACATCAGTAGGAAATATGCTGAAAGACAAATAAGGTCAATGTATTAACAGTTAATACTAGTGTACCCACATTAATTTTTTGTTCTCAACACTGTACCTCAGTTATGTAAGATGTTAATATTAAAGGATGTGAGTGAGGGTGAGGGATATAAGGAAATTATTCAGACTTTTTTGCATCTTTTATGTATTTCTAACAAAAGTTCAAATTTAAAAACAAATAAATAAAAGGAAAAAAATCAAAAGTTTATGAGCAAATCAAGACCATGTTCCAAAAGTTTTGTCTGAAGTCTGACTTTTGGAGAAAATAGAGAATCTAGAGAAAGAAATAATTAGACAAATATATGGAAAATGTGTTTCCATAAGAGTCAAGCTTTGCTTTTTTAGCAGAAACAACAGAATAAAGGGTCAAACCTTGGAAGCAGAGAGCAGGGACCATGGTTTCTCAGTTTTCTTCAACATTCTCAGCAACCAAACTAAGAAAGCTTAAACGAGCAGCAGCCATTCTGTGAGCGCTTCCTATCCCATCTCCTCACTGCCACTCTCATTTAGTTTCTTCTTCTTACCAGCTAATATATACACTGGGTCACTGTGATGTAGAATCTTTCATTTGGAGGGTTTGAAAGAACTAGAAATACTAACATTTGTGGAGATAAAAATTACCTCACTTTTAAAATCTCAGGAATGATACCAAAGTAAAATAAGAAACACACACACCAGTAATTCATACAAATGCTTCTGTGCAATGATGCTGCAAGGTGAGTAGGAAAATCTAGAGTATGAGTATCACCAAGCCCTAATATGAAATGTTAAAGGGACTTATCTAAGAAAAAAAAGATAAAAAATATGACAGTAAAAAGACAGCAAACTCACAGATATTAACAACCACATCTAAAACAAAAGCAAACTAAGCAAACAACTAGAACAGGAACAGAACCACAGAAATGGAGATCACATGGAGGGTTAGCAACAGGGGAGTGGGAGGAGGATAGAGGGGGGAAGGTATAGAGAATAAGTAGCATAGACGGTGGATAGAAAATAGACAGGGGGAGGGTACGAATAGTGTGGGAAATGTAGAAGGTAAAGAACTTATGACACATGGACATGAACTAAAGGGGTGGAATGTGGGTGGGAGTGGGTGTGCGGGGTGGAGGGGAATGATGGGGGAGAAATGGGACAACTGTAATAGCATAATCAATAAAATATATTAAAAAAGAATATGAGTATCTATCTATTCTTAGAAATATTTTATTAGTTAATAGCATATTGAGTTTTTAGCATATATTTCCAAAGTGTTTTGATATATGTTATCATAATATCCTTATCTATATCCACTTTTTATATAAAAATGAAATTTCACAAGGTTTATTAATTGCATGGTTAAAATATTAAAGTGACTAACATTTGATGTGAGTGCAGAAGACCTCCAGGGATGTAGTAAACCAAGTAGTCTGTGCCTCTGTAAGGAAGGAGGCTGATCCTCAACTTTTGGCTGGTCGTCCTGTAAGACTGCAGGCCTGATATGATCATATCTTCCAGGTTTTCAAGAGCAAATCAAAATATCACCAAATAAAATTTTATCAATGCAAAATTTAGTTTCTTGTCTTTACTCTGATTCAGGCAGTTATGATATTTTTGAAATATGTATTTCCAGATGTACTAGTACGTTTGTTTTTTTTTACAACTCTCACTTAAAGATGAAAAAGTAGGGCAAAATGTGGCTATTTTACTATATCTATTATAAAATGCAAAACATTTATATCATGTAAATATTATGTGCAGTAGCATTCAAGATTGCAAAAACTTCATTAAAAAATAAAGCACCTTGCATGTCATGTTTTTTGGTCAAAAACAAACAAAAACACCTTAATTATACTTTATGTAAAAATTATTGAGAATTTTTGAAGAGGGAAAAAAACCTGGAATAATTTATCTATCAACTATGTCATTGGCTTTGTACCAGGATCAAGTGAAAAAATGCATGTGGAAGGGTTGGCATTTTATAAAATGCTGTACATAAGTAAATGTACATAGCTAACATTTTAATTTTATTTTACTTTATGCAAAAATTGTGCTAATCTTAGGACCTTTGTCCTAGCCATTCATAAACGTTCCCAGGTGAGTAAAAGAATGCACAGAGGCTCCAAACATAAGGCTGAATCAGCATCTACTGGTTTGTTCTTGATTACAAAAACAAATAGGAAGAAGAAGTAATTAGTCATAGTAATATTTAAAATACAATTCTGTTTTGGAAAGAAGTATAAAAATAGATAAAATCGTATACCTCATTTTAACCTTCAAATCAGAGCTGATAAAGAAGTTAATGCATACAATATGTAGAAACATGTATTTCAAAATTAACCATTGTCAAATAATAGAATAGTCAGAACAGAAATAGCAAGAGATTAATATTTTGCTCAACAAAACAACTTATTATGATGAAATTAATAAGTCTATATGGTTTGTATCACTTTTCAAATACATAGAAATATCAGAAAACTAATAAAGACAAATGTGTATGTGTCTTTGCATTTTTTTACATGGCAAGATACAGGGGTTTATTTTTGTACACATAAACTTGGATAAACGGCATTTGGATGGAACCACAGCCCCTCACAGCTCAGAGGGTCTCTCAGGATGAAATTCGCCACTTTCTATCATTGCAAGAAAGGAGAATTTGAAGTGGTTTTAACCCGCACTTGTTTTGGAACTTTCCACTTAGGCTTTAGAGCCAGACTAACTAGATTCTGAGTTCTCTTATTTACTACAAGAACTAACATGTTGTTTAACTTTCTTACTCTCAATTTCTTGACTATGTAAATGTTAGGTATTAAAAATACTTACTTCTTAGGTAATGAATATCTAAAATTGACTCCAACTTATTACGAACAAATATTTTTGGATTTTGTGCTCTCAGGGAACCTATCTATTTTCCAAACAGAAAAGGAGATTCTACTTGGCATTGCCTGCTGTTGTATATTATTTTCACAAAAAGAATGTTTTCTATGTGAATTTTGATCATATTTAAGAGAGATTTATTGTTTTCTTGGCTTTATTAAGTTCTACAAAAGGCAACTCCATATGTATGTATAAATTATATACTAAAAATTAAATAAATCATACATTTCATAAATAATTAATAAAGTATATATTTAACTCTCAAAATTCCATTTTTTCTACTATGCAGTTTCTATTATTAAAAATGTTCCCTGTTAACTATTTTAGACATTGAGAACAACACTTGCTAGGGGCTACTTTGGATTCTGACTGTGCTCAAGCACTGGGCTAAGCACAGCACACACAACGTTCATTGATGAAGGTGTAAGAGCAGAAACATTGGCATCAGCAGCCTGTGTTCAAATCCTGACTCTGTTACTTCCTAGCTGCATGACAAAAGGAAGTTATGACCTCTCAGTTTCCTAGTTTGCATAATTATAATATGGATCTTCTACATAGGGTTATTATAAAGATTAACCAAGCTATTTACAGCTTTCATATAGGTTTCTGGCATATATGAAGCACAGAATTAATTATCATTATTGAACATTTTGAACAATAACATTATTGAACAATTGAGGATGTTGTCTTCAGAATCTATGTAGTAGGCAATGAAAAGATATGAACTGCAATGCCAGACTGAAATTTTCATATATTAGGTCTATCCAGAAGATATCCAGTCATGTTATATGAAAAATAGAGACATTTAGGCACGTTGGGACCTCACAAACTTCTCCCAATTGCCATCAGCTGCCCCATTGTATTTTCCTGAATCTTATTAATGGTCTGAAATCTCTTCCCTTTCAAAGGTGATTTTCATTTTGGGAAAAGCCAGAAGTTATAGAGCACAATATCTGGACTGTAGGGGGACTGATTTGATGTTTCTCAAAAAAACCTCTGCATTAGACATGATGCATGGACAGGTGTGTTGTCGTGATGAATCTGCCAATCACCAGTTCCCCATAGCTGCAGCCTTCTGAATCATCCCAATAGTTCCCACAGAGGAATGTTCAAACTTATTGCAAAATCTGATGCAGATTTGTTGCTTTACTTGCTCAGTCATTTTGTATGTGACGGCCATACAGTACACATGCTCAGTAACAGCATTTACCACCCTCACTGACTAGTACAGTGAAGTCGTCCTTATTCACATATGTGCATTCCAGTCCACATTCATTGGCTGCCAGGTTACATCAATGTTGCACAAATCTTTCTCCTTATATTAATAATGCCTAAACTTTTTCCAGACAGACATTGTATGGTGCGACATTGGTTGAGTCATATGATTTCACTGAGCTTTAATCTTCTTATCTGTAAATATGGGTAACAACATCTGACTACTACTATTATTAAATGGAATAATGTAATACAAATTCCTCATATGAAATAAAGTCTTTATGAAAATTTAAGAACCTTCTTATGTAAACATAGAAAAATAAGTACCAATTGTATCTTTTTTCAGAATATCTCTCAATATCAGTTATATCAATTATTATATATCAATTATTATTATATCAAATATTCCAATTTATTTTTATCTCCCAATATAAATAAAATGTCTTTTTTTCAGAATGTATTTCAGAATATCTGGGTGTCCACCCAATCCCACACAATGGAGAGTTTCAAAACTACAAACTCCAAATCACAATGGTCCCTATGTATGTTGGAAGGTACAATGCACCAAACAAGAAATATTTAAAACAGCTGATCCTTGAAGAACAATCTGCAACTTGAAACAAGTTTTTCCACGTGCTAAAATCAAAGGATTATAGACCTTTTTCAATTCCCAGGAGCAAAAAGAAATGATAGCATTTTCTCAACCTTGAGATTTTCTCTTGCACATTTTTTCTTAAGTCTTTCCTTCCTGGTAGGGAACCTGAAATTGATCAAATGAATTGCTGAGTATCAAAAACACATTAATTAAAAACCTCAGTCCCAGCCATTCTTTTTCTTTGACAGCAAGTTTTCTGATTAATATATATACTTGTCATCTCACTCATAGGTTGTGTTGATAAAATGTCATTTTTTCCTGCTATTTAATGTTTGTGATACCAGGTAGAAATGTTTCAGGCTAAAATATCATTCTCCAAGGAGAAACACTTATGTGGTGTTTTCCATCTTGGGCAGAAGGATTTTTCAGTAATTAGGTAGTATTTTACCAATCTAACTAGAAATTTCTGAAAAAAAAACCTGGAGATATTATTTACTTGGAATAGAAAACTTTTAAATGATTATATAAAGTGAACAATGTAGGTAACTAAAACTTATTCTTTCCAGCAATTCTGGAAATTGTATAGTGGTGTTTTGAGTTTAAAAAAGTTTAGTCACTAGTAGAAATTCTTCATCAGAAATGATGAATAAAACTTTTCTCTTATCCTACCAGGAAAACATAAAATTCTAACAATATTCCAGAATTTATGTGAAACTCTTTTCAGGGGAGACTTATGATTGGATGGTGTTTTGAAATTGCACTTGGTTACATAATTCAAATCTTTTCTTGGGGTGTACTCCTGAAAGTAGAAAGAGGTATTCTTTGTACTGTCTGAATTGATAACAACATGCTATTTCTTTGAAAATTTTTGTTTTTTTTTTAATTTCATGTGAATTTTGCATTGTGTTTCTTCACATAAGTGAATCTCTTTTATAAAACAAAAAAGAATAAGTTAATCATAATGAAAATATAAATAATGTGTGCGGGGGACCCTGTCCTGGGTGCCAGATGTGGGGGGGCTCCGCCCGCAGAGCCCCTATCCCTCCGTCACGGATGAAGATAAAAACTACCAAGACATTTTCTGCTTGGGGAGGAAAGGGGTCAAACTCTCAGAGGAGAATGACCCACAGCCCCTTCCTCACTAGGCTTTTATTGGGCTCAAATACACGGGAATACAGGTATGTCAGGCGACAAGGATCAAACAATGGTTAACATTTCAAAGCAATCTGAGGGCTTAATCTGAGCCAGTGTTTGTCAGGAAAGGGGGTTGCCAGACTTTGGGAGACATGCTCATTTCCTCCTGGGACACTTGTCACCTCAGGAAGAGCACTTTTAGCAAAGCAGGTTTCACAGGACTTTAGGAATTCTTTCTTATGCCAATCACCCAAGGAGCCGTCCTGGCCAGCACAGGGCTGCACCGCTCACCCCCACAGTTTCAGGCTTTGAGGCAATTAGGAAGCAGGAGACATCTCCCAGATGGAAATGAGGACTCGGGTTATGTCAGAATAGCCGGGGGGGGGGGGCGAGGGTCCATCCCATCCTCTTTGCTGCAGCCGCCCCCCCCCCACCCCGAGTCCTTCCATGAGGCCTTCCAAGTGGTCACGTCTGGCTTAGGTTGCCCCTCCCATGAGAAGTCTTACCTGTCATTGACTGCCAACCAAGCTATGGGGCCAGAGAGGCAGAAGCAGCACTCCTGCCAGGGAGATAAGCTTTGTCTCCTTCGTAGGTCATGTCCTTGTGACAGAACAGACCCAGATGAAGTGGGTCCCTTGGGCTCTTACACAGCCCACCATGGGGTGAGGGTTACAACTCCTGAAACCAGGCTGAACGGTCCGCAACAAATGTGCACTAGGAAGATTTTATGTTTATTGTGCTTCAAGGCAGTTTTAAATTTTAATGTCCATACAAATCTCCTACTAACTTTGTTAAGATATAGATTCAGACTCAGCAGTCTTGAGGAGTATCTAAAGATACTGCACTTCTGAAGGCTCCTGTGTGAGGAGGATGCTGCTGGCCCCTGTACCATCCTTTGAAAAGCCACATTTTAAGTGACAGAAAAAAATCCACATGAGTATCGTGTGGACTCATGACAGGGTGTAATATTCTAAAGCCATGCAGTAATATCCTGCAAATGCATAGGAGTGGTGATTTCTGAAATGTAAATAAAACACAAAAATTTCTCTTTAAAGTCTAGTTACTTCTTGAAATAATTTCAATGACTCAAAAGCTAATTGGCATCACTCTGTTGACACATATTCTTTAGATTTTAATTGTGTTACGTTGAATTGATGAGGTTCCTTTATGTTCTTTCCGAGCCATGCACCTTGTTTCTCCAATGGAGTGAGTTCTGCAACCTGACCCTATTGGGAGTCTAAGGATCAGAGTCTGGATCACAGGTTTAGGAAGCCCTACAAATAGTAAACAATGGAGCCAGAATTTGAATCAGCTTGACTCCAGAACTTGGCAATATACTCTTACAAGATAATGTTTATTTTCTTTGCTATAAACTCTAAAACCTCTTTGCAAAGGCATTAAAAATGGAAAAAGTTAATATTGTATATTAAATATAATTATTTTATTGAAGGCAGTTGATAGCATATTTCTTTATAAGTACTTAAGGTACTAAAAATACGTTGAACTCAATATATTTATTTAGGTATGTTCTAAAATAAAACAGCAGATTTCCGTAACATCTGACATAGATCATGGATAATATCCACTCTCAGAAACCCTGACTTGCTGTTAACCTAATACAATATTCAGCATAATCATATTATGAGAAAAGTGAGGCTTTGAATTCATACTATAACCATTTGTTAAGCCATTGTAGAACTCTGTCATTTTGAACGGTTTCAAATATACTTGCTGCATTTTCCTGGTCCAGGCAGTACCTGTTTATTGTTTTCATAGTACTTTAAATACCAGTGCTTTTGTGGTGGGGGCATTAATTGTCTTAAATTCCCATTATTTTTTAGTATTTATAAAATATTTTCAGTATTTGCAAAATATTTAAGCATCTTAAAGTTCCACTATTTTTAGTATTTGTAAAACAATTTTTAGTATTTGTAAAATATTTGTCTTAAAATCACTCTAATTTTTATTCTTCGTAAAATATTTAGAAAGTATGAGAAAAATCATCTCACACAGCTACACTTTTCTTCACACCTTTAAATAACTTCTGAAAACTTAGCTTGTGCAATTAGGTCAGTGACAACGAGGGAAGGGAGATGTTTAAAGAGCAGCTCAATCAAACCACTGAACCAGGGAAGTGGAAAATTATATTTTGTTGCTTTGAGTTAGGTAAGCTATTACCCGAATATGTATGCACATATTTATTTTCTATGTTTATTAATTTGAAGATCTTGACTTCTCTTTTACCTTTTCGATAGCCCCTTATTTAAACAAGTTGGTATTTTGGTTTCATTTCTTTAATGAAACATATCTCATAGAGTGAGGGTTCCCTCATCTCATTTTAATATCATTTGGTATTTATGAAGGGTACCCACTGTGAACCCTAGTGTATTAGTCATGCTCCAAAGTGAAAAATCTGTGTAAGACCTCTGGGAGCATTGAAACTGAACTAGATAACACTCGCTCAAGTAAATTATGGCTGACATGCATTCTGTCAGATAACAGTGTGCAACGGCTGGTTCCATTTTGACAATTTGTGTGTCTTCACGCACAACGAGTGTGTTCTGTAGACCATGGTGTTTAACCTGAAGTCCACAGATCCATGGACTGATTTCAGGGATCCATAAAACTGGGTGCAAAATTTGTGTTTATATATGTATGTGTGTCTATCTTGAAAAAGCAGTTGTTAGGAACTTCTGAAAGGGGTTAAAGTCCCCCAGAAAATATTAAGAGCCACTGTCTTAAACCCAGAGATATCTAGTTGGGCATTTATTTTTTGTTAGTAATTATCTTATTTATTTTATTTATTTGTTTGTAGATTTAATTGTTTATTTTATTTTATTTTTTCCACCACCATTTTTACTCCCATACCCTCTTCCACCTTTACCCAACCCCCTCCATCCCACAACCACTACACAGTTGTTCATGTCTATGAGTTCTTTCTCTTTTTCTTTTTTGCTTGATTCCTCTCAGAGCTGGCATCCTGCTCTCTATCTTTAACTCTGTCTCTATTTTGCATATGAGTTCAGTTTGTCCATTAGATTCTACATATGAGTGAAATCATATGATACTTGTCTTTCTCTGACTGGTTTATTTCACTTAGCAGCATGTTCTCTATGTCAATCCATATTGTCACAAAGGTACAATTTTCTTCTCTTTTATGGCCAAAGAGTATTCTATTGCTTAAATGTACCACAGCTGTTTTATCCACTCATCTACTAGGCTGCTTCCAAATATAGGATTTGTATATAATGTTGCAAGGAACATGGGGTCCATATATTCTACCAAGTTAGTGTTTCGGGTCTCTTCAGATAAATTCTCAGAAGTAGAATTGCTGGGTCATAAGTCAGTTCCATTTTTAATTTTTTGAGGAAACTCCACTTCCACAGTGGTTGTACCAGTCTGCATTTCCACCAACAGTGCACTAGAATTCCCCTTTCTCCACATCCTCGCCAACACTTGCTGTTTGTTGATTTATTGATGATAGCCATTCTGACAGGTGTGAGGTTATATCTCATAATGGTTTTAATTTGCATTTGTCTGATGATTTGTAACTTTATAGTCAATTAATATTTAAGAAAGTTTACAAAAATATACAATGGGCAAAGATAGTCTATTCAATAAATGATGTGGGGAAAATTGGACAGGTAAGTGCAAAAAAGAATGAAATTAGAACACCTTCTCATGCCATAGGTAAGAATGAACTCAAAACGGATTACAAACTTCAATGTTAGACTCAAAACCATAAAAATCTTAGAAGAAAATTTAGGCAGTAAAACATCATACATATCTTGTAGCAATATTTTTTCCTGATATATCTCCTCAGGCAAAGAAAGCAAAAGAACAAATAAACAAATGGGGTTACATCAAACTAACAAGTTCTTGCACAGCAAAAGAAACCATTGACAAAATAGAAAGACAATGTAATGAATAGGAGAACATGTTTGCTGATACATCTGATAAAGGGTTAATATCCAAAAATTATGAAAAAGTTTATAAAATTCCACAACAAAAAACCCAGTCCAATTAAAAATTGGCAAAGAACATGGAGAGACACTTCTCTAAAGAGGACCAATACATAAATGCCAGTACATAAATGAAAAGATGCTGAACTAGATGAATGAAAAAGATACTGAACTAATCATTAGATGCATTTAAATGAGTTCTAAAGATCTTTGAGGGAACAGAAAATACTAACATTTGTTGAGCTACTACTATGAGTCAGGCACTGTCACTTGATTTTTATCTCATTAAATCCTGGCTACAATTCTGTGAGATGATTTCTCCGTACTTAATTTCATAGTTGATTTTTCAAAGGGTCAGAAAATTAAATACTTAGCAACTAGACCTCAACATTTATCAACATAATTATTTAGCTATGCTAGCTACTATTTCTTGCATTATTTCATTTAATCCTCACAACAACCTTATGAGAAAAGTGTTCTTATTAGAAATTTATGTAGCTTACTCAAAGTTATACAATTGGGAAAGTGCAGGACCAAAATAAAATCAAGCAATATATGAAACAAATTATTTGCCTATAATCACTACTTTATACCAGATATGACTCAAACATGTATTCTAATAAAGCACAAATCCTAAGAAAATAATGATGATAAGTCACATTTATATTTCACCAAAACAATTTTATATCTCAAAGGGGATTAACATTAGGAATGTGAAATTTTAAGAAAACATATAAGAGTTATGCCAAACTCTAAAGATGAGAGATGAGTTCTAGAGATTCACATAGGCTTATAACTTTAGGATTGAAGAAAGTCTTAATGCATTTGAGTTCAATCATCATCTTATATCGAGTCTCCTCTACTTTATCTCCATCAAGTCAGCATCCAACTATTGTTAAAATTCTCAGTGGGTAGGAAACACGCTATCTCTCAGCCCATCATAACACTTTAAAACTTTTTACAATGATAAAAATTATATAGAGAATAAATTATTTCCTGAACTAGAATATACTTCTGCTAATTGGGTAGCCCAAGCCTATAACTTATTCACAGTAAGTAGATGTTCTCTTCCCATTTTCATTTTCCTTGAATGCCTGTCCTATCTTATTTAGGCTTAGTATATCCTCTTTGTTTTAAGATTTTTATTGATAGGAAACATAGGTGCAAATTGTCAAAGATCTGTACTCTCTGTCATTGACTGCTAGCAGCAAGACTATGTTTTCTTTGATTTTCCATTTCCACATATGACTTAAAAGCTCTTTAAAAATGGATGCACTTGACATTATGTGTACACAATATTTCATCAAACATTTATTAAGTTCTCTACCTTATAACAAGGTGAAAAAACATAAAGACACATTCCTTTCCCTCAAAGAGACCACAATCTAATCGAGGAGACAGAGCAGTGGACGTATGCCAGTGGAAATGATGCACTGTACAAAGTACAGAAGAATGTCACCTCATTCTAGCCTACAGCCTACAGCCTGGAGGCTGTAGGTCTCCAAAAGGAAGTGAGTTCTGGAATGTTTATTTGATGCTTTTTCCTACCTAACACCATTTTCAGTAAACAAAGTCTGTCCCTGTATTTGCCTTGAGTTACATGATCTTTCTATCTTTGTTATATATCATTTTGCCCTTTTAAAACCAAGTTTATCTGAAAGCTACTTGTGGGGCCAGATGATTTTCTTTGGGAAACTAGCCTTTCTCATTCATCAGAATCATTTGTGATTGCAGAATCAGAATTACATCAGTGATAAGATTACCACCTTTTAGAAGGCTCACGACACATTCTGATTCATAACTTCATGTTTATTGTATTTAAAAAATCAGGGAAAAAAAAACCTTTCTTCTTCCCTTCTAATTGCCCTACCCCTTGATGGTTTCCCGTGTGGTAACGATCAGGGTCACCCTCAGACAGGTGGTGCTTTGCCATAAAACAAGTGAACAGATCAGACTAGGAGTAAAAGATAGCAATGAATTATGAAGAAACTGAACACAAGTTGCTTTGTCCAGTGTGAAAAGAAAATGTAAAAAGTAAAAAATCTCTTCTGATTTTCTGATTGTTAACCTATGTCTGCAAGTCTTGATCGTGATTGATCGTGGATCTAGTAATCTAATCATCTTAAGCTTTGTGTCGACTAATTTTTACCCATTTAAACTTTGAGTAATCTGATTTTTCTCCTATTTTTCCCCATAATGTTTGCAACTCAAGCTTCTAGACAAGTCTGGTAGAGTCCCTTTATTCCCTGTGGTTTCTTTCAATGCCATCTGCAGTCTTTTCATAGTGAAGGGCCTTTTAAGCCATATTTAATAAAGAAAACAACCAAAATCATTAGAATTCTCAACCAACATCTCCTTTCATAAGTTTCATAAAACTTTCTAAGTTTTAGAGAAAAATGTAGCTTTTTGCCCAAATAATAATAAGTATGGTATAGTAATCTGGTTCCATCCACTACTTTCTTCAATATAATTGAAAGAGCTTTTATGAATATTATCCCATCCAAGGTGTGGAGGCATAGCTTTTTATGGTCACCATAGCTTTTTCTCCTGAAACATTTCTATAGTGTTCTTATTTTTGCTGTTTCTAAACTATGTCATTGTCTCTCAACCATAACCAAAAGTGATACGGTGTTTTGCTTTTATCTCTTTCTTCTTCTCATATATGTTGTTTACCAGTGTCATCTTCTGCCTTTTACAATAGTCCCTAAACCTGTATCTCCACCGCCACATTACTGATATCCTTACACAGGAACTAATCTCTTTTGGGAATTAGCTTCCAATTCTCTCATTTTGTCCATAAACTACTTCAAGCTATTTCATCTAGCAAAAGTAACTAAATCATAGGTTGTTATATTAAAATTAATAATAAAATATATTTTCTATGTACTTCTTAAATTTAAAAACAATATTTAGGGATTTTTTTATACCCCAGATCCCAAATGACCCTTTGCCTTGGTCCAGTCCCTTGTGACTGCTTTTCCTTGACCTTAAATGCATTAAACAAATACCTAGTATCTGGGAATGAGTTATATTCTGTCCATTTTCTTTCCCAAAAAGAATCTAGCCAACCGTGTAGGCTTCACTTCTAAGTAAATTCTGTGGATGTTGTCACCTAAATCAGAAAAAGGAAGTTCTCTTCTGAGTGTAGAAATTTATAACTTTTCTAAATTTCATTAGAATGTATTCTGTTTAAAAACAGGCAAAAAAGTGGTGGAAAATGACAAAATAAGCTCCGAAAGGAGGCCTTAAAGCAGGCAATCTGGTGTCATTAATGTGAGAGCTGTCAGGAATGTGGTTTGTGATAACAAGAACAGATAGATCTTTTTTCAAAGCCTGAACTTAAAGCTTCAACTGTAAGCAGGGAATGACATTTACATTGAGATGTAAGTTGCAGCCAATGACACTTTCATTTATGTAAGATGAGTTTATTCTGGTGTTTAGAAATATAAATTGAAATCTTGCATTTTCTCTTAGAAATACTCACTGCATAACAAGTAAACCTCAAGCTGGCCCTAGACACATCAGGAAAATGCAAAGGCCATTTTATTGCCTAAATGTTAGTATTAATTCAGTGCAAAGGTAATCCTGTTTAATAGGAAATCTAAATTGGTAAGATTATTTCTAAATTCCCTTGGAAAGGCTATTGCTTTTGAGGCAATGGAAAGTCTATAAAACAGAAATCCACACAGAAATATGCAGACACATCTTTATCCCTGAACATTAGGTAAACAGTTTCATAACTGTGTTCTCTAAGGACAAGTGTAGTGTGGTTTTGTAGAACTAAAAGACTGAACGAAAGAAAATGTAAATTGCCAATAAATTTCAACTCCTCTCTCCTGGCACAAACAGGTTATACATTTATTTTTTCCACACGAATTCCTAGAGAAGATTATTTTTTTAATCCTTGTGATATTGTATGAAAGCAATCACAACTTTTATCATAAGAACATTTGAAGGCCAATCCTAAACCTAACTCCTGCCATTTATTATACTGACCAAAAGTTTGCTCAATGGAAACCCAGAACAGTGATCAGTCACCATATCCTGTATGTTTGTGTTTGCCCTTTCCTTAACTCTCTGCATAATTCTATCATAGATCCAATGTCGCTGGACAAAATTTACCACCCTCTCTCTCTCATCTGCTGTATTAGGCATTTTCTGATGGCACATAGTGTACCTTCCCAGTGCCCAGCTCAGTATCTGAAACACAGTCAGCGTTCAATAAAGGTTGAGTTGTCATGTCTATTTTGTTATGTTACACCCATTATATTTAAGCCAAGGACTTTCAAGTACTTCAGACATCAAGAGAATTTATTTCTCAAACTCTTTCTGGGATTCAGCAATGTATATTACCAACAGCACTCCAATAAATGTTTTGTGATTATAATAATAATGCAAAATATAGTTTGTGAGTTGCTTTGCAATTATTTTCAAGACCCATAAAGTCATCATGTTACATTCTATATATAGTATAGTTTTTGTGAGTGGCTCATACATGGTCTATGATCGAGATAATTTTGGCAGGAAGTACTGCTTGGTACAAAACACACTATTTGTGTGATTCCACCTCAACCTCCTTATCAGGGTAACTCTATTTAACCATAAAAAATAGACAGATATTAGCAACAGCAGTAGTTAAAGAAGACAGAGATAATGTCAAGGCTATTTCTCAAATTGTTCTCATTGCTTTAGAGAGCTTGGTCACTCTCCCTTAGGTGACAGCTGATCACACCCCACCCATTCATTTCCTTTCCTACTTTGACACTGTAATGGCTTGGGAAAATCTCATACTAGTTTGCTGAAACAAGCATATTCCAAAATAATGTGGAACTCTCCCAAGTACAGCTCACCATTATCAAATGTTTAGTCTATTCATTCAACTAATATTTTTAAAGTCTTTTTAATAAATCAGAAAAGTTTTTGGACACTAGACTGTGAATTTAAAAACCAAATTCTTTACTACGCAGTTTACATCTAGTACCAAAAGACAGACAATAAATATATGTGTGATAAGTATACAACATATTATACTTATGGCGATAAGTATTATGGAGGAAAATAAACACACTAAGGTGACCATATATGAGAAACTTTTGAATGTGAAAAGAAGAAGTATGTATCACAAGACAAGAAGGCTTAGACCAGAATTGTCCCAGGTAACTAGGGCATTTGTCACTCTAGGTGAGGGAGATAAGGCTTATGCTGGGGTACGCTGAGACAGTTAGACAAATTTCACTTTGCTACTCCAGAGAACTTGCAAGTTATTGTATATTTGTATTATTATTTTTCATTATTCTTACATCTTTCATTTTACTAGTATTTTTGTGTTTCTCTTTCAGTTTAGTCTTCTTTGCTTGGCTGCTTAAATTGCATTGTTTAACTAGTTTCCCTTATTCTCCCTTTCATAGTGTACTTTTAATTTTCTGTCTTTCACTTCTCTTGTGTTCCATTAGCACACTATTCAATGTCCTATACTTCCTATTCTGGTTATACAGATCACATAGATTCTGTCAAATGATTGTTGCTCCATTATTATTGTACATAATTGCTGTTCCATACAATTGTAAATACTGCCCAGCACTCCTACCAGGTCTTAGCCTCTTTTACTGTTTCCTGAACTTCATTACTATTGTGGTTAACTCTATTCTCTCAAACACTACACTTATTTTCTATCCTTTATTCTCACTTTACCTCATAGTCTGACCTCCCACAAGCTCACTGCTTTCTAGATCCAACTCACAATCCTTCCCCATCTAACAAGGGTCTTATCTTCTTTCCGTCCTTTCTTAAAAGTGGCTAGTTGGGTGAAATATCATGGTTAACACTACACATATCCAAAAGATCGCCTATCTCTTCTCTGTGGGTTGGTACTTTAAATATCATAGAATACACTCCTGCTGTCTTAAACCAATTTGCTTTCGCCCTCCAAATGATCACAAAAAAAGAGTAGGTGGAAGCTGTGAACACCAGGATACTTTCTGAAAGAGGAAACCCAACACCAAAGGAACCACCAACAGATAACAACAGAAGAAGGTGAAAGAGGGGGTGGAAGCCACACTAACTCAACACAGGACCTATTTGGAAATACAATTAAATGGTGGAGAAATTACTCAGAACAAACAACTGAACAAGTGTAAGAGAGAATCCTCAAAACCTTGCACACACAGAAGAACCAGCTTCAACACAATCTGCCCTCACCAGCACAACAAAATACAAGAGGTTGTGGATGAAGTGACCCTCAGTTGACCAGCTGAAAGAGAAGACCCACCAGAGAAAGACCCCAAAAGAATTAAAACCCAAAACATACAGAGAGCCAACATAAATGACAGCCCAAGACCAATGAGCTCAAGAGATGAAGAAGACTGCATCACTGAATCTCATAGGTATTCTACCATAGAAGTTCACACTATAAACCCAGGGAGTCAGAACAGATGAATTTAAGAAGCAGAGGTTAACAAGAAGAGTCTCACAAACAATAGGAAGACAAAGAAACAATCCCCAAATGAAAGGAAAAGAGGAAGTCTTAGAAAGAATGTTAAATTCAACAGAAGCAAGTCAACTATCAGATACTATATTCAAAGCAATGGTTATAAGGAAGCACAATGAGCTCACAGAGATTTACCAAAATCTACAGGGAAACTACAATGAATTCACTACAAACTACATCAACATGAAAAAGGAAATAGAAACTATCAATAAAGGCCAAGAGAAAATGAAAAATACAGTTTCTGAACTGAAGAACACAGTAGAAGGAATCAAAAGCAGGCTACATGAAGCAGAGGATCAGATCAGCGACGTGGAGGACAAGGTGCAAAAAAACACCCAGAATGAGCAAGAAGAAGAAAAGAGGTTTAGAAAGAACGAAGAGGGGTTAAGGGAAATTCAGGAAAACATGAAGTGTAATAATATCCATATAATAAGGATACCAGAAGGAGAAGGAGAGCAAGGGATAGAACACCTGTTTGAAAAAGCAATGATGGAAAACTTCCCTAATTTGATGAGAGAAGTCACACAAATCCAGGAAACACAGAGAGTCCCAATCAAGAGGAACCCAAATAGGCCCACTTCAAGACACATCATAATTAAAATGGCAAAATTCCAAGACAAATAGAGAATCTTAAAGGCAGCAAGGGAGAAACAGGAAATAACATACAAGGGAACCCTGATAAGATTAGCAGCTGATTTCTCTATGTAAATGTTCCAAGCCAGAGGGGAATGGCAAGAAATATTCCAAATAATGAGAACCAGAGGCCTGCAACCAGGACTACTTTATCCAGAAAGGCTCTCAATTACAATGGAAGGCCAAATAAGGAGCTTCCCAGACAAAAGAAGCCTCAAAAAATATACCTCCTCCAAACCAGCTTGGCAGGAGATGCTAAAGGGTTTGCTTTAAGAACAAGTAGAAAAACAGTGAAAGAGAGAGGAACACAGGTATGAAAAAATGGCAATGGATAAGTACCTATCAATAATAATCTTAAATGTAAATGGATTGAATGCTCCAATCAAAAGACATAGAGTAGCTGAATGGATACGAAAATATGACTCAAATGTATGCTGCCTACAAAACACCCACCTCAGAACAAAAGACCTACACAGACTGAAAGTGAAGGGCTGGAAACTAATATTCCAAGCAAATGAACAGGAAAAAAAGCTGGGGTAGCAATACTCATATTGGACAAAATAGACTTCAAAAGAAGAGCCATAAGAAAAGATCCAGAGGTCACTTCATAGTACTCAAGGAAAGAATCCATGTAGAAGACATAAACATTGTGAATATATATTCACCCAACCTAGGAGCATCCAAATACATAAAGAAAATCTTGAAGGACTTCAAGAAAGATATTGACAACAACACAATCATAATAGGAAATTTTAACACCCCACTGTCAAAAATGGACAGATCTTCCAAACAATATGGAGAGAGAGCCTTTCATCCCCAAAAAAGCAAAATACACATGGAATATTTTCAAAGATAAACCACATGATAGGACACAAAACAAGCCTCAACAAATTCAAGAAAATTGAAATCCTATCAAGTATTTTCTCTGACTACAAGGGACTGAAAACAACCTCAAGGAAAAAACCCCAAGACACTCAAAATAATGGAGATTGAATACCATGCTATTAAACATTGAATGGGTCAAGAATAATGAAATTAGGGAAGAAATCAAACAGTTCCTGGAAACAAATGAAAATGAACTCACAACAACCCAAAACTTATGGGACACAACCAAGGCAGTCCTGAGAAGGAAGTTCATAGTGATTCAGTCCTACCTAAAAAAGACAGAAACATTTCAAATAAGCAACCTAACCCGATGCCTATAAGAAATTGAGTAACAAAACAAAGACAACCGAGAGCAAGTAGAAGAAAGGAAATAACCAAGATAAGAACAGAATTAAATGACATAGAGACTAAAAGCACAATTCTAAGGATCAATGAATCCAGGAGCTTGTTCCTTGAAAAGATAAACAAAATCAACAAGATTTTAAGTAGGCTCATCAAGAAAAAAGAGAGAAGACCCAAATAAACATGATTACAAAAGAAAGAGGAGAGATTACAACTGATACCACAGAAATACAAAGCATTGTAAGAAATTACTATGAAAAACTATATGAAATAGTTTTTCTAGAAATTTGAAAACCTAGGTGAAATAG
Source organism: Glossophaga mutica (assembly GCA_039655065.1). Lineage (NCBI taxonomy): Eukaryota > Metazoa > Chordata > Mammalia > Chiroptera > Phyllostomidae > Glossophaga > Glossophaga mutica. Next base: position 135,650,922 of record CM077303.1, read on the forward strand.
ACAAATGTCTAGAAAAATATAATCTCCCAAAACTCAATAAAGAAGAAGCAGAAAACCTGAACAGACCAATAACAGCAGATGATATTGAATCAGTAATCAAAAATTTTCCAACACAGAAAAGCCCTGGACCAGACAGTTTCACAGGAGAATAATACACAGCATTTAAGGGAGAGATAACCCCCATCCTTCACAGATTATTAAAAAAAATCCAAGAAGATGGAAGACTCCCAAGTTCTTTTTATGAAACCAGCATCATCCTAATCCCCAAACCAGATAAAGACATAACAAAGAAAGAAAACTTCAGGTCAATATTGATGATGAACATAGATGACAAAATCCTCAACAAAATATTGGCAAACTGCATCCAGCAATATGTTAAAAAGATCATATGCCATGATCAAGTGGGATTCATCCCAGGGATGCAAGGATGGTACAATATTCACAAATCAATAAACATAGTAAACCACATAAACTAAATGAAACAAAAATCACATGATCATAGCAATAGATACGGAAAAAGCATTTGATAAGGTACAGAATGCTCAGCAAAGGTGGAATAGAGGGAGCATTCCTCAACAAAATAAAGGCCAAATATGAGATACCTACAGCCAACATCATACTCAATGGATAAATACTTAAAGCTTTCCTGTTAAGATCAGGAACAAGATGAGGATGGCCATTTTTACCACTCCTATTCAACATAGTACTGAAAGTCCTAGCCACAGTGATCAGACAAGAAAAAGAAATAAAAGGCATCCAAATTGAAAAGGAAGAAGTAAAACTGTCATTGTTTGAAGGTGACATGATAGTGTACATACAAAATCCTATAGGCTCCCTCAAAAAACTACACAACCTAAAAAATGAATTTCACAAAACAGCTGGATACAAAGTCAATACTCAGAAATCAAAGGCATTTTGGTACACCAGCAATGAAATAAATGAAATAGAAATCAGGAAAAAAGAAATTTCATTTGGTATAGCAACAAGAAAAATAAAGTACCTAGGAATAAACCTAACCAAGGAGGTAAAAGACCTGCGCTCAGAAAACTATACAACACTGAAGAAAGAAATTAAGGAAGATACAAATGGAAGCATGTACCATGCTCATGGATGGGAAGAATTAACATAATAAAAATGGCCATACTACCCTGTGGGGGGGGGGCTCCGCCCACAAAGCCCATGCCTCCATCAAAGATGAAAATAAAACTACCAAGACATGATCTGCTTGGGGAGGAGAGGTGGCCAAACTCTCAAAGAAGAATGACCCAGAGCCCCTTCCTCACTGGGCTTTTATTGGGTTCAAATACACAGGAATATAGGTAAGTCAGGCGGCAAGGATCAAACAATGGTTAACATTTCAAAGAAATCTGAAGGCTTAATCTGAGTCAGTGTCTGTCAGGAAAGGGGGCTGCAAAACCTTGGCAGACATACTCATTTCCTCCTCGGACTCTTATCTTTTAAATGAGAGCACACTTAGCAAACAAAGCAGGTTTCACAGGACTTTAAGAATTCTTTCTTATGCTCCATCACCCAGGGAATTGCTCTGGCCGGCACAAGGCTGCACCTCCCACAGTCATAGTTTCAGGCTTAATCAGATTAGAGCCAGGAAGCATCTCCCAGACGGAAATGGGGACTCGGGCTATGTCAGAATACCTGGGGAGCAAGGGTCCATCACCCCCTTTTTGCTGCAGCTCCCCAAGTTCTTCCATGAGGGCCTTCCAAGTGGTTGTGTCTGGCTTAGGTTCCCCCTCCCATGAGGAGTCTTACCCATCATTGACTAACCGACTAAGCACTGGGGCCAGAGATGGATGACGCAGAAGCGGTGCTCCTGCCAGAGAGATAAGCTTTGTCTCCTTAGTGGCTCAGGTCCTCTTGACAGAACAGACCCAGATGAAGCGGGTCCCTTGGCTGTTACTCAGCCTAGCTAAGGGGCACAGTTACAGCTCCTGAATCCAGGCTGAACAGTCCACAACACTACCCAAAGCGATATATAAATTCAATGCAATCCCTATTAAAGTACCAATGACATATTTCACAGATATAGAACAAACATTTCAGAAATTTATATGAAACTGTAAATGACTCTGAGTCACTGCAGCAATTTTGAGAAAGAAGAACAAAGCAGGAGGGATCACAATACCTGATATCAAACTGTATTACAAGGCCACTGTAATCAAAACAGCTTGGTACTGGCATAAAAACAGGCATATAGACCAATAGAACAGAACAGAGAGCCCAGAAATAAACCCAAGTCTCTATGGTCAATTAATATTTGACAAAGGGGGAAGAAGCATAAAATGGAGTAAAAATGGCTTCTTCAACAAATGGTGTTGGGAGATCTGGACAGCTACATACAAAAAAAAATGAAACTTGATTACCAACTTAAACCATAAACAAAAACAAATTCAAGATGGATAAAAGACTTAAATATAAGTCATAACACCAGAAAACTCCTAGAGGAAAAACATCAGTAGGAAGATCTCAGACATTCCACACAGCGACATCTTCACGGATCTATGCACCCCAATATTCATATTAGCACAATTTACAATAGCCAAGTGCTGGAAACAACCTAAGTGCCCATCAGCAAATGAACGGATCAAAAAACTATGTTACATTTACCCAATGGAATTCTATGCAGCAGAGAGAAAGAAGTACTATATACCCTTTGTGACAGCATGGATGGATCTGGAGAGCATTATGCTAAGCGAAATAAGGCAGGTGGTGAGGGACAAATACCTTAAAGCAAGGGACATAAAGGAAAGAATAAACAAATGGGACCTCATCAAATTAAAAAAGAAAAAAACTTCTACATGGATAAATAATACAGCAGTAAAATGAAAAGAGAATCAACTATATGGGAAAACATATTTGCCAGTGATACCTCAGACAAAGGTTTGATCCCCAAAATATATAAAGAACTCACACGACTCCACTCCAGGAAGACAAAAAACACAATTAAAAAATGGGCAAAACACTTGAACAGACACTTCTCCAAGGAGTACATACAGAGGGCCCAGAGACATATGAAAAGATGCTCAGCATCACTAGTCATCAGAGAGATGCAAATTAAAACCACAATGAGATACCACCTCACACAGGTCAGAATGGCCATCATAAACAAATTAACAAGTGTTGGAGAGGATGCAGAGAAAATGGAACTCTAGTGCCCTGTTGGTGGGAATGCAGACTGGTGCAGCCACTGTGGAAAAGAGTATGGAATTTCCTGAGAAAACTAAAGATGGAACTGTCTTTCATCCCAGCAATGGAATTGCTGGGATTATACCCGAAGAACCCTGAAACACCAATCCAAAACAATCTATGCACCCCAATATTCATATCAGCACAATTTACAATAGCCAAGTGCTGGAAGCAACCTAAGTGCCCATCAGCAAATGAACGGATCAAAAAACTATGCTACACTTACCCAATGGAATTCTATGCAGCAGAGAGAAAGAAGTACCATATACCCTTTGTGACAGCATGGATGGATCTGGAGAGCATTATGCTAAGTGAAATAAGGCAGGTGGTGAGGGACAAATACCATATGATCTCACCTTTAACTGGAACATAATCAACAAAAGAAAAAAAGCAAACAAAATATAACCAGAGACATGGAAATTAAGAACAATCTAACAATAGCCAGAGGGGAGAGGGGAGGGCACTGTGGGGAGAATGGTTTTCAGGAACTACTATAAAGCACACATGGACAAAACCAAGGGAGAGGGTGGGAGCAAGGGAGGAAGGTGGGTTTGGATGGGGTGCGGAGGAGTGAGGGGGGAGAAAATGCAGACAACTGTAATTGAACAATAATAGAGTAATTTATGAAACAAACAAAGAAACAAACAATAAAAGAATTGTGTTGGAGTATAAGAAAATGACTTAATTTCCAGGATGCAGAGAGCTAAAAATTATGGTATGACTAGCAGGAAATATAATAGCACATTCTCCATTGTAACTCAGGTAATTATTCTTATAACATTATGAGGTAGGTGCTGTTATTTTCTTTTTGATGGGTCAGGAAAACAATGCATAGATACTTGAGATCAAGGCTTTCCTAGGAACTCTATTGTCATTAACCCTTGGTTCTCTTGCCTCCTTTGGATCCCTTTGTCCATTATCCTAAAGTACCCATGCCCGTATTTTCCCTCTCAAGTATGCTTGTGCATGTGATTCAATAAGACAAAATGCTTGGTAAAACATCCAAATATGATAAGTTAAAATGATACTAAACTCTGACTACAATTACTCTATGTGAAGTTAGAGGAATATCCTTTCCAAGTGTCTGCCTTGGTGATTAAAGTCTCTGGATAAAGCCTCTGTTACTTTAGCCACAGAACTGTATTTTGTTTATTGCTATGTCTCTCTGTATTGAGATTTGATGTATTGACTTCAATATCATATGTATTATATTTTTCATTTTATATATACATACTAAGAAAAGAAATATGGGGTCTGTGCAGAATGTATCCAGCCATGTAATATGAAAAATAGAGACATTTATTAAAGAAGATACAAGAAATATTGTGCATAAGACAATGACACCTAAGTCCTCTTCAAAGTAGGCACCTTGGGACCTCACACAGTTCTACCAATAGCCATCTGCTGCCCCATCATATTTTCCTGAATCTCATCAATGTTCTAAAATGTCTTCCCATGCAAAGGTGACTTTAGTTTTAGAAAAAGCCAGAAGTCTCAGGGCATCAAATCTGGGCTGTAAGGGGGGCTGAGTCACCTGGGTGATTCGATGTTTTGCCAAAAACTCTGCATGAGACGTGATACATGAGCAAGTGGGTTGTCACAATGAAACTGCTAATCACCAGTTGCCCATAGCTGCAGCATTCTGAATCATCTAAATAGTTTCCACAGGGGAATGTTTGAGTTTAACACATAATTTGACGCAGATTTGTTGCAGATTTGATGCAACTACTTGCTCAGTCGTTTTGAATGTGATGACCACACAGTACACTTCCTCACTCAATGGCATCTACCACCCTCACAGACTACTATGGTGAAGTCTTCATTGTTCATGCACATGCATTTCTTTCTACTCTCCCCTCCGTGGCTGCCAGGTTACATCAATGTCGTGTAAACCATTCTTGTTATATTAACAGTAACTTAACGTTTTCCCAACAGATCTCAATAGGCAGTTTTCAGACAGGCTTAGTTATAAAATCAAATCTGTATTGTTTTTCCTAGTGGTATTTTCAAGCAGAAGTCTATCTTGGAGTATTTCATCAGTGTGTGAATTATCTTAGAAAGTTAGTCCCTTAATTAAATGGCCAGAAATAAACATATGTTTTCCACATATGAGTCAGTGGATATCAGCTTATTCATGATAATTAAATCTATAAAACACAAGCAAGCTGATAATGATATATTGGATTAATTACATTATACAATACATATTTTGATAATATGCAGGTTTGCAACAGTATTATCACATAAGTATGGGCATATTTGTTGGCAGCAGTATAGCTTATAATAGTCCTTTTAGAAAGAAACATGACAATTCTTTTAAAAACAAGAGTTAATAACCTTGGTCTCAGCACCTAGACACAAGAAATAATCTTAAGAAAAATAAACAAATGGTGATTAATTGTATTGACATAAATAAGTAAAAGCTGAAAATAAACTAAATGTTTTACAAGAAGAAGATGGATTAATTCATTGAGTTATATCAACTCTGTAGAATATTTCATAGAAATTAAAGATGACATTTTGGAAGTCTGTCTGATGTAGAATTATTAAACTAGAAAAGAAGAAAGTGCAAAGTTTTATGTTATATAAATATCTTTGGATAAACCGGGAGTATATTATTAGGAGTTGGAAGAAAACATGGCAAAATAAAAATAAAGCAGATTTGTTAAAATTATGGGATTGTGAGTAATTTTAATGTTTTCATTATTATTATAAGATTGTAAAATAAATAATTTTTTAATTGGGGATTGCAAGACTTGTTCCTCTCTTAAAAGGCTCTGGAGAGGCAATTTATAGTTCTTAATTTTCTAAAGTCCATGTAAATTAAATGGTAATCTTTTTATATTACACTTGTATTCATTTAAGGACTTGTTTATTATTGAACCATTTTAACACAGAATGAATTGGACAAATAAAGCATGATCGTGCAGAAAAATTGTTAAAGAGTTTTGATGAAATCTGTAGCAAGTGTAGACTCTGATGAAGTGGTTTAACAGAAACATTTTTCAAGTAAAATTCTATGGTTTGACATCCAGTACGTTTGTGCATTTTGAGGGATGCCTAGAGAATTTGCTGGTGCTCTGCAGAGAGATGGATGCATGATACTGAGAAAAATGTCTCTGATAGTTCTTTGCCAATAAAATTTGAAGTTTATTCGTATCCTTCAGCTCAGTTTCAAATTAATTACTCTGAATCTCTGATAGCCTTTCTATAACTCCTCAAGTTGAAGTTATATAAATAAACATATTTAAATTTGCCATATATATATATATATTTACAATTTCCAGTTCTTTGCAAATAGAAGTACTTTAAAAGAACAAGATTAGACAATTGAAATAAAGTTAAGGAAATTTAAAAGTATTATCTCTAATTTTTTTTTTATTTTAATTGTTGTTCTTGTACAGTTTTCTGTCTTTTACTCCCATCCTGGCCCACCACCCCAGCCCTCCCCACTTCCCTCCCATTTCCACCTTCCCTAGTTTTTGTCTTTTATACTCCTTGCTCTAAACCTTTCCCCTTTTCCCCTGAAATTCCCTCCCCCCTCCCCTCTGGTGACTGTCAGCCTGTTCTCAATTTCAATGTCTTTGGTTAGATTTTGTTTGCTTGTTTGTTTTGCTGATTAGGTTCCTGTTAAAGGTGAGATTATATGGTATTTGTCTTTCATTGCCTGGCTTATTTCATTTAGCATAATGCTCTCCAGCTCCATAAAACTAAAAATGGATCTACCTTTTGACCCAGCAATTCCACTACTAGGATTATATCCTAAGAACCCTGAAACACCAATCCAAAAGAACCTATGCACCCCAATGTTCATAGCAGCACAATTTACAATAGCCAAGTGTTGGAAGCAACCTAGGTGCCCATCAGTAAACAAATGGATAAAAAAACTATGGTACATTCACACAATGGAATTCTATGCAGCAGGAAGAAAGAAGGAGCTTCTACCCTTCGTAAAAGTATTATTTTCGCACTGAGACTAAAAATTTTGTCACTCAAATTTTTTGCTATAAAACATTTCTGTGGCTTTGATGTTTGAAAAACACTGTATGCATATGATCTTTTAAAAAATCCTCCCTAATCAATGAATAGAAAATTGAAAAAGTACTCTTTGCCACTGTCTCATTCTGGAAGGTAATGAATGAAAGCGCATGTTGATCTGTCAATGAAAATGCCACTTAAAGATATGTGCATGTGGGTTCTTCAGAAAAGGAGTAACATTGGATTTATTTGTATGTAGAATTATTAAATTTAAACAAATGTTATACTGGGTCCTGTGATATGGCCATTAATTTGTCCTATTTTCTAATTACTAAATTTAGTCATCTTCAGCAAAGCAAATAATGCAAACTTCAACAAGATGAACAATGATTAAGCACCCCTGTGCTCCAAAATGTCTTAGGAAGACAGTCTAAAACTGGCCTTATTCCTCTGGACAGTAGCCTGGAGGGGTTCTTGTGGGGGGATTTACTCATTCAGATAATCTTTTGAGGACAGTTCATTTCTTATATCTCCCTCCTTAGACCAAGAATCCCAACCACAGTCCAACTCTGATTCAATCAAGGTTATTAATAGCACATCTATATTCATTGTCAGTCCCATCCAGAGCCTGCAGTTGGAAAACAGAGTTTGGAGAAGAGGGCATAAAATTGTTTCCATTTCTTTCTTTTCACTAAGGTGTACAGCCTTTTTTTCAATAGTTAGTAGTTTAATAGGACAATGTTAAAATATCTCCCTTGCTCAAATCTCAAAAACAATAACCATTTATTTGGCACTTCTACCAGAATGAAGATCAGCACTAGAGTAACAATGGGAATAAACATCTTAGAAACCAGAAAGAATGCCATTGCATGACACAATATATGTGTATTACAAGATATTTTCTATAAAATTAACAATGAAGTTTGTGGATGATTTGAACTACATATGTAGTAAGCAAGTAAAATGAAAAGTTCAAGGTACAGCAATATTTTTGTTATAATAGGGATAAGAACATTTTGAGGTATTTACCTAAGCTTTAGTAACAAGAACATTTGCTTAGTCTTTTCAAATAGATTCTAGTGCTACATTGATTATAAAACTATAGTAAAACTTTGTTGAGATTTTTTAACAAAGTAAAATGTACTGATAAAGGTAACGCATGAGTGATGGCAACCGCTTTTTAAAGACCTCAGCAAATATATCTAGTCAATAAACAGCTATTTCCTAAACACTGTGTTAGGCACAATTGCCATCATAAAAGATGTAACTGTTATATATTTAATACAATCTATAATACTGAGCTTATGTTATAGAAATACCCCTAGTATTTCAAAGACTTAATGTAACACATGATGATAGAGATAGTAAACAATTGAGGCATTCATAATATTTGAATAGTAAACATGTGTTTAGTGACAAATAGTCTATTTGAGTTAGGCCTTAATGAAGGATGAGAATGCAGAGGTAAAGAGAAATGAAAGGCATTGAAGGATACTATGTGCCAAGTCCACAGACAGCTGACAGACTAGGAGGAGATTATTGTAGTTAAAAAAAAAGACTAATGATTGAAGTTAGAATATGCAAGAAACCTCAGTGAATAAAAAAAAAGAGAAGCCTAGTATGGATAATAATAACCAAAGAAGAAATCCAAAAGAGATGAAGGTATGTTCAACCTCATTATAAAGATAAATTAAATTAAAAACAATAGTGAATATCCACTTTGCAAACATTATTTCAGCAAAAATTAAAAATTCAGATAATACCAAACATTGGTGAGGGCATTGGGAACCAGGAGTACTAAGGCATCAGTGATGGGAATGTAAACTAGCACAGCCGTACACCTAGAACTTATCGCCAAGAAGTTCAGTCCTAGTCTCACACCTTGGAGAAACTAGTACACAAATGCAATGTAGAGATTTTGTTGTGCTAGCAGTAATTGATATTTTCTGACAATAAGGAGTTGAAAGTAATTTAAATAAGAAAAAATCTAAATAAGAAACATAATGTAGGATTGAATAAAGTAAAATGCGATCAAAAATTGCTGAACCATCAAAAGTATGTGTGTATATATAATTAAACCATCTAAAGTATATATATATATACACACACACACACACACACACACACACACACACACTTTAAATTTAATTATATATATATAATTAAATAAGACTAATGATTGAAGTTAGAATATGCAAGAAACCTCAGTGAATAAAAAAAAAGAGAAGCCTAGTATGGATAATAATAACCAAAGAAGAAATCCAAAAGAGATGAAGGTATGTTCAACCTCATTATAAAGATAAATTAAATTAAAAACAATAGTGAATATCCACTTTGCAAACATTATTTCAGCAAAAATTAAAAATTCAGATAATACCAAACATTATATATATAATTAAATTTAAACAAAAGAGAAGAAAAAGCATCAGATTTCTGTTGAAATCCAATCTGTATGAATTTAGACTATTAGCACATATTAAACAGCACTATAATAACTTTCAGGGATACATATATATGCGGAGACTCACAAAAACACCAGGAGTAGATAGATACCTATAGTGGGGTACCTGTAGTGGCAAGAGGGTAAATTGAAGTAGGTTTCTACAATGACAGAACACTAAGAGAGCGATTTGCAGAGCTTGAAGATGAAAGAGGCCATAATGTGAGGAGTACTCAACTCTCAACATGAGAGTTTTGGGGGAGTTGAAGGCTTCCCCAAAAGAAAAGCCAAATACGTAACCTCTGTGTTTTCATGGTATATAGTTACAACTCTATGCAAAAGAGTTCTTAGGGAGACTTGCCTTCATGGGTTCAGGACTGGCACTAAGGAGAAACAATCAGTGTTGCCCCATGTTCATCCCAGTCTCTGAAGCTAATTTACAAGATTGTTTCTTTTAAGTCAGAGGAACCCAGATACTGGTGTCACCAGCATACTTTAATCTGTGTCAGAATTGGTTTGCTACCTGAGTCGTAGCAGGGAATCCCACTACAATTTCTTCCTCCAGCTCCTGTCCTCCTGAAATCCACCCCTGGAGCATTTTCCAGGCTGTGTTATTGTCACTGTCATTTCTAAGCCTCGCCCCAGCCTCTTGTGTAAAACATCATCTATCTCAACCCCCAATATAATTCCCCCATTCTAAACACAATTGATTATATCACCGTGGTTAATGTCTCATGCTGCCATTCTGCTTCTGTGATACAAGTCTGCCCATCGAGCCTCCCTTTAAGTGTGCAAGCATTTGGGGAGTTGTGAAAACATTGTCTGGATGCTGTGATGAGGGGCATTAATGGGGAAATTAACAGAGAAGACCCCAGAGTATAAGACATTATTCTGCGTGAGAGATCAAGCTGAATCTTCTTCCCTTTTCTTCAGCTGATATACACTACCAACTGCCCTTAATCAGATAAGTGACTGGAATGCCCATCACTGCTTGAGTAGCCTCTGGTCCTGTCACTCCGCCAAGGGTGTGTCAGGACACTGCGTGGACTCAGACTGTCACAAAAAAGGATTATGATTATTGACTTTCACATTAGTTCCTTACAATTTTATTCCTAATTACTATGCTGTACAATAATGATTATGTGGACCATTAAATGTTTCATTAACGTTTTATGTCTTTAATTAGTACAGCACACTCTACTCATGTGTGCTCAGTGTTCATAGTTTATGCAATGTGCAACATGGTTTTCTGCCCACAGAGCTTGATCTCCCCTGGACATGACATTTAAAAATATGTGTTTTTCTAAAAATTCCTTTTTTGGTCTTCTATTGGAGCATAGATAAGGTACCATCAGAAAGAGTTACCAGAATTTTCATATTACTCATATATTTATTACAGTAAAAACTGACTTAAAATAAGCATTTGCGAAAATAAATAATTTGGATGTTGTGATAAGTGGACTGAGTCTTTCGGCACCTCAGTTCCAGGACTCACGCAGCGGGATTGCAAATGCCCCCATTCGGGGTTACTTGGTTCAGTGATTTGAGGTTATGTTCATTGGCGGCATACATTCTGAACGATGACAACAAAGCATGTCCTTTTAACCCACACAAACAACCTGGGCTTAAAAATGTTATAGTACTTTATTCATTTCCTTTAACAAATCCAAAAGTTAAAACTCTATTTTACAAAGAAAAATACTTCATGGGCTTGATGAAAGGTTGATTTCATGTAATTGATTTGTGGTAACAAATTCAAATTCAGCATCCAATATCCAATCTTTTTTATTAGAACCATATGAAATATTGCCAAATATAAACCATCTTAAAAAAGTGACTTAAATTGAGATTAAATAATTTGTTGCATGGTTAAATTAGCAATTCAGTGATAATTATGTTTAACCCTCAGCTTGCAAAACTAGTTCTTGCTCATCCTTTGAATTTCCTAATGAACTTCAACAGCATGAGCTATAATCCTCTACTCCTGCTGGTTGTTCTAAATTCTGCATTTCTCAGTAACCCTGCTTTGCCATCTAGCCGATGTAGTTAGTTTCTCCATAATAGTTTAAAATTTGTTTTCTAATAATTCCGTATCTCCCATGACCTTTTACTTGCCTCATGCAACATCATTTTCATTAATATTTGAATTATATGAGAATTTATTCTCAACACTCCCTGCAGTTTGAGATGTCTTTTCCCTACTTTTGACCAGGCTATTTGTAGCAATAAAAAGAGGGATTATTTAATTCACTGTAACCCTAAAATATTCTTCCTTGCTTTACCATGGTCACATATATTGTAGTGATGTGCATCCCATTTGTTGCAAGAATATAGGAACAGTTTGCAAATGATGAAATACAGCACTCGAAATTTTTAAAAATAATTATAAAAAGTATATATGCGAGTACATTATGTCAGGTTTGTCATTCCTAAATAAAAATATGAAAGCAAACAGAGTACCTAATCCAAAGTTTTAAATGTATAATTACAAGGAAATAAAGAAATAACAGAAACAGGCTCCTATAGAATTTTAAGGAGTTAGCAGCTTAGCATTACCACAGAAAAATAAGGAGGCTTATTGGCTATACTGTTTAATTGTATGTGTCAATTTGGATAGACCATGCTAACTATTTGTTCAATCAGATACTAGTCTAGGTACTTCTGTAAAGTTATTTTTAAAAGATGCGATGAACATTTACAATAGTTGACTTTACAGAAAGCAATTAGCCTTCACGTGGGCCTCATCCAATAAGTTGAAGTCCCTACAAGAAAAAGTGGAGGCTTCCCGAAGAAGAAATACAGCCTGCAACACAGAAAGTTTTCTGGAGACCCTACCCTTTGGACCCAAGCTAGCATCAATAGCACTCTTGCCTGAATCTCCAACCAGCCAACTTGCCATATGAATTTTGGACGTGCCACCTGCCAGCCCTAACAATTGCATGAGATAATGTTTTTAACACAACTCTTCCTTCATCTTATCTCCTACTGGTTCTCTTTAAAACTCTGACTAATATACTAGCCACTACTGAATCCTCCAAATTTTATCATATATCAACCAGAAGTTGTCCAAATTGTAATTAGTCATAATGAAAACACAAGACGATGTTTCCTCAGCAGGTTACCCATCACTTGTGACCAAATCATTTTTTAGACAAAGATCTTGATTAGAACCATCATGAGCAAATTACAGATATCTGTAATTTTATCCTAAAAATTGATGATATACAAACAGAGAGGACAGCGTGTGATGCTTTCTCAATCCATAGTCTATTTTTTAAAAATATTTCCTACCCACCTAATTGAGTTAGACCACCTCCTGCTATGTTTGGACTGTGTAAAACTCACCTCTGGTCATCACTGATCCGGCCAGAGATGGGCAGCCGGTGCAGGCTGAACTCACCGTGTCCTCCTCTCTTAGGAACCGGCAGGCAGGTTTCAAAGTCTATAGCCTCTGTAAGTCTTCTCAAAAACAGAGAGAAAGCTGATTTTGAAGAAAAAGAGAAGAATAAAGCAAATATAATAAAAAGCAGAGATAATACCGTTCCGAGATCCAAAACAAAGGTGGAAACTAAGATCCTAAACATTGGTAATTTGAATTGTAGTTAATAATTACATTTAGTAAAAAGAGAATTAATATTAACCAGATTTATTTCCCAATGTTTGAACATATGTTTTTCTTCAGATTCCATGAAATAGGTCATTAACCTTATACTGAATTACTTTCTTCTTTTCATCCTCTTTCTACTTTTTTGTTTTCTTCTTCAAGCTAATTTGCGAGCATTAATCATAAGAGCTACAATTAAGGTAGACAACCAGTTTTCCTTTCCACAAAATTAACTATTATTTTATATCCTTTGCTGACTTATATTTCTATTCTTAAACTTTCTGTAGAGATAAAAATCAATGATTTTACTTTTAACTCTCTGTCACTTCATGAATCACATTTTTTTTTCCTAATAGCATGGAATGTATTACATATTTCACACGCACACAACACACACACGTGAGATGATGAGAAAACTGGTATTGATTATTATTGATTGTTTTAACTAAAATCTTAAGAACAAAGGCTCACAAGTCAAGCTGAGTAAAATATGGAATTAATTATATTATGAAACAGCTGCAAATAGTCAAAAACACTGAGAAAATTGTTCAAAATAATCAGTATAGAAAATTTATCAAGGAAAGCAACAAGGTGATTGTTGGGGGAGGGGCTATGCAGGGACTAAATAGTAATGGGAAAAATACAATAAAGATTAAATTTAAAAAGAACTTACATTTGATAGATGTGGTAAATCAGTAATTTTTTCTTATCTACTTTCTGGATCTCATCCAATATTAACCAGTGTTATCCAATCCCAAAAGGACCTTTATTACAAGCAACACAAGAGCTTAGTAGCAGCAAATCAAGAAAGTGTAGGGATACTGCATGGCAACTGGATCTGGAGACCCAAAATTTTCTGAGGTAGAATGTCAGTACCCTGAACAATTACCCAGCTTATCCACTGTTTCAATTTAATCAAAAATTGTATGTACAGGCCACCTGACAGTAACCAGGGTTTTCTCAGAATCAAGGTTTGTATCAGGTATAATCTCTTCTGTTCCTGAATCATGGTTTTCTTTTATTGCAATAGCTGAGAAAAAATAAAATCTTTACTCTTCCCCGTAAAAAATGTTTCATCTCAGTAAGAGTAGTAACGAAGTGTTTGTAAAGCATGCTATATAATGAGATAATATTTAAGAAGAGCAAAAATTGTAACTACCAATTTTACTATTCCATAGAGAAAATGCTATAATGACATTAATCTATGCAAAAATTAGGGATGAATGGTTTTAGGTAGTGAATTTTTTATTTCAGATTTGTCTGACAAAGTTTTTAATGAGCCAATCAGAACTGAATGTTTCTAAATAAATTTACACTGATATCAAATATATGTATTTACCTGATTAGTATATCAAAATCTGCTTTAAATAATTCATAAATGCCTCACAATTTCATAGGCTTAATCTCTGAAGCACTGGCGCAGGTATATTTACTAAAAATAATTTTCTAAAGATGTTCTTAAAAGTGTAGTTTTGGCTGTTTGCCTATTTTAAAACTCTTTGTATTGATAGGGTATCTATCACTTACATTTAAATGAAGATGTCTAACTAACACAATTCTCTTAAATAACAATTAGTCTTTCATTGATACGGCTTTGGTTATTTCTTTGTACTACAGCAACTATGGCATCAAACATTTGCCATGCAACTCAAAGAAGTTTAGTATTATTGGATTCTAATGTCAATATCATTATAAATCCTAAGCGAAGGAGCCGGTCTCAAAATCTTGGTCTAGTTATAGTGTTGTATGTTTGAATGAAGAACAATGTTGAGTACAGTGTGGCATCTACTATCCAGGCTTGTCCTATTCACCCTCTTCTGTCCCCATGTACCCACGGCTTAGTGATCTCAGGGAAATCTTTAATTTTAAAAAAAGTAAATAGAAGAAGGGGGAGGACAGAGGGGAGTATGAGGGGGGGAGGAGGAGGGAGAAGAGAAAGAGGAAGAAGAAGAAGAAGGTGAAGGAGAAGAAAAAAATTTACCCTTTGCAATGGCATGGATGAACCTGGAGAAAAGTATGTTAAGTGAAACCAGTCAAAGAAAGACAAATACCATAGGATTTCACGTGGACTCTAATGAACAAACTAAACTAACAAGCAAAATAGAAGCAAACTCATAGAGAACAAGATGGCAACTCTGACAGGATTAGAGGGTGGAAGGATAAAGCAAAGAGGGAACAGGATTTATGGACATAGACAGTATGGTGACTGCAGCAGGGAGGAAATATAAGGGGGGTAAATGGTAATGGGAAAATACAAAAATAAAAATAAAGAAATAAAAATTTTAAAAGGGGAATGAATAGAGGGTGTTTCACATAACACTTTCTGTGGCAATGGTAATAAAACAGATGGGCACAGACACATGAGAAATGGATTTCAATGCGGTAGTATATAACCCGGGCCTTGCCTAAGGCAACTCTACACAATAGGTGGCACTAGTGAGCAGTGATTGCATCAAGATCTGATGATGTGGGTTAAGTGTAGGTGGTAGCAGTTAGGGTTGCGGTGCCTCTCTATCTTTGTTATATAGCAGTTTCCTTTCATTGAGGTTTCGTGGAAGCATAGCACAGTTTTGGAGCTTTCTGTCTGCTGCATACAGGAGCTCTTATTACTCCGACACACGATCCAACATTCAGGTTGTAAAAGGGGAGTCTGGCCAGATCATTGGAGGGCGTGGAAAAACCCGGACCTAGAGAGAGAAACTGCCTCACCCCCCAGAAGGGAGGGGTTGGAGGAAATCTTAAGGCAGTGGATTGAGGCAGCAGCTGGTGAAAGAGTCTGCCTTCCCCAAGAGGGGCTGGGAAGTGCTGAAGGCAGGCCAACATCAAAACCGGAGCTGGAGCTTGATAGGCTTCCGTATCCCTGGAGAAAAGTAAACCACTAACTTAGGTTGGGACACCACTTGTACAGAGCCAGCGAATGGTGTGGGCTGAAAAACACTGAAACACACTGTGACACGGGGATGCCTGCCTGGGCATAGACGTGGTGCCTCTGCATAGCTGGAAACCCTCCCACCTGCTTTCTGATCATGGCAGTTGGAAGAGGGGCCAAGACACAGTGTGGGTTCACGCTGATGATGGACGTTGCCAAAATTGGCCTGGAATTGGCCAAAATTGACACTTCCACAGAACCTAGGATTCTGTGTGAAAAATTTAAAGTGTGTGTGAAAAATTTAAAGTGGAGGACAGGCAGAAGTGCTTCCCTTTTTTTCCCCTCATTTGCACGGTCCAGAGCCACCTCAAGGAGTGAGTCCCAGGTGCAGGACACATGCACCACCCATGGCAGGCCCATGGGACAACCTCCCACTCACAGCTCTTCTTTTGCCTTGTTTGCATGGTCTGGAGCAGGGTCTTGCAGAACACGCAACTTGACAGAGGGAAGCCTGTAGGACTCTGTGGCCCACGCAACACAGCATGGGTCCTGGACTGCTCTGTTCTCTTGCCCTGAGAGCAGCACATTGACATGCAGGCCAAGAATGCTCCTTGGCCCAGAAGACCCAAGCAGCCTTGAACACCAGGGCCCAGAGGACTGAGCCCTTTGCACAACCAGCTGCAGTGATCTGGCAGTGCGTTCCAGCCTGGGGAGAGGGAGGGAACTGTGGAGAGGCGATGGGGATGCTGACCTCAAAAGTGTGTGCTCCAGAGATAGAGAGTCCAGAGCTGGAGAGATGGAGACCCATCTGTGTAGCAGCCTTGGACTACAGATCAGAATGGAGGGATTTGGGTTTTTGTCTTTTGGAAACAAGAGGATTTCTGTATTTTGCAGAAGAGAATGGCTTAGAGCAGGGGAATGTCCAGCTCTCCCACATTGGACACCTTGTTCATAAAAACCTTAATCCTCCCCCACCAATCTCTGTTTCATGGTTGTGTATGGTGGCAGGCGGCCAAATCCCAATTTGCCCTGTCACAAGGTGATTACAACTGTTGGGTCAGCAAGAGGAGGAAACTTAATGGTCAGCTCCAGGGGCAGAAGTAAAGATTCCTTCATGAGGCTGGGGAAAATGGGGCCTTCTGAATGTGCTTCAATACTTAACTAGTTAATGCCACATTCATCTACCACAGTTTACACATCACTTCCTCAGAGAAGCCTTCCTCAGCCCCCTACTTAAGCTTCCGTGGTGCAACTTTAAACTTCTTCAATGAACACTTCACAGTTTTACTTGTTTAGTACCTGCCTCCTCTCCTAGTTTTGTAATTGGCAGGAAAACATTTACCTCTCTTGTCTTACTTACTGCCATAGCCCCAGAGCCTGGAATATAATAGGGGCTCAAATTGTTTGTTGTGTTATTAAAAGGGTTAGCTTGGCTGCTCCAATCCCAATGTCCCTAGAAGTCTTCCAAATGCAATGAGCAAATAAAGCCACCTTGAATGTAACAGAATGTTCTGTGGTTACATAAATAGGGTCCAAGGTCTGCCTTTCAATTGGCAAGGGGCATAGGAAACCCCTGCAAAAGAAGTTAAGCTATACCCTCAATCAGGGCTCACATACATATGCATTTGTCTAGTGGTCAATATGTAGATGGCCACAGTGGTATTGGAAAAGGACAATGATGGGACCAGAGCGAGCTGGATGGCCAAGGGTCTAACTTACCTATAGGATAAAAATCACCTTTAACCAAATGTTCCCTGGGCCTGCAGGTATGTGAACTTTACATAATATAGTTAGACAAACTGTCTTTAGATCTGTTGAAAAGAGTCCTTTTTCATGCCAACAGAAAAGATAACAATTGTATCATCATACCTATTTGTAAATATCTCTGAAATGTCTTTGTGGGTAGATAGGAACAGGGTATTTTCATATGTAATCAGAGCTAGACTTTATCATCTTTGGCTGAAGCTCTTCCAGTCACTGATATTGTTTTTCCCTAAACCTCATAATCTGTGTCAGAGACAACGCTAGTCCCTCAGAAGCCAATGGTGAAGGAAACACAACAAAATCAAAACAAAACACAATTTCTGCCAATGAACTTTGTCTAGTAGAGGAGACAGATATGAAGACAGACCATTTCAAGCTTAATTGATAAGTACTATGATCATAACAAACATAGAGGGCTCTAGGAGTAGAGAAAAGTCAACCAATGTATTATGAGGGAGGGCTTCTCAGAGGAGGTGACATCTAGATTGAGACCTACTGAATGAGTAGTACAAAGTTACAAGTCCAGGCAGAAGGTGAAGTCTGTGCAAGGATCACTGTAGTGTACTGAAGAACTACCAGTTGTTCGGTACAACTAACGGAGGGTGCAAAGTCAAGGTAGCAAAAAGGTGTAGGTGAGGACTGGGAAATAAAGTCAGACTATGAGGGCATTGGAAGTTGTGTCAAGAGACTGGGCTTTATTCTGGAATTATCTGAGAGGTCCTAAGGGTTTTAAATTGAGGAGTGATAGCATTAGTTTTGCATTTCAGAATGATAACTCTAGCTGTAAAGGGTGAACAAAGATAGAGGGTTGAAGAATGAATGCACAGAAACAACTTTGGAAGCTGCTGCAAAGTGGTAATAATACCAATGTTGCATGAGAATGGTCTGAATGCCAAGACAGAGGACTTGACAAACTCAAAGGAGAAATCTCAAGAGCTGTTAAAAACTTTTTAATGGATTTAAGGGATATGGCAGATGGAGGATTCTTGCTTAGTCTTCTGAGTGAATAAGAGTTGTATATCCTGCGGTAGGAGAATCCACATGACCTGGAAGAGGCGGGCCCACGGCTGGTACGTGTGCAGTGCAGATCCGCTGCAAGATATGGGGTCAAGGAAGATACTGACAGAAACTCTGTCATGCTGAATGGGAAGCCCCTGCCTTTCACAGTTCTTCCAGGTTACAGCTTCAGCCACTTAAAGATTCAAGAGACAGATCTTCAGGAGCTTTTTGTACAATCACTCCCACTACTTCTGTGGCATAAACTTTGTTTTCATCATCTGCTTGAGAAAACAAGCCCTTTCCCTGAGCACAAAGCTGCCCCTGGCGCTCCCCTCAGTGTCTGCTCTCTGGTGTACTTTTCCACATTCATGAACACTACTGCAACTGGGGATGGTTTGTCCTGTTTTCATTTTATAGAAATGTAGACTCAATGGGAGGAGAACACGTGTACTGTTCCTCACGTCCCAGCCTGTTTGCATCTGGTAGCTTGGACTCAGGCTTTTCCCCTGTCACAGAAGATGAGCTCCTCCACTTCTTCCCTGGATCCCATTCCTCTCATCTCCTGTCCTTCTTCTGTCTTCCGGCTCTCTGTAAATAATATCTGTTTATCTAGCATCTCAGGAAAAATGCCTTCTAGTGCTTTAACTTACACTAAGACCCAATTTAGCACAGGCCCTGCAAGTTTTATCACAAAAATATATTCCCAAACCACTTCACGTGCCACCACTGTAGCCCAGCCACCATCACCCACTGCGAAGACCGCCCTGTGACAGCTTTCTCCCAGGTCTTCCTCATGCAGGTCATGACCCTTCCTCATGGCTTACTTTTCGTAGAGCAGCACAAGTCGTCTTTTAAAGTATGCATCTGAGCACATCCATTCACTGCTAAAACCCTCCGGTGATCTCCCTTTCTACTCAAATAAAATTCTAATCCCTTTCCATTACCTGCAAAGCCTGACAGAAACTGGTCCCTGTTTTTCTCTCTGTCAACAATATACAACACTCCCACCTGTAGATTCACATTAGACACATAGGCCCTTTTCTTCTTCAAACTCTCATTTCTGCTTAAGGAGTTTCTTACCCCTCTGCATAAAATGCTCTGTCTGAAGGACTAAACAGATTCATTTCCCCAGTTCAATGAGGATTTGACTTAAACGTTAACATATCATTAAAAATCAACCAGAAAAGCAGCAGAAAAAAATGTATATAGAGAGAGGCATATAAGATATATACAGAGAGAGAGAGAGAGAGAGAGAGAGAGAGAGAGAGAGAGAGAAATTATCCCTATAGAGAAATTTATTATGTTAATATCTCATTTAGAGTTCAATCAGAGAAGCAGCAGAATAATATGTGTATGTGTGTGCATATGTGTGTGTATAAAGGGTGACAGAGAGAGAGGAGAGATTGTGTAATTGTGGGGGCTGACTTAGCAAGTCCGAAGGTTGTAGGGCAGGCCATCCAGAAGGGATGATCATGAGTCGATCTGTGGTCCGCAGGCAGAATGGCTCCCGTCTTTCAGGAAAGTCTCAGCTCTGATCTCAAGGTCTTTCAACTGCTCAAGTCAATCAAGCCCATCCAGCATAGTTATTTCTACTTAAAGCCAACCGATGAGACATTTTAATTGTATCTGCACAATTTCTTCACAGGTATTCTAAATTACTGTTTGATCGAATAACTGGGACCTATAGCTTAGCAAAGTTGACACATCAAAAGGCCATCACAGCCACCTACCTGCTCAGAGAGGCCTTCGCTAATCACAGAGCCCACACCAGGGCCCTGGCAACTCTGCATTGCCTGTCTCCTAAACCTGCTCTAATTTTTTCATAGCATGCATCACAAGCTGATACTATTTGTTTATTTGCATATTTCATGATTCCTCTAGTAGCTCCAAATTTTTTCAGTCACCATTCAATATTCATTTAAGATTTTTTAAAATAGTGAATTGACTAATAAAATGATCACTTTAAATGTACCCAGAAAGGGGGAAATATTCAGAGTGTGGGGCAATTGTCTACTCAGACCTCTATTCTCTTTGGCAATGAGTGTGCTTAGACCTTTTATTAAGGAATTGTTGGTGATAAAAGATTTGGAGGATGTGGTCACCTATAACCCAAAGTGAGAAGACAAGTGCTGGCCATGGTCTATTTTGTTTTAGTCTAAAATGTTGTAAGGGACTTGATTTCTAACGCATGATTATTTCAACCTGATCAAGACTTCTGACATCTGTTAACATATTTTCTCTACAACTCAAATCTTAGATACTCTTCTGACCATATAAAGCAATTTTTACAGGTAAAGAAATTAACAATGTAGTTTTCAGAGAGAAAGAAAGAAAAAAAAACAAACAAAGAAGGAAAGAAAGAGGAAGGGAAGGAGAAAGGAAGGGGCCTAAAGTTAACCCATGATGAATTTCAATTTTTTGTTAGTTTCTTTTTCCCTTTTGTTTCCATGGGCAGTACACAGTAAACCAAATTGCAGTTTTTAGTCATTGCATTTTTATTCATGTAAGTGTCTTTAAAAATATAAACAACATTGTTGCAGATACATTTTACTTCATTCAGTTACCCATAAGAATGGCCTGTGTGTTCTGAGAAGAGTGAGTTCAGGGGCCACAATGCTAAATCAACTGGTTTGTAGTACAACGTCTGTCCAGAGGGTGTCCAGCCATGTCATATGAAAAAGAGAGACATTTATTAAAGAAGATGCAAGGTACAAGAAACACTATACATGGGACAATGATACCTCAGTCCCCTTCAAAGTAGGCACCTTGGGACCTCACGCAGTTCTCACAATCCCCATCAGCTTCCCCATCCTATTTTTCTGAATCTCATTGACAGTCTGAAATCTCTTCCATTTCAAAGGTGATTTTAGTTTTGGGGAAAGCCAGAAGTCACAGGGTGCCAAATCTGGACTACAGGAAACTAAGTCACCTGAGTGATTTGATGTTTTACCAAAAAGCTCTGTACAAGACCTGATGCATGAGTGGGCATTATTTTCCTGATGAAGCTGAATCATCTGTTTCCCACAGCTCTGGTCTTCTGATTCATCCAAATAGTTTCTGGAGAGGATTATTCAAGCTTAATGCAAAATCTGATGTATATTTGTTGCTGTACTTGCTCAGTCATTTTGAATGGGACAGTCACACAGTACACATGCTCACTCAATGGTGTCTACTGCCCCTACTGACTGGTACAGTGAAGTCATCATCATTCATGTATGTGCATTCTAGTCCACTGTCCTCGTTACCAGGTTACATTGATGTTGTGCATACTATTCTCGTTATATTAACAGACCTCGTATATACCGAGATGTTATCATGTGATAGGCACTAAGTAGGTGGTGTGAGGAATACAAAAAAATAGCTTCTGCCTCTATAGATTTTATATTTATTATATGTATAAATCATCCTCTAATTTTTCTATGAATTTACCAAGCACAAATTTCCTTTGTCATAGTTATATTTGTTTTGCAATTAATTTCAGCTAAATAAATATCACATACACACTTAAAACATTTATCTTTACACAGGAACCTTTACAAACTACTGTTGATGTGAGAGATTAAAGGCACATAAGAATCAAAACCCAGAGCAAAACAAGCAGCCCATCAAACAAACAAACAAATTTGAAGTCTCTTGGAAGAAAAAGCTGTGGGTATACTGAAAATCAATACTTCATCAACCAATTCTCTGGGTGGATGAATGTATGACTTATTCCCAGGGAGCTATAAGTTGGGTCATTGCAAAGGAATAGTATCTCAGGCCACTCAAGGCTCATTTCAAAAACAAAGGTGCTGTATATAAACTGTCCAGGGCAGTCTAGATATCAAAGTGCTTCCTTGTCTCACTCACCAGGAAGATCTGGCAGACTAAGAATTGTTCCAGAAAAAAACAGTATATTAGGCAGCAAATAGCTCCTTAAATTAGATACAGTGTAGGAAATTGGAGATGTTAAGAAAAACTCCTTTGAGACCGTTAGTAAACAAAGATTCTTAGCAGAGGAAAAATAAGGGTTCCAGAATAAATGGTTCTCAGTGGCCTAGCATTTTGCATCAAATCCCTACTAAGAGAGAATTTGAAAGCTTTCATGAGTGACTGTTGCAGACCATTCAGCCTGGTCTCAGGAGTTGTATCCCTCACCCCATGGCGGGCTGTGTAAGAGCCAAGGGATCCGCTTCATCTGGGTCTGTTCTGTCAAGAGGATGTGACCTACTAAGGAGACAAAACTTATCTCCCTGCCAGGAGTATTGCTTCTGCCTCATCCATCTCTGGTCCCAACGCTAGTCAATGACGGGTAGGACTCCTCATGGGAGGGGCAACCTAAGCCAGACAGGACCACTTGGGAGGCCTCATGGAAGGACTGGGGGTGCTGCAGCAAAGAGGGAGTGATGGACCCTCACCCCCTGGCTATTCTGACATAGCCCAAGTCCTCATTTCCATCTGGGAGATGTCTTCTGCTTCCTGAGCCTAATTGGCTTAAAGCCTGAAACTATCAGGGCCACCAGTGCAGCCCTGTGCCAGGTCAGAATGGTTCCCCCAGGTGATCAGGCATAAGAAAGAATTCGTAAAGTCCTGTG
The DNA here is from genome assembly GCA_039655065.1 of Glossophaga mutica. NCBI lineage: Eukaryota > Metazoa > Chordata > Mammalia > Chiroptera > Phyllostomidae > Glossophaga > Glossophaga mutica. Next base: position 135,674,351 of record CM077303.1, read on the forward strand.
AAACCTGCTTTGTTTGCTAAGAGTGCTCTCATTTAAATGATAAGGGTCCCAGGAGGAAATGGGTATGTCTCCCAAAGTCTGGCAACCCCCTTTCCTGACAGACACTGACTCAGATTAAGCCCTCAGATTTCTTTGACATGTTAAACCTGTATTCCTGTGTACTGGAACCCAATAAAAGCCCAGTGAGGAAGGAGCTCTGGGTTATCCTCCTCTGAGAGTTTGACCACCTCTCCTCCCCAAGCAATCATGTCTTGGTAGTTTTTATTTTCATCCATGATGGAGGGATGGGGCTCTGCGGGCAGAGCCTCCCCACATCTGGTGCCCAGGACAGGGGACCTCTGCAAGTGACTGCCTAAGGCCTCCTTATGTTTCTGAGTGGGAGGTTCTCGGAGTTTTGCAATTATTGCACACTTCAAATACAGGCATTTTCCTATGAGCCAACTTTTTATAGTGTAAATTTAGTACGATGTGATCTATTAATTTTGAAGAGTAATTATTACTATCTGGTGTATATAATGGGATCATAAACCTGTTCCATTCCAAGTTCTATAATATGATTCATATTTAAAAAAACACTCTTAAAAAACAGATGGAATTCAACACTGGGTCTCACAGTGAAATTTTTATTAACTTGTAACATTAAAAATAAAATTATCATTGAAACTGCCTGTGAATCATTGGCTAGCCCATATAAAAAAACTGGTATTTTTCTCTATCATTAGGAAAGTAGCACCTCCAATTTTAAGCCCTTTTTCATTAATATATAAAATACTTCTAGAAACGCAAACATAAAATGCACATCAATTTGTTACTGAGATCTTATTAAGCTATTCGCACTCACTGCATTAAGAAACTGACTTATATTTACATATTAATTTTTCATCCTTAAATGACTCTATGAAGCAAATATTATGTTATTACCATTTTATAGATAAGAAATGGTGATGTTATTACCATTTTATAGATAAGAAATGGTGAGGGAGATGGGCATGACTAACCCATGACGTAGCAGGGAGGCAGTTCCCTGGTCGCTGTGCCTGTGTGAAAAGCACAAAGGCAGTACCCCTGTGTCATGGGGCCAAGCCTGCCTGGGCTAACAATGGCAGCTGAGAAAAGCTTAAGAAACCAGAGGATGGGCAGTGTAGCTGATTGTAGGAGGAGTCAGAAATAGAGTTACAGAGGAATATCGGGGTTTAAACTCAAGTATGGCAGCTATTTGGGGTCTTGGCCACGTGGTTTAGAAAGCAGAAGGAGAGTTTCTGCCATGTAGTGTGTAGTAAGGGATTAGGCCTTGCACCACTGCTGTGATTGTGTCTGCTCTGCCTGAGTCTGGAGCTGCAAAGGATTTCTTTGCAAGATGTTGCATTGCAGACTTGGGCTTTATCTGAGCTATTAAGTCTTGTGCCTTTGCTGAGTTTCACCATGATCCAGAATAACATGGCACATGCTTTCCTGGACTGTTATACAGAGGCTGAGGGTGACGTACTCCAAATCCTACACAGATAACATGGGGAACTTTTGGGGATGCTTTTGGCTCATAGCTGGTGGGAAGCATGGGAAATGCTGGGTCTCGTGGGAGCACCGGCCTCAGAGGATGAGGGCTCTTAGGCTCCCCCCAAGGTTGGAATGTTGTAAGTAAAGACCTGATCCTTCCAGCATTAATCATTTGCTCTTAAACCATGGTGCTACGTGGACGAACCGTGGTCTGCTCACTTACAGTTTTGGCAAATTCTGTAACAATATCATTATATAACATTGCTTTTATAAACTCACATAAGTGACTTTATTTTATTCATAGGATCTTCTTCCTCTTATCATTTTTAACACTCATCAAAATTTATAATTACACATATAGTTTTTCTCTTACTGATTTAATATCTGTTTCTGTGGTCTGTAACTCCTGGCAGACTAGACCATGTTTATAAAATGCAGTTTCTGACACTGAGAAAATTATCATAAAGATGTATTGACTATATGAATGGTGATGAAGAAATGAAGGGATGGATGAATGAATTCAGGAAAAAACATTTTAAAATTATTTTGCCTGATAGTATCACCATTTTTTCAAACAAAACAATTACACACAAAACTTGTGTTTGGTAACCAGTTAACCCAAGAAACTTTTATTGTCTGATGGTCACTTTAAGGGGCACATTTAGAAGGATATAATGGTACCTACCAATTGTTCTCTGTACCTTGTCAAGCTCAGCACCACTGGACTAACTACAATTGACTGCCAGTTTAACAAATGCAAGATGAAGTTCCATATGTTCCAGTAAATGCATACTGCTTCTACAGCTGTTCAACCTGAACTACTCGCACCTCTTACCTCTGACCTCTGACTCCAGACAGGTGATACCCAGAATTATATTCACAATGATTCAGCTGCCAAGTCCATATGAGAAAAACTATCATAATAATATTGGCTTCAGTATGGAAACAAATATACTTTACAAACTCATCAAGCTATAAAGGAAAATTGGTGGTGATATTTAAAAAGAGTAAAAAGCTGGTGGAAGCATAAGAAAGTAAAAACTAAAAAAAAAAAAAAAAAAAAAAAAAAAAAACCCACAAGAAAAAAGCAAGACCTTGAATACATTGAAAGAAAAAATTCCCTTATGATCCACTTAAGCCAGTCAGTGACCTTTCTTTTATTGTTACCAATTTCCCAAACTTTCCCTTTTATGATTATATTTAAATTTGAGGGTATCCTTTGTCTCTTATTATTAGACTGCAGACACCTTAATGTTCATGGAAGGATCTGTTCTATATATGTACAGAGGCTTAAATGTGGTGAGAGTAGTGAGGTCTTGTGGGAAAAGTATACAATATGTATTTGTGGGCCTGCACATGAACAATGTGTTTTCCATGAAGACCACATACGCCTGAGCAGCAAAGAGGAAGGAAGAGTTTACAGGGACAGGGAGTTTGGGCTTAGTGAAGGGGCTGTGAGAATGAGAGAAATAGGAGAGCATTCTAGGGGCTCCTGAGAGTAGAAAAGATTTGAGCAATAAAAGACATGTCTAAAACAACATTTATAAGCATTTCTGTATAATTTATCTATGTCCAACTTTAAGAAAGTTTTTAATAATATCAAAATTATTGTGTTCTCTGAGTTCAGGCTTCTGTCTCTTCACTTGTAACTGTAGAGTTCAGGCTTTGAAGGATGTGGGGAGCTCTTGTAACACCTACATGATTCTCTCCTTGGTGCTCTGTACAGAGCAGGTATTTGAACTCTTTTTTTTTGACTCAGCATTTGCTCAAACGTAAAGATGAGTAAGAATTCAGGTCTAAACATAAAATAACGTCTTACTTTTCTTAGGAAAAACAGAGACATCCATGTAAATTTGTAGCATTATTTTGATTATCTCACAAAAGAAACACATTGCATTCCAGACTCTAATACTTATTGGGTAGATGTTTAATAAGTATACAGAATGAAAGATGATCATTAGAAAGTAGGACAAGTTATTTCATCGAAAACACAAAAAATTTATAAAGGCAGAAAAAATAACTCTATCAGCTGTTAATAGCAAAATTGAACTAAAGAAGTTGAGGCAAATTAGCCCTTGTCAGGATAAAATTTAAGTCAGCATCACCTAGGTGATCCACCCATATAAAAACAACTTCCTTTTCACTTAATGATGCAGTAATTGATGTAATAAAATTAAAAACTATATATACAAAATTGCATACATAATTGTATATATATTATATATAATTTTAGAGACTGGTGTGCTGTGTTGCATGAATTGATAGTCTCACAGATTTGTTTCTTTCATTTGTGGAGGAGGGGAAGAAGAGGATTTACCAGGTTACAATAATCATAATAAATATATGGTTGAGTCCCCATGAACTCTTAATCTGAGAGGCAACTTGCCCCTTTAAAGCCCTGTGTCCTGTTGTGAAATTTCAAAATGTGGAGGCGTCATGGCCAAAGGAATGTTTCTGAAAGGCATCACACACACGTTTGCGTCTTTCCCCAACTCCAGGTTTATTAGGAGACACCTCCCCAATAAGCCAAGAAAGTCACGCTCAGGTTACACGAGGGCCAGCTTACAGAATCAAAGCTAGCGGACCAAGCTTTGGGGGTCAAGTCCCAGTCATGGGCGGCGTCCACCGGCGGAGGGGCGGGTGACAGTACCGAGCCAGGCAGCTGCAGTGGCAGCACACGTGCAGTGGCGTGGAAGCCCAGCAGGGCTCCAAGTGTGACCCGAGGTACAACCAGGCTCCAGAGCTGGGTGGTCGGGGCTCTGAGTTCTTACACCCCACAACGGGCGGAGTTCCCAGTCCTATCACTGTCCAGATGGAATCCTCATCCGAGTGTCCTGACCTGTGGTTCTGGGTGTTCAGGACCCCTGCTGAGGGTGTTGTTATACCTCGTTATGACGGTCCTCACATAACTGTCACGGCTAACAGTGACTCCATATTGGATTGTCTAAGTTGTCAAGAAGTCAAGAGCAATGTTCTTGCTCTGTACAGAACATATGTCCACAGCAGCAGATATAAACTGCTGCCAGTACACTCCATCTCCCTGCAAATGAACAGGACCTGTCTTAGCTGAAAAATGACCAAAAGCTATTTATTAGTCAATTTATTGAATTATTGTTTTCTGATTTTTGGAAATTTCTTAGGATCATTTAATTATCTCATAAATCAAAGGTTAGTAAGCTATGACCTAGGACTTCATACCTTTTACTTAAGCTTTAAAAAATGTTTGTAAAACCATTTAGATAGCAACCCTCTCATAAGTGGAGACTCTAATATTCAATTTGTTTCTGACTAACACTAATGAAGTACTATTAGTATTAAGGGATTCCAAAATGTTGGGTGTGTTTTTATGCCAAAAATCGAATTAAAATGTTTTCCTGCATAAGGAACTTAGCTTTCAGAGCACACAAACATAGCTCATGCCTTGTCATCTGTTAGGTTTGGGAATGACCATTACTATGTGGTTGCTCTGAAGGTTCAGGAATAGAGAGACCCTAAAATCCAGCACCATTAGGACCAATGCCATATTTTCCTTTCATATTTCATTTTTATTAGTTCCATCTATGCAATTCATTCATTTATTCAACATATACTCTTAAGTGTCAGACACTGTGCTAATTGAATGCAATAGTTAATGAAATACAGTCCTTTCCTCTAGCAAATGCAAAGTTTAATGGAGAAGAGAAACATGTAAATGCATGCAGCAGTAGAGATTGCTAAGGGTGATATTTAAATCAAAGAGGATAATGAAGTGATGAAGAGATCACATTTGAGTTGTGTTGTGAGGCTAAGAAAAGATTTTCTAAAGAAACAAAGAAAAGTATCACCATAAGAAGACGAATGCATACTTACTCTAAGGCACCAAAGTAGCACGGAATTCTTGAGGATGTGGGTTACTTCCAACTCCTTAACAGAGTCCAGCAAACAGGTATTTCTTCAAGATTATTTTTTAAATCCTTAGAAAATACTGGATATTAGAAAACACTGAATATTTGAAATTATAAGGCAATAAATTCACACACAGAGAATAATCCAGTGGTGCATACGGATTATGGTGCTTTCTATAACAAAACATATATGAAATAGCATTTGAAATCAAATGTTATGAAATGTTTAAAGGGGGAAGAGAGAGAGATTGAGGAAAGTGTGGTATAGGCAAGTGATGAAGAATGTGGAAGTATGTCGTTGAAGTACATCCAAGCAGGGCTACCATGTTGCACAATTATGCAACACAAAAGTCAAATTGAAATTTTGTTCTAGGGAGAACAATTTTCATGATATAAAATACGTCATTCACATTTTACCACCTGAGTTGTTCAACTCAGCAGCAGCACCACGTAGCTAGCCTGAATATCCTCAGAAAGCAGAGACCCGGGATTTGCAGTTTAGTGCATCAAAGCTTGTGTAAAGTCTAAGGAGCCTTTCCCTTCTTTGAGTTTGGGTTCAGGCCACCTTAACACTGAATCTCAAGAGAGTCCTGAAGGTCACTAGCTTTCTGTGCCTTCCTTTTGCTGATCCAGCACTTAGAAACTTTCATTTCCATTTTAAAACCAATAAATCAGCATATCTTGCCAGAGGAGTTTTAACCTCTTAAGATGCAATCAAATTGCTCAGTCAGAATGACTCCTGAAAATTGATCTGTACATTGCTAAGAATGGAAGAGAACTCTCATGTTTTCAAGGAACATATATCGCTGATTTATAAGATAATTCCAGCTGGGTCCTGTAGGATTGAATAATGCTGTTGTAATTAGAGACACTTGAGATTATCTATGCCAAGTGGGAAAGAAAGTTGTCCTTCAGTGATACTGGTCAATTGCACATAGCAAGTTAACCACTGGGACAACGTATTTGCTGACAGATTGCTTTGTAATTATAGTCATACCAGCCTGAACATGCAATGTCTTTGATCACTGTTAAAACCATAAAACCATACAACTTATTTTTTAATTTCTGAAGTACTTCACTTGATGCTTTCTATAACATACCAAAAGCTTGAAAGTTGTTATGGGTTGGGTTATTTTGGGCCATATGATTTTAATTTCTTTTTAATCCTGACTCTTCAGGTTTTGCTCAGCAAAATTATCAGTAGTTTCCACCCAAATTCTGTCTCTGAATAAAACAATTTGTATTTTAATGCATTAACTTTCTCAGTCAATGAATGTTTCAAAGCAGTAGCATTATCCAAAACTTTTTCTTAGTTTTTGTTTGTTTGTTTGTTTGTTTTTTCCCATGCTGATCCTGTCCTATTTCTTTGGTCAGGGTTCGCTCACTCTCACAAGAGAATCTTGCAGAGATCATTCATGTCTCTGCTTGAACATTAGGAGGGAGTTGAGCAATGACCACCTCTCCTGAGACCTTACTTCTTCATTTAATGAAGCAGTATCTAATTAATTTAATCAGACTATCACAAAGATTTGCAAGATTACATGCTCCAAGTGTCCTGTGTATAGAAGAAAGAGCATGATTTATCTAACATTATTCCCTCAGCCCTTCAATTGGCTGAGTGTTTTTCAGCTTCAGTGTTCAGAATCAAGTAAGTATGTCAATGTAGGACTCAGATAAAAGAAAAATGAGTGAATTGGCAATCACTGAAATCACAAAGTAATATCTGACACTTATGAATATGAGGAATCAGTCTGCTATTGGGAATCTCAGAACAGCATCATATTTTTCTTGCATATTTTAACACTAATTTCTTCCCTCTTCAACTGCTAGATGTCATATGAAATATAATCTGTGCATGTTTTGCTAAACTAGCAAGACATTTAGAGTTATTCCTGTCTTCCTAGAAAGGATAGTAAAACTACCCCATTGTAAGTGGTATAATCAGGTAATGGAACAATCTTTACCTTTAAAGTTTTTTATTGGTATAGTAGAAAATAATAATAGTGTTTTTGTTATTGTTGTTGATATCACCAACTCATGTTCTGTTTAAAGGCAATGTTCTGCTTAAAATATAAATGGGTGAAGGGAATAGGAAAATAAAAGAAGCCATTAAAAATGGTTGTGAGCAAGTCTAGTAAGACAGCTGCAATGCATTAAATTGTCTTTTAATTATTTCAAAGTTTTCCTCAGAATGCTTAAGGGAGAATTGCAGGCATATGGGAGAGGAAAGGCCAAGCTGTGCTAGGCATTTTGAATGAAAGTATTTTAAGCTTCTCTACTTCCATGATTTTTCCATGTGCTTTCTGTGGCCCAAAGGGGAAGGAAGGGAAAGAGCAGACACCACTCTCATCCTTACGTCCCAGCTCTTGGCTGCAAAAGCCTTAAGAATGCACTGTCCCAGTTGTGGTGTGACCTCTTTATGGAAGGACACATGAAAAAGCTTGAAGAATAATTGAGTATCCCTTAGCTCAGAAGTTGTTTTAATCCCATCAGAAACTACACAAGTTCTTTCTTGGCCCCTCAAGAATTACAGTTGAAGTTGATATTAGGGGAAACTTTACACTTGTTCATATTTATGGAATTCCGAAAGTGAAAAGGGTAACTGCAGAAAGAGAAATATCAGCATTGGGGAGGGGAGGGCAGCTCTAACTGTTTCCGGGGGAGTCAACTGTTAAATATTCCGGTATTTCATGAGTCAGTTGTCAGACCATTGGTAGTTTTAAATTGTGCTTTGCAGGAATATTTACATCATGGAAATTTATAAAAATTACACATCAACCCCTCAGTCTGTCAGTTTCCCAGCATACTAGAAGGAGGGCTCACTAGAAAAATAGGGACAGCCATCTGGACCTTATGTGCTTTACAAAGAACACTTGAGTGTAAGAGGATTTGTGAGGACACCTTTGTTAGTCTTGAGAGGATCATCACAGGAGCTTTCAGTAAAACAGTAAATAGCAAGGTGACACAGCAGAAGGTAAAGCAAGAAAAAATGTCTAGAAGTTGTTCAAAAATGGTCTCTAACTACCCACAACTGATACCCACACCTAGACAGAAAACTTTGCCTTTAAATACCACCATGCTTGATTGTCTCTTTTAACTAAATGATGTACAAAATTACATGTAACTTAACCAAATTTTCTTTCTATCTTCCACACTCCCAGACAATTCCCTTAGTAGTCTAGTTCTACAGCCCAAATTTCCAAAAACTCCTTTTAGGTTTGTTAAATCAAAATCAACTAATCCTTCTGGAGATCACTGCCTCAGGCTTTTACAGGTAGTAGCCTGAGCAAATTTAGTTTTGTATTTATGCTCATGAATGGAGAGTTGCATGATAACTAACTGAAATAGATGTGAAATTATAGTTAACAGTTACATACTGCTTACTATGTCCCACATGTATTAATATGCTTAATTATCATAAGAACCTATAAAATGACTACTAACACCCTGCAGATGAAAAAAAAAAAAAAAAAAAAAAAAAACAAAGCCTGCTTGAAATACCTTGCCTAATATCTCATAAAAGTACATTTGGACTAAGGCTTTAAATCAGAAAGGTCTGGCTCCGGAAGCTCAGAGATTAACCACACTAATGCTCTTCATGGAACCATGACGTATATGGCATTCAGAAGCGCTACTGACTGAGAATGTTCCGATTCAGTTGCTCCATTTACTACAATGCAATGTGAATTATATTTTCCCCTTTTTTATAAAGAATATTTTAGCATCTTAATCAATTGCTATGGTTATTATAGTCACTTGTATAAATGTGAATTTATTCTGATTTAGTTTGCTTGAATAAACAATAATTTACTAGTGATGCCACAATCTACTGAAAACACTGCAGAACAGAAAAGCAGCATCAACAGTAACACGATGTCTGCACTAGACGCTATTACAGTGTAAGGTAAGGGGTAACACATTATGCTCAGAACATTTGAAGATTAAAACAAGAAAATATGCAGTGAAGTTCTTCCTCTAGAAAAGTTTGTATGTGAGACAATATTAAATCTATGTAAAATTCATAAAGATTCTTATAGAAAGAACATAATAATTAGATGTTAGCAAAATAAATTAGAAATGTCACTTTCATTAACATGCTGTTACAGAGTTTTATAAAAGTAAGTAAAATAAATTATGATGATGAAAGATTTCCTAAGGAAAGATAATATTGAGGGGAAAGAATAAAAAAATTAGATTAGATAAGAAATGAAGGAAGCGTTACACAGAATTCTGAATAATTAAAAAAAGAAGTACATGATGAGAGAAAAAAGCAGAAATGTACATATAATACAAAACTGAGGATATAAGGAAGACATTTAAATTCAAAGTTTAAAAGGTGCCAGTATTTCTTTGAGGAAGCTGAGGCAACTGGGCTAACAGCAGTAACAATCATCAGAGTAAAAAAATATTGTTTATATTCAGTGAAATGGAATATTTTAAAGTAATACTAATAAAAATATGCATTTCAACATTAAATTCTGGAATTCTGGAATTTCAGAGGCTTAACAAAAATCGATATCTCACATGTGTAAAGTCTAACACGGGTCACTCTACCCTTCTCTATCCTTTAGTCACACTATTTATAATGTTTGGACTCCAGGGTCACTACAACAGGGAAAGTGTGACCTGGAGATTTATGCATATTTTTTAAAGTCCAGGCTAAGAAATAGCACACATAGCTGACCACATCTCATTGGGCAAAGTTCGACCTCTGTGACACAACCAAGCAACAAGGAAATATAATCTTTCTGTGTGCCAAGGAAGGGAGGAAAATGAAGTGATGAATAGTATTGTTTCTGTCAATATTTATTGTTAGGATATGTAAGAATTAAACAATAAACCCTTGGAGAATATCCTACTTTCCACAACATATGGCTGGCAGAGAAAACCAAGCAATGGGATACACTGGAGTGGTTAATCACCAGTGTCTTCACTATGAATCTAAAAGATCCTTGAGCAGAGCAGAGTGTCTGAACAAGGGCTGATGAGCTAGTATTTAAAGATAGAAGAGTGCTAATGATTAATATTTTAATCATGTTTATCAAGTATCAATCAGTATTTGTAGATAGTCTTTGCAAATATATACTGTCTATAAATCCCTTAGTCTCTGTGTCCCTGTACCATTCTAGATGCAAAATATAACCTCTCCTCAGATTTGCCAAAAGGACATTAAATGCAGAATTACCTGATAATTACATAAAGAAAGGTACAGCACCAGAAGTAACTTGATATCCTCCTTACAATTCTTCAAAATTTGTGTCCAATCTGCTCAGTTTTGTGGATTACAGCTTACTTCTTGTACATGCTTCTCCCAAATAGCTCGCCTATCAAAGAGGTTTACCTTTGGAGCAATGCATCCATAGCTCTCGGCACTCAAGGTCATCACATCTAACGACACCACCTAGACGCCCGGTGAAATTTCCAGGTCTCTCTAAAGGAAGAGGAGTAGCAAATAAGCATTTAAATATATTTTTCTGTTTTACTAAGAAAGAGGCAGGGAGGGAAGGAGAAAGGGGTAAATAAATACATAAGTATTGTAGAAACACAGAATGAACACCAAAAATTACTAAATTAAAACAAACAATATTTTAAAAAGCTTTTTGTGTCAGGTAACACTCAAAAGGTCTTGTATTTATAAAGTCCCTTATACTTACAATAATTTACTAAAAATTAGCTATTTTAATTTTAACATAATCATACAGTAATTATTATCTTCACACTCCACAGAAGGAAAATGATTTGCTCAAAGTTACATAATAGGAATCTGAGCAAGAACTCAAACCACTTCCTTCACTCCCACTGTGTGATCATGAAATGTTTACCTTAGAGCTGAAGACTGCATTCCGAATTGACATAATCACCCATGGCCAAGTTCCACCACAAAAAAATAGTTACAGAGGATAAGCCAAATTAGCATCTTGGTTTTAGATTCCTTGACAACAAAACCTGAGATAAGGGTTTGGGTGCAGTTATCTCCTTTGGGAGGTGATCCCAAGGGGCTGGAGTGAAGGAGTAGGGAGGATGTGAGGAGGAAGGAGGTACGAACAATATAGGAGAAATTACTGAGGCTGTCCTCAATGAGGGAAACAGGTGCTCAACTCACTTGGGGTCATCTGATAAATCTTGTTGTATGTTTTTAAAACTTCTACCTTGTTATAGCAGGCATGCAGATATGAATGAAAGAGATGGGGGCCAGACATGTGATGAGTCCATATTAACTAGAAAGGGGCAATTTCACAGTCACTTCAGGGAATAGCCCACTTGTTCTCCGGGATTAACAGGGGAAGTGAAGATGGCACAGGGGAAAGTTCTTTAATAATCACATGCACAGTAGCAACCAATTGATAAAGCAGAATTATGAGACATTGGCAGTAGAATCCCAAGTGGTGACCCTAAGGGGGAGGAGACTAGCCTGGGAAAATTTGGGAACTAGATTGATAGGATAAAAGCATAAAATTTGAAAGATACAGGAAAGACATTGGATACAGGGAGAGCAAAAGAACAGCCCCAGGAAGAGCCAGGAAAAAGATTAGATGGTTTGAGAGATAGCCTGCTCGGTTCCCATCCCAGGAAAATATATGGAGGATTAGCAAAGACTCCAAAGCATCTACTACTATAGCCTGTCCAGTCTCTGCCACTTTGAGAGCACGTATCTTTCCACTCTGATAAGTCTTGCCACTATTGTTTAAAAATCCTCTATGGTGTCTCTAAAATTCATTTCCCTAGACACTACAGAAAAGCCTCCAGTAACAGCCTGGAGGATTGGAAGCTGGGGCTTTTACTCACAAAACCTGGCTTCCTACTGTTGGAGTTGCACACTTCGCACCTGCAGGAGCACTCACACCATCTCTATAATGCCCTACTTGCATGTGGGACAGGTGCTATCTCTGCTGCTTGGAGAAAAATCTAAGGTAGAGTTGGGGGGAGCTCAGGATGCCGGTGAAGAGTCTCTCAGAGATGCAACAGGAATGAGAGCTGGGATACAAGACCCAGAACAGGACACTCACAGTGTCTATTAGTCATTCCTAAAATAGATTGGCATTAAAGTCAAAGTGCTATCATTAGTCCAAGGTTAGATAGAGTTGGCAACTACAGAGAACAAGCATAACAAAAAGTTTATATCAGCTCTCACAGCAAATTGATAACATAGTTTTTCTCCTTATCAATTAATGTTCAGCACACATCTCTCATAAGTAATTTACAGTTCCCAAGAGATTCAATTTCTGTTTTGAGGGATAAATAGAACTATTCAAAAGCAAAGGATAAAAATAAGGAAGAAAAAGATCAAATTACTATATATTCATTTAAATATGCTTCATCTCTGTCTTTGATAAGAAGTTCTAACAGATATCAGCATACAAGCATATAATATCTCATAAACTAAATTATCTTTAAGACATATATCAAGAGGTCAGCTTCTTTGGGCAGTAGACAAAGAAAAATATAAATATATCTCAGGATAAATAGAAGGACTCCTTACATTTTTAAAGTATTACATATTAAAGATAAAATAAATTGTGTAATAATAAGTTTAAAATTTATACAGAAATCACATTGGTATAGTTTTAAAAGATATGTACATTGTAGAAGCTTGTCCTTGTATTTAAAATATTATGTTTTCTATTATAGCCTTCAGAGTTTTCATAAACATCAATACTTTCAAAATATTTTTAAAGATAGGTATATTTATTTTATTTTATTTATGTTTTATTGTATTTTCCATTACCATTTATTACTCCTTATACACCTCTCTGCCCTATAGGCACTACACTGTTGTCCATGTTCGTGAGTTTTTTCTTTTGTGCTAGAGCCCTTCACCCCTGTTGTGCCTCATAGTTATCCTCCTGCTCTCTATGAGTCTGTCTCTACTTTGCTTGTTAGTTCAGTTTGTGTATTACATTCCACATTTGAGTGAAATCAAATGGTATCTGTCTTTCTCTGACTGGCTTATTTCACTTAGCATAATGTTCTCCAGATCCAACCATGCTGTTGCAAAGGGTAAGATTTTCTTCTTTTTAGAGTCAGGTCAGATTCCATTTTATAAATGTCCCATAGTAGTTTTATCCACTCATCTACTGATGAACATTTGGGTTGCTTCCTTATCTTGGCTATTATAAATAATGCTGTAATGGATACAGAGGTGCTTATGTTCTTTTGAATTAATGTTCTGGGTTCCTTCATATATATTCACAGAAGTGGGATCTTTGGGTTTCAAGGCAGATCCATTTTTAATTTTGTGAGGTATCTCCATACTGCTTTCGACAGTGGCAGCACTAATCTTCATTCCCACCAACAGTGCAAAAATGGTTTCCTTTCTCCACATCCTCACCAGCACTTGGGCGTAAAAGACCTGTACTCAGAAAATTGTAAGACACTGAAAGAAGAAATTGAAAAAGATACAAATAAGATCATGGATAAGAAGAATTAACATCATTAAAATACACATGCTACACAAAGCAATCTATAGATTCAAAGCAATTCCTATCAAAATACCAATGACATTTCATACAACTAGACCAAACATTTCAAAAATTTGTATGGAACCACAACAAGCCCCACATAGCAACAGTCATCATGAAAAAGAAGAACAAAGCTGTAGGAATCACAGTACCTAATGTCAAACTATATTATAAAGCCATAGTAATCAAAACAGCATGGTGGTAGCATAAAAACAGACACATGGATCAATGGAACAGACTAGGGAGCCCAGAAATAAACCCACACTTAAAAAAATTTTTTTTCCACTATATTCAAAAGAGGAAGCAAGCACATACAATGGGCTAAAGATAATTCATTCCATAAATAGTGTTGGGAAAATTTGATGGATATTACAGAAAAATGAAACTAGACCACCTTCTTACACTGCACACAAGAATAAATTCAAAATGGATTAAAGAATTAGTAGACCTGAAACCATAAAAATCCTAGAAGAAAACATAGGCAGTAAAATCTCAGACATTGCTTGTAGCAATATTTTATCTGCTATATCTCCTCAGACAAGGGAAGCAAAAGAAAAAATAAACAAATGGGGCTACATCAAAATAAAAAGTTTTTACACAACAAAGGAAATCATCAACAAACTAAAAAGACAACCCACAAAATGGGAGAACATATTCTCTGATACATCTGATAAGGGGTTAACATACAAAATTTATAAAGAACTTATACAACTCAACACCAAAGAAAATATCCAATTAAAAAATGGGCAAAGGACTTAAATAACTACTTCCCCAAAGAGGATGTACAAATGGCCAATAGACTTATGAAAAGATACTCATTGTCATTAATTATCCGATAAATGCAAATTAAAACCATAATGAAATATCACCTCATGCCAGTCAGAATGGCTATCATCAGTAAATCGACCAAAATATTTTTATTAATTGCAAAGTCAGGATAAAACAAACAAATAATTAGAGATTCCTATTGGGTAAGCTATTTATTAGTAGTTCAACATTTTCTGATGTGATATTAATTATGCCAGTCACTTAAGCTTTCTTTTTTTTTTTTTTTCATTCTTTACTGAATTATGCTCCCATTGATTTACGGAGTTACTACCAAAGATCACATAATAAGAATCAGAAAATTGTTTAGATATACTCCCCAGGATAATTTAATTGAAATAAATTAAGGTAAGTAATTTTTAATATTAGAGAAAAACTTTTAAATGGAGCTGGCACTTGAACGCACTAGAAGATTTTTAATTAATATGAGGTTGTTTTTATGAATCTTCCATACTAAAATACAAAATCCTCTCCTAGAGACTACAATGCTAGAAATAAGATAATTTATGGAATTTCCAATATATCCAGGAATATCTATACATGTATCACTCATAAATATTTTAAAATTTAATAAGCTTTATTAAGATATGACTTTCATTGAATAAAAATACCCATTCTGAATGCAAGACTTGCCACATTTTGACAAATGTATTCCAGTAACTACTATAGCCATGAAAATATAGAGCACCTCAGCCACCTCAAAAAAATTCCCTCATATCCTTTAGCAATCAACCTCCTACCACTGCACCACCATTGGCCCCGGGCAACCACTGATATATATATATATATATATATATTTTTTTTTTTTTGTCCCTGTATATTATCTTTGCCTGTTGAAGAATTGTATATAAATGAACTCATAATATGGTAATATTATTTGGCTGGCTGAAATAAGACCTGAAACATAGAATGCAAAATAGCCTGGGAATTAATGTCCTCATTGGAGAATAAGCTAGTCTGGCATCTCCCCCTGGGAACAACCCGTCAGGAGCTTTCAGGGTACACAGGTGTCAATAGTGATGGTTGCTCTCACTTTTCCCTTGGTAGGCCTCTCTCTCACTTAGGGAAACTCTGTAAAAATAAAGTTTGTTTCTAAATTATTATAGTTTCTACTTTTTCCTAAAATCCTTTGTTTTTAAATCTGCCCGAACCTAAACATTACTCTTTCTGGGACAGTATTACTTTGATTCATCTATTTACAAAGAACAAAACACTTCAGAGTATCAACAGGAAGAGCTGATTAAAGGGTATCACAAAGCTGTTTGTACCCTGTCAAAACTCAGACAACACCCTAACATTATCTACACAGATTTTAGGTCTTTTCCTGAAGACAGAAGATTACAATGTTTTCAGGAGATACAATGCTCTGGACATCACTTGCTTGATGACCATGATCAGAGAAAAGGCAAAAAGGACTGAATTAAGGCGCAAAGAGTGGGGAAGTGGTAACAAAAACCATTTATATTTTGTTGGAAAAGAGGGTTTGTGTCTCTATTATATCCCAATCCATTGGGTTGTGTCCATGCAAATTCTCACTTTGCACACTTTGTGACAATTTTCTCCTTAATCTAGTGAGGAGAAATACATATATAAAAAGAGCAAGACATCTGGTTTCCTACACAAATGAATGTAAAATATAAAATCTTTATGTGTTATTATTCTCTCTCACTGAAAAAATGTAAATGTCTTAGGGGAAAGGTTGTGGTTAAATTTGAAACATCTTATTTAAGAGTAATTATTTATTAGTCTTAAGTATACTGGATACTTAAGATCTTTTGTATTAGTTAACAAATCCACAAGATCAAATGGAATAATTATTTATTACTCTTAAGTATACAGGATACTGACCTCAGTATCCTCTACTGCCACAAAAAGAAAAAAAATGTTATGTGATTAAGAACTTGGAATTTCAAGACACATTTGGAGATGATTCCCAAGTTATCCAATAATTGTCTATGGTTATATAAAGTGAATATTCAATGTCAGTACTTGAGGACCTCTCCAAAACGTTCCTTTTCCTAGATTGTGGGGGTTTTTTTTTTTTTTTTGTTTGTTTGTTTTGGTTGGTTTATGGTATCTTCCAAATAGCTACTCACGAAATAATGTAAACCTCTGGTTCTTAAAAGAATCTGATGAATTCTCTCACTGTGACAATTTGAAGATCTCTGTCCCCATCCATCTTGAGCTTGCCATTCCTCCTTCTAAAAGCACCTATTATTTGCCCTGTTTTGCCTCCTTACTTTAAATCCTCTTTTCAGTGCAGTACATGGTGGTTGTTGAAGTCCAATGAGAGTAAATTAGCCACAGGAAAATGTGTAGAAGAGAACAGGAAAAAAAAAAATCAGAGTCATTAGCATATTTTAATAACAAAAAAGTTTACTTATGGAAATGCAGAGGAAATAATGATGCATTCGAGAGAAAAATAAAATTAGAAAGAAATGTAGGTTAAGTGAAAGATATCTTTAGAGAAGCAGTGACAATTAACATTGATGAGGTAGATGGCATCAGATCTTGAAGGCTCATCATTGTCAAAGATTTAACTGCAGATGATGGGTTACAATTAAACCTTTTGAGCAAGAAATGAGTGTGAAAAATACAAAGCTTTGCTATGGAAAGGATAATCTGGAAGTTATTAGTTGCATGGATTTTATATGTGTAGACTTTGTCCTATGACTATGACACACCCTAAAAGTTTTCAGCTGAGTGCATCACGTGTGTTTGGGTTTGCACGCATGCAAGCTAATTTGAATCTATACTTTAAGAGCAGTTGGTTAATTTGAATGATTCTAATTAGGAATACATACCCTGGAGATAGTTAGCTAGAGTTCAAATCCCACAATTAACTTTAATGTTTTCCATTATCTTTAAGTTCCATCTGATCTTGTGGGTTTGTTAACTAATACAAAGGATGTTAAAAATTATTTGTCATTGGTGATATGCATTATTCAAAGAATCTTGATTTGCCCATCTACTACTTTGAATTCAACACTCAGCTCAGACGTTCAATGAAGGATTTTTTTACTGTGTTCCAACCAGGATAGTTGACTTCTGCTGCTAGAAGATAGTCCATTATGCCTTGAAGTAATCTTTCATGTAAAATTCTTAACAGAATGCCTAAAATGATAATAAGCTGGACTCCACTAACTGACAGGAAAATATCACAACACTGTTTGTCACTGTTCCCTAACGAGTGGTTCCATAGCTAGCAGTATTCCAAAACTTGATTTTATTGTATTTATTATCAAGTAGTAGCACTATAAAAAAAGCAAACTTGAGGCTCTTACCTAACTAATTATTGAAGGTCATTGGTATCTATTTAAAGCAAACAAACAAACAAATCTAATAATCATGAATAGTCAAATTGGTCTGAACCAATACAGAACAGACAGCTGTAAGATCAACACTGAAAACACATCAATAGTATCTATGTGAGGGAATGATAGTCTGGACTATAATTATATGTGGGAATAGAAATATTTGAGGAAGAATGAACTCAGAGTCTCTGTGCAAATTTTCAACATCAGAAATTTAACCTCAGATTTAATTAAGCTAATTTAAAATAAATTTAATTCAAAAATATCAAATTAAGAACATTATTTTATTTAACAATTTTGATTAAAATAGTAAGAATTAGTAAAAAGCAAAGCTAGAATAAAAATTATTAGATCAGGATAAAAAATAACAATCTCAAAGACTGACAGTGGTTTCTCTGGAGACATATTTATTGCAGGCCCTCTGGAAGAGTATTTAGCATTGTGTGGAATGATGGAAATGCACTGTGTTATGAAAACATAGCTGTGCATCCTACTGTACATAAAATGTTATGTTAGGGTGACAGCCTTTCCATAGATGCAATGTGCACCTAATTTGTTCTTATAAGGAACAATTTTATATTTTTCTATTTCTGGCATAGTTTAGGCCAAAGCATTTACTAAAGTACTTAGCATTATTATCATTTTTTGACATGAAGAAATTAGCTGAAGCTATAGTTTGGCATGTAAAATTTTTCCTGGAACACAGTAGGTATCAATGAATCATTTTAAATTTAAATGCACATACTGGAGTGGCAAGTAGAGTAAAAGATAATTAACTCCTATTTACAAATCAACACAATAGTTTATTGTATTAGCATTAATTTCTTCTTAGAAAAGAAGAGCAAGTTGGAGTATGTGTAAACCTTGGACAATTAGGGGTGCCAAACTGGACAGGGTAGGAGCCTTGGAACTGCCACACTGCAAATGGGCAGGACTCAGAGATGAATATATATAAGCATCAAATCCAAATTATTTCAATATTACAAAAGTTTTAAAGAGAAAAATGCTTAGATGTATTTATTTTTAGCTCTTCATTATAGAAGGAAATAAAATACATTAATAGCAATCTACTTGCTTAAGTACTTCTAATTACTTTCAAAATATTCCAATTCTAGTTCATTATCTATGGTTAGTCTGTAATTTGTATTTAATGTTAGCTTCTTATGGATAACAATATAGTAATCCAAGTTAGAAGTAATAACTTTTGCAAGTAGGATCTGTCAAGTTAGTTGCTGAATTTTATTTCAGAATAAGAGAAAATGTTTATATCTATAGTTCTTAAATAAAAATTTTGACATGATAGTTCACTTGATAAGAACAAATTTTATAAGGATGGTATCTTTATTGAGGGTGTATTTGAAAACTAAGGGCATTCAAACATGCTATAGTAGCATATGAACAAAAATAATAAATACATATATATTGAATATATATGTATGTATGTGTATACATATACACATGATTTTAATATTCATAGCATATTTAAATAATTGAAGGCATAACAGACCTTTATAAGGACAATTATGTCTGAAACATTAAAGGGAAGTTGAGCCCTAACATTCATTTGCCCAGAGAAAGTTTTTAGGTTGCAGTACAAACAGGAGAAACCTTGAAAAGAGCCCCAAAGACACTAAATTAAGGAAAAGCAATGCAACTAGAATTCACAAGGCAAAAAATAAAAATAAAACAAAGAGGAGAGATTCACAGAGAGAGAACTCCAGACATCCTCAAAAAGCGCCCTTAAGTAGGCAGCTGAATACTGATCAGCATAGGAATGCAAGGAAACTTAAAAATCTGAAACCTAGAAAAAGCTGTGTATCATTAAAGTAGTAGTTTTCAACTGACAGCAATTTGCCCCCAAGGATACATTTTTGCAATATCTTGAGATTTTGTTGTCACAACTTGTGGGGCAGATGCTACTACCATCAAGTAGATAGGGGCCAGGGATGCTGCTAAACATCCTGCGATGCACACAAGAACCCCCTCCCACAAAAATGAATTATCCAACATAAGATATCAATGACAACAAGGTTGAGAAGCTCTGTATCAAAGAAAACAGTGTGGTGGGCTCAGAGAAGGATGGCGTAAGGTCATTCCCAAACGTCTTTAGTGGAAAACCTCATAATTCATAGGGTAGTACATAGAAGAGTAAGTAAGGTGAGAAATGTTCTCGGGGTTAAATGCTAATCTAGTTTCACCTAACGAAACCTAAAATTACCTCCAAGATAATTTGATACTGTTTCTAAGTAACTTCATTGCAAAACATATCACAAGGATTTTTTTAGCCATCAAAACAAAATGTATAATATACAAATTAAAAGAAAATTACCAGGCACTCATACAAACAGGAAAAATTACCCATGAAGAAGACAAAAAGCATTAATCAAAACTGGCCAAGACAAAAAGCATTAATCAAAAACTGGCCAAGAACATAGATTATAAAATTAGCAGTCCTGGAATTAAAATGTCCATATACTAAAAAAAAAAAAAGAACTAGAGGAACAGTAGGCATGAGTTACTTTTTTTTTTTAAGGATAAAATTGAACTTCAGAAATGAAAGTTACAAGTTGGTATAGAAATTACACTGGAAGGAATTAACAATTGGACTTTGTGGGGAAAAAATAGCGAACTTGAAGATATAGGAATAGAAAAATAGAAACTAAAATAAAATTCACAGAGAAAACCTACCTTAAAACAATTAAGGGTAAATGAGTTGACTGTGAAAAAATTTTATGAGGAGAAATATAAGTTTAATTGTAGCCTGCAAACAAGGGAAGAGACTATAGGAACAGAAAAAAATATTTGAAAAAAATTATGGTTAAAATGTTTCCAAATCTGATAAAAAATAAAACCCAAATATCCTAGAAACTCAACAAACCCCAAGCACAGGAAACATAAAGAAAGTTACACAGAGGCATATCATCATTCAATTGCTTAAGACTAGTGATAAAGAGAAAAATCTTAAAAGCAGCCACAGGAAAAGACCCATTGTAACAAAAGAATCAAGATAAGGGTGAGAGAAAATTTCATATGATAAATAATGTGAGATAGAGGACAGTGAAAAAACACATTTACAGTACTGAAAGAAAAGTGCTGTCAACCTAGAATTTTACCCAGTAAACAACTGTAAAAATAGAGAGTGAAATTTAAACTATTTCAGACACACAAAAGTTTAAAGAATTTATCATCTTCAAAACTGTACTACCAGTAATATTAAAGAAAGTCCTACAAGCACATAAACAATGTTACCAGATGGTAATCTAATAAGAAATAAAGAGTGCTTGTGATAGAAACTAAATAGGTAATGATATTTAAAAAGTATTTGAATCTCCTTAATCAACTGCTTAAGGCAAAAAAAAAAAAAAAAAAAAAAAAAAAAACAATGGGCAGTGGGGTTTATAATTTACATAGAAGTAAAAGAAAATATATGGTTATAAGACCACATAAGCTGTTTTGAATTTCATAATCCATGATACTACAAATGAACTAGCATAGTATCATTTAAAAGTATGCATAGATAAACTAAAGATGTATACTATAAACCCTTAAGAACCACTAAAATAACTAAAGATTTCATTTTAAACTAAAGTGTTCAGTTTAATCTAAATAAAACAATTTTAGTAAGGCAAAGAAAGATATTAAATAGAATCACAAAAAATTTCTCAATTATTCCAATAGAAAGCAATTATTTACTCAAAAAAGCAACAACATAAAAGGGTAGTACCTAATGAATAAGTGAAATTTAAACTAGAAATTAAACATTGGTTAAGTATTTGAAAAGCAGTCAAGTGTAAATCACCAAATTTACATATATAATATGACATCTCATTAGGTGAGAAAAAAGTAAGAAAAATCAAACATCCAACCTTGTTTTAAAAAATATCTAAGCACAAGAAGAGTGAAACAAGATATTCTTGACCTGGTAAAGAACATCTACATCCATAGTTAATGTCATACTTAATGTTTAAAGATTAAATTAGGTATCCCTACAATCAAAAACAAATTAACCCTTCCACTTTCTCCACATTTCTTTAAAATTTTACTGGCAATTCTAACCAGTGAAATAAAGCAAGAAAAATAAATGGTTGCCATCCAGATTTGAAAAGGAGGAGTAAAAATATCTTAATTTCTAGATATAGTCAGTGTAAATAAATTGATGGAATAGAACAAAATAGGTCATCAGTGAGTTTCAAAAGAATGTAGGATGTAAGATTCATATTTAAAAAATTATATTTTTGTATACTAGAAACAAGCAGAAATTGAAAGTTAATGAAATAATAGTCTACAATAGCCTTATAAATATGAATGCTTACTAATGAGTCTAACAAAATGTATATAAGACCTGCACACTGAAAACTATAGAACATTATTCAGATAAATTAAGGAAACTTGAATAAATTGAGAAATATAGATATCAGTGTAGCAGATTACTAGATTGTAACTATTACTAAGATACCCACCCTCCCTAATTTAATCTATAGATTTAATGTAATTTCAGCCAAAATCCTATCATAGGTTTAGCATAAATTGACAAGTTCCTTTTAAATTACACATGGAAGTAAAAGTACCTAAAAATTACCTGAAATAGCCAAAATAAAATAATAAACATTGAAAAAAGAACAAAGTTTAAGAACTATCTGAATTCTAAAATTTTTATAATGCTACAAGTAATCCAGACAGTGTGGTACTGGTATTGACACCCACAAGTAGATCAATGGAAAAGAATAGAGTCCAGAAATAGGGTATAGAATCTATGATTTTTGATAAAAGTGGAAAAGCATAAGGAAAATAATAGCTTTTTTCAATTACAAATGCTACTGAAAATTGGATAGCCATAATAAAAAAGAATTTCAATCTACACCTTACACTAAAAGTAGTTCATAAACTCAATGTAAAATCTAAAACTTATAGAAGTAAACATGGAATAAATATATTGGTGATCTTTAATTAGAAAAAAATTAATAACTATAGCAACAAAATATAATTCACAAAATAAATAATATGTTGGACTTTACAAATGTTTAGAATTCTGTAGAGAAGACATTGTTAGAAAAATGAAAAGACAAGCTACAGGTTAGGAGAAAAATATTTGCAAAGCATATGACAGTGTCTGTCCAGAAAGCCTCCAGACCCGTTATATGGAAAATAGAGACACATATTTAAGAATATACAAGATACGAGAAATATTGATATCTCAGTCCCCTTCTAAGTAGATATTTTGGAACCTCATAAACAAAGCTCTCCCAATCACCATCAGCTGCCACGTCACATTTTTCTGAATCTCATCTCATTGAAAGTCTGAAATCTCTTCTCTTTCAAAGGTTATTTTGATTTTGGGAAAAGCCAGAAGTTGCAGGGTGCTAAATCTGGGCTGTAGGGAGGTTGAGTCACCTGGATGATTTGATGTTTCATCAAAAAACTTTACACAAGACATGATCCAAAAGCAGACAGGTTGTTGAGATAAAGCTGCCAATTACTAGTTGCCCATAGCTGTAGCCTTCTGAATCATCCAAATACTTTTCACAGAAGAATGTTGAAGTTTAAAGCAAAATTTGATGCAGATTCATTGCTCTACTTGCTCATTTGGAATGCTATGGCCACATGCTGCACACACTCACTCAAAGATGTCTACTGCCCCCATGGACTAGTACAGTAAATTTATCATTATTCACAGGTGTGCATTCCATTCTACTCTCCTTGGCTTACCTTAATGTTCTGCAGACCATTCTCATTATAATAATAATGGCTGCACTTTTTCTGGACAGACCTATATATGATAAAAGTTTTTTTGTCCAGAATATATAAAGAACTTTTATAACTCAAAATAAAAGACAAACTTAATTAAAAATGCACAAAATACTTGAATAGACACTTCATAAAGAAGCTCTATGAATGTCAAATTAGTACATGAATATATGTTTAACATTATTAATAATTAGGGAAATAAATATTAAAGTCACAAGGATAGAGCATTACCTACATATTATAATGTCTATAGTACAAAAGACTGACAACACAAAGTAATGGAAAGGAATGTGGGAAAACAAACTCAATGCTGGTAAAAATCCACTTTGGAAAACAGTTTGACAGTTTATTAAAATGATAAACCTACACCTACCATATGACTAAATCATTCCATCCTTAGGTGTTTTCCAGACAATGGAACATATTTCTAAAGAAAGATTTATACACAAATGTCATAGTAACTTTACTTACAATACACAGGAACTGGAAACACCCAAATGTCCATCAACAGGAGAATCAATAAACAAATTGTGCTATATCCCTTCAATGAAAATCTGTTCAGCAATACAAAGAAATGAACTGTTGATACAAACATCAACAGGGATGAATTTCAAAATAATTATACTGAGTGAAAAAAGCCACACCAAAAAATCAAAACAAAACAATAGTACTTACTATAATTTTTTTCTAAAGTTCTGGAAAATACAAGCCAACCCAGGTGTGGAAAGAAGCAGTTTCATGATGTCTGGGGGTATAAGGAATGGGCAAGAGCAGTGGGAGAGGGTATCTCAGAGCAGCATGTGGAAATTTTGGAGGGTGATGAATATATTCATTATTTTGATTGCAGTTTTACACTCACACACATACAACACATATTTTACAGATTAAAAATGTGAAGTTTATTGTATAGCAATTTAACCTCAATAAAACTGTTACAAAAACATATTTCCAGCTTCTGTGAGATGTTTACATAAACCTGCACAATTTCCTATGAAAGCCTCTTGTTCCAGAGCTCATATTTCCTTTAAACTTATAGAAAAGGATGAATTAAAGACAAGATTATGTCGCAGAAAGTCAAGGATATAGTTTAAAATGATGATTTCATACCTCTGAAGGGAGCCCAAAATACTAAAATACAGCACAGTAGTTCCTAGAAAACTACTGAGTTCAAAGTCACAGGAAATGATATAAGAATAAAATGTTAAATCTGACTGCAAATTAATATGTGAATTGAAAAGCAGAATTAGGAAATGGTAAATTTCTTAAAATGTTGTTTTTCTCTGCTTTTTGAGTGAAGATTGCCAAAATATAAAAAAGACCAAATTTTCTACTGTAAGGAAAACTTAAAACATAGTCATTTACGAGTAACTGAGGAAGTGGTTGAAAAGGTATTAAATGTTTGAACATGCTCAGAGGATTCTCTATAAATAGCAAGTACCCACAGGTCCTAAAGAGAGTTCCAAACATTTTGGGAGCTTCCAGATAAATATGGAGCAGTGAAGGAAACTTTACTTAGACTATCATTCAATTTGTGTGCAATGAAACAAAGATGATTCCTAAGAAAGTTAATGGAAGATATTTTGGAATTGCTAAAAATAAAAGATCTAGATGTATTTTAAAGCTATTGAAAGTGGTTCAAGTTAGAGACCAAGGAACTGGAGTCTTATTCACTGTTTTTTATTATTATTTGTTTGTTTGCTTTTAACCATTGCCAAACACAAACATTCTGGTGGTACTCAACAAATCTTGAATAAACTATAGGTTTTTTGTTTTGTTTTGTTTTAAAATCATGGCAAAGCCTATTTTTATTGTTTTCAGATTTTCCAGTAGGCAATATTGGTTTAATAAAAAAAGAAATACCTCTTATCTCTGACAACATAGTTTTGCTCTTCCATTAAATAACATTTAAAAACATACATGATAACACAAAAGAAAACTACAAATAGAGGCATCATCAAGCAGAATAGAGAGCTTTGTTAGGACAGAGGCTAACCAGCTATGGAGCTGAAGCATGACAGAAAAGCAATAGAATCACAGAAGAGGCAAATCGCCTTCAAATTATTAAATCAATCTAATGCAAAGATCCACAGTCCTTTCATAATTCTAAAGTGTTACACTACTCAGATAATACAATACTACAGAGCAAGAAAATAATATAATAGTCAAAACTAATAAGCTTAGACACTGTAATCTCAATAATAAGTGGTGGTGAAATTTTTAAAGGACAAAGAATAACAAAGAAAAGAGAGGAGATAAGAGATGTGGCGAAGATGTGGCCAAGAAGGTGAGGAGACTACAAGCATTGCTACTTGAAAGATTTGAGAAAATGGTAGGGGGAGTGTAGGATTCTCAGTCTAGGCATTCACTTCTCAGAAATATTGAAGGTGGGATACACATGTACATTAGCAGGGGATTAGAGTAGATTAGGAGTTTAAAATAAATCTGTTTTATTTTTAACCTTGGGCCATATGTAAAAATGAATTGCCTAGAAACAAAAACAAAGGAAATATATAAGTTTCTAGAAGTTGGGATACCAAAATCCAGAACATTTCAACATAATCTTCACTATCCAATGCAAATTTATCAATCAAATGACTCTTCATCACACCTTGTATTAGTTCCCTAAGGCTGTCATAACAAAGTATAGACACATCGCCTTTTATTGCACTTCACTTTATCGTGCATCATAGATGTGTGTTTCTTACAAACAGAAGGCAAGACCTCCCACCACCAGAAAGATTACAAGTCATTTTCCTGAGATACTCATTTTATTGCTGTGGTCTGGATCTGGACCTGAACTATCTGTGAGGTGTGCCAGTACGATGAACTTGGTGACTTCAAATGAGAAATTTATTTTATCACAGTTCTGGAGTCCAGAAGTACAAAATTAAGGTCATGGCAGAACCACATTTCTAGAGGCTCTAGGGAAGAATCTGTTCTCTTATCCAGCTTCTGGTGACCATAGGCATTCCTAGTCTTGTGCCCACATCACTCCAATGGCTGCCTCCCTTCCTGATCACATTGCCTCCTTTGCTGTGTTTTCTTTTCTCTGTGTGTTTTATTAAGGACACAAGTGCTTACATTTAGGGCCCACCTACATTACCCAGGGTAAGCTTCTCCTTTCAAATCCTTACTTACTCACACTTTTGCAATACTAATTAATATTCATTGTTTTGTCATATTATATGATACTTATAAGTTCTAGGAATTAGGGTATATGTGTTGGGGAGACTAATACTCAACCCATTACCTATGAGATTTCTTGTTTCATTTTTGGTGGCAAAATTATGCATAGAGATAGATGTTGTCTTCCAGAAATTTATTTATATTTTTAAAGGTTTTATTTATTTATTTTTAGAGAGAGGAGAAGGGAGGGAGAAAGAGAGGGAGAGAAACATCAATGTATGGTTGCCTTACTCATGCACCCCTCACTGGGGACCCAGTACACAACCCAGGCATGTGCCCCAAACAGGAATCGAACCAGTTCTCTGCTTTGCAGTCTGGCACTCAATCCACTGAACCACGCCAGCCAGGGCTGTCTTCCAGAAATTTATTTAACATATGTTCACTGAAGGAATTTCTCAAGCCAATAGCATATAAGATAATGTCTTTTAATAACCAATAAAGGCATAATTCCAAAAGCAATGATATATTGATCACACTATCATTCTAGGCAAGGGGAGATGAAAGATATAAAGTCCCAATTTAGATGATGTGTACCTTTTTATAAGAGTAGGCATTCAGGAGAGCTGTCTTTAACCAACCTCTAGCTGACTTTCAGTTGCCAGTGCAAAACAAAAGTCCCTTGTAGCCAAAACACGTTTCGTGGAATGAAGGTGCCAGCGCTGGTGGGCAGGATAATCTTTGCAAGGTCACTAGGCAGCTTTCACTATTGTCTAGGATGAGTTGCCTCAACAAGACAGGAGCTAATGTCCCAAAGGTCTTCTGAGATCTATTTATGTCAGCAAAGTTTAAACTTGCCCAGAACAAAATCTCTCAGATTGTCCTTATAAATTCTGGTTATTTATAGTCTAAACGTCACCTTGCCATAGCTGCTTCTCCACATGTTTTCACAAA
Organism: Glossophaga mutica; assembly: GCA_039655065.1. NCBI lineage: Eukaryota > Metazoa > Chordata > Mammalia > Chiroptera > Phyllostomidae > Glossophaga > Glossophaga mutica. The sequence continues at coordinate 135,702,149 of CM077303.1, forward strand.
TAAGTCCCCAAAAGTGTACATCATAGGTTAGGCCACTGATAGAGGATGATGACATCCTGACAAAATTTAGTTCATACACATATCAAAACAACTTTGCACCTAAAGCTACTTTTTTTGTCTTTGTCATTAACAATTGGATTAAAATAACTTCACTTGTCATAAATGAGTGGACTTAATATCCTATCAACCCGATACACAACATCAGCCCCCTAAAAAAATGGACACAGTTGACCCTTGAACAACACAAAATTGAACTGTGTGGATCCACTTATAGGCAGTTTGTTTCCATAAATATACATTTGGTCTTCCTCATCCCCAGGTTTTGCCTCTGCAGAGTCAGTCAACAGCAAATCAAAAACAGTATTTTTTTTAATCTGAGGTTGGTAATCCATCCATGCAATAGGCTGACTGTATGTATTTATTTATACCATTTTATACAATAGAAAGGACTTCAGTATCCTCAGATTTGGGTATTTGCAGGGGATCTGGGGACTGAGGAATGACTGCAGTTAAGTCTTAGGGGAATCAAAAGCTATATGTGGATTTTTGACTGTGCGGAGGTCAATGCCTCTAGCCCCGTGTTGTTCAAGGGTCAACAGTTTACATCATATAAAGGGAGTGTAGTCATGATTTATAAATTAAAATATAATACATGATATTTTTGTAAACTTTATATTAAATGATTCTCACAAAATAATTTCATTGATTTTTGCTGAATTCTTGTATCCATAGCCAAACTGTAGGTTCAATTGGCAACAAATATTTATTGACATTTTAGGTTATATTAATAAGTAAGATGAGGGTGAAATAAAAAAGACAAAAGTGGGAACTCTACTCATTCACCAATGCAGTGGGCAAATTTTGCTGAATTGACTATTACGTATTTTGTAATCCTGAAAGGGTATTTTCTCAAATATTTTTAATGCTAGTCATAATAATCAAGTCTTGATTTGTAGCATTTACTTATTGGTCTAGTATAAATATTTCCAGCATGACTGAATTCAGGTTAATATGAAATCACTAAATGCAGATTTGGGAAGAGATATTCAGTAACACACAATTATACAGTAATTTCTCTACTTATATCCCATAGAGCATATAACCTCAAAAGCACATGAAATACTAAAATATACTAAAATAACTAAAAAGTGATAAATTTTGGTATTTGTTTTGCTTCCAATATAGTTTTTAAAATTTAAGTTTATATAATTTAATTTCCAATAATGGCTGTTTATTGGATAAACAGCCACTATTCAATAGCTTGAATATTTCTGAAAATTATTTCTGAAATAAATAATATTTCTTAAAATTATTCTCATATTCAATAACTTGAATATTTCTGAAAATTTAGGTTGGCTCTCATGAGTTATCATTAAGCTGGTTCCTATTATGTAGTTCTAATTCGACCAATTCACCTAAAATGTTTTATTGTGTGCTTGAGTGTGATATTATTATGTTATAGAATTTCATGCTTATGATTTCATAATAAAAGATTTTGTATTAAAAAAAGGAGCAGTTAAAAAAAAGGAGCATTATTTGTGCCAGACCCTGTATTATAAGCATATCTAATTTTATTGCTCTTTATTGTACTTCACAGACCTTCCTTCCTTCCTTCCTTCTTTCCTTCCTTCCTTTCTTCCTTCCTTCCTTCCTTCCTTCCTTCCTTCCTTCTTTCCTTTCAACAAATTGAAGGCAATACCTTGCAAAAGCAAAAGAAACACAACCTATTTTATTGTGGTACTCACTTTATTTCTCTAGCCTGGAATTAAACCCACAATATCTCCATATGTAACATGACAATAAAAAAATCAGAAGAAATATTTTCAAATCTTTACATTAGATACACTGAAAATTAATGATAGATTAGCACTTTTAGTCAGAGCAAATACATTTTAAAGCCTTCAATATTTTCCCAAGTATTGATACAACTCTCAGTCAGGGTTGGCTCCTGAGAAAAAAACACCAAGTTTTATGTTAATGATCTTAATATAATAAGCAGAACCAAAAGCCAACTTTCCTGGTCTACATTTTAAAAAGTTTCAGCTGTGTCTACTGATGACTCTCCAGGTGAATTTCATAAGAGGGAACTTACTCATGAGTTCTAATTATGCCCAATTCCATATTCACCAACAAATTCACAGTTTTACTGAGTGACTTAGGCAAGTCACTTCCTTATCCTGGAAGTTTCTTAATCTACAAAATGTGAGCATCCTACCTCACAAGGGTGTAGTAAAGTGTAACAAATTAAAAAAGATTACAAATCCAAAATGCAATTGCACCATTAAAAACAGTAATTAAGAAAATTAGTAGGAAACTAAGACAACTCCTCTGGAACTAAGCCATTAATTTTTAAATAAGGAAAGGAGAAACATAAAGGAGCAGCCTCATTATGATCTGTTATAACCTCTCTTTTGGGAAAAAGGAATCATGCACCAGTTACTCCCTCATGGAGAAAAATAGAGAGGCATGTGACCCCAGCTGGTTTCTATTATGCTAGCATCTGCAATCATTAGGTTCAAGTGGCATTTAAAAAAAATTATCTTCTGCAAAAGAGTCCCAAGGAAACAATAATTATCATTTAATGGGATTCACAGTGGCACAATAAATATCACTGCTCTTCCCTACCTGAATGCTGAACCATTTGAGGGAAGGTGGATGGGCACCAAAATACATCTTTATTACTGACCGTGGAGAATGTGGCTTTTATTGGAGGGTAAGTGGGCTTTTTTATAATGAATGCCCCAATAATACTGACTTAACCACCACGATGACAGCAGAAGATCACTACACACTTCTGAACTAGAATGTGACCCTTGATAATTTATAGCATGGGAGATCCAGACAGGATGCATGCTTTCCAAGAGAAAGAGAGACAAGCGGCCAGCCCCTCACCCCCAGCTTCTCCTTCTAAATTCACCCATCCAGTAAGTCTCTCCTTTTCACTGAGGGATACCTGGATGATGAAGGGCAGAAAGTCCCAGAATGTTACACTAAAGAAGATCTCTCTACAAGGAGGGGAAAACTTCAGCAGTGAAAAGCTCATCCTTTCCAACCCTATCACACAATTATTCAGAATTATTAGGGTATGAGAGAAGAGAAAGGTCAGAATTTTATGTACCCACTCCAGCAAAGAATTTGAGATCAAGGAAAAGGACGTTTGCCTTTAGTCCACCTCTAATCAATGTCAGTCTCAGTACTATACGCTCAGACCAGTCGAGCATCTTAAGTCAGGTCCTATAGCCAGTAGTAATATATGGCTAGACTATGTACTCTGACAGAGAGTATACCTTAATAACTTTAATAGCTATAGCCTAATGGCATCCTGAAATGTTGTAAATATTTGTAGAAGAAAGTAAAGAAACAAGAAAATAAAGAAGGAAGAAAGGAATTGAGATAAATAAATTCAAACCCCGGCCTGAATGGGTCCTCCCATCACTCGACATTGCCTAGGTGTGAGTGCTATTACTGGTCTTACTGACTCCTAGAATCTTGTTATACTGTCAGAAAGGAGGTACTGTTAGAAAGGAAGTACTCTTGAATGATCCTAGTCTTACTCTTAAGAACAGTAAGTCTGTTGGAGGGCAATGTGCTCAGCTTTCCAATCAGCTCAGATATTGTACTGATGCATGCTAAGATAATATATAATCCCATGGGCCTTCAAACCAGATGGGCAAAACAAAATGAATTGCATCTAATACATAATGGTGTTTATAATCATACTTAAGATCAGCCCTGGCTTGAATGGCTGGATGGATTCAGATGGATCATCATCTCGTAAACTGAAAGGTTGCAGATTTGATTCCCAGTCACGGCACATACCTAAGGTGCAGATTCCGTCCCAGGTGGGACACATACGAGAGGCAACTAATTGATATTTGTCTCTCACATTGACGTTTCTCTTCCTCCCTTCCCCTCTCTCTAAAAATCAATATGCATGTCCTTGGTGAGGATAGAAAAAAGATCATCATGGTCTGTCTTAAATAATAGTGCAGCTACAGTTTTCATTAGCATATTGTAGGCATCCTCTCTTAACACAATACACAAGCCTTGGTTGTTGTCATCCCTTTGCTTTTAAAGATTGTCTTTATAACACTGACAAGTATTGATATTTGGGATAAATTCCTTTAACTCATTTATCCAAGAGATGATTCCCCATAATGTCCATGACTGGGTAAACGAACAGTAGGTATCGTTAAAAAATCACAGGCAATATATTGGTCAAAATATTCAGGTAAGAAAAGAAGTCAGTCATGGAGCTCAAGCAGTTATTCTGCTTTTCACATTTTCTGGGATTTAGGGGTTCTACTTACAAAGAGAGACTGAGCCCTCAGTACATATGATGAGCTATTTAAATATTAAAGTAAATTTTCAAAGTGCTTTATAGTTGAGAAACAGATAACCAAGTCACCTTTTAAATTTATATATTTAGTAAATGGGAATCTCTCCATTTTTGAAGATTCTCATGTAAATGTGCTATTGGACCTGAATTTCTATTTTACTGGTGACTAGTGGGACTGCCTTAGACATATGATTACTCTCCTCTAGGTCTCCATTACTGTATTTTGTTCATAAGGATGACTGACAGTAACTGGCTGCGTAAAGACAGAGGCCTGGATCAAGCCACCTCTGCATTTATTTTATGTCCTTAAATATCATGATCTATGGCAATGTGTTAAACTTGCAATTTTAGAAAACTGGGGTCCAAGGTAGTTAAGTGGCAAAATTACTGTTCTCTCATATACCAGCCATTCTATACCCATGCCAGCTTCAAGAGCCCCGTTATCTTTTTCTGATATAAAGGGGCACCTGTGTGGACATCAGCTGAAGGAATATGAAGAATTATACCTAAATGAAATTTATCCTCTATTCCGGGCAAGCTAGTCAGTGCAGGAATAGTCCATATTCAGGCCTGCATTTCAATTCTGCCTTCACAACTCTTACTTGAAACCTACTTAGTATGTAGATTCTAATTCCTCAGTAGAAGTTTCCTATTACTCCTCTAACAAATTCAAACTTGGCGGTTTAAAACATCACAAATTTATTACCTACAGTTCCTCAGGTAAGATGTCCTGCATGGATCTCTGCACTAAAATCAAGGCGTCAACAGGACTGTGTTCTTCCATGGAGGCTCTAGAAGACATCCATTTCCTTGCCCAGAGGCCTCATGCTCTCACTTCCATCTTCAAAGCCAGCCCCACCACAGATGACTCTTCTTCCACAGTCACACTACTCTCTAACAGTAGCCAGGAAAGTTTCTTCAGTTTCAGTACCCATGTGATTAGATTGCGTCCACCTGGATAATTGAAATTAATCACTTCACCGCAAGGCCCAAGGTTCCTTTTCTTAGTCACATTAAAAGATGACTTTTGCAGCCCTGGCTGGTATAGCTCAGTGAATTGAGTGCAACCTCCTAAACCAAAAGGGTTGCCAGTTTGATTCCCAGTCAGGGCACATGCCTTGGTTGCGGGCCAGATCTCCAGTAGGGGGCGTGTGAGACACAGCCACTCACTGTTAGTTCCTTTCCTTTCTCCCTGCCTTTCCCTCTCTCTAAAAATAAATAAATAGATAAATAACATCTTTAAAACCAAAAAATGGCTTTTACCATTGTATTATTCAGGGTTCTTCAGAGAAAGAGAATCAATAGGGTGTGTGTGTGTGTGTGTGTGTGTGTGTGTGTGCGCGCATGTGTATTGAGAGAGAGACTGAGACTGATTTATTTAAAGGAATGGGTCACAGAATTTTGGAGGCTGGCAAGTCTGAAATCTACAGGATAGGCCAGCAGGCTATAGACCCAGGAGAGAGTCAATGTTGCACCTTGGACCCAAAGGCAGTCTGAGGACAGATTCCTTTTTCCTTGGGGAACCTCTGTCTTTCTCTTAAGGCCTTCAGATAATTGGATGAGACCCACCCACTCACAGAAGTTAGTCCATTTTAGGCAAAGTTTACTGATTTAAATGTTAATTTCATCTGAAAAAAAATTCCTTCACAGCCACATCTAGATTGGTGCTTGCTCAAATATCTGGGTACTATGGCCTAGCTAAATTGACGTAGAAAACAAGCCATCAAGCCATGTAAGGTGACATTGTTGTGGGTTCCAGGGATCAAAATAGAGAACTCTCTGGGGAAAGGAGTATTATCCTGCCTGTCATCTCCTCTGTGACACTTTCCATAACTATTCCAGCCCTCACTTACTAAACTGTGCTTTCAACTACATTATTTAGCAATCCATTGATTACTGCATTTTCCAGTCAGATTGTTTTAAATGAGGTTAGTAATGGTAAACTCCCTGAAAGGAGACTTTCTGCTTTGTGTGCCCTGCATTTTCGCCCTCTTCCCCCATCAGGTTCACAGGACAAGTGTGTGGCACTTAGCATGTTTCTTAGGTGTTTCTCTAAAAGCAAACAGCAACTTTTTTTTAGTTTTGAAGACACATTAAGTTATATTCTATATCTCTTTTTAAACCAAATTGAACACCAGAAAGGTCAAGTGAACATCCAAGGCCAGATGGGGTACCTACAGTACAGCATTCAGGACCTTCTAGATCCCGCAAACAGCCAATCACCTCAAGTTAAATACTTATAAGTAACCACTTCCAATAACTATTAGATCAAAGGCAAGGACATCATGTTTCTATGATTTAGCAGAATGCAATATACCATTTTCATAACTAGTTTTGTATATCATTCTGAAAAAATACTTTCATCAAAGGAATATAAACAATGTTCTTAATACTAGGGACACTATGGTTTAGCATTATATATATATATATATATATTTTTTGCTTTAATGTTGTGCACTGCTGGTTTTTAACATGGCTTAAACTCAAAGTAGTTTGCAGCAATGACCTCATGTGGAAGTCCTCCCTATTCCCTGACTGTGTTATAATGCTACCCAGAATAAAACAGAAACTTGCTATCAGAGCCCACTGAGAATACTTTGGTCCCCAGAAGCTCAGCTGAAAAAAACTTGACTAATATTAAGTATTTTCTAGGTCAATAATTAATACCATTGAGGTTATTAAGTGATTCCCAAAGAATTTATAACTGAGATAAAAGAGGTAAAATAAGGAAGAAGACCCCATTAATACACTACACACATGCACACACACACTGCTCATAATTGCCCACGGTGAAAAAATAATAGAATTGACTTTCTAAATGACTTAGAAAATAGGGATTCTTTAGATGATGTTATTTGACTTGAGGCTTTAGAATCACTGTTCAATTTCATCAAAAAGTAATAGAGTCTTCATACAAGTAGTCTGAACTTAAGATTATAAAATATATTAAGTAAATAATGCTCACATTTGCTGTTGATTAAATTTTGCCCCCTATTTATATATTGAAGCCCTAATCCCCAAAGTGATTATATGCAGGGACAGGGCATTTAGGAGGTAATCAGGGTTAAATAAGATCACAAGTATGTAATTTTATCCCATGGATTTACAAGAAGAGGAAATGAAAGAGATTTCTTTCTTTTTCTCTCTGCCACCTAAGGACACAGGTCCAGAAAACAGCCATCTGCAAGCCAAAAAGAGCTCTCTTGCAAGAAACCAAGTCTTGCCAGAACCTTGCTATTGGGCTTTCCAGCATCCAAAACTGTAAAGAAAATAAATTTCTGTTGTTTAAGGCGCCTGGACTATGGTATACTTTGTGGCAGAATATTTACTTTATACCATGGTTTTAATGGAAATCTAATACAACTAACCATGGCAATTTCAGTCTATATAACCCTCTCCAACAGAAATAAAGATATCTCTAATCAATAAAGCAATAGGTTTTGTTGAAGTTTTAAAAAACCTACATACAAAAAAAAATCTAGACAATGACTTTAAATATTTCACAATGAAATCAAAATGGAACAAAGAGCCATATATAAAACACAAAACTATAAAACTTTTAGGAGACATTACTGGAGAAAAATCTAGGTATTCCCTACTTTAACAACGACTTTTTAGAAATAACTCCAAAAGCATCATTCATGAAAGAACAAATGGTAAGGTGAACATTATAATTAATTTCTGCTCTGAAAATACACTGTTAAAAGAATGAAAGAGCATGCCACAGACTGAAAGAACAATCTTCGCAAAATGTATCTAGTTAGTTGACTATATCCAAATGTACAAAAAAAAAAAAAGAACTTAAAATCAACAATAAGTAAACAGACTACTACATTAAAGTAAGTGGGTGTTTAAAATATCTGAAGAACACCTCACCAAAGAAGATACACAGATGGCAAATAAGCAGATGAAAAGATGTTCACTATCGTATGTCATTAGAGAATTACAAATTGAAACAACAACAAGTTATCACCATGCACCTATTAGAATGGCTACAATCTGAAACACTGACACACCTAATGCTGGTGAGGGTATGGAGCAGTAATACTCTTCTTATTCATTGCTGATGAAATGACTAGAAGATAGAATATTCAGATTCTTAAGAAAAAACACCCATGTTGGGAACCGTTCTGCCTGGTTTCAGGAGTTGTAACCCCCCCAGGACTAAGGCTGAATGAGCAACCTTCAGACTATAAGCCACTAAATAGACAAAGCTCATCTCCCTGGCAGGAGCACTGCTTCTGCTTCATCCATAACTGGCCCCCAATGCTTGGTCAGTTAGCCAATAACAGGTAAGATTCCCTCAAGGAAGGGTTCGCCTAAGACAGGCACGAAGACTTGGAAGGCCCTCAAGGAAGGACTCGGGGGCTGCAGCAAAGAGGGGGTGATGGACCCTCGCCCCCTGGCTATTCTGACAAAGCCTGAGTCCCCAATCGGTCTGGGAGAAGTTTTCCTTGTCTCCGGTTTCCTGGTCTTAATCCACTTATGCCAGAAACTAAGACGCAGGGCCGTGCAGCCCTATGCTGGCTAGAGCAGCTCCTCAGGTGATCCAGAATTCGTAAAGTCCCATGAAACCTGCTTTGCTAAGAGTGCTCTCATTTAAATGATAAGGGTCTGAGGAGGAAATGAGATTGTCTCCCAAAGTTTTGTAACCCATTAGCTGACAGACCCTGACTCAATTAAACCCTCAGAGTTCTTTGAAATGTTATCTATTGTTTGATCCTTGCCGCCTGACACTGATTGATGAGCTTTACCTGTATTCCTTTGTATTACCAAGCTAATAAAAACCATCGAGGAAGGGGCTCTTGGCCCTTCTCCTTTGAGATTGACCACCTCTTCTCCCCAAGCAGATCATGTCTTGGTAGACTTACATTCATCTGTGGCGAACAAATGCTCTGCCTGCAGAGCCCCCCCACACACCCGAACTCATACCTTAAGTGATAAACTGAACTGGAGTGAGCTAAGTGAAAGGTTTTCAAAAACCCACCTGTTCTCTACAGAGGCTGAGAAATGCTTTCCCCTGTCTGTCTCACTGTATCTTCAGACTGGAAAGAAGTAATCTCTTTGTTCTTTACACAATCTGGGACAGACAGGGATAGGAATTCCATAAGCCTCTCTCTTAGGAGTGACTGTGAAGTTAAAAATGTCATGGACCATCTCAGAACTCAGAAGGGAGAGCGATGGGGCAAGTACTGTAAAGAATATTACAAATTCTGTGACTTCTAGTTGTCTATTATTTTTATGTATACCAATAACAATTTTGAGCCCTTTCATTTATTTGTCCACTTATTTATTCATTCAGAAAATAGCACTGGAGTTCCTATGATCTATTCTAGACACTGGCAGTAGGCAGTGATTGAAGTGGACCTGGTCCTTGACCTCAACAAACTGAAATAATTACTTGTTCTTTCAATGAAATTCTGCACATATATGTACCACTCAGGAATGATCACCCCATCGACTTCTGGCACCTGCTGTTGGAAATGAAATATCTATTTTCTAACTGTTGGTTTTTGAAACTAACCTGCTTATTTTCTCTGGTGCCTTCCAGGTTCTGTAGTTTCATTATAACATGTATAAATGTGGGTTTTTTTAATTCATCCTATTCACGGTTTTGTATGCTCCTACAACTTAGAAAACTGTGTCATTGTCTCTTGAAATATTAATGAACCTACACTCTCTCTCTTCCTTTTCAAATGTTCTGAGACATATTGGGGACTTCTTGCTCTATGTACTGTACTTTGGCTTCTTTATAGTGTTTCTTGTTTCTTTTCCTTTTCATGCGCATTTCCCAGATATTTCTTATATTCACTTGTTCTCCCTCTCTTGAAATCTAATCTTTTAAATTCACCCATTGTTAAATATTTATTTCTAAACATTAATTTTCTTTTTAGAGTATATGCTTCATTTTTATCAATTTGTCTCTTCAATTTTCATCTTCCCTTAAACAATAAGCAATAAAAAGTGGACAACCTGGGAGGGAAAAGATGGCATAAAATTAGGTCCAAAATATAGTGAATGAATAGTCACAACACACAAGGTCACCTAGGTCATTGTAAAGACTTCAGGTTTCATCCTAAGGGTGAAACTAGTATTTTAAGCTGGTACACAATATGTCATTTATGTCTAGAAATATGACCTCTATGAACATGGGAGAGCAGTGCAGGAAAAGTAAGAGGAGGCTATTTCAGAGGTTTACCAAAGCAACTACAGTGGTTGGATTTGATTACGGTAATGAAAATGGAGAGAAGTGAAAAGTTACACTTACCATATGCTGGCCAGTGCTCATAGGTTTATGCACATTATCACTTTGAATCTTCCCAAGAACTGTTAAGTTATTATTATTCCAATTTTTCAGATGTGCAAACAGAGACTTAGTGATGCTAGAAAGCGCACTAAATTCACACAGCTGCTATAGTAGTTTTGACTAAGACCTCAGTCACTCGGTCACTTTCTGCACAAGAGAAAGAAATAATGAAAAAAATCAAACAAGTGGGCAAGGTATATTCAGATTGTGACGCGCTATGAAGAAAATATAGCAGGATAATCAAGAGAGACTCATGGCTGGGGTGATGATAATTTAGCAAATTGTGAGTTGATAACAGGTTGACAAGAAAGTAGGCATGAGTGAAACTGGGAGAAGAGTCTTTGTGAGGATTCAAGATTGACATTTTTGTAAAACTATCAGCATAATGCTCTTGATATTAAGGCCTCTTAGCTTCAACCAAGAGTCACTCTTTTAATGTGTGGACTTCTCTCCATGTGTAGCAAGCAATACCCTAGTCCTTTCTATCAATTTCATGTCTTGTTTCTATGTCTATTAATGACAAACCCTAAAAGAAAAGCCTTTTTTTCCTTGGCTTTGGGAGCAGCAAGACAGGATTGGGGTGGGTGTCTGTATGTGAGTATCTTGCGAGAAGAGTAAGGGGATTGATAAAGGAGGTCAGATCTCAATCTACAGCCCTGCGTGGTGGAGAATTTCTGGAAAGATAACATCAGAAAACTACCATAATTCTCCCTTATCTGCAGTTTTGCTTTCCATGGTTTCAGTTATCCCTAGCGGACCAATGTCTGAAAATATTAAATGGGAAATTCCAAAAATAAAAAATTCATAATATTTGAATCATGCATCATTCTGAGAAATGTAATGAAATTTTACAATGTCCTGTTCTGTCCTGCACCAGACATGAACCATACCTTTGTCCAGGGTGTCCACACGTATATGCCATGTGGTCATTATTCACTGAGTAACTGTTTGGTCATCAGATTATTATCAGAGAGAGAGAGAGACCACATTCACATAGCTCTTATTACAGTATATTGCTATATTTTTTTTTGTTTTTCATCAGCTATTGTTGTTAATGTCTCACTGTACCTAATTTATTTATGTATGTATTTGTTTTTTCCCTATGCCTAATGTATAAATTAAGCTTTATCATAGATACATATGTATAGGAAAAATGATAGCATAGACACGGCTTATTACTATCTGCAGTTTCAGGCATTTTCTGGGGGTCTTGAAACACATCCCCTGTGGATACGGAAGGAATTCCCTGTGGATCAATAGCTGGCTCCTGCCTCCTAAAGGAAAGTGGGGAAAACAGACAAAGTCTGAGGCTGAAGTCTTGACTTTTAACAATATTTCTTGACAAATGTGTGATCGTTGTGGAATTCACTTCTATCCTAAAAGAGTATCAGTATTTTAAAAGTAACCACCTGGAGGTCATTATGTTCATTGGACAAATGAACACATTCCTATGGATAATAACTAGTGTGTCTATATTACATAGTTTTGCATTTTACCTAGGAAGCCTTTGCTTTGAGTCTTGAATGACAGTAGGAAGAGGCAGAGTCAGTAATGCAAAGTGTGACCAGATACAAATCTCAATAAAACTGTATTTTAAATTTCAGAAGGAAGCGCATAATTATGGAAGTGATATATTAATATATAGATGCCAGCACAGGCTCACATGTGCTTGTGCAACACCCCCCCCCCCCACACACACACACTCACACTCAGGATGTTTCTGTCTGGCAATCATTTATTGACTGATACCAGTCAAACTGTGCATTTCCTGGCTTAGTCTTATGGAAATCCTAAAGAAACTGAAAATTCACTACTTGCCTTGATACTTGGCAGGACTCATAAACAGTGTTCACGCACTTGACTGCTATGCTGCAGTCATTTTCACTCAGTGATGAAGCACGAGCCTATAGCTGAGAATATCTTACTCAATGTTCTCCACTTACAAAACCAATGTTCTTTCTCATCAATAGCTCTGCAGAAAGAGAAAGAAGCCGTCTGCACGTGGCGAATGGAATCATTGCTGCAAACTAACGCCCTGGCACTCTGCCCAGAACTCTATGTACATCTAAAAATCTGCACGGATTCTTTTCCATGTGCCAGATGAGGAATAGTGAGAACTCTAACCATGCTGTACCAACAGCTCACATTCTGGAATCAAAATGCCTGTTTCAAATCCCTTGTGTGCTTCTTATTTGATGTACTTCGGTGAGTGACAGAATCGCCCAAAGTTTCAGCTTCCTTACCGGTAAATGGGTTGAATAACTGAACCCACCTCCATGTAAGAGATGTTGTAAGGATTAAATGTGGATAACATAGGTAAATGCTTGATAACTATATGTGATCAATACTAAAAATTTCCAAAGCACTGTCTTAATATGAAAAATACAAGTGATTAAATTATTATTCTGTAATGGCAGACTTGCTACTTGATATGGATGCCAGACCCTTGACTAAAATTATTTATCAGGTTGCTATATATATATATATATATATATATATATATATACACACACACACATAACTTATAATGTATATAATTATATGTAATTTAATGTCATTTAATGACCTTTCAATCCAGAAGGTCATAAATAGTCAATTTTAACTGAAGCCACATTGTAGATTAAACTACACACTGTTACTAGATGATTATTAACTCAAACATAAATATATATTTAACAAACTGCAAATAGTATTTAATTTGCACTTATATTGATTTTATGTTTCCTCTTTCTTGAATTAGCAGGGCATTTTAGCCAGAACTCTGATAATATCTTTCTTCTGGTTTCATTTATATCACCATCTTTCATTGTTGAATCCACATTGTCCAAAATAACTCTCCTGTGTATTCAGTGCAGCATTAGAAATTTTAATATCAGTTCCTGGGATTCTTTAGTCCCTCCTTCTTCACTACCTGTTCTGTACAGTGCTCGAATTTAAGAAAAATTTTCTCTCCTCCAGCATGTTCTCTGAAAAACTGCTGGCTACAAAAGCTTATCCCTTCTTACACAAGATACAGCTCAGAAAATGACTGGTCTTTTGCCAAGCACTGCAGTTCTGTCAACACCTCTTGGATCAAAACTTAAGACTCTATAATGTTGACCTTGTGTTATCATGAAAATGGGAAGGATTTTTAATAAGAGTGTTTTTTTTTTCAAGGGAAAAGCTGTTTTCAGATTGAGAGAAATATCTAGCTAGTTAATGTGCTACCTGGAAAGGGAAGTCATCCTCACTCGTGCATATAAAGACTGTGTCAGTTTACATAATCCTTACAGTGTGGTGCCTTGCTGATGGGCACCAACAAATTTCCTGAGTCACTAACAGTTTAAACTCTAAGTTGTTCATTATTTGCTTTCATTTGCTGTGTAGGTTATACTTCCATATATATTATTAATATTGAATCCTCATAATCACTCTGTGTGGTAGGCTGAGCATGCATCTCCCTTTGGGGACACCAAGGCTTGCATGATGCCCTGAGGATGACTCTGCTGGTGCCTGGGAGGAGCCAAGATGAGGACTCGGATGCAAGTCCACATCCAGTACGTTTCACATGCCCCAGTACCTTCATCCTGTGTAATCCCTGTTGAATGCTACTCAGTTCATGATTCCTTGTTTATAATCCAGCAAAATAAAGCTCACCGCAGGAGAAACTAGTTTTATAATTCTACATTTTTTTTCTGTCATAACACAAGTTCCAAATTATACTTAAAGCATTTGGGCACATGGTAAGTAAATTATATTTGTTGTTGTTCTTCCTACATAGCAATGAATGTAAATAATAAAGCACAAAGCACAAGATTACTACTCTAAAATAGGACAATTCACCGTCACAGTACCTAGTATAAATTGAGGGGCAGTTTAACACAATGAGAAAAACATAAGCTCTAGAAGCAGGGAGGCGTGAGTTAAAATGGGTTCTGGCCTGCCCCTGGTTGTTTGACCTCAGCAAGCCATTTACATTCACTGACCTTTAGCTTTTTCATCTGCATGATGAGGATTAGGATTCCTAATTTGCAATGTTGTTTTGCCTATAGTAGAATATATAATGCATCAAAAAGTATATGACACACAGTTAATATTCAATAAATGTAAACATTGTGACAATTAGTTAATGATATGATTAAGTAAACCTGAGGTATATAGAAATCAGAAAGCTTTCCCACAGTCATAAAATGAGCCATTGCCCGAGCTGGAAAAAGAATACATATGTCATCACATTGTTTATTATTCACTCAAATAAGGCCAGCAACCAAGTGTCTTTATTTCTATAAAAATTTAGGTAGAATTTTTTGGGGGATATATTACAGACAATTAAAATCTAAGGATAAATTGCAGACATATGTTTTACAGAAATAGTCACTGTACTGTTGCTAAATTAAGCTGGTGCTAAATGCATTTTATCTTTAATGTATTGGTGCTAAATGTACTTCCATCTTTTGCTATCAAAATTGGAAAAATAAAATAAAGAAAATCTACATATTTCTAGTACGTAAACATGTACTCTTTAAGCCTCACATTATCTACAAAAAAAGAATATTAGATTAATAAATCTTCACCTGATTAGTCATACTGTTTTATGATTGTAGAGGGAAAACACATGTTAGGACAATAATGCAATATTTTGAATTCAACAGGGGACTTGAGACTCAAAAATATTTTGTCAGGATTGTAAAATATTAACCGAATTAAGTAGAGCTACTGATTCACACATCTAAGGAGAAAGTAAAGTCATTACTGCTAACTTTAATATTTGATTAATTAATAAATCATTTTAGCCCTGAACATGAATTGTGTGTGCTAGGCATTTAGTGGGAAATTGTAAGAACTAATTTACCTTGTTTTTTTTTTTAATTTTTTTAAGCTTACCATAGTTTGCAATTGTCATATATATGATCTACTTACTCTGCTGGAAAATAGAAGTCATCTCTCACAGAAGGGAAGCTCTCTGGGACTCTACCATGGGAGAGGTATTTGGGGTTCCTCTCTGCAAAAAAACAAGTAAATAATTTATTGTTTCTCATATCTAAATGATTTAGTGTTATTTTCTGAGAACAACTGGAGAAATTACATTATAAGCTTAATATCATGTCAGCTTTTATTATCACTCAAATCTTCTTCCCTAGGTATAGGATACAATTCTGAGTGGCATGGGCCCAGCTCTCACTCAGAGATGCACAGGACCCACACCGACAGATAGGTTCTCCTGTGCAGAATCAGGCCTGCATTGTACTTAGACTGCTATGAGACTTGCTTTTGCTAAAACTCCCTCACCCTAAATTGAGACAGCAAATGCTTACTGTAACTTCCTAAAATCCATGCTAAAACTCCCCAGTATGGAGTGTAACCGGTTCAATCACTTTTACCTTTGCATTTGCAAATATCCTTCTTCTGTGATGTGATTAGCAGCCTCGTCTCCTTTGTTTTCTGTAAAAGGTAACGACCTAAAGGGAACCTGTGCATAGTAAATGAGGACCATCACGTAATGTGCCCAGAAAAAGAAATAAAGGGTGGTCATGGCAAGGGCAGAGGCTTTTTTTCCCCTTGAGAGAGAAGCCATGCTGTCCCTTTTCCTCCACAGGACTTGGTAGTCCATGTGAATTTCTTGTGTCTCATCCACAGTGTGGCGGACCCCACAAGCTGGGGTCCGCATCACCTAGGCTCTCGTAAGACTCTTAGAACATATACCATATCATAGATTAAATAATTAAATCATTTAATAAGAAAAATTATGCAGCACATTTCTTTAAATGGGAAAAATTATATTTCCATACTCTTATATAAATTGTGTTCTCAAGTCTGACTTGTATAATTTTTATAATTATATAACATAGACTGAAATTCCGGCCTAGAACACATCACAGAGGAGCCTTAACCAGCCCAAGAAGTTTGTTTAATCACATTTCTGCAATTCTTAATCTTGGAATTGAAATAGCCTGAAAAGGCTTGACTTAACATTATGCCAAGAGCTAGATAAGAGTTTAAAAGGCCTGATTTTAAAGGGAGGGGGCAGGGGAACTGCTTATGATGTAAATGCTACAACAAATGTTTGACATCATCTTGACAGCAGCTTCATGGCTTGACATGATGGCAAATAGAGCAGCAGTTATTTCCACCATGAGTGGACATCTAAAAGGACAGTTCTCCCCATTAAAAAGAATATATAGATACATCAATTTTCTTGTTTCATGTGTGGCTCAAATTCATCCTCATTTGGGAATGAGAACTGGAGGACAAAAGAAAGCATTGAGTATTCAAGACTCACATTTTTAAAAGTACATTTTAAGGATGAAAATTTGGATATCTGAACCTATAATTTTATTATATTTACAAGAATATTTCAGGGAACTCTACCAATTTAAATATTATTTTCTCTACAATTATTATATTGAAAGTAAATTTAAATATATGATAATTAGCATACTAATTATAATAATCTCCAGTGGCCCACCACCACATCTAATAATGAAATAATAATCTAAAATATCTTTTGTATATAATAAATATTAACTTTAAGAACACTGCTTTTCTGTTATGTTTTTGTTTGTTAGCTTAACAAAGTTTTTCTCATTTAGATGTAAGACCTGCTTGCAAAATTGCACTGATTCATCTAAAAAACTAAAATGGAGTGAAACATTAAGGCGCTTTCAAAGTCCATTGAATTGGTGTTTTCTGAGTGTGGATTTCCACTGAACTAATAAAATAGTCTTATGTAATGTTGTGTCCTTTCTGCAGCCCTAAAATAACCCATTTTTCTTAGCAGTGTATTTTTTAGCTGCATATGAAGTCTGATATAACTTGCCTTTTCTGAAATGGGATGTGTCAAGGCCCAGAGAAGTAAGGAAAAAAATGATACATAGAAACACACTTATGTCAGCAGGTCACTAAAAGTAACTTCTGTAGAGTCTGTCATTGGAAAACATTCCTTAAGAAACAGTCGTAAGGCACACAAAACTCTTGAGGAGGAAGATAGCAGAGGAGTGATCGGAAGTCACATGGACCTCCTCCTAAGACCAATCTGGAATTACAACTAAATCATGAAGAAATGACCCAGAATAAACAATGAAGCAATAGGGAGAGAGAAGCCTTATAACCTCACACAGACAGAAGAATCAGCTTCAGCACTAACTGACTGGTAAGGAGTACAGTGGAGACAAGAGAGGGCTGGCTAAGAGCCCACAGGTGACAGCACCAGAGGTGGATCCGCCTGAGAAGAATGGTGCAGGGCAAGTGGAGGCAGTCTGACTTCCTTACGCAGGAAGGTAACTAAGAAAAGCAGTGTTCCCATAGCCTTGGAGGGACCTGATAAATAATGTTCTCATAGCCTTGCCTTTGGGTCCAATAAACTATTCCCATAACATGAAGTGGGCTTGCAGGCGCAGATTTATGCTATGTTATATAATTTTCTGGCTTTTTGCTGGCTTAATTTGCCTGTAGTATTTAAGCAGGTAGAGATTCCCTGCTGGGTGCCACGCAGAGACATGCAGGGGGACATGTGGATTACAGCATACATGGCTCAACCACCAATGAATTAAGGCATGCCAGACATCCCAACGGCTCCATGGATATTTTCCATCTGCGCAAATACCACGAACCTGTCATGCCTTGAATGGTCATAACACAAATGAGGTCTAAGCCCTAAGCTGGGATTCCCAGCCTAGCACA
The DNA here is from genome assembly GCA_039655065.1 of Glossophaga mutica. Classification (NCBI taxonomy): domain Eukaryota; kingdom Metazoa; phylum Chordata; class Mammalia; order Chiroptera; family Phyllostomidae; genus Glossophaga; species Glossophaga mutica. The sequence goes on from CM077303.1 coordinate 135,720,454, forward strand.
CAAAAAGTACACAGATAACAACCAGTGATGAAAAGTGGTAGGGCTGCTCTCTGCTAGAGACAGACACCTGGAAATGCAAAGAGCCGTTTAAAGGGCCAACATACAAATTTTCATTTGCAGCCACTTACCCTGGGCTTTGGCAAAGGCCGGGGCAGAGTGGGCTGGAGATAGCCTCAGGAAAGACTGGACACAGAAGCCTTGGGGAGAGAATTGAGAGAGTAGATGCTGGGATCCTGGTAGTGAATCATCCCCCATATGGCAGCAGCCATCCTGCATGGGCAGACCACTCCCCTCAGAGTAGCAGCCATCTGAGGGGAAACAATAGCCCCAACTCCAGAAGAGATTCTGCCCAGACCCATGGTACATAAACCTGACTCCTGAGTGCACAGCGACTAGATTAACAACTGAGGGAGATACCACAGACAGTAGATCCCTGGAAGTCTCGAACTGGCTGCCTAAGGTCAGATGGGGTCAACATCTGACATCACCAGAGGCAGATTCAGAAAGAAAAAAAAAAAAGCAGTGGTAAATACTAGAGGCTACTGAGACAAAATCCACTGTGGGCTTCTCCATGATTCGTGGTATTTTCTTTCCTTCATAGCTTTTTAAAATTCATTTCTTGTCTAGCAAGTTTGCATATATGAAGTCACTAGATTTTATACTATAGCTTATTTCAATTCACGTATTTTGCTCCTCCCTTCTCTTACCCCATTTTACCTTCTTCTTTCCTCTCATTATTTTCATTTCAAATTTTGTTTTCTCTCTTGCTACAATTTGTTTCCATTCCAAACTCTTACTATGTCTCCCCTGTCCAGACACACAAAACCAATTTTCTTATCGACGGTTATGTTGCATCTTTTTCCTCACTTTTAAAATACCTGTGTTCTCTCTCCGGCTTCAGCAATCTTTACCAGTTGGTTGTGGGTAAGGTAGATGTTGTGCATTTTTTCAATTTTATCTCTAGATCTTCACTAATGTAGTATTTCAAATATCAAATTTTACTGGGTCCTTCTACTCTTTCGTTTCATCTCAAATTGTTAATTTTGCCCTATCTTGGCCTGTTTATTTCTTTTTTCTTTCTTCTATTTCTCTTTCATCTTCCCTTTTTATTTTTCTTTAGTCTCCTTTTTTCTTTTTTTCAAATTTTAATTTTTCCTTCTCAGCTTGGTTTTTGTTCCTCACTCTTAGTATTCCTTCTCCCTCTATCATTTCAAAATCATTGCCCATTCCTCTAGACATCTCTTATGCTTTTCTTTGTTTCTTTTTCCCTCTTATTCCCATATCACCTATATTAATTTAAGCTCATTTGTTGTTGATAGTATGTGGTGGATCTTTCTCTCCAATTTGGCCCCTATATTTTTCTTATTTATTTACTTTTTTCCTGCCTTTTTCTTTCTCTCTCTCCCTTTATTTTATTTTAATTTCTGTTTAAACCTAATACTATATGCTTCCCTTCTTATACTTCATTCCACATTCTTCACTCCCTATTTTATTCATGATGTAAATTTTACTGTCTCTCTTCACATTGTTCTGACTCCCAACTTTTATTAGTGCTCCTCTCTCTGCCTTCTTAAAATAATTTTTCTCATGTCTGCTCTCCTTCATTATACTATTCTTAATCTCTTTACTCCCTTATTAATACTGGCTCATTTGTTGTTGATAGTGGGATTATGGGGGAGAGTTATTTCTGCAGATGTGGGTTTGTTTCCTGGGCTTTGTGGTTTCATTTTAGCAGCACCTGCACATCAGCACACAAGACATAATGGGTAGAGTGACCCTCAGTCGACCAGCTAGAGGGATAGACCCACCAAAGAAAGATGCAACAACAATCAAAAACTAATTACATCCAGAGAACCAACATAAATGGCAAAAAGGGCATCCCAGGAGCATCAAGTTCAGGAGATTAAGGAGACTACACCACTAAATCGCACAGATCTCCTACCAAAGAAGATCACACCACAAAGTTAAGAAGTTAAACATGTCAATTTAAGAAGCCAAAGCAAACAAGAAGAGTCTCACAAACAATAGGAAGACAAAGAAACAAGCCCTGATAGAAAGGAAAAGAGGAAGCCTTAGAAAGAGTGCTAAGTGAAGTATAGGCAAGTAAACTATCAGATATTGAGTTCAAAACAATGATTATAAGGAAACCCAATGAGCTCACTGGGAATTACCAAAAACTACAGGAAAACTACAATAAACTTACTAGAAAATATATCAACATGAACATGGAGAAAGAAATCATCAGTAAGAGGCAAGAGGAAATGAAGAATATAATTTCTGAATTGAAGAACACAGTAGAAGGTATTAAAAGCAGGCTAGATGAAGCAGAGAACTGAACCAGTAAGCTGGAGGACAAGGTAGAAAAAAACTCCCAGAAAGGAAAAAAAGAAAAGAAAAAAGAAAAAAAGATCACAGGACAACATGAAATGTAATACTATCTGTATAATTGGGATATCAGAAGGAGAAGAAGAGGAGTAAGGAAGAGAAAACCTGTTTGAAAAAGTAATGATGGAAAACTTCCCTGATCAGATGAGAGGAAAAAGTCACACAAGTATAGGAAGCAGAGAATCCCAATCAACAGGTATCCAAAGCAGCCTACCCAAGACACATCATAATTAAAATGGCAAAATTCCAAGACCAAGAGAGAATCTTAAAACCAGAAAGAGAGAAACAGAAAGTAAAATACAAGGGAGCCCAGATAAGGTTAGCAGATGACTTCTCAAAAGAAACATTATAAGCCAGAAAAGAATGGCAAGAAATATTCCAAGTAATAAAAAGCAAAGGCCTGAAACCAAGACTACTCTATCCAGCAAGGCTTTCAATAAAATAGAAGGCCAAATAAGGAGTTCCCCAGACAAAACAAGACTGAAAAAGTACACCTCCACCAAACCAGCACTACAAGATATGCTAAAGGGACTGCTTTAAGAAAAAGAAGAAAAAAGTGAGAGGGAGAAAGAGAAACACAGGTACAAAGGGAGTAAAATAGCAATAAATAAGTACCTATCAAAAATAACTTTAAATGTAAATAGATTGAATGCTCCAATCAAAAGACATAGGGTAGCTGAATGGATAAGAAAATATGATCCATGCATATGCTGCCTACAAGACACCCACCTCAGAACAAAAGACTTACACAGACTGAAAGTGAAGTGTTGGAAAAAAAAAATATTCCAAGCAAATGGATAGTTTAAAAAAAAAAAAAAGCTAGAATAGCAATACTTATATCAGACAAAATAGCCTTCAAAACAAAGACCATAAAAAGAGACCCAGAAGGACAATTCATAATACTCAAGGGAGGAATACATCAAGAAGACATAAACATTGTTGAACATATATGCACTCAACATAGGAGCACTCAAATGTATAAGGAAAATCTTGGAGGACTTCAAGAAAGCTATAGACTGCAACACAATTATAGTAGGGGATTTTAACACCACACTGTCAACAGTGGGTAGAGCTTCCAAATAAAATACCAACAAGGATATTGTAGAACCGAACAACACATTAGATCAAACGGATTTAACTGATGTGTGTGTATAACTTTACATCGCAAAGAACCAAAATATACATTCTTTTAAAATACACATGGAACATTTTCAAAGATAGACCACGTGGTAAGACACAAAAGAAGCCTAAACAAATTCAAGAAAATTGAAATCATATCAAGCATCTTCTCAGATCAAAAGGACCTGAAACTAGAAACCAACCTCAAGGAAAAAACTCAAAAACACTCAAATTCATAGAGATTTAATACAATGCTATTAAACAATGAATGGGTGAAAATTAGATCAAGGAAGAAACAAAACATTTTCTGGAAACAAATGAAATGAACTCATGACAGTCCAAAACTTATGAGACACAGAAAGGTCAGTCTTGAGAAGGAAGTTCATAGTGATACAGGCCTACCTAAAAAAGATAGACACATTTCAAATATACACCCTAACCCAACATCTACAAGATCTGGAGGAACAACAAACAGAGTCCAGACCAAGTAGAAGGAAGGAAATAATCAAAATTAGAGCAGAATTAAATGACATAAAGAGTAAAAAAACAGTTCAAAGGATCAATAAATCCAGGAGCTGGTTCTTTGAAAACACAAACAAAATTGACAAGTCTTTTAACAAGATTCATCAAGTAAAAAAGAGAGGACCCAAATAAATAAAATCAGAAATAAAAGAGGAGAAATTACAACTGATACCACAGAATACAAAGGATTGTATTGTTACAAACAACTATGTGCCAAGAAATTTGAAAACCTGGGTGAAGTGGACAAATTTCTAGAAAAATATAACTTTTCAAAAGTGAATAAAGAAGAAGCAGAAAACCTAAACAGACATGAACAGCTGGTGAAATTGAAGCAGTAATAAAAAAAACTTCCAGCACATGAAAGCCTTGGATTGAATGTTTTCACAGGAGAATTTTAAGGAAGAGCAAACTCCTATCCTTCTCAGACTACTCCAAAAAATCCAGGAAGATGAAAGACTCCCAAATGCTTTTTATGAGGTCAGTATCATCTTAATCCCTAAACCAGACAAAGACACAACAAAGAAAGAAAACTGCAGAGCAATATCTCTGATGAGTATAGATGCTAAATCCCTCAACAAAATATTGGCAAATCTTATCCAGCAATACATTAAGAAGATCGTACATGATGATCAAGGGAGATTTATCCCAGGGATGCAAGGATGGTACAATATTCCCAAATCAATAAACATAATACATCACATAAACAAAAAGAAACACAAAAGTCATATGATCATATCAATAGATTCAGAAAAAGCATTTGATAAGGTAAAGCACCTATTTATGATAAAAACACTCAGCAAGGTGGGTGTAGAGGGAGCATTCCTCAACATAATAAAGGCCATATATGAGAAGCCTACAGCCAACATCGTACTCAACTGGCAAAAACTAAAAGCTTTCTCACTAAGATCAGGAACAAGACAAGGTTTCACCACTTCCATTCAACATAGTATTGGAGGTCCTAGCCACAGCAATCAGACAAGAAGAAGAAATAATAGGCATCCAAATTGGAAAGGAGGAATCAAAACTGTCATTGTTTGCAGATGACATGATAGTGCACATAGAAAACTTTACAGATTCCACCAAAAAACCACCTGACCTAATAAGTGAATTTGCCAAAGCAGTGGGATACAAAGTCAATATTCAGAAATCAATGGCATTTTTGTACACCAACAATAGGAACTATCAGAAACAGAAATCAGGGAAAAAATCCCATTTGCTATAGCAACAAGAAAAATAAAGTACCTAGGAATAAACCTAACCAAGAATGTAAAAGACCTGTATTCAGAAAACTACAGAACACTGAAGAAAGAAATTAAGGAAGAAACAAACGAATGGAAGCATGTACCATGTTCACGGATTGGAAGAATTAACATAATCAAAATGGCCATACTACCCAAAGCAATTTATAGATTCAACACAACACCTACTAAGGTACCAATGACATATTTCACAGATATAGAACAAACATTTCAGAAATTTATATGGAACCATAAATGACTCCAAATAGCTGCAGTAATTTTGAGAAAGAAGAACAAAGTAGGAGGGATCACAATAACTGATATAAAACTATATTACAAGGCCACAGTAATCAAAACAGTATGGTACTGGCATAAGAACAGACACATAGATCTATGGAACAGAACAGAGATCCCAGAAATAAACCCAGAGATCTGGACAGCTACATGCAAAGAAATGAAACTCAATCACCAACTTACACCATATACAAAAATAAATTCAAGGTCGATAAAAGACTTAAATATAAGTTGTGACACCATAAAAGTCCTAGAAGAGAAAATAGGCAGGAAAATCTCAGATATTCCACCCAGCAATACTTTCACTGATATGTCCCCTAGAGCAAGGAACATAAATAAAAGAATAAACAAATGTAATGTCATCAAAATGAAAAGCTTCTGCATGACTAAAGGAAACATCAGCAAAATGAAAAGGGAACCAACCATATTTATTTGGAAAATACATTTGCAAATAAAACTATGGACAAGCGTTTGATCTCCAAGATTTATGAGGAACTCATAGGACTCCACTCTAGGAAGACAAACAACCCAATTAAATAATGGGCAAAGGACCTGCACAGACACTTCTCCAAGGAGGACATACAAAGGGTCTAAAGACATATGAAAGGATGCTGAGCATCACTAGCCATCAGAGAGATGCAAATTAAAACCACAATGAGATATCACTGCACACTGGTGAGAATGGCCATCACAAACAAATCAACAAACAAGTGCTGGCAATGTTGTGAAGAAAAGGGAACCCTAGTGCACTGTTGGTGGGAATGCAGACTGGTGCAGTTACTGTGGAAAACAGTATGGAATTTCCTCAGAAAACTAAAAATGGAACTGCCTTTTGACCTGGCAATTCCATCTCTGGGATTATGTCCTAAGAATCCTGAAATATCAATTCTAAAGAACCTATGCACCCCAATATTCATAGCAGCACAATTTATAATAGCCAACTGCTGGAAGCAACCTAAGTGCCCACCAGTAAATGAGTGGATCAAAAATTATGGTACATTTACACAATGGAATTCTATGCAGCAGAAAGGAGCACCTGCCCTTTGCAACAATGTAGATGGAACTGGAGAGCATTATGCTAAGTGAAATAAGCCAGGCAGTGAAAAACAAATACCACATGATGTCACCTATAAGTGGAACCTAATCAACAAAACAAGCAAGGAAAATATAACCAGAGACAATTAAATTAAGAACAAACTGAAAGTAAACAGAGGGGTCGGGGAGGGAGATAATGGGGAAAGAAGGGAAAGGGTCATCAAGAAACTTGTATAAAGGACACATGGACAAAGCCAAAGGGGGGAAGGTGGGAGGCATTGGTCGATGGGGTGGGGGAAGTGATGGTGGGAAAATGGAAACAACTGTACTTGAACAACAATAAAAATAATAATAATTAATACAATAAAATGAAAAATAAAATGTAAAAACAAACAAACAAGAAATAGTGGCAGAACTGTCAGTGCAAATTCTAAGGTATTTTATATATTGTGTTCCCCTGATTATGGTGTCAAAAGTTCCTAGTCCAATTGAAAATATATTTTCTAGACACCTAATAAGAAAAAAATGTTCTATACACAATTCCCAACAGAACAGTGTTTTTTTCCATTCTGTTTTTTTAAATTTGATAATTTCATTTCATTTATTTCCAAGTCCTGAGTCCCTTTAACATTTTCTTTTAAATTTATTGGGTTTACATTAGTCAGTAAACTTATATCGGTTTCAAGTGTGTAATTCTACAGTGTACCATCTGCACCTTGCATTGTATACTCAGCATTCAAACTGTAATTTCCTTCTGTCACCATTTATCCCCCATTTACCCTCATTGGTTTTCTTTCCTAAATTTCATCCAAGCTATAAATGGCATTAGACTTATTATAAAAATGTAAAAAGTTAAATAGTTAACTATCATTTTCTCATATAAATTGATTATTTTGATATGATGAGTCACAGAAATTATCAAATCTCTGTGCTATTTTAATACTTAACCCTTCATAAACTTCTACAATTGTATCCTAAAAAATTAATAAACACACACACGTTTGGTTAAACAAATTGAATAAAGAAATACAATCAACATAATTTTATAAACTATCTCTCACGGTCCTTTCAAAATTTATTCATATAAAAATATTCTTGTTCTCACTGAAACAAAAATAAATTTATGAGCACTTAACTCCAATACAATAACTTAAATCTGCATGATATATTGACAAATAAAGTCTGCTTCTTCTCCCCCCAACCCTCAAGCACCCCGCCCTCACTGCTAGTACTTCTAACTAGCAAGAAGGCTGCCTCTCTTTCTGTCGAAGGGGTATGATTGGCTTTTTCCCCTTTATTCTGTTTGATAATCCTGCTTCAAGCATTTAGCCCTTCTTTTATTGGATTTTGGAGAGATCTAATGGAATACAGAAAATGCATATTCATTGATACTATAATAATATAATCTTTATACTCCTTGGACTTGGCACAGGTTGAAAATCAAATATTAGTCTCATGGCAATTTTCTTGTAAATCTCAAAAACTGGTTGCTGCATCCCTCTAAATAATTCCTGATTTGGACAATTCCCCTCCCCCTGCCAGTCCTAACCCCCCCCTCCCCCGTTTTCTAGTTACCCATTCCCTCATAGCCTTTTGGGCAGGAATCAAGAAGCCTCTATTCTTACAATCACCTCTCTGTGGCCCACGTTTTTTTCATGGACTATTCTTAAAGTCATCTAAAAGAAGCCACCATCTGGGTTTCTCAGCCTGTCTGGCACTCATCTGAGTCCCCAGTGTGGGCATTGTCTCTGGGTGGTCCCCTTGGGGTTCCTCTAATTGGCTGAGAGGTAAAGGGTACAGTTCCTGCACGTTTAACAAATAAAATACAAAATGACAAGTTAAATTTGAATTTAATATAAACAACAAATAATGCAACATTTAGAATAAACTTATACAAAACTTATTTATTGTTTATCTGAATTCCCAGTGGAACTGGGCATCCTATATTTTACCCAGTTTCTTCTCTCACCCTTTCCTAATGGCTGAGTAGGACCTAACAACACCTCTCGCCAACATCTCCTACCAATTCCCTTGATCTGGGCTATGTCCCTAACAGGTGAAGACAGGGAACTTAGTTCTTAAACATTGTTTTTGACTTTTTTGTTATATATATCTTATGACTTATTAAGCATCAGAAATCTACCTTCTCTTAATATCTTAGTTGAAACTATAATTTTAGCTTCTTGTTTAATAATTATGATATAATGTATAGTTATAGATATTTTAGAAGTCCTCATATAATTTTCATATTTTGATTTAACTTTCAGCATTCTAAAATTACACTGTGTGGCTATACTGTTATGATAGTCTTTAATTTAATAATACTTTTTATATTTATATTTTTATATTACATACTTATTTTTATTCATATACATATGTTTATGTATATGTTAAATTTATAACTTGCATACTAATTGTAATTTTTGATTAAATGCTTCAGTCCTTCCAGGAAAGGCAATAGCAGCCCCGTTCTTCCTGGAACTGTCCCTTTGCTGGTCTCAACCATGATCTTCTAGGATTCTGTTCTTTAGCCCCTTTGGCCCAGAATGGAGCTTTGACCTGAGTCAAGACAATCAGAAATGTTGGCTGGTAATTTATATCATATATGAAAAAATCAGTTAAACTTAACTTTCACACATAAAATTCAGAGCTGTAATTTGTTATATTTCTTACTCTGAAGAAATAAAAGGATTTTAGTAACAGTTATGGAGGCATCTGAATGACTGCTCTAAGTTTTTCCATGGTCTAAGTGTCACTCTAGACCTTCTCACAAATGGGATGCTTGATTGTTCCTTGTTTTTTAGACTGATGATTTTTATTTTTTTCCAATGTAGTTAGAGTTGGGATTTCCTTACCTTACAATTAATAGATTGCTTAAATGTTGCAATTCAATTATTTTAATATTATAGCCAACAAAATACTATTAAGGCTTTTATAAAATGCAATAATTTGGGGGAGTTGATGGGTTTAAAGAGATCAGCTAAAATAAGTCAATTGGTCCTACTTTAGAAACAAAGTTACAAGAGAGAAAAATAAATAAAAGAGCTTCACAATTAACATGGTTAATATTTATTTGAACATACCTCACACATATTCTACACAAAATCTATATGAAAAGAATTGATAAAACCATATTTCAAGTAGGAAGTTATAACTGAGGGGAATTATTTAAGTAAGATAGGAAAACAAGAACTAAGAGTACAGATTCTAATAATTCTTTTTTTTTGTTTTAACCCTTTTTTAATTTTTATTTTAATTGTTGTTCTTGTACAGTTTTCTGTCTTTTACCCCCATCCCAGCCCACAGCCCCAGCCCTCCCCACCTCCCTCCCATTAATTCTTAAAGAGGTCATCAAATATCCCAAAGACTCTTAGAAAAACTTTTTTTTAAAATTAAAGTTAGAATGAAAATCCCCATGTAATTGAACATTGAACAAGGGTGCTGTTCAGTACTTTTTTTTTTTTTGGCCCCCAAACCGCACTTCTCACAATGGCAGTCATTTGCCATTAATTAGAAAAGTACAGCCCTGGCTGGTGTAGCTCAGTAGATTGAGTGCGGGCCTGTGAACCAAACAATCGCGGTTCGATTCCCAGTCAGGGCACATGCCTGGGTTGCAGGCCAGTTCCTGGCAGGGGACACACGAGAGGCAACCACACATTGATATTTCTCTCCCTCTCCCTCTCTCCTACCCTTCCTCTCTAAAGATAAATAAATAAAAATCTTTAAAAAAAAAAAGTATCTTTAAAAAAAAAAGTACAGTTACTTACTTCATCATCATTTTAGCATTATATCTAGTCTTGGCTCAGAAATATTTTAGGCAAATGGTATTCTACGCTTTGCCCCTTTCAGAGCTTTCCCCCTTGTTACATTAATGTCTTCCAAATTGTTTTCCAGTGTTTCTTTGTTTGTTTTGTTTTTTTTGCTGCCTTATTTTCTGTAGCACAGGTACTTAACCAGTTACTTCTGTCCCAGTCTTAATTTTAGGTTTAGAGCGCCATGCTGTGCTCTCACTCACAATAGATAGCACAATATGACATAATTAGGTGTGAAGCAAGTGAATCACCTTTATAGATGTGCAAATTAAGTGTCTGTTTTTGCAAAAAACACATTGAGGAAATATATATATACACACATATATATGTATATAATTTTACCACATTTTTGTTTCTATTTTTATGTTATTTTATTCATATTTTCTAAACAACAGAAGAATTGTTGCCTCTCTCAGATCTATGGTTTTTGAAATAAAGTTCACATAATGTTTATGACCATGCAATGAACCATGAAATGACTTTAACTTATAGAAGTAATATATGATTTAGTAATATTTATCAAGCTTCTGTCATATATCTACCTTCATTTAAGAGATTGTGTAATCATAAAGAAAACAGAAAATATGATCTGAGGTCATATAAAAACATGTCATAAACAATCAAAGTATGGCAGAAAGTTGTAAATATTGTAATTGAAAAAAGTAATATGTCTGTATTCTGAAGAAACCAATGTACAGTTATATTAGGATGGTATTTTCTGTTCACACTCAATTTAAAAATCAACAAGTGAGCATATTTTGTTTCTGTAATATTTTTCCTTTGAAAAGCCACTACATCTCCATATATGACTGCACCTGAGTGCTGCAGTCATCGTGACTTTCTCTGTCTGAATCACACCCTCATCTTCATCACCTGGCTCCAACAAAAGCTGATTATATGATCCAGAATGGCCAATAAGTGTGACTGCCTTAGATGGTCTGCTGTGCCTAAGGATGTCTGGCCAAGGGAATAAGTGAAGCCTGAAATCTAGCCATGCTTCTCTCCCCAAGCTGTGTACCTTGGCATGGGGTGTATATGCCCGGAGAAAGGTCACCTTTTTCTAATTCTCATAAAGGCTCCATCTGCTTGCCAAGCTGTTCACCTGTAGGGCTGCCTCTACCTAGTGGGGAAATCATTTGCTCATTTGTACAAAGGCTATGGAGCCATATGGGCTAGCAGAGGACCTGCCAATGAAAAAAGTCCATGCCCTTTGCCCCAATGACTGTTTCGTGGAAGGACCCAAAATCAAAGCTGGTCAATTAGAATTCTCCCCTGGAATTTTATATGACAGCTTGAAATATTGCATTTAATGGCTAGGATTGCTAAACTGAAAAAATGGTCTCAGCCATATTCCTCATTACATAGAGAGGCTATTTGCAGCATTAAGCAAACACAAAGATAGGAGGAGGATCAAGAGATGGGAAAAGACAGAACAAGCTCTCTTTTTAACCCCTCATTCCAACCCTTACTGAAATGTCTACCAACATTGCCCAGTTACATGAGCCGATGGATTTTTCTTCAATTAACTTGGTGAAAGTTGGATTTGTCACATTCAGATGAAAAATTTCTGATATACACCAGTGTTATACTGAATAGTCAGTTGTTGCAATTCACTAGAAAGAATGGTTTGCATAATAGAATGCTACTAATCTACCCTTAATAACAGTGCTACCGGTTACTATGGAATTACAAGCATCTGTTGCTTTTCAGCTTGAACTTACATGTGAAGGCTGATGCTTTCAGAGGTAATGATTGATTGTAATGGGATGAAGTTAGGAAAATATCTCTGAAGATACATTAGTGCTTTTGGCTAATCCCAAAGTAATGAGCTGGATTGGTGAAAGAAACATTTCAGTTTGAGGAAATAGCATAAGCAAAGATACAAAAGAGCAAGTTAAGAACATATACTACAATATAACTTTTTTAAGTTTTAAATGAATGAATTTATTAGTTCATACTGAAAAGCTCTATGGGTAGACTGGAATTAGGATCATCTTGATTTATGACTCATTTACAAAAGATTGTCAGGAATTAATCTATCTCTCTCATCTGTGTCTCTTATAAAGAACAAATCTCTCTCTCTCTTTTATTCTACTACAAATTTTAGTAGTCATGCTTGACATTGTTTAGGTCATGGGCCCAACCTTCACTAGATCTGATTGGCTAGAGAAATATGAGGCTTTGATCCATACCACTAGATCGCATGCTCAACTCTGGACCTGAGGATAGAGGGGGAAATTTCTGACCAAGAGCACACTGATAAGCGGTTGTCCAAGGAAACTGGGAGAAATGAAAAGCAAAATAAATGATGGATAAGTAAACATCAAGTGTCCCAAGACGACAGTAAGGTGACTGGTTAGAGACAATGAGAGAATATGTTAGCATGAAAAATGAGATTGAATACATGTAAGGAATGAGTTCAAAAATATTGAAGTGGTTTAAATGTTAGGTACCTAAACCTCAGTATTACACACATAAGTGGAACTGACATGCAGCAGTCTGTTTATCACTGAAGAAATATCTGTGAAAAGGTGCATCTCTTTATAACAGGGAAATCATATAATTTATATTTCAAGCTGGAACACTTTGACAGTAAAAGAGGATAGTCCTAATAATCATACTGGAATAAGGGACATAAATTGGGACATTATGTCCCCCAAAACTCGGGCAAATTATCATTCATTTTTAAGCCAAATGGCCAGAAAGAGTAGTTGACACACACATTTTATGTGTAGTACAATTTGACCCTGTTATCATAACCAGAATAAATTCCAAGAATCTGTGACTAACCTTAAGGCAGTCACTTATAGTTGGACATAAGAAGGACCAGGTGATTGGCAGGAAATCTGGGCTTGAGTGGAATACTTGATCAGATGGTAATCTATTATACAAATAATTAGATCCTCTCTCTTGAGAAATGTTAGATGCAAGATACATAGACTAAGACTTGTCAGAATGAAGCAGCATTTAAAAGAAATTCATAGATAATACAGTGTATTAGTTTATGTGGACTACAGTTTTATAAAAGATAGAACCAAATACATGTGTCTCAAACAAAGGAAATTGAATGTGGAGTTCTTACAATGGTACAAAGTGAGCGTTTCTATCTGTGGGAAGCTCTCTTCACACGGTGATTCTGACAGCAGGACCTTTTCACTTTGTGGCTTTGTTGCCCCTACATTGCTAATGACCATTTGTATCCATCAGCAGGAGGGAGAGATGAACCGTAAAGTTTCTCTTTAGAGTGTTGGCCAGGAATGGCTCACACCATATCCACTTACACCCCATTGATGAGAACTAGTAACAAAGGACATCTAGGAGCAAGGGAGGGCATATGTCCTGACCTGCTCTCGCCTTTTACAACAGAGTCACTATGTGCTTATATGGAGGAAATTTTTGAAGAATTTCATGACCTGATCAAGCTTAAGAACCACTGCTTTAACATCCCCAAGGAATATTTTCCACAGCTGTGGCTTCAGTCACACTTTTCATAGAGATAACTCTCTCACCTTTTTCTCCAAGACAGACTTCTCTCTCAAACTCCAGCCTGGTACACCTAGTGGTACTGCGCAACTGTGCTATACCTCAACAACACACGCAATTCAACCTAACAGCACTGAACTCATCACTCACTCTCCTCCAGCCAGCTCCTCTTGCATTTTTCATCTCAAAGAACAGCACTGCCATTCATCTTGGTATTCATATAGGAAACTGAGGGATCACTCCTGATTCCCTTTCCTTCTCATCCCTCACAGAAATGATCTGGAATCTATGGTTGGACTTCACCCATGTTTCTCTAGGCCTCCTGCAGGTTGCAGAGCTCAGGTCAGCTTCTCTCAGCCAGATTTTCACCAGGACCATCTAACTGTCCCTTCAGTCACCAGTCTTGCCCCTCGCCCCTCTATTTATGCTCCATAGAATAACCAGTGTGATCACTCTGCAGTACATATATAACACTCACATGTCCTGCTTAAAATATTTTCTCACTGTTGCTTTCAGAATAGCTCATATTTACTGTAATGTGGCATACAGGGCCTTTTTAAAAAACCAATATGGCATAATCAGGAAAATAGAATCAACACAAGTTAATATGAAAGAAGAGAATAAATACATTAAACAATTACATAGAAGTTAATAGAAATGAAAACACACAGGGGACACTAAGAAAAACAGAAATCAACAACAGTAGGAAACCACTACCGCTCTAGGGAAGCATGAACAAAGAGAATAAGTAATGCTACCAGAATTCAAAGTCGGGAATTCCTGGAAGAAGCTGGAACTTCTGCAGGAACTTGCGTGACAGGAGCTGGGATTGAGGGTGAGGAGAGTCTGGTGGGAGCTGAAATTACAGAGAAGATGTAATCTCTGCCGAAGAAGAAAAACTGTATTGTCTGGCCTACTTCTCCCATTCTGCAGTCTCAATTCTAGTTTCTTCCATCATCGAACTTGCCTGGAATCCAACTGACAAGAGAATTTGGATGATGTGCTTTGCAGACCTCATTTCAGTGCTCCAGTGCACTCCCCTTGCCCTCTCTGTGCTTGTACACCTTACAACCCCACTACAGGGGGAACAGAAAAGAGGTCACACTTTGCCTTCTTCCTCTGACCTGAACATCCCTCAACTCTGCTTTGGGTCTCAGTTTAGAAAGCACTTCTCTCGAAAGTCTATTTTGGTTCCCCCAAATTGAATTATGTGCCCTTAACATATAAGCTCTTGATAAGCTACAAACCCTCACTATAGAATTTATAACAAAAATTAAAACATATTATTAAAATAGATATGTTTTCCAATTTACTCTCTACATCTTGAGCCAGGTTATAAATCCTGTGAGAGCAGGGAAGTGGTTCTGTACCCACTGGTCCCCGTGGCACACAGGAGGTGTCCAACAAGTACAATGAACTGATTTTGGAGGTCAGTAAATGAAGGCATGCGAGTCAGGGAATGACAGTGGTCCACAGAGAGCGGTGCGAGTCCCTGCTCAGGTTGACAGCATAAATTGCAGTTAAAACCTCATTGTTCTTAGATTATGAAAGGAAAAGCACTTTGTTTAAATTTTCCATGATAATCAAATGTGTGATTGCTCTTTGGGTTTTAGTGCTACCTTATTTCAACTCTACTCTTATAGTAATTTTCTGGCTCCTCCACTTAGGCAACATACATCATACTATCTGCAACAGATGAAGGAGAAAGATACAAGAAATGAGGAGCCCAGCTAAAGAGCTATTGTAGAAATCTAGATATAAATTTATAAAAGAAATAAATGAGAAAACAAAAATAATGAGGATATTATCTAAGCATGAAAATAGTTTAATCCGGAAATAAATCTGTAAGGGGTAATCAGAGGAAGATTACCCCTTACAGACAATTACCTGAGAGATTATTAAAAGAACTGATTTCATAGCGTAGATGAACCTCAGCTTTTTAAACCTTCATCTACTGATGGGCACTTGGGCTGTTTCCAACACTTAGCTATTGTAAATAATGCAGCTATGAACATCGGGGTGACTAAGTTCTTTTGAATTGGTGTTTCAGGATTCTTAGGGTGCCAGGAGTGGAATCACTGGGTCAAAAGGCAGTTCCATTTTTTGTTTTTTGAGGAAATTCCATACTCTTTCCACAGTGGCTACACCAGTCTGCATTCCCACCAACAGTGTACTAGGGTTCCCTTTTCTCCATGTCCTCACCAGCACTTGCTATTTGTTGATTTATTAATGATAGCCATTCTGACAGGTGTGAGGTAGTATCTCATTGTGGTTTTATTTTGCATCTCTTTGATGGCTAGTGATATTGAGCATTTTTCTTATGTCTATGGGCCTTCTGTATGTCCTCCTTTGGAGATGGGTCTATTCAGGTCATTTGCCCATTTTTAATTGGGTTATGTCTTCCTGGTGTTGCCCATTTTTAATTGGGTTATGAGTTCTTAATATATTTTGCAGAATAAACCCTTGTCCAATGTATCATTGGCAAATATGTTCTCCCATATGGTTCATTCCATTTTCATTTTGATGATGGTTTCTTTAGCTATGGAGAAGCTTTTTAATTTGATGTAACCCCATTTGTTTATTTTTTCCTTCATTATCCTTGCCCTAGGAGATATATTGGAAAAAATATTGCTATGTGGAATGTCTGAAACATTACTGCCTATGTTTTTTGCTAAGACTTTTATGCTATCACAACTTATATTTAAGTCCTTTATCCATTTTGAGTTTATTTGGGTGTATAGTGTAAGTTGGTGGTCTAGTTTAATTTTTTTTTGCATGTATCAGTCCAGTTCTACCAACACCATTTAGTAAAGAAACTTTTTTTACTCCACAGCAGAAAGAAAGAAGTCTTACCCTTCGTGACAGCATAGACGGAACTGGAGGCTATTGTGCTAAGTGAAATAAACTAGTTGGTAAAAGACAAACACCATATGACCTCACTTACAACTGGAAACTAGTGAACATAATAAACTAACAAGAAAAGTAGAACCAGAGACAGGGAACCATGGAACAGACTGATAGCTGTAGGGGATGAGGAGGGAGTGGGGCATGGTGCAAGGAAGGGGAAAGGACAAATCAAAGAACATGTGTGAATGACGTATAGACATGGACAACAAAGAGAAGATCAGCTGTGGGCTAGAAGGGTGGAGTGGGGTTAAAGAAAAAAAATGGGACAACTGTAATAGAATAAATAATTAAAATAAATAAAAAGTAAAGTAAGTATAGTTATGTGCAGATGCATAACATGAGAAAATGCTGTCAGTTTTGGGTGAAGATCGAACATTTTTAGAGATTTTTTCTTGCACCATACTTGAACTTTTCTGGGCATATCATTAGATTGGGTCATGATTGCTTTCTAATAGAAGTCTAAGAAATCTATTGGAAAATTATGAGGGGTTTCCTGTCAAAGCATGCCTGAATGAGATTTAAAAGTTGGCCTTTGCATGAAGGAAATATTGCTATTGTATCCAGTACAATTTCCTCAAGCAACTTCTGTTCCTCTTTATTTAAACCTTATCAAATAATTCCACTGAAGTCTTAGCCTGCAAAAATTTTTGTTTCCTTAGATTTCACCATTTAGGGACACTGTTTTGGAATTACATTCATCTAATTACTGCATTACAACAGAAATTTAATTTAAGATTATAATTGTTACCAGAATATATTTTCTTGTTCTACTGAATTTTCCCAGTGTTAATATTACTCTTAGAAATAAATGTCAATTAAATTTTTCAGCCTAAGGAAATAGTCTGAATTTGGGACAATTTATTTTTTGCCATGTTTTTACAGCATTGTTGTCCTGACTCTTGTTTTTAGTTTTCAGAATAAATTAGATCTATAAAAGGTTTAAAGTGCTTTTATATACTGGAGAATCACAAAGTTTAAAAAGGTAGAGGAGTATTTAATCTGTGAAATGCCAAAGCAACTGTTCAATTTAGCAGACCAGTCAAACTCTTGGATATTGTGTAAGCGCTGTATAAAACCCAGAGATCGTCTGAATTTTATTTTGCAGTCATTAGGGTTGTGTTTAACTTTTATCTGGCCTGAACCTGGAAGTGCTGTTTTGTTTTGTTCTTTTCCTGTTAACTAGATATTAAATTTCATCAAAGGTTTAATCTTAAAAAAATGATTGCAGCATGGTTGAAATCCTTCTCTTTTACCAATACAGGAGAACTTCTCATTTGGAGTTGGACTGTTTGTGAGAACATAACAGAAAGTGTAGCTATAGAAAAGCAAATACCACATTCTGGGGAACATGTTCTCTAATAGTTATTTCAAATGCTAGATTACAAATAAGAAATTTACAAATTATAAATAAGAGGTAGTATGATTTGGATTTTAATTATTTTCTCAGCCACAAGTTAGTTGGGTGGTATCTCTCGCCTCATCTTGATTCCCTTCATTCCCACGTACTGTTCTGCTGTTGGAACTTGAGAAAATTCTCCTATGAAGTGCTATTATCACTCTCTGTTGAA
Organism: Glossophaga mutica; assembly: GCA_039655065.1. Taxonomy (NCBI): domain Eukaryota; kingdom Metazoa; phylum Chordata; class Mammalia; order Chiroptera; family Phyllostomidae; genus Glossophaga; species Glossophaga mutica. The sequence goes on from CM077303.1 coordinate 135,738,817, forward strand.
ATGATCACCTTTTCCTATCATAGTCTATTTGTTTGTAGTTTTGTCTGTTTTGTGCGTAGATAATTTCTTCCTTAGCCACATAGATTTGCTGTTGCCTGTTATATTTCTGTATCTTATTTCTGTTACACAAACTTATAATGATGAAACTCTTCAGGGTTCTCAGTGTGACAGACTTCATGTGTGAATGTGCTATGCTAGTAATCTCTTGTGTGTTGGAGGGGATTTTAGTTATTCCTATTTATGAACAGAACAACTTCTAGACTAGTCCATGAAGAACATATCTTGATATATAATGTTTTTTCCCAATGTTTTTTCTCTCTGTACTACAGTTATTAACCTGAGCAGCTAGAAATAAAATCTCTTGCTCTGTAATAAAACTGCCTTGCTGGGTCTTTGCTTACTGTATATTGCTTCCATATCTTTTCAATATTAAATAAAGAAGCAAAGCAAAATTGAAGTAGTATCTGCCCACAAAAGATTATACGGTTCAGTTATGAAAAACAACATAGGTATGATATAGTATTTTCTATGCTCTCTAGCAAACACTAGAAAAAATTTACCACTAAATCTGAATTTGTGAAAAAAAGTATTTAAAATCAATAAGACACATGCACTAAAATATAAACCTAGTGATATTCTTTTTTTCTACAAATGTAGAATAAACAATTATATTACTTATAAAATACCTGAACCACTGAAACAGGCTTTACGAAGAATAAAACAGGAACCATCCCTGTAAAATCTTGATCTTGGAATTCTAACCTCCAGAACTGTGAGACAATGTATTTCTGTTGCTTAAGCCTTCAACCAGGAGAAATAACCTCGAAGTAAAAGAATAGGTCAACTATCATGATTTCCCAGGAAATAATTATTGTATCTGAGATACCATCACCTAACTACCCACAGAAATGCCCCAAAGCAATTTTATAGCCAAGAAAAATAGTAACAAAAAACTATAAACACAAGAGTTCATACTTGGAATTCTCAGTCAGAGAAGAGATGTATTGAAGAAGCTGACTTGGTGATGTCCTGTGAATGAGAGCAAATACATTCTCCACACACAGACTTGGCAGTGTCATCTGAAAACACGGACTGGATGGAACCCAGAGACAATGTGCATCCAATGGAGTTAAACATACTTACCTCATAGGGTTACTGTGATGATTAAATGAAAGTCTATGCGGTACCTGTTGCAGGTTTAATTGTGTTCCCCCCAAAATTTTTATTGGAATCCTAACACCCAGTACCTCAGAACATTATCTTATTTGGTAATAGGGTTGTTGTGATGTAGCTAGTAAAATTAAGATGAGGTCATACTGGAATAGGGTGACTTCCTAATCCAATATGACTGATGTCCTTATAAAAATTCAGACAAAAGCAGAAAGTGCCTTCATCTTCTCCAAGCCAAGGAACACCAAAGATTGTCAGGCAATTATCAGAAGCTAGGAGATAAGCATGAAATATTCTGTCTCACACGTCACAGGAAGAATCAACCATATAACACCTAGATCTTGGAATTCTAGCCTCCAGAAGTGTGAGGCAAGGTATTTCTGTCATTTAAGCCACTCACTCTGTGGTGTTTTGTCACAGCAGCACCAGTAAACTAAAACAGTGCCTAAGCGTGAGTACCACGTAGTAAAAAGTCAAATTACTCGGGGTCTCAGCAACATTCTCGTGTGAATACATTAACGTAAACAAAGGGGCATAGAACTACACCAAGTGTTGCAGCAAATATTTCCTAGCAATTTTGAGGGCTAGAATTCCAAATCTCATTTCTAGTTTCCCAGAAGACAGAGGTGAGCAAGATAAGAATCTGAGACCAAGAGCACTAGAATATTTGGCAGAGACCTTAGCACAGCACTCATAATATAAGAATTGATAAGAAACCCTTAGTTATAAGGAAGAATTAAAAAAATTTTAATTGAAATTAGAGTCAAATCCATCATTCATCATTTATAGAGTATCCATCATATTTTCAAGCATTTTGCTAGGTGTGGAGGGCACGAAAATAAACAAACTCCTGGCTTTCATGTTCAAGAGCTAACAGACTACTTGGGAACAAGTTATAAAAATGTCATAAAATGTACTATGGGGATTTTAAGTACAAATGATTGTCAATAAATAAAGTAATTCAAGATACACTGAGGATTCAGATTGGCAGGAAACTGTATATGGGTACTGTTTCCAATGTCAACATTGGAGGTTGTACTGAGCCACTAGGACAACTGAGCCCTTTCTGGGCTCCTTCCTCTTCTTTGGATAGAACAACATTGTTGTTGGGGCTAAACTGTGATCATTGGAATTGAGTGATGCACTGAATGTCTGAACGAGTGAGTCATTACAATATCTCTTCTCCTGAGTTTTCTATGTGCTTGACACCTGTGGCACAAGTGTTTTGGAGGGTGGCTTATTTATTCCTGCTGTCTATCAACATCTTTATAATAAGCACAAACATTATTTATGCAGACTTAGTTAAAAATTTGAATATTTTTGTTTCTTAGTGACCTTTCTTAAAAATTGTACAAAGATAGATACCCTTTAATGCTAAACTCAAAAGTCTTCTTCCATAGAGATTAGGTAAATTTAATTCATAGCTATAACAGAACTTGTTATATTATATTATAGTTAGTTACTTATAAATCTTTGTTTTTTAAACATTGTTTGCTATGAGGAGAAACAATCTACTCTCATACTTCTAGATGTGTTATCTTTTTAAGTGCTAAATGTACTGCTTTTGGTGGTTAATCCATAGCATGACGTGAACCCTCCTGTTTTGGGGGAATAAGACAAGAATGAGACAAAAGCAAGGCTGCAGAGAGGGTACCTGGAACATAGAGCAGGAGTTACTAAGCAGCTACTTGGAAAGAAAGGTGATTCTTTTCACAGGATTGCACTTGGTAGAAGGGGCATGCATGTTGTCATAGCATAACAAAGCAGTCCAGAAGCCCACACAGTTCAGAATTTCTGCACACAGAGGAGTTGGAGTAGTGGGCTTGGTGACAGGTTGTGAGACTGGAGTCTCAAGGGGCAGTACTCTGTTTCTGGGCCATGAGATAAAAGCCAAAGATGTGCTTCAGGTGGTGACAATATGACCCCAGCTATGGGACTGGCAGAAATGAAAAAAACAGACACACCATATGAATCAAGATACAGGAACTGCGGCCAGGCAGTTCATTTCGTTAGAGCGTCACCCCCATGCGCCAAGGTTGCAGGTTCCATTGCTGGTCAGGACACATACAAGAATCAATCAACGAATGCATAAATAAGTGGAATGATAAATCAATCTCTCTCTCTCTTTCCCTCTCTTTCTCTGTTGCCCCCTCTCCCTTCTCTTTCTCAAAAACCAAAGCAACAACAGCAGCAAACAGGAGCAAAGACTCAGAAGCCATAAGGTTGGAGGGGATACACAGTCCGGAGCCTCCCTGGTGGCCAGGATCTAGGTGAAAGTGGGTGCAAATTGTTGGTGACAATGAGCAACAAGCAACATGACTGCAGTTATGATGACAATACAGACTTCTGGAGGCAAAATTGTCTAATATCCCTCTTTACTATATTCTGGGAACTAAAATGGACTCAACAGAGAGAATGCCAGCAAAAACACCTGTTTAGAAGAGGTAGGAGGTTGCCAAAATCCAGGGAGTTTGTGGTGAAACATGTACATATTTAGACAGATAGAAGTAACTTAGAGTTGCAAACTGAATTTCAATGCAGGACTTTTGATAAACTTCTGATAAGTTTTTGATTCATACTGAGTCCAAATAATGTAGTTATGATTCATGTATAAAAAGGTACCATTACCCTTTTAAATACAGCTAACATATCTCATTTACATTTTATAGGGAAAAATGATGGTTCAGGGAAAGCAGATGTCATGCCTAACAGTCTCAAGAAACTCATTCTCTTTTCAGGCTAAATCCAGCTACTAAAACTTTATAGTCAAAGCATTCAAATGCCTGGGAAACAAATGTATGCCCTGGGCAAAGACCCTAGCAGACAATGCTGGAAGAATGAGAGAGCAGGTGATCCTTCTGAGTCTAAATTGAGAGGGAATCATAAATATAGATTTAGAACTACACTTGAGTCATTAGGAAAACCAGAGTTTCAACATATTTGAAATTATAAGTAAACATTTGGTTTAAGGAGATGGAATCAACTTTAAGTTGATTTAAAAATAACTCAAAATCAGTTTATTTTAGGGCAGTAGTTCTCAAAGTGTGTTCTTGAAACCAGCAATACTAATTAATATCCCCTAAGAAATTTGTTGGAAATGCAAATTCTTGGGGTCTACCTCAGATCTATTGAATCAGAAGGTCTTAGATTGGGGTCAGCAATCTGTGTTTTAATAAGCTCTCCAGCTATAGAATTGCCAGACCCAACAAATACAAGTATAGTAAAAAAAAGTAAATTGAATTTCTGATAAACAAATAATTTTAGTATGTGCCATACAATATTTGAGACACACTAATTCTAAAAAATACATTGTTTATCTGAAATTTATTTTTTAATTTTAATATATTTAATTGATTATGTTATTATAGTTGTCCCATTTTTTCTCCCCGTTATTCCCCTCTGCCCTGGACCACCCCCCTTCCTACCATCAGTCACCTTAGTTCATGTCCATGGGTCATACATGTAAGTTCTTTAGCTTCTCCATTTCCCATACTATTCTTAACTTCCCCTGTCTATTTTGTACCTACCATTTATGCTTCTTATTCCCTGTAGCTTTTTCTCCATTCTTCCCCCTCAACATCCCCACTGAAAACCCTCCATGTGATCTTTGTTTCTGTGAATCTGTTCGTGTTCTAGTTGTTTGCCTAGTTCATTTTTGTTTTTGTTTTTTTTTTTCTCTTTAGGTTTGGTTGTTGATAGTTGCAAATTTGTTGTCATTTTACTGTTAGTATTTTTTATCTTCTTTTTCTTAGATAAGTCCCTTTAACATTTCATATAATAAGGGCTTGGTGATGATGAACTCCTTTAACTTGACCTTTTCTGGGAAGCACTTTTCATGCTCTTCCATTTTAAATGAGAGCTTTGCTGAATAGGGTAATGGATGTACGTCTTTGCCTTTTGTGACTTCAAATACTTCTTCCCAATCCCTTCTTGCATACAAGGTTTCTTTTGAAAAATCAGCTGACAGTCTAATAGGAACTCCTTTGTATGTAACTCTCTGCTTCTCTCTTGTGGCTTTTAAGATTCTCTCCTTATCTTTCTTCTGGGGTAATGTAATTATGATGTGCCTTGGTGCATTCCTCCTTGGGTCCAACTTCTTTGGGACTCTGAGCTTTCTGGACTTCTTAGAAGTCTATTTCCTTCACCAGATTGGGTAAGTTCTTCATTATTTGTTCAAATAAGTTTTCAATTTCTTTCCCTTCCTCTTCTCCTTCTGGCACCCCTATGATTTGGATGTTGGAACATTTAAGGTTTTTTTGAATTCTCCTTTCTTCATTCAGTTCCAGTTGAATGTTTCTTCCTTCTGCTCCTAACCATTGATATGAGTCCCAGTTTCCTTCCCTTCACTGTTGGTTCTCTTTGCATTTTCCTTTATTTCACTACTCATAGCCTTCACTTGTTCCTCTATTTTGTGACCATACTCAACCATTTCTGTGAGTATGGTTCGGCTCAAAAACTGATTGCCAGTTTTCGAACTCTGCATCTGATAAGTTGGCATTGCTTAGTTGTATTTTTTTCTGGAGCTTTGATCTGTTCTTTCATTTGGGCCATATTTTTTGTCTCAGGGTGCCTGTACATAGTGAGGGGTGGAGCCTTAGTTATTTGTCAAGGTGGGGCAGCCCACGTTGCTGCGTTCTGATGCTACATGTGGGGGAGGGGCCTGAGAAGAAACAATGCCTCTCACTCAGCTCTCTGCTGGCTTTCAGTCACTTCCTCCACTACACAAGCAAATTGGGCCCTTCTGGTGCTGATTCCCAGTGGGTGGGTTTGTGTATGTTCTAGAACCCTGTGGGCCTCTCCAGAGAACTCTCCTGTGAGGCTGGGGGTTTCTTCCACTGCTGCCCCAACCTCCACAGGTATTTTTCAGTCAGAGGTTTTGAGGCTTTATTTCCCCAAATTGTAACCCTGGATTGTGCGGTCTGTCTCACTACCCAGTTGTTCCTCCCGGTTTATCTTCATGCAAATGTGGGACCACCTCCTCTGTCAACTGCCACCTCACCTGGTCTGCCAGCCACTGCCTTGCCACAGGTCTCCTCCACCTCAGCTGCCCATCTCCATCCCTCCGACCAGTCTGGATGAGTGTTTCTTCTTTAACTCCTTGGTTGTTGGACTTCCATACAGTTTGACTTTCTGGAACTTCTGGTTATTTTCATTTTTAAATTTGTTTTTGTCCTTCTTTTGGTTAAGCGAGAAGGCAAAATATATCTACCTACTCCTCCATCTTGGCCAGAAGTCTCTGTTTATCTGAAATTTAAATTTAACTGGGCATCTGGCATTTTATCTGACAACCCTGCCTAGGCCATTGTGGTTCAAGTGAAATTTAAGAATTTTAGAGTAAAATAGCAGTAATATTCTTTAAAAAATAGTATCTCCTATGCTCCTAGAGCAGTTAATATGGAAGTGTTAATGTCTGGTGCAGGAGTCTGTCTGGTGGCATGTTGAATTTGGTTCTAAAATATTTTTGTTTGGCTCAATGTACTTGTTTTTTATTTGATTTTTTGTTTGAATTAATTGCAATATTTAACATATTGTGAATTTTACATAAAATCATGATATGTATCACATATTAGGACAGCAAAAATTGGGATTATCAGCAAGTGGGGTGCAATGTTCCACAGTCCCCACATTCCCTATTGCCTTTACTGTGAAATTGGGTATTGCCTATCATTTGTCATTTGTATCTATGGTTGCACTTTCATCAGTCCAGGCTGAGATTACATTACTTGCCTGGGTCTTCCTAGGCGTGTAAGTTTGAAACCCCATCTTTAAAGATTTCCTCCCACATGTGGACCTTCTAGAACTTGAAACATTGCAAAAGACCTCATGAGGGAAATAGATATTAATGTCATCAACTACATCTTCCATAACAAAAGTTAGTAAATCAGAAATCAGGGTTGTGATAGAGTCCAGTTTAGAACATCTAAGCTTAACTTTCATAAGGAGCAATTTAGAAGGAAAAAATAATCAGTTTCTTTTGTTTGTTTCATTTAAATTGAAAATATTTTTCTTGATTCTCCTGGTTAAAATGTATATTAAAAATTTGATATGTTTTAGTGATGGAAAAATATCCATATAAAGATCATCAGTGATTTTCAAGGGCTAAAATGTTACCACTGGAGAATATTTAGGAAACAAAACACGGAGTGTGATATCCAACCTTTCATGCTAAAACTAAAATTGGGGTCATATTTTAAATGTATGCCACACATATGCACCCCGAAAATTTTGATTTGCTAATTATTTCTTAATACCAGATTGATTTAGTATGTGGAAGGGTAGAATCAGTGGCTGATGCCTTGTTGGAATTTGGTTCCTGACACCCCTCAGGAACTTTTGTGGCTGTTGAAGCCACACTGTTTAGGTATTGCTTGATTTATTTTAAGTAATTGAATAACTGAACTGAAGAAAATTCACTTAGTTTGTACTTAATCCAACTTTGTGCCTTCATGATTTAAATTCTACAAAGTCACTTTCAATTCAAACCTTAGCAGCAATGTCCCTTTTACTATCTCAAGAGTTTTCCCAGAAAATCTTTCCCCTTCCAAGCAAGATTTGGAAAACATGTGCAGTTCTGTGACATATGGGCCTGTCTATAGTAATTAATTCCTAGTTTGTCTGGCCTAATTGCTCCATGTTGGCAACTCTTGTTATTTTGTTAAAGGCAACATTGTTAAACATGAACAGAATATTGCTAAAATGGCGACTATTTTTCAAAGCTATATATTTTTATAATTCTTCTCTTTATTATTAAATTCTTTCTCTTTCCTAAATATTTCATCGCCTGTGATTTCAAATGATATTGTATGTTCCAATTTATCTTTTTAATTGTATTGATGATTAGTTGTGTTCTGACTCTATTGTGGAGGTAAAAATTAGAATAAATTTTCTTTTCCCACGCTGAAATATATATACCCTATTTTATTCCTACTGTTCAGGAAAGTAAAACACCCAGGTGTTTTTTATTTAATGTAAAGTAGGTCAGCTTTCCTCTCTGCTTGGTTGATGAGAAAGGGCATTCAGTCCACCTTGAACTCCCTCACTTCAAGTTAGTTGCATCTCAGACCCATCTGGACTTTTTCTCCACCAACCTGCCTCTCCATTTAGTCAAAATGCTAGAGGAATGGCTTGTGGTGAAATTGGTTTGAGATACAGTAAACAATCCAGGAATTTACAAAATTCAATAGCTATTTCTCTGTCACAATTTGCAACAGTGAAAGATCCAAGAGAATGAATTTTATTTATCACTCTCTAGATTCACGAGACATTTTTAAAGCAATTCTCTAAGTCTCATATAAGGTCCTATAGAATGCCCTAATTCTACATGCCTAATTCTAATGCTGTCCCTTATGCATCAACATATATTGGTTATATGTAAACAACAAAGTAGTTGTAAATTCAGTTCTCATTTCCTAATCTTAATTTATTAGGTTTTTGAAAAGTCATATGAAATGCATATGTCTTTCACAAGAAATGTTCATCTAAGGCAATTAGTAACTCTAGCCAGGGTCTCTCAATTTACAGAAAAGAGGGAGGGAGGGAGGGAGGGAGGGAGGGAGGAAGGAAGGAAGGAAGGAAGGAAGGAAGGAAGGAAGGAAAGGAGATAATGAGCTCAAGAAAGGAATAGGTTCAGTAGCAGGAAAATAAAGGCCAGCAGTTTCTCCTCATGTACATTCCCCTTCCCCCAGCACCATAAGCTTGGAGAGAAAAATATTTCTGAAACATTTCCACTTGAATTAGAATATTTTATAAACCTTGATGACTTGTGAATTTCTCATCCATTAAAAACAGTGGGTGTGATGCTTAAGATAAAAGACATATGCTAGAAAGAGCAGTTTATACCTCAGCTTTCACTGTAAATTTAATTTTGTAACAAAACAATAGGATTGAAAAGCTGTCTTTGTTAAGGGATGGAAGACAGGAGATTCTGAATTACTTTGGCTTGGAAGATTTAGATGGTAAATCCTTAAGTGTAGGAAAGATGCACTTGCACTTAGAGCCTGATGTTGCTGCCATAGGGACTGGAGGACGGGAAACACACAAAGGGAAAGCCCCTTGCAGTCCAGAGACACTGCAGAGGATGGAGGGGAGACAGAAGAGAAAAGAAGAGTATGTCAGGATGCTTATCCTGCCACCCTCACCTCACCCTCTGATCCCCAACTTGTGGGGGGTAGGGAGAGGGGCTTTCAGAAACATTCACAAGTTCTGATAGGACCATGATTTAGAGGCACAGGTGCGTGCTTGGAGGGAGCAGGAATGGCCTGTAAGCTACTAGGAGAAACTCTGCACAAGACTACTGTCAACACTGTTTCGGGTGACTATCCAGTACTCTTTGCATAAAAGGGGCTGAGAGACTGGAAGCAAGCAGTGAGATATTTATCCAGGAAAGGAGTTATTTAAAAAAAGATAAATACCAAAGTCATTGGGCTCACCTTAAAGTCTAGGACTTAGGGATGTCATTTCAGAGATTGCTGGGCACCAGCTTCTGAGGCTCATCCACAGGAAAGTAAATGCAGCTCAAATGAAGAGAAAAGGCCACGATTCAGGTCTTGTGTCCATTCACTTCCCTTGTGATAAGACAGGTTTCAAAACTTTGCATTTGTCCCTTGGACAGACACAGGCTTTAGCTGAACTTGTTAAACAAAGTTGGATAACACGTGTGATATATATGATACCAAATACAAATAATGGTGAAGGGCCATGACAGGCCCGAGTAGTGGCTGGCGGCAGCGTGAATCAGAGGGACTGGGGTAGCATCACCAGGGGTGGACTGTCCTTGCTCCTGCTTACCATCACTGCCCCATAGCAGAGCTGTACAAAGGCCATGTAAAAGAAGAACTCTTCCCACTTGGACAGGGAGTCCAGGGTATGGTTGCCTCACCCAGGGTCAGGCTGACTATCCCCATCTCAGCATGGCAGCTCAACATGGGCCGTAGAGCTGCGCCCTGTCCCCAGAAAACTCAGAAACAGGAGCTACAGCCATTACTGTCAGGTGAAGCTCATCAGGGGAGGCCTGAGGGCTCTGGTGACTGAAAGGGATAGGGAGGCCCTAGGGAGGCTGGACATGGACCTGCCCCTCTCTGGGTCCCATTCTTGATGATACACAAGTTTGAGGTCCTTCTCATCGCTTCATTGGCTTCCTTGTGATCTGGTTTCCTCATCATCCACACCCAACAGTGAGAAGGCAGTGCAGCTGGGGAAGTGTACAGTGCCCAGACAAGTAGTGTAGTTTGGGGCCCAGGATGTAGGCCAGGGGCATGGGGCAGGCAAGTCCCCAAGCCCAGGGCTTCCACTTGCTGTGTCAAGCACTGGAGCTGCTTCTGTGGCCAGTTGCTATCTGTTGCATTAACAGTGGCACAGCTAAGCCACTGTGAACACCAGCTGGTGGGTCAGATGCAGCACCTGGGCCAGGTGGAACTCCACGCTGCAGCCTCTGCACACCATCCCCATGCAGCATCACCTCAAGTCCTTAGACCCTGCCATATAGCCCCCAGCACCTGGTGCATGGTACATGCCTCCTTGGTGTGGGTGGCTCCTTGATTGTGCAGGGAGCCTGGCTCTGAGAGCAGGCAAAGCAGGGGCATCTGCAAGGACCTGTGTATGTGAGTGTACCCCTGTGTTTATATATTTACATTTATATTGTATACATTATGTATTATTTGATGTATATATGGTCGTCTGTTGGCCCATGACCTGCATGTGGAAATAAATATATTTTAAACTGTGGTGATGCAAGTACTGTGTCTTGGTGTCTTATGCTCCATCATAACTCTCTGAAAGTTTCTGAAGCATTCATAGCCTCCTCATGGGAATTGAAATTGGTGCAACCGCTTTGGAAAACAGTTTGTAATCATTACTAAAGTTGAAGATTTGTGTGTCTCTGTCCTAGTAACTTAACTTGTGGTTATTTAGCATACAGATCCTGGTGCATAGTTGTACCATATTGTGATTCAAAGAATTATGTTGTTTATAACGGTTCAAAGTTGGAAAAATATTACTCATCAAAAGTTAAAATTAAGTTTGATACTTTCATACAGTGGAATGTACTACAGTTTTCTTCAAAGTTATTTGATATTTTCACACAATGGGATAAAAATCCAATATAATAATAATAATTAATAAACCAGAGCTATGTGCAACAACATGGACAAATTTTGCAGGTATAATTTTAAGTGCAAGAAGGAAGACACAAATGTACATCTACAATACAATTTATTTGTGTAAATTTTAAAGGCAGGAAAATCTAAATTATACATTATATTATTTATGTGTGTGTGTATATATATATATATATATATTTTTTTTGTTGTTATATCTGTTCAGGGAATTAATGGGTTACCTGCCACAGTCATCTTGTAGTGGTTACCTCTGGGAGCAGGAGGAGAAGTTGGTTTGTAGGGATGCACAGAAGCTTCAAGGGTGTTAGAAATGTTCTAATTTTGACCTGGATGGTGGTTACATTAATGTTTGTGTTATAATTATTCTTCACACAATATATTCATGTTTTATACATGTTTCTATGTATTGTTACAGTTTAAAACACAACAAAAACATTTTCAAGGCTGTAAAGTTTTATAAGAGATAGTTTCCCTCCACAATGGTCAAAGTGTTCTTTTAGCAAAGGACTCACATGGGCTGATGGCCAGCAGCTGCACCTGTGTCGTCACAGCCAGACCTCAGGACACTTGCCAGTGCTCAGGAGAGCTAGATGGGTTCAAACCACCCAGAGAGGTCTATCAGGCCCTGTCAAGATGAGTGAGAGAAAAACCATGACTTGTCCCAGTGACAATCCTTAAAGAAGATGCTAGCCAAATTTCCCCTGGACGGAAGCTCAGTGAAGAACCCAGACTCGCCAACTTTCAGTAAAATCCAAAGATTATTCAGAGGGCAGAATATTTATATTTGGGTACCAGCTCCCTTAATTACATTACCATATTACTCTACAAAACATTTGGATACTCTGTAAAGGGTAAAACTCTGGGTATTTTTATTTAAATAGGCTTAGCATTCACCTAGCAGAACTGTTTAAATGATTATATCCATAACATTTACCCAACTAGACCAAAATTTAGATATTTTCTCCACTACACTGAAAAATGTGCGAATGTAAAGGAATTTATATCAGTAACACAAAATAAACTACGTTTTATTTAGACATCTAAATGTAGTTTGAAGAAATTGTTGATCTAACAATAAATATGTGCATTTGTGAAGGAGCACAGGGAGGAAAGAGACAGTCTGCATAGTTTCTGAGTACATTATTGGAACAAAGGTGCAGTTCAACTTGCCCCAATAATTAGTTGTTGTTGCAGGTAATTCTCTCACCCATTTTGATTCTCCAGGCTTTACAGCTCCTAAATGTGGTGCAGCAGAAACAAGGTCTCAGTTTGCATACATGCACTGTTCATTTCTTTGCATTTTTAGCTATGGCCTACATGCAGAACTCTATTACAGTTAACACAGAACATCAAAGTATGAATAGGATACTTACAGTTAACTGAAATATTATCTCAATAATGTCATTGAAATTGTGAATTAAAATAATGAAATAACTCAAGATAATCACTAACGATTGAGAAAAATGCTTTAATAATTTTGAAAGGGAACTCCATTTCTTATATGACATTGTTTGCTAATCTGTTGGACTCAAATGATCATGTTCATTCTAGTAATATTAGAAGGTTTCATTAGTATTATGAATTACAATAAAAGCCATAGCACACATGCTTACGTACAATGTAGCTGTAATACAGTGAGGTTAGCTGTTTGTGGGGCTCATTTCAGAACTGCTCTAAAACCATCCCCTTTAATGTATAGCTTTACCCTTTCTACACCAATGAATTAACAAATGAATAAACACTGTGAAACTAAGCACATTTTGGAATTTAGAGTGATACAATAATTAATTTCAAGGACTATCTTTACAAATCCAAATTTTGATGACCTTTTAAATATGTTTGATATTTACTTGTATGTTTACACAACTTCATTTGTTTCTTAATAATGCACCTATAAATTAAGCAACCTGAAGGCTATTACTTCAGTCAATGATTAAAAACCCATTTTTTCTTTATAGTGTGAAATCTTATTATAAAGTTTTATGCCAGCAAATTATTTTACTTCCTCAGACTTAATACAAAGCATATATATCTGAAGATATCAGTACTTAAACATTTTAAAATTTTTTAATGTTTGCAATGTTTGAAATATTTAAAATATTTAAAACTGACTAACTGTTAAATTGCACATTTGAATGAGAGCATGCAATTTTGATATAAATCTTCCCAGAGAAGAAACTGGACAAAGAGGCTAGGAATAAGAGTGTGGACACGAGTGTAATGAGATCTGGATTAATGACCAATGGGAAGGGCAAGCAAAAAATAAATGGCCAGGGGCTCCTTAATCTCTAAGGGACACAGAAACACTCTTTCTTTATGGGAGTTGTGATTCCAAATGTTGAATATGCATGAAAGCAGAAGGATCCAAGTAGACAGATCAGATTCAGAGAGAAGATCACTGATTTTGTCTTTTTTATTTCCTGAGAGGTTTGAAAGGAGGAGGAGCTCAGTACCAGCCTTCGAGTTGGGGCAGATTCTGCAGCTGCTCTAAATATTAAACATGAGAGAGTCTTCTGGAAGCTTTGCTTCATGGTAAAAAGAGTTTGCTATGCAAAAGCAAGATTTCAAACATATTTAGCAATATTATCCAATATTTGTTACTTTAGACTTAAAAACTATCATGTTGCTTTATTTCTAAGTTAACTGGTTATCTTCAAAACTACATCAAAACCATCACAAAATCTTGAATCTAAAACTATTTTAATAATATGTCATTAGCATTTATTCAGGGATAGCATATTCATAGCTTCACATGTTCTGAAATAATTTTTAATGATGTATAGCGGCATGTATTTTGTCAACATTTCTTCAGACAAAGGAAATAGAATTAAGTCTTGCCATAGTAGGGCAGAGAAGTGAAATGAGCTGTTTTTCACAAATGTCTGTTTATTTAAGGGTTTTAACTTACATACTTTATTAGTGCTATTTACATATTGTCTCAGTACTTCATTGTTTGTTTAACGTTAACACCCTGATTCTCATAACTACTCTGTAACATTCAGGAAAGGAATTTTCATTAGCCACCCCAATCCTACTCCATCCTACTTTAAAAAAGAAAATCCTGAGCCTTAGAAAAAATAATCAAATTTATTCTGCAGTCTATATGTCTGATATTAGAACAGTCCTCCAGTTTTCTAATGGCTGCTGTTCGCATAACATATCCTCTTCAATCCTTTTACTTTCACCTGCCTATTTCATTGAATCTAAAGCCTGTCTGTTGCAAAAGCATATAATTATTGTTCTTTCAATATAAACTGACACTCTCTGACTTGTGATTGAATTGGTTTAACCATTCTTATAATGTTACTATTGATAAAGTCAGGTATACATTTGCCATTTCACATTTTGTTTCTATATTTCGTGTATTTTTTGTTCACTTACTCCTCCTTTACTACTTTCTTTCGCACTATTCTAGTATAATATTTTTACTCTTTTAGTGACTTTTCCCTATGTTTTTGACCTATTTTCTCAGTAGTTGTACAAGGCTTATTCTATAAATCTTAATATATTTTACTTTACTTCAGATATATACTAATTTATTTTCAGTAACAGATAGAAACGTTATTTCTATAGAACTTACTCCTCCATTTTGTGCTATTATACACACACACAAACAAAATGTATATATTACATGCATGTGTTACAGACCCAACAACACATAGCTATAATTATTTTATGTAACTTTATGTGCACTTAACAAAGTGAAAAGAAAGGAGAGCAAGCAAGTATTTTAGAGTGTGTTTTATTTACTTTCTTATTTGTCACTTCTGGTTGTAGTCATTGGTCTCTGTGAGTTTGAGTAATCATCTGGTGTCATTTCCTTACTTCAATACAACTGTTTCCCCACCTGCCTCCTTTGTACTATCATTATTATCAAATACCTTATATTTCTACATAGTATTGACTCAATAATCGCACATATTGTTTTACATATATGCTTTAAAACTTTTAGTTAAAAGGAAAAAGAAAAGTATGTATGCATATTGTGATTTAGAATTATATAATTAACCTTTACTGTTCCCCTTTCTTTTTCTCTGTGGGTTCCTATTGCTATTTGTTTATTTGCTTTCAACCTAAAGAAATTCTTTTAGGACTTCTTGTAAAGTTGATCTTCTAGTAATAAATTCTTTCAGTTTTTGCTTATCTGGTGATGTGTCCATTTTGCATTAAGTTTTCAAAGATAGTTTTTGGATGCCCGATTCTTGGTTAACAGTTTTCTTTTTTTTTTCTGAGAATTTTGAATATGTCATTCATGTTCTTTGTCCTCCATTGTGTCTGATAAGATTTTGACTAAAACTTTTTGAGGTTGTCTTGTACGAAATGAGACATTTTTTGTCTTATAGGTAGATTTTCTCTTTTTCTTCAGTTTTCAGCATTTTTTTCTAAGATGTGTCTGCTGTGCTCTTTATGAATTTATCCTACATAGACTTTAATCAAGCTTCTTGAATATGTAGGATAATGTCTTTCAACAAACTTGTGAAGTTTTCAGCTGTAAATATTCATATATTTTTTCTGCTTCTTTCTTTCTCACTCCACTCCAGGCACTTCAAACACGTGTGTTGGTACCCCACCTTGCTCTGAAGATCTGTTCATTTTTCTTCATTCTATTTTATCTCTGTTGTTTTGATTGCATAATCTTTATCAATCTATCTTCAAGTATATTGATTCTTTCTTCTAATTCAAATATACTTTGGAGCTTTCTACTGACTTTTTATCTCAGTTGTAGTTTTCAAATGCAGAATTTCTATCTAATACTTTTAGAAAACTGTTATATCTTTGTTGATTTTTGTTTGATAAAATAGTAGCTCCACACTTCATACCTTTCTTTACCACCTTAAGCATGGTTTTCTTTATTTGTTTAAACATATTTATAATGACTACTTTCAAGTCTTTGTTAAATTTAGCACCTGATCCCTCTCACAGGCATTAATCTGTTGACTATATTTTTAAAAAGATTTTATTTATTAATTTTAGAGAGAGGGAAAGGGAAAGAGAAAGAGAGGGAGAGAAACATCAGTGTGTAGTTGCCTCTCACTCATCCCCTACTGAGGACCTGGCTTGTAACCCAGGCATGTGCCCTGACTGGGAATCGAACTGGCAATCATTTGGTTCATAGTCTGGCACTCATTCCACTGAGCCACACCAGCCAGGGCTACTTTTTTCCTATGTATGAGCCACATGTTGCACTTTTCTTAATTCATTCTGTTAAATATTAGCCATTTTGCACAATATAGCAACTATGGACACTGACTGTCCTCCCTTCTCTCTGGTGCTGTTTTTGTTGTTCTTTGTGTGCTTATTTGTTTTGTGGCTTAACTAAGCTGCTTAGTAAAGCCCGCTTCCCTTTCAGTGTGAAGTCTTTGACATCATGCCTCAGAAGACATAGCCTTGGCCATGTGTACATTCAGTCAGGAATAACAAAGGCTCTTTTACTGTCACTGTCTCTTTCCCTGACCTCTCTGGTAAGCCATCTAGTTCTTTTGGTATTACTCCCTACCCATTAGGCTTTATTAATTACTCACTGATATCTCTATTGTTTCCAACATCACCCTGGAACATAAATTGCTTAGCAGTCTGGTCCTATTAAATTTGAACAGCAGTAGTTTTGAGGCTAAACTTTAAGGTTTTTACTCTCCCCAAGAAAGCTTTTTCCATCTATCTCTCTCTGTGATTTCTGTGGGAAATTAGATGGCCCATGTTACTCTTTAATTTAGAGGATCAATGGTTTTTTAGAGCAACCTACAGTTGTAACTATATTTCACATAAAGGCAGTTGCTTTAGATAGAGCTTCAGAGTTCTCTTTTCTAATGGACTGACTCTCCACCTGGGAAAACTCTGTGTCCCGGTGGGGAGCCGGCAGTAGCCTCTGGTTCTTTTTGGCTTGTCTCTCCCAGAATGGAACCTATGAAATAAGAATGAACTAGGGTAAAGGCCATAGGGGCTTGAGAATTCTCAGCTTGCTATACATGGGGTAGAGCTTTTGTCCTATGGGTAGGGACTAGGTGGAAGAAGAAGCCCCCCAACAGTTAGCTGGCACTTATCAGGAATTTAGACTCTTTAAGTGGTATTTGGAATAGATGGTATATGGCTTCTGGTGAGATATGGTGAAACATGATTGAAAGCTGAAGGAGAAGAGGGCTCCATTTTTTTTTTTTTTTTTTTTTTTTGCACATCTATCTGTGATATAGATAAGCTTGATGGATGGAGAGAAGGTGTGAGCTGTGGTTCAAATCTCATGGTCTCTAACTGTTCTTATTGAGAGAAGAACTTCTTTATTTTTGAGTAAATGTTTATTTGCTGTATGCTCTTAGAACAATTTCCAGAGACTAGTGTTTTTTTAATTTTATAATTTTTGTTAGCTTTGCTTATTTCATTGATGAGTGGGTCTGCAGAGATCTTCACATTGTTATCTTGGAAATGGAGCCCCTGTAAACTCTTTAAGTTTCTATTTTCTATGATTTCAAGGGAATATGAGGTGGGATAGGAAGTGGACAGATATGCTACATTTGTCATCTTGATGCAATCCTTTTCTCTCCTTTCTAGAGTCCATCTCTTCTTCCCCGATCTTCTCTCTCATCCAGGTATGAGTAATTGATTTGTACAGTCACATCACTGTCGTGTGTTAGAACCAGACTTCACACCACTGTAGGTAAACTTGGTTTCAAATCTAGGCTTTTATACTTCCTAGTCGTATGACCTTAACATCACATGGGCTCTTTGAATGTTTTTCCTTTATTTACAATAAAGGAAAAACAAAGTGTTGTTATGGTTAAAGGTACTATAAAATGTCTATCTAAATATCACTCAGAGAACAAAGGATATTTCATCTTAATAATGTGAAATACGAGAAAGATTGTGACAAAATATCATCAGCTTCACTATCTAATGAGCTTCCAATTACTCTTAAATTTAAACAGTCATCTACACAAAGCAATTTTTGCTGTATTAAAAATATTTTGAGCCCTGGCTGGTGTGGCTCAGTGAATTGAGTGCTCAATGTTTACTGAGCTTAGTATTTTTATTTTTATTTTTCCTTTGGGGTCAAAATAAGTTTCCTTCTCTAACCCAGGAAACTGTAGGCAGACAACCTACAAATGTGACATAAACTGAAGGGTCTAGAGCCTGTTACTTGCATCAAAGCCAAACCTTTTCAAGCCATTACTGTCGTAAGGGATATGCAATTTCACTGTAGATCAAGAAATTAATGCAGCTGCTAGCCCACAATTTAACATAAAAAGTTGAAAAAGAAAGAAAGAAAGTCAGAGAGGGAAAGAAGCCTATGAATCTCAGGAATCCTTCCTGCTCCTAAGCAGCAGGCAATACCAGCCCCCACCACCCCACCACCATCTCAGACCTTGTGTTAACAAACCAAATGAAGGTAAGTAATCACCTAGTGAATTGCAATAATACATATCATCAAGTGAATAAGTCATAGCTAAAAATATGAGCTTTGCTCTTACAATTGCTGAAGTTGATAAGGAGGAGAAATCTAATTATCTTATCTCTGTAGCTTGTCTGATTGAAATTAAGTGACTAAGCAAACTCACTGTCCTGTGAATTTATTTCTGGAGTCAGTAAATTTGACTTAAGACTTACATATTTTTCAAGAAAATTCAGAGACTATATAGCACAAAAGAATAACAGCAGAGTTGTATTTCATATTAAAATTATTGTATCTAATAAATAAAACTATTTATTAAAATTATAATAAAATTGCCTTAACATTAAAATATAACTTTTCAAAATAATTCAGATAGTTGTTCTTTATGATGTGCTTTCAGAAATTGTTAGAAAATAAATATTTTGGGGTGTTGGACAAAGTTGTTTTCAGAAGTAAATTGTAAAATGTCTCTGTTCCTCTAAAGACCAGAAGAAACAAACCAATGAGCACCTTTGAATGAATTGACTTGCAGGAGACAAAATAAGCTATGGTTTAAAAAAACTTGTTATTTTAAATAAAAACAATAGAGGGCTTTGAAAATGATGAGATAATCAACTGCCTATCTAGTTCAACTGAGTCCCAAATAGGTGTAAAACATTTTACACCCATTAACTCATATATGTACTTATACACACACATACACACTCATGTGTATATGATAAATGGAAGACACAGGAGCTATAAGTAAAGGAACAAAGGAATAAAAATCAAGCTGTTAATTGATAACTTTCCACACAGTGTTATTTATCCTTTTAAACCATTGCTTAAGTATTTTATTTTTACTTATAAAGATAAAATAATTTTCTATAAAAATTCCAAAGAGACAATTTGATCACTTCCAGAAAGATTTCAAAAATATATTCTCTCTGAGGTATCATTGTCAAATACGTTTTCCCATACAGTTGGTTCTCTTTTTATTTTAATACTGTGTTCTTTAGCTGTGCAGAAGCTTTTTATTTTGATGAGATCCCAGTTGTTTATTCTTTCCTTTATGTCCCTTGCTTTAGGGGACATATCAGTAAATATATTGCTGCGTGAAATATCTGAGATTTTCCTGCCTATGTTCTCCTCTAGGATTTTAATGGTGTCACGGCTTATATTTAAATCTTTTACCCACCTTGAATTTATTTTTGTGTATAGTGTAAATTGGTGCTCGAGTTTCATTTTTTTGCATGTAGCTGTCCAGTTCTCCCAGCACCACTTGTTGAAGAGGCTATTTTTGCTCCATTTTATGTTGCTGCCCCCTTTGTCGAATATTAATTGACTGTAGAGACTTGGGTTTATTTCTGGGCTCTCTGTTCTGTTCCACTGGTCCATATGTCTGTTCTTGTGCCAGTACCAGGCTGTTTTGATTAATCTCCAAAATATATAAAGAACTTACAAGACTCTACTCTAAGAAGATAAGCAACCCAATTAAAAAATGGGCAAAGGATTTGAACAGACACTTCTCCAAGGAGGACACACAGAGGATCCAGAGACACATGAAAAGATGCTCGATATCTCTAGCTATCAGAGAGATGCAAATTAAAACTACTGTCAGATACCACTTGACACCAGTCAGAATGGCCTTCATAAACAAAGCAACAAACAGCAAGTGTTGGAGAGGTTGTGGAGAAAAGGGGACCCTAGTGCACTGTTGGTGGGATTGCAGATTGGTACAACCACTATGGAAAACAGTATGGAATTTTCTAAGAAAACTAAAAATGGATCTACCTTTTGACCCAGCAATTCCACTGCTTGGATTATATCCTAAGAACCCTGAAACACCAATCCAAAAGAACCTATGCACGCCTATGTTCATAGCAGCACAATTTACAATAGCCAAGTGCTGGAAGCAACCTAGGTGCCCATCAGTTAATGAATGGATCAAAAACTGTGATACACTTACACAATGGAATTCTATGCAGCAGAAAGAAAGAAGGAGCTCCTACCCTTTGCAACTGCATGGATAGAATTGGAGGGCATCATGCTAAGCGAAATAAGCCAGGCAGTGAAAGACAAATACCATATGATCTTACCTTTAACAGGAAGCTAATCAACAAAACAAACAAACAAGCATAATATAAACAATGACACTGAATTTGAGAACAGTCTGACAGTGACCAGAGGGGGAGGGAAGGAAATTTTTGGGGAAAAGGGGAACGGTTTAGAGCAACAAGTATAAAGGACACACGGACAAAAACTATGGGGGGTGGAAATGGGAGGAAGGTGGGGAGGGCTGGGGTGGTGGGCTGGGGGCAGGGTAAAAAACAGAAAACTGTACAATATCAACACTTAAAAAATACTGATTAAAAAAATTAATTTTGGGTTTCTAGCAACCATAAGAGTTTGTGGCCAAGACTTCTAAGATGCTTCTTGGTGAAGTCATTAATTGATACAGCAAAGTGTGCTATCCAAACTTTTGGATTTTAGTATTGGGTTGGCCAAAATACTCATTTGCTTTTTCTGTAAGATGACTCTTGTAACACTTAGCTGTCTTTAACTTCATTCAAAACAATTTTGTTAGATTGTATTGTCAAAGCTGTCTTATCAATGTGCATTTTTTAAAAAATACATTAAAATTGGTGAATTTTTGTCTAAAAATATATATATTCTCTCGGCATTATTTTTTAGGCATTAATTACTCTGTCTCTTGTTCCATATTATTTTATGTATTAACTTTTTCTGACATATAACATCAGTGGATATATTTTTCAAGGAGCTATCTTTCTAAATTTTATTAAAATAAAACTTATCTATTCTTCACTATTAAAGTCCAGGAGGTATGTTTCACAAGGATAGAAATATAATTTAATGTTCTCCTTAATGCCACTAAAAATAATTGCATTGTTTTTTAAATTAACTATTATCTCCAAAGCCCCATGTCCCTACATATATATTAGTTTTGACTCAGTATTAATTTTGTATACATATTTCACTCGGGGTTAATTTTCTAAATTAAGGATAATCTGTTCAATGTGGAAAATATATTTTGAATGCTATTTTCGAGATAAAGTTATAAATTTGGTAATTATTAAGATGGAATCAATTGATTATAATTAATGTTCAGCAACATTCCTCTCTCCTACTAGAAATGGTTAGGGAACAACAAGATGGCTGGGCCTCTGAAATGCTTATTTTTTCTCTCTTCTAAGTCCCCAAAAGTCTATCTGAAGGTACAGGAATGACAACTTTGGAACAACAACGTATCAGAGGCCAAGATAAGTCCTTCTGAAAAGAGTCGCTGTCAATGCAACCAAAGAGCTGCAGTGTTAAACATTCCTGCACTATGCGAGGCAGCACTGTTTTCTGGTGAGGAGCAAAGACTTGACCCAAGGCTGCCTGAGACAAAGCGGGGCTCCTCTAGCCACCTGCGTGTCTCTGGGCGAGTTGGTGCCTCTCTGTCAATGCGGAGCATTACCATAATACGCCCAATTACTATTAATATATTACTGACTTTACACACTTATGTAACTTTCAAAGGGACCTATTTTAGTAATACAAACTCGATTTAAATCAAGGGAAATTGACTTCATATAATAAAGGATGATTAAATATTTCAAAATATCTGCAAATATTCATTATAGATTGTAAATATGAGTCCATAGTGATTCATGAATCCGAATCTTTTGTTTCTGTTCTTCACAGTTTATCTTTTGTCTTTTCTGTCTCTTCCTTCTGCCTTTTATCTATAATTTGACACAGTCAGGACAAAAGGAAAACAGACACTCCTAGGACATTTCCTAAAAGCAGTCTAAGTCCTCTCAATATTATACAATAACCTTTGAAATCAGAAGATGAAGAAAAAATACCTCAACTATAAAAAAACAAATGCTAGTTCTATTGTGTTTTCACTTCCTTCCTAGGTTAATAATCAGAAATATTATTAAGACCATATAAAAATATATGTAAAATGAAAGACCAAATGGATCCTTTCTCTCATTTTCCTCCACCCTCTGTCTATTTTCATCTTTCACACACATAATACCTCTATTAAACTGAAAAGATGTTTTGTCAGTTTTTATTTTTCACCAAGCACTCTCAATTAGCATGTGACACACTAAAAGCACTGTCAGACACTATTAAAGAGAGGCAAGATTCTAAATGGACACAAATTGAACGATTTAATTATCTGTCACCAATATTATCGATGTGCCTGTGCTGTGCCTCTCCACGCCACAGGAAATAGCTGCCTACAATTGTTTCTCCCTATTTGTGCAAATTCAGGACCCAGTTTCATAACAACATACAGTGCCTGGACAACTGAGGCAGATCCTTTTTCTAGTTTACTTTATGAGGTAAGCCCTAAAAAGGATTATTCAGTTAACCATGGAGGCGTTTATGGAAAATCAGTTCATTTTAGAAAAATCACTTAGTGTTAAAAGGTATAGGCAGGGACTCAGGTTAGCTGTGTCTAACTAAGTATCTTTATTTATCTGCCTTTTCTTTTAGAAATGATAGAAAAAAACAAATAGGTATATTAATTATAAAATCTATGGTTCAAAGAAGGAAGGTTATTGTTTGTTCTAGGTAAATAAAACAAATCTTGTATTGCATAAGACTTACACATTGTTGTGGGTTTATACATATACATGCATATCAAATCATAGTATTAAATTATTTCAAATTCACTGTGGGATTTGGTTGTAGGAAATATAACTTGTCTAATACCCTGAGATTGGCCTTGAAATAAATAACATTTTAAAGAAGAAACAATTAGAAAATATTTTTTATCTTATACTGTAGAAATACCACAGCATGTGCATGGGGGTGGGGGAAACTATACCTGATTTTAAAGATTTTACAGTGACTGACATATTTATACTCTCACGACTGTCACATACAGTTATTTTATAAACCTCTTCTAGTCTTAATGTTTCTGTTCTGGAAGATAAGTGAGCATGAAGAAGGAAGGGAGAAATTTGAGATACCTTAGGTCTACTGTCACTTTCAGTAACCTTTCTTTTGTTACTCAAAGGCTTTGTATTTAGCAAGAGGTCACACAGGTACAAAAAAAAAAAAAAAAACCACTATTTTCTATGAGACTCAATTAATTGTTTTGCACAGTGATGAGGTTTTATTAGATATCTTCTTAGCCCCTTCTATCTCTAAACTTCATGATTAAAACATAGAATAGAAGATGGAGGCATGGAGAACAGAAGATGGAAGCAAACTGTGTTGCTTCCATGCACAACCACAGCAAAAATTACAACTACCCTACACAGCAGCTATCACTCAGAATCACCAGAAAATTGAGCTGTATGGAAATCCAACAACAAAGGAATTAAAGGAGTCACATTAATCCAAACAGGTAGGACGGGCAGAGAGGCAGAATGCATGGCCACACACCCATGTGTGGTAGATAAAAATCAGGAGAGATACCTCAGGAGTGAGAGGTCCTAGCCCTATACCAGACCACCCAGGCCAGGGTTCCAGCACCAGGAAGGCAAGTTCCTGTATCTTATGGGTATAAAAACCACGGGGGTTATGGTGGTAGAAGCAAGTTCAGGATTTTCAGAAGTCTCCCCTTAAAGGGCCTGCAATGGATTTAGGACTTATGCAGACTCACTTTGTCTGGGCTTCATTCAGCACTGGTCAACAGCTGGAAGGGACCAGTAGCATATGGGGAGGAATTGAAGTGTCTGGCATCAGGGTGAGTGCCAGGGGACAGCTTCCTCCCAGACAAAACTCCAGGGCCCAGGCAGTGTCATTGTCCCCTTTCTGAGCCCCCCCTCACACAGAGCCACAGAACAGGCGGCACCATATTTGAGATTTTATCAAGGTGGTTCACATGGGTTGCCTGGCCCTGGTGATTACCTAAGGCTGCAGCCAATCCAACTTAGGGGTGCACTTCTCTACAACAGACCACACTACTAAGACGGGGGTAAAAGCAGCTCCACCTAATATGCAGAAACAAACACAAGGAGACTGCCAAATGAGGAGACAAAGAAATATGGCCCAAGTGAAAGAACAGAAGAAAAATCCAGAAAAAGAACTAAATGAAATGGAGATAAGCAATCTCTCAAATGCAGAGTTCAAAACACTGGTTATTAGGATACTCAAGGAACTCACTGGGTACTTCAACAATGTAAAAAAGACCCAAGGTTACACTAAGTGAAATAAATAAAACTTTACAGGGAATCAACAGTGGAGAGGATTAAGCTGAGAATCAAGTCAATGATATGGAACATAAAGGAGAAAAAACATTTAAACAGAACAGCAAGAAGAAAAAAGAATTATAATACCAAGGATAGGCTAAGGAGCCTCTGGGACAATTTTAAACATACCAACATTCAAATCACAGGGGTGCCAGAAAGAGAAAAGAAAGAGCAAGAAATTGAAAACTTATTTGAAAAAATAATGAAAGAAAACTTCCCTAATTTGGTGAAGGAAATAGACATAAATCCAGGAAGCACAGAGAGACCCAAACAAGATGGACACAAAGAGGACCACACCAAGACACATCATAATTAAAATGCCAAAATTTAAAGATAGAGAATCAGAAAAAGCAGTTACCTATAAGACTGTCAGCTGATTTCTCAAAAGAAACTTTGCAGGATAGCAGGGACTGGCAAGAAATATTCAAAGTGATGAAAAACAAGGACCTACAACCTAGATTTCTTTATCTAGAAAGGTTTCATTTAAAATTGAAGGGCAGATAAAGTTCTTCCCAGACAAGGTGAAGCTAAAGGAGTTCATCGTCATCAAGCTGTTAGTATATGAAATGTTAAAGAAATTTATTTAAGAAAAAAAGATCAAAACTATGAACATTAAAATGGCAATAAATGCATAACTATCAACAATCGAGTCTAAAAAGCAAACTCAGGAAACAAGCAGAGCAGAAACAAAATCATAGATACAAAGATCATTTGGAGGGTGATCAGTTGGGAGGGGAAAGGGAAGAATGGGGGGAAGGTGCAGGGATTAAAAAGTACAAATCGGTAGGTACAGAATAAATGGGAGGATGTTAAGAGCAATATAGGAAATGGAGAAGTCAATTAACTTATATGCATGACCCATGGACATGAACTAAGGAGAGGATTGCTGGAGGCAATGGGGTATACTAGGTGGAGGGCAGCAAAGGGAGAAAATAGAGTCAACTATAATAGCATAATCAATAAAATATATAAAAATATAATACAAAATACATAGAATAAATAAATGTTACAGAAAATTATTATATATCTTAGAAGCATGTTGTGGACATTAATACTAATACTTACCTGAAGAGAATAAAAAGGAAAGACTAAAATCTCTGTAGATGAAAAACTTGAGGGTATGAATGAAATATTGTTAAATTATTTTCTTACATTTATACTAGTAAAATAAAAGTATATATTGAGGGAATTTAAAACTGACTTGAGCCCTGGTTGGTGTGGCTCAGTGGACTGGGTGCCGGTCTGTGAACCAAAGGATCACTGGTTCGATTCTCAGTCAGGGATCATGCCTGGGTTGCGGTCCAGGTCCCCAGTAGGGGATATGGGAGAGCAACCACATATTGATGTTTCTCTCCCACTTTTTCTCCCTCCCTCTCTTTGTCTAAAAATAAATAAATAACATCTTTAAAATGAAACTGACTTGAATTTAAATAATATTCATATGCACTTATTCCTGTTATGGATGAAAAAAACTGTGATGGGACGATAAATGAAGAAAAGCATGGGTCTTATCACTGACCCTTTCATTAGCTCATTTATTCACTCATTTAAATGTTTACTAAACAGTACTTTACGGGACATTGTTTTAAGCAGTAGAGAACAAATATGCATACATCATTGTGCTTGCCCTCAGGAATATTTTATGTTCTTGGAACAAAAAAAAGAAAAGAAATGAAAAAAAAAAGGGAAATTCAAGTTTAAAACATCTCTGTAGGAAATGCTGTAGTGAATTTAAATGATAAAAAATGGAAAACTGTTCATAATTAAAATAATACAACTATTTTAACTAAAAATAAATATATTAACATGGAAGAGTGAACAGTATAAGTTCATCAATTTTAGAAAGCATTAAAATAGTTTAAAATAATCTGACAAAGTTCAGTCACAGATGGCTTCCCTAGTGAATTTTTCCTAACATTTACAGAAAGAAATAGCAATTCTATAAAAACTCTTTCAAGAAATAGAAGAGAGGAAATAATTCCCAACTTACTTGAAAAGGTCACAATTGACCTAATATGCATACTAGACAACTACATTTGAGAAAAAAAAACACCATTGACCAATATCTTTTATCAATAAGTACACAGAAATCCTCCAAAAAGTATTAGCAAATGTAATCCAGTAATATGTAAAAAGGCCAATACAGAATAACTCAGTTGGACTTATTTCAATAATACAAGATTGGTTTAACATTAAAAATCTAATCAATGTAATTCACCATATTTATAACATAAAGAAGAAAAAACATGATAATTTCAAGAGGCAGAGGTACATTTGGCAAAATTCATCACCAAGTCATTTTTAAAACTTTCAGCCATATGCAAATAGAAGAGAACTTGCATCAACTGATCTGACCCATTAATGAGTAATTTACGGCTGTCCTCATACTTCTGGGTGAATATTTTTATATTTCTCCCTAGGATTAAGAAGAACAAAGTGAGGATGTCTGCTCTCAATATTACCACTCAGCCTATGCTTTAGGCTTTAACTATTGCATGAAGAATAAATAACATAAAAGGCATAATAATTAGTGAAATACGTAAAAGTGTTTTATTTTTATAAGACATGACTTTACATAGAAGATTGTTAAGTATTTCACAAAACTACTAAAAGTAATAGATTAATTTATTAAAGTTATGGAATATAAAGTTAATATACAAAACTTTTGTATTTTATATACCTGGGAAAATAGTTGGAAATGAAATCATGAATATTCTATTTAAAAATAGTGTTAACATATAGAATAACTAATAACTGATTAAACAAAAGACAAGGCTATCGCTTAAGAACTATAGCAGAGTGCTGAGAAATATTAAAGAAGGCCTAAATAAATGGCAATCTTTACTATGTTTATGGATTGGAAGAATCAATAATGTTAATATGTTAATTTTTAATTGATCTACACAATTAACACAAACTCAATTGAAATCCTACCAGCCTTTTTTTTAGGAATTAATGAATTGATTCTAAAATTTGTGTGAATACCGGTCAGAATGGCCATCATAAACAAAGCAACAAACAACAAGTCTTGGAGAGGTTGTGGAGAAAAGGGGACCCTAGTGCACTGTTGGTGGGATTGCAGACTGGTACAAACATTATGGAAAACAGTATGGAATTTTCTAAGAAAACTAAAAATGGTTCTGCTTTTTGACCCAGCAATTCCACTGCTAGGATTATATCCTAAGAGCCCTGAAACACCAATCCAAAAGAACCTATGCACCCCAATGTTCATAGCAGCACAATTTACAATAGCCAAGTGCTGGAAGCAACCTAGGTGCCCATCAGAAAACAAATGGATCAAAAAACTATGGTACATTTACACAATGGAATCCTATGCAGCAGAAAGAAAGAAGGAGTTCCTACCCTTTGCAACAACAAGGATAGAACTGGAAACCATTATGCTAAGTGAAATAAGCCAGGCAGTGAAACACAAACACCATATGATTTCACCTTTAACAGGAACCTAGTCAACAAAACAAACAAGCAAGCAAAATATAACCAAAGACACTGAAATAGAGAACAGGCTGACAATGACCAGAGGGGAGAGGGGAGGGAATTTCAGGGGAAAAGGAGAAGGGTTTACAGGCACAGGTATAAAGGACACATGGACAAAAACTACGGGGGGTGGAAATGGGGAAGGCTGTGGGGTGGTAGGCTGGGGTGGGAGTAAAAGACAGAAAACTGTACTTGAACAAGAATTAAAATTTAAAAAAAAAAAAAGTTGTGATAATGGAAAAAGCAAAAAAAATAAATAAATAAAATTTGTATGAATATGCAAATTACTCAGAATATCCAAAGTAAGTTTTAAAAAGAACAAAGCAGACATACATTACACGATTTCAAGACTTTCTATGAAGCTACAATAATTAAGACAGCATGTCACTGATGAAAGAATAGATATATCAAATTGTCAGTAGAATGAAAAGCAAATCCAGAAAAAAAATGAAACTCATGCATACATGGTCAGTTGACATTTGCCAAGGGTCCCAAAGCAATTAAATTGGTGAAGGAAAGTCTTTACCAAATAGAGTTGGAGTAACAGGATATCCAAAAGGAAACATGAAACCTTAACATACAAAACATACAAAATTTAACTAAAAATTCATTGTACACCAAATTCTAAGTGGTAAAAATACAAAATTTATAACAGGAAAAATCTTTGCAAATTTAAGTTAGGCAATGTTTTCTTAGATAAAATACAAAAGGCAAAACCATGAAGAAAAAAATAAATAATTAGACTTTATGAAATTAAGACTTCAAAAGACACCTTTAAGAAAAAATAAAATAAAAAAGACAAGCCTTAAATGTGAGGATAAATCTACATAGCAGCAAATAATTGGAAAATAATTTACAATAGTGCTCAAAGTATACTCTAATTAGGATAAATATATGGTATTAGGAATAATCAAGATAATTTATAAATGAATAAGGAAATCAAGCTAATTAAATGGGCATAAGATTTGAATAGACACTTCACAAAAGAAAATATTTGAATGGTCAACAAACTATGAAAAGAGACTACATAAATTCATAAGGGAAGGTAATACAAATTATAACGAGTTCTCACCATACACCCACTAGAGGAGCTAGAATAAGTTGTTGATACTACCAAGTGTTTGAATTGATATGAAGCAACTAGAAGTCTCAAATACTAATTTTCAAACACAAAAGTGGAATAACCACTTTGTAAAACTTTTTGGTAGTTTCTTAAACTATTAGATATATATCTGCCATATGCCATAGTTATTGCATTCCTAGGAATTTGCCCAAGAGAAATAAAAGCCCATTTTCACATAGGTATGTATGTGAATGTTCACGTTAGTTTTATTCACATTAAAGTAAAATTCTACACACAACCATGCTGTATTAACAGCATAACAAAGAGGGAAAGTGGCCTTTCTTTGTCTTGTTCCCCATCAGATGGCTGAGCAGTCCCTACAACTTGGTGTTTAAAAAGATATACTCATGTTTGGGATCTGCCCAGATGTATCTTGCCAGGTGTCGTACAGTGGCAAGGGTGGTTTTCCTGGCTCAGAGAAGTAGGGTGAACACTTAAGCAGTGGAAAACATCTTTTGGAACCATGGTGAAACAGTGACAAGCACTGGCCTTGTTGGCACGGCCTTTGAGCATTTTCCTGGAGTCAGTAAACATGGGTTCAGTTGGAAAAGCCAAGAGCAGAAGCAGGCACAAGTTGGATGCCATGTACCGTGCTGGCAACACACACTCAAAGAAAACTGAGGTCCTCCTAATCAGAGTGACAAGGAAATCAGATTCAGTAATATCACATTTTTATACTCTAATAGAAAAGTTTGGGGTATTTTATGTGTATTAAAAATACATAAGGATCATTTGGGGACTCTACATTTGAGTTTGATAACTTATCTAGGTGTTGATAGAGATTTGTTTTCTCTTACAAAAGTCACCTTGTAAGTAAAAATGTCTGTGGATTAGAAGATTTAATATTATAAATATGTCCGTATCACCAAACTGATCTAATAGATTTAGTAGACTCCATTAAATTCCCCACAGCTTATTTTTTAATTGACAAACTAATGGTAAACTTTATATGGAAATGCAGAGGGCTAAGAACAGAGCTGGTGAACAAAGCTAGAAAACTTAAACTACCAGATATCAAGACCTATTGTAAAGTCACAGGAGGAGAAGATTTATTGGCACCAAAAAGAGACGAATAGAAAAACAGAAATGGATACAGAATTTAGAATCAGACACACAAATGGGTTGTCACTTGATTTCTCACAAGATGGTCAGAACAGTGAGCCAAGAGTGAAGTTTTCAGTAAATGTGCTAGGTCAATTAGGTATCCATATGGTTATAAAAGAAATCTTGGCCTATAGTATGTGAAAAATTAAATTTCAGGTGGATTGATGGCTTAAATGCAAAAGAAACAATAGTAAAGCTTTTCAAAGAACACGTGAAAAACATCTTCATGAATCTGTAGTATGTAATAATCTCTTATAAAAAGCACTTATTAAATCTCTTATTAAAATCTCATATTAAGTAGAACTAAACAGAAAAATGGCAAATAGAATGGTTAGGTAAAGCTTCTTTTCATCCAGACACATCATTTAGGTTCTGAAAAATAGAAGCAACAGAGAGGGAGAATATTGTACAATATCCTGCAAGTAACTTTAATCAGAATGTAAAAAAACACCTACAAAGAAATTAGAAAAAGACAGGTAAACTGATAGAAAAGAAGAGTAAGAGATTGAACAGGCACTTCACAGAAAAGCATGGCTAAATGGCTTATTCATTTCTCAATAGGTGTTTAATTTCATTAATGATTAAGAAAACACAAACTAAAATAACAGTATAACACCGCTACATAGCCACTGGAAAGACTATAAAGAAGAAAAATCAAGTTAGGCAAGGATGGAGAGCTGTAAGAACTCTTATACACTGCTAATGGAAATAAAAATTGGTACAATCATTTTTGAAAAAATGTATGGATAAGTATCAATAAAACTGAGCATATGTAAACCCTATAATCCAACATTCTGCTCTTAGGTGTTTGTATGTTTTTATGTGTGGGATACTGAAAAGCATGTAGGGAAATAGTCATAGCAACACTATTCATAATAGATAAAAGCTGAAGCATTTCATAAACATATATATTATAGTATAATCACACAATGGAATACTGTATACAACGAAAATAAACTATAGCCACAATCAAAGATACAGATAAATCTTACAGATATAATGTTGAGGGAAAATGATTAAAAATACATATTTCTTTTATAAAAATTTCAAAATCATGCACATTCAATCTATAGTGTTATTTGGCATTATTTTTAACACTTGGGGTGAATAACAATTGGGAAGAGACTTGTTAAGACTACTGTGCATAATTGTCATATTCTGTTTCTTGTTCTAAGTACTGGTTATGAGGGTGTGTCAATTTGTAAAAGTTCGCCAATTTGTACCCTTATAATTTGGGTCTATATGTATCAACTTTAATTACAAGCTTATTTTTTTAATCTTTGAATACAATGTTTTTCTTCTGTATATTTTACCTAATTTTCATTAGAATCGGTTAAAAGTAAAAAAGAAAAAAACTTTTTTAAAGTAGTGTTTTAGGAGTGTAACCAGGATAAATTATTATAGAAACTAGGGCCACAAAGCAAAATTAAAGGAAAGAGTTGTTTTGTTCTTTTTGGAATTAGAGGTGGAGGTTGGGGGCAGGTGTCAAAACACTCTAGCTCAGGAATGGTTACCCAATGGATATGAAACCTAAAGGGAACCAATGAACCATGAAGATGGCTGAAGGACCACCTATACAAAGACTCCGAGGTGGGGGAGTCTTGGTAGCTTTTTCAAACTAAAAACTCAGTGCTGCTGCAGCATGTGAAAAAGGGAGAGCAGTGTGCAATGAGTCTGGCATGCCGGGCTAGAGCCAGACCACGGAAAGCCTGGCAGCCATGGTGAGGAGTTCGGGTTTTATGCTTATGGTAATAGGCAATCATTCAAGTGTTTATATAATAAAAAAGAAAAGGGCTGATACATACTTTTAAAAGATGACAATAGACAGCAATGAGAAGAGACTGGAGACAAACAAATGTGGAAGAGGGTGATTGATCTGCTGGAAGTTCACTGCTACAGTGTACTTATGTGATGATGATGCAAGATACAGAGTGGTAAGTATTTTTAGAAAGGAAAACATTATACACCTACTTCTACACTATCTATATTTTCATTATAAAATTCATGTAATAATAATGAATTACCTGGCTTATTTATTATCTGACCTCCTTCTTAAATTCAAAAGGACACACTATTTTTGCTTTATAACTGTGGGGAGTATAGAAGGGTGCAGTAAGCCATAGATTTTTCCAGGACAGCATCCTTCAACATCATGCCAGTCAGTATGTGATCCGTGCTAATGTTTGAGTCTACTATTTAATCTCTCAAACCCGTGTGCAAAATAGAAATACCTTTAAGAGGGTGGCATCCCCTTCTAAAGTCAAAAAGACTTGGGTATTGTTGGAATAACCTGCAGCTGTGTTAAAGAGCTCTATTACTTGGCTCACTAGTTTGTTTTAGTAAACAGCCTTGTGGGTTCAGTTTTCTAGACATTTAGACTTACATACCTGTTACAAAAGCAGCAGTAGTTGAAATTCTCGATAAATGGTTCTTCACAGAGGAAACTACTATATAGTGTAAGCTCATCTCATTTTGTGCAACTGAAAACAATAAAAAGAAAGTGTATTGTCAAATAGCATAATAGGTATACTATAAGTATGTGTTGAATTGAATGACCCTCTGTTAGTTCCCACTGTAATTTCTGAGAGATATTTACAGAATAAAACATCTAACCCAATGCCCAGCAAAATGAAAAGTAAAATCATCACTTCTCAGTGGCAATGTGGTGAGGCAGAAAGAGAAGTGGAGCCCTGTGGTTTGATTCCTGCTCTTGCACTTTCCAGCTGTGTGACTAGGAATATTCTCAACAAACTACCTGAAGCTAAATTTTCTCATGCACATAGCTAAAACATGAAGAGTCTTCACTTCCAAAGCTGTTGGAATGATCAAATAAGACAATGCATACAAAAAAATGGAAGTTCAGTCACTGCAGTTAACTTTCACTACAATAAGGATTCTTCTTTTGCCTATAGGAAACCTGTTTGAATTTAATTTTTCCAATAATCCCTAGAGGAAATGATTCACATACTTGTTAATTTTCAATTGATTTAATCTTGTGTGAATTTTAAAAGCATACATTTAAAAATATCATTGCATATCAATGTAACAGTTTATCAGGGTCCCTTACTGAGTCTATGGATTTTAATATTTTTAAAAATGTCTACATTATTATTTTGGGAAGTAAGTAAAATTCTCAAATTAGGAGGTTGTATGGAGGTACTTTTTTCCCCCATCAAATAGTGGAATAACCATATAGGAGTGGTTCTTTTTCAATGTCCAATCTCCTTTCTGTAAAAACACACACTTACCTGTTCTTCCCAGAATATAAAGATGAATATGAAAAATGCACATTTCAGGGGGATGTGTTTCACAGTACGGAGGAGATGCTTTCACTTCATAACATTGGAAAGCTAATGAAATGATTATTTGAGGTTGGGGGACAGCATTGTCTCTCTCATTCCTTCTCTTTCAGTAGAGGACAGGGTTTCTGCACTTCTCCAGCAACGGGCATAAGGGAATGAACACTGTAGTTTTGCCCTCCATCACTTAGCTCTTCTGTAACATAGCTAAAGTTACTAGTGTCTGAGACATCAGAACAGAGGAGAATGCCCTCTATCCCCACATGGCACATGTAGGTAAGAAGGCAATGTCTCCTGTTCTAAAGTTTTTACATAGGTTAACTCATTTAATGTTCCCCAAGCCCCTATGAGATGTTTTTATTCCTTTAAATATTTATTTTTTAAGGGAGGGAAGAGAGGAAGAAAGAGAGGAAGAGAAATACCAGTGAGAGAAAAACATATCACAGGGACCAGAAATCGAACCCACAACCTAGGCATGTGCCCGAACCGGGAATTCATCCTGGTACCTACTCGTTTGTGGGACAATGCCCATCAAACTGAGGGTGAAATAAGTCTTTCTTCATCTCCATTTTACAGAGGAGGACACAGGCATTGAGATGTGAAGTGATTTTCACACACTACCATAGCTAGGAGATAGTGAAAGCAGGAACTGCACCTGGGTCAGTGACTCCATCTTTCTCTCATTAGCTTGATGGCTTCTCCACTCATCATGTGACCTGTGTTGTGACGGGCCCTGATCCTCTGGGAAGCTTGCTCTTCATGTCCTTGTAAATTACATTGTAGTCCCAGTTGTACCAAAGGAGATTTGAGAAAGAGGAAAGAAATGTCTCCCGTTTTGGTCTTAGGTTGTAACCACCTTCTACAACATAGCGTTTCTGGGAGCTATCAGCCCACCAAGAATAAACACATATTGAAATCCACATTTGACACCTCGTATCTCTCCCTTTGTCTGAAATACCCTGGAGAGGAGGAAGGTTTATTAGGGCCCTCCAGCTACTGACCAAAATGAAAAGATTTAACTCATGAGGTAGAAACCATATTTTTAGACTTATCTTAAACATACACACATGATTCACAGATAAAATTATAAATAATGTACCTTGTACATTGAATATGAAATGACTGTTAATTATCATGGTACATTCTATTCATCTTATTTTTCTTTGATTTGTTTTTGTTTATTTTTACTTAGGCAGTATTTGTTTACCCAATTCATGCTGAGCTACAAATTTATATATAATATTCAGAATGGCCAAATGAGATTAGTATCTTGACTATATGTATTACATACTGAAGAGAATTTGCAATGTATATATTAAATATTTAATATTTTTATCTAATTAATATATATGAAGCACATGTATTATAAATTCCAACTTTAAATGCAAGCAAAATTTTATTATGTCTATATTCTCTACAGAACCACAGAGGCAAATAAGTGTGATACTGTATGGTAAGTTTTGTAGATGATAGATTAGAAATTAAGGACAGAAGATCGAGGCGAGAAAAATTACTCTTTTACTTAAGACCATACTAGCAGTAAACGATGCAGCCAAGATGCCAAGCTAAGTGAACACCAAAAACCGTGCAACATGACCTCAGGGACGCAGACTTCAGGGAATCTGTCTATACCTATTGAAGATGCTGCCAACTCCTTCAAAATGCAAATCTCAGTCGATGTGTCCATACAAGGAGAGTATATTTGGGATTGATCACTATCTGGAGGACTTTTAT
This sequence comes from Glossophaga mutica, assembly GCA_039655065.1. Lineage (NCBI taxonomy): Eukaryota > Metazoa > Chordata > Mammalia > Chiroptera > Phyllostomidae > Glossophaga > Glossophaga mutica. Next base: position 135,774,435 of record CM077303.1, read on the forward strand.
TTATAGCTGAAAAATAACTGCCTTCATGGTTTCTTTTCTTTTTCTTTCTTTCTTTCTTTCTTTTTTTTTTTTTTACTGTCTTTCTAGTTTAACTTCCTTTCCGGGGGTTTGAGTAAATAACTACTTACTTTTTAAAAAGTGCTGCTGTCCTAGGGTTTGGTAAAGTAGGCACTGTGTTGATATGACATATAAGGCAGAATCACAAAAACCCACGCTTTATTTATAAAAAAAATGTGTATTTATTCTTACATGTTTAAACTTCCATCACCTTCAAAGTACTCTCCATTTGATATAATACAACTATCAAGACATTTTTGCCACTGCTCAAAACAGTTTCTGGACACATCAATTTTGACATATTTTAGTGCTTCTGCCATTTTTTGTTTCATCTCTTCCACATCAGCAAAATGTTTCCCTCTGAGGACATTTTTCATTGTGAAAACAAACAAAAAAGTCACTTTGTTGCAAGATTAGGTGAATAGGGCATGGGGTCATGCCATTTTTGTTCAAAACTGCTCAACCCTCAGCATGGTATGGGTTGGTGTACTTGTAAATTACCCATCATGAAATAGGCAAACACATTGAAAGAGTCTTCAAAAAAAAAAAAAAAATCACTGAAGCTGAACACAACCTCTCACAACAACACCAGCTTGTACATTGATACAGATGGGGTTCTAGAGCACTCATCTATCAGGGAAGCCTGTACTGTAAGGAGCATGCCCTCCAGAGGATAATTCTGGGTTTACCTAGAAGGTCCCTACTTCCTGTGGTATTACTGCCCACTTATGTGGCTACAAGTTAGTGGCTTTCAAGTTGATTCTTCTCTCTAGAGATATCAAATATTGAGCTAAGCATAAAGGCAATCTAGATAACCTTTCAGAAAATTATTTCTGGTCATATTTCTAAAATTATCCAGAAACTCCATGCTTTTTAAAGGAGCTTTTTAAAAAGTAAGAAAAAGAAAAATCACAACCTTTAATCAATGCAAGTTCCTCTCAGATGTTAGCCTCAGAATGACAGAATGCTATTTTGTTTTGTTTTGTTTTACCTTAACACAAAACAATCTATAAAGCTAGGGACTGCCATATAGAACAAAATAAAGGTAAGCAATCAATTCCCCAAATCACTGAGGAAAAGAATTGTTACTCAAATTTTGATGGGCCTCTTTCCACAATGCTGAATTTTGGTAAGAAATATCATAATATAATCTAGTCTTAAGAAATACCTTTTTATAGTCACTGCAAAACAATTAAAAATTTTGAAAGGCTATAACCGATACTTTGATATATGCATCGCTGTAACAGACATGCATTCCCTGAACTGAGACTGTTACACCGTTACGAATAGGACGCCAAGCACACTTTCCATGATCACAGCTTTCAGCTGCATCTGATTTAGGCTGAATTGGAACCAGTGACCTAGAAGAAAACAGTGTCTTATTCCATTACTAAATGTCTTAGCCAACCAGTTACCCTCGGGGTTTTTTTCCTTAACCATTTTTTCGTAGCAGCATTCCCATTTTCTCCATCAGACAATGTGAAGGCTCTTCAGAACACACCCTGACACATAGTGCAGCTATCATTTACACTACCTTCCTACAAACGCAGACTATCCCCGAGTGTGAGATTCACCTTGAATCATGCCAGCTGCCTTTCTATTTCAGTATTTGTTCTTCTTTTATTCTCTGTTACAGCCTCTAAATGACATTAGATGTGCCTAGAATGACAAGTGACTTCTCAACTCCATAAATGAAGGTGAATTCAAGAAGGAGCCAATAGATGGCTGCCCATCATAACCAGGGCAAGCTGGCCCTAGGTGTGGAGCTATGTAAAGTGATCCCAAAAATGCACTCACGGCTTTTATTTGTTTTTTAAAATTTCACCTCACAACCTGTGAGAGCTCTAGAGCTTACAGTGTAAAATACCACCCTTGCTCCTGCCCATTTTATCAACAAACTAATGCAAAAAATATATAAGAAAAGGAACCAGGGCTCTTTTTTACTTTTGGTCCTATATATTTTTCTCTGGACTTACATCTGTTTGAATGCCTGCCATGTCTACAGTGGCCTGTGAAATAGAATGCCTGGATAGAAAGAGAAGTAGATCAATATTGCTTTAACAGAGAGAGAGCTCTTCATGAAGACACAAGGGTACGTAATTAAACATAACAAACATTTCCCAAGGACAGACCTCTCTAACTCAACAAAATCAAACCCTCTTTCCCTTGTGCTTTAACCTGATGAGAACTTCATAACTTTGAAGTGCTGTAAAGGGATTCAAAGGACAATTTTGACATCTATTTATAGAAATGATAGACACCCAGCTTAGAGAAAAACTTTAACCTATAAGGATGTGTTTAGAGGAAATGGTATGGGCAATATAAACCTAAAGAATTATATACTCAGGCAAAAATGGTTTGCACTTAATCTTAGTATTTGAGATTCCGTGTTTTCCAGAGTTCCTGTAGTTGGCATTCACTGCGATTTCCTTCCAAAGTTAATAAAACATAGTTTCTCATATTTAATTAAATCTATGAAGATGAAGATATAAAAGCACTGTTTTATTTTAGGGATAATTTATTTCAACACATTACATTTCTTACAACTGAAGTTATTTGGGGATGTGGCGCATAGACATACTGACTCTACAGTGTGCATTCTTTAGTTTGGGTCCCTCAAAAGCTACCAGAAATATTTGGACACAAGTAGCATATTTGGAAGGCGATCTCAGGGAACAGAGTAAAGAGGTGAGGAAGTGAGATATAAAAGGGAGGGAAGACAATGAAGTTTTATTAGTGAGTTGGCGACTGCTGTGAGAAACTAGAGTTGATTCTGCTCTGGAACTTCTAAGAGATTTTGTAGAATTATTTCACCAAAAAAGGAAAATGCCAAGATTTCACCTATTGCTATTCACTGGTTGAGAGGCACTCCTGCTGGCATTAACTCCTTGCAAGCACCGCTGCAGGGCCAAAGTTCGGCCCCACGAAAAGGGAAGCAAAAAGCCCTGGGTGTGAATCAGGTCTGTCTGCCAGAACAGAATCTGACTTCAGGGGTTGGCTGAGGGTGGGAGAGGGCACCCACGGTGGCAGCTATACTGTACATGGGAAACCCTAAAGCAAAGGGAGAGCAGTACGAAGGACACAACTATGTAGATGGATTATATATTTTTTTAAATTGAGAGAGCGCTCAGCAGTAGCTATAAAAGTTTACAGACTCTACTTCCCAATGTCATTATCTCTGTCTACTTACAATTTTGATGGGTACCAACTCTGCCCTAAAGAGAAAATTCTCTTTAACACTTCTTTCTTTACTACATATATTTGTTGCTCACTGAATACCATTGTCAAGCTGTCAAGCTCTATTTTCAAAGGCAGTTCATTTTGTAAAGATATGTGACTTCGGGCTCAGAGGAGGTTTGAAGTGATTTAAACCAGCTCACGCAAGTGCGGGAGTCCAGGGCCTTGGAGTTTAAGAGGATCCTGGGCCACAGGTGGGTCTGTTGTTCTGCAGGAGTCATTCTCTAAGGTTGAGCAAAGTTTCTGGGCTCAGGTCAAAGTCATTGCTACCATGTAAACAATGAGAGATATTCTGACTGCTGCGAAAGGGAAGACTTTTTTTGAATAATGTTGAAAAGAATTGCTAACGTCCACCCTCAGCACCGGTGACATGGTGTGGGCGGTCTGGGGCATGACGTGTCTTCCACATGCCACCTGAGAGCCCGCGATGAGAGCTTGTGACCTGATGGGGAACACACGCTCCCTCACCGCAGACTTCAGTCATGTCCACATGGCCGTTCCTCTTCTCTCTCCTGCAGAAACCCTTCTTACAGCCTTCACTCAATTTCTTCCCTTAGTTCCTTGAATTTTTATTTCTTACCGGCATGAGGGAGGAGGGACTCTACCTCAGCTTCTGGCCTTAGTTTTTGTGGTATAACCTTAATCCCTAGAGGTTGTAGGGCTTAGACATTTGGACCTCACTTAGAACAAGCCTTGCAAATCCAAAAACTGAATTCCTGAGTCTCTACAAGGAAAATAAAAATACCATGAACTACGCTCCTTGGTCTCAGCGTCTGCAGTTGCATCTGTTCCTTGATACAGGTCATTTCAGCCGTCCTGCTAGCTGAGCTGCCGGTGGGGCCTCCGGACACCAAAGAGGAAAATCTCAAGTAATTCCAATGTTTTATTTTCCCATAAATACCACCTGCAACCTGGAATTGTGAGCAATCTCTATAACATTGTAGTGTACTAATAATAGCAGTATAGACAAGCATACATTGAAATGGTTTCAGTAGGAAGTTTTAATTACTATGTGATTTAGCTGTTAATAGGATTTAGACTTCAATTCTATTTTAATGAAGTAATAATAGTACTTTAAAAATGTACTTGAAATATAAGCCCACATGTAACTTTGATAAAAGGTATTGATCCATATTTCACAAATATATTTTCTTTCTTATGAGTTGAAGATAATATAGAGGTTTGCACATTTGTTTTTACTATATGAAGTTATATACAAAATACGTGGCTTCTAAATTTTTCATTAAATTATCTGATCTTACACAGATACACACTATGGTAGTGTGTATGATCAAAACAAAACTAAACTCAGCATAACATAAACTGTTCATCCTACAATTTAAACAGCCTCTTTAGTTAACTCACTTTCTTTTGAATGAACCATAAATCTTTAAGACTTTCCCCATGCTCCTCCTACCTCCATGTTCTTCTTGTTTCTCTCTAGGACGGTGTAGGGTGTGTGGCCCGTGTGTGATAGGATAAGTAGGGGGTCTCTGGAAACCCTTCAACAGAGGCAGATCTCCTGGTTCCTCACTCATGTCCACTTAAGCGTGTCTAGTCTGTGCTAAAAACCAAACTGGTGACAACCCTTCGGCATCTGCAAGGGTTTGCTGCTAGAATCTCCAGGATGGGTATCTCTGAGACTGAGTTTACTTCCTGTCTTTGGGCAGGCTAATCAGGTCCTGCACTGTAATTCCCCTGGGTTATGGACCACCATGTGTATCTGACCAGGCTGTCTATCACACAGCCCTCCCCTTCAGTTCACTTTGCCTCTTCTGTAACGAATATTTTAGATAAAACGTCTAGTTGTACTATTCACTAACTCCCCTAATAGTCACTGAGACATCTCTTAAGTTGTGTCTACTCCAAGGAGCACTTGACAAAGTCAGGCTCCCCAATTGACAAGTGAGCTATAACAATGAATTTACTGCGTATGTGATTTGTGTGTGAAGTGCTTATATAAAATGTTTTCCTTCTGGAGTCCATAAAAAGGACAGGAGAATGCCCCCCTGCCTTCAAAATCTCCCAAATCTGGGCAGATGTTTCTACACACTATTGGCTTCCCAAGGTTATAGATTTTCAATGTTGGATACAAACATTTCTGTACTGATGAAAGAAAGGAGTAGTGAGCTATCAAAATTTGTTATTCTAGAATTGAAACTCAACATATTCAAGGAATGGGTCTGTCTACTTCTTCTCCCCCCCCTTTTTTTTTTTTTTTGCTTTACCACATCAAGAGTAACATATAATAAGTGATTGATTAGTATTTGCTGAATGAATGAATGAGTGACAATAACTTATGAGTTGCTAGAACTGCACCTAAAAGACACAGGACTTTCTTGAGGGGTGGAGACCACAGTGTTTTTTTTCTTAAGCCTTGGATGTGTTCTTTATGTGTTGTTTCATTAAAATTTCCTTTGAGATGTTGAAGAACATCCAGCAGTCTTGCTGTGAAAGTCTCCAATGAATGATTGGTAGTGGCACTTTCAGAGACTTTGACTCAGCAGTTGATGGTTAATATGCAGATATTTGCTTCCTTATCCTTAGACATGAACTACCACCATGAAGACTTTGACAGAATGATTGTGGACATCAGTGTCTCACAGGCATCAGCATTTCTGGAACAACTGTAGATAATCAGTCTCCACAGCACTTCAGCACCTTCACAGACCATTGTCCGTGCACTGCTGCCTCCGTTAGTAGCAGGAACATAATATATCCATAGGAAAGTCAGAAGAAGAAGAGAAAAAACAGAAGTTATAACAAAAGCTAGAGGACTGGTATGTGGAGAACATCAGAGTTTTTAAAGAGAAATCTGAGGGTTTTTTTTTTTTTTTCAGAGAAGGTGAGGGAAAGATAAAAAGTTTTATTTTTGTGCTTATAATTACAATTAGTTTAAAAATAGATTTAAAAAATATATTTTTAAAAAAATTTATAAAACTAATTTTAAAATAATTTTAAAAATAGAGGATTACAGGACCTAGAAGTGTGTGTGAAATGTGTGTGTGTGTTCAAGTACGATTCGGTGATATAACCAACACAGCAAATTCCAGGCTCCAGCCCCATTTTTTTACACTGTGTCTTGGGAGACTGTATTATTACTACTGTTTTAAAAGATCCCATTTCCCCAGGTTAATTGAAGATATCAATACCTCTTCTGCTTATTTCACATTTGTGTTGTAAGGATAAAACAGGAGAGTGCTTATAGAAGTGCTTGATAAATTATAAAATGCTTTACAAATGCAAGATTTATCATTTTCCAGGTTAATTTGGTGAATAATTTATTGAATGGTTTGGTCACAAGGAATAAAGATGCCATCCAACTAGCTTCGGAAAAAATGGACCGGTGTTTTCTGAACATAACAAGTTTATGGATCTCAACGGTCAGGAGATAATCAGAGCTAGGTCTCATGTGAATAAGAAAGAGAAATGGGAACGTTAAGGACTGAAGCTCTTCTCTCACTTTTCTGGGGTCGTGGGATTTCTAGTAGCTCTCCGCTTTCTGTGAGTCTGTCCCATTTGTCTCTCTTAACTGCTTTCCTCTGAGGCTTTTCTCCCTCAGCCTCTCCTGCCCAGTGTTTCATATTTGCCACTATAGTTTTAACTCTACTTTTTCATCTTTTTTGTTTGTTTGTTTGTTTTAACTCAAACACACACTTCCCACCATAACTCTCTCCTCTCTGTTGCTTCGAATTTCTGAGACAAAGGTCTGACTGGTCCCACCCTCATGATGAAGAAGGCCACACAAACCATCAGTTCTCAGTCAGTCTGCTCAGTAGTTCTGCTTGAATCCGAGTTCCTTAGTGGCCCAACCATCTGCTGCTGGAGCATTGTGGTCAAGGTGTTCCCTGTCTACCAGAAGTGGCTAGTGGGAAAGGAGAGTTCTTTGAAAAGAGGTTAGGCTAGAGCAGGCAATTGACAACACAGAGCAAAAACTCTGTTAGATCAGCTTGTGAGAGGTGTGTTAATTTGTTCAAGTTGGAGCTGCTGTAACAAAAGCACCATAGGCAGGTTGGCTTAAAAAACAAACATTTATTTGTCATAGCTCTGGAGGCTGAGAAGTCCAAGATCAGGCACCAGCAGATTCAGAGTCTGGTAAGAGTAAGCTTCCTGGCTGTCTTTTTATTTTCCTCACAGAGTGGGAGAGAGTGAGGGAGCCCTCTGGGGTCTATTTTATAAGGGCACTAATCCCATTCACTAGAGCTCTGCATTAATGACCTAACTATCTCCTAAAGGCTCCACCTAATAAACCATCACTTCGGGGATTAGGATCCCAACATATGAATTGTGGGATAACACACATGTTCTGTCCATAACAAGAGGGCTGTTATGGAATAATGATGGGATGAAATGAGTGGTCATGATGGTTGGAGTTATGGAAGAAAAACATGGGGAAAGAAATGTTAAGAAGAAGGACCTGTTTCAACAACTTTAGAATTTTAACTATGTCTGCCTTCGAGTCCTGTCATTTTTACTGAATATTTCATTATTTGTTTTGTTTTCTGACAGTAATGAATGGGTGCATTCACATAAGTAAATGAAACAAAATCATATTAGAACTTTAGAATTTTAATTTATAAAGTACTATAGAACTTTGGTGTGGCAGCAAATTTGCATTCCTAATCATGTCCTGTTATAGTGCATCCACATATTTGAGCACACATTAATAACATGTTGCAGGGTTAACGAACCCACACTTTTTCTTAATGGATATAAGAAACATTCACACACAGATGACTAAGCATTTCAATGCTACTAAAGTGGCATTTGATGAAAGATGCTGAAAGTTTTATATAGTGTTTTATTTTCTAACAAGCATTTAACATTAGGATTTTTTTCTAATTTTTGCTTCTTCTCTTTTGCAATATCCTTACCTTTCTTGTCTTGAGGCACTTTGATCAAAGAGAATTTGCCTCTTGTTGCTGTGCACATCTAAGTGGAAAGTACGTCCCATTGATTACTTTGGGTTGGCAGATGATGCAAATGTTATCCCTCCTGTATCTGTGTGTGAGGCTCAGATACATCATGCCTTTGTACAAAACTGCATATGAAATCAATAAACGCGAGGAGAATGGCTATAAAACCACAATTCTTTGAGTCAATGGAAAGTAAATTGCTGTGCTGCCCAAATAGTTTGGGATTTGTTGCCTGTTTCCATAAGAGAAATTTTTTTTCCAATAACTTCAGGCTCAGGAATTAGAGTTAGTCACCATAAGCCTAAAAGTCGGATGCATTAATCTTTATATACGTTCCTTTTGACTGCATCTTGCTTTCTTTATGGAAATCATTTTGCTAGAGTAATACCATAAGCTATACAACTTGTTTTCATGAGGAATTGAAGTTTTAAAATGTAGATCAAAATAAAACTAGTGGTGAAATACCATTTGAGAAGTACCCTGAAGAAATTACTATTTATTGGTTTTGATTTATGTTTCCCAGATTTTTTTTAGAGGTTGGAAGTTTTGCTGTATTTATAAATCATCACTAACATGTTAGTGATTTTTTTGAAGTATATAACATTTTGGAACATTGCTTTTTTTGTTCAAATCTCAGACTTATCTAATGGCTTGTATTTTATATCATTTTTCTCATTAAGCAACATCCCTAATAATTCACATAAAGCAGAATATATGATTGATATAGGAAAGATTTTCCAAACTATATTTCATCCCAAAATCTTCAAAAGGTGGGAGAGGGAGGAAATGCTATTCATACAAATATAAATTCAATTTATTAAAATTTCATATGTAAAAGCTTTCCAAAAAATAAATGCTTTGATCAGTTTCTTGGTAGTATCTCTAATACATCTGCAGCTGTTATAAATATCTTTTCACAAAGATATTCATTGTTACAACCACCTCGGTTTATGGAGTTGACAGTAAGCATTTTATTTATTTTTTTCAGAGACTTGGGACTTGAATGAAGAATGCTACAACTTATGGACAATAATTAGTTCTCAAATGTTAAAAAATGATTATCATAAAAAACACTTCACTGTTTTTTTTTTTTTTTCTGAAAAGGCAATGTTTAAGGATGTCCAAGAAAGACAGCAAACACAACAAGGCACAAAAGAGGAAGAAAATGTTGAATTCCAGTGCAAAACACAAATACAGCACAGTGAAGAGGTCAGATGGAGGCAACTAATTCATAAATAGTGGAATTAAGCATTTATATTAAATCAGAAATTTTTTAAGCTTTGAAAGTCCAGCATGAGGAAGGGAGCTGGGGAGAGAGAATGGGGGAAGAGGCTCAGTTTCTTTACAACTGTCAAAAAATACACTAGTTCAACCACATGAGAAGTGAAGGTTAAACCTGCCTATGTAGCCCAGCAAATACTAAGTGCAAATGCCAAGACTAGGTCTAGGTGTTGATGTCACAAAAAGCTACACAGTTTTAATTTATGAACACTGAATAACTCTCATGAGTGAAGAACCTAATTCATACTAGACTAGGACCCAAGCCATAAACTTTTATTTCAGATGGCAAATCAATGTGTCTGATATCAAATCAATGTGCCTGATATTCCATCTCATTATTGAGACATTATTATTTTTTAAACACAATGTTTCTTTTATTTATTTTTTTAAAAATATATTTTATTGATTATACTATTACAGTTGTCCCATTTCTCCCCCATCATCCCCCTCCACCCTACACACCCTCTCCCACCCACATTCCCCCCTTTAGTTCATGTCCATGTGTCATAAGTTCTTTAGCTTCTACATTTCCCATACTATTCTTGCCCTCCCCCTGTCCATTTTCTACCCAGTATCTATGCTACTCATTCTCTGTACCTTTTCCCCCTCTCTCCTCCTCCCACTCTCCTGTTGCTAACCCTCCATATGATCTCCATTTCTGTGGTTCTGTTCCTGTTCTAGCTGTTTGCTTAGTTTGCTTTTGTTTTAGGTGTGGTTCTTAATAGCTGTGAGTTTGCTGTCTCTTAGTATCAATATTAATGTTATTAAATTAATAATAGATTAAAACTGATTTTATGAAGTTGGCCAAAAAGTTCATTTGTTTTTTCCATATGATGGCTCCAGCAGCACTTTGTTGTCTTTGACTTCGTTCAAAACAACTTTGTTAGATTGTATTGTGACAGCTGTCATATAAGTGTGCATTTGAAAAGCATTAAAACTGGTGAATTTTGTGCAGCCATTTTAATATTGAAGATGGAAGAAAATAAGTGGCATTTTCAGTATATTATGCTTTATCATTTCAAGAAGGATAAATAGCAACTGAAATGCAAAAAAAAAAAAAAACGATTTGTATAGTGTATGGAGACAGTGCTATGATGGATTGAATGTGAAAAAGTGATTTGCAAAGTCTTGTGCTGGAGATTTCTCGCTGTGTGATGCTCCACAATTGGGTAGACCAGGTGAAGTTGATAGCGATCAAACTGAGACACTAATTGGGAACAATCAACGTTCTACTATGTGAGAGATAGCCAACATACTCAAAATGTCCAAATCGAAGTTATTGGTGAAAGTGAAAAATGTCTTTTATTTTGTGGGAAAACCTAAGTGGACTTTTTTGGCCAACCAATATTCAATTTTTCTGTTAAGTGTATTATCTATTATTTATTGATTTTTAAGATCAACTCACAGTTTTTGAAAGAAAGTTATTAATAATGCAGGAGTCAAGAGACCCACATATTCAGGAATAATCCTGTTCATTAAATTGGAAAAAAGTGGCAATAATCAGAGTTACTAGTTATTATCAAGTTAAAAAATTAGCTAAAAACAACAGGTCAAATTTATTTAGAGCTTACTAAATTCTGAGCATGTTCTAAATTGTTTATAACAATATTTTGGGTTAATTTTTATAGTATTCTATACAGTAGGCATAGATATCTCCATTTTACAGGTTAAAAAAAGGATAAAACATGCTTTTTACTTACTGTAATACTGCTAAGAAATGAGAATACAGGAATTAAAGCTAATTTGTCTGACATTAAGAGCCCACATCTTTTTCTAGCAAGGTTTTATTTGAATTCATTTATTGTGTGTAAACAGTAAAGTTAAATTCCCTCCTAACACTCCATATTTAGTATACAGAGAGGATGTCTCCTTAAAAGTCCATGAGTGCCCCTGATCTGCCGACAGTAAGAGAATATAGCCTAGAACATGGTTGCCACTCTACCCCAGCTGTGATGCTTATTCTCTCTTCCCCCGTATTTATCCTATCCTTCCCTCCTCTCTTCAGTGCTGCAAGAGTCCAGGGCTGCTTTGCCCTCTGGCTTCTGGTTGGAGTCCATAAATCAGGCAATCAGTTGGAAATGAGAAATCTTAAGGAAAAGGTATCTAGGGTCTTTATTCAAATCCATTCCTTCTTCATGTATGATTACTGTTTTAGCAGTGGCTCAGTTTTCCATGATTGCAGCTCTTGTCCAGTTCCATTAGACCTCAGTCCTGCTTGCCACTTCAGACCTGGGCACAGTAATGGCTTCATCTTATCTCCAGCTCTGAAAAGCATCCTTCTATGAAACTCTTTGTTCCTGCAATCATGCAACTTGTTTTTTTTCCTTGGGATTCTAATTAATATGTAATTTTATAGAGCAAATCAGGAGCTTCTTCCCAGGGAGTGGTTATTTGTTTTAGATGGTACAGTCATGTTACAAAAAAGAACAAATACAAATTTTGCCAGGGCAGTGCAAATGAGTTCTCTGGAGGATCTAGTAAGACAAATCATCAATTCCAGTGTTATATATATACTTGAATCTGATTCTGGTCTCCATCCTTATCCAAGAAGTGCAAGTCATAGAATCTTACACCTGGCCTAATGGTGGATTTTCCAGGAGAGGGCACTTTTATTAGAGTAAAGGATATCCATGTCATAGATCAAGAGTTCCATCCAACATAATTTGAGGAGGACACACACACACACACAAACAATTAAGTAAGATGTCTGTACTGAATATGCATATTGAAGTGGGGCTCTATTCACTGCAGGCATAATGTAGATAATATACCTTTGTATCACATCTGGGCAATGTGTTCCACAGAGAGAAATTATTCCTGATGTGTCTGCTGAATGGAGAGAACCAAGAAGTATTCCTCAGGTTTATCCTGTACTCAATGTGATGTCACAGTTTAAACAACGACCCTGATGACAGAATGCTGATGACATTGAACTAGGTAATGTGAACAGAACTCTAAAGAAGACAGGAGTGTCCCAAAGGACCCTAGGAACACATTCTGTAACAGTATAATGAAATTCATTGAGTAGACTTGAGGATAATATACTTCTTGAGGATAATATACTTAACCAGAGGGAAACCAAACTACATATTTAATATGAAGAAAACTTTGTTGAGTCTAAAGAAACCAGAAAGAGTCAGTGATGTGAAACATTCAGAAAATTATTTTTAAATGATATCCAATATATGGCATTAGCTGGTTCAATTTCTTTAGTGGATTCTAAATTAGAACATCATAAACATATAGTTTACAAATTATGTAAAGAACAGAGAATATCTTTAACTCAGGTGATTGTAAGAGATTCTATGTATTAAACCTTTGGTAAATGCCATTGTCTCATAATCTATTGTTACAAAATGAACCATCCCAAAACTTAGTGATTTCAACAACAACTGTTTGTTCATAATCTTTGAGTTGGCAATTGGTTTGGGTTCATCTGGTAGTTCTTTTGCTAGTCTCGCCTGAGTTATGTATTCAGCTACATAACTGGTATAGATCTGGTGGCTCTAGTGAGGCCAGATGGTCCAAAGTAGCTTCACCCACAGCTGGGCATTTGGTGCATTGTTTGTTGGGTCTCTCTTTCCAGTGTCTCTCAACTTCGGGAGTCTATCCCAGACTTCTTTACAGAGTTATGGGGTGTTCTAAGAGGTTTAAAGCAGAATCCGCAAATATTCTTGAGGCCCAGTTCCAGAAGTGGTACAGCATCAATTTTACCACATTCTATTGGTCAAAGGAAATCTCAAGGCAAGCTCAGATTCAAAGAGAAATGGAAGTAGACACTACCTCTTTGTATGAAAAGGTACTGGTCACATTGTAAAGAAGCACGCATACAAAGAGTAGGGATCCTTTGTGGCCATCTCTTGCAGTCAACCACAGATATATATGAATCATGCTTATGATCATCTTGATGAATAATTTAATAGTGTTTTTGCTTCAATAAAATATGGATCCTGAATAATACACAGTTTTAGGGATGAATTTTGGGGCATTTTTGTACATGTGTCCCCAAAGGTGGGGGTCATACTCGTCTCATCTGTTCTTACATATGCAAAGTTAAAACAAATCCCAAGGTTGCTACTCATTATTTTACATTTATGGACCCACCCACTAATCTTTGTGCTTTCTAGCTAAATGGAAAGAATTCCAACTAAAGACTGTCAGTTAAATTAAACTAATTAAACAGATAAAATAAAACTACAAATGCAGGTTAAATTATATTAGTTATTTCATGATGAGAAATGATACTTATAAAAGGTGATCTGTAGTTGAAATACATTTAAAAGATAGATTATGTGTTGCACTCATACACACTTATAATTTAATGACTTCCAAATAGTTATCACGTTTGGTTCCCCCAGCATCTCGTGTTCTCCAAATTGTTTCTTCCGCCTGTTCTTTGTGGAGCAGTCAAAGGAGCCAGAGGTTAACAGTGGAAGACGTTCTTCTAACAACATCTGCTTGCATTGTGAAATTAGCCATGCAGTAGTGGCTTTTTGCTATTGAACTTTAAATGTGAAGAAGTGAGATGAATGAGCAGTACTTGTTGAAGGATACATTTTCTTCATAGAGGAAAAATGGCCAGGACATTTATATGCAGGAGGTTAAATAAAATCAGGGAATCACTGAAACATTTCTACAAATATCATACTCTGGAAATAATTAAATCAAATTTATAAAACACTTTGTTTGTTTGTTTGTTTGTTTGTTTTGCTGTAAAGAGAACCCATATGAAGAAAATGTGAAGTATATATATTGTTATTGTTATGTTTATCTCAGAGGAGTAATACCAAAATGTCTTTCCTGTTCTTGAAACTTAGCACTTTCTGTAGGGATTTCTGTTCTAACTTTATTTATCCAGTAGGAAAAGAGAGAGAGAGAGAAATATTAAGTTATAGTGCCACCAAGACAGAGGAAAACACTGCTTCCCATTACTGATGTTAACCTTTATTGCTGCAGAAAGGAATATAAGAAGGAGAAGACTGGCTAGACATTTGAGGTGGCACTCTGTCTAGTGATCTTTTTGAGGATGTCCTCAAAGTTATAGATATTTGAGTAGATATAGGGTCCATTTTATACATCATATAAAATCTATCATTTTATTGATCAGCCATTTAGAACATTTTTCCTATCACAATAGGTCCAGATAATTGCCTAGAGTATCCACTTGTATATAAATTTAGAATCAAATATATTTCTAAATATAATAATAATTTATTATTATAGTTTAAATGATTATTTTTCTCATTTTTTTCATATTTTAAAAGTCAGAAAGTAACTACTCCAATTATGTGAAGTTATAAACAAATTACTAAATTCCATAATCAAGTTTCTTATATTAACTTTTTTATTTACTATATAAAAAGTTTTAAACAAATTCGCTCTTCTAGAGACAAATTATATGGCTATTGTTCCATTCATTCTCTGAGGATGAAATGTTCTTAGGGGGGAAAAAATCAAAACTTCCTCCACCAAAACAAGTACGCCAGACTTCAGTCTCTGTTTCACACTTGCAAAATCAAATCATGGAAAGCTGTGTACCCAGACCTGATACCGAACTTCAGTTCAGTACCTATACTTTGAACCAGTATTCAACACTAACTGTTTTAATATTTGGAATTACAAAAGTGGGAATAATTTTAATAAAAGTTGCTTTCATAGCAATTGAGTTTTATATACAACTATATATCAACTTAGTTACATATTAGCTATCTGTATTTATCAATTTTTTCTTTCTATTGATTTAAAATATTTATGAAAGAAACATTGAGTTATAAAGAGCAATTAATGGAAAAACCCCTTACTCGTTTGACTTACAAAGAGAAATGTCAGCTTTATGGAATAGGAATGGGTAAAAAAGGACTAAAAATAAAATAGAAAAATAAAAAAGTTGAGTTAACAACATCAACCCTCTTACTACTATTAGTTGGGTCTTTCATTCTTTTTTTCTGGAAAAAAAAATTTTCAAGAAAGCTTCAGAAGCAAATAACAAACAAACAAAACCACAATAAAACAAAAGTGATTTCATGGTCAAATTAATTTTAGGAAATAGTGTACATTTTATTCCCCATTATAGATTCAAGTATAAGCTACTGTATTAGAGGCTTTGAAAAATCTTGCAGAAGAGAAATCTCTCTTACTTTAACCCAGTATTTTCCAAATATTTTATTATAATGGAATACCTTTTTCTCACTACAACTATTAATACCCTGAGGCACAATTCTTTCTCCGGACACTTGGGAAATGCTCAAATATGATGAAAATGTCTTAATAGCTTGAAAACTTAAGTGCTGCTCTTCTACAATGACTTTTGTAGACTCTGATTATTTAAAAACAAATTTACTTTGAAGTTGTCAAAATTTCACCCCTGGAGTGCAAGAGTATTGACTGAATTTGTTATTCATTCAGAACAACCAGAGAATAATTTAAACAAGTGCAATTAAGTCAGATGTATGAATTAATTTCAAACAACAAACTATTTTTGGAAAAGGAGCATTTTGAAAAAATGTGAAAGATATTATGATGCCTTGACTAATAATTGCCCTCAATTGATACTAAGAAAAATAATATATGTATAAGGAAATTTAGACCATCTACTTTCAATCATCCCAAGATGTGCATGGTTTAACTTTCCTTAAACTAACAGGGCTATTCCTTAGACAACCTGAAGGAGCAATAAGTAGAATTTAGAATTACAAGTGCACTAACATAACATTGAACTTCATATCCATTTCAGTAATCTAATTCAAATCAGTTAACATATATTGAGTACCTATAATGTGTCATTCCTTACGTCGACTTTATATCAGTTTGTTCCTATGCTTGACTCTGTATAACCTTATTTCTTTATAACATCAGCACTTAGAGGAATTTATTTTCAGTGCATATGAGAAAGTTGAAGTCATAGGAATCAAATGCTTTGTCTAAAGCTTCATAGTTGGTAACTGGTAGAGTCAAAATATAAACCCAGGTGTTCTTCTTCTACCCCTAGGTATCTGTCCACATGACAGTACCATTCTACTAATAGATTTTATCACATGAGAGACTTCAGGGCATTGTCATTAGGAATGTGTGCTCTACGAACTGACCAGGTTCACACTCTGTCCCTGCCATTTCACTGTGTGACTTCAGGTACATAACTTAATTTTTTTGAACATAGTGTCATGCTTATTAAAAATTTTAAATTAATCATTAAGTTAATAAATGTGTAATACTTAGAATAACACAAAATATGGTAAATATCCCCAAAATAATATATGCTGCTTTGATTTTTTTAAAGGTTGGGAACCAATTAGTTATTTGCTTTTTTATCAAGTTTTTAATATTTATGAGGATTATTCAGGAACATTGTTTTGAGATTCAAAAACTCTATATTTGTGTTTTTATTATACCATAAAGGCTACTAAACTTGACTTTTTGAAGTTATTATTTTAATATTTTCTTTCATACTTCTAAACCTTGCAGTTTTTGTTATGTTTATATTTTAACATAGTAAAAATTTTCTTTGAACTCTCATAGTGGAGGATTAGGATTTAGTTCTTTCATATAGCTGCCTCTAGATTACATACATATACTTCTGATTTCCCCATTACCCCAATATAAGCAAAGCCATTTTTGGTCAATTCTATATGAATTCCACTTCCACATTTATTCCTTTTGTTTGCTGAAGTACATTCCCCTATGCATTTCTTTTTTTAATATATTTTACTGATTATGCCACTATAGTTGTCCCATTTCTCCCCCATCATTCCCCTCCACCCTGCACACACCCTCCCACCCACATTCCCCTCCTTTAGTTCATGTCCATGTGTCATAAGTTCTTTAGCTTCTACATTTCCCACACTATTGTGCCCTACCCCTGTCTATTTTCTACCCACCATCTGTGCTACTTATTCTCTGTACCTTTCCCCCTCTCTCCTCCTCCGACTCCCCTGTTGCTAACCCTCCATGTGATCTCCATTTCTGTTGTTCTGTTCCTCTTCCAGTTGTTTGCTTAGTTTGCCTTTCCTTTAGATGTGGTTGTTAATACCTGTGAGTTTGCTGTCTTTTTACTGTCCTATTTTATCCTCTTTTTCTTAGATAAGTCCCTTTAACATTTCATATAATAAGGGCTTGGTGATGATGAACTCCTTTAACTGGACCTTATCTGAGAAGCACTTGATCTCCCTTTCCATTCTAAATGACAGCTTTGCTGGATAGAGCAATCTTGGATATAGGTCCTTGCCTTTCATGACTTGGAATACTTCTCTCCAGCCCCTTCTTGCCTGTAAGGTCTCTTTTGAGAAATCAGCTGACAGTCTGATGGGAACTCCTTTGTAGGTGTTCCTTATCCCGTATCCCTTGCTGCTTCTAGAATTCTCTGCTTCATTTGAACCTTGGCTAATGTAATTACAATGTGCCTTGGCATGTTCCTCCTTGGGTCCAACTTCTTTGGGACTCTCTGAGCTTCCTGGACTTCCTGGCAGTCTATTTCCTTTACCAGATTGGGGAAGTTCTCCTTTATTATTTGTTCAAATAAGTTTTCCACTTGTTGCTCTTCTTCTTCCCCTTCTGGTACCTCTATAATTCAGATGTTGGTATGTTTAAAGATGTCCTGGAGGTTCCTAAGCCTCCCCTCATGTTTTTGAATTCTTGTTTCTTCATTCTTTTCTGTTTGTTTCTTTCTTTCTTCCTTCCTTCTGGTCACTCCATTGATTTGAGTCCCAGTTTTCCTCCCATCACTATTGGTTCCTTGTGTGTTTTCCTTCATTTCACTTACTGTAGCCTTCATTTGTTCATTTAATTTGTGAGCAAAATCAACCAATTCTGTGAGCATCCTGATCACCAGGGCTTTGAACTCTGCATCTGATAGGTTTCTTATCTCTTGGTCGCTTAGATGAATTGGCTCTGGGGCTTTGATCTGTTCTCCCGTTTGAGCCATTTTTTGGGGGGTGGAGGGGTCTTGTCACAGCTGTTACATAGTAGGAGCCTTAGATGTTCCCCAGGGTGGGGCAGCCCAGTGGCTGGGTTGTGACACTGTATGTGGGAGCGGGGTCCGAGAGGGAACAATGGCATTTGCTCTGCTCTCTCTCGGATTCCAATCCCTTCCGACGCTTCCCCTTCACCTGGATTATCTGCGTGTGAATGTGAGACCCTCTGGTCAGCCAGCCACCTTGCATGGCCTCACTGGGTCTCCCTGTTGCCACCCCGAGCCTGGGGTCCACTAGCTGCTGCCTGTTCGCCCCATCAGCCAACCTCCACTTTTTCCTGTCAGGACTCCGCCCCTCTTACCAGTCTGGATGAATGGTTGTCCAACTTCCATACAGTTCAATTTTCTATGGGTTCTAATATTTTCTTGTTTCTAAATCTTTGTTGTCCTTAATTTTGGTTGTGTGAGGAGGCACAGTCTGTTCACCTATGCCTCCGTCTTGGCCGCCTCCTATGCATTTCTAAAACAAGTGCATTAGAGATAAATATTTGAGATGTTTCCTATATCAAAAAAAATTTTGCTTCCACAATCATATAATTTATTTTGTTTAGATTCTAATTTGCAATTTATATTATGATTAAAAAGTTTTTGTATTTTAGCTTCCAGTGTTACTACTAAAAAGTCCAATAAGAATAAAAAGTTCTTAAATGTTCAACCTTTATAATAAGACTTTTTTCTCTTTCTCTCTGAAAACCTTTCTTTGCTTCAAGTGCTCTGGCATTTCACATTAATGGGTCTTTTTGAATCTATTTTCAGCTGATGTAGTACCGTGGGATTATAATTCAATTAACAAGATAAAAATTTGAAATCATAATGATATAAACAAATAAAGGCATTCTGTGAATCTTTTAATTAGGACATTTTCCCAAATTATTTTGATAATAATATGATAATTTTTTATTCTGTCTTCTCTCTTGGATGCTAGGTCTTTTGAACTCCTCTTTTAATTTTCTTATTCTCTCTCCACTATTTTCTTTTGATCAGTTTTTCTACCATCCAGGAAATTTCCTCAACTTTACCTATAAACACTTTTATTGAATCTATCTACTCTCATCATATTAATTTTCAAAGAGTATTTTGTTCCATAAGTGCTATTTTTATAGTATTATGCTCATGTTTCATGAATCAATATATTTTCTTATCCCATTGAGAGTATCACTAGCACTTTTCTTTTTTAAATTTTTTATTTTGTAGATATACAGAAAAGTGACAAAAACAGTGCTAAGTATTCTCATAAGCCTGCACTCATTTTCCCCTAATGCTCACATCTTGCATAACCATTACACAATGTTCAAACTAAGAAATTAATCTTGATAAAGTACTATAAACTAACTTTATTCAAAGTTGACAAAATTATTTTCTCTAATGTCTTTTATCTCTGCCAGGATCCCACATGGCACTTAATCATTTAATCACCATGTCTTTTTACTTTCTTCTGGTCTGTGACATCTGTGACAGCTCCTTAGTCTTTCCTTGGCCTTTTTTTTTTTACTTTTAAAGAATATTGATCAATTGTTGTGTAACATAATACTCAGTATGTGTTTGTGTGATGTTTTCCTATGATTAGATTGAGGCTGTAGATTTTGGAGAAAGTTGTCGAGGTCACGTGCCCTTCCCAGTATTTCATGTCAGCAATGCCTGATATTGACAGGTCTGACACTGATGTTTACCTTGATAGCTTGGATAAGGAAGTATCTGCCTCTCTATCCACTGTAAAAGTACAGCTTTGTTTCATTTTTTTTTTACCTTTGTATTAAAAATATTTTAAGGGAGATATCTTCAGACTATAACATCCTGTTTCATGCCAAACATTTGTACCTTAATTTTATCTTCCATAGTTGTCGGTAGGTATCACTGACAATAATTATTATTGTGATGTCTGATTGTGATTTTTATATTCCCCATGCCTTCTACATCTATTAATTGGAATTATTTTGTAAGAAAGAGTTGTGTCTTCTCTTCTACTTCTTATTCATCTACTTATTTATTTACATGACTATAAACCCATGGGCATTTATTTCATTTTTTGAGCTTAATCCAGTATTATAAAGGTTTATTTTCTTGCTCTAATTGCTCTAGTGTTGGTCCTAGGCAGTTGTTTCGGATTGGATTTAGTGACCTTTCAACAGACATCCACGTATTTTTGAGTACTTCCTTACTTCAAAAAATACACAAAGTATACAGAAAGCACAACAAGGTTTTCCAGGATCATTTTGTGTTTACACTGTTATAAAACTAGAATCAACTATTTTTCCAGTGAGACCTAGTTACATTGATTGAATAAGCATTTTTAGAAACTAAATTTTGGCCCTAAATCTACTATTGCTTCTAGGATGTCTCAGTGGACAGACCTTGAAAATATATGTACAGTTGACTCTCAAACAACACAAATTTGAACTGTGTAGGTCCACTTACATGTGGAATTTTTTTTCAATAAATATACAGACCTCCCATTGTATGCTCAGGTTTCATATCCATAGATTCAACCAACCATGGATTAAAACCAGCAAATGCAGAGGACTGACTACTTGCATTGTTCTAAGCCATTTTATATAAGGGACTTGAGCACCCGTAGAATTTAATATTCATAGGGGTTCCTGGAAACAATTTCCCCACAGATACTGAGGGATAACTGTAGTTAAGTTTTTGGGGAGTCAAAGGTTCTCCAAAGATTTTTGACTGAGGGGTTTGGTGGAAGAATTGGCTCCCCTAGCCCCTGCATTGTTCAAGGATCACCTGTTTATATATTAAACCATGCACACACACACATCTACATTCCTCTATCTATCTATCTATCTATCTATCTATCTATCTATCTAATCTATCTATATATGTATATATACATATTATTTAAAAACATTAATTTATACTGATAGTTCAGAACTCCAATTTTAATCTAACACCAGAATTCATCTAGCTTTTCCTCTTTCCATATATGTGATATCTTTATACAAAATAAGAAATTTCACTCTACATTATCTACAATATATTTATTTGTTTAACTCTATTATACCTGTGAAATAGTTCCTAAATTCTAACACATACTACTGCTCCTGAAAGAAACAGATTTGTTAACTGGAGTACAATATTTGTGCACTATTTTCTTTTTGTTATTAGCCTTATAGAATCCAGTCAGAATGTTATTTTCTAAAGTAAATTACTGTATTAACTTCCTAGGGATGCCATAACAATGTTCCAAAAACTGAATGGCTTTAAAAAATGTATTGTCCCATAGTTCTGGAGGCAAGAAGTTTGAAATGAAGGTGACTATGGGACCATGCTTTCTCTGATGGCCCTAGGGGATAACCTGTCTTTGCCTCCTCTAGTTTAAGGTGTTTGCCAGCCATCCTGTGTTCCTTGGCTTATAGGTGTGTCGGTCTGGTGATACGACCATCCTTTCCCTGGTATCTTCAGATCATCACCCCTCGGTTATTATCTGTCTCTGAGTCAAAATTTCCCTTTCTCACATGAACACCAGTCATTGGATTTGGCCTTATCTTAATGATCTTATTTTATCTTGATTATCTTTGTTAAGACCCCATTTCCAAATAAGGTCACATACATAGGGACTGGAGGTTAGGACTTCAACATATCATTTTTAGTGGACACGATTCAATTCGTTCAGTATGGTGATGCTATTCATATGTAATACAGTTAGATTCATTTGCTATAGTTTGTATTCTATTTTGTATTTCACTTACATTCTGGTGATTTTTCAAACTTACATACAATAAACTTTATTCTTTGTGGTATACAGTGTGCAAGTTTTGACAAGTGTATAGTTTTATATCCACTGCCACAGCCATAACACAGAAAAGCTTCATCATCCACCAAAGTATCTCCTGCTGCACTTTTGAAGCTCCTCTCAACCCCTGCACTTAGAATTTTTTGAAGTCTCATTTTCTCTATTTTCATTCAATCATCCAATTTTTTATTTGTAGTTTGATTATTTCTGTTTGTTTGTTTTAGCTTCTGTCTTTGTTAGCAAAGGATTTTCCTAAGTCTGATGATCTTTGACTCTCTGTTTGGATTTAAGAGTTGGACAGCTAAACGTTGATTAGAAGCTCTACCTGCGTGAACCTGGGTGACCCTAGTGAATGGCGAGTGTCAGAGTACGGTAATCCTTTGGGTCATTTCCTTGAGAGAACCACTATTTTTAGTACATTTTTCTCTTGAGCTACTCTCATTTTCTAAAGAAAGCACTTTTAAGCTCAAGCTGAGAAGGCTTAATCCTATCTGTAACCACACAATTTATGGAGACTGGTGAATAGAAATATGTAAAATGTCACACACATTTTATAGCACCTTATTTGCAAATTTTCAGACTGATAACCCCACTGTTAAATGTGCCCGGTATGCCCTCAGTCCAGAGAATTTCAATATAATGTTCTTCAGACAATGAGCATTGTTATGGGTTGAACTGTGTCCCCTGAAAATCCATATGTTGAAGACCTAACTCCCAGGACTTCAGAATGTGACCTTATTTGGAGATAGGATCTGTACACAGGTAATCCAATTAAAATAAGGTCATTAGGTTGGGTTTTAATGCAAGGTGACTGATTTTATAAAAAGGATAAATATGGACACAGAGAAAGACTGTGTGGAAGACAAAGGAGAAGACCATTTGAAAATAAAGATATAGATTGGGGTGCTATATCTACAACCTAAGAAACACAGTCAATGGCCAGCAAACCACCAAAACCTAGAAGATATCCTTCCTTCACAGTCTTCAAAGAGAACCAACCTTGCAACACCTCGATGTTGAACTTCTGGAATTGTAAGATTCTATTTCTGTTGTTTAAGCACCCCAGGGTGTAGTATGTAGTTGTGGCAGCCTCAGCAAACAAGTTCAGTAAGAGTGGTTAGCACATAGGGGACATTCAACTAATGCCAGTACCTGGTGACATTCTCATAAACACAAGAAATAAATAAAGGGATGTAGTAGTAGTCTTGTGCAAATGAAGGAATGTGGTAGTACACTAAGTGTTGCAGTAAAGATTTCTTAGCAATTTTGAGGGCTAGAATTCCAAATCTCATTTCTAGTTTCCCAGAAGACAAAGGTGAGCAAGGCAAGAATCTAAGACCAAGGGCACTGGGATATTTGGCAGAGACCTTAGCACAGCACTCATAATACAAGAATTGACAAGAAACCCTTAGTTACAAGGAAGAATGAAAAAAATAGGTATTGGAATTAGGGTCAAATTCATCATTTATCCATAATACGTTCAAGAATTTTGCTAGGTATAGAACAAAGGACTCCTGCCTTTTCCATTGAAGAGCTAACAGTCTACTTGGAAGTCACAAAAATATTACAAAAAAATCTATCATTGTGATATTAAGTACAAATGATTGGTAATAAATAAAATAATTCTAGATACACTGATGATTCACATGTTGCAGGAAATTGTGTGTGGGTACTGTTTCCAGTGTCACCATGAAGTACTGAGCCACTAGAACACTTTCTGGGCTCCCTACTCTTCTTTGGATAGACAACATTGTTGTTAGTACCAAAGATGATCATTGGAATTGAGTGATGCAGTGAATGCCTGAGTAAGTGAGTCATTACAATATCCCTTCTCCAAAGTTTTCTATGTGCTTGGCACTGTGGCACAAGTGTTTTTGGAGGGTAGTTTATTTGTTCCTGCAGTCTACCAACATTTTTATAATAAGCACAAACATTATTATGCAGACCTAATTAAAATTTGAATATTTTTGCTTCTTTGTGGTCTTTCCTAAAATTTTTACAAAGTTAGATACCCTCTGAGGCTAAACTCAAAAATCCTCTTCTTGTGGTCCTTACTATAGAGATTAGCTGCATTTAATTCATACCTACGTAACAGAATTTGTCATATAATATTATGGTTAGTTACTTCTAATTCTTTGTTTTTAAACTTTATGTACAATGAGGGGGAACAACTTATTTTTTTCAATTTTAAATGTGTTAGCTCTTTAAGTTTACAGTATATTGCTTAGTATGGAGGACCAGCACCAAAGTGGGTGGGCATCCTTCAGGTCTAGGGGCAAATTAATGCAAACATCTTGTGTTTACTGAGGACCAATTGATACAAAGAAGGAAGAGGATCAATGAAAAAATATTTTAACTTTCTTAGAAAGACTTCTCCCCAATTCATTAGATTATAGCTCAATCTTGACCCTTACTTCCAGAAGTACTTGGTGCTGTTCATTTCACTCCTTGGGAGGGATTCTGTATGTATTTTGCTTCTTAGAATCTTGCTGACATAGCATTCAGTTTTCTCAGTTCTACTTACCAGTTATCATTTTCCAACTCCAGGTAGTTTATTGTAAATATTACTTGTTCTTTTGAGTTTATATCAAGAAAATAAAATTATAATTTCTATTAGTTTATTGTTGTGGACTTTAGGGAAGGGATGAAAGCTAATGCAATAAGTTCAACCTACTGTATTTAACTAGAAGTCTGCCTTTATTTTTTTTATTTTATTTATTATTATTATTATTGTTATTATTTTGCTAATACATGGTTAAAGCTTTTCCTAATGTCCATATTATATTGTGACACAAGCAGCCCCCTCCCCATCCCTGGGGGTCTTGTTACTTTATGATTCTTTTTGTCCACCACTGATATGAACTATGGCTCTCAATGCTAGAGTTTGGTGAAAAGGAAAGGAATATTTATTCAAAAGTTATACAGGCTTAGAATAACAGTGGAAGGTTGCCATTAAATCCCAAAGTCCCTTTAAAACACCCACAGACACATACACACAGTCTTGCCTCCCCTTGCCAAACCAGGCCAGTCAGGGGTACCTATCCCAGGAAAAGAAAATAGAAATCTGTAGCTTGGCTAGGCTCCCGTTCTTAATCCAAAACCGCATCCTCATGGCAAGCTGGGGAATTCTTCTGCATCTTTTCAAACCACTAAGAGAGAACTCCGCATGGCTGCTATGTCTTGCTTTCCTGCTTCCTAAGCTGCATAGTCAAGGGAGCCCTTCTCTTCTCCCCAAACTGCATGGTTAAGCTCCAGCATGGCTGCCATGCTGGGGTTTAAATCCTGGCCCAGATCTTCCTCCATAACCCCATTTCTGACTCCTCCCACAATTGGCTACATCTGCCAGTAGTCTGGTTTCTTCTGCCTTTGTCAACTGCCATTGTTAGTCCAGGCAAGCATGGCCCCATGACACAGAAGCTGCCTCCAAGCCTCTCTTGCAGGTGTAGGAAGCCCCTCTGGCTACACAGCATCACAGGTTAGAGTCATACCCACCTCCCTGGCTTCATGCAGGCTCAGGTTTTAATATTATCAAAACACTGGCCAAGTTACCCCATTATAATACATAACAAAAAGTTCAGTGGAAAGAGCTCAGACTTGGAATCACAGATAAATATGTGCCTGAAGAAGACTTCATATGACTCTTCTTGTGATATGGGTGACAGATATGGAAAGAGGAGGCCAGATGAAGGGAGAGTTCCAGAGGCTGTTATATTAATTTATGTCACATAAGCTGAGAACACTGGCAGGGGTTATAAGAATGAGTTCAAAAGAAATAAAAGGATTTGAGAAATACATGGGAGATATTTATAGAATGAATAATTGAATGGAGATACCAGGAGTCAAGCACAGCTTCATTTTTTCTACTTTGGGCAACTGGGAGGATGCTAATGTCATTCTCTGAGTAAGAAAACAACAAAAAGAGCAGGAACTTTAGGGAAGCTTTTGAGTTCAGTTAAAGTTGTACTCATTTTATAGTGAATACTGAGTACATCTATTTGTATAGGTGTCTGTATATTTCTATAGGGAAAGCTGGAGTGTGTTCTGTAAGAATAGGCATTATTATTTTTAGCATGTAAATGAAAATTGACCCAGGCATGTAGATTTTATTGCCCAGTGAGGGTAAGAAGATTGAGAAGAAGGGTGGGGAAAGAAGTTTGAGGTCCACCATCAATCCAGGTTCAGAGATTTCTCTCTTCTTCTTGTCTATCGTCCAAAGTGAAAAACTTGGAACAGGCTGTGAAGAGTAATTTCATTCTCCATGGATCTCTGAGAAGGACCCAACTTTTTGTCTTTGGCAAACCCTCAATGCATAGAGTGATTCTCAAATTTCTTCAGATGCAAAAGGAAAATGGCAACATTATTTAACACATAAAGGTCACCAGTAACCTGTTATCACATTTTCTCAACAACATTAACTCTCTCAAGAAAAGTTTTACAGGTGGGTTTATTTCAGAAAATGTAGAGAAAACAGAATATATCTATATATCTCTATATATCTATAGATATATATATGAAAATAAAACCACAACTTGTAATCCTAACATCTAGAGGTAGAGATTTTGTTAATAGGTAAAGGTTTTAATACTTTGTTATATTTTCTTTAGGTTTTTATATCTTACATATTTAATAAATTGTGATTATATTCTATATTTAGCTTTATATCCTTACTTTATCACCTAATATTACATATTGTGTGTTTTCTTAGAATTATCTTTAAAACTACAATTTTTTAGAAAAAATCTTCAGAGGGTTCAATATCATCCCAATTTTAATTTGAGAGAAAAACATTTTGGAGCGAAGGTCTGCTTGTCAATACTTTGCCTCATTCTGAAGATCCAAGCCACTTAGATAACATTTACACATTTACAGTATTTTTATTCTGGTCAATGTTTGTAGCACCTCAGATTTTCACTTTTAAAACTGAGAAGATTCTCATTTGTCTGAACTTTTATAAGGCCCCTACTGAATACCAGCAAATATATTAATTAAAGATTATAGTGATAAATAATAAAGGTATGGGCTAGCAGCTGCTTTTAACCCACATTCTCACGGCTCTTTACAAGCTTTGGAACTGATTCTTGCGTACATTTGTGAGTACATTGCTCACCTTGTGACAAGTACATTAACTCTTTCAAGTCCCAAGGGCACCATTTAGTAAATGACTTCTTTAGTGCTCTAAATGTACCTTAGTGCCCTGAAAGAGATACATTAATCTTCAGAATACCCTGTGAGCACATATGTCAGGAAATGGAATTTTCTTGGTTTTCTGAGCTCAAAACATTGTGAAGCTTATATTAATATACAGGCAATTCTCATTGGATTTTTTTCCTTAAGTTTTTAAGTATCACCCAGACTCAAGGTCTGAAAAATAAAGAATTAGACACACAGAAGACCATTTCAATTGAATTTCCAGAGTAACTGGAAAGAGAATCCCTAACTCATAAATCTAATTACATCATCAGAATCATTCTAAGTACCTTACAACAGAAACAGAGTCCTTTAGTCATCCAGGGAAAAATGTAGATATAAACTTTATACTTATAACTGGAATTTGCTCCTTACTGGACAAAAGAAAAATACTCTATAATTTACAACCCAAGAGGAAAAAAATGATTAAATTTATCAGATCATTTTAGAGAACATAAGGTAATTTTGCATAAGTCTCTAAGTTAAAGTGAAATAGACTCAGTGTAAGAAATTTATAGACAGCTGTATTTAAAAGTGGGATTTTCCTTCAATTTTTCTCTGTTTTTTCTCTTATTAAATTTTTCACAATGCAAAATTAATATATCTCTTATATTTAGGTCACTACATTTTATTCCTCCTCTGATATAATGAAGAGAAATACAAAAATTTCTTACACTTTTTCTTATTAATATTATCTATTTGTAGATTTAGTCAGATTCTATATTGAAGGAGTCTAACCTTCCCAAATATTGAAATTATAGAAGAAATGCAAACACAGTTCTTTAAGGTATGTCTTCTTTAGCATGAGAAAATGCATATAAAGTTTTTTTTCCCAAATCACTGGCACATAAGTTTGGCTTAATATGATAGCCAAACATTTTTAAGGTAAAAAACAAAATGAAATAGTTTAGTGAAATGTATCTTAATCCATTTAAGACTCTGAAGCTTTCTGGAAACATTAATAATTATTAATAAATTTAACTGTTTTTCCGAATCTGAAAGAACTCAGTCATGAAGTTCACCATGTTCTCTCAGTAGCATGCCTAAGGGAAAAAGATGCAAAGAATAGTACTGCTGGGCCCTAAACCATCTAACCTTGATGTGAGATGAATCCCACGGAAGGGATGGTGAAGTGCTCTTCAGGTTCTACTACAGTGCACAAGGAAAATGTCAAATTCAACTTTAGCCCTGGCCAGTGCCCAGAGTCTCTCGGGGGAGAAATTGCATAGACTCTGCAGGAGTCTCCAGACAGTCCCAGAACTCACAAAGGGGAAGTGGAGAGCTGGCCACAGGCTGTCTGTCCACTTTGTAGAGCAATTACAGTTCTAGTTAAGAGGTTAGTGGACCAGAGCCAGCACTTGCTAACTAGGGAGAGTTGAGTTTTTTAGTATTTCGAGCAAAAAAATTAGGTTGGAAAAGTCTACATTTGTTTTGCAGAAAACCTGGAATACAATAAGGATATTGATAAAGATGCTCACTCAGAGAAACTGGTAGCATGCCTTGTAATAAGAGTCAGAAAAGAGGTTTCACTCAGTAGGCACAGAAATTCCCAGAACATGAATATTGTAAAACTATTTCCAGTGCTGATGGTATGCAGCTAGTAGGTCTCCCACTTATCTGCACAGATTCACTTCTTAGTGGGGTGAGTTCAGACTTTTCAAAGTCAACCTAAAGAAGTATTTTGAGGCAATTGTGTCCAGAACTCTCTTATTTGATATTGTCCTCCTAATAGTATCTTGTGACAATAGATGTACTGGTTGGTAGTTATTCTACATATATAATTTTAATTCTTACTATAACCCCACAATGAAGTATGATTAGCCTCATGTACAGAAACATTGAGCTGGGATTTCCCATCAGTGTGTCTATCCCTGAAGGGTTTCTATCACCCTGCTTTATATAACAGAGTTTTAGAATAATCAGGAGGATGTCATGCAAACTAGAAAGGGGTTTTATCATCTCACATGCTGGAAGTGATCAGAGATAGGGCAGGTTTGACTTATTTTGATGGGGGGTTGAACTCTGCTGTCCTGTCTGTTGACTTCCCCACAACTCCACCCTCTGCTAGGCTTCAATAGGTTTTAGTATCAAAACCCAGCACCATCCCACAGGAGGAAAAATAAACGCTCAAACCAGAAAATAAAATCCCTGCATTCCATTTTGGTTGGCCCAACCTGGTTCGAGTGTCTTTAACAGTTACTGAAGTGAGGAGGTGTAAGTTATGCCAAATGGCTAAAGCCACCTAGAGTTCCTTTCCTGCTGTCAGAGGTGGAATGGATCCGCTGGAACTAAATGTACACCATTTCCTAGGGGCAAAGGAGGGGGATGGGTGCTTCACAGGGAAATAAGGGGAACCAATCATTTCCACTGTGATTTTTAGTAAATATGGGATGAATAAATAGAAAACATAACTATTTTTAAAACTTCCTCTCAGGCAACTACTGTCATTCTAGTTAAGTAAATTTCTATTTTTAATTCGCTAACTATATTTCCATTATTTGTTATGTATTCATGTGTCATAAATAAATAATTAAATCATCATAATGGCAAAGATTAAATGATTGTGGTTTAATTTCATAAAATTTGATAAGGCAGATATTCTAAATTAGCTGAGTGAAAAGATAATGAATGTTGAAAACATTACAGATACAGGAAATGTTTTGGTGGTAGATGCCTGAAAAACAATTTGAAGATTACTTGATCAACTAAAAATATGTGAATATCATTCTGCTGAATTCATAGAATGAGTTTTGTGGTTAGTAGCCTGATTACTGATCTTGCACAGGAGCAACCACCTCAGTACACTCATTACCAACGACTCTAAATGTGGACGGAGCCGCTCACAGTAGATAGTAGTGATAAACAAGCGATGTAATTCTGTCTGAAAGCTTACAGGGAAAAAACAAAGCACTCTCATTATGGATCCTTTAAAAAAAAACAATATACAGATAATACACCCAGGAAAGTGCAGGGAAACCAAGAAGCAGTCACATATGAACAGCAAATGGAATAATATGACAATGAAATACTGTTCAATAATGGGATGAAATAAACTTTGCTTTATTTTAATGCTACCTGATAAACAGAAGCATAGTTCATAGAAGAGCCATTTCTTCTCTTTGTCCTGTGAAACCCACTAGACCTTGATACAGTTCCAGGTGCACAGGCTGAGCTCAGTAATTTTTTGTGGGACTCATAAAAAGTGTGGTGATGAGCACCAGTGAGAGCAATATTAAAAATAGCCACCATTCTCAAGGATTATTTAGTGACTAGAGTACTTATCCTTAAGCAGGTACTTACTTATTCAAAGTAACTGGTATTTCATTTTGGGTATTCTCTCTCCACACGTTCCTTAAAGGATTTCGATTTGTCTCACTATCAGCATGCCTCTGATTACTTCATAAATAAAATAGAAGTCATCAGTGGGAAAAGTGCCCAATCACCTCCCTCCCTAGTTCTTGTCTGTACCTAAGAACAGCTGTGTTCCATCCTCCTAAGGTTCATTTGCACTCTCACCCGTACACTTCCCCCTTCTTGATTCACCCATCAGTTTTTTCATCTTTTCCAGATATTCTAGCTCCACCTGTCTCTTACTTTGCATCATAGAAATATACTCAGTCCCTCTCTTTCCATATTTATTTTTTTAATTAATAAATGCACTTTTTCTGAACTCTGTCCATCAAGTTAAGAAAATTTCCCTCCTTCTTTTAGTCACCAACTTATTTAAAATAAATTACCCATACTTGCTTTTCTACTTTCCCCAATTCCTCATCACCTGAGTCAATTGGAACTTGACTTCCATCTCTACCATTCCAATAAAACCACCCAGAATATCACAAGAGATCCTAATTTCCAAATTGAATTGGACTGTTTCCAAATGTTTTGCTACATCTAAAGCATTTATTTCTATTTCCAACCATCAAATTATTTTGTTTAACAGTCTTTTATCCTCTTTCTTTTATTTGTTGCAAATAGGCTATCCTCTTCTCGAAAACCATAGGGCTTCTATTTCCCCACGACCTTGAGTAGCAAGGCCAACTTGTGTTCAGCGTTTGTGCCAGCCAAGCTGTGTTCACCTCAACATCCTGAAACTCTATGACTAACTTTTCTGGACTGATTGTCCTTGATATAACTTTCTCTGAATTCCTACTTTTTTTCTAATTCCTTAAATATAGGTTTTGAAAAAGTTCTCATTCAATGCTGTATGTCTTTCCTTAATCTTATTTATTTGCTACTGGACTATTTCTTAGCCTGGACTGCCAATTTTTCCTTACCTTCCTAGAAAACCCTAACTTTCTAACTCCCCTTTCCCCAATGATAAGTCTCTCCTTCTCCCTCCCCACCCCCTCTTAGTTGAAGTTTCCTTCAGACCTCATGGGTTATTACAATTTCTTAACTCCCTAGAAACTGACCCTCCAGTCTATCCCCTGCCTTGTTGTTTGGTTTTATACCAAAAAAATAAATTTACTATTAAACTATTTCTATTTGCCGCTACTGCACAGAGAACTTGTCTCTACATGGAGGTGTACATACCTTAACTTGTACACAAAACATCACACCCGGTGTGCCTCTTCTGTGAATACAGCATCAAGCTGTGCTGAGAAAAGGCCTGTTAAGTGGAAGAATGTGAAAATTCCCTTAGCAAAGTGTGTAGTCAAAATGGGCAGTACTCACAATACATCCTTATTTTCACACATATTCCAAGCTTGTACTGCAGATATTTGTTGCAAAAAGTACATCATTTAAATCACAATCTGTCGTGTACTTTCTGTTATACTGCTCTGAATAAATATCTCAAATGCCTTGAGTGCTGAATGCCAAAGATGATTGAAATCCCTCTGAGCCATAAATTTTAAATGTGTTCTCTGTGATAGTGAAGATTTTACATTATGCAAAAGACATAATTGAATACTTCATCCTGATTGAAAGACAGGATAAATATTATAGGATTCTCTATACCTAATTCCTTTCCCTTAAAGATTTAGAAAATAAAATATAAAGTGATACAAGTCAACACCAATTTTGTTTCTCTTTGATTCAAGTAGCCCCTAATTTAAAGATGCACACTAACAGCTGAATTTTTGTTGTTGTTATTATTAAATTCAGTCTAGCATCCCACTGAATGAATAAGAGTTTCAGGCAATTGAGTGAGGAATTAGGTCCTGTTCAAATTTCAGAGCGTCTGCCAACCTCAGTGGCTTGGACCTTTTGCCACCACTGCCAAATTGTAGCAGAGTCATTTGTCAGCACAGGCTTCCCAACAAAGTTAGCCAGATAGAGGAGTAAACATTCCAGTGTTGGTTAATTCCCGACGTTGCAGGGGCACTGGGGGAAACTAACTATGTGCCGTGAGGCTAGAGACGAACAAGCATTCTAGAAAATTCTGCTAACTCTTTAAGACTTTTAGAGAGGGAAGAAACATATTTTATGTAGGTAAATCATTTTCATCCTAGGAATTATGAGTTGCTGAGCAATTATCAAGAATTGGTTTACCTGATATAATTACTATATGATAATAATTACTATATAATAACCTATATGCAGAGTCCTAAAAAACATATGTTGGCTAAGAGGAGATAAATTGGATGGAAGCATCAACTCAGTTTGGACATTGTTTGGTACAGCAGCAGCCAGAAATTAATAAATTAATCACAGATGTTAAGAGGAGTGTGCAGGGTATAAAGTGGTAATAGGGGAGCAGGCAATGATAGAACCATTGGAAGAAGCTGAAGACATTTTTTAACCTCGTAATTTTGCCTAGAATCACCTTATTTGCCATGTAAATAAAAACTCATTTTAAGGGTTAGAAATAATATTTAAAATCATTCACTTCTAGAAACACTGCCAATCGAATTCCAAGGTGACTGACAGGTTTGCTCCACTGGCAGATGGTTTGGATGTTGATTTCATTAGTGTGTAAGCTGTTTGGCTTGGGAGTCTTCATACTGCTTTTTGAAGGTGACTAAAAATCTCTGCACCTGCCAAATCTCATACTTAACATGCAACAGTTAGGGGTCCTGGCAGGAATATCCTTCAGAGATAAAAATCTCTATTACTCACGTCATTCTAGGTGGACTATTACCAAAAATAAGCAAATGGCAACCTGGATTCACCGAGACCTAAATTTGAGGTTCTAATTTTGGCCTTTGGGACTACCATGACACTTAGTCTCATATTCAGCACTTAATCAACTTCATAATAGCATCATGGCCACACGAACAGATCATCTAAGAGCATAAGAAACAGCTGGTATTTACTGTATTTAATTGTCGTAATGACCTCAAATGCAGAATCATCTCCCCCTAAAACTTATGGCACTGCTGTTTTTTAAATATTTTATTTATTTATGTTTAGACAGAGGGGAAGGGAGGGAGAGAAACATCAATGAGTGGTTGCCTCTTGTGTGCACCCTACTGGGGACCTGGCCGGCAACCCAGGCATGCGCCCTGACTGGGACCCTCAACCGTTTGGTTCACAGGCCAGCACTCAGTCCACTGAGCCACACCAGCCAGGGCCAGGAGCTGCTTCCCCGCCACGCCACCCCCCCCATTATACAAAGCTTTCCAATATGTTTTAATAAAATTTTCTGTATTTTGCAACAACTAAGTTGGATCATAATTGAGTTATATAGTTTGTTCAGAACATATATCCAGAGGCATCTGATTTCAAAGGAGCAAGCAAAAGTGCCTTGTAAAAATGTGATATTTGTTACATTACACCTCATATATCACTGATGGAAAAACCTCTTCTTCAATTAAAGAAGAAATTGAAAGTCACTGATTTTAATACAAATGTA
Organism: Glossophaga mutica; assembly: GCA_039655065.1. Classification (NCBI taxonomy): domain Eukaryota; kingdom Metazoa; phylum Chordata; class Mammalia; order Chiroptera; family Phyllostomidae; genus Glossophaga; species Glossophaga mutica. The sequence continues at coordinate 135,808,619 of CM077303.1, forward strand.
TACCTTATATTTTAATACAAATGTATACCTTATATTTTAATACAAATGTATACCTTATATTTTAATACAAATGTATACCTTATATTTTCCAATGCATAATATTTACAGAAAAACTCTAACATCTCCTTATAATTTTTTTATTCTTTATTATACTAGAAAACAATCTTCAATGTAATAACAGTAGCTATTTCCACTGTTATCTATAATGTGCCAGGCAGTGTGCTGAGGGCCAAGTATAAAACAATCAGGAAGAAACTGTCCCCTACCTTGGTAAAGTTTACAATCTAAACATTAATTTCAGAAGGCTTGTGTACAGTATGGAACAGCAACCAATCTTACTACAGATGATTCTGCAGTGTTCTTTGCCATACCATGCTAAAGAAATAAGAATACATCAACATAATTAATTCCATTTTTAAGGACTTTAATTTTAGAATAGCAAAAACAAATTATTTAAAAATTAATTCAACTTTTATGATTCTAAAACTCCAAGTATGTGTACTATTTAATTGCTGAGCCCCAAAAGTGCTAATCAACCTCAATTAAAAATAACTTCCTTATTTTTGTTAGATACACAAAGCAATACTTACTTGACTTACAACTTAATTTTAGACATATCTTGACTAATTTATTATATATATGATTTGCAACTATATACTTGCTTTTTCAGGCTGAAATTGTTGTGACCAGATTCAAGGGGGCTTTTAATCTATGAGTTAAAGCAGACTCCAAACTGCCTCATGAGGAAATTTTGGACCAACTTTTCCCAAGAGGCATTTTCTGAGTAGAAATGGGGTAGCTATTATCTGAGCTCCTTTTGAGTCCCCTCCTCCTTCCTCAGAAACGCTGGTTTACTCCTGGGCCACATAACAATGAAGTGTGAGGCTCTGTTCTTCATTAATAACACGAAGTATTTGCCACCCAAGCACCTGTTATAGAGTCCAACTACAAAATACTGCCGCTGAGTACCCATCAAAACTTCAGTTAAGAGAATAATATCTGTGGAAGATTTCTTGAAGTGTAATTCAATCCACATACAGGAACCATTAAAGCCAACCAAAACCATGCATTAAGCCTGATGAACAGAGAATCGCACACACAGACAGAAAAGTGTTGACCCCACAGAAACACTTCTGGTAAATTGTGCTTTCACCTTGGCATTGTGCCCGGGGCCTGCACGGAAGGCCTCTGTAACAAACAGTGCCATAAGCTCGTTGGTGTAGTTACTACAACAATTTCTTGAGGACACTTCACTGTGTCACAATGTCCTATTTATGAGGACTCAAAGGAGAAATTTTTCTCTGGACTTGGTGCCAGGAATAATTGTGCTTCTTCTAAGCAACAGGTGAGTTTCCTTTTTACCAGCACTGAGCAACCTGGTTTCAGCAATGCTGTCCTCCTTCCTGTGCTTCAAAACCAAGGAGTCAGACATGTGGCCTGCTTCAAGCAAATTCGCATGCATTTATGGAACTCTTAATTCATTTCAGGCTTCCTTCTCCCCTCTTTCCCCCATTAGTCATTTATTTTTTACTTTAATTTATTTAAATATATGAAGCTTGCCACAAATGCCTTTCCAGAACCAAATGTGATAAAGAAGATTAATAATGCTAGGTAACAAACAGCATATATTTTCCATTCCCCCATCTGAGTCTCCCTTTTTGACTGAGAGGCAAAGCCAAGTTCTGCCTCAGGGGCAGTTGTCACAAGTAGACTAGGGGGAAAAAAGCAAAAAACAATCAAACAAACAAAGGGGTGGGGGAAGAACTTTATTCTTTGCTTCTAATTATAAAAGGATTCATTGAATATAAAACAAAAAAAATAGATTGAGGAGACAAAACAAACACAGAGATGATGTTTTTCTCCTAGTTACAAGACCACATAAAGAGTTCTCAGAGCTAAGAAGGGCAGAAGAGAAAAGAGAAGAAACTAGACTTAAAGGCATTACTGGCGCCAGGTCTGAGCCCACATTCTCGGGTTGTGTGGACTGTACCTTCTCTGTCCTGGCTGGAGCCCTGGTTGTAGGAGGCCCACAGGAGAAGTAAAGAGGGCCTTTTAGAGCAGTGAGGGTAACCACTGATAACTGAGTGCACTTACAGTCCTCAGAATGGCAGAGAGAAACGGCCAGTTCAGGGGCAAGCAGGCCCAGGAAGACGTGGCTAGAGCTACAGAGACCGAGACTGAGCATCAGGGAACAATGGTAGGGCTGGGGTTATAGCAACAGAACTAAGAGGACAAAGGCCAGAGGAGTCAACCCAGAAATATACTCGGGCAGGTTATCGTGGGAGAAATGTGGACTTCAGGTGAGAGGGAGGCAGCGTTCTCCCTCTCCAACTACTCTGTTGGTGGCAGTGAGGTTTTCTGGGGTTTAGAAATGCAAGCTGGACAAGAAACAGCAGGATGTCCTGAGAAATGGGTGTGAAACTGGGCAAAACTAGAAATGAATTGGAAATACTTGTGCCAACAAAGGAAAATCCATCAAGAACCTAGAATAATGCGTCCGTCATCAAGCAACTGGTACCTCAGTGGAAGGAAGTAGTAAAGGTTGATACTTGAAAACTACATTTTTTCAATTTGTGACCCAAATATGTGTTTGTTATGTAAATAAATAATATGCATTTATGAGTATACATATAACCCTGTAATCTAGATTCTCTTCCTCTCTTTCAGAAATTGTTCTTTCTGAAGTCAATAGTCATGTAATGAAATGTGGCAATATCTAGTCCTCATTCCCACTTTCTGTTCTTAGGCTCTGAAACATCAAGCTTTCTTTCTTGGTTTACATGATCCAGCCCTCCCCCACTTCTCTTACTAGTTTGCATACTCCTTTCCTGGATATTTTTTTATTGTTATAAATTTGGATGTATGCTGTTCAACTTTAAATGTATACTCTATTCTGTCCCTCCTCTTTCTCTTTGTATATTTCCTGCAATGGAAGTTTCATTCATTCCCTCATTTATTTCTCAGCCAAAATGAGATACAAATATTTATCCCCTACCATATCTCTTTCAAACTCATGTTCTCATGTTCCAAACCCCAAATGACTACCTGGATGTTTCTAGTTATATATCATGTTACGGCTCAAACACGACACACTAAAATTGAACCTACCAACTTTCCCTGAAGCCAGATGCCATTGCCATGCCTCGGACTGGGGTCAAGTTACCACTGTTCTCTCCAGACCCTGAACAGATATATAACACGTTTTTGTCCCTCACATACCACATGAAAGGAGTCAAAGACTTTCTTTTTATCAGCTTTATGTCCACACATTTCCACTGCATTCCCACTGTCACTCCCCAGTACAGATTAACCTCTCTCTGGTTTCTCCATTTCTATGACTAGCTGTGGTGCAAAGAACATATATTTTTGATGTTGAAGTGAATCACACAAGGGCTACGCTACCTTGTGTGACCACCAACAAAGTACTAAAAATCTGCAATGTTACGGTCTGTAAAATGGAGATTAAAAATAGTTGACACAGATTTTATGTGAGAATAACCTGTAATCATATATCTGAAAATCTAACACAAATCTAGTACCCACATAGGAAAATCTATCATCTCGATTATTCCCACAATTTAATGCCTACTTTCTCCTCAGTCTCTGAGAGCTTCTGAGGAAAACAATACAACTCTGTGAGTTCAGGGTCACAAAGAGCAGCTAGCCCCACAATAATAATTTGTCATTATTTTAACAAACCTTTTTCTCCCTTTCCTTTCAGAACAGTTTGAAACCTTCACCATTCTCAATAAGCCAATTTACCTATTCAAATTCTATTTCATCTCATGCATGACTTTTGCCTTCAATTTTGCATACTCAGTTGAGGCTTTTGAGTATACTTTATCTTATCTGCCTACCTTCATACCAGGGTTTATCAAATTATGCCCTCTTTCTTAGTTCTTTGCTCCCAGTTTTAGAAACAAAGTTTCCAGTCGTTTTGCTCAATGTCAACCTTTCACCTCTTCTCTTGATCACTTCCCACACTATCTCATTCAGGAATTTGTTTCCTTAGTAATCACCCTCTCAGCTATATCCTAGATATTCATGTTTACTTACTCTTTCTTTAATCTTTAGCTTAATCTTAAAACATATTTGAAACTTTTTATCATCAAATAATCCCCCCCTGGTCCCAAAGACCTAAATTTGAGTTACCATCATAGTCCTTCTTTGCCCTTTCAGACAAAATTTCTTAAAATACTATTCATCTACCCTACACACATCCTGAATTATATGTCCCATATAGAATCCATTTACTGAACTCATGAATCATTTACTCATCCTCCAAATTAGATCATATCTAGGTGTTGAGTCACCTGTCACTATAATGCAGAAGTCAATATAATGTTGGTACTTTTATAACTTTTCCAAGCCTGTTAATATTCTGAAAGACTACGAGCAACCTTTCTCACAGTTACAGAGAACATATTAGTAATACATGAAAACCCTGTGGCAAAAAACCCTGAAAATATAAGAAGTGCCTTACTTTAGGCATGGAGTTAGTTGCTTCAAAAGTCACTAGACTTTCCACATCTAAGGAATTTGAAAGTGCAAACGAAGTAGCTCTGAACTGAAAGTTCAAATGAAGTAGCTCTGAACACATTTCTCATGTGTTAAATACCCTGGATAAGATTTTTTTATAATGTTGATGTATCTGGTCTGTAATAGGTGAATGTTGCAAGGATCAATGGAATTTGTTACTACATGTAAATGTCAGTGGAGATATAGCTGTGCTTCTGTTTTTATTAGGATTGTTATTGCTTTTTTTTTTTTTTTTTTTTTTTAGTGTTGTTTTCACCAAATCAAAGTGGGATCCAGCTGCCCACCACTGAACACAGGCATAAGACAAAGATTGGTGGAAGAGGAAAAAGGTCTTTATTAAAATGTTATACAATTTGGGGAAACGGGGGACTCCCCAACTTCAGGCCAATATCTCTTCCACAAAACACAGAAACCCTCTTGTTTCCAAAAAGACTGAAATCCAAATCTATGACCGGAGGTCCCCCTCCGTTCTCATCTATCCTTCTGGAGCACGAAGCTGCTAGGTGGGCTGCTCTCTGGCTGCTATTGCCAAGCCACGGCTTCCCATGGGGGCCCCTGGCTGCTACTGACCCCTGCACTAGAATAAGTCATACTGGACTGTAGTGAAAGCCTGCTGAGGGGTTATTTCAGTAATCTGCATATGGAGTTTAGTGGAACTGAACTTCCCTTGTTTCAATGGAAACGAGAAAGAAGACAAAGCAAAAAGAAGGAAGCGAAATAAAACTACATTTGGTAATAAAGAATACGGATCAGTAAAAGTATGATTAAAAGTTGCAAAGTCCGCTTAAAAAATGATCACACCACTGAAACAGAGAGAGGATGTTAAAATGTATTACAGGAAAAAAAATGAAGAATTTGGGGGATTTTTTGTCTCTATATTCAGGGTGAAGTGCAAGGTGATACAGCACAAAACAGTACCTCAATTTAAATTCAACCCCACCCTTTATTCCTTAAACCCTTGACTACCTTGCCTCCTTACATCAGAAATCTTATTCACCATTATAACTAATGTTTACAATCCCAAACCAACAATCAATAAAAACAAATAAGAATACCCTAAAATATTTCATATACATATGTACTCATGTGAACATTTCTGGTGAAACAATCTGTTGAATCCAAAATACACTAAGAATGCTCATGTAACTTACAATAATATACTTTAAAATCCCCATTATTTAAGCCAACCTAAGAAACAAGTGAGAATGTTTTTAAAAACTTAACTAATGTATGGCCATTTGAATCAGAATTATATAGTTCAAGATAGAGTTATTTTAGTTCACAGCCATCCAGTTTTTTTGCTTTAAAGGTTTTTTCTCCCTTTTTGTTCTGAAAAGCAGAAGTAAAAGGAAGAGTATATGTTACAGTCACAAAAGAGTTGTGAACTTATCTCCTTCGTTTCTTTTGGACTAATGAGCTAATTTAGAAAACAATGACTTCACACACGTCACTAAGATATTTGTTTATTGTATTTATACGTGTTTCCTCTTTCCAAAATCTGTTCACTGTCAACAAAAATATTTTAATTGAAAGTCAAGATATTCTAATTACTTCACAGAATTACATTACGCTAGAATGAGAGAAGCCATCTGATCTGACAGCTCCCAGGGCCAAAGTTTATGTGAGGTGAGATCTGTGTGTCTCTTATTCACTTTACAGTGGGAGCTGGAAGACAGAGCCAATACTCCGAAAGCAGACCCCTCAACCCATGTTAATCTTTTCTCTTCAGTGGAGCGATTGTGCCCTTCACTGGTATCATGGAATTTTCTTAATACAGTCACTATTTTTACAGTGAAGTTTTTAATACAAAACATACAACAGAATACATAATACATGTTTTAGGCTAACTATAAGACTTTTTATGGAAGTCTTTCTTAAGAAAATTATGAATTTCTTGCAACAAATCTTCTAGATCCACTGTTTGAATCTAAAACAATTGTAGAGTCTGAGATTCTAAACTGGGATAAATCTCAGCTTACTCATCCCAATCAATCCTTGGAAGAAGGCAAAGCAGCATTAAATTTGGTTTTGTTTTGTTTTGCCCTAAGCATGTCTACAATTATTGACAGTTTAGCATTGTCAGCCACTATGCCTGATATTTTACAGATATTAGCTTATTTAATCAGCACCAAATCTATGAAATAGGTAATAATAATACCCCTACTTTGTAAAGGAACAAACCAATATTTTTAAAAGGTTATATGACTTGCCCAAACACACATAATTAAAAAAAGTCAAAGTAGCATTTTAAACTATAGCTGCGTTAAACTGTAAAATTATCCCATTTTGGGTAAAAGAAAAAAATTCTAGTCTTCATCAATTTTTCCAAATGAATTTTTAAAAAAATTTTATAGCATAACTTTCATATGTCTGCTGAAATCATAAGCAACTCGATGGTGTCTGAAACAACTTAAATATAATTTACAATATTATTAAGAACATTCTAAATCCAAATAACATTAAAATTGCTTAGTAGTATAAATCTTCCTGCTTCTCTGAGATCTAGTCATCAGTCAGAAATATTCAGCATCTGATGTCTTTGTCCTGTGTGCTGGTAAGAGACTGCTGTAATAAAGACAGACTTTTCATTGCTGAGAGGGCCGAACGAGTGTCAAGCTGGTCATTTTTCAGCTTGCAGGCCAATTAGTTACAACAGTTCAACTAGAAAGTCATTGCCCAGGGCATTGTTCAAAGTGGTAGATTCTATGATATAAACTGGCAGAAGGACATTAAAGCAAGTGGAAGAAGAGGGTCCTTTGGGGGGAGATGTGTTAGAAAGCATGAAAAACAAAATGTACTCTGAGGCGCTCTTGGACTTGGTGGGAAGACCACCCATGCAAGTCACCTCCTATTGTAACTGCACAAAAGAGAGCGCCCTCCTTATACATTTGCATCTACTTCATGTCCCTTTTTTGGAGTAATGTGATTTAGCACTGGTGTCTGCTGGATAAAAAGGGTCTGATTAATGTGTGGCACTGCATGTTATAGCATACCCACCCATGTAAGTGATGGAAGACCCTCACATAATTGGATCTGAAATAGAATAAAACGATGAAAAATTTAGCATAGCCTTTTCTTTATACCCTACAGTGAGGACAGCTAAGAGGTCAGGATAGTCAGAAACTATGAGGGCATTGTATAGTCTCTGCCGGTAAAAATTTGTTTAACACGATCCCATGATTAAAAGGGATTTGTATCCTGCTGTGGCACCAAGGTACAAGAGAGGAAATAATAAATTGGTGCCATTGACAAGATGTCATTTGTTATCTGCTTTAAAATGTCAGGTCATGTCATTGTGGTGAAATATTTTCTCTCTTGATGTATGTCTTACAAAGCAGGTTCAATGTTTGGCACTATTCTATTTCAATAAAAGAAAACAGCTTTTAATCTGGAAAGCACTGTCACCGAGAAGAAAATAAGGTCATTCGAGACTCTTATTTGGCCATTTTTCCACAACCCTCCATTAGCACTATATTTCAATAGCCCAGTTGGTCCAAATTCTTTCTTTAATTTATCTTTTGAGAAGTGTAATTATCCATCTGCTCTCTTGGCCAAAGGCAGGGACAAAAAGGGGTTTTAGATATTGCAAGGTTACAAAAAGGCCAAAACCTGGTAACTGCACATTTTTGTGTGCTATACATATGTGCTTATTAGATTCTTTATAACTCTTTCTAAAATTCTCAGAACACAAACATAGAAAACAAGACTTTCATGGATTATATCAATTAAAAATAAGCAAAGTGCATTTTAAAAGACAAAAATGGAGAAAAACATGAAAGTTATGTGTTTGTTGGTTGTGATACTATTAGACTGATACGTAATTTAAATTACTATGACATGAATGAAGGAAAACATAGGACATTAAAAAACGCAGTAAGTTGTTTTCCATGTTTTCCAGGTCCACATTTCTCAATGTGAACTCCGTGACCTTGAGAATGTGTTTAGTTTGAACACACCATTCCAAGCTGGTAGCTTCAATTATGGAACAATGTTCTTTGAACTGGAAGAGCAGATCTGTTTTGGATAACATGAAACCAATAACTCATCAAGGGGGTAAATAGGAAAGTATCTTATTTATGTTTAGACATATCATAGCTCAATATTATACACAAAAGTAAAAATTTCAAGTATCAAAATACAAAACCAGATAAAGTAAGAAAGAACAAAAACAGCTTTGACCCACTCCTAGATCATAAAAGGAAGTCACTGTACCAGTGCTAAGATGCATAGGATGTTATGAGAATAGCACTTTGCAGATAAACCAGTGTAAAAATTTGCCTTAAGTATCCTCAGGTATTTTTCAAATGACCTTTGAAATACAAAGAGCTGATTTTGTTTCTCTCTGCATGTCTACCAAGAAGGAGTTTTCCAAATTGTACTTTTTTAATGTGCAAGGACACCATGGAGAATATCTCAGAGGTTTAGAGAAGATAACTAAGAAGAGGTGAAGGGTGGGCTTATTTTCACCCCAGCGGCACGTCTGACTGAGGAACACCTTATTCCTGTTTTAGTTTTTTTAAGGCGTTGGTCTGCTGTTAAAAGTTGTTTGAAAATAAAAACCTCTTCACTAGCAATAAACACTGTAGGTCAATTGCAAATCCCACTCCCTACCACAGCCAGGCCCATCACCATCTGATGGGACAGTAGAAGCACTCGGTCCGACCGAGTGGACTGACTGCTGCCGCTCACTACTGCCCAACTCAAAGCCACACTGCCCAAAATACTGTGTTGAATCTCACTTTTTAAAAAAATATATTTTATTGATTTTGCTATTACAGTTGTCCTATTTCTCCCCCATCATTCCCCTCCACCCTGCACACCCCCTCCCACCCACATCCCCCCACTTTAGTTCATGTCCATGTGTCATAAGTTCTTTAGCTTCTACTCACAGCTATTAACAACCACACCTAAAACAAAAGCAAACAACTAGAATAGGAACAGAACCACAGAAATGAATCTCACTTTTTAATAATGGTTTAAAAATTAGATTTTATTCATGGGAAGTTTTTCTGAGGGCCTAAGGCTGACAAATGATTCAAGCTGTATATGTGCATATAAATATGCTCCTATATATGTGTGTGTGTGTGTGTGTGTATATATATATATATATTTATAAACCCTTATATTTTTGCTTATGTAAAATGGTGAAGGCTTAACTAAACATCTGTTTGGTAGTATGTGACCACCCTCCAGTTGCTATAAATTATTTTTCAAATTACTGGGGTGTGTTTGTTCAGAACTTGATGTAGCAAGTAAGTTACATGGAATTGGTTTACATTACTATTGTTTTATTATAAACCAAAAGAAATTGAAGAGGATATTAGAAGCTAACAATCTCAGTGAACCTATGTAATCTCTATTCATAGTAAAAAACCCAAAGTTACAAAAAGCCAATTTATTCACCTCAGAAATATCTTCCACAAACTTAGAAACTGGTGCAAAGGGCAACATAAATAAAATGAAGGGTAAGAACATTCATGAAAGATGACTGATCTTTAAAGACTTCTGTACACACACAAAAATCTTTCGTATGATAATGAGTGTATCTAGCCCCCTCAGAAATTGCATTTAAATTAATTTCCTATGTTTGTGGCAGCTGTTCCTTCCATTATTGTTAAAAATATCAAGTCTCTATGTTCCATCTATTCAAAATGTTCACATAGTTAACTAATTTAAGTGAAGATAAAAGTGCTGAATCCATGCATTATTATTTTAAATTTGTTAGTACTTTTAGTATATAATAATGATACATATAGATTTTTAAGACAAAAACTTTAGAGAAATTGTATACAACAAAACAAATTGCTAAAGAAATGTAAAACTTATAAGAGTTAGACTTTGAAAATTTATAGCTGAATGGTAAAATGGTCTTTAATTATCTTTAACATAATTTAATAAAAAATAATTTGTTTCTAAATTCCACAGAAAAACAAAGGCCACCAGTGTAAACTATAGAGAAGTGATGAAATTTGCACAAAGAATGACTAATGTGGCAGGACAATTTATGGAAGCATCAACTTGGATTTTGTTCAGACTCTATAAACTTTTCCCTAATTTCAAGAAGTTGGTAAATGTTATATGTTCTTCTCTTGAAGGTTGCAGAGTAGTCAGGTCCAAAGGAGCCATTCCCAAACACAGGAAAGTAAATGTTATAAGTTGTGTTGTTAAGAGTTATGGAATTCTATAGAATTGTTTTAGAAGGAGAAAAATGGAGAAAACAAAAATTACTAAATGAGGAAACAAGAGAAACTTCCTTTCAAAATTATAAAAGGCTTTTATGAGTCCCAAGGCATCCTGGACATGACAGGATCTCAGTGGTGAATGGAATGTGCTTAGGGAGGCTACACACTTGAAACCAAACGACACTGTTTACAAGTCAACAGAACTTTAGCTTGGCATCTGCATTAAGACTAAACTGGTTTAGACACAAAGCACATCAACTGTGACCAGTGTAGACTGAAAACCGGAGGGCTCTTCCCCAAATGTTCTGCAACCCATAGGAACTCACAGGAACCCACAGAAACCTAGGGAACTTCAATCATTTGCCTATGGTTTTTACTTTTATATTCTTCCAGCCTAAACAATCCTTAGCAACCTGCAGTTTGGCTTCTGACTTCAACTTTTCATTACCAGTGGTTTAGCCAAGATGGCCAACAAGCTGTTTGTTGTTAAAACCAAAGGACACCTGTCATTAAAGGATTCACTTGAATTGCTACTTTTGACATGTTCTATAGTTCCTTAGAAGAAATTGACCAAGAAAACATGGATATAGAGACTCCAGAAAAACAGAGGCCTTATGCATTCTGCGTACGAGTAAATTTAAACTTCAGTGGTGGTAAGCTTTGAAAAAGTAAGCAAAGCCTAAGTGTGGGTAATGATACAGTCAATAGTCAACTCAGTTCATTTTAGGCTTACAGTTTTGTTTTAACAATTAGGATTGACATTCACTAGAACCTGTTCTTTGTATTAAGAATCTATAAACTTACCATCTCTTCATCATTTTTATTTCTGCATTATGGCTATATTCTGTCTGATCTCTGGTAGAAATGTATTTATATAGGATACAAAGATAAGCAGTTACCAATTCCAAGTTTGATTCTTTGAACTATGGATGACATAAAATGCACCTTCTTATTTTGGAAGCTTAAGTTTAATAAAATTACTAGGCTTTCTAGAACTTAAACCATTATTCTGGACATTCAGTGGTGTAAGACTTATTACTGCCTCTTCTCTTGACAAAAAGGATCTTCATTTTTAAAGGGAGGATTGCTTATGTAGCCTTTTGAAATAATGCCCTGGAAGACATTTTTGACATTTAAAATAGCTTAAATAAAAACAAATAAAGTAATCTCATAGACTTTATTATTATCTCTGAAATATTTACCAAGCTGGTTTCTTTCTTAAGTATATAAACTGTTCATTCTTTGTTTAATCTCCTCAGAGGTAGGTTGACATTTTCATCCTAATATTTCCAAAGGTTTGGGCACACACAGGCATTCTAGACAAAAATATCTTTTCATCGATGTACCATTGTATCATTGACACTGCCTCAACAAACCTCACTTTATCTGTTTACCTGAAAGCTGATATACAAGTATTTCTGACTAAAGCAAAGATGATATATAAATGAGATTTTTCTGATCACAACAAAATATATATGTCATGATGAACTCACTGCTTAGAGGATTCTTATAAAGAATGAATTCATTAAGAAAAAGACAGCTGAAAGAGTGACAGCTTTGTAAATAAACACAGGCCAAATTATCATATATTATTTTCTATTAAGTGATAAAAATAACCTTCAATAGATAGAATAAAAATAATAACTATGTATCTACATATTGATTCTTCATTCATCAAAGTTATATAAACTTTTGCCTGCCCACCCCTCTTTCTCTCCTAAATGTACTCACTGCATATTTAGTGCAGATATTATGGAGATTCTAATGATGATATGACATGTGGTCATGATTAAGTAGTTTAAGTTACAGTGGGACAAACAACCATTCATATGAGATCATACTCTATAATTTAATTTAGTCATATTAAATAAAGAAAATAATTGGAAACATTATAGATGAGATTAATTTTAATTGGAGACTACATTATGAGAACAACCTTGAAAGTTATAATTAAGGAAAGGAAATTTTATAATAATAAATACCATTTATTTTATGTCTTATTTTTAAGGATGGTGAATAATACAACACTTTCTTCCTGGTAAAAATTTTATGAATATTTCTCATATTACTGATGAGAAGCCTTACCTTAAAGAGCTAAGGTCCTTGACTAAAGCCCAAATTATCTTACCACCAACAAGGTCAGAGACAGAGTTGAACCCAGGTGTATCTGATTCCAAAGCCTGAGTTCTAAATTATTCCACTGTTCTGACCCTCTCTGAGGAGAGAGTGTGAGACCAAAATTAATCAGGTAGATAGGTGTAGTAAATATCTAAGAAAAGAAGTGGATGGGGCTGGGGCAGTGATGATTGAGACACTTGTGTATCTGTGGAGACACAGATAAGAAAGCATCCAAGGACATCAGCACTAGAATAAAGTCCAAACATTTTCACATGGTCCCTATCCTGTTGGTGATCTGACCCAGAGCCATTTCGCTGACTCCAGATTCACTATCCTCTCCTTCAACTATGATCATCTTTTTTCCTTTAGAAAGCTAAACATCTTTCCATCTTTGGCCTGTAGTACTCTTTTCTCTCCTTTCTTCTAAAACTAAGACACTTCTTTCTTATCTTTCAAATATGGCCTTCTCAAAGACACCTTTTATTTAGAGTTATTTCATTTAGAGTTATAACGTACACTTTTTTTGCCCAAATTTTTGAGGGAAAAATAAGGATTCACATTATGCATGGGTATATGATGATTACATACCATTTGTATAACAATATGCATAATAATCCTGTGTGTAATTCACACAAAATTGTGGGTGCGCATTATACATGGTAAAATGTGGTAGTCAACCTAAAGATCTCTTCTTCTCATAAAAGACGCTCCTGCAACCCATTCCTCTAGCTATGATATTCCCATCGTAGGGTTCTACAGCATTCATCATTACTTGAAATTAACCTATCATGATATTTATGTTTGTTGTCTTCCCTTGCAGAATAGAATGTGAACCCCATGAAACAATAGCCTTTAACTATCCTGCAATCCAATCCCCACCATGCTTTCTCCCACTTCCATTGAATCTCCCTTACATTTCTTCCTTAAGTCTCAATGCATAAAAGAAACTGAAAACTTTCATTCTAGAACCATTTCTCTTAATCTGTTCAGCTCAGGTTCAAATAAATTTTATAGAAATTCTCTATAAGTTTGGAAGTTCTTACATCAACATTCTTAATATTTAGTAGAAAATTTCACCCCAAAGTATGTTACTTTGGCACAGGATTATTTTGAGGTTAAGGCAAATGAGGAGATATGAGAAAAGGTCTCTGTCCTCCTCTTTAGTGCCTAAAAATGTGACACAAATTTGTAAAGGTGTTCCCCTCGCCTGTCTACCACGAAAAGCAGAAGTTAACTAGTGGAGACAGCTCTAGAGCCTTAGCCCAGAGAAGAAACCACATAACAAGCCTTGCTTAAATTAGGTATCATCTATCATTTGTTTCCACATGTATTTTTCTTCCCATAATTTGCTGCCCTAGATGCCCAAAGTATATTTCTTTTGTCTTGCTCTTTAGTTAAAATGTTACATAAACCCAAAATCTAACCCTTATAAATTATTACTCATGACTAAAAAACTCCCATATGTGTGTGGCATAGAGGTTAACAAGTTTCAGTTCTTTCCTTATTAACCTTCTTTTGTAAGTCTAATTTACAGAACCTCAGTCTGATAACAGAAATGATTATTTTTTTCCTTTCATGGAATCATCTCAATTTAAGTACTAAAGAAATCTATCTGAATTGAGTAGGTTTGGGTTATCCAACAGTTTATCTCTCTGAACAACCATCTATCAGACCCTGACCTCTTTATCTACATATGCTAAATGGTGTTTATCATTTCAGTATTTCTAAAAGTATATTTTTAAAATATATTTTTGAGAGCTTCTGGCCAACATGGAAGCATAGGTAGACATGCTTCAGTTCTTGCACAACCAAAAGAAGGATGACCCCATGGACACCATTACAACATTGGCCCCATGTAAGCAAGAGCATGCATCTCTGAAAACTGGGGGCTTCCCCCCTGTTTATAAAGCTGGATCCTTAGAGGATAGGGATTAGTTTTTCCCTTTCCATCTTGCTACTTCTTAATTGCCAACTTGGTTGACATTGCAGGAAGTATGCAGCAGATTGGGATAACTCAAGACCCAAATTTTGGTTCGTGGACAAGTAAAGGGGAGGCACAGAAAACTGCAATGTGCCAGGGCAGTGGCGCAGAGGGAAGAACTCGGGAGACTGACCCCTTAAAGTTGTCTGGTATTTCATCTATGAGCTGACCATGAGTGGATCTGCCTCTAAAAGCATCTGTGGCATTTGAAAACTGACTACAGATAGAACATCACCCAAGCCCCAACTTGGTGGTGAATGTGGTGGGCAGACCAGAAGAGCACTGCAGCAGTTTGAAAACAAAACTGATGTCAGAATTACAACTTACAGAATGCCAGTTAGAACTTGGAGCCTGACCCCAACTGAGCAACTGTTTGTCAAGTAAAAAATCTTTTTTAATTGTTTTTATTAGTTCTTAGAAGACAAACCTATCAATATTCTCATAGACATTGAACAAGGTTCAGAGTCATAACTTAACATTGAAATGTGTGGAACCCTTCCAAAATTACTCAGCAGATGAAGAATTGAGAAATTTTCAACTAGACTGGGAAAAGACAGTTACCAACAATGAAATGACAATGTGGATGCTGAAATTATCAGGCGAAGACTTTGGTTTCATAAAGTTGTAGACTTTACTGTGAAAAATACTGTTCATAGTGAAATGACAAGCCATAGGCTGGGAGAAAATGTTTGTGAAATGCATATCCAATAAATAACTATTACCCTAATATACAAATAACTCTTAAAATTCAATACGAAAACAACACAAAATGTAGGTAAAACTTTTTAAAAAAACATATCACCAAAAAGATAGACAGATGTCAACTAGGCATATACAAATACATTTAACAGTATATGTCATTATGGAATTGCACATTAAGACAACAGCTGCACATTTATTAGAATTGTGAAAATCCAAAACAGTGACAACAGTCTGTGCTGGCAATGTTGTGAAGCAGCAGGAACTTTTATTTATTGCTGGTGAGAGTGCACAGTGATGCAGCCACTCTGGAAAACAGTTTGGCTCCTGCAAAAGTAAACATACTTTTACCATATGATCCAGCAATCACACTCCTTGGTTTTCACACAAATAAGTTTAAAACTTATATCCACACAAGAAGTCTACTTATGAATGTATATGGCAGCGTTATTCATAATTGCTAAAACTTGAAAGCAGCCAAGTTGTTCTTCAATGAATAAATAAAGTGCGTTGCATTCATACAAAGGAATACTATTCAGTGATAAAAACAAATGTTATCAAATCATAAAAAGACACGGAAAAACTTAAAATGCACATTCATAAATGGAAGACATCAATCATGAAAGGCTACACACTGTGTAATTCCAACTATGTGACATTCTGGAAAAGTAAAAACCATAGATCAGTAGTTGTCAGGGTTTCAAGAGGTGAGGGGAGAGAAGGATGAATATGCAGAGCAAAGGGAATTTTTAGGGCAGTGAAACTATCCTGTACATTCTGTAATGGTTGATACATGTCATTATTTATTTGTGAAAACCCACAGAATACATACATCCCAAAAAGTAAACCCTAATGCCAACTATGGACTTTAGTTAAAAATGGAACTTTGGATGTATGGATTATATATTATATATCAATAATTATAAATATTGGCTCATCAGCTATAACAAATGTACTACATTAATGCAAGATAATAATGGAGACTGAGTGAGGGGAAGAAGGTATATGAGAACTCTGTGGACTTTTCCCTCAGTTTTTTCCTGTCAATGTATAACTGTTGCTGCTGCAAAAAATATATATATATATTTAAAAAAATGATTAAAGAATCCATGAAACAAAGCAGAAGTCTTAGGCAAAATTAAAAATTCTTTTTAAACAAACAAAACTGAAAATACAAAATATAAAAAAATATAGTATTTGGTAAATATTTCTAAATACTATTTGAAGCCAATGTCATACTATTATTTTAGCAAGTCTTAAAATTGGGTAGTGCAATTCCTTCATCTTTATTCTTCATTTCCAAAATTGTTTTGAACATTTTGCCTTTTTATTTAATTTTAGTATTAGCTTGTATATATCCAAAAAGAAAGAAAAGACCTGCTTGAATTTTGATTGAAATTGTATTATAGCTCAATCTAGGGATAATGAACATTTCTGCTATTGGAACCAACCAATCCATCTACATGACATATTTTTCTGTTTATATCTTCTTTGATTTTTTATCAGTCTTTTGCAGTTTTCTCCACAAAGATATAATACATATTTTCTTAGAATTTATTTAAATATTTAACTTCTTGGAGCTACTGCAAGTAATATATGTACACATATACTTATAACTATATACACACATGTACTTATATAATATTTACATAATACGTATAAATCACTTATAATTATAAGTGATATATGTTATATATATATATATATATATATATATAACTTTTTTGGATATATATACTAGGTAACTCTAAAATTTAATGAAAAGTCAAGAAAAGTAAAATAGTCAAAACAATTTTGAAAAAGAATACAACTGAAGGAATCTCCTGCCCAGTTTTAAGACTTCCTATATTGGTGTGTTGCCAATGTGTTATTGGCAGATATACACACACACACACACACACACATATACATACATATATATATGTGTGTGTGTGTGTGTGTGTGTGTGTGTGTGTGTGTGTGTATATATATATATATATATATATATATATATATATCCGTGAAATAGAACAGGGAATCCAGTAACAGATCCTCACAAATATGGCCAATTGATATTTGACAGCTGTGTAAATGTAATTAATGGGAGAATATATAGTCTTTTAACAAATGGAATAGTGGATGTCTAAACGCAAATTTTAAAAAAAGATCCCCAACCTCACACCTTATATAAAAATTAATTCAAAATGGTCCATAGCTCCAAAGGTAAATTATAAAACATTTAGAAAAAAATAAGAGAAAATCCTTTGTGACCTAAGGATTTTTTTTTTAATTATGGAAAAGGATTTGTTGAATGGTTTGTAGATCTACCAAATGACACCTATGCCATTTCAAAGCAGGACTTTTCTAGATCAATGGTTCTCGATTTGGGAAATTTTGTCCCCATAGGGACATTTGACAATGTCTTGGATCGTCCCCACCTGCCACAGACACTAATTGGAACCAGGAGGGTTGTGATAATGTTACTGGTGTCATCTGCAGAGGCGAGACGTGCTAGGCGAGCCGTGGTGCCCAGGACAGCCTCCCCAAGGAGTACTCCAAAACGCCAGTAATGCGGAGGGTGAGAACCCTGCGCCAATTTTTTTCTTTAAATGTTAGACATTTTCCATTTATCTAATTAACCAGAAGAAAAAACTTTACTAATACTGTTTGATATAGACAACTTTAATACAAAGATAGTTTTTTTAATAACAGATATTTTCAACCAGCAAAAAAAGCATGGATTGTAGAATTTTTCTTAGAAAGTCTTGCTTCACTGCCAGGTACTTTCAGATAAAAGCATTTATTTCCCTGGTTGCAGGGAAACAAATGGTGACTTTCAGGCCAGTTACCACAGAACCACTTGAACAGTTTGGGTTTTTCACAGACTTTTGTTATTGGAAAAAGCAACAGCCCTAGCAAGGGATGACAGAAAGTCAAGGAAATCGGCATCTCTAATGACTCTATTCTGATTTAGCACAGGTCCCCCGTGATTTCTTTTCAAGGATTCCAGAACTCAGGCTTTTGATCTTGAGGGGAAATACCCATGCGTGGGCAAAAAGCCACTCTGTTTACACAGCCCTAGCACATCCAACACTCTCAGTTCGGCCAGAGACCTGCCAGCAGGAGACCGTTCACACAATGGCAGTAAACCCACAGGTCTGCGATTGGTTTCATTTGTTTTCTTTGAGAAGTCTCTTGGATGCTTCAGACAATTTAAGGGCTGATTAGTTTCTGCTTTGCCCTTAGGGTGTTCCTCTCAGTTTTTTCATACCACAGTCACTTTTAACCACATTTTCCCTTGTTGTCTCTAGATCTATCCTCCAGCTGTGCCAAACCTGAAAAACTGCAAACTCTGAGAGCAACGTGCTCTTGACTGGAAAAGAGCTGGGATGTTGTGCAAATGTGTTGGTGCTGAGAATACCAGGTTCACCCTCTAGGGCAGCAATTCTCAAGCAGAGTCTATTTTGCACCCTAGAGAACATTCGTCAACATCTGCAGACATTTTTAACTATCATAATTTGAGGGAAATGTGATAAATACTAGCATTTAGTAGGAAGGAAGAGACCAAACATTCTACTACTAAATATTGTATAATGCATAGGACAAGACCCGTCAATAAAGAATTATCTGGCCCAAAGTTTCAATATTGCCAAGGTAGCAAAACCCTGCACTATGGGCTCATTCATTTTCACACACATTGGATAGATTCTTCCAATTTATTTATCTTCTACCAGTAAGTTATGAAGGGCGTATCTTAGATAAAAAAATCTTTAGAGGTGAAATAAAAAACGCATTTGTTTTGAAATATTTGCCAAGCCATGAAACCTTTGAAAGTATTGAGGTTGCTTTCTTAATTGTCCGAACAGTTGTAGAAGGAGTCTTTTGCAGTCTGGTTGAATTCCCAAGTCCAAGGGTCTTTGTCAACTTGTGTTTAAGACATATGTTCCAGTTTCAGTGCACAAGTGTTTAAAATAAAATATATACTTCATGATTAGTTGTGATACAAATGCTTAAAATTGAAACACAGTGATTCTTTCCAAATACTATTGTAAGTTTCTACCTCATTCTTATCCTACCATACCAGGAGAGGTCATATACTGTTATATCCCATTTGCGTCTAAGTAACTATCATGAAGAAAAAAATCAATAATTGGAATGTGTAGAAAGATAAAATTAATATTGAATAGATACTATGTTAAGTAATTGAATCAAAATGGTGCAGTCAGATTGTCACTTGAAACAGAGCTATATATCGCATATGATCTGTGAGGCATTTATAAGACTTATGAAGCTATCCAGTGGTTTGCAGCCAGTTAAGTGCAGATCAGCTTGATCTGTGTTAGAACATTGCTTTACTATAACTAAATTGGAAAATGATATTTAACAGACATTTTATTCTAAGAACAGTGTAAGTATTTGAATGTGATGTAACAATCCCTTAAGCTGTAATTAAGCACACAGTAAGATTAAAAATGAGTACCATCTGTAACCATATGGAAATGCCAGTAATGCACGAAGGTTCTTCTGCTTCAGCTTGCAAACAAGGAATCAATACCAAAATCTATTCAAGCTTCGAAAATGGAGACTTGAATAATTGTCCAGTTAATTTAATAAATGTAGACAGCTAACCTAGATAAATCAGATTGTAAGGAACTCTTTTACCTTATTAGCATTTTTGGCCTCAATTATCTAGATATTTTTTTTTCAGTTTTCCACATCACTTTGCCCATATTGACATAATGTCTTTCAATTTTTCATGTAAATGTATTTCTTCTACTCTGCTCAAAGCCCTGCAAGGTATAGGTCCTTTATGATGCAAATCTAGCATTTCTCAGTTTTGTTGATACTTTTTGAAATGCTAGCATTTCTGTTTGCATAACCTTTAACTCACTGTACACAATTTGACCATGGCAGTGCCATGGGATCTATTTATGCAGTACACAATTTGAGTACAAAACATCTCTTGGCTTCCTGCTTTATTTTTTGTTCATTTATATGTGATTTATTCAAATTTCTGCAGAACATGCCTTTCACTTTCCTTCACATGTAGTAGTATATTTCTTCTATCCATTTGGTAAAACTAATTCATTTGCTCACCCAGTTTATACCCAGTTATGTAGCAATGTTGTATTCACAATATTTCAATCTTCCATTCCACAGTGTATAAAATACTATGATTCAGGTTATGTCTAATCGGAAAATTATTATCTTGAACTAGTAGATTGGAGAATATATGGAAAATGATACCAATTTAAGTGTGGCCATCATATGTATAACTATTATGCTTAAACCAACTGTGTCCAGGAGGGGGAGGGGTATGAGACATGTAGAAGGTAGAACAAAAATATTGCTCAATAATTTTCATACCTTCATTCACCCAGTGTTTATAATATATATAAATAAAAATTCATTATTTTGCTTTAGATATTGGAATTACTTTTTATACGGAAAGATAATAGAATTGGGAAATTATAGAATCCAGAATCATATTTTCCTAACATAGCTCACCATTTGACCTGTGGGTCCAACTCTTGTTTGTTACTACTCTTGATAATATTTTGCTTGTATTTTCAGTAGCCGTGTGCATCTACACAACTTTTTTTATTCCAAATTTTTCAATTCTCCACTATTCTGATTTTTAAATTGCAATTACTCTTAAACCATTGTATTAACTAATTATTGTGTATAACACATATTCTCTAGATTTAATGGATAGAATAAAACACCATTTATCATTACTCTGAGCTGCCCTGTTATTTCGGGTTACTTGGCTTGATCCTATGTCCGAGATCTGCTGCAGGTTTGGCTAGGGGCCCTTTGATGTTTGATTGCCTCACTCTCAAGTCTGAGAGTTAGCCCCCAGTGGTAGAAATTGGAAAAACTGGGCCACATGATTTTCATTATTCGGCATATTAGCTGATCTGTTCACATGGCTGTTTCAGGATTCCACAAGAGGGCAAACAAACTGAAGCAAGGCTTAGAATTCATACAATATGATTTCGTTACACTCTTCTTGTTCAAAACAAGTGAAAAGAACAGTCCATATCAAACAGCAGAGAAATAGATGTCATTGCTTGATGTATAATCTGCAATGACATGTTGCAAAAAGTGTATGGTTATGTAAAAATATAAACTGTAACTATTTTGAAAATGATATTCCACAATTTACTTCCTGACCAAAATTGTTTACATCCATTCCACCTTAATGCCCTCAAGATTCTCACTCAGCTATGGCAGTATGATCAAAGTAAGTGATCTATGTCAAGTCTTGATGTGGCTCTCATGTACAACTTGCATGATACTTAACTTTGGTATGAAGATCCAAGAACTGAAAAGACAAACTATGTGACTCATGCATTCAATTTACAAAGGAGGTGCGGAGACAGATTAAATATAAGAGCCAGCAACACCCAAACAGGGAAAGAACAGGTAGATGCACATCATAGTCCCTGGTCCACAGACACTTGAAATCCTGTTGGCAATCGCTGTCCTGACATCCAAGTCTGGAGCAGTTTATGTGTAAGAGTTTGTGTGAATGTGTTTGACAGGGGGAAGCAATTGTATCATTTAAATACTTTTTTTCACAGCAATAACTCTTCATAAAGTGTACTGTATTACAGTTCCTTTTATGTCGGATTTAATGTTTCATTTGTTTTTTTCAGGTAGCTGTTGTGATTTTTCTGAACTCCTACATATGTCAATTACTTCACTTCTATTTATGTAAGTCTGTTTTCAGGCAGGTCTCTTCTATAAATGGGAATGTTGACAGGTAATTCTGTTTCAGTTGACATGGCTTAATTATTAATAGATTTTAATTAAGATGTGAGAGGTCTGGTCTGAGAAATCATGGATAGGCATGATTTTGTTCTGGAATACCAAAACCCTCAATTTTCTCCTGGTAGTTCTTTCCATTTCTTTTTTTTTTTAAGATTTTTTATTTTATTTTATTTATTTTATAGGGGAAAGGGAGAGAAAGAGAAGAAGAGAAACATTAATGTGTAGTTACCTTTCACATGCCTCCAACTGGGGACCTTGGCCTGCAACCCAGGCATGGGCCCTAACTGGGAATCAAATTGGTGACTCTTAGGTTCACAGGCCAGCAATCAATCCACTGAGCCACAGCAAACAGGGCTATTCTTTCCATTTCTTATTTATTGTTTTGCTGTTTGCTTGGTTTTGTTCTTGTTGTGTATGTGTTCTTACTGTATTTTTGGTTGGAGTTAAAAACCAAGTGCATGAGAATGGAGTGAAGAAGTGGAGAGTAGATTAGAAGGTGAAAATCTGTACTGATACTTATCTTTCAATTACTTTCCTCTTTATCTTTGTATCTCAAGCTGGATCATATTTTTGCTTCTGAATAATTGATTAGATCCTGTTTGTATAGTCTTATTTTGCAAAATTGTTTTTCTATGCCTTTGATTATTTAACTTGACTTTGAAAATTTATCAAATTTCTCATATTCTTTCAATATATTTTCAATATATGTAGCATGTATGTACTATTTTTTAGTCCAACAGTTGTTTAACATTTTTATTTGTATCATCTTTTTAATCTATGCAAATTTATCAATTTTATTCATTAAAAAACCTCACTACTATTGGATCCTCTCATTTATTCTAATGCATCTTTCTATTTCAGTGATTTCTACTCTACTTTCCTTCTTTTCATTTTCTTTACATTTGTTCTATTGCTTTATTAAAATATTAAATTGTGTGCTTATTTAAATAATTTTCAGGTTTTTTGTGTTTTTTTCCTAACACAAGCATTTAAAACTTAAAAAATTTCCTCTAAGCAGAGCTTTAACTGCATTCCACAAGTTTTAGTTCTGTGCTAAATATTTTTGAAATTGTATTATAATTTATTATTTAACTCTAAATTATTTAAATATTTTTCTATTTTTAACTATATTTATTAAAATGTAACATCTACTTAAAATACACTTAAGCACACAGCCCAGTGAATATTCACAGATTTAATTCACCATTATAACTAGCAACTGATGCAATACGGAGAGCATCACTAGCAGCCTAGATGATTCCCCCTTTTCAGACAGCCCTACACCCAATTTTAAACAACATTCTTCCTTCTAGCACCATTGGTTAGTTTTGTCTATATTGCAATTTTATTATGTAAGGTTTGCCCTCACTTTTTCTGGCATTTTCCCCTCAATTTTGTGTTCATGAAATTCATCCATGTCATTGGGCATAGTTATCATTAACCAATGTTTTATTATTCTATAGATTTCAATATATAATATATTATAATTATCCATTACAATGTTAATGAAAATTATGGTCATTTTCAGTACTTAGTTACTACAAGTAATCTTCCTCTGAGCATTCAAGGACATGCTTTTTGGTGAACATAAGTACATATTTATTCTAAATATACACCTAGGAATGAAATTACTGAATCATAACATGTATACATATGTTCAGACTTAACAGATATTTCAAAACAACTTTCCAAAGTTCTTGTACCAATTTAAAATCTAACCAGTTGTGTCATAGAACTATGTACAGAATCCAGAAGCAGATCTATACATATATACTGTCCTGATTTTTGACAGATGTGAATCAAAGTGCAGAGTAGAAAGAATGTTCTTGTCAATAAATGATGCTGAATCAATTGGATATTCATAAGAAAAACTACATTACTCCTTCTCCAAGTTTTATACAATTACCAAAAATTAGTTCCATATGGATTGCAAATCTAAATGTCAATGGCAAAAAAAATGCACAGGAAGACATATTAACGACATTACAGTAAGCAAAGCTTTATTGCTCAGGACACAAAAGCCATTTCTCTTAAAAATGATAAATTAGACAATGAAAGACTTGTTCATCAAAGATACACTGAAGTGTAAAAGACACATTAAAGAAGTGAAGAAATTATTTGATGTTCATATATCAGGAAAATACAGATGTACACCAAAATATCATAAGACATCCTACAGTTTAATATAAAGGAGAGAAGCCAATTGTCTCTTTTAACCATTTAAATAATTATTTCACAAAAATGGTATAAAATAAAATTGAACATATATATAAAGCTGCTCAACATCTTTAGTTCTAAGGAAGATGCTCATTAAAACTACAGTGTGACATCACTACATGCGAAAATGGCTGAAATGAAAAGCACAGAATATAGCAAGTGCTGAGATACGTGCAAAGGCTGGAACTATCTTCCTTAATTCCACCCAAACTGTGTTTTTGGAGTTATCTTTTTGGCTGGTTTCTGACTTAACTTTGTTCTCAATGCAGGCACATGTTTTATGGATGCATTAAACAATCTATCTTCACAAAAGTTCTGGGAATATTTGAAAACTATGTGAATTCTGAAGTACCATTTAAGATGCTCTATCTAAGTCCATCAGTTCAAACTTGTTGATTGTGTTATTCGATATTTCAAAATCCTTTGTGGCTGAGTTCTTGCAATCAAGCAGGGACCCCCTAAAAATCTCCTAATGTAAGTGTGAAGTTCTTTTGTCTACTGTATTTATATAAATTTTTGCTTTATACATTTTGACACATTATCTTAGGTAAGATAAACTTGAACTTTTAAAGTTATATAGGACATTCTTTTTTTTTTAAAGATTTTATTAATTTATTTTTAGAGAGGGGAAGGGGAGGGGGGAGAGAGAGAGAGAGAGAGAAGTATCAGTGTATGGTTGCCTCTCACGTGGCCCCCACTGGGGACCTGGCCTGCAACCCAGGCATGTGCCCTGACTGGGAATCGAACCGGTGA
Source organism: Glossophaga mutica (assembly GCA_039655065.1). Lineage (NCBI taxonomy): Eukaryota > Metazoa > Chordata > Mammalia > Chiroptera > Phyllostomidae > Glossophaga > Glossophaga mutica. The sequence continues at coordinate 135,833,864 of CM077303.1, forward strand.
CCCTTTGGTTCACAGTCCGCGCTCAATCCACTGAGCTACGCCAGCCAGGGCTATATAGGACATTCTTATCCCTGAAAATGCTTTCTGTTTTGCCTAATAATGAACCACTGTTCCTTTGATTAGGATTATAGCGGTAAATTTTATCCATAATTTGAATATCAGTTTATCTCAATATTTATATTTTAGCTATCATTTTTTAAAGAGCATCATATCAGTTATCTTTTACTAAACAAAGCTGTGTGAAAAAAACGTGAAAAACCAATATCAACATTAAACATTTATTACTAATTCATATATCTACTGGGATTTCTGTTGACTATATCAGCTAAGCCAATCCTGGTTGGGATTGACTTGTTTCCAAGATGATGATTCAGTCCAGGTCAGATCTATGTATCTCTCATATTCTGGGCCCAATGGACTAGTTAGTGCATTTTCTTCTCAAGGAATGGCAGAATCACAAGAGGGAATGAAGAAATGCACACCACTTCTTAAAGTCTAGGCTAGGAACTGGTACTTTTGTCCAAATTTCCTTGATAAAATCAAACTGTAAGAAAGTCAGAAATCAGAGTTAATAAACTCCATCTCTACTAAAAACAAATCACAGAAGTCAGATTGCAAAGGGCATAGATACAGGGAGGTTGAAGAATTGAGAGAAATACATAAATATATAGCTGATTTTGAAAATGCATTTTATGAGCTTTGAGTATGAATTGGATTATTTATTCTACGTATATTTGTTGTAATTGCTGCTGAATTTGGATAATTTACACCATTTATTATTTTGCTTCCTATTTTTGTTGCCATATATAGGTCATTTTTTTTTATTTCCTGAATTCATTTGCATTTGTTTTTTTCAAATACCACTTTTATTTCTTTTTAAAAAATATTTTATTTATTTATTTTTAGACAGAGAGTAGGGGAAGGGGAAAGAGAGGGAGAGAACATCCATGTGTGGTTGCCTCTCACATGTCCCATACTGGGGACAGCCAGCAACCCAAGCACGTGTTCTGACTGGTAATAGAACAGGTAACCCTTTGGTTCACAGGCTGGCACTCAATCCATGGAACCACACCAGCCAGGACTGCATTTGTTTTTTTATCCACTTTTATTTTTCACCTAGTTAAAAATTATGGATCCTATTTCTCATTTGTGTTGTTATCCAAGTAATATTAACATACCTCTTTTATAGGGTCTAAGGTAAGAAATGCTATTTCTGAGCCATATACTCTAAGCCCAAACATCTCTTCTTGATTTAAATCATGCACTTAAGTATCTAACATTTATCATTTTTTTCTTTGTATACTAAACCTTTTAGTTTGGATATTTTTCTTTCTGATTTAATTATTTTTATACTGTACATTGGCAAGATTGCTCTATTGGTGGAAACCCCCCTCAGTTTTTGACAGAATGTGGTTTTACTTGTACTCACATTCTTCTAAAGTGTGTTTTGGGTAATTATGTAGCTCTAGTTAACAGATATTTTTCAGTGTGTTAAATATATGTTCCAGTACCTTTCAGTTTCCATTCTTAATGATGATAAATTCCCTTGAAATCTTATAACTGCTCCTGTAAAGATATTTGGTCTTTGTTCTCTGTTTTTCAGATCTTTTCCTTGTATTAGGTACTTTCTAGTTTAACTGCTATATGTATTATTATTCTGGGATTCTTGAATCTATAGAATGCTGTGTTTGAATATTTCTAGAAAATTAATATTCTTTATGACTTGAATATTGTTTATTTTCTACTCTCTGTTCTACCTTTTAATTCTGATTACAATTATAGTAGACATTGAAGCAGATATCTGTGGTGCTTTTACCACATCCTCTTAGCTAAACTGACTTTAATATAGCTCTGGCTCTCAGTTGCATGCACATTGCAGTGGCTCACTTCAGTATTACACATAATAACAGAACCTCTCTGTCTTCTACCTCAGAACATTCTCCTAAGCCACAGAAGGCTGTTTAGTTCATGCAGGGACACAGCCCATAATTATTTAAAAAATTAACATTTTTAGGAGCATCCCTCAACCAAAGGGGTTGGGTATCTTTAATAACTTTTCCAGACTGCCTGTAGTTTGAAAGTTGAGTGCTGAAGTACTTCTTCCATGGTAACTTAGAGAATATAAAATGAGATTGAGTCCCTGTTGACTACAGTAACTTAATGATCCTAATTTTTCTTTCTCTTTCCCACTCTATTTTGTATTTCTGTTCCCTAGTATCACGTTGAAAGTGAAGGTAATCTAAACCCAAGTTATTGTTTGACTTTCTATTTTAAGGGAAACCTAGACTAAAAAGAACTTTCTGTTAATCTTCCAATTTTCTTAATTTTCTCTACTTTCTATTGTTTTCCTTTTCCAAACTGCATTGTCAGTATCTGTTCAGTGATCTGTTTTCCAGTTTACTAATTCTCTCTTCAACTGTGTTTATGTTCCTGTCATACAAATCCATTAAGTTTTATTTTTAATTATTCTTATTTTCACTTTTTGATGGTTTCTTTTTTTCTTTTAAATTTCCTTGGTCTTTATTTTTTTTAATTTTTATTTTAATTGTTGATCTTGTACAGTTTTCTGTCTTTTACTCCCACCTCAGCCCACCACCCCAACCCACCCCACCTCCCTCCCACCTCCACCTCCATAGTTTTTGTCCATGTGTCCTTTATACTTGTTCCTGTAAACCCTTCCCCTTTTCCCCAGAAGATCCCTCCCCTCTCCCCTCTGGTGACTGTCAGCCTGTTCTCAATTTCAGTGTCTTTGGTTATATTATGCTTGTTTGTTTGTTTTGTTGATTAGCTTCCTGTTAAAGGTGAGATCATATGGTATTTGTCTTTCACTGCCTGGCTTATTTCGCTTAGCATGATGCTCTCCAATTCCATCCATGCTGTCGCAAAGGATAGGAGCTCCTTCATTCTTTCTGCTGCATAGAATTCCATTGTGTAAATGTACCACAGTTTTTTTGATCCATTCATTAACTGATGGGCACCTAGGTTGCTTCCAGCACTTGGTCATTGTAAATTGTGCTGCTATCAACATTGGGGTGCATAGATTCTTTTGGACTGGTGTTTCAGGGTTCTTAGGATATAATCCTAGCAGTGGAATTGCTGGGTCAAAAGGTAGATCCATTTTTAGTTTTCTTAGAAAATTTCATACTGCTTCCCATAGTGGTTATACCAGTCTGCACTCCCACCACCAGCGCACTAGTGTCCCCTTTTCTCCACAACATCTCCAAAACTTGCTGTTTGTTGCTTTGTTTATGAGGGCCATTCTGACTGGTGTCAAGTGGTATCTCATTGTGGTTTTAATTTGCATCTCTCTGATAGCTAGCGATATCGAGCATCTTTTCATGTGTCTCTGGATCCTCTGTATGTCCTCCTTGGAGAAGTGTTTGCCCAAGTCCTTTGCCCATTTTTTAATTGGGTTGCTTGTCTTCTTAGAGTGGAGTCGTGTAAGTTCTTTATATATTTTGGAGTTCAAACCCTTGTCTGAGGTATCGTTGTCAAATATGTTTTCCCATACAGTTGGTTCTCTTTTTATTTTAATACTGTTTTCTTTAGGTGTGCAAAAGCTTTTTATTTTGATGAGATCCCATTTGTTTATTTTTTTTCTTTATGTCCCTTGCTTTATGGGACATATCAGTACAAATGTTGCTGCGTGAAATATCTGAGATTTTCCTGCCTATGTTCTCCACTAGGATCTTAATGGTGTCACGGCTTATATTTAAGTCTTTTATCCACCTTGAATTTAGTTTTGTGTATGGTGTAAGTTGGTGCTCAAGTTTCATTTTTTTGCACGTAGCTCCCAGCACCACTTGTTGAAGAGACTGTTTTTGCTCCATTTTATGTTGCTGCCCCCTTTGTTGAATATTAATTGAACATAGAAACTTGGGTTTATTTCTGGACTCTCTGTTCTGTTCCACTGGTCCATGTGCCTGTTTTTATGCCAGTACCAGGCTGTTTTATTTACAGTGGCCTTGTAACAGTTTGGTATCAGGTATTGTGATCCCTCCTACTTTCCTCTTCTTTCTCAAAATTGCTGCAGCTATTCTGGGATGTTTATGGTTCCATATAAATTTTTGAAGTGTTTGTTCTATGTCTGTGAAATATGCCATTGGTACTTTAATAGGTATTGCATTGAATTTGTAAATTGCTTTGGGTAGTATGGGCATTTTGATGATATTAATTCTTCCAATCCATGAATATGTTATATGCTTCTGTTTGTTTATGTCTTCCTTGATTTCTTTCTTCAGTGTTGTGTAGTTTTCTGCAAACAGGTCTTTTACCTCCTTGGTTAGGTTTATTCCTAGGTATTTTATTTTTCTTTTTGCTATATTGAATGGGATTTTTTTCTTGATTTCTCCCTCTGCTGTTTCATTGTTGGTATACAAAAATGCCTTTGATTTCTGGATATTGACTTTGTATCCAGCTGTTTGGCCAAATTCATTTATTAGGTCGAGCAGCTTTTTGGCTGAGATTATAGGATTTTCTGTGTACACTATCATGTCATCTGCAAACAATGATAGTTTTGTTTCCTCCTTTCAAATTTGAATGCCTTTTATTTCCTTTTCTTGTCTAATTGCTGTGGCTAAGACTTCTAATACTATATTGAATAGAAGTGGTGAAAGTGGACAACCTCGTCTTATTCCTAATCTTAGTGGGAAAGATGTTAGTTTTTGCCCATTGAGTATGATGTTGGCTGTAGGTCTCTCATATATGGCCTTTATTATGTTGAGGAATGCTCCCTCTATTCCCACTTTGCTGAGTGTTTTTATCATAAATGGGTGCTGTACATTATCAAATGTTTTTTTCACATCTATTGATATGATCATGTGATTTTTGTCTTTGCCTTTGTTTACGTGATGTATAACATTTACTGTTTTGCGAATATTGAACCATCCTTGCATCCCTGGGATGAATCCCACCACGTCATGGTGTATGATCTTTTTAATGTATTGTTGGATGCGGTTTGCCAATATTTTGTTGAAGATTTTAGTGTCTATGTTCATCAGTGATATAGGGCCTGTAATTTTCTTTCTTTGTTGTGTCTTTATCTGGTTTTGGGATTAGGATGATGCTGGCTTCACAAAAGGAGTTTGGGATTCTTCCATCATTTTGGATTTTTTGGAATAGTTTGTGAAGGATAGGGGTTAGCTCCTCCTTAAATGCTTTGTAGAATTCTCCTGTGAAACCATCTGGTCCAGGGCTTTGATGTGTCAGGAGTTTTTTTGATTACTGCTTCAATTTCATCTGCTGTTATTGGTCTGTTCAGGTTTTCTGCTTCTTCTTTATTGAGTTTTGGAAGATTACATTTTTCTAGAAACTTGTCCATTTCGCCTAGGTTTTCAAATTTCTTGGCATATAGTTCTTCATAGTAATTTCTTACAATCCTTTGTATTTCTGTGGTGTCGGTTGTAATCTCTCCTCTTTCGTTTCTGGTTGTGTTTATTTGGGTCTTCTCTCTTTTTTTCTTGATGAGCCTGCTTAAAGGCTTGTCGATTTTGTTTATCTTTTCAAAGAACCAGCTCCTGGATTCATTGATCGTTAGAATTGTGCTTTTAGTCTCTATGTCATTTAATTCTGCTCTGATCTTGATTATTTCCTTCCTTCTACTTGCTCTGGGCTGTCTTTGTTGTTGTTCCTCGAGTTCTTGTAGGCGTAAGGTTAAGTCATTTGTTTGAAATGTTTCCGTCTTCTTTAGGTAGGCCTGTATTGCTATGAACTTCCCTTTGAGGACTGCCTTCACTGTGTCCCATAAGTTTTGGGTCATTTTGAGTTCATTTTTGTTTGTTTCCAGAAACTTTTTGATTTCCTCCCTAATTTCATTCTTGACCCACTCATTGTTTCTCCATGATTTTGATGGTTTGGGGATTTTCCCCGTGGAGTTGGTTTCTAGTTTCAGTCCCTTGTGGTCGAAGAAAATGCTTGGTATGATTTCAATTTTCTTGAATTTGTTGAGGCTTGTTTTGTGTCCTATCATGTGGTCTATCTTTGAAAATGTTCCATGTGCATTTGAAAACAAAGTGTATTTAGTTTCTTTGGGATGAAGGGCTCTATATATATCTGTTAAGTCAATTTCATCTATCGTGTTGTTCAATGCCACAATATTTTTGTTGATATTTTGTTTGGAAGATCTGCCCATTTTTGAGTGGGGTGTTAAAATCCCCTACTATAATTGTGTTGCTGTCAATATCTTTCTTGAAGTCCTCTAAGATTTTCTTGGTGTATTTAGGTGCTCCTATGTTGGGTGCATATACATTTACAATTTGTATGTCTTCTTGGTGGATTCTTCCCTTGAGTAGTATGAAGCAACCTTTTGGGTCTCTCTTTGTGACTCTTCTTTTGAAATCTATATTGTCTGATATGAGTATTGCTACCCCAGCTTTTTTTCCTGTCCATTTGCTTGGAAAATTTGTTTCTTGCCTTTCACTTTGAGTCTGTGTAGGTCTTTTGTCCTGAGTTGGGTCTCTTGTAGGCAGCATATATGTGGGTCATGTTTCTTATTCATTCAGCTATTCTATGTCTTTTGATTGGAGCATTTAATCCATTTACATTTAAGGTTATTATTGATAGGTATTTATTCATTGCCATTTTCTTACCTGTGTTCCTCTCTCTCTCCCTCTATCTCTGTCTTTTCCTTCCTTTCCTTAAAGCAGTCCCTTTAGTATCTCTTGCAGAATTGGTTTGGTAGAGGTGTATTCTTTTAGACTTCTTTTGTCTGGAAAATTCCTCATTGGGCCTTCTATCTTGATTGAAAGCCTTCCTGGATAGAGTAGTCTTGGTTGCAGGCCTTTGGTTCTCATTGCTTAGAATATTTCTTGCCGTTCTCTTCTGGCTTGGAGCGTTTCCATTGAGAAGTCAGATGCTAACCTGATTGGGCCCCCCTTGTATGTTACTTCATTTTTCTCCCTTGCTGCCTTTAAAATTCTCTCTTTGTCTTGGAATTTTGCCATTTTAATTATGATGTGCCTTGAAGTGGGCCTCTTTGCATTCCTCTTGAATCGGACCCTCTCTGTTTCTTGGATTTGTATGACTTTTTTTCTCACCAAATTAGGGAAGTTTTTCCATCATTACTTTCTCAAATAGGTTTTCTATCCCTTTCTCTTCTTTTTCTCCTTCTGGTATCCCTATTATACGGATATTATTACGTTTCATGTTGTCTTGCATTTCTCTTAATACCTCTTCATTCTTTCTGAGCCTCTTTTCATTTTCTTGCTCTTTCTGGGTGTTTTGTACTATTTTATCCTCCAACTCGCTGATCCGATCCTCTGCTTCATCGATTCTGCTTTTCATTCCTTCTACTGTGTTTTTCAGTTCAGAAATTGTGTTCTTCATTACCTCTTGGCCCTTGTTGATAGTTTCTATTTCCTTTTTCATGTTGATATAGTTTGCAGTGAGTTCATCATAGCTTCCCTGTAGTTTCTGGTAGCTCATTGAGAGTTCATGAAGCTTCCTGACAACCATTGCTTTGAACTCAATATCTGATAGTTGAGTAGCCTCTGTTTCATTTAGCATTCTTTCTGGGGCTTCCTCCTTTCCTTTCATTTGGGGATTGTTTCTTTGTCTTCCCATTGTGTGTGAGACTCTTCTTGTTAGCCTCAACTTCTTAAATTGATCTGTTCTGGCTCCCTGGGTTTATGGTGTGACCTTCTGTGGTAGAATATCTGTGAGATTCAGTGGTGGAGTCTCCTTCAGATATCCTGTGTTCACAGCTTCCACTGTCTCAGCTACTGGGATACCCTCTTTTGGGGACCAACTGGTTTTTTTTTGTTTTTTTTTTTCACAGTTCCAGGTTTGCTTGTTTGTTGTTGTTGTTTTTTGTCTCACTTGTGGGTATTTAAAGGAGAAAAGAGGGATAAAAATGCAAAAGGAAGAAGGAAAAAGAGGAAGGTAGAAGAGATAAATTTGGAAAGAAAGGAAGAGGGAATAAAACAAGAAAAGTAAAGAGAAGTAAAAGGAGTTGAGTAAAAAAAGAAGATAAAATTAATAAAGAAATAATAATTAAGAACAATTATATAAACAGATAGACACACAAACAAAAAACAAAACAAGCAAACAAACAAAACAAAAAACAAACTAAAAACCAAAAAACAAACAAAAACAAACAACTAAAAAAAACCCCAAAACACCAAACAAAAAACTCTTGCTGCTTTTAAACTTGCTGAGCCGGTTTTTCTGGTCTTGCTGGCTGCAATGGCTGAGGGGTGACAGAACTGGTTTTCTCTGTGTTCAGCACTCAGTCATCATTGTGCTACGGTCTCGAGAGTTAAACCAGTGCCTCTCTGCACAGGGCTTCAGGTGTGTTTTCTGAGCCTCCTGGAGCGCGCGCACTTGCCCAAGTTTATGGGTGTGAGTTCAGGTCTCCCGTTGCAGGTAGCTGTCTGCATTGGCCCTGGTGCAGCTTTCTGTGGTGTCCTGGGACCTACAATCCTGCAGCCATCTCGCACCTGTGCACCTATGGTCCTCAGCTGTCTGCGTTTGCGCTCGTGATTATGGTCCCACAACTGTCTTTAATGGCAAGCACCTGTGATCTCGCTCGTGCCTATGATCCCCTGACTGTCTGCAGTCACGTGTGGGTGCCTATTTTCATGCAGCCATCTCAGTTCACAGGCACAGCTGTCTGCAGTCCCGCGAGGCCAGGATTGCTCAGCCCACAGTCTCGGGCACCAGGGTCCCTCAATCTGCAGCCGAGTGGCAAGTGGCGGCGGGGCGGGGAGGGGTGCGGTGGGGTGGGGCGACCAGGATTGCTCAGCTGATTCAGCTGGTTTCTGCAGTTGACCCAGCTCCCTCCCTAGAGTCCTGGGGCAGGCCCGGCCAGCCCCGGGCAGGGGCCTCATCTGCTCTGGTCTCCGCGCTGATCCCTGGGCTCCTGTTGTTCTGAAGTGCTCTCCTTACCGACTGGTTTTTCAATGTCCGCTACAATTTTCAATCTCCTATTCTCAATTATGCTGTGTTACTGTTCCTTGTCTGCTCTGTTCTTCCGTATATAGGCCAGGTTTTTCTCCCGTGTGTAGCGGGAAGTGGAATCTGCTCCCTCCTACCACACTGCCATCTTCCTTCTCCTCCTTGTATAAATTTTGATAGTTAATATTTTACTATAAGCTTCTCAATTTCCTTGTAATCATATTATTTTGTTATTTTCTATGAAATTTTATATGAATTATGTGAAGTAAAAGTGGATATCACTAAAGGTGATTCTGTTTGCTTCTGATACTTGGAAGAATTTATATATGGAAACATTTTAATATAAATTTCTCACCTGAGATTTATTTTGGATCACCCATATTGTATAAATATATCTGTACAAAAGCCAACTTTAGGTTACATTTTCTTAAGAAAAAGTTTAACCTATATTCAGTGCTAATATTCACGATGATAATTTTTTTAAGTTTCACATTATGGAGGATACTCTAGCTCATGTTTACATTAAAGATGCTGGTTTATAAGGGATGTCCTGTCAGACTTCTCACTTCAAGCAGGAATTTAAAGGCACCTAGCAAATGCCTTTAAGTATCAGTGCTTAAAGTTCTTCATCATCTCTTTCCATTTTTATATTTTCTTTTAATTTTCAAAAAAATCTAAATATGCCTTTCTGTCTTACCAGTTCATGGACAGTTTTAAGAAGATTTTTAATATATATTTTATGTGTTACTAACTGTTGTAGTGGAAGTGTTAAAATAGAACTTTATTATTCAATATTAGCAGAAACAGAAATTGTTTCATCTGCTCTCTTCTAAAATTTAGCTGAAATCTCTTGTTCACACAAAGTCCTCACCTCATTTTCTTACAGTAATGAGCTTTTCTTTCTTTTTTTAAACTATAAAGTGAATGACTTTGTCTTCCATTTTAAAGTAGAGCCCTTATTAAGAATTTATAGCTAATTCATTCTGGCTTCCTAGCCACTAATCTGACTCCTAAGCCAAAAATTCTGAATCTAAACCAGGGCACATCCTCTAACTCCTGCATTCCTGACCTAGGTATGGAAAATTGTTACTCCAGTCCTTTGATTTTAGATGTTTACATTTTCCCCATGGGTTTTAAAAAAATAGTGTTTGTAAATAAGTGATAAAAAATGAATAAACAAACATATGCATAAATAAAACCTCAGAAGTTATTTATTGAGGATGACCTCCTCTCCTACTTGCTTTGTGTAGCTTTCAAAATTCATAATGCTAGATTTTTCTACCATAATCTGATAACTAAACTTCAACTCCAAGCTCATACTTTTATCTGCCTGTTTAGTGCATTGTTCTTGGCCTAGATATTATCTCAGTTTTTATTAACTATAACAATTTGTGTCCACAGAAATAGCCTGAAATCCTTTTAGTAACTGTAAACTTTCTTTGCTCTCTAACCACAAAAAAGTACATTTTTTTCTAATTTCAACATTTAAATAAATATATATTTTCTTGGTATTTCTTGAAATTCCCTCATCATTCATTAATTACTTTTTCACTCATTAATATATTCCAGGTTTTTCCACATTCAGCCGAAATATATTAATTTATTAATTATGTTCTATAGATGTGCAATGTGAAATGATCTGTGTGTGCAGACAAACCTATAGCTTCCATGATCAAGTAAGCAAAAACATATTTGGGAGCAATACGGGTACTACCAAGATGTGCTGTCTAAATTTAAAAATCATTTTTGTTAGTAACACTTTATATTTTCATCCTTTTTATAAAGAAATAAAATATTATACCTTATGCTTACATCTTTGATTCGGAATCTTATAAAGCAAAATGTACATTGTTCACATTGAGTAATGACTTCTTAACTGTCAACTAGAATTTATTTATAAGATAGTCCCAATAGCCCTGGCTGGTGTAGCTCAGTGGATTGAGCGTGGGCCTGCGAACCAAAGGATCGGGGTTCGATTCCCAGTCAGGGCACATGCCTGGGTTGCAGGCCAGTTCCCAGCATGGGACACACAAGAGGCAACCATACATTGATATTTCTCTCCCTCTCCCTCTCTCCTACCTTTCCCCTCTAAAGAAAAATAATAAAAATCTTAAAAAAAAAAAAAACTGTTAATTAAAAAAAAAAAAAAAGATAGTCCCAATAGTCTGAAAAAACTGATAATGCACACCCAACTGTGAGCACTTTGATTACGTCTCCAATACTGATTCACTTCATGGCTTTTGATCTCTTTTTTCCCATTTAAATCACTTATCTACTTATTTATTATTATATCCCTTTAAGAACTATACTTTGAAAGATAATACTGGATATTCCAATAAAAAATAAAAAAACAAATAGGCTCTGTCATCAAACAGTGTAAGATTATTTAGAGATAAAAATATGTGCACATAACCACAAGACAAAACAAGAGGCAATATATGAGTTTTAGATGAAAGAGAAATGGAGGAATCCATTCTGGTTGGTAGGACGGGGGGCGGGGGGGTGAATCAGAGAATTTGAACTTTGGCCTAGCTATTAAAATAGACAAGCATTAAATAAGGAAAGACAATATAAACACCACAGTAACAGGAATGTGTGACAAAGATTTAAGGAGTAGATGGGTTGTAAAGGTAAAGTTGAATAAATATACCAGAGTAGCATGAGAATATTCTAGAAGGGTTTTTTCCTATCAAATGACGAGAGACAAGACTGCCACAATGAGGAAGAAATATAGTAAATGGTTAAAAATATCAATAATATGAACTCTGGAGCCAGAACATATATTTGAAACACAGTTCAGACATTAACTCTTGCTATGACCTTGGGCAAGATTTCCAGTTCTCTGTGCCTCAATTTCATTCTAGGACAGTGGTTAAACAATGATTTAATACAGGCCTATTGCTTGGAACAAGTCCTAGAATGTACTAAGTGCTTGAGTTCAATAAATATTATATATTATTATTTTATTATGATTATGCAAACAGTATAGACCTTGAAATTCTAAGCAAATAAATCATACATATTTTAGTCAAAGTGACATTTTAAAGACTGGGTACAACATTTCTCTTAATATAAGTAATTTCTTTTTTGTTCAGTCTTATATTACATAAACCAATTCAAATGTACATATATCTTATGTAAAATGTGGAAATAATTTATATTAAATAAATATTAACTAATAAAGTCTGACAAAATATTGTATTATCTTTAAATGCAAATCTTCAAAAGAAATAGTAATGGGATTTCTCTAGTTTTAGTGTAGAAATAAATCATATATTTTTCTGTTTCTACTTTTTTTTTTCTTGAGGAAATATAGAATTTGAGACATTCACAAATGTGAATTTAAGGTAAATTCTTTCTAGAAGCCAATAAAATTAATACAATAAAAGTAGTACCACTTCTGTCAGGAAAAGTACAAAATAAGTGTTTATGTTCTATTGCAGCACTTTTCCAACAGGTATGCTTCACAATTTATTGAAACATGTAATACCTGACTATTTAGTCAGGGCCACTGACCTCTTTTCCTTTAATTGTCAAATTAAAAATTGACAACATGCAACACAATAGCCATCCAGTATAAATGTCATCTCCTGAAATATGTCTGGAAAAAATCCAGCCACTGTTAATATAACAAGAAGCAGACAAGGAGAATGGAGTGGAATGTGCATGCATGAACAATGATGACTTCATTGTACTAGCCAGTTAGGGTGGTAGATGCCATTGAGTGAGCATGTGTACTGTGTGGCCGTCACATTCAAAATGACTGAGTGAGTAGAGCAATGAATCTGCATCTAATTTTGCATAAAGCTTGAGCATTTCCCCATGGAAACTATTGGGATGATTCAGAAGGCTTTTAGGGATGATGCAATGAGTGCAGCACAAATAAAAGTATGGCATACATATTTCGAAGATGGTCAAGAATCTGTTGAAAGTAATCCATGTTCTGGAAGGCCTGCAATGAGCAGAACACCTGAGAATGTTGAATGTGTTTGGGCTGCAATCAACAAAGATCAGCGACTGACAGTGTAAGAACTAGAACCTGATCTAGGAATTCCAAAAACTACTGTGTCTGCAATTTTGATGCAGGATCTTGGCATGAAATGTGTCATGGCAAAATTTGTTCCTCAGGTTCTGCTACCAGAACAGAGGGAATATCATGGTGCAATTGCTCATGATTTGATTCATACCACTACCAATGAAACAGATTTCCTCAAGAAGGTCATAACTGGAGATGAATCATGAGTCTCCAGAAATAAATATAATGATAAGGTTAGTATATCTGTCATCCCAATGGAATTCATCTGGTTCTCCACACCCAAAGAAAGTGTGGCAAAGTTTCAGCAAATCAAAACCATGTTTACTGTATTTTTTTATTAGGAAGGTATTATCCAACATGAGTATGCCACTTCCAAGACAAACAATTAAGAAGTACTACCTCAATGTTCTTTGTTGGCTGAGACAGGCAATATAATGAAAACAGTCAGAGCTATGGTCCACTGGTGATTGGCATCTTCAGCATAACACACGCACTCATGCATCATGTCTAGTGCAGAGGTTTTTTTGATGGACCATCACATCACTCAGGTGCCTCAGCCCCTCTACAGCCCAGACTTCGCACCCTGAGATTTCTGGCTTTTCCCAAAACTAAAATCACCTTTGAAAGAGAAAAAATTCTAGACCATTGATGAGATTCAGGAAAATAGATGGAGCAGTTGATGGAAATTCCAACAAAGAATTTTTCAGGTTTTTTGAACAGTGGAAAAGACTGGGAGAACTGTGTGAGGTCCCTAGGTGACTACTTTGAAGGGGACAGAGGCATCTTTGTTGTATGTACAAGGTTTCATGTATCTTCTTCAATAAATGTCTCCATTTTTCATATTGCATGGTTGGATACTTTCTGGACAGATCTCATATATAGGTCAAGTAATGAAGTTGCATCTTACTCTTTATGTCGCATAATGAGGTCATATCAGATTGGTTAATTTTGGGTACCTTATATACAAATATAGGCACCTGATTTTTTTAAAAGTTACTTTTTAAAAATATAATTTTGAAGAGCAAAAGTATAGGTAATTACTATTAATCTATTTTTAAATTAACCAAAATTACACCTTTTTTTGTCAGATTGGCAAAAAATACATTTTTGTGTGCCATAGAATTTTAATTAGTTTGTATATGCTATGAGATGAAAAAGTTTGAAATTTGCTGTTCTAGCACTATTAAAATATACTAATATTCTCTGTTAACCTATTATGCTATAATTTAATATTTCAATAGATAATTTGAAATTGGATAGGTAATTTGAAGCAAAGCATATAAGCATTTGATGAATGTTTCCAATAAGGCTAGTACAGCATCTATTTCCAATTTAAACTTTAAAACATGAAATTATATTTAAACAAATGGTGGTGCTGTTACAAATGTGAGATTTTACGTAGTCAAAAGAAATATCAATGCTCCATTTAATTTTTATCCCATTACCCTTCAAGTTTTTCTCTTATTTCAGAAACTTTATCTCTAACAATATCTTTCCTTACTTCTTACTATTCACAATTTTTTCTTTATCTACCCAAGAATTTAACTTCTTTATACACACATTACACATGTGCTCTCTGTATGTTTTCAGACTGTTAACAATGAAGTGCAAAATCAGTGCCTCTAGAAATAACATGAATTTCATAAGTATATACAATGATTAACACAAGATGAGTCTAGAGCCATCGCATACTTCCTTGCTCGGACTTCTTCATTCCAACACTGTGGTGGGCCCCATGGCAACAATCCTCCTCCAACAGATCTAGTTTCTTTTCACCTTTGTTCTAAATGTGGAAGCTCTTCTTGATCTTGCATGTACTCTCCAAGCTCTCTATAGGCTATCTCTCAAACAGCCCCATTCCACAGCTAACTTTTTGAGCCATTTTTCCTAAATGCGACTGAGCAGGCTCACCAAAACAACATATGTCCTGAACATCATGGGAAGACATGCACACCAAGGAGCTGAGGATTGAGTAAGTCGAAATCTTTACTCATGGTACTGCATTGTCCCTTGGTTCGGGGGGCTTCTTTCCTGTTAATTTATTTATTTTTGTTCTTTTAATGCTCATCCACCACTCCACTTCTCTGCCATAGAGAGCCATTCTAGTGCATTTTCTATATAGCTTTTTGAGTATATATGTTTTTGTACATTTCATACTGTTTTGTGTATATGTGTTTTTTTCTCAAAAGTTTGTCGTATAAATCATAGTTTCTTATTTTTTCAGTCAGTTTTATCTTTAGAAGCCTATCCTTGTTATTAAGCAAAAAGTGGTCCAGTTCTTGTTTGTGTCATTGCCACATGTTCTCCATGCTTCATGGCATACAGATAGACAGTTAGATAATTGGATGGAAAAAATATAGATAAATGTATGTGAGTGTGTGTGTGTACATATATATATGGTATATATTTGGTATTACATATTTGGTTTGTACAGATGCACAAACACTATACATACATATACATGTACATATACATACATAATTTTTTACCTATTCATTTCTCATTCTCCCGTTGCTTTAAATGGCATATATCAATGGCATCTCTTTAATTTTTTTACCAATTGAGAAAAATTAATGATTCTTGCCCTGGCTGGCATAGCTCAGTGGATTGAGCGTGGGCCTGTGAACCAAAGGATCGAGGTTCGATTCCCAGTCAGGGCACATGCCTGGGTTGCAGGCCAGTTCCCAGCATGGGACACACAAGAGGCAACCATACAGTGATATTTCTCTCCCTCTCCCTCTCTCCTACCCTTCCCCTCTAAAGATAAATAAATAAATAAGTTTAAAAAAATTAATGATTCTTTGCTTTGTGCTATATAAAAACTTTACACATATTAGCTCATAGTAATTGTCTACTTCTGAAAAATGTATACATGTGGATAAAAAATGAACCACCATTCCCCTATTAATCATAAATACACATTCAGCATTCTTCTAAGAACTAAATATGTCTCTTATAAGCAGGGAGTAATTTCAAAGTATAGGCTGAGTTTTTATAACTAAAAAAAACACTTAAAATGAAAATGTTCAGCTCTCAGGTTGGGGTTGGGGGAAATGGGGAAAGGTTGCTCAGAGGGTACAAGCTTCTGGTTACAGCATTAAACAGTTTGAGTATCTAGTGTGCATGCAGCATGGTGATTATAGCTAACAGTACTGTATTTGAATGTTGCTAAGAGAACAATTCTTAAATGCTCTTACACAAAAAATGAAATAGTAAGTATGTGATGATAGAAGTGGTAGCTAATACTGTGATAGTAATCATTTCGCAATTTATGTTTCAAATCAACACATTGTACACCTTAAATTTATACAGTCTTATATCAATTATATCTCAATTAAGCTGGAAAACGTTTAATTATCTTATTCTAAATGCACCTAAGGAAACATAAATTGAGAGTGTATGGAGGGTGAGGCCAAAGGGGGAAGGAATAAATGAAAAAAAAAATGTAATGGGACTGTCCTAAATAAAATTCACTTCTTTTTCTATGCACTTCTAAGTTAAGGTTCTTTTCTGACTGAGAATAAACGCCTATCTTCAGGAAATGTTTTAGTAAGAATGGACTAAAAAAAATACACACTTCTTCCCTGGCTAGTGTAGCTCAGTGGATTGAGCATGGGCCTACAAACCAAAGGGTCTCTGGTTCAATTCCCAGTCAGGGCACATGCCTGGGTTGTAGGCCAGGTCCCCAGCAAGGAGCATACAAGAGGCAGCCACACATTGATGTTTTCCTCTCTTTCTCCTTCTCTTCTCCACTCTCTAAAAATAAATAAATAAAATCTTTAAAAATATATTTCTTACCACACAGATTCTGTGGATCAGGAGTTGGGACCTTCTCATCTGGGTACTCCACTAAGTTTTCACAAGACTATAACCAAGTGTTAACCAGAGTGGGGTTCTCATCTGGAAGCTCAAGTAGGGAACAATTTATTTTTAAGCTCCTTTGGTGGGCAGAAATTATTTTTTTGTGGTTGTAGGACTGAGAGCTTCAGTTTGGGGGGTTTTTTTTGCCCCTGACAGTTACCCAGGCTTGATTTCCATAGTTCCTAGAGGCAGCCCACAGTTCCTGATACACATGGCTGCTTACTTCAGCAAGCCAGCAAGATGAATCTCTAGCAGAAATCCACTAGCAAGACAGCCTTCCATAATGTAACAGAAGCACAGAAGCCACATCTCACGACCTTTGTCATAGTCTGTTGGTCAGGAAAAGTCTCAGATTCTACTCACTCTGAAGGTAAAGGGAAGATAAAAGGGTATGAATACTATTAGGAGGTGCTGATCATAGGAAGTCATCTGAGAATCTGTCAGCCACAGTGTGACCACTGGTAAATTGTTTAGCAGTATAGATTCTTTGCTTCCTTATCTGAAATTTAATTTATTAGCACATGCCTTGAGGAGGTAACATATTTGAAGGTCCTGGCATATTGTAGTCATTTTGTTAGTATCATCACAGGAAGAATCCCAATAGGAAAAGAACCACAGGGCTTTAATGGGTCTATCTACAAAGTCCCTTCCAATTCTGTGGTTTAATGTCCAAAAATCAATTAACTCTTTTACTTAACAATCTCCAGACCTTAATACAAAGTCTACCTCATGGTAAACACTTGATAAGTGTTTGTTTAATACCAGTCAAATAGTGAATGTCTTTTTTTATTGCTTTAAACATGACTCTATTTTAAGATGTCCTTTCCAAAGATAGATGAGAAATTGATGCCTCTTAGCCATGTTTTATTATATAATATTATGAATGCATCCTGTGGAAATAAACGCAAAGACTCTCAAAAGGCCACAAATGACGAGTGTCCATAGGTAAAAGAGCACACGCACAATTCTGTGCACAAGGGCGACAGCTGTTCCAGCTTGGGGCCCCTAACAGATTGCATTCACAGGCCCCACCTCAGAACGCGAGAGATCAGTAGTTCTGTGAGCATCTCCCTTCCTGCTCATACCCAAAGACCCAGCATTTCTCCACTGGCTGTTTGCCTCAGCACCTTTACTCCTCATTTCTAACTTAAAAAAAAAGAGAGAGAGATCTGAAAATAATTATTCAAATGCTGATTTTGAAAGACATGATTAAATGAGGAAATTGAAGGAAAAAATGCTGCAAAACAAATCACCTTACCTCGGTGGCATTTGTATTGTTTCCTTAATTGGTCTTTCAATATTTTCCCCATTAGAGTCTCAAGGAACATGAAAAGTAGTGATATAAGAATTATGGAAATTGAGAACAGGCTGAAAGTCACCAGAGGGGAGAGGGGAGGGAATTTCAGGGGAAAAGGGGAAGGGTTTACAAGTATAAAAGACACATGGACAAAAACTAGGGAGGGTGAAAATGCGAGGGAGGTGGGGAGGGCTGGGGTGGTGGGTTGGGGTGAGAATAAAAGACAGAAAACTGTACAAGATCAACAATTAAAATAAAAATTAAAAAAAAAAGAATTAGAATGTTTAATTTAGTAGTAAATCCTATAGGTGAAATTATGAATATTCTTTTCTTATTCTATTGTGTATATAAGCCACAGCACAAAAGCTTGGAAAAACACAAGAGAAAGGATAATAAGATTTAATTTTCAAGCTCATGAATTTCTAAGCTCTAAAAGAAATATTTTTCTCTTAATGTACCATAATTTCTTAGGTCATCTTTTTAGTCTCTGACCACTCTGTATGTACTGTGTAAATTTTTACTTTCTGCTCCATAATAAGCTTATTAAATTTATAAACAGTTGTTCTACCCAATATAACTTATTATATTTAAATAATTATCTCAATATAGAACATTTTTCTCATCATACAGTGTATTACAATTTGGGAAAGATTTTTGCCAGAAGCCAAGAATCTTTTTTTAACCCCCATTTCCAACTTGCCCAGAACATCAGTAAATTTTGAAAATTGGTATTATTAAATTTTCAAAAAAGTAAATTTCATTTAGTAAATATTTCCTGAAAAATTTGGTATGAGACAGGTAGGTAGGTATATAGTCCATATGCTGTGAAAAAGCTGCAAAATGGAATAATAAAATGTTAAATTTGAAGTGAATATGTAGGATCATATGCTCAGACTCTAAAGTGTTAAGTGCCTGTGTAAGAACTTAAATTTGGTCTGGGGAAGAGCTGGGAGAGAAATATCTAGCCCTGCTGCTCTGGGCCTAGCGTTCTTTCTCTGAGCCATGCTGACTCCATACATATTTGAAAAATGGGGATCAAAGAAGCAGGCAATAAAAATTCATAACATTTTCTTATTTTATGCATACTCTATTTTAGTGCTTAGCAATAAGGATTTTTTTGTGCTTTTCTAAATGTTCTTATAAAGTCTTCAGAACAGGCCAAACATTTGCCCAAAATGTGGATTATGTAACTAGAAACATCTATGCATTTTTCCCCTCATAATCTGGAGGGAATAACAAGAGAAATAATGTAAAAGTAAATACAAGGCCCTTGGGGATTAATTTAGATGATGTATCTAAATTTATGAAAAAGGTACATTATTACTACTGCTTAACTTCCCATTTTTTAGTTACACAATTAAATGTCTTTAACAGAGTATACTTTTCTAAAAGTAAGAAAAGATGATGTAGTTTCTCAGAGTTTCTAATCTCTTGATTTATAGGAAAGGATATATTCACACTTGCATAATACATGCTCTAATGTGTGTGCTAAATGCATTTCTACAGCAGCTAAGCAGAATGTTCTGCCTGAAGCTCTATGCTTTTCTCAAATGAAAATGAACCACATTATATTCAGTGCAGAACTTGAAAGAAGGATCTTTCAGGAATCAGGACAAGTGATTTATCAGTTTCACCCTAAGAGTAAACTATGAAGACCTGTGGGTCAGGTCTGGGGCCAGCGATGGTACATCAGAACATTCAGTTGAGAAGACCTGGCTTCCAAAAGTCATTAAGAGGCTGTTCAAGGTTTCTGGTACATAAACTCTCACAATTTAATTACAGGCATGAATAAGGCAGTAATAGTTCAAACTCCATAGTAGTTGTTTAGCTAGCCAAGCCTGTAGTAATAATGTATTTTCATTCATTTCCAGGATGAGATGATCATAGCTAGATATGCATCTGATATATGGCTTCTAATAAAATGCCAGTGGGTTTAGTCTTTATTTGTTAGACCCTCAGTTGAGTCTGTCATATATTGAAATAGATGCACAGTGGGCTTAGCTTTAGGGAATTTTAAACTCTGGCTTTTTCAGGAAATGTTATCCATAAAAAGCCAGTTGCACCAGGATTTGCAGAGTGGTGGTGTCTGTTGGCAGAGATGAATGTTCCATATCCAATTGTCTGTTGTTCTGCTGTGCTGTGGGCTAGAATGTAATTGGTCGTCTGCATCCTCTGGGGAGGCTTCAATAGCTTGCAGTCCATCTCCTGTTGTCCCCTCTATCGTCTGTAAATGAAAGGATAATTGGCAAGATGATGACTTTTTTAAACTTTAGTGTACAGGAATGCAGCCTGTAAGATTAGCATTAGTCAGACTAAGCAATTGTAGACAAGGAAATTAACATGTTAATCTGATATTCTGTGCACTGGTTAGAAATATTATCTATACACAGAAAGCCTCCTGAAATTGTGCTGTGCATTGTATATATACATGGCAGATGTTTAATGAGAAGTTAAAAAATAATATACAAAAAATTGTAATTTTGAGTACTGCAATTATTCCAGGTTCCTTTTATTAAAATGAAGCCAATCAAGAATTTCTCATCTTAGCTTTTTAGAATCAAATTTATATAATTTACACAAATAAAGTATATGATATAAACATTATTGGGAGCATTTTCTGCTCATTAGGCATTTGAAAAATATAAGTGAGATTGTAGCTTACACATCTTTGTGAGTTTTTAAGTACCTCAATTTACATAAGAAAGCATATATTTTAAGTAACAGCCACTGCTTTCCCCATATTCCTTCTCAGCAATACATTAGTTTAGCAGTCAGGTGGGAATAAAAATAATTTAATTTATCAGTATTACACAAATTGCTCTGCAGAATTGCTTGTCCTCTATAGAGTACGTAGTCTATGGCTATCATATGTAACGATATATGTAGTATATGATATATACTATACTATATGTAATACATCATATGTAGCCTTGCAGCTAAATGTGATCAATTTGCAAAGAAGCCAGGGGGATATAGCATTTAGTAAAAGCCCTAAATCAGACAAACTTGAATATAAATTCTGGAACTGTGTGACCTTGGGCAAAACCTTTAACTACCCTAAACCTCTGTATGTAAAACAGTAAAAGGGATAATAATTGTACTTAAACTCAGGAGTGATTAGGGATTCCAAAAAAAATAATATGTGCACTGGGACTTAGTAATTTAGGCTTAGTAATTCACTCAATAACTGAGAGCTAATTATTATGTTATTTGTAATAGTATTGGTAATATTAACAGTAGTGGCAGTAGTACTAAGTAGTAATTAAGTTGGGAGTTTAGAGGAGAATCTACTAACTTGTCCAAGAATAGTCAAGAAAGGTTTCCTAGGAAGAATATGATTTAGAATTTTGAGGAGCTATAGAAGCTTGCTAGTTTAGGACATACTCTAAGAATTTTAGAGGCAAAAAAAAAAAAAAGTTGGGCAAGTCTCTATAATAGTACAGAGTTGCATATCTAGATAATAGAAGTGTAGCGTAGACAGAATATGAGATGGAGATGCAAAATGATAAGGCATGTGAAAGCTCTGGCATACTTTTCCTTCCTAGGCTAGAAGTTACCTTGCAGATACCTTGGTACCAACAAAGATTTTTAAGCAGCACTATGACACAATAAAATGCATGTGCCGTCTAGCATTTTCTCAGGAAAGTAGAGATTGGTCACTATTTCCATGACTTTCTTTAAAATCCTCAATGATGAAGTTTAATTTACTTTAGTTCAACAATTTTATTTTGAGAAAAAATGGTGCCAGACACCTTTGTAGGATTTTCTGGGTAGCAGAGCAAGAAACTGAGGCATTTGTGTTGGTGGACTCAATTATTTTATGTAAATAAGAAGCTGGATCATCTAATGAGAAATGGTGAGGATTAAGAATATTTAGGGTAAAGAGTAAAAAGTTTTCTTCTAGTTTTTGTGTTGTTTAATTTTAATAGACATTAAAACCAGAAAGGGGCTAGTAGGACTAAATATCCCTCATGTTGCAAATGGTGTTAGGTTGGAGACCATGGTTTTGTCATTCTCAGCCATGCAGGAACAGCAGTGTGAGGGATGCTGGGTGACTGAGCCAGCTTGGGGTGTGACTAGGCCTGGGCGAAGGTATGACAGTATGGGAATTGAAGGAACAGGGGAATGAACAGTTCAGTTATTCAAATTACAGTAAGCAAATAATAATGACAGAAGCAAGGCCAGGAAGAAAATGAAAAGATTCAATAACGGATATTGTTGAGTTCAATGAGCAAGTTTACTAGGAGTGACAAAATATGACTGAGCTTAGCACAATACTGGACTCTAACTGATCCATTAGGATGGGTGGGCTAGGCAGAATAAAGGCCCCCAAAGAGGTCCACACCATGATCCTCAGAAACTGTGGATGTTACATGGCTAAAGGGACTTTGCAAATAGTATGATTATGTTAAGAATCTTAAGATGGGAAGATTATTTTGTATTATCCAAGTGGACTAATACAATCACAAGTGTCCTTATAAGAGGAATATAAAGGTCCAAATGAGTAGTAGGAGATGTGCCAAAGGAAGCAAGTGGTTGGAGTGATATGAGGAAGAAGCCATGAGCCAAAGAATGCAGGCACCCTCTAGAAACTGGAAGAGAGAAAAAAAGTTCCTCCTCAGGATCCATCAAAAGGAAAAAGCTCTGCTAACACCTTAGTTTTAGTCCTATAAAGCTCATTTTGGACTTCTGATCCCCAAAACTATAAGAGAATACGTTTGTGTTGTCTTAAGCCACTACATTTATGGTAACTTACTAAGGCAGTTATTAGAAACAAATACAGAAGACTCTGGGTGACAAGGTTTAAGATGTGGGCAACCAAAATTGGAGTTGAAATATGAAGCTTGAAATTCATTGGTTTACTGAGTGATCCGTGGAAAGAGAAAAGAATGTGTCTTGCTGTGAAAGTCTTTTACAAACTTATAAATAAGCAGAGATTCTACCTCCACTAAATCTGTAGCAGAACTGTTTTCTTTCTCTTCTGTGCTCCTATAACACTTTGATTATAACTGTATGCATTAGGTCAAGTAGAGATGCCATAACAATGATCCACATACTAGGTGACTTAAACAATAGAAATTTATTTCTTTACAGTTCTTGAAGCTGGCAATTCAAAATCAAGTTGTGGATAGGGTGATATTCTTCTGAGGACCCTCCTTGGCTCATGGATATCTGTCTTCCCGTGCCTTCATATGCTCTTCCTTTTGTATGTATCTGTGTCTTAACCTCCTCTTCTAGCAAGAACACCTGTCATATTGGATTAGTACTCACCCATGTGACTTCATGTCACATTATTGACCTCTTTAAAGGCTCTATCTCCACATACAGTCACATTCTGATGTGCCATGGGCCAGGACTTCAACATACGAGTGGGGTATGCAGGGTCACAGTTCAGTCCATAGCATTTATTGTAGCATTCATTACAGCAGTCTAACTTTATTTTGAGTTAAATTTCTCCTTTACAGGATCTTAACCTTCCTGAGGGCAGAAATAGCCCTCTTATTCCAATTGATGCTCTCACAATGTCTAGCACCATGTCTTGTCTATAATAGATGATTAGTATATAAGTAATTAAATTATCATTCTGACAATTTAGCTTTCAAATGTCTATATATAATTTTCTTAAAGACAAAAACACCCTTACTGGTATGGCTCAGATGGTTGTGCATTGTTCTGCAAAGTGAAAGTTCAAGGGTTTGATTCCTAGTTGGGATACATGCTTGAGTTGCAGGTTTGGTCCCATTCGGAACACGTGAAAGAGGCAACCAATCAATGTTTCTCTCTCACATCGATGTTTCTCTCCTTCTCTTTCTCCTCCTTTCGTCTCTCTCTAAAAATAAATAAATAAAATATTTCTAAAAAATTTTTTAAAGACAATTACCCACCTGGTATTAAATGATAATATATTTTTTTACATTTCTACACATCGTTAGTATATTCTATCTAGGGTCCTTCTTCCTTTCTCCATGATAGTGCATAGAAGTTAGATAAAAATGTAATATAATCTTTCTAAGTCAAATACACATAGTTTTGTTTCAATGAGAGAACATCTCAAAAAGCAAATTAAAATCAAATATATACCTGCTCATCATTTTCCTATAAGTTGTATGATTCAATCTACTTTAATAAAAATTATTTTTATTCTACTCTACATCCAACACAATGTCAGCATTTAGATTTTATATAAATAAGAATGCAATGTGGTAATATTACTAGTAGAGGAAAATATTATAACTATACTTGCCAGGGCTTTATTTATAAATTATTTAGAAAAATGACAGTGATGAACATTATAATGCAAGGTGCAGTTGTATCACTCACTCATTTATTCATTCAATCAAACATGTAGGGAGTTTTTTTTATGTGGTACTATGGAACAAAGTAGGCTGATGGAGCTTAAGTAGAGAAGTAATTAAAAAAAACTTTAATTAAATATTTGCCCAAATAATGTTTTTACAAGTGTAGTATGTACCACAAAGGAGACATCTAAGGTGATAGGGGGCCTTTTAGTCAGTTTTACTTATCCAGAATGAATAAAAAGAACTTCTGTCTATGAATTTGATTTCTTATGGAAGATCTGAAGCAAGAAGAGGAGTCACTGGGTGAAGAAAGGAAAGAAGTCCATTTCAGTAAGTGGTCAGTGTGTACAAAGGCCCTGTGGCAAGCCAGAGTGTGAAGGTGAATAGGGGCTGAAAGAGGTGAGAACAGTAATAACAGGGAGAGCAAGGAGGAGTGTGACATTGGTTGTGAAGAGCTCAATAAGACATGTGAAAAAATTTGTATTTTTCCCAAGGAAAATGGGAAATCACAGCTTACTTTTAAGGGAGAAGATAACATGACTAGAATAGTTTTCTAAAAGCATTATTCTGCATGAGGATTTGAAGACAATTTTGAGAAAGAAAAGAATGGATACAGTAGGTCAATGGTAATGCAGTTGCAGTGCCCTGCAATAGTGATGGTGGCAACTTGAGTTGTACGCTGCAGAAATGTGGAATGATTTTTGAGATACTCTGAACAATTTTAGAAAGACCAAAGGGGATATTAATATGTCATATCTGAATGCCATTTTATTCAGGTTTAAGCACATTTATATGCTTATTTCTCTAGTCAAGTACCTTTAACAGTAGAGAAAAATTAAGCATAGAAGCTTGATAAGAGTGTAGGTGCTAGAGACAAAGAAAAGAGAGTTTCAAAAGAGAAATTCAGTGGCAGAAGAGACCCTCCCTCACTAACACTTTTACATATATTATCTTAAACATTAATGTAGGTTTTGGATCGAATTCCATAATACATTCGTATTGGTTTTAATGTAAACTTTATTCATTTTTCTTCCCAAAATTTTTTATTGAAATCCTATCTTATGAAAGGAAGATGCACCATCTTTATTCCAAGACTTCCGAGTCCCCTGATTACCAGGTTTTCTTCCTGGGAACCCTGGTTCTCCATTTGGAGAAGCCAAATCTTACCTTATGTCAATCATCTCTCACAGCTGTCCAGTAAAAAAGCCATGTGAGGGTGAGCCATTACTGTTTCAGAGATGAGAAAGCTGAGGCTTAGAGTGGCTGTGAGATGCCCAGGATCGATACTGGAGATCAGCAGAACTGGAACTGCGTGACCATTATAAATACAATGAAGTATTTGTTTCCCAGGTCTTAATAGCAAGGCTAGATATTTTATGTCATCATAGTATTTGGAAAATTAAAATGTAATAAAACTCAGTTGGTGTCAACTACAAACTCCATACCGACTCTAAATATAAATAGGTATTGCCAAGAGAAAGCTGAGCTGATCTACTTCAAAATGTAGTTTTTGTACAGATCAATTACAATTTCAATAGAAATCATACTTTATCATAAGCAACTTAAGAATTGCATTCTGTTACATCAAGGTATGGAAATTGCCCTAGAATAACAAAACAAAAGAGCACCTCCTTAGGAATTATCAGGGACCTTGATAATTCTTAACACATTTTTTGTTTTATTCATTCCATATAACTCCTAATAATATAAATGGTGAGTAAAGCATAAAAGTTTTTCATAGTAATTAGAAAAAATAATAAATTCAGTTTTATAAAATACACGGATGAGAAATCGCAATGGAAAAATGAGCAGCAGGTGGAAGCAAGCTCTAAAAATCTATAGTTCAAAACTTACTAACACTTGTCTTTGGCTGCAAAGAAGAGTCCAGTTTCCTGAGTCCCATTTATACACAATGCATATTTACTTAAAAATAACCAGCATTTTCAGAATTATGGATTTGCTGATTTCTCAAAGTATAAAATTAGGCCATGAATAATTGCCAGTGGCATATACATGGTTACCAATTGATGCTAGAAATGAAAAGTAAGAACATGCTCTTTTTCACTTTTTTCCTCCAACATACTCTTCAAATGTCATTGTTGCATATGACACCTGGGCAGGCTCTTTTTCCAGAAGAAAGTAAAGCAACACTGAGGCCTTACTAACTCCGAAATGTATCTCATTGGAAAACCTAAAGTAAAAGCCATATTAGAGTTATAAAAATATTTCCTTTAATTATATCCTAAGACAAAACACTAAATAGAAACCATGTCAATCTGGAATAAAAAATAAATAAGATATGAAAATAAAATATAAACATAAATAAAAAGATGAAAAGAGATAATTACTACATAAAAACAAAACTCTATATTCCATTGCCTAGAAAAAAATCAAGAACAATTCCTAAAAACTGGTATCCAAGTTGTGTGAATGCCAAATTAACAAGATTCAGTTTATAGCATATTCCAGAAGAAGAGAAAACATGATTAGGAGAAAAGGCATAGCCTTGGGGAAAGAAAGACATTTTATGTACTGATGCAATTTATAGTTTCCCCATTTTTGCTGTTTTAGTAGAAAATAATTTCTTCATGGTCTTACTTAGAAGTAGCTACATTATCTTTAAATTAGTGCAGTAGCAGGTAGATAGAAACTACTTATCTACTAAGTAGATACATGATCAGAGATAGAAACTCAGACATCAAGAAAGATTATAATTTTAGTTCTAGTACATTCTTAACACCACATGAAATAAATACTAGCAGCAGAGTATAATAGGGAGATTCCTGATGACACAGTAGTTAAGAGCATGATTTTTGGAGCTGACCTGACTAGACTCAAATCCCAGCTTTGCTTTTGAATAGTTATAAGTCCTTGAGCCAATTACTTCATTTTTCAGTGTCTCAATTCCCTCATCTGTAAAATGAGGACAATGGTAGTAACTACCTCTCTTCATAGTTGTGAGGAATAACCGAGTAAAAGGGAACCCTTTAAACAGTGTATAATGGACAAAAGAGGGCTTTATTGTGACATAGTAAACAAACAACCCCCCCCCAAATTATCAATAAATGGCCACACACATTTAAATTATTTTGTGCCAAGCCCTGTTCTTGTGATTTCTGGCATATCAATTTACTTACTGCTTAAAGTACTTCTGCAATGTACATATTAAATACTTGCATATTGCCCTGGCTGGTGTGACTCAGTGGATTTAGTGCCAGCCTGTGAACCGAAGGGTCGCTGGTTTGATTCCTAGTCTAGGGCACATGCCTGGGTTGCAGGCCAGGTCACCAGTAGGGGCCAACTGAGAGGTAACCACACATTGATGTTTCTCTCCCTCTCTTTCTCCTTCCCTTTCCCTCTCTAAAAATAAGTAAAAATAAAATCTTTAAAAAATACTTGCATATTAATGATGGAAAAGGCATAGATGCCATATTTTCTTGTGATGCCTTTAATGACGTCCTATGATTAGGTCTATTGCTTCTCCAATGAGTTTCGCAGTACACTTTGCTGTTCCCATATTTTCAGTGGCTATGCAGCACAGGAGCTGCCGAGCTGTCAGTCTTGCACACCACACTATAAAATCTGTGAAGGCAGAGTCTGCATTTTGTTCATTCATACACCTTGATGTTTGGCATAGTGTCTGTCATTTGTAACAGGTCAGTGAATATACATTTGATAAATAATCTGTGAAATTCTCTGGAATAGAATGTAGATTAAATGGCTCCAATCTCACTTTTAGTCATCTTTTTCCTTTTCCCCTTTACTATGGATACTGAAAAATCCTGTCACTTGTCTGGCCTGCATTGCACCTAGGAAGGACTGTTTGACACAATTCTACCAATGAGCTATAAGTGAATCAACTGACTAAGTGAGAAGGGATGGTGGTATGGGAAGGGTTTGGTGTTCTTCTAAAAAGGGGATAACAGGTACCATTCTTTTCTTTGTTGTGGTTGTTGTCTCTATAGTAAAAATGAATTGTAGAGCTGTGGCAATTGTCTTAAGACCACAAGGTGATAATCACAGTGTCAAGGGCTGAATTGTGACTCCCCCACCAAAATCCATAGGTTGCTGCTATAACTCCCAGTACTTCAGAAGGTGACTATATATTTTGAGACAGAATTTTTACAGAGGAAGTTAGAATGAAGTCACTGGGGTGGGCCCAAATCCAATACGACCGGTGTCTTTATAAGAAGAGGATATTGGCACCCAGAGACATGCACAGAGGAAAGACCTTGTGAAGACACAGGGAGAACAGGATTATCTATAAGCCAAGCAGAGAAGCCTCAGAATGACACCGACTCTGCCAACACCTTAACTTCACCCTTTTAGCCTCCAGAACTCTGAGAAAATAAAGTTCTGTTTTTACACCACCTAGCTGGTGGCTCTTGGTTAGGGCAACCCTAGCAAACGAATACACACATGGACTCAAGTCAACATGTATGGATGACACACCAGGGAGATCTACGGAGCCTGAATAGATAAGTCTATACTGACCACCGCCTAACTCCAGACTTACATGATATAAATAATTCCTACTTGTTTAGCTATGTGAAATCAGAATTTCTGTTAACTTCAGTTGCTACTTAGAACACTCTTCTTTTGTGGGGGGGGGGGGGGGGCTCCGCCTGCAGAGTCCCCGTCCGTCATGGATGAAAATAAAACTACCAAGACATAATCTGCTTGGGGAGAAGAGGTGGTCAACTTTAAAAGGAGAATGACCCAGAGCCCCTTCCTCACTGGGGTTTTATTGGAGTTTTATTTTATTGGGTTCAAATACACAGGAATGTAGGTAAGTCAGGCTGCAAGGATCAAACAATGGTTAACATTTCAAAGAAATCTGAGGGCTTAATCGGAGTCAGTGTCTATCAGGAAAGGGGGCTGCAAAACTTTGGGAGACATACTCATTTCCTCCTTGGACCCTTATCATTTAAATGAGAGCACTCTTCGCAAACAAAGCAGGTTTCAAAGGACTTTACGAATTCTTTCTTATGCCCAATCACCCCGGGGAACTGCTCTAGCCAGCACAGGGTTGCACCACCTGCTGCTTTAGTTTCAGGTTTAAACAGATTAGAGCCAGGAAGCATCTCCCAGACAGAAATGGGGACTTGAGCTATGTCATAATAGCCAGGGGGCAAGGGTCCATCACCCCTTCTTTGCTGCAGCCCCCACCCAAGTCCTTCCATGAGGGCTTCCCAAGTGGTCGTGTCTGGCTTAGGTTGCCCCTCCCATGAGGAGTCTTACCCATCATTGACTGCCAACCAAGCATTGGGACCAGAGATGGATGAAGCAGAAGCAGCGTTCCTGCCAGGGAGATAAGCTTTGTCTCCTTAGTAGCTCATGTCCTCTTGACAGAACAGACCCAGATGAAGTGGGTCTTTTGGCTCTTACTCAGCCCACCATGGGGTGAGGGTTACAACTCCTAAAACCAGGATGAATGGTCCGCAACATTCTTTTATATTTTTAATTCTCAAGTGACATTTACCTGTCTCAGAGTCTGGCATGAGAAATATCTTATTACCAAAACCTGGACCAACACATTTACTTGTCAGTCCAGAAAAACAAACCCACCAAATTTGTGTCAGAAATTTTAAATAGCATCTGCAAAACCAGTAAAAGTGACTCATTTAAAATAAAATTTAGTAGATTTTTTTAAGAAAGAGTCTGCTAACAACTGACATTCTCTCCAGGAATGTCGTTAAACAGAGTCTTACTTGTAAATGTTCCAACATTTCTTATAGTTTTTAATACAGAGTTTATGCTTGTCATTTTGTAAAAATAACAACCAGAGCAAGAATTTTCATAGATGCACATGAAAATACAAGTGGCAGAGGGAAAAAAAACTGTAACATGGCAAAAGTATAATAAAGATGAAGAGGAAATTTAAATGAGAATGATGAGCAAAAAACCCAAATGTACTTAAATTTCATGAATTTAAATTTTAAATAATGGTACTATTATTGCATTTCAGGTATTTTTATTACCTTATTTACCACCCACCCTCAAGCAAGTGGGTCTTTGTTGCTTTCAGATAGGTAGAAAATCCTACTCCAAATTTCCCCTAAGTTTCCCTCTCTCTCTCTCTCTCTCTCTCTCTCTCTCTCTCTTCCTCCCTCCCTCCCTCCCTCCCTCCCTCCTTCTCTCTCTGCCTCTGTAAAGTTTGGTAGATATCCAATGTTTTTATTTTTCGTTTGCCTTTGAGTTCATTTGTGGACTGATAATGTAAACACACCCATGCAATGCATCTTTTTTGGGCAAAGTCAACAATATTTTTCAATGTATTTCTACTTTTTCCACTTTTATAGTATCCTCTTATTTAGTATTATTAGTATTTTTAGTGAAAATATCACGAACCCCCCTCCCACTAAGCAAGAAATTAACTTAGTTGTGTAGGTTTACAGTTCAACTTAAAAAGAATTTTTAATGACCTTATTTTTACTTGCCTTACATTAGTTACCTCTCTTCAGGTAATGAACACTTATTTTATCTCTTTGTGACCACCCCCTTGCACTTCCTGTCCTTGTGATCCTTTTTGGTGGGACTGGTGGAGGTGGGACTGGGCATGAGACCCAATCTTGGCCACCTGGAGTCACAGTGAAGTGCTCAGGAAGGACCCTGATCCAAGCCAGCTAATGAGAGTTATTCACAGTTCCTTCGTTGGCACTACTGAGAAAGCTTCCCTGGGCTTAGAACAAGCTGTTTGCCACTACGTGAATAAAGCTGCCTGAGAACGAAATGGACACAATGGCAAACAAAGCCAAGAGAGAAAGGCAGATTTTGATGACATTTTTAGTCTTTGCATACAGCTATGCCTGAAACCAATTTACCCCTTGGAACTTCCACTTTGAGTTCCACTTACTTTAAAGGGAAAAAATATTCTTTTTGTCCTTAACCTGGTTTCAGTTGCTTTATTTTATTTACTACCAAAAGTGTCTTCTCTTTATGACCATTCTTGGTACTAGATTTCTAAGCCTAAATTCCTTAGCAAACATTTCCTGAAGCAAAGCTTGTGTGTAAACACCACATTGAGAGAGGCAGTAGGAAAGTGAGGTGGTAAGAAGGGCAAGCAAGTTGAAAGTCATATGTTGCTGAACTTTCCCTGCTTCACAGGAAAGTTGCTTAGTGTGGAATATCTGCAGAGGTTCTGTGATACCACCATCTCGAAATTGTCAGGAGAAGAAGAGAAAACAATATTTCAGTAGACTTTTTCCAGTCTTCTGTCTCTTTTTGGTCAAAGGTCATTTCATATTTCCTCTCCCAATCTTCTATATTTTGCTAAATGGCCCCTTGGGTAGCTGTCAGAGAAGCTAGCACTTCCATGAGTTCACCTGGGTCACAGTGAAGAACTGGACCTGCTTCACCTCATACCATGAGAACTCTCATGGTATGAGGTGAAGCATACAACAGAACTCTTACTGAAGCCCTGCTCTCACTGTTGTGGAAGTGAGATAATCTGAAATGTTAGGAGACCAGTGCAGTGGTAAATAGAGCTTGGCGTTGAGCCTGTGGGAAGACTAAAAGCTATTACTGGGTACTCCGTGTGGGAAGTAGGGTAAATGGCCAACTTCCTGGCCCAGGGTTAGAGCAGAGTTGAGCAGATCTGGAAGGCTCATAAGCTGAGCTGAATACAATTCAATTTTCAGTTATTTTATTTCTGTGAGCTTTCACTTTCTTTTTGGGGTAATTGTGCAGGATCATTACATTGACAGGTTAATTTACTTGAGGGCAACCAGAATCATATTCTGTACATGCACTGTCATCATTCTTGTGATGTAAGTGTATGGAGTTAATATGAGTTTTAATGTTGGCTTTAATCTCATCAGAATTTTATGCTTCAAAAACAACTTTTGAACAATTTGCAAAATAAGTATTCAATTCTCCCCATATTCTCCTTTGTGTTTGCATGTTAGGGTGGTTATTTTATTCATCTGAAGTTAGAAATGTAAGAAAAAGTGGTAGGTGTCACAATCAGGCAGAAATAGAAGGGCCCTTACATGAGTAGTTGTATCTCTTCCTATGGTGCCTCTGGCCACAGAAACATGAGCCAAGCTGAAGCCTGTAACACCAAGTGCAGAGTTCCCTGCTCACACATGTGGGGAGGTGGCTAGGTAAGAAATAAACCTTTATTATGTTAAGCTGCAAAGGCTGCGGGACTGAAACATAACCTAATCGATCAGAACCCTAAAATGAAACCCCACAAACTAGATGTTTGGGATTTCAATGAAGGGTGTACTTACAAAGTTGTGGTCTTCAGAGGTGAGGGAAACTGACCAGAAATGATGTAATATCCTAGGGCTTATAACACTGAGGGAGATGACCACTAGATCTGGAAAGGAAAGGAGAGTTAATTACTTAGCATAGCTGTGTGGAAAGGGGCTGCCAACAACTATACCCTTCCATAGAATAACTCAGCTAACCTGTAGTGACTTGAAGGGAAAGAATCCAGGAGAGTAAGTACATTGACACTACTGTCCTTTTACCCCCCAGTCTACTTCTGATGACTTGATGAACTGTACTGATGAACACTGGCGAAAACAAAAGAATCCTTTGACACACAGAATGACATCAACCATCCCACTTTCAGCCCAGGAAACAAAGTATTGAAGAAAAGTGTAAAGTATGGATCTAGAGGAGTAAATAGAAAAATACTATCTTGATTGATCAGAAATTAATACTGGATGCTGCAGTGACAACAGAGCTAAGATACCTGGCATTGACATAGGGTCTAGATAGATAACGAGTAAGGAGATGACTGATAGAATGGACCGAAAGGATGGTTTGCATAACCTGGGTTCAGAATATTTGATAATATTTCCACTTTTGCTAAGAAGGCAGCTTGTATACCTCACTGATATGTAGTCCTATAAAAATTCATAAGAAAATAGAATGCTAATGTTATGTACTGGTTACTATTGACTGTATTTGGCAAGCTATCAGAAGAAAAAGATGAGCTCAAGAAAACAGATCATAAAGGAAATAGGAAGAGTCTACAAATTCAGAGTCTTGCTCGTTTGGAAGCAGTTCTACTTCTCAACTCCAAATAGTAAAGAATAAAATACAGAAATGCTGTGCATTAAAAATGCCAATTAAAACTCAGACTCTTGGCAAGCATTAATTCAAGGGCATTGGCCATTAAACTCATTATTAAAATCTCTGAATGGTTTATGGCCACACATGGGAAAAATATCCTTTCAATTATTCAAAATCTCTCTGAGAAAATAGATTAAATGTTTGGTTTTTCTATCAAAACCTGATAGGATCATGGTACCTGGCATTAATTTAAGAGAGAGATTCATGGAACATTACTCAGTAAAATGTGAGCAAGTGAGATACATCCATTCTGGGCAGAGCTTTTAGAGCCAGTGTGTGTGTTGCATTTTTTTTTTTTTCTTCTGCCTTGGCAGTCTAGGAGACAAATGTCTAGATGAAGCCTCTGAAGGCCTCTGACCTGGGGGCTATAATGAGGAGAGCCCACTACTGGTCTTTTAGATATAAAACAGGTGTAAGAGACAACATTTGGTTCTATTAAGCCACTGAATTTCGTGGTTATTTATTATCATCTAACATATCTTAAATAATACAAGGCAATAATCAACTTTAGAAATGAAGATATTATGCAATATAGTAGTAACTATGAAAATGCAAATTTAACAAGAGAAACTCTAATAGGAAAATAATATATGAATAAGAAAGCCATGAATAACCGCAGCCAAGATGAAATAACCTGGAAACCCCATTTGTGCGGTTCCATCAGTTTTGATTGTCTTGTGAGGCTGAGTCCTTAACCTATGGGATCCGTGCTAACTTTTCAAGCAAATTTCAGAGAATTAGCTTTGCCCTCCTCTGTAGTTTGTTCTCAGTCCTACCTTTTTCAGTGGAGCATCTGCTTATTCCTTCATTCGCAACCTTCAGTCTTACAACCCAGCAGCCCAGGGATTTCCTCAGGACAGTCTATTAGTTGGGAAATAATCAGTATATGCTCCAAAGAACATTAGTCTCAGAATGATGGAAGCTCAGAAAAGCTTCAGGCAATTAAAGATACCAAAAAGTTCAATATGTCAAGCAGAGCACAGCACTAAGGAATCCTACGTAGACTGTTGATTTAGAAATGAAATATGTCTATATTCAGCAAACTTTCACTTCCAAATCTCTAGGGATTGGGGATTATAAAAAAGCAAGAAGTAGCACCAGAGAAGGATTAAAGGATGGAATGAGCTAAGAGAAGATACATATTTAAATCCTAAATGACATCATGGGTATAAATTAGCATATCATTCAATACTACTAAGGAGAATCCATAAGCCCCATCGGGAACTCTTTCTTACCTACAGCCATCAAGGCTAATTCTTTTGGTTGCTCAAGAACATGTGTCCCATTCAAAACAGAAAACCCTATTAAAAATATCAAAGGAAAAGGAGTAATTTATTTTCTTATGTAATTAAAAACTCCAGGAAAACATCTTGTCAATAGCAGCTTGATGAGAAGGG
Source organism: Glossophaga mutica (assembly GCA_039655065.1). Taxonomy (NCBI): domain Eukaryota; kingdom Metazoa; phylum Chordata; class Mammalia; order Chiroptera; family Phyllostomidae; genus Glossophaga; species Glossophaga mutica. Next base: position 135,868,733 of record CM077303.1, read on the forward strand.
CTAATGGGTGTTTAGACCAAGTCTATTGCTATTCGTTGACTCTTGTCTCCTCCATTTGGGCTTAAATACAAATTACTCTTGTAACCAGTTTTCTTCCATAAGTGCCATGGCTTTATTCTCTCAGGGTCAAGTCCAGAGTAAAAGAGTAATGTCATCTATTTCAAAAGTCTGATCAACATCTCAATATCTCTGTAGGTTACATGCTCACCTCTAAATTACTCAAGTAGCAAAAGAAAAAAATGATATGTGTAGAAATGTTGAAACTTCTAATAGATAAAAGATCAGAGCAATTGGCCTCATTTTATGACCATCAAAATTGACCTCTATATCCTTGAGCATCATTAGGAAGGTCAAGAGAGGCAAAATAATAATGAAAAACAATTTTACTCCAATATTGGATAGGATATACAGTACAGTTCATCAGCATTCTACAATGACATGTGAAGATTTAAGCATTTTAGTTTACTCAAAATGGGCTAAACTCTAGACCAACATTTGTGGATGACAACGTTGAAAGGATAAGATCAGAACTTGGAAGCTTAACTGTCCCCCTTTAGGCTTAATACAGCTAAAATAGTTCAGGATGCAGTCTTGCCAATTTCTACACAAGAGAGCTCAGTGCCTGGCCCCAGTGCATCGCATCTACAATGCAGTGCACAGTATGATTGCTAAGGGATAATACACAGAACAGACAGAGTTGAAGTTTTCTCCTTCATTCTCAATCTTCCTAAATTTACACAGCTTGGGTCAGTACCTTCCTAAATTTATTAATATGGAGCTACAAAGAAATTCAGTTACCCAGATGTCTCTGCAAACCAGGTTAACAAGTTCTTGAACTAGTTTTAGAGTTCATTCTTTCCTTCCCATTTGACAGAGAGACACACTGGAGTGATCAGATCTAACTCAGGTTAAAGTTGGGAAAAAAAGAAATAACTAATATCCATTCTATCCTTACCATGTACAAGGCATTTTTTTAAATTTTCTGCTCTACATAAATTATCTCTTCTATTTCTTCCAACATACTTAAAAATATTACATTTTTATTCAAATGAGCAAAACTAAGAATTAGAAAACTCAAATAATTTGCCTAAAATCATACAGCACACAGTAACATTTCAGCTTAACCTCAGGGCGTTTGATCTGCAAATATTACTACCTTATTTTCTTCCACCTTCTCCCCTCCTTCTATTTCCTTTCTATCTTTATTTAACAAGGGGGGGGGACAAAAACATGAATTTATCTATCAAAATTGTGTATTTATTCTATATGCTTAAATTTCAGTCATCTTCAAAGTATTCTCCATTTGATGCAACACTCCTACCAAGAACTTTTTTCCACTGCTCAAAACAGTTTTAAATTTGTCGGCTTTGATGCCTTTTACTCCTTTTGCTGCTGTGTTTTTTTTTCACCCCTTCCACATCAGTAAAACTTTTCCCTTTGAGGACTCTTTTCACCCAGGGAAACAACAACAACAAAAAAATAGTGGCTCAGAGCAAGATCAGGTGAATGGGGAGGGTGGGGTATGGGGGTCATGCCATTTTTGGTGAAAAACTGCTGAACATTCAGCATGGTGTGGACAGGTGCACTCATAAATCACCCATGAGATGGGCAAACACACTGAGTCTTCAAAAAAATTCACTGAAGCTGAATACAACCTCCTACAACAATGCCAGCAGGTACACTGATACAGATGGGTTCCTAGAACACTCACCTAGTGGGGAAGACTGTACTCCAAGGGCCTGCCCTCCAGAAGGTAATTCCTTTTTTCAGGAGTCCCCCCATTTATATTTTATAGAAATATATATTACCTATATAAAATATGTAATACACATTACATATATGTATACACATATATGGATATATAATATATTAAATATATTTAAATACATATATTATGTATATATAGCCTGTCCGGAAGGTATCCAGCCATGTAATATGAAAAATAGAGACATTTACTGAAGAAGATACAAGATAAAAGAAACATTGTACATAGGACAATGGTGCCTCAGTCCTTTTCAAAGTAGGCACCTTGGGACCTCACACAGTTCTCCCAATCGCCATCAGCTGCCTGGTCATATTTTTCTGAATCTCATTGGCAGTCTGAAATCTCTTCCCTTTCAAAGACGATTCTAGTTTTGGGAAAAGCCAGAAGTCACAGGGTATCAAATTCGAGCTGTAGCAGGGGTGAGTCACCCGGGTGATTTGATGTTTCGCCAAAAACTCTGCACAAGACATGATGCATGAGCAGGCACATTATGGTGATGCAGCTGCCAAACACCAATGCCCATAGCTGCGACCTTCTGAGTCATTCAAATCATTTCCACAGAGGAACGTTCAAGCTTAACATAAAATTTAATGCAGATTCATTGCTCTACTCACTCAGTCATTTTGAACGTAAAGACCATGCAGTACACATGCTCATTCAATGTCATCTACCACCCTCAGTGTCTAGTACAGTGAAGTTTTCATTACTCACCTATGCACATTCCAGTCCACTCTCTTTGGCTGCCAGGTTACATCAACATCATGCAAACCGTTCTCATCATAGATGATGGTTGGCCTTTTTACAGATATACTATATATACATTTTAAGATTTTAAAAACAAAAATTTAAAACATTTCAATGAGACAAAAAAATTCCTTCTTCCTTTGCTTTTTCTTCTATTTAGGCCCTGAATGCATTGGATGATGCCCAGCCAGGGTGGTATAGATTTGTTTTGCTGACTTCACCTATTCAAATGCTAATATCATCTAGAATCACTTCCACTGACATCCTTTGAAATAATGTTTAATAAGGGCACTTAGGATTAGTCAGGTTGACACACAAAATTAACCATCATAGCTACTGTAAGAATCCTCTGAAAAAATTGCTAACCAGGTAGATCAAGAAAAGAGAGGCAAAGCCCTGGTTAGTGTGGCTCAGTTGGTTGGAGTGTCCTCCCGTAACCAAAAGGTTGCAAGTTTGATTCTTTGTCAGGGATCACACCTGGATTGAGAGTTTGATCTCTAGTCTGCACGTGTATAGGAGGCAACCAATTGATGTTTCTCTTTCACTTCAATGTTTCTCTGTCCCCCTTCCTCTCAACCTTCCTCTCGTTCTAAAAAAAAAATCAATTAAAAATATTCTTGGGTGAGTATCAAAAGAAAATGAAAAGAGAGGCAGAGTTAAATCTTGCCACAGTGACAGTATGGATGACACAGCTTATGCTGTCCACATCAGACACTCTTCAAATGCCACTCAAATTAAGAACCAGTAAATTCAGCAGCAGAAAATTCCTGATTGTCCCTGAATCTTTGTACAATTATCACAGAAGTGAAAATCCTGGATAGGAATATGTAAGTGTCTACACTAAGGCCTCAAGTTAGCTTCATAAAACTATCTCTAGAATGGGAAAAAAATTATCTTGTTTGACTGTTGTAGTGAGAGGTGGGATAAAACATCCTACTTACATTGAAATTTCCTCCAAATAAAAAGAATATGTAGATGACAAATGACCAGAAAAGACAAATGATCACAATATTATTTTTTAAAATTTTATTTATTTATTTTTAGAGAGAGGAGAAGAGAAGGAGAGAAAAAGCAATGTGTGGTTGTCTCTTGCTTGTCCCAACTGGGGACCTGGCCTGCAACCCAGACATGTGCCCTGGACTGGGATCAAACCAGTGACCCTTTGGTTCACAGGCCAGCACACGATACACTGAGCCACACCAGCCAGAGACTGATCACTATGTTATAGTTACATTTTTTGTGTGTGCTCAGTTAGGTACAGGCAATTCTCATGTGATATCAATCTAAATACTATGTAGATTTAGGAAAAAAGCATATGTAGGTTCATGGTATCTCAAGGATGAAATACTAAGGAGTGTTTATTCTATAACAGTATTAATGGTTAGTCTATGCCTTGCAGAAAATGGAAGTTATGTTCTCTGACCATGTTTGGCTTCATTAAGAGAAGTGTTTAGTAAATCAATGTCTGTGGCTCTGTAAACACTGAGATGGTACTGCTTTTTAGGTTATTGTCAGACTTATAAGTATTCATCTTATATTCAAAATTCTTGATAAGCAGCAAATGGCACAGTAACGTTATTCCCTCTTTTATTTTCTGCCAGTTGAAAAGTAGTAATATGCATTTCTTGTAGAAATTTATAAAAATCAGAAATATTTAAAGAGGAAAAGAAGAAACACCTGAAATTCAGTGGCATTCACTATGCAACTTTCACATATCTCCCCATGTCTTTACTAAGTTTTTTTGTTTATTCTTCAATAGTTAGACATTGATAGGATCATAGTTAGACATTTTATAATTTGCGTGTGTTTAGAATAACAAAATACATTGAACAGTGTTTCTGCATTCTGTATATTCTTCAAGGAATGAATTTTCACTCTTTTACTTCATGAATGTATCTTATCTTTCAACTAAGCCTTATTGTTGGACATGTAGAGTATTGCCACTATTTCCCTAGTTTTGGCTGACAGGGTTTAAGTTATTTGTCTAAAATACAATGATTGTTTATTTTTGGGAACATTTCTCCCTTACTTCTAATTGTTGACTATTTTATTTTGGATGCAATGTCCTGTATCTGTCATATAATATATGCTCATTATTTTTCATAAATGAATTCGTAGGTAGCTGGGGTGAAACCATATAACTATGTTTTATTTCATGACCCTGTCTGGCAGGCCATAGTTTATTAGACAAAGCGTGGGCACTTTGTCCAAGCTCAGCCAGTGAGAATCCCTTCCCTAGAAATTTAGAATTGTGGCCAAACAAATGTAATCTTAGGTTTGACTAGTTTCTTAAACAGTCATGGCAGACTAGATGACAGACAAAGACAGTATGCAGACAACCAGGAGGTAGAAACGCTAAAGTAAAAAGGTAAGAAGAGATGGAGAAAGTACTAAAGATGAGTGTTCTGGTGCTTTTTAAAACAGTTTTTATCATATCTATAAAAATGAAAATTACTGTTTCCATTAACAATGGTTTTCAATTTTATACGTACCTCAGAATCACCAAAGATGTCTGTTAAAAATTCACATGCTTTTGTCCATCACTGAAAGATTTAGACCCAGCATGTTGAGTGGGCCCAGGAATTTAACTAACTATCAAGTATTCCAGGTAACTGTAGTGCAGCGGGTACGAGAACCACTGTTTGGTTGGTGCTGCATTGTGTCGTGTTCCCTGTTCAGTACTTCCTCTGGACGCCTTTCTTCCTGGCATTTCTCCCAACATCTTCATCTAACTGGCTTCCCAAGAACCAATTTGCCTTTTGAAATACTATATATATATTTATGATATATGTAGTAATATTAGGTGAAGCAAGTACAAAATTATCTCTCTGCTTCTCCTCTACCTAGTCACCTATAAACCTCATATTTAAATTCCCCAAAAAGAAAGTTGTACTGGAATATATTTGATTTAAATGGGAGTTTCTCATTCAAGTGAAGAGCTATATATTTTGGAAACTTGATCTCCAAAAAAGAGAAAACTAAAATAACTTATTATCATCTTTATTTTTTTCCAAAGACAAATGGGAATTTATTGTGAGATTCCCTTTAAAGAATCATATATTTAAAGTTCCCAGTGAAAAAGGTAAATTTAAGAAACAAGTACACACAAAATCCTTGGCATTGCAATTTATAAAGTTTCATGAAATTGCACTTATTCTCAAAAGATAACCTTGATGCCTTTAGTAAGTATTGTCTGGTACCCATGATGGCAAGACAGTAGAATTAACCCAAATTTAAATCTTAAAAGCAGAATATTTTTATTTTATTAACAGGTAAATCCTGATAATGGAATACATTAAGCCTTCTAAACATGCCAGGACATTTAATTTTCTTTACCAGGTTGCAATGAGGGTTAATGAGGAAGCATAATTCTCTGATATGTGTTTAGATTCTCTTCCATTTTCATTTTTAACTCTTTTATGTCTCCCTCTTCAGGATAGACTCTAGTCTGCCTAATTGTTCTATTTTATTATAATCCAAATGTGCCATAAATAAACACATTATACAAGAAGGGGAATTGTTTGTTCTCTCTGAGCCATTCAGCTTCCTTCTGTGACAGGCAGCATGGTCAAGCCAAATGAATGTTAGGAATGTACTATGAATTCAACAGACAAAACACACATTTAAGGGTAGATGTTATAAACCAGAACTGTATTAACATTTTGGTCATTAAGCCTGCTTAATTAAATGTAATTGTATTTTCCCACTTTACAGCAATTGCACGCTAACCATATTGCATTTCCTGTCCTAGAAAATAAAACTTCATTCCAGGGCAAGTCAACAGTTTAAACCTTCAGACATCTTTGAGATGAGTTATATAATCTCTCACTACCAAGTAAAGAAATAAAGAAGAGCATTTTGTTTATTTGATAGTACCAGACTAAGGGTTGATACACAATATTAAGGAGCTTTCTATAGACCACTATTAATTAGTTAACTACTATGGAAGTACTGTCTTCTGTCAGTTTAGTGTTATTTCTCTATAAAATGAATAATGTAGTTAGGAATAGTCAAGTCTAATCAGTCAAACAAGAATTGTAAGTTCAATGATTGCAACAGAGATCCAAATTCACAAACTTGGGTTAAGTGTTTTGCATTTCATTAGGGTCTAGGTCAGGTGCTCTTAATATAGTGGACATTGTATTGTACATTGGAGAAATGCAAAGATAATTCAGACATGTAATTCAATACAAAATGGTTACTGAAACATATAATAAACCACATTTTGTGATTTTAGAGGAGGGAAAATACTATCTGTTTGCTGAGGATTTAAGATGGCATCACTGAAGGAGTAAAATATTGACTGAACATTTGAGGATGGTTACAAGTTGTGCAGGAAGAAAAAAGGTTAGTTCAGATATAGGGGACCCCATGACCAATGATACAGACATCAGAAGTGACTAAGTAATCTAAATTTGACTGAGGTAAAAAAAATTCACAATAAGAAGATTATATATAATATATATTTTATATAGAAATATGTATTACATATAATATATAAAATATGTATATATGTAATATATATTACAGTTGCAGGGAAGTCATTAAATGCTAGGCAGAGATTAAAATTTTTGTAAAGCCATTGGATTTGTTAATATTGAACAGAGGGGACAACACAGAGCTAACGTCTTTGTTCAAAACAAAAGCACAATGTGGGTGTGAATCAGCCTTTCGGATGTCCTCAGTCCAGATAATAAATTTAGGACAGGAATATACTTAAAGAGTAACATACCAAGGCAGCTCTATCATGAACCAGTATTCCCTGGTCTGTGGGGGCAAAAGCGACGTGTCATGTGTGCAGTGGACTAAGGCGGTCTGCAGTTTCTCTGATGACGGAGACGGGAGTGTGGCTCTGTAAGACTGCATGCTTGTGCTGACTTGGAGTGTGACAATTCTTGGCTTTAGTGTGAAGAACAATTTCTCCAATGAAATGATAGCTACCACTCTCATTTCCTTCATAAAAAAAAGCCTGGTAATTATATTATTGCTTTCAATAAGGTAGAAGCACAATCACTTCAGTGTTTATTTCTTTGCCATTCAGGTTGTTTTTATGTACCAGAAATACATCAGTTGTGTGCTATACAAATTATGCTGTTTCTCTGACACATCAGGTCATAAATGAAACATGCTGGCTATTTACTATGTGCTCTGGTTGCTTACAGTTTCATTTGTGGAAAAATGTAAGCCTTCTCTCTGTGACAACTCTATTGATTTATTCATGAGCACTTTAGCTCGAGTGCAGCGGTTTACGGACACACCCACCAAAATTTTCGGATCTCCTTTCATTGTATGTCAGCCATTTTAGGTAAGATATAAGTTGGCATAAAGAGTCTTAGCCTGAGGAGGTAGCATAACTCAACGAATATAGAAAAAGATAAATTTGGCTGTCCAAGTATCACCATAGTGAGATTAATATGTAAAGTTTCTTTAGCTCATTTGGATGTTTTATTATCAGTTTCTAGTTTATGGATATATTTAAGAATGAACAAATCTCTAGGAACAGTAAATAATGTTATGTTAATGGAGACATGTTTCATACTTTTATTTTCTGGGACATTTCTAAAGAAAAAAGATACTGTAATCTTTTAAAAAGAATAAAATTCCATGGATTTTACAAGATTTTCAGGAAAATATGAGTAATTTCTCTTTAAGTAGTAGACGTTACAAATGATGTATTAATATAAGATCTAAAGTCTATTGTCTAAATGTGCTGTAATCTGCTTTAGACCAGGGTTTTTCAACTTCAGCACTATTGACATTTTGTTGTTGGGAGGCTGTCCCATGCATTGCAGAATATTTAGCAACATCTTTGGTCTCTACCCACTAGATTCCTGAAGCACCCCTCAGGTTGTGAAAACCAAAAATATTTCCAGACAGTGTCTAATGTCCCATGTTTAAGAACCAGAGTGTATACCAATGCATTCACAACAAATTAACTCTCAAATTAGCATCTTAAAACAACACACATTTATTATCTCAAAATTTCCGTGTTTAAGAATTTAAATATGGCATAAGTGGATCCCACTCCCCTTAAGAACCTCTCAAAAGACTGCAATCAAGTTGTCAGCAAGAACTGGGCTGTCATCTGATTCTTTAACTAGAGAATGTTCTGCTGAGCTCACTTGATTATTGGCAGCATCCAGTGCCTGCAGAGCTACTCACCGGGAGGTGGAGGGCCTCAGAGCCCTGCTGGCTGCTGACTGGAGGCCGTCCCATGTGGACCTCTTCTGCATGGCAGCTTTTCTCATCGAATGTGAAAGCTGAGAAGGCAATACTGAGGATCTGCTAGCAAGACAAAGTGACATCGCTCAATGTTGTTATATTTTATTAATAAGAATCAAGTTAGTAAAGGGCATAGGGCTACATAAGGCTGTGAATATGAGGAAGTGGGAAATATGTGAAGGCCATCTTAGAATCTGTTTTCTACAATCAATTTGAAAAAAACCTGATAGCTCACAAACTATGTCAGTATTATTCATTCTCTGCCTTCTGGAACAATCAGTACTGCCCCACCCTCACCCCCACACTGCTAACCCATTCTAAATAACCAGTAATGTATATGCTGTGTGTACAATTAGAATATAAAGACAGCCTAAACACTAACCACCACATTAAAAAAGTTTAAGATATGTGAGATTAATCTGTATGATTTTGAATGGCAGTAATCCTATAGGGTGATTAAAAAAATACTGTTTTTTTTGAAAAACATCCAAATTCTTACTTTCATCTATACTATATAGTAAAATGAGAATAGAAGAAATTGGCTAAGCCAAAATGGATTTTGTTTTTAGTGAAGAATTAATGTTTTAAAGCACCAAATCCATTCTGCTTTTCCCTTCATCTAACAGAGGAAAAAATTAGCCAGTCATTTGACTTATATGTGCAACAAAGAAGTACAGAATAGTTTCAGTTATGTTTCTTTCAGTGTATTGTTTCAGATTCAAACATTTTTATCACAACTTACAGTGAGAAATACATTTTCTATTAAGACCACAACCACACACACATACACACAGATACAATCAATGTAAACATTTTACCAAATAATATTTACCTCTGGATTTATTCCAATTCTATTTTATTCTATTCTATTCTATTCTACCCCATTCCATTCTATCTCAACCCATTCCATCCCATCCTATCCCATTCCATTTCTTTGCATTTCATTCCATCCATCCTATCTATTCTATTCTATTCTATTCTATTCTATTCTATTCTATTCTATTGTCATATTTTATTCAACTTAATTTTAAAAAGTGGTGGCCAGCACTAGTAAATCATTACATACATATTTTGTAACCTACTAATTGATATATATTTTGGAAATCATGTGCCTTACTCCTAGTTGCTGATCAGATGTTGCTCAAGTTCTCTTAAGTAATCATATTTACAAGATCAAAGTCAGTCTAGAGACACATAGTTAAAATCAAATCTCCCATTATATGCTGCTACCATGAATATCTAGGCAATATAGTTTAAACAGCAAAAGTCAGAATGAAATCAACCTAAGTATACATTTATGAATGTATGGATAAAGAAAATATGATATATTTATATATATGCAATTAGATATTATTCAGCCATTAAGAAAAAGAAGGAAATTTCACCATTTGCAGTGACTCGGATGGACCTTGAGTGCATATGCTAAGTGAAATAAGTCTGATAAAGACAAATACCATATAATTTTACTTATATATGGATTCTAAAAGAGAGATAGAGGAAGAGAGAGAGCCCATGGATACAGAGAAAAGATCAGTGGTTGCTAGAGGAGGAGGATAGGAGTAGAGAAATGGGTGAAGGGGCTCAAATGAAACAAACTTCAAGTTATGAAATTAATATGTCATGGGACATACAATGTGGTGACTACAGTTAATACTCTACTGCATATTTGAAAGCTAATGAAAATGTTAATTTTAAGGTGCTCATCACAAGAAAAAATTTTGTAACTATGTATGGTGGTGACAGATGTTAACTATATCTGTGATTATTTCACAGTATATTTAAATATAGAATTATTATGTTGTACATCTAATACATTGTTCATTATATATAAATTATACTTTAATAATAATAGTGGCAGGTAAAAAATTAAAGATAAAACTTACCAAACTAAATACAGGAAAGACAAACAACTCAATTAAAAAATGGGCAAAGGACCTGAATAGGCACTTCTCCAAAGAATATATACAGATGTCCTATAGATGTATGAAAAATGTTCAGTGTGTCTAATCATCAGAGAAATGCATGTTAAAACCACAGTGAGATATCACTTCACACAGGTCAGAATGGTTATCATCAATAAATCAATAAATCACAATTGCTGACAAGGATGTAGAGAAAGAGGAACCTTCTTCACCGTTGATGGGAATGTGGATTAGTGCAGCCACTCTGCAAAGCAGTATGGAGTTACCTCAAAAAATTAAAAATGGAACTGCCTTTTGACCCAGCAATTTCACTGCACAGAATATACCCTAAGCATACTGAAATACCAAGTCAAAAGAACTTATGCACTTCAATGTTCACAACAGCACAATTTACAATAGTCAAGTGTTGAAAACAGCCTAAGTGCCCATCAGTAGATGAGTGAATCAAAAAATGGTGGTGCATTTACATAATGGAATATTATACAGCAAGATAAAAGGAATTCCTACCTCTTGTGACAGCATGGATGGAACTGGAGATTGTTATGCTAAGTGAAATAAGCCAGTCAATGAAAGACAAACACCATATGATCTCACTTATAATTGGAATTTAATGAATAAAATAAATTAATGAGAAAAATAGAACCAGAGACATGGAAACATGGAACAGACTGATAGCTGTGAGTGGGGAGAAGGGAGCCGGTCATGGTAGAAAGTAGGGGAAGGGATTAGTCAAAGAACATGTCTGAATGTTCTTTAAAATGGGTCCATGGAAAAGGTCAATGGAGTGGGAATTGACTAAGGTAATGAGGGTTGGACTGAGTTCAGGGACGCAAAGGGGAAAAAAATGGACAACTGTGAGAGAATAAAGAATAAAAAAACTCTTAGAAATTAGAAAATGGAATGAAAAAACTCAGCCTTTTATATTTCAAGTTTTAAGCATTTGTGCATATTTCCTGGTTTGAAGGTAACATACTCTAGGACAAATATTATGATTTCCTCCAAAAAATACAGTTTATGCCAGTTTTTGTTATTGCATTTCAACCTTTCATTTGATTCCCTCACCCCGTCTACACTGGGGTTCTGCAAACTCTGTTCCCCGTAGTGTTTTTCCATTCAGCTACTCTTTGATCAATAGGAGGGGCAACCAGGGAATGAAAGACAAGTCAAGAGGAAAGGGATAAACAATCAACTTTCTCTCCGCTTTCACCCTCACCCTCACCCAAACTCGTTTCTTATTCTAACATTGCTTCTGGATTATGGCCCGCAAAGGTGGAGCCTTTCCTCTGTGTGCCAAGGTTCTGGTACTAACACACCTTCTCTCATGTTCCCCCAGCTCTTCAGGCAATACCTGCCCTCACAGTTTCTAATTTCTGAGTTAATACACATTCCAATTTTTGCTTTTTCCATTTTCAAAAACCTGAAAAATGATTTCCTGTGTTAAACCTTTTCTATTTGAAATACCTAATATGGTATCTATTTTTCTGATTGTAGGTTACCCAATGCAAATTAGGTTTAAATATTGCCTTTGGCCAGTAATTATGTAGATAATCCTGGGTATGGTATTTAAGTATTCTGAGCTTCATCCTTATCTATGACAAAAAGACAGAAAAAAATCCACACTGCAAAACTATTGTGCATTTTAATACAATGGTATCTTTAATGAACATGGCACACAATAGATATTTAAAAACTATTAAGAGGTATCCTTATAAAATATTTTATAATAAATATCTCTATATCACTTCATGTTAATCTAATAGATTGACATGCATATGAAATAGTAAAGTTAATGGAGTTAATATTTTGCATGAAGTGACAAAGAGTTCAATTGAATAAATGTAGGCTTGGAAATTATCCCATTCATCCTGACACCTTATGTATGTAAAGATCAGATTAAATGATGCTATGAATATCCTGTATCATTATCTCCAGGTTATTATCTCCAAAGGTCCAGTGCTAGTTCAGGACCAAGTCTGACTATAAGCCAAAGTGATTGAGCAGTACTGAACAGGTTTCTGTGTACAAAACATGTAATACATTAATTTTTTCAAAAAATATATGACATATATATATATATATACACACACACTAGAATATACGTATATCCTGTCTTTAATTTTTTGATAATAACTATAGATTGTCAGTATTGCAAACATAGTAACAGAAGGGTCCTATGTACCCTTCACCCTTTTCCCTAATGGTTACATGTTACACAGTATCAAAGTAAGGATGTGAAGGTGGGTATAATGTATGTGCATAGTTTCCTGCCATTTGTACATTCACGTAACCACCAAAGTCAAGATGCAGAACAATTACATCACCACAAAGAAACTTTACTTCCGTTAACTCATTTTATGCTTTTCAGTTTATAATAGCATTGTCTTTAATAGTTTCTCCATATATAGAACCGCACTAAACATGTAATTTTCCCTTCAACCAACAAACACAATTTGGAAACTCATGAGATGGAAAATTTATTGTATTTTCCCACATTTTTTTCTTTTAGTTCTTTCTTTCTTCAGGCTCCAAGATCTGTGGTTATTTTTTAATTGTATTCATTCTGTTTCAAAAACATGTTAGCATTTTGTGTGTTTGCAAATGTGCTAGTTACAAATTCTCATGGTTTTCTTCAGTTGAGAATATTTTTATTTCTCTGTCATTCCTGAAGGGCATTCTGCTGGATAGAAAGTCTAGAGCATTCTGATTATTTTCCCTACTATATGTAAGATGTTGTTTTCTTGTGCTTCTTTCGTAACATTTTCTTCGTATTTACTTTTAAGAAATTTAATTATAATTTGTTTTGATGTGACTTTCTTTACGTTTATACTGTTTGTGGATCACTCATTTAGACCTGTAGGTTTATATCTTTCATCAAACTTGGAAAATTTTCAGCCATTGTTTCTTTGAATAATTTTTTAGCCACACTTTTTTCCACACACTTTCCGGGAATTTAATAACATGAATGTCAGCTCTCTTCTTATAGACTTACATATCCTAGAGGTTCTTTTTATTTTGGTTTTTTTTTTTTTGGTCTATTTTTTTTCTCTCTTGTTCTTGATGAGTAATTAATATTGTTCTATCTTTGAGTTCACTGGTTCTTTCCTCTGTTCTTTACATTATGTTCCTGAGCTCATATTTTTGGATGGGGTATTTTTTGGTCCTCATATTTTTTTATTGTAAAACTTCCATTTGTTTATTATCTTTATTTTCTATTTCTTTGTTTATATTTTCTGTCTGAATGTGTTTAAAACAAATTCATAATTTCCCTTTGAAGACTCTTCATGATGGCTGCTTTAAAATCTTTGTCAGGTAATTTCCACATCTGTGTCACCTCAGTGTTGGCATCTGTTAATGGCCCTTTTTTACTTAGGCTGACATTTGCCCAGTTCTTGGCATGCCAAGTGAGTTTTGATTGTGTCCTGGATACAATTGAGGTTTTATTTTGTTAGACTCTGAGTCTTATTTAAATCTTCTATGTTAGAGGGCCTCCTCTGACACAGTGCCAGCAGGGCAGTGGGCAACAGTCTCGCATGGGAGTGGACTTCTGGTTCCCCTCGAGGCCTGCTCCAGGGTTGGGGGAGCTCATTACCATCAGAGAGGGATGAAAGTCCCAGCTTGCCATTTCTCTTTTCTGATCGAGCCCTGGTAATGGAGTGGGTGGTGTTCATTATTGCAGACAGTAATGGCACACATCCACACTCCCAACACAGCATTTGTTGGCTGGTGAGAGTTGGAATGCAGCTTTTTTATTTTTTTTTTATTTTTTTTTTAATCAGTATTTTTTAATTGTTGATATTGTACAGTTTTCTGTCTTTTACCCCGCCCCAGCCCACCACCCCAGCCCTCCCCACCTTCCTCCCATTTCCACGCCCCCATAGTTTTTGTCCATGAGTCCTTTATACTTGTTGCTCTAAACCGTTCCCCTTTTCCCCTGAAATTCCCTCCCCTCCCACTCTGGACACTGTCAGACTGTTCTCAAATTCAGTGTCTTTGTTTATATTATGCTTGGTGTTTATACGGGATAAAGTACTTCATATCTAAAAGAGTAATTTTCAAACAGTGTGATGCAAGAATTTTTAAAACATGCAATACCTGACTATTTAAATAATAATTAACTGACCTGTTTTCCCTTAGATTGTCAAATTAAAAAATGACAATGGCCAACACAACAATAGCTGTCTGGTATGAATGAGTCAATATTGCACCTATTTTTTGGTTAGATTGGCAAAATATATAATATATTTGTTGGTGTGCCTCAGAAATTTAGTAATTAGTTTATGTGTGCTACAGGATGAAAAGGTTGAAAATTGCTGGTATAAAATATTTTCTCTTTTTCTAGTTTGACTCTTTCCTGGTCCTTTGGTTAAAGCAAGATGATTTTTATTGTTTTATTATTTTTTATTTGTTTTGGTATGCTCCTTTGGCATTTCAAAGTTTCTGGCTTCTTCAGTTCTTAGTCCTGGATGTATGCACCAAAAGGAAAACCCAGAGAAATTTCATCAAGTCACTTCTTGGGTCACAAGGTTCCTAGTTAGTCTGCCTTCTTTTTTCTACTTTTCAGAGTTTTCTTATTCTTTTATGTTGTCTTATGTTTTTTCCCTAGTGATTTTAGTAGTCTTTATCTGGAGCCATAAGGCGAAATGAATTTTGTCCATTTTGATCTCGAATCAGAAGTTACTAGCCTGGATGATTTTAAAGTATATTGCATTTCTAACAAATATTGTGTGTATAAAAAATTAAAAGGTGTTGTTTTAATATAAAACAAAAATTAGTGGTTAGAAGTACATTAATAAAACGTGTTCAACTGTGATACAAATAAAGAATAAAATGTAAGCATCCCTGAACAAATCCAGCATTTAAGGTTTCCAACCCTTCCTGAGGAGTGATGGTCTTACTTACTTCTCTCATCACTGTCAGCAGTATCACAGCCCAGGGCTTCTGACAGCTTCCTATCACCTCTGTCACCTTTATCAGCCATTGTTAGGATGAAATAGAATCCAGGAGCGTGTTTCCTGAGTTCTTAATTCAGCATTTATTTTAGGTCACCTGTGCACTACAGCTGATAGTAAAAGTTCAATGTGAATTTGTTTAATCAAATGAGTTACAGAATAATGTATGCTTGAAAACTCACTCTAGGAGATATGACTACAAACATTTAATTACAAACATACCTGTAACTCACACTTGCGCACATACACACAAACTTACAAATGTATTTTAAGGACTTCATTCTGATTAATATATCTTTGCTCCACAGATTTATTAGTATTCTTTATACTCATGATTCAAATCAACTGAAGTCCATATTCAAGCAAATATGATGTAATGCACAATACATGAGAGTTCAAGTTTACTCTTGTATTAATACTCATTTATTCGGTAAATATTTTAAGCAACAACTAAACATGAAGCACTGGCAATATTATTGTAATAGAACACTTTTCTGCCCTACACACTTCAGGAGTTTAAACTTTATTTGGTGAGACAAAATATGTATGAAGCATGTCATAGGGTATATTCAGGAAAGTAAGCTACAAGAACAGCAGTCCCAACCATTTATAATTTCAGTTTGACATTTCCTCAAGGCTTTTCCTGGAATCATCCATTCCTTTATTACTCTAGGCTCATTCTCTCTCTCTCAAATTCTTATCCACATGCCAGTGTCACATGTAAAGGTAGGTTTTCAGGGAAGAGAAATTCTTAGAGAAGCAATTGATTAAGAACTTTTGCCCAGAACTCTATTGGATTTCATAACTCAAAAATATCCATTTAAAACTCTCTTTGAAAAGATTTATGCTTTTAAATAAATAGTTCATTTCCCAGACTAATTGAAGATGTTAGGCTTAGTTCATCACCTCTTAGTAAATCAAACAGTACAAAGCCCTTGATAATCTATGGCCCGTCTTAGATGGAACCAGAAATCTTGGTAGATATGCTACCAGCCTCAGGAAAATATTAGAGTTATGCATGTGAGAGTGCATACTTAACTGGGCATTCATGCTGTCACCACTGTGAAAGGGAAAAAGGGCTTTGAAATTGGAAACTGCTCCCAATACCAGCTGTGTCACTTCATAGTTGTGTGACTTTGGGAAAAGTACCCAACCTTCCTAAGTGATTTCTCTGATTTCTCCAAATGATGAAAGGTTATGGTGAGCATCAAATGCACTAGACTATATGAAATTTCTTGTTTCCCTCCTGCTTCTACTCTGTCATCCTGGTGTCTCCAGACTCTAGCTGAGAACAGTAGAGAGATGACACTCTCTGGAAGGGTTGGAGATAGCTAGAGGTGAGAGAATCTCAGATCACAAATGACGATGATGGTAGTAGAGAAGAGGAGGGTAAAACTTTAGTGGCTGTCAGAGTCACGTGGTCTGGTATGTATGAATAAGCAGGGGCTGGCCTGGGCCTGCAAACTGGCAATGAACCAGACCAGCCTCCTAGTAATGTTGCTAACATAGAGTCTAATGAGGAAATTATGAGAAAATGTTTGAAAGAAAGACATTTACAACTTTATTGAGTAAACCTAGACCAGACCTGGACTCAGAAACGCTGTTAACCTAGGCTTACTCTTAAACTTGTTTATACCATAATCTCTGCCTCTAGCTTTTTTTAAATGGGATGTAGAATATACTCATTATTTACCATTCTTTCTCTTCCCAACTGCAACACAAGGTTCTTAAGACAGATAAAACTCAAACATTTGTGAAGCTTTTATTTGCAATGTCAATTGGTACTTCAAAATAACCATTGATATGTCATTATGTAAATTCGATTTATCCTAATTTACTCCAATTACAACAAATAACTACTTAAGTTCCAATGTTCTTTAGTACTATATTCTTGTAAACATTTATTTCAGTGCTAAAATTTATTTCAGAGAAGTATTCTAGACATAATTGAGGTAAAATTTGTTAAAAGCTTTCAACATATTGAAGAAGTTCAAATCATACAGTAAATTATGAAAATAGAAAAAGAAGAAAATTTTCACCAATTCAATTTTTAAATGTCTCAATCTCTGGTAGTTAGTAGGACAAGAGTGGGTCAAAATAGCTTTTTAAATATTCTAAGATGTGTCATAGCTTCTTAACACTTGATACAGATTTCTTTAAATTTGGCAATCTACTGTGTGTATAGCAATGTTTGGAAATCCAAGGTGAACACAAATGTCCAAGAAGATGTTACAAATCTCAGCATTTTTAAGTGATAATATGTGAACCAAAAGATTACAGAGTGCAGACATCATTGTGCTATGACCGAATGTCTCAAGGCTGATTTAAATGACCAGCACACTGTGTTCAAACGAGTTAGATGTATTTGAGTGGCATTAATGTGAACTCACTCTGATGCACAGCACCTAACCACCTTCAATTTGTCTTTCATGCATTTAGTTGCTGTGGGATATTCTTTAGATCATAAAGCCCTTTTCACTTTTCCCAAGGCTCACGTTTTGTCTGATGCTCTTCAATAAATTCACTGTATTACTAGAGGAAGCTAAATTTGCCATATGTATAGACTTACTGCATATTTAAACACTTACATAAATAAAGTTATAAAAATAATTCATTTTATAATCTTGACATACTCGACCAAATTCAGGAAGCTAAGGATAGACAGTACTGAAATGTTGAAGAGCAATTAGCAATTAGAATCGTTTTAACTGGAAGAAAATCACATTTAGAGTATCTTATTTCTTCAAAATGGTTCCCCCATTAAGGGGAAGGGGGGGTTGAAAAACAACAAAATCTGACATTGGCTAGTAAAAGTCATTAAAAGAAACATAATACAACTGCCAATGGAAAAAGATACTGCCAGGGAAAAAAATGGTGTGAGCAGGAGCCTTGCAGCTGGAGTTAGCAGTAAAGAGCTATGGCATGTTGAAGAGTAAATCAAATTTACTGTAATATTGGAATATAGGGTTTTTTCTCAAATATATTCTAGCTCCTTTAATACCCATAATTGGTCATTGTGAATAACAAAAAAGCATTTTAAGCATTGATAGAAAAGCATTTGTAAATTATTTATATTATAAATACCAAGTAATACAACATAACTCAGAAACTGTGTACTTCCTTGAACTTAATGAAGCTCATTAATTCTTCCCAACACAGTAAGTAGTTACTAGCTAACACAATAGCAAAAGTTCCATTTCCAAGCCACTGGCTGAGCTTTTTTAGTAGAGAGTTTATTTTATGAATTGATTCAAAGCAATCTCTTTAGGTTCTTACTAAGTAGGTCCAGTAAAAAGTGGTGGTGCACTAAGAGGCAGTTAGTCTTAATCTAGTTAAATATATATCCAGAAAAAGAAAATCATGCAACATCTCAGAATCTTGGCTTAAAATCAATTTCTTTGAGAACCAAACTGTCTCCTTCATAAATATTTATAGAAAAGGATTTCAGATTATATGTTCAGCATTGAATGGTGTGTATTATTCTTATTAATGTTTCATAAACATTTGTACAAAAAAAAAAAACAATGTGCTTCACTTTCCCTCTAAGTATTAAGTAGAATTATTGCAGCATCTGCTTCCAATGGTTGAGTGCACAAGCTATTCATGCTTTGTCGTAAATTCTGTGATGCATTAAGATGTCATTAAATGTACCTTCTGTGGGTGTCTCCTAATTTGCATACCTTGTAAATCATCAAGTAAAAATCAAGTGAACTAGGGAATAATCTCCTATACTCTTCCTTCTGCCACAAACTGAGTGCAATTTATATTCGTTTTCATCCTAGGCTCCTGCCACCTTCCATGCCTCATCCCTGAGATGATGTCTCAGAACATTTGAAAACAAAATGGTCATAATTATTAATGGTTTTAAAATGATGCCTATAACACTAGTAACAAACTTGGAAAATAAGCTAAGAGATTATAGATGAGGTTAAACATACCAGTTAAATTTATCATCTCTGTTGTTAAGAGAGTCTGCCTTTCAGGGAGCCAACAAATAGAGGGAAATTGGAAGAAAACTAAGGGATTAACATTTTCTCTTCTATCTCAGTCCTATTTTTAATGCCCTCACCATGTGCTTAATAGGACCAGAACCTCAGCATTAGAAGGGGCTTATGGCTCACCTGGTGCATCTCCCACCCAGTGTGGGATTCCCCTAGATTAGCGTCCATCTGTTGCCTGAATATTTCCAGTAATAGGGAGCCCACAATTTGAAAGAAAGTCCATTCAACTTGTCATTTGGAGTAACTTACTTTTAGCTCTGGAAGGGAAATTTTAACTGGCAGTTTCTTGACTCCTTCTGTTTCACAATCACAACAGTGATCATTTTTCTTCAGTCTCAGTGGCCAGACTGGAATCTTCTAATGCTGAGTGCTACTGCTTAGTTAAGGGGTGTGTCACTCCAGCACCATTCCTGGTTTCTGCTACCTAAGGCCATTAGGTCTGAAACTGATGTTAAAACCAGCATAGTTTTGGGCCACTTGTGACAATTTGTGTAAGGATGCTGGAAAATTGACTGGAAATAGTACATTTGCATTTTTAATAAACTGGACTTAAAACATTAATAGTACTTTTTCTAATGCAGAGAAAGAGAAGGATAACATATCTTAGGAAATCTTAGAGTTGACCCTTATGTTTTTTGCTGAGGTTTAAGTGAGATTCATATCCCACAGAAAAGTAACAGAAAAATTTTTGAGAGCTGTGTTACTGAAAATAAATAAATATATGGGGATTTTTATCTCCAAGATCCCCTCAAAAAAGAAAATGATGGGCATATTATATTTGTCAAGGTTCTCTAGTCAAACTAATCCAATAGCACATATGTGGCTACACATATGAGGAAGTTACAAAATTGGCCCTCCTGGTTAAGGAGACCTAGAAATCCCATGATCTGCTATCTGCAAGCTGGAGAACCAGGAAAGTCAGTGATGTACTTCAGCCCAAGTCCAAAGGCCTGAGAAATGAAGGTGGAGAGGTGTGTGTGCATATGGAGGGTGGGATGCTGATACAAATTCTGGAGTCTGAAGGCCTGAGAAAGAGTATAGGAGAAGAAGTCCGAGCTCAAGAAGAGAGACAGAATTCAGCCTTCCTCTTTCTTTTGGGGTTCCATGCTAGCCCTCAAGGGATTGTGAGGCCAACCCACATTGGTGAAGGCAACTTATACTTAACCTACCGAATCAAATACTGATCTCCAGAAACATCACCACAGACACACTCAGAAATAATTTTTACCAGCTTTCTGGGCATCATCCCTCAGCCCAGTCAAGTTAACACACAAATTTAATCATGACAACGCAGAATGAGAAAAGAAGCACGGAGTCATTACTGAGCGATACACGACTCTGAGGTGAACTGTAATTCTGTCAGAATAAATCGTGTTTCATTTTGAATTTGTTTCGTCCAAACAAAAGTTACCTAACAAACAAAATATTATTACATTTTCAGAGTCAGATTTTCTTCTTATGTGATTTACAGGCTGTTACAATATCACCTACTAACACTGGAGAAATCACTTGTTATAGGCTTCCACTATAAGGTAAACCTCTCGTTTTGCCTTAGGGAAGAAGACACGGTTATCAAGTGATGGACAACTTTAAAAACACTATGACATATAGAAAAGGCATCAGCTTCTTGTTTTTCCTTGTTTTTGCTCAAAACACATGCATCAACAAAATACATGCACCAGTCTTTGTGATGTGCGTCCCTGAACTGCTTGTGAGAGAGTAATGGTGAAAATCTAAACCTGTTAAAACACCAAGAGTTGTTGTTTTGTTTTAGGATTTTTTTCTCTTGGTTCCCCAGGAAAACACTTCAGTGTCCTAAGGAATCAAGGGAAAGGGGAAGATGAATACAGGGCTGGAGAGGTCAGCCATAGGAGAGCAGAGAAAGGTGTTCCCTTTTGAAAAATGTATTAAAATATTGTACCATGCTCTAATATGGCATTTTGCAACATGTTTTCCTTTTGGAGCACTGGAGGCAATGCTAAGAAGCAGATATCAGGAGACAAGTGCAGGCAGCAGAAAAAAATCCAAGTGTATGAAGTTCTCTGACATTTTTTCCTCTCCCATCTGTGGGGTGTCAATGGGCACATTGGGTCTGGGAAACTAATTTTAAACGCCACTCTCATCAAAACACAATCATATTTTCTATCAAATATAAAAGCAGCTCCATTCTCAATAATAACACATATACAAGATTAAACTTGTGTTAAGTCAGCTTTTCGGATAGAATTAAGATCTTGTTAACATCGAGGAAAACAAGCATACACTTCCCACATGTTATATGATTTGGAAATTAAAATTCCCTTGTCTCTTAATCAGTGATAATTATTTGGAAGTCTCTGAAATGAGTTTACACAAACAGTACAAGCTTGGAAATCTAACATGAAAAAAATTCACATAGAGAATTTTTTTTCTTATTTTCAAGTCATACATTTATGGAGGAATTCATGGTACAAATATTATATTAGGCCTTTGATTTCATCCCAGGTTTATGCAAATTTAAAGATATAAATCTTTAAAATCTTTGAAATCACTTAACTTCTTCCTCATCAGAAAAGACAATTGAGGCTTCCTTTTGTCGATCTTACCTAAGGGGACCTGAGCCCTAGGTAGAAGAAATGGGACCACGACTCCAGCTGCAAATGTCCTCTCGGTGCTTTTTCCTTTACATAATATATTGACAAGTGCAGTAGCTTTGCATTTTTTTTTTTATAACTTTACCATGGGCAATACTGGGTGACAGAAATTATAATAATTCAACATAACAATGATATCTATTACATTTTGCTTTTTATGTACTATACACTCTACTAGGCGATTTGTATCTATTTACTTTGATTCCACAAGTTTGACTGAATATAACTTAAACCCTTTACACAGCTTAGAAAGGGACTCATGAGTCTAAGGTTTTGAAGGACATTTTACAGAGACTAATTTCAGGAAATGTGGTAGCTAGAATATTCTGAGCTTCTGGTACCATTTCTGCATTCTCTTTTCATATAAAATCTATTTTACCCCATGATATCCATCTTTCTCTGAAAAATTCTTAGCTTCCACTTTCCAAGAGTTTGTCCAGCCCTGAGACTTTGAGCAGCTGTAGCTCCATTAACCTACTGATAGTTTCAAAGACCAGAATCCAAATCACTGAATTCCTAAACATCTTCCTCTTCCTCTCTCTCACTTTTCATTGATGAGTAAGGGAATCTGATTGTATACCTCCTTTTACTGACTACATTAAAGTTTTTATTAAATTTTATACGGTTTAACGGATACCATCTTGTAAAATAGACATAAACACAAAACACACATGGAGTCTAAGAAAATGGTTCTTTAAGGTCAGGTACCATGTTTTATGCTTCTTTTATATCTTCCAGAATCCTGAGCACACAGTTAGTTGATGACAAATAAAAATATTCTGATTGGTAGAACTGTACATAGTTGCCTTGATTTTCATGTAACTTCTGCCCATGTTCCTGAACTACTGACTGAATGATTAGCCATCATTATCTTCAGTTTCTGAAGTAATCCAATATTATGTGACAAATTTCACTCCCTTTACAGTTTAATATATTCAACTGGAAATTATTTGAGAAGCAGTTTGAAGTGGTGTTATGAATTATTTGCTTTGTATCCAGATACTGTACTATGAAAAAAGGAAAGACAAACAACCATAGACCAATAGTCTAGGCTCACTTCTCCCTCTAACAGTATAAACATGGGGAAATTACTGAAACCCTCTAGTCTCATTTTCCTCATCCAGCCACCAAGTTACAAAATTGCAGGAGATGGTAGGATGTGACATAGGCAAGAAGCTACCAGACTGTGCTCTGTTCATTCTGTCACAGGGAACTCAGGTTTCTGGGAGAACTGAAAGAGCTGCTTGTAGGGAGGAGGGGAAGACTGAGTAGGGCGGGGCTTTGTTATTCCTTTCAGACTTTAATCAGAGGAGCTGTTTTTATTCGCTGTTGTCAGTTTTAGACACTGGAATTCTGTGATATGCTTTTCTTTGAAAAATTATGCTTCCATACTTTTTAAGCCACAGAACTAAATGATTTTCAACCCTTAACTTAGATGACGCTACTTAGAGATAATTATTTATGGTTTCTTAGGAGT
This sequence comes from Glossophaga mutica, assembly GCA_039655065.1. Taxonomy (NCBI): domain Eukaryota; kingdom Metazoa; phylum Chordata; class Mammalia; order Chiroptera; family Phyllostomidae; genus Glossophaga; species Glossophaga mutica. The sequence goes on from CM077303.1 coordinate 135,892,446, forward strand.
TAAATGAATTGTCTGCTTCTCTTTATCTCTCACTTTTTCCAGCTTCTGAGTCCTCAGCCCACTGTGCGGCCAGGGGAAAGCCCACATCAGAGGTGTCACAGGTAACAAAGAAAACATCCAGTGTTCACCCTTGAGATGAACGAGGAAACTAGTGCTTCACTACTCAGCTTCCTGGTATCTCGGTCATCAAATGCAACTGTCATCAGAATAAACCTACTCTGGCTTCATTTCTTTTATGGACTAAATACCCAGAAGCTGAAGAAAGAGTAAAGGGGAAAGGCCCAAATGTGTAGCAGAGGTCAAAATGACAAGTTTCAGAATTTCTATTTACAGGGAACAAAGATGACTTTAGATATTAAAATTTTGTTTTATCTAAAATCAGTTTTCTTTCTCTTGTCTGGAGAAAAGGTGGGTAGGAGGTGAGACTGAGTATAATAGTGGAAATTAGTGAATTATTAGTATTCTATCTTAATTAAACATCAAAAAGGTGTTTTCGCTGCATCAAATATCACATTAGACAGAGCTGTTCTACAGTGAGTGACCTCACTCTTTTGTTAGAATGTTATCTGTTACTGTCCCAGTCGAATTAATCTCATGGCAAAACCCAGCAAAGAATTCATAAGGGACGTTAGTGTCTGTCTGACACAATCTTGAGAACACGATGGGTGGTTTTCCAGCGCCAGAGCTATGTTTAAACGTAACAATGCAGGATCGTCTGCATTACACAAGTAGTCTCTCCCAGCCGTAATTTTCTAAGCAGAAATATTTAAGACACTGTTCATAAATACTCTAGACCTAGTTGCATTTACTTTGACACGTGATTGATATTTTACTTCAGAAAAATAGTTATTAAATCAAAAATGTATGTGCGTTTGTGTATATATGTGTGTGTATAAATTCATATATATGTTAATTAATTATATTATAAATATATATATTTTTTACTCTGTCAAGAAAAAGTCCAGCCATTATGAATATAATAAGAACACTTTGCATGACATCAATGTAAGCTGGAAGTTAAGGGGAGTAAACTGGAATGCACATGTGGGAACAATGACAACTTCACTACACTAGTTAGTGGGGTGAGCAGATGTCTTTGAGTGAGCATGTGTACTGTGTGGCTGTTGCAATCAAAATAACTGAGCGAATAGAGCACCGGACGTGCCTCACATTTTGTGTTAAGCTTGAACATTCCTCCATGGAAACTATTAAGATGATTCAGAAGGCCGCAGCTATAGGCAACCAGTGCAGCTTCTTCACAACAACATGCCTGCTCCTGCATCACATTCCACGCAGAGATTTTTTGTGAAACATCAAATCACCCAGGTGACTCAGAACCCTTACAGCCCAGATTTGGCACCCTATGACTTCTGGCTTTCTCCAAAACTAAAATCACCTTTGAAAGGGAAGAGATTTCAGACCATCAACGAAATTCAGGAAAATATAACGGGGAAGTTGATGGCAATTGGGAGAACTGTGTTTTGAAGGGGAATGAGGCATCATTGTCCCATGTACAATGTTTCTTGTGTCTTATCTCTTCTTCAGTAAATTTCTCTATTTATCAAATTACATGGCTGAATAACTTCTGGACAGACCTTATATATATACAGAGTCCGGCATAAATAACACCCCCCTTTTTTTCAGGTTCAAATATTTGAATGTTTTGTTTTATTTTATTTTAATTATTGTTCAAGTACAGTTTTCTGTCCTTTACTTCCTTCCCAGCCCACCCACCCATCCCTCCCCACCTCCCTCCCATTTCCACACCCCCTAGTTTTTGTCTATGTGTCCTTTGTATTTGTTCCTGTAAACCCTTCCACTTTGCCCATGAAATTCCCTCCCCACTCCCCTCCAGTCACTGTCAGCATGTTCTCTATTTCAGTGTCTTTGGTTATATTTTGCTTGTTTGTTTTGTTGTTTAGGTTCCTGTTAAAGGTGAGATCATATGGTATTTGTCTTTCACTGCCTGGCTTATTTCACTTAGCATAATATTTTCTAGTTCCATCCATGCTGTTGCAAAGGGTAGGAGCTCCTTCTTTCTTTCTGCTGCATAGAATTCCATTGTGTAAATGTACCATAGTTTTTTGATCCATTCATTGACTGATGGGCACCTAGGTTGCTTCCAACACTTGGCTATTGTAAATTGTGCTGCTATGAACATTGGGGTGCATAGGTTCTTTTGGATTGGTGTTTCAGGGTTCTTAGGATATAATCCTAGCAGTGGAATTGCTGGGTCAAAAGGCAGATCCATTTTTAGTTTTTTTAGAAAATTCAGTACTGTTTTTCATAATGGTTGTACCAGTCTGCAATCCCACCAACAGTGCACTAAGGTTCCCTTTTCTCCATATCCTCTCCAACACTTGCTGTTTGTTGATTTGTTTATGATGGCCATTCTGACTGGTGTCAAGTGGTATCTCATTGTAGTTTTAATTTGCATCTCTCTGATAGCTAGTGATATCGAGCATCTTTTCATGTGTCTCAGGATCCTCTGTATGTCCTTCTTGGAGAAGTGTCTGTTCAAGTCCTTTGCCCATTTTTTAATTGGGTTGCTTGTCTTCTTAGAGTGGAGTCGTGTAAGTTCTTTATATATTTTGGAGATTAAACCCTTGTCTGAAGTATCATTGGCAAATATGTTTTCCGATATGGTTGGTTCTTTTTTTATTTTAATACTGTTTTCTTTAGCTGTGCAGAAGCTTCTTTATTTTGAAGAGATCCCATTTGTTTATTTTTTCTTTATGTCCCTTGCTTTAGGGGACATATCAGTAAAAATGCTGCTGTGTGAAATACCTGAGATTTTCCTGCCTATGTTCTCCTCTAGGACTTTAATGGTGTCATGGTTTATATTTAAATCTTTTATACACCTTGAGTTTATTTTTGTATATGGCATAACTTGGTGTTCATGTTTCGCTTTTTTGCACGTAGCTGTCCAGTTCTCCCAAAACCATTTATAGAAGAGGCTATTTTTGCTCCATTTTATGTTGCTGCCCCCTTTGTTGAATATTAATTGACTATAGAGACTTGGGTTTATTTCTAGGCTCTCTGTTCTGTTCCTTTGGTCCATGTGCCTGATTTTATGCCAGTACCAGTTTGTTTTTATTACAGTGGCCTTGTAATACATTTTTGTATCAGGTATTGTGATCTCTCCTACTTTACTCTTCTTTCTCAAAATTGCAGCACCTATTCAGGTCATTTATGGTTCCATATAAATTTTTGAAGTGTTTGTTCTATGTCTGTGAAATATGCCATTGGTACATTAATTGGTATTGCATTGAATCTGTAAATTGCTTTGGGTAGTATGGACATTTCGATGATGTTAATTCTTCTGATCCATGAACAGGGTATATGTTTCCATTTGTTTATGTCTTCCTTGATTTCTTTCTTCAGTGTTGTGTAGTTTTCTGCATACAGGTCTTTTACCACCTTGGTTAGGTTTATTCCTAGGTATTTTATTTTTCTTTTCGCTATATTGAATGGGATTTTTTTCTTGATTTCTGCTTCTGCTGTTTCATTGTTGGTATACAAAAATGCCTTTGATTTCTGGATATTGACTTTGTATCTGGCTGTTTGGCCAAATTCATTTATTAGGTCAACCAATTTTTGGCCAAGTCTATGGGATTCTCTCTGTACACTATCATGTCATCTGTAAACAATGACAGTTTTGTTTCCTCCTTTCCAATTTGGATGCCTTTTATTTCCTTTTCTTGTCTGATCACTGTGGCTAAAACTTCCAACACTATATTGAATAGAAGTGGTGAAAGTGGGCAACTTTGTCTTGCTCCTGATCTTAGTGGAAAAGATGTTAGTTTTTGCCCATTGAGTATGATGTTGGCTGTAGGTCTCTCATATATGGCCTTTATTATGTTGAGGAATGCTCCCTCTATTCCCACTTTGCTGAGTGTTTTTATCATAAATGGGTGCTGTACTTTATCAAATGCTTTTTCTGCCTCTATTGATATGATCATGTGATTTTTGTCTTTGCTTTTGTTTATGTGATGTATTACATTTACTGATTTGCGAATGTTGAACCATCCTTGCATTCCTGGGATGAATCCCACTTGGTCATGGTGTATGATCTTCTTAATGTATTGTTGGATGCGGTTTGCCAATATTTTGTTGAGGATTTTAGCGTCTATGTTCATCAATGATATAGGGCCTGAAGTTTTCTTTCTTTGTTATGTCTTTATCTGGTTTTGGGATTAGGATGATGCTGGCTTCATAAAAAGACTTTGGGAGTCTTCCATCATTTTGGCTTTTTTGGAATAGTCTGTGAAGGATAGGGGTTAGTTCTTCCTTAAATGTTTTGTAGAATTCTCCTGTGAAATCATCTGGTCCAGGGCTTTGATGTGTCAGGACTTTTTGATTACTGCTTCAATTTCATCAGCTGTTATTGGTCTGTTCAGGTTTTCTGCTTCTTCTTCATTGAATTTTGGAAGATTATATTTTTCTAGAAACTTGTCCATTTCACCTAGGTCTTCAAATTTCTTGAAATACAATTCTTCATAGTAATTTCTTACAATCCTTTGTATATCTGTGGTGTCAGTTGTAATCTCTCCTCTTTCATTTCTGATTGTGTTTATTTGGGTCCTCTCTCTTTTGTTCTTGATGAGCCTACTTAAAGGCTCATTGATTTTGTTAATCTTTTCAAAGAACCAGCTCCTGGATTCATTGACCCTTAGAATTGTGCTTTTAGTCTCTGTGTCATTTAATTCTACTCTGATCTTGGTTATTTCCTTCCTTCTACTTGCTCTGGGCTGTCTTGGTTGTTGATCCTCGAGTTCTTGTAGGTGTCTGGTTAGGTCGTTTGTTTGAAATGTTTCTATCTTTTTTAGGTAGGCCTGTATCGCTATGAACTTCCCTCTGAGGACTGCCTTCACTGTGTCCCATAAGTTTTGGGTTGTTGTGAGTTCATTTTAATTTGTTTCCAGAAACTTTTTGATTCCTTCCCTAATTTCATTCTTGACCCATTCATTGTTTAATAGCATGCTATTCAATCTCCATAATTTTGAGGGTTTGGGGTTTTTTTCTTGGGGTTGGTTTCTAGTTTCAGTCCCTTGTGATCTGAGAAAATGCTTGATATGATTTCAATTTTCTTAAATTTGTTGAGGCTTCTTTTGTGTCCTATCATGTGGTCTACCTTTGAAAATGTCCCATGTGCATTTGAAAAGAATGTGTATTTAGCTTCTTTGGGATGAAGGGCTCTATATGTATCAGTTAAGTCCATTTCATCTAGGGCATTGTTAATGCCACAGTTTCTTTGCTAATATTTTGTTTGGAAGATCTGTCCATTTTTTACAGTGGAACACCCCCTTTTTATTACCAAATCACAAGCATGTAATTCTGTACCATAACAATATCACACACAAGCATACCATGTGAAATTTTATTAAAAATGTTCAAATTAAAACTATAAATTATTACACCCATATTATTATCCTACCAACCACACTTAAGCATCTGTTACTTCTCCTGGACCTTGTGTGTGTGTGTGTGTGTGTGTGTGTGTGTGTGTGTGTGTGTTGATTGATGTATAAATCAGTATTTTATTACACTTGCATCCTTCTCCAAAAGATTTTGTTTTGAATTTCATGCAAAATAAATCATTTTTACTAACACTACACACATGAAAGTTGCATCCAGCTCTATATGTTATGTCATTGGGTGTCTTTATCAGTTAGTTGTGTTTGGTTACTCATAACTAGGACTAGCTAGATTCTAATAGCTAAAAAGAATTAGTGTTTTTCTTTTCACAGAAGAACACATACAATGGCAAGCGTTATCCGATTTCTGAGATGACATCATAATGTCATTAAGCAACTTAAGCTCCTGTCATTTTTCTGTTGCACATCGTTCTATGCCTACACACAGAGTGAGAAGATGGACCCAGAACTAGAAATTCCATGTACATGTTACAGCAGAAAGAAGGGCAAGGGGGAGGAAATGGCAAGAGGTAAAGGGTGAGGTGCTCCTCCCAGCCCATTTAGCTTTCTTTAAGGAAACTTTCCAGCAGCCCACCAACAGGCTATATTTATATCTCATCAGCCAGAGCTTATGCACATTGCCAGTTAGTAAAAAAGGAAGCTGTAAATGTAATCTTTTGCTGAACCACATGGTCACTTAAATGAAATGGGAATAGGGTGGGGAGATGTCGCTTTCAAAGAAAGCAGAATGGGAAGGACAATGAATATAGTGAGCAATAACTACAAACTATTGGCATATTGGCCATACAAGTGATCAGGTGTTCTATTACTCATTATTTTCTTAATGGGTTCATATTTTGGTTGTGTATAGTCCCTGAATCGTGCTGCTCCTTAACTATGCATGCTCGTGAACAGTGTGGCTCACAGAATGCCAAACATAGGCTGAACAATAGGTAAAAAAGCTTTACTAGGTGTGTTTTTTAAAAATATAAATTGAGGCAAGCTTAATTTATTTGACAACATCATATTAAAATAATTCACAAGCAATTGGGGAAAATGGCAGGAGAACTGTAGCTGAACAACACTAAAATATATCATAATAAAAATAAGATAAAATAAAATAAAATAATTTAAAAGAAAAGTTTGGTAAACTTTGAAAATTTCAGTCAAGTTGATACAGGCAGAAAGGTAAAATCTTCTTGAGTAAATCATGATTCAGATTCTGAAGAGATTGATAGAATGACATGAAAAATCTGAAAATAAAGTTATAAATCATGAAGAAAAGAATAGGTACCAGTTCAGTGATTTTTAGAAATAAATATCACATTTTATCCTTATATGATCCTTCATTAAATAATGAAAAGTAACGTTATATTTATTGCAATTCAATAAATATAACAGATGCAGTATAAATATTGAGTTCTCAAATGAAAACCAAAAAAAAGCCCTGGCTGGTGTAGCTCAGTGGATTGAGCGTGGGCCTGTGAACCAAAGGATCGCGGTTCGATTCCCAGGCAGGGCACATGCCTGGGTTGCAGGCCAGTTCCCAGCATAGAACACATAAGAGGCAACCATACATTGATATTTCTCTCCTTCTCCCTCTCTCCTACCCTTCCCCTCTAAAAATAAATAAATAAATAAATATTAAAAAAAAAAAACCCAGTACCAGTAATTTGTTTCATAAAACCCCAAGTCAGTAATAAACCAAAGGGTATCTGTACATTAATTCAAAATAATCTGGAACCACAGCCATTCAGAAAATTGGTCAGTTCTGTGTAGTAATTACAATACGATATTAGTGAACTAACCACTAAGAACATAAGAACTCTGAGTACTGGGAAATGTATTGCTATTGTTTTTGTTTTTGTGTTTAGCAATTACTCCCTTTAGCTATATAGCATTCCCAAAATGCTTATTTAATAGGATAAGCACTGGAACTCAATTGATTGTATTTTATCAGTTTTTTTAATTTTTTTTGTATTTGCAACCATTTTCACATAGATTATGGTCTCAAAGTATTTTACACCTAAAAAAGCTAATAAAACAATTAATTAAAAATTTCATCTTGGTGTAATTTCTATAACACACCTGGAAATGACATACAATACCACAACTATGTACATTTTTGTATGTACATTTTAATAAAATAAATTATACTTTTAAATTTAGGAGGGAAAAACTCAAATTAAACACAAAACACAATTTTTTCTGAAGCTTGCATTTCCAGCCTTCATCAGTTTCATGAGAAAAAAGTGTGTTTCTGTTCAATACTAGTGACAAAAATCTTATTCCCTTTCTAATATTTCATGATCCAAACATCAAAAAAGGAAAAGTCAGTTTTTTCCCTTTTTAAAAAATTTATTTTAATTTTTGTTCTTGTACAGTTCTCTGTCTTTTACTCCCATCCCAACCCACCACCCCAGCCCTCCCCATCTCCCTGCCATTTCCACACCCCTCCCCAGTTTTTGTCCATGTGTCCTTTATACTTGTTCCTGTAAACCCTTCTCCTTTCCCCCTGAAATTTCCTCCCCTCTCCCCTCTGGTGACTGTCAGTCTGTTCTCAATTTCAGTGTCTTTGGTTATATTTTGCTTGTTTGTTTGTTTTGTTGATTAGGTTTCTATTAAAGGTGAGATCACTAGGCATCCATCAGTAAATGAATCAAAAAACTATGGTACATTTACACAATGGAAAAGTCAGTTTTATACCCTAACACTTTTTAAAAACTTATTCCACTGCTAATTTTTAATTAGCACAGTGTCTGAAATTACACGAGCCCTGAATTATGAGGATTACACAAGCACAGACTAGGATGATATGACTTGGGATTCAAGTGCCACTTGTCTTCTGCATAAATTAGAAAAAGACCATCATAAAAGTTTAGAATTAGAAGGAAGTCAGTTAGCCCAATTTGCCACCTAATAAAGAAATGACTTTTATTGTACTTTAATTAGATCATCAGTTTTGGGGTCAACTTAAGAATTTAAGAATATTCCTTCCTTCATATATTTTTTAAAAGAAGCCATGTCTATAAAAACAATGTTCTGTAAGTTGGAGCTGGCATTCCCCATGTGCTTCTACCTACTTCCTTACCTTCATTCTTTAGAGTAACACAAAATTTGTCTAACCCTTCCTCTATAGGATTGGTCTTTACACATTAGAAACCTGCCTTTCCTACTTCTTTTCCTCTCAAGCTAATCATTTCCAGCTCCCTCTGCTTTTCCTCATGTTACAGAGCTCTTAGACCATTCCATTTTTTGGCCTTACACTAGTTTGTTTCATTTTGTTTGTTTTGTTTTCACATTCATATTAAAGTGTACTCCTGTGACAAATCAATATGAGGCCAAATTTCCTCACACCAGGAGCTTTCATCTTGCTTGCTTGTCATGCTGCACTTGTATTAATACAGATTAAAGTAACTTTATCTCTGTTTGCAACAATAACTCACTGTTGTCTCAGTTTGAAATTATAGTCCATTAAAATTGCTATGTTATCACATCTGGGATTTGGGGGAACTCCCAAGGCGGAAATCAAGAGAGTTCACCACAATAAACAGTGCTCAGATGAGAGGTTTATTAAAAGCTCACATGCATGAGGAAAACAGCAACAAAAGGGAGAAAGAGAAACGTTGCTGCCCAAACAAAAGCCAAGGAACAGTTTTAAAGAACTTGAGGCAGGAAAGGTGACTTCTAAGCATGAAAATTAAGTATGTAGAGGAAAGAACTCTTTGGAACTTATGCAAAACTACTACCCACTTCTTCAGGTGTAGCATGTCTCATTAGCACGTTAAACCTCATAATGAGGGTAAGGTCAAGCCTCAGTTGTCCTGGGGCTGAACTGCACATGCCTTAGGATCTGTGGCCAATAAGATAAATTGATACCTTTCCACCTTTCTGTTTCTGTGCCACTCTGTCTGGTTGTTGATTGAGTGCAGTGTTTGAGGGGTAATGGATGGAAATTCCAGTCTTACTAGGACAGGCTCAGCGTGTCTCAACTAGGTTATTCTTATTTAATAACAAATTAAGGAAGTGTTCACAAAAAATATAATGAGAAATATTTTCAGTAGCCTTACTGAAATTCAGATGTCTGTGGCCATCACTGATTCTTTCAGCTAAATAATATTATCAAAATATGAAAAAAGGAATGAGATATAAAAGAATTATTCTACAGTGAACAGAGACAGGGTGGTAACTACAAATACCTTCTTTCCAAAGAGCTATTGTGATTATGTTTAAATTTTATTGAGGTTTTTGCCAAGATGACCTGTTGGTGTATTTAGAGATCAAGGTGGAAAGAAGAAGGAAGGAAGGAAGGAAGGAAGGAAGGAAGGAAGGAAGGAAGGAAGGAAGGAAGGAGAAAAAAGGAAAAGGAAAGGAAAGGAAAGGAAGAGAGGGAGAAGGAAGGAGGAGACAGAGAGGATGAAAAGAAAGAATGAGAGAATGAAACAAAGAAAGAAAGAGAAAAAGTATAATAAACTTTGTTCTACTCCTTTTAAATTATCCAGTTCTTCAGTTATCAACAATAATGTGCCTAAAATAAAAACTTTAGGTTCTCTCTTCCTTTTGGAATGTAATTTATCTGGGCAGAAAATGTGAACTTATTTAATTAACTAATTATAGATGAAAAAGGACATATGAACAAGTTCAGTGACCAAAAGTCACCTCATAGGGTGATCTGATGATAAAGTTTTAACTGGGCAGGTCATGGTAGGTAGTCGTGTCCCAGACATATAACTAGCTTAGTAACAAAAGGTTTTTAAGAAGCCTTGTCTATTGTTCTTGTGCACGTAGGTTAACACACCTTCAAAGTGGCAGAAAGTAATTCTCTTTTCTAGATCCCTTGAAGGCATAACTACCCACCCTGCGGAGGTCACAGTCTCTCAGATACAATTTACTATCAAGTATCACATACCCTTACAATATATGTGTTATGACCAAGCTGATGGCTTAAATATTATGGCTTAACATTAGTCTTGTACAAATGTGCAGCTAGTCATGATCTTGAACCCATGCACCTGATATATGTAACAATATTTAAGAAAAGAGTTTGCTTGTATCTCTGAGATTAGTGGCAACCTCTTCAGGGTTAAGGGAGCACATATTATTGTTAGCTATACTGTAGTTTTCTTTGTTGTACCTTCATGTAATCTTCTTTAGTTCCCTCTTTAATTCCACATGTATAAAATAAATTCTAAAACAGCCATTCTCAGGAGCACTTGAGAACTTGCTTCTTTCCAATGTCAGTTTGGCTCAAATGAATTCACATAAAAACCATATGTATTTGAATGTTTTTTATATCAACACAGTTAATATCTAATAACTCCCTTTCAATTTTTTTTTCTTAACAAGGTTTTATGCATCTTTTTATGTTAAAGATCATTTTTAAAGGATGGGAGAATGGATTCTTCTTTTTTGTCTTTCATCAGTTAAAACTATATTACTTAGTCAAAGCACCCCATATTTTCTTTATTTCAAAGTTTAACATGTATAAATATTACCTAGTAAGCTTTTAAGAAAATGTGCCAACTTGGACCTGTGGGGGAGGAGAAAATTTCCCCTGTGCCCTCTTGGGTTTTTTTGGTGGGGCGCTGATCAATTAGTTAAAATGACATAAGACAGACTAATAAAAGAAGAGAACAATTTAATTACATAAGGGGAATCCACACAAACGTGAAAGATCTCAAATACAGGCAAAATTAGGCTTAGATGACATTTTGAATTAAGGAGAAAGGGGTAGAGGGTTGGATCTTTAAAGGGAAAGAAGGCAATTCACAGGAAGAATGAAGAGTATTTGTTTGGTAAATGAGTGTTTGCTGGGTCATACAGAAAGAATGGGGCATGGAGAGAAGTACTAGGGCACAGCCTTTGCTAGGTCCCTGCCCCATCTACCACACTTAGTTCATGTCAAACTGTCATCAATGGGGACCAGGCCTGGAGTGGGTCTGCCTCGGTCCCGCAGGTAGTGTGTGGGTTCATGACTTTGTGTAGGAAAAATTTCCCAACACGAATCCAGGTGATTTTGAGAGTGCATTTATTAAAGCTGGGGACAGTGAAACAAAGCAGGGGCTTAGGATAGAAACATTAGGGGAGAGCCTAGGCGGGGGTGCTTTGGCTCTCTAGAAACGTCACAGGAAAGAAGTGGGGCACGCTGGGCTGCATAAACTCACTGACAAGTAAGGTTTAATGATAGAAGTGAGCCAGAGCTGGGCTGCTGTTAGCTCACTGGAAAATCAGAGAAAAGGGGCCTTGGAGAAAGGTTCAGGGGGTAAGCCCAAGACAAGCTGCCCCTCCCCACCGCTTCCCTGGTGTCGAGTTTCGCGGGGACCCTTAGAGTTTAGGAGAAACAGGGCCGAGATACACATTTAAGGCAGAAAGGCATGATCAGGCTCTAGAGAGAGCACACACTAGGTCGTCTGTCTCTAGGGTTTTTATCTTTCATTAGTAGGTGGGAATTCTAGGGGAGGTCTCAGGGGAGGGTCTTAAAATAATATTCATTACCTTTCTAGGTTTGTCTTTCAAAATCTTGATTCATCAAAATGTTCATTTACAGGTGTAAGAATTATTTTCTGGTTAGTTTCATTTTTAATTTTTTTATTGATTTTAAAAAGAGAGCGGAGAGAGAGAAAATACATCCATTTGTTGTTTCACTTATTTATACATTCATTGGTTGATTTGTGTATGTGCCCTGACCAGAGATCAAACCCTCAACCGTGGCTTATTGCAGACAATACTCTAACCCACTGAGATACTCAGAAAAATCTAATTAGTTTTATTTTTAAAGAATGCCATCAAAGAGGAACTGAACCAAGGCTGGTCTGTCCCCAGGCCAGTCTGGAATGTGTAAACCATTTGCTCCTAAGTGTCCTCCGTTAGGGAAGATAAAACAACATGATTCATTAGCTGCCTGTAAATTGCTCAAATTGTTTGGCCTCGTTTAATGATTTTGTCTCAGTTTCCCTTCCTTCCAATTGTCAAGGACTTTTCGTAGCCTTCTTACTATCCTGCCTCAATACTATAATTATCTATGGTAATAGCTCCCTTCCTAGAGCAAATCACCTATCTAAATTCTACTTGACAGTTAGGGGGAAGGTCAGAGTTTCTTTCTGATTCTTTTACTTTTTAAAAATAATCAGCATAAACTATCATCATGACAAAGAGACACATCTCGGGGTAGTGAAGTTTGCTCACTCTCAGACTCTAGCTAGCACCTGATAATTTGACTCAGCCAGTTTTGAGTGTAGCTCTAGATTCCATATTTTAGTGTAACAGTCTACATGATTTTCATCCATACAGTTGTCAACATAAGAACATCCAAACCAGTAGAGAATTCTTATAAAAATTTATTTGAGTCAAGCAGAGGATGCACCTGGAAGCAATATCTCAATAGACTAAGATAAATGCTTTACAGAATAACAGTTTGCAGTTTCTTTTATGCACTTGAGATTAAGGTGGAAATAGGAGGAAGATTACTTGAAGGTAGGAGAAAGGAAATCAGGGATTAGATTATAGAATAGTTAAACCCTTGAGGGTAGTCATGTGGGGACTGGATTACTGGTGCTCTCTCCTTTTTCCCTTTTGATTGAATTTATTGGGGTGACAGTGGTTAATAAAATTATACAGGTTTCAGGTGCACAATCCTACAACACATCATTTGTACACTGTATTGTGTGTTCACCACCTCAAGTCAAGTCTCTATCTGTTACCAAACAAAAAACAGAGGTTCAGCTGCCTGTCACCACAAAAGCAAAAACTTGTGAGGCATGTGCTGGTACAAAAAGAAAGGTTTATTCAGATGCTACAGAACCTGGGAGAATGCTGGACTCCTGTCTCAAAGACCATTTCCTCCATAAAACCCAGATAAAACCCAGCTGTGCTCATTAAGAGCAAAACAAATGCAGTGCTAAGAGTTCCTGCTCCATTTTAAAGTACAGTCCTTTGGAGCCTGAGGCAGCAGCTGTCAAGTGGTTATCCATGTAGCTTAGCTTGTTCCCAGCTGCCGTCCCACTTCAGGCTCCTTCTGCAAGGTCCTGTGCTCTGAGCCAGAGAGTTCAGGAACCCAGCAGCAAATGCTCCATCAGGTCAAAGAGATGGAGAAACTCCCTCCCGAAGGCCATAGGCCACATGACAGCTAAGGTCACAGGTCCGTGGAGAGTAGCAGTCAGTGCCCCATTAAAGTTTATGTCCTGAGAAGCAAGCGAGGAGCAAGAGAGAGTTTCTTTGTTACCCTGGGTCTATATTAGTTTTGTGTGTGGGATAGACCAGGTGCTTTCTCAGAGCTTCTTCAAATTTCATGTACTTTGGGTGGGTCTACATCCCAACCAATCCCTTCTTTCCCCTGGCTAGTCTGACAGACCTCTTTGGTCCAGCAGCCCTACCACCATTTTAAATTCTATTGAGCATGTGCTTGCCTTCCCCTGTTCTACCCCAATCTGGTACTGAAAGGGGGTAGGAGGGCTTTTTCCATCTATACAATTTTCTTGCTAGCCTTGTGCATGCTCAGTGTAAGCCCTCCCTGCCCCCACTATCATCATAGCCAATAGGGGACAATCCCATGGTGCTCTGTCAACTCTGTGCTTCTCATGTCCTAGTCCCCATATGAAGTGGGTTGCCCACACTTGAGGCCCACTGACAGAGAGCAACCTGACAAAAGGCTTAAGTAGAGGGACCCTGGAAACCCCACATGGCCTCTCAGGCAGTGCCAAGGACCACCTCAACAGGATGGGTGGGGCATCTGCAGCCAGGTGCTGGGGGCCAAGTGTTTGCAAGGCACTTGCTCGGTTAGCCAGGCAATGCAGCCTTGCTCGTGAAACTCGGTGTCCTTGCTATGGGCCCTGGGCAGTTTGCCAAGCCATTTTCTAGCTGCACACCATGCCCTCAGTGTCAAATTTCTGACTTCCATCCCTAAGGAGTACAGCTTAGTGCACAATAGCTCCAGGTTCCATTCTCATGGCCCAGCTCCATCTCCCCTGTAGCCCCTCCATTTCCCCACCTTCAGCCCACTCCCAGTGGTCCGGATAGGTTATCTATTCATATCACATCCATTGCCATTCATCACCCTTATACCCTCCTCCACCTGTCCCCATCCAGGAAGGTATTAGAAGGAGGGCCTGAAAGGGGGCATTTCAAAGGTGTATAAATCTAGATGCACAGAAACAATGAAAAAGGCTTACTTAAGGCAAAAATAAGCCTTAAAAAAAAAAAGAAGTTGCAGAGGTCGTAGAAGTGAGCCAGCTGGGCTATGTAGGCTCAGGAAACAAGTTATAGAAGCAAAAGAAGGGCCCTTGGAGCTTAGGACAAAGGAAAGGTAATGTGCCAGGGAATAAGAAGAGGGAGAAGGGGAAGGGATAAGAGGGAGAGCACTCTCGCAAAAATAACCCTCTTTCCGAAGAAGTTGTGTGCCTGGACATGACTACTCGGCATGACCTGAGCAGTTAGGAATGTGTGATCAGACCATCCTGTATGGTTACTTTCCATAGAACCCCTTTTACATCCACATGTAAATGCACCACATTTTGAGAAGCATTGCTAAATTACTTTATATTTGAAATTATTTAGCATTTTGTTGTAAGAATTCACTTTTTCTATTCCCTGCATCCTTTCTTGGCTATATCTCGGAGGAATATCCAGCTCTGAGCATGCGTCTATTCTTTCTTAAACTTTTGGGATCAGTTGTCCTAAAATCTAAATCGTATCTAACTATAAATTTATTTCTATGGTTATTATAAATTCCAAGATGATATGAGCACTTCACTTATTTACCTAATATTGTAGTTACTTTATTCAGAATAATGTAAACAATCGCTTATAGGTCTATTTCCTTCTGTAAATGATAGATCATGACAATAACTCAGCAGCTAACAAAATTAAAACAGATAATGCTTATGAAGTGTTTTGCAAACTGCAAAGCAGATATTTGTGTTTAATTTTAGATCATAGTCTAGAGCTGTTATCTGAGTTTGCTTGAGTTTCTATAACAGAATGTTATAGATCTCACAATTTAAACAACTGAAACACAATTCCGGATGTTGGGAAGTCAAAGATCAAGGCTTGAGCAGATTCCACATTTAGCGAGAACACAACTTCTTGGTTATAAGATGCCTGTCTTCTTGTTGCGTTTTCACATGATGGGAGGGACCAAAGAGGTCTCCTAAGTCTTTTTTTGTAAGGTCACTACTTGCAATCATGAGAACTTCCCCTTATGCCCTAATCACCCCATAAAAAGCTGTATTCCTCAATGCCATCACATTGGGGGTTAGGATTTCCATATCTGAAACTGGGTGCAGGATGGGAGCACAAATATTAAGCCTATAACACCTCAGTACTTAAATACCTTGTAGCAGCTTAAAGGTTAAGTCCCAATTGTCCTCACTTACAAATTAATTTAATTATGATAAAAATATGACTTCTCATTATATTTTTCCTATATGGTGTCTCTAATGTGGTAATCATGATAATTACTACTACTGACAACAACAACAAAAAAATCCAAACAGAGAAAAAAAAATTGAACCAAAAACTAAGGACTAACCTGGAAGCAAGAGCTCAGTGGATTAAAAAAAAAAAAAAATGCTTCAGAAAATGGCAGCTCTGCAGTTCTTTTTATACATTTAGAATCAAAAGAGGAAGCAGAAGGAAGATTATATGAAATCTATTGGTGGTAGATTAAAGATGCAGGAAAATGCAAATCAGGAAAATCTGTAGAACTGAATAAAAAGCAAAATGGAAAGATACATACTTCTTTTACTTTGGTAGGCATAAGATGCTTATTATTAACCATTTACAGTAAATAGAGATGGTATTTGTGCAATAAGATAGTAATGAGGAGTTATTATGTAGTTATGCCCCTGAAGGGTATGGAAAAGATTACTCTAGCATTTCAAAGGTTTGTTATCCTAGACACATAAGAACAATAGAAAGAGTTGCTTAAGGTAAAGATTAACCTTTTGCCAAGGAAGCTATAGGCCTGGGATGTTTCTACCCACTTTAACTGCTTGTTAGGAATTTATGATCAGATTATGTTGCATAGTTACCTGGGTCACTGAGCTTGTTCTGCCTGCCTATTGTCCCCTGAGCTTGTCAGTTTGTTGTAAAAAAACAGCGAAGATATCTCATGAGTGTTCTTCCGTACCATCTTAGTTAGGAGTTCAGAAGAAATCATTTTACTGAACAGAGACACAATAAGATGTTAATGATAAATAACCTCTAATCATTTGTCTCTTTTATTTGTAAGCATTTTCATATTCAAAGAGAATTATTTTAGCTGAAGAAATGGATCTTCACTTTTCTAACCCTTGACTTTCATTTGTAAAGGCATTATCCTTGCAATACTTGTTTTTTGTTTTTTTAACCGAGAAAAGTGTTTCTACTTATCTGAAATTGCCTTAGCATTCAAATTTAATGTGGATTAATTCTCAACTATAAATCTAGATCACTGTTAATTTTATAAAGAAAGCTACCATAGGGAAAATTACAATTCCAGGTGTTCACCTTCAGAATCAAATACAAATTACAGCTCTAATCTCTTTGGAGATTCACTTTTCATATACCCGAAGTGCTTCATTATGCAATATTATTTTGTTATAAACATCTCATTGTTCTGTCTTACAACCAGATGTGCTGAAGACAACTTTCTCACTCAAGGTAAACTATGTGAAAATGGAAACAAAAAGCATTCCTCTTTCACTAAGTTAGAATGTAAGCTCTATTTTGACCTATGTAAAAGTTGCTAAGTGTGACTTGAGAATCTTTAAGTATAGTACTTTGTTTTTGAAACACTGTTTCTTATTCTAAGAAAGAAGAAAAGGAATGGATGCTTACTTAGAATGACACAGGATTCAGAAAATACACATGGCAAATGATACACAACCAAGACAGGGTTCTGCTTGCCTGAAGGTAGCATTTTGTTTACTTTATGAAGGGCGATAAACCCTGGGTTTGCAATGTAGTGTACAGACACTTGAGAAAATAGTATAACATAAACAAAGACACTGAATTTGAGAACAGTCTGACAGTGACCAGAGGGGGAGGGGAGGGAATTTCAGGGGAAAAGGGGAATGGTTTAGAGCAACAAGTATAAAGGACACATGGACAAAAACTATGGGGGGTGGAAATGGGAGGAAGGTGGGGAGGGCTGGGGCGGTGGGCTGGGGGCTCGGTAAAAGACAGAAAACTGTACAATATCAACAATTAAAAAATACTGATTAAAAATAATAAAAAATTTAAAAAAAGAAAATAGTATAACAGTTTAATGTGACAGAATAGGAGAATGAAATGACAACGTATAACTAATAACTGTTTTAATAAACCTTTCTTAAAAAAACTGGACTTTCTTTTGTTTGCTTTAACTATCGTCAATGTAAGAATGTCCAAACCTGTAAAGAATTTTTATGAATTTATTTGAGCCAAATTGATGACAATTCAGGGAATCAAAATCTCAAGGGATTGAGAAAATGCTCTGAAGAGTGGCAATTTTGCAGTTTAGTTTACACATTACAAGCAAAGGAAGAAGTGTAAGGAGGGTTACATTGAATTCATAGGTAGTGGATCAGAGAGGTGGGAGAAAGCCAAGTACCAAAATCTCTGAGATTGGATAAAGAGTAAAATGAAGAGACAAACACTTCTTTTGGTGGGTACAGGACAGTTAACAACAAATGTTTACCACACGGAGAGATGGTATTTGGGAAAGGAGATAACAATGAGGGATTTGCGGTCTTGTGTTTTAAGATTGTGCCCTGAGGTGTCTGGAGGAAAAAAGGAATTATTCTTACCTTCCAAAGGTGTGTTATCCTAGATGCAAATGACAACAGGTTCAGTTAAGGTAAAAGGGTAGAGGCTGACCTTTGTTAAGGAAGATACTGGCCTACAACAGGACTATCTGCCATGACCTGCTTTTAGTTAGGAAATTTTAATTTCACCCCATCCTAGTTACTTTGGGTTTCTGAGTTTATAAGGCCACCATACAGGCCTCCCCTGAGCTCCTCAGGATTTGTATGTGACCCCATTTTTCTGTTACCATCTGTATGAAAATATCTGTTTTTATTACCCAGTTGTAACTGCAGCTGTACTGTGAGCTGGGATTTAAATCTGGTACCTGAAATTTAAACCTCCAGAAACTGGGAACCATCGAAAGTAATTGGTTCCTTCTTAAAGATGGATTTGAGGTACCACTAGGGCTCCCATTTTTTTGGTTGGTGCTTTTTTGATCAGTAAATCTTTCCTTACTAAAAACTCTGACGTTTTGAGTTTGGGCCTTTCAAAACATTGGGCACACAGACTTTGGGACAGTAACATCTTAACTGTTATATCTTGATTGTTATATCCTAATGGTCCATTTTTGCTGTACATAAAGCATGCAAGGATGTATCTACATATTCATCTTATTAAAAGAAATTGGAATTTAGTGTACTGTCTCATTTGCAAATGGAGAATAATGAGGGCAAAATGAGGTCAATAAATTGTTGGAAATCAAGTTTGTAAAACTCTAAGCCAAATAGGATATTTAGCTATAGTCAAGTTTAGGCAACACTGTTAAATTTTAAAATGCGATAATGCTTAATTTTATTAATAAGAATCAAATTCATTCCTGAATCATACAAATGTCACTTCCTAAGAACTTGAACACAGGTTTCAGGAAACTAGAAGATTCTTTTAGATTCTCTCTGTTAAATAATTGAGGAAAATTAGATGGCTAGTATTCTCTAAGAATGATAGATGGCTAACATTAACAAACAGCTTTTTTATGGGATACTCCCTGAGTTATTTTTCCCATGTATCAATTCATTTAATCTGCTGATAAAGTCTTTATTTTGGTGCTATTAATATCCCCATTTTAGAATGATGAAACTAAGCTACAGTAAAGTCATTTGCCCAAAGACGGAAAGTGGCAAACACAGGATTCACAACCAGAACGCTGACCACAGGTTTCTTCTCTGACCATGCATGGCGCTGCCCCGAAGGAACACTTAACAGGTTTCGGGTGGCTGGTGGGGTATATCTATAAGATGGAGCTTCAAAACCCTGCAAAAGACATAGTAAGAAAAAGGAACCCAACCTCACTGTCAAGCCAGGGCCAGCTTCGCTTTTTATATAGTCTGATGACCATTCACACTCTTGAAGACAAGCCTAACCCATACTTATACATTACCGGGATAACACCTGATTGATAGTTATAGTTAGGACACTAACTGTCAAAAGAAACAAAATGCACTAACAGTTACATTTATAATAAGTGCTTAGCATAGCAAAATTTGCACAGAATAATGGCTATAATTTATTGAGCATTTATTGTTTGCCAAGTGCTACACATTACTGAAGTCAATATCCATGATATTCCTATGATGTAGGAATTATTATTCCTAATATTCTTCCTAATTTTCTAATAAGTAAATGGAGGTCAGAGGTGTTCAATGATTTGTTTAGTTTCCAAAGCAAAAAAATCATGTCAGTATTATTTTCCAAATCTAATTCCAGATGCTCTGATTTGTGTAGTAAACTACAGCCCATAAATATTTCATTGTTATCCAACAATTGTTATGTTTATGCATTGCTATAAGAATGTATATTAATGTTCTTTTTATCTTCTAAATTCACAGTATAACTACTCAATCATTCCCTTTTTCCCTTTAAATTATTTCTACTCCAAAATTTGTTTTTCTCTGACCAGAAAGATGCATAGTATCTGTATTATCTATATGTCATTAAAATATAAAAAAGACATCTATCAAATTATACTTACAACAACTTGTTTCTTCTCTATAAAACCAAGAACCCAGAGAGTAAATGTTATAGTATCCAGACACTTGATTTTTCTCATGCAGATAATCTATGGCATGATAAAATGGCCCTAATTTATTTACAACTGGGATAGTCATAGAGTACTTAGTAGCATTAGTATTTATTGATATTTTACTCCATTTTCATTGCCTACCTTTGGTGATTAATGGTAGAATCAATTATACTTTCTATCTCTTTTGAAATTTCAAAATACCAAAATAAGCATTTATTGTATTCCGTGCAGTTAAAACAACGGAAAGCCTTAACTTCAGTACACATAATCTACATACCGTTACTCATCATTCTAACAATTCTGAAACAATGATTTTACTTTCAGAAATGTCACTAAATCACCCCTGAATGGCCTCCCCTTTCTCTTCCTAAAACTATGATAAAATGCTAGTGTATGATGTTTCGAGAACTGAGATAAATGATGAGCTACATCAGTTACATAAAAAAAAAAAAAAACAGTTTCAGAAATAAAGTAAATGATATTTTGACTTGTTACACTAATGGAGAAAAACACATGCCTTCTTGATCATACATCTTCCTTGAAGTGCATCTCACAATCTCCTTGCCTTTGGCATCAACCAGCTGAGACATTTAGATCATTTGGCTACTTTAGTGGAAAGATCCAGTTTGACCTAAGTCAGCAAAAGTAATAAGTAACTATGATTTAGGAACTCTAATGAAATAATTAATAGCTTTGCTAGAGTAGCCCATTTTATGTCCCCAGTTTCATTCACTTTAATTACACATTTTAGGTAAGATTCTTTCCATCCAACATCTCTGTTGTTTTAGAATTAATTACTGTTCCTAATCATAGTATTGTATCCTTGAGGAAGAAGAAACCATTCTCTAAAATCATGTATTTTTACCTGCTGATGGCTGATTATTCCCTTAAGCATATTTCCAGTAATTGTCCATTTTTGTTGCATTTGTCTCCAGAGACATGATTTCTGTAATTTTCTCTGAGAGAGCATTTGACCCTCTATTAATTTAATGGATTTTATGATTTTTAAACACACAAAACATATATTTCATTTGCTTAATTTTATATGTTTTACTAGATAAGAAGCCTTATAGTGACCTAATTTCTTTCCAGATTTTAACTACATTTTTCTACATAGGTAGTGGTATAAGATGATCATAGTATGACTCTATCTATACCACATAACATTAAGTTGATTTTACCTACTTTACTGTGAAAAATGAAACTATATCTTAAGATATTTATCTTTCTAAAGTTCTGTATACACTGTTTAAGTAATCTTAAGGAAAAAATAAAATATGTTCTGGAATAAGCATGGTCTTCTAAAATTTTATTTTTAAAAATTGGTGATACTTCCACTTCATATAAAATTTAGACGGTACCAGAAATTATGCAATCAAAAGAAAAAATCTCTTTCCCATTTCTTCCCCAAGAAATTCTTTACCCCAGCCAGTTTTTCCATCAGCATTAAAAAAAAAAAGTATTCTTTCCTACCTATTATATACACAAGCAAAATAAGGCATATATAAATATAATAAATTAATGTGTATATTGAGAAATTATGAAACACAAATGGTAGCATGAAATAAAAAATAATTTGCAACTTGATTTTTCCACTTCATATATCATATTGATCTTTCTATGACATTACTAATAGAACTGCCTCATTCATTTTGATGACTGGTACCAAACTAGTAGCAACAGACCTGGCACGATGTGATCAGATTATGAATTAATTTGAAAGAAAAATTAACAGGATTTTCTGAGTATCAAGGAGGACTCCAAGTTTTTTGGTTTGAAAAAATGAAAAGGATGGGGTAGCTTTAACATATAAGGGGAATATTTTATTAAATAGTCAAAGATTTGGGGAAGATAATCAGGAGCTCAGGTTTAACATGTTACCTTTGTTAGACATTTAACATGTTAGACATCATGAAAATATACACTTATATATTTAAGGAACTGCACGTCTACTACTTTATTAAGAGTTTTCATTCACAATGGAGGTTAAGTTATAGAAAACAGTGGTTCTCAGTCTATGGAAAGGCACATATGAATTCTTGGTCATTTTAAATAGTTCCACATAACCAGAAATCTGATTACCGGGTCCATGTAAGCAGCATCTTGATTATCTAGCAACCTAAAAGGATTTTTTAAGTTAACTGTTCTTCAGAATTTTCATACTGAAGACTGATATGTATATTGCAAAAAGCTACTATAAACATTCAAGAAAATTTGTGAATTTGTAAATGTTCAGGAAGGCTACCATGTTGTACAATTCTGGTAGCATCATTCCCATTCTATTACCTTAAAATGGTGCCTCCTGGTGCAGAACTTTGAGGTCCTGATTTTATATTTGTCAGTTTCCTATATATATATTCATGAGAGTTCAAAAGCAGATCAGGTGCAAATACTGATAAACAATGACTTTATGATTAAAAAGTAAACTTTAGGTTAGTGTGTGCCTATCCAAACTGTCTTTTGCTTATTGGGCGTAAGATTCTAAGTAGAACATCCTTTATAACATTTTATGACAGCATTTCTTGGGTCACTTTCATTGCCCAATGTTACTACCAGTTAGCACCTCATACAAAGTAAACATTTTCAGATTAGTTGCTTCACTTCTTCATTCTTTCTTGCCCATCCTGCTTGCTGCTGCTACTTCAAACACTGTTAAGGACTTCTTCCATTATTAGAATCCTCCTGCTGAGGACTTGATCCCTCAGACAAGATCCTGTTGCTTATTGGGATCTTTTTATTTATTTACTTATTTTTTTGGATAAAGCGATCTATTTATTTCATATTTTTCTTGCCTTCGGCCAAATAGCACTTTAGGATATGGCATCTGTGGACTTAAGATAGAACTGAACCAGAATCAACGGTCATTGGTTAGTTTGCTCAGAATGTCTCATCTATACAAGGTTATTTTGAGACAAGTTTGATCTTTCTCTGATATAAAGTGAAAACACCAACTTTTCCATTGTAAATTTATTATGAGTAAGACATTTTGCATGCAGAATTTATGGCTTATTAAAAATTTTAGAGTGGAAGAATTAGAAGCTAAGTAGATTAACCTAAAATTTTCTTAAAGCCCTATCAACATGCATCTAGCAGACAGATTCCAGTTTGAAACAGAAGAAGAAAGAGGAGAAGGAGGAAGAGGTAAAGAGACAACAAAGGGAAGGGAAGGAGAAGAAAAAGGAAAAAAAAACGGTACAGAATGCTGGAAACTATCTGCTTTGCTTGTAGAATGTACATTTTCAGTATCTGTTACATTGGAGAGGAAAAGTTAAAGTATTAACACTGAAAACATTTTCTTATAAAAACAGTAGCCACTTTTTATTGATTCCAAGCCTTAAGTTAGGTCATCTCTTAATGCTTTATTTCCCAAATCACCTTCAAGGAAAAAACCCACACCAAAGTCAGTTCTGTCTTCAGTTTTTTTCAGTAGACCCATACAATGCAACTTCAGAAAAGTGACAGCAGCATAATGTGTTTTTTAAACTACGGAATGTTTTCCTAACTTCAGGTGTTCTCAGACATATGATGAAAACAAATTTGATTTACTTTCTTCTTAAAATTGTATTTTTATTTATAAAATTTTAAACATGATGTCATAAATAATGGTACTCTACAGTAATAAATTTCACTTAGTAAAAAATTTCTGATTTTAAATTTGTATCGGGTAATTTGCTTACTATGGTCTTTTAAAAAAAAATAATAAAGCCACCTACCTATTTCACAGGGGTTTGTTTGTTTGTTTTGCCTTCAGTCCAACAAAAAAGTCATATTTGCCCCATAATTAATTTTTAAATCATTCAGTTACTTAGCGTGATATCCACAAAAGTGAAGTCAATATAAAGAGCTAGGTAAATGCAGAAGAATAGAGCTGTTGTGTTCTGTCTATTAATGTAAAGAATAATCCATAACTTAAGAGTGTGGTCTGATGCTAATTAGGGATGATTAGCAGAATGATAATGGGTTTCAGCCTTGTTACTCCAAGACTGCTCGTCTGATGAAGAATGCAAAACCCAAAGGCATTACACTTAAAGCATATTTTCTTCTTTATATCCTTATTTTCACAAATCATAATCTTTACCTGCTGCCAGTTTTTTTAGGGTAGAATGACAAATAAATCTTCCTCCTTATATAGTGGATGGACCCTGGACTCAAATGTCTCTTTCAAGCCTCTGGGACTTATTTAAAGCTTCAGCTTTGTATGAAGATGGTATTTTACCAACACCTTTGGCAACAAATTTTGTTTGTTTGTCTCCCCTCAGCACCTTGGCAATATCACCCTCTTTGTCATTATCTTGTTCACATTTAAATCTCGACACATTGAACTTCATATTTCTAGATGTGAAAGCCTGTGATCAGTACCATGGAAGGCAAACTGGAGTCAAGACAAGTTGAATGATCACATCTATGAATGATCATCGGCTTGGACTCATGCATCATCCTGTTGGTTAATTGCCCAGAATTACTTCCTGTGCCCCATATAGTACTTTCTTCACTTGGACCACTGTGATTTTGTTTTGGCTTGTTTTCCTCCTTCCTGTCATCTGCTGTTGTAAAGGAAAAGAATGAGAAAGGGAAAAGAAAAAACAGCTTACGAAGGAAGAAGAAAAAAAAGAAAAGAAATAAATGGAAAAAATAAAATAGGACAAAGGTAAAACTGTTTACTTACTTTACTAATACATACTTAATTACTAGAATTAAGAACACAGTATATGAATAGTTGGAAAAGTAAATGAACAATATAAATTTCTGAATGGAGTGGAAGAGAATTAATGCAATAGACATTATCTTTTCAAAACTACTTTTGCAATAGGGTATAGGCTGGGAAGCCCCAAGGTTTCTCAGAGGGGA
The DNA here is from genome assembly GCA_039655065.1 of Glossophaga mutica. Taxonomy (NCBI): domain Eukaryota; kingdom Metazoa; phylum Chordata; class Mammalia; order Chiroptera; family Phyllostomidae; genus Glossophaga; species Glossophaga mutica. Next base: position 135,917,493 of record CM077303.1, read on the forward strand.
TTTGTAATAGAGTCCAGAACTTGGTGTGTCCGGGAATGTAGGATATCCCCCTGGCTGGGGGAAGGAAGACATAGAGCAGGGCCATTGAGAGTTATGTTACACATCAATAACTATAGGCCAGCTTCATACCTGATATGCAAAAATGGTTATTTTACATATCAGTAACAGCAGGTTAGCTTCCAGCCTGAGTGGAACCGGGAAGGTATGCATAACTTCGACCCATGATGTGGCTGGGGAGCAGCTCCCCTTGCCATGCATGTGTGTGAGCTTAGAGGTAGACTTACCATGCTGGACAGGAAGGGCCAAAAATACAGGAGTGCTGGAAGGTGTAGCTGACTGTGGGAGGGGTCGTAAGTGCGGTGACAGAAGAGATTTCAGGCTGAGATTTAAACTAAAGGCCAGCCACCACAATGGAGGAGACACAATACAGGAGACAACAACAGGGGACAATGTGAGACCATGTGGTAAGGAAAGAGGTGAAAGGACTCTTGCTGGTGGGCCATGAGCAGGTGCTGCGTGGTTCTGGATTAAGAACTGGAGATCGCAGTGACACAGCTGATGGTGCTGGGGGCTGCAGGACACCTGCCCAGCTGAGCACACTGGGAGGAACCAGGAGTCTAGCCAAGCTGTGGACTTTATTCTCTTTTCCTGAGATAGGTACGCCTGACTGGCCTGGTTTCAAAAGGGAAGGCAGGAGTGTGTGTGTGTGTGTGTGTGTGTGTGTGTGTGTGTGTGTGTGTGTGTGTGTTTTAAAGGGGCTTTGGGATTTTAACAGCAACATTCCACCATTATTCTAAACCTGTATAACTTTTAATTAAATAGTTCTTTCCTTTTCACCAAACTCCGGCTTTAAGAGCCACAATTCCTACCTGGCAGTGGAGCAAGATGAACCACAAGGCAGAAAGACCCCAGGGGAGGGGGCTTGTTTCAGTCACAGTATCTGGGCCCCCCACAGGTTCCTTTCTGTAAGACTTTCACCAAGAGGGAACAGAAGAAAGAGCATGAGCTTTAGGGTCAGTCAGATGTGGGTTTGAAATCTGTCTCCTGTTCTAGTCAGATTCATGACGCTGAGAGAGTCTCAGCTTCCCTAGTCTCACTGTTTTTATTTTTAAAATGGAAATAACGATGGGTACCCTGCAGGGTAAAATTCTTTTTAGGATTAAAAGAAATAAGCTTGAAAAGTGCCTGGCACACAGGCAGTCAACATGGTCTTTTTCTTTTCCACAAATCCTCTTTATTTAAAAATGGTGTGTATCAATAAGCAGGTAATTTGTAACTCTCTGCCTGCATTTTGGGTTAGTGAGGCCCCGACTGCTCAAAGATAAGCTGACTACACAGGGCAGAGGCAGAGTTCCTGGAGCCGCTAATTCAGATGAGGTAAATCATCAGTGGTTGATCAAAGGTGGCCACCTATGATGAAACTGATTATACTTTTTATTGTGTTGATCTCTAAATCCAGTAAGTTTGCCATTTTAACTGGCTCATGCTCGCCTATCTCAAGGAACTTCAAAAACTAAAACAGGCAATTTTTCTATCCTGAAAAATGACTGTGAAAACAAAGACTTTACGGTAAAAATAACATTATTAGAACGATTATGTTGCATAACATAACATAATGTTGAGGAAAATATTGAAAGAATAGAGAAACAAATCTATAATGATATTCATTAATCTGATTTTCAACATTTCAAAATGAACTGTGGAATTTTGTTAGGTGTCCGTAAATGCTTCATCTCCCAAAAGATTCCTTAAATTCCACTCCAATAGAATTATTTTTCCTTCTTTCTAAGATTTCTAATACTTTGTCAGTTTCCATTTTTCCTTTGAGTCCATGGAGGAAATAACATGAACACTGAAGAACAGAAATGAGTCTGTTCTGTTCTACGACTAGTGATGGTTATATAATTCTGGTCTGTCGCCATAGATATTCACCGGGGCTTTCTGTGTACACAGCAGTAAGGGCCCAGAGATCAGGTCAAGGGAGGGAGACCAGCACAAAGCCCTGTCCAAAGAGTGTGTGGGAAATAGACTATTATTTTCCTATACCAAGGTGTCTGGATTATGCCTGTTCTAACATTAGAAGCCTCAGAGCACAGTACTGTTTAATAACCTCAGTGAGCTCTAAGAGACATTTACAGAAAGAAAACCTGAGGATCATGATTTCAAAGTGACTCAAATAGAACTTTTTACTACAAAGTGTCTTTTTAATTAGGAGGCTGCAAATCAGACCATGTAAGGTAACAAGGGCAGGTAAGTTAGGGCTGCCGGCAGCTCAATAGGGTCGTTTAATTCCACTCCTTGAAGAAACGTGGGCTTCATAGATACCAATTCCTTACATTTTCTCTCTTGTTTTGGTTTTTACTGCCTTTATACAGTCAGTTAGTCCTTTAAGTATACTGTGCAGCAGTCATTAGTTTAAAAAGCTTTTGTTTCCAAGACAGGTAGCCTTTTACCTCTCCCGCAACAAGAAAATAGTATTACCAAATACTACAAGCTTGGGCCTGTTCCTAATCACGGGGAGATGAAATGAGGGGATCATTTGACAGTCTTTGTATGTTAAAAGCATCAACTAAAGACCTTTATTACTAATGACCTAGGCCCACAGGCAATGAACCTAAACAACACTGATTAAGAGAGAAGCCTGCTGGTTTTCACTGCTACATAAAATAGGAGTGTTTGTGTTAATAGAGAAGGGGCAGGGCAGAGAAAGAAATATAACAATGAATGAGCCATAAAAAGGAAGAGTTTTTTCCTTCCTTTGCTACATGTTACAAAATTAATTAGCAAATAAATATGAAGGCTCAGAAGTAATTTCGAATTAATGCCTGGGACTAAGTCTCTGGAAAGGACAAATGTTAAAAAAATAAAAAACTTATCCACCAAATTCTGTGAGCTTAGCCTGCATGTTCTCCAGAAAATGTGTCATTGCCCGAAGGCAGCTATCACAAGCTGTAGCGCAGTAACACATCGAGGGGTCCTGGCTAACTTCCCTCCAACTTCAGCGCTGAGCTTCGCCACAAGTGGAATAATAGTCCTCAGGGTCTCTCCCATTAAATGCTCTTTCTGTTCTCCTGAAGTGGCACCGGGGGATGGCTTTCCTGCTCCTGCAGGCCCCATGTTTTTGACACAGGCACCACCACTGCTTGAAACGCATCCTTGAGACTGCTGTCCATTGTTCGTCCTTTTGTCCTAGTCCTGCAGGTCAAATGAATGCAGCTGGTTCACATACCTTTTTCTTTTTAAAAAGACTATAATACTTAAACCCACACTAGACTCAACTCTTCGCTGAATTTCAACTATTATGATGTCCACAACACAGAGGAACTTTTTGTAGTAGCATTACAAAATTCCCATATTAAAAATGATTTGAAGTAGAAAGATTATGAAAAAAGCATTAAAACAGATTGAATGAAAGTGAAATCACCCACAATCCAAACACCCCCTAGAAGTAGCCATTTTTAATAGTTGCTTATATTTCTAGAGACTCTTTACTTCCAAAAAACATTGAGCTCACAGAGTAGGCGCCTTGCATATACTACTTTTTGTATGCAATGGCACATTGTGAGAATGCTCCGCGATACTGGAGACATGGTTTTTATTGGCAGTCCAATGTTGGGCATGCAGAGTAGAGTGCTCCAGCAGATATTCCAGATTAAAATAATTAAATCAATTAACTAGTTACTTCAAAATCAATCAGTACATGATTAATAGCTAATTGTTACATTGTGCCTCCTGGTTAATATATGAACTGGTTTAATTAATTGATAAATCATTATTTCTAAGCTCCTGAATAAAATTATTAATTTAATTAACTTATCACTTATTAAAATGTTCTACATATAAAGAATAAGATAGAGCACTAGATCATTGTTAGAACAAATAATTAACTCTATATGTGACCTTTTCTCTAATGTATTATGTGTGAATATCTTTAGAGTTCAAAATGACTAAAATCGGTTTTCTACTTCTTTGTAAAGATGTAGTTGAGTTTAGCAATTATAACTTTGCATCTGTCTCATTCATTCATATAAGAGATATTTATTACCAGAGACTATTTAGGTGTTGCCAGTATAACAGGGTGCAGAGTGTAACCCCTACAGTCCTTGACTGGGTGAAGGGAAGAGTGAATGGTACAATGTTTAAGATACTGCATAACAATGGCAAGTTAATAGCTATGCCTTCCTGATGGAAAGAAGACTGCTTGCCCAGGCCAAATTGTGTACTTGACTAAGAACTTCAGGGACTCATGACATAGCTGGAGGTGGGGAGTTCATACTGTGCCTGTTCGAGAGGCAGGGGATGGATGCCCGCCTGGATAGCCAAGCATTGATGGGAATTTTGCCCTGACTAAAGATGGCAGCCAAAAGAAGCTGAAAGAAACTGGGGAACTGGCAAAAATGGCAGAAACTAACACACCATAGGGAGGGCTGGATATGAGGTCATGCAGGAAGTTCTGAGCCAAACATTTAAATTAGGGCAGCCTAAAATTCAGAGGGAGTCACGAGTCAGTAGTGAGAGAGGTCTGAAAGCCAGAAGTTCAGTGAGTTCTCAGAGCTGGCAGTGTGGCAGGCCCCTGTCCAGCCACCCAGATTCGAGCCAGCTTGGAGAAGATGGTGGTAGAGCTGACGCAGGTGCTGGGGACCTGCCTAGCCACCCGCATTTGTGAGAGATGCTTGGAGCTGCACAGTGACCAGGAATGCTGAGCTGCAGACTTCTGCTTTTCTTAAGGACAGTCCCTCTGAGTGATGTCTTCTGAAACCAGCCTGGTTTGGCAAAGGGAGGCAGGACTATGTGTTTTGGAGCAGTTTTAAAGTGAGCTGAGACTTAACGGCAGAAATCTGCCATTTAATCTAAATCTGTACAACCTTTAAATAAACAACCCCTTTCCTGTGTTCTCTTCTGCAGCTCATATACTAAAAAAAAAAAAAAAAAAAAAAAAAAAAAAAAAGAATAAAACAACCCCTTTCCTTTTTCTTCAAACTCTTGCATGCTTCTTGGCAGCAGGAAATTGAATCCCACAGCTGTTCCAGAACAGGAATTCTGGATGGGGTTCTGTAACACCAGTACTATAGAAAACTAGATAGAAAAGAGCCTGACAATTAGGGAGCTTACATTTTAATATGAGGAAGAAGTAAAATAAAAAAAAATTAGGGAAGAAAGAGTTATGTTCTGGATGACTCTGTGTGAGGGTTGAGACTTCTTTCTGCAGTGTTCTCCCTGCAGAGGATCATGGGAAGTTGAGTCCAATGACAGTGTAAAGAGATGCAAGGAAGCTAATCAACAAAACAAACAAACAAGCATAATATAAACAAAGACACTGAATTTGAGAACAGTCTGACAGTGTCCAGAGTGGGAGGGGAGGGAATTTCAGGGGAAAAGGGGAACGGTTTAGAGCAACAAGTATAAAGGACTCATGGACAAAAACTATGGGGGGTGGAAATGGGAGGAAGGTGGGGAGGGCTGGGGTGGTGGGCTGGGGCGGGGTAAAAGACAGAAAACTGTACAATATCAACAATTAAAAAATACTGATTAAAAAAATAACACAATATTACACATTAGTAAAATTAAACCTTTATTATTAAAAAAAATTACCTATACAATCACAAAAAAAAAAAAAAAAAGAGATGCAAGGAAAGTATTCAGTCAGAAGAAAGAGCAAACATAAGGCTTATGAGGCAAGATACCCCTGGTTTCCTCAGGGTACAGAAAGGAGCTCAATTGCTGGGACAGTGAGTAATGGAAGGGTATATTGACATGATGAAGATTGGATATGGCCGCATTAATGCATTGCCCGATAGGTCATGGTAACTACTGAGGTTGGGGTGGAGGGCACCACATGATTCTTATTCTTCTGGGTTCCACAAAAAGGTGGGAATTTCTCTTTCTCAAGAGCGAACAAAGTATAAGGACTCTTATCTCTATCTGAGAGAAGAAATAAAGGATGTGTGACTCTGCCCCTTTGACATCCTCATTTTGGCTTCAGAGTTCTCAGAGTGAGTGTAATTCTCTCCATATCCTCATCTCTATATAAAAAGCTAGGGCCCAGGCTGCTTTCTAGAGTCTGATCTGTACATCTGTTTCTCTGTTTAACACAGTGATTCTGGATATTCATATCTCTGCAAACTTAGACATAGCCTGGGAGGATGACCCAAGGTCTAGCTGAGTGATGAGTGCATGTTTTCCTGCCATATTATCCACAAAATACACTAAGCAACATTTAATGTACCGTCCTACTGCTTAAACATCTGAGCTCATTTAATGCTCTCAACAATCCTAAGAGATGAGTGTGCGGGAAATTTGCACGCAGAGTCCCCCGTCCACCACAGATGAAAATAAAACTACCAACACATGATCTGCTTGGGGAGAAGAGGTGGTCGATCTGTCAAAGGAGAAGGACCAAGAGCCCCTTCTTTAATGGGCTTTTATTGGGTTCACAACACACAGGAACACAGGTAAAGCTCATCAATCAATGTCAGGAGGCAAGGATCAAACAATGGATAATATTTCAAAGAAATCTGAGGGCTTAATCTGAGTCAGTGTCTGTCAGGAAAGGAGGTTGCAAAAACTTTGGCAGACATACTCATTTCCTGCTTGGACCCTTATCATTTAAATGAGAGCACTCTTAGCAAAGCAGGTCTCACAGGAATTTACGAATTCTTTCTTATGCCTGATCACGCAGGGAACTGCTCTGGCCAGCACAGGGTTGCACCACCCGCCATCTTAGTTTCAGGCTTAATCAGATTAGAGCCAGGAAGCATCTCCCAGACAGAAATGGGGACTCAGATTATGTCAGAATAGCCGGAGGGCGAAGGTCCATCACCCCCTCTTCTCTGCAGCCCCTGCCCCGAGTCCTTCCATGAGGGCCTTCCAAGTAGTCATGCCTGGCTTGGGTTGCCCCTCCCTTGAGGGGTCTTACCAGTCATTGGCTAATGGACCAAGCATTGGGGCCAGAGATGGATGAAGCAGAAGCGGTCCTCCTGCCAGGGAGATAAGCTTTGTCTCCTTCGTAGCTCACATCCTCTTGACAGAACAGACCCAGATGAAGCAGGTCCCTTGGGCTCTTATGCAGCCGAGCCATGGGATGGGGGTTACAGCTCCTGAAACCAGGTTGAATGGTTCCCAACAGATGAGCATGATTATTTTCCTTATTTTATAGATAGGGAAATAGACACTCATGAAAAGTAGAGATACTATTTCTCTAGTTGCATTTTTCTGCATAAAGAGAAAAAATGGTGTAAGAAAATAATCCTGTATAGTAGCAAGTAGCAATGGCCAGTATGAAGTTTGTATAATTTATGTTTGTTTTTCCACTTTTACTTACTGGCTCAATCAGTGCTTATTGAATGAACAAAATAATTAAAAGGGTTGATTGATTTTATTTATGGTAGGGATGTCTGGAAAGGGACAAGCATCATGATGAAAGAAGAACACAGGAGAGAATGGTAAGATTAGAGAGAGAGGGAGACCAAAACTCAGTACTTGTTTTTTCCCTGAAAATAAAACTTTCTGTAACATTAAAGTGACAGCAGAAGAAAACTGATGCTAACTCCACATGCTGATACCCCTTACTCCATTTTTTAACAGGTCTAGAGTCAAAGTATCTTTCATAAATGCCGTAGCCAACCTTGCATATGCACAATTTTAAATTTATTCCATTTACTCAAACAATCCCATTGGTCAATATCATTTATTTAGTTGGTGGGTTAAGATAAAATTCTGTCAATTTAAAAGTATCATAAAGAGCATCCTACTACTATATTCATAAACATAATTGCATTCCCCGAAGGTTTACTGCCTTCTCTTGTAAGGTTTTGTTGTTGTTGCCTTTGGTTTAATATTAATGGGAGATTAGATGAAAAACACAGCTCAGAACATGACACAGGCCAATTCCCCAGCTGAAATGAAGCCTTTTATAAAGCTAATGCATATGTAAAAGAAGTGGGTTAAATTCAAAATCTTGTCCTCCAACTGATACAAAATATTCATTAGTGTAGTATGCTACGGTTTAAATGGAGAATGATGCTTCTAGATTTTGATATCAGATTAGATATATAACCTTCAAGTAGCAGCTAGAATTTTAACATAAAATACTGAATTTGTCCACAAACGATCACTGAGGAAAGTAGATATTGTCAGTGTGGTTGTGTGTTCACTAAACTTAGCATTTCAAAACCTTCATTTATATAAGGATATGAAAAAAGTCAAGATTCTGAACATTAAATTGTCAAATTCACTGTATTAATCTAGGTTTCTTTCATATACTTGATTAACTTTCCCCAAATAGACTTGTTTCTTCTATTTAGGTTTTTAAAAAATCATTTGTGAAATACATTGCCATATACCAGAGATGCATGCCAAAAATCTAGAGTCTGTAGGACTTGACTTTACATTTCACCACTATATGCACTCAGTCTTGTTGATTCAGCCTCCTTACAACCCTCAGTAGCCACTGCTTCCCCATCATTTCTGCAGGTTGCTTTTTTTAAAATTGAGGTGTAATTGACATACAACATTATATTTGTTTCAGGTGTAAAACAACATGCTTCGGTATTTATATACATTATGAATTGCTCACCATAATATGTCTAATTCACACCTGTCACCATTGATAGTTACAGAATTGTTTTTCTTCTGGTAAACACTTTTCAGATTTACTCTCTTAGTAACTTTTATTTATTCTTTTTAATATATTTTACTGATTATGCTATTATAGTTTTCCCATTTTCCCCCTTCACTCCCCTCCACCCTGCACATACCCTCCCACCCACATTCCCCCCTTTAGTTCATGTCCATGTGTCATACTTATAAGTTCTTGCCTTCTACATTTCTCATACTGTTCTTGCCCTCCCCCTGTCTATTTTCTACCTACCATCTATGATACTTATTCTCTGTACCTTTTCCCACTCTTTCCCGCTCCCACTCCCCTGTTGCTAACCCTCCATGTGATCTTCATTTCTGTGGTTCTGGTCCTGTTTTAGTTGTTTGTTTAGTGTGTTTTTGTTTTGTTTTAGGTATGGTTGTTAATAACTGTGAGTTTGCTGTAATTTTACTGTACATGTTTTTTATCTTCTTTTTCCTATTTAAGTCCCTTTAACATTTCATATAATAAGAGCTTGCTGATGATGAACTCCTTTAACTTGACCTTATCCGAGAAGTGCTTTATCTTCCCTTCCATTCTAAATGAAAGCTTCATTGGATAGAGCAATCTTGGCTGTAGGTCCTTGCCTTTCATAACTTGGAATACTTCTTTCCAGCCCCTTCTTGCCTGTAAGGTCTCTTTTGAGAAATCAGCTGACAGTCTGATGGGAACTCCTTTGTAGGTAACTCTCTCATTTTGCCTTGTTACTTTTAAGATTCTCTCCTTATCTTTCATCTTGGGTAATGTAACTATGATGTGCCTTTGTGTGTTTCTCTTTGGGTCCGACTTCTTTGGGATTCAGTTTCCTGGACTTCCTGGAAGTCTATTTCCTTAGCCAGAATGGGGAAGTTCTCCTTTACTATTTGTTTAAATAACTTTTCTACTTGTTACTCTTCCTCTTCTCCTTCTGGTACCCCTATAATTCGGATGTTGGGATGTTTAAAGATGTCCTGGAGGTTCCTAAGCCTCTCCTCATTTTTTTGAATTTTTGTTTCTTCATTTTATTCTGATTGTTTGTTTTTTTCTTCCCTCTGGTCCACACTGTTGATTAGAGTCCTAGTTTCCTTCCCATCATTATTGATTCTCTGTGCATTTTCCTTTATTTCACTTAGCATAGCCTCCATTTGTTCGTCTAATTTGTGACCAAATTCAACCAATTCTGAGCATCCTGATTACCAGCGTTTTGAACTGTGCATCTGATAGGTTGGCTATCTCTTCATTGCTTAGTTGTATTTTTTCTGGAGCTTTGATCTGCTCTTTCATTTGGGCCATTTTTTTTTGTCTTGATGCTTCTGTTAGGTATGAGAGGCAGAGCCTTAGGTATTCACCAGGGCAGGGCAATCCAGTCACTGGGTTGTGACACAGTATGTGGGGCAGGGGAAAGAGAGGGAACCATGGTGCTTGCTCTGCTCTCTGCTGGATTTCAGTCACTTCCTCTGCTATCCACAAGCAAATTGGGCCCTTCTGGTGCTGATTCCCATGTGAGTGGGTTTGTATACGTCCTGGGACCCTATGGATCTCTCCAGCGAACTCTCCTGTGAGGCTGGGAGTTTCTCCCAGCACCTCAACTCCCACAGGTGTTTTCAATCAGTGGTTTGAGGCTTTATTTCCCCATGCTGGGACCCTGGGTTGTGCGGTCTGTCTTGCTCCCCAGTTTTGCCTGGCTTATCTGCCTGCGAATGTGGGACTGCCCGGCCTACCAGCTGCCTTGCATGCTGTGCCCCTACACAGTCTGCCACATTGCTGAGTCCGCCAGCTATCACCCTGTGCACCCAGTCTGCCCGCTACTGCCTCACATGCCTGGGGTCTGCCAGCTGCCCTGCTGCAAGCCCTCTCCATCCTTGCTCCCTGACTCTGCCCCTCCTACTGATCTGGATGAGTGTGTCTACTTTAACTCCTTGGGTGTTGGACTTCCATACAGTCAATTTTCTGTCAGTTCTGATTGTTTTTAAATTGTTGTTGTCCTTATTTTGGTTGTGTGAGGTGGCATAGTGTGTCTACCTATGCCTCTGTGTTGGCCCTCTCTTAGTAACTTTTAAATATGCAATATAGTATTATTCACTATAGTTGCCATTCTGTATATTACACCCCCAGGACTTACTTATTTTATAACTGTTTCTTTAGACACACTTCATTAATTTTGCCTACCCTCAGTCCTCTCCTCTGACAACTACCAAACTGTTCTCTGTATCTACAAGCTTGGTTTTATTTGTTTGTTTAGTAATTTTTTTGTTTGTTTATTTTATGTTTGTTTTTAGATTCAAAATATAAGTATGGCAGTCCCTTGAAATATCAAAAATAGAATTACCATATGTTCCAGCAATTCCACTTCTAGGTATTTATCTGAAGTAAATAAAAACATTAACTGAAAAAGATATATGCACTCCTGTGTTCAATGAAGATTATTTAGAGTAGCCAATGTATGTATGAAACTAACCTAAGTGTCCATTAATAAGTGAATGAATAAAGAAAATTTTGTGTGTGTGTGTGTGTGTGTATTAGAATATTATTCAACCATAAAGAAGAATAATATGTTGCTGTTTATAACAAGCTGGATACAGATTATTTCTGACTGTGGCTTGCCTCCACTTCTGAAATAGCCTCCAAAATTATCTCCCTACTTCTATCTATACTCCTGCATATCTGTCCTCCACAATTAAAATCAACATGGTATTCCTAAGATCAAGTTCAATCTTAGTAACTCCCTCCTTTTATTAATCCCTCCTCTAAAACCATGCAATGTTCCGAAACACCTTTCTATTGAAGTCCCAGTCTTTCAAAATGATATACAGAATTCTTCAGAATCCTACATCTTCAGCCATTTTTTCTTCTAACATAGCTCACCTTGTGCCACTGCTTTATCAAACTGTTTATACTCCCTTTTTATATCAGGCTGGCTCACTCCAGTGTGCATCCTCCTCGGTTTTGCCTTGCTTCTTTACCTTTTTTATTTGCTTGCTCTTCCTGGAAAGCCTTCACTGCTCTGACCAGCTGGAGAATATCTGGTCATCTTCAAACATGTAATTTAAGGTTTGCCACTTCTATAAAGACTTGGCTAATCTTTCTTCACCCAAATAAAATTGACCACTTCTAGACCTTTACTCACAGTCTATTTTATACATATTTTTATAATCTGTAATACTTTGTCCACTATTTTATGTGTTGTCATCCTCCCTCAAGTAGGTCATAAGAATCTAAAAATGAAGAAAATGTATTAGTTTTTACAACCTGAACTACTAGAAACAGTGTCTTAACTGTCCACTTAAGAACTGATGTCAAAATAATGAATACATGCCTTGATATATACAGGATCTCACACAAATAACACCCCTTTTTATTACAAAATCATAAGCATGTGATTCTGTAACATAAAAATATTACACTCAAGCAAATTATTACACCTATATTATTACCCAAGCAACCACACTCAAACACGCATTACTTCTGCTGGATCCTATATAACATACATATATGTTACACAGTTTTATTTTTTATTTGATTAAAAAACCATCAGGTAATCATAAATGTAGAAATGAACTTATTTGAAATATTATCCACTTTGAGCTTTTCTCTTGGATATTCTCTTATGTAAGATTTCCAAATCTTAGCATAATCTTAGATAAAGAGAAGGGATTGGTTTTATGTTAAATAAAATTGTGTTTCTGTCACATGGGAAGAAATCTAATTGAGTTATAGAAAATAAACTTATAAAACAGAGATTCCAACCTGCCACATAAAATTTGAGACAGTCTATTCCAAGCCTATTTATTTATTTGCTTATTTATTTATAGTTGATTCTTCTTACAGTTATTTAAATAATAATACTCATCATTGAGAGGCACATCAGTCACTCAGGTGATTGAGTCAGCCATGCATATCATATTTGACAGATTTTCAATCAGGTAACTTTTGCTAATTAAATGTAAATTCATAAGCCTCCCTACCCAGGACTATTATATTTACTGGTACTCAACTTCAACTAATTCTTGAATTGATTTCAAATTCATCATATTTTAAGGAATTCAATGTGTGATTTTACAAAAAAAATTTATTTAGAAAGTTTCACTTTCCTCTCTGACCCAACTGAAAATCACTAATTTACACCTTACTCTGGAAACTTAGTGCTTTATATCTTATAAATATTTGTGTGATGTTCTTATTTTCTGTCCTAGCCTGTAAGCCTCTGGAGGGTCTATTTATTTTCATGTCAAACATTTTGGTATCTCCCAGGGAATATAGTAAAGGCGTTTAAAGGTAGAGGTGTTCAGTAAATATTTACTGAGTGAATTAAGAAAAATAAGTCACAATTATATTCTATGAAGCCAAAGTCATAGATGCATATTAGAACCAAAACACACAGAAATAGGAAGGACTCATGCCTGCAGTGAAGGGATATGTTAATATAGAAACTGACTATTTTTAAAATAATATTTTACATCTAAGTATTTTAATGTCCCGATAAGTTACAAGTTCTCTTCAAAGTGACCTGTGTGCTATGTATAAAATTTTAGGATATTGTGGGCCTTTTTGGAAGTTACACATCACTTTGGAAAAATCTTCAACTAGATATTTGATTCCCCTTTGATACATGGGAGTCTGAGTAATATTCTCTTGAAGATTGTCTTTATACCATGAGGTGAGGTACTACATTTGGTACCAGCTGCAATCTCCACATGGTTTTCTGCTCTAGTTTAAGAAAAACACATTGAAATAGACACAGTGGAACGTGTTAAATGCAGGGGTCACTACAGCAGAGTCCTGCGCTCTGCAGGGAAGGATGCAGACAGTCAGTCAGATGGAGGGTGGAAAAGGGCATCCTGGCCACCTAAGCAATCTGAAAACCATCAAAAGTGATAAATCTCGTGATACTCCCAGGTCATGTTCCAACTTCACAGTTTGAGTATAACCAAAGTTCAATCTGTGATTCAATTTCTCTCCTACACACTATCAAAATATGGTTTCCTCCTGGACAACATCATTCTTTGTTAAATGGTGTTCCGCTCACCCATTCATACCAAGGGTTGAACTCCATTAGTTCTGCTACTATTTAGTGCCCAAAATAAAACTGTATTTATGTTGTATATAATCTAAATGTTCACTATTGCCTTGTTACAATTCTGTCCAGTATTTATCATTCAGATCTCTGTGTGTGTGTGCACCCCCTGCCACTTCTACATTAACAGTATCTGCCTCGGATTATTTCTACTAGATGCCCCAACTAAATTGATGAAACATGACAAATGAAAAATATGATTCATTATGTGTCATTAATACTTGGCAACAGATTGCTATTTCCTAAAAATTAATTTATTGCCTCTTTTCATATTTTTTTCAGTATCTCCTTTCTCATGGGTACTAGAAATGCATGTGACTGACTTCCACTAAAAGCCTTAAATGGAAAAATGCCCACTAATGACTCAGAATGAGGACATCCATAGTGATGGTGATGAGAGCCCTCTGAATTAAGTGGCGGAACATTACTAATGCCGATTGACTCCTCCTCACATTCCCACTGGAGCACAAAAGAAAATAAAATGTGATGTGGAATGATTTAACAGCATGGGATCATTGTTTTTAATCTGGCAAATACCAATAGAATGTCCACTCATCACCTAAATTCTAGTGAAGCCTTGAGGCAAAATAGCAGGTGCACACAGACAAAAACCGTGATACATTTCTGTTCACTTACCATTACTGCAGACCCAGGATTTTTGTGGCCAGAGGGAAATAAGTAACTCTCTTTTAATATTAGGCCTAGTTTATAGAGCATTAAAAACTATGTTAACCTTTCTACCTAACACACATCTCTCTTTTTACAATAATTCTTTCCTACTTCATTTTCTAGGGATGTGTTGCATTTGAAGGAGGAAATAAGATGTGCGTGTACATTGGTGCTATATACCTGTGAATAGCTGTCAGAGACTCCTTCTTGCTGAGGCACAGGAAAAACACAATCTGGCCATTGTCGTTTACCATTTATAATCCAAAGAACAGAAAATCTGTACTGCTGTTTTTTCTAAATATTGTAAAAAACAGTAATATAACAAAATAAAATGCTGATGGTTGTAGGTCAGAATTTTAATATCTGCTGTCTCATTTTCACTTCAGTGTTTTCTTTATTTTTCAAGTTTCCTAAAAATACTATCTTTCCTTCAGTCTTGGAAAACTAAATGCTATTCAAAATAATGCTGAGAACCAACGTAAACTAGGTCAGTTTTATTTCTTCTACAGAGACTAGGACAGCTGGGATCTTGTTTCATTGGCTTTGATTCAGAGATGATGTAGAATTTTGTTTTCTACACAGGAATTGCCATATGAGTCAACAGACTTTGAGACCTTGCTGAGACGTTGACTAGGCAGGCTGGCCACACCAAGCACCTTAACTGTCTGCCTAGGAGGAAACGTAGAGTGAGATAGGACTGAAACCAGTTCGCCAGGACTCAGTGACTATGAGAGTAACCCTCAAAAAAGAGAACAAGTTATAGAATAATTCTTGATAATTATATCATAGTTCTTAATAATTCATCGATATACCATGAAGTTTTCAATTCAAGTTTTAATTCACGGTTTATATGAAATAGGAAAAATGTGCTAGGGTATTCAGGTGGCTCGATACAGCATCAAATGGATTTATGTTTAAGTCTTGTAAGAAATAACAGTGGAGGAAAAAAGCAGATAATGATGAAAACAGTAATATAACAAAATAAATAAAATTTAATAACAATTAAAACAATCAGTGAGAATACTAATACAAAAGTATGATTAGTTTTCAAAAGACCACATTTTATTTAAATTTCAAAATTGATCCAGCATATTGCTGTTTGTAATATAATAAGTAGTCTAAGGGTGCTCACCTTTTCTCCTTGTTAATTGACGTTTCATGATAGTTTACGTGTAATTGGCAAGATATCCTACCTCCTTATCTCCAGCCTCAGATGTATCCATTTTCTGCTGGGTGGGCTAAACTACCACTACCTCATTTACGATGAATCTTGAGGTATCAATTCTTAGAAATTAAAACCAGCCTATATTCTGAAAATGTGGTGAAACAAAGCCTTATTGTGGAAAAGGAAAAAAAATAAATCCTGTCTGTGCTCAATGGGTCTGTCAATGAAATTCATCTGTTTCCCTGGAACAAAAAAAAAAAAAGATATAACCAAAAATTGTATTAATTTGCTCTTAGAGACTGAAAAAACAAATCACTGGACTCTGCAAAACCCTATTGCTTTGCAAGTCTTACTGACACCTGGTGGCTAAATCTCAACAGACTTCATAATAACCAAACAAAAGATGAGCTGTTTTTGCATAAAACATCTAGGATTTTCAACACAGTTGACACTGAGAGAGAGCTAAATACTTAAATCCAGTCTAAGCAGAGTAAGAAATTCAGAGTCAAAACAAAACCCTATAATTTATTCTTGTTCAAAGACAATCATGGTTATTTACTTTCAAGTTTTCACACCTGTTTTCAAGAACTCGCTTTACTGTAAGTTACTATGACAGAAAATCTGAGAGTTTGGAGGTTGAAGCAAATCACCAAGGTATCTAACTGATCTTAAGTAGATTTTGTCTAGTATTTCTCTACATACAAATGTATTAATAGATGTACCATTTTTTAAAAAATCGGTATTATGTGGTAGCTGTCCATTTTCTGATTCAGGTTATGTTTTTTCTATAAATAACATGCATCATAAAAATTATATAAATTCACAGCTCAGAGGAAGTCTGTACATTGAATCATTGAAAGACTCAGGCCTTCCCATGGATATAATTTTAATCCAGTGATTCTCAAATCTTTAGAATGCTAAAGAATCATAGTATTTTCATTTTAAAATGCAAATTGACAAGACATTCTCAGAGCATGTGGTTCAGATTCAGTAGATATTGGGTGAAGAGCAGAAATATATACTTTTATCCTTGGGCTCATTTTTAGAAACCCTGTCAAAGCAAAAACCCACTGAAATTCATCCTACAGTTTCTTCTGGCCCTTCAATGATTCGCAGTACCCTGATTGCCTCTGTAATTTCCCACTGCTTCATGAATCTCCCACCTAGTATACAATTCTTCCCATAATATCATCCTGACTTTCCCTACTGAACAACTTCTCTACCCTCAGTCATGTTGAGGTGATTCAGAAGTCTGACCCCATGCCTAGGAGGGCCGAGCATGTGAGCCAGGTCTGGACAAGAAGGGTATTCCATTTTCCAGACTGTAGTGATTGATTCAAGGGTATACAGGAGACCTGCATTTAAAGGAGCCTTTTATTATGGAAATTGTTGACACTATCTCATTGAGGTCACTTAACTGGTAGAATACAACTTGGGGGATGCTGTTAGCCATCTTTGTCACTCTGTATGGAAAACAAAATCACACACATAAAAACAGAACTAAAAGATGATAAAACAAAGCTTTCTGCAGTCATTGTTTGGGCACCTAGCTCCAGATGTGACTAAAGCTAGACTACAAATACCTTCTTCTAGTACATGTACCCATAAATCCCCTTTGTTGTGTTTTTGGTATTAATAATAACATATTTTGTAGTTTCAGTTTTCTGGTATATGAGCTAACACACCTTCAAGCTCCTGTACTTTTCCTATCCAATTTCTTGGATTTATCAGCCAGAAGAAAAATTGATAATCACATACTCAATTTGTGATCCTCCAGAAGAAAAAAATAATGTCTCTGTGGCTATAATGTCATCTTAGCCGTAATGCCTCCATTATATTTAGAATAATGTAAACACTTAATGGTTTGGTTCCAATCACAAGTCATATTACTGCCTCCGTTGCTCAATCAAGAACTCACCAGCCAGCTCTGAATAGTGTGGCTCAGGGGATTGAGTGCTGGCCTGCTAAACAAAGGGTCCTTGGTTTGATTCCAGGTCAGGACACATGCCTGGGTGGCAGGCCAGGTGCCCAGTAAGGGGTGCATGAGAGGCAACCACACATTAGTGTT
The DNA here is from genome assembly GCA_039655065.1 of Glossophaga mutica. Taxonomy (NCBI): domain Eukaryota; kingdom Metazoa; phylum Chordata; class Mammalia; order Chiroptera; family Phyllostomidae; genus Glossophaga; species Glossophaga mutica. The sequence goes on from CM077303.1 coordinate 135,935,086, forward strand.
TCCCTCCTTCTCCCTCCCTTCCCCTCTGGCTAAAATAAATAAATAAAATCTTAAAAAAAAAAAAAAGAAAAAGAAAAAGAACGTACCAGCCAACCTGGAATTGTTTCACTAGCTCTTTCCTCATGATTTGATCATGAAGATAATGATGATTTTAATGAACTATTTATTCTGCCTGAAATGCACTCTCTTTCTCCAAATGTACAACTCCTAGTCTTCCTTCATTCAGACTGCAGCTGAAATGCCATTTGCAGTAACACCTCTGTAACACCTCCCTAAAAAGTGGTTCTCCCTATTATTCTTTATTATTTCATCCTATGCTTTCCCTTCATTGCATTTTTTTCTCATGTTTCAACTGTGGGTTTATCCTTGTTTGCTTGTTTAATGTCATTTCAAGATAACTAAAACTATGTGTGTTTTGTTAAATATCAATAGTAGGTACTCAAATATGGTATGCAGAACAGATTGTCATGTTACAATTTGATTTTGGGTGTTTTGGAGTTTCTTTTTTTGACAAAGATAGTACAATTCAATTAATAGGAAAGATAAAACACATCATATGTAGGGTGTGTTTGGAAAAATTCCAGCCATTGTTAATATAATGAGAATGGTTTGCCTGACATCAGTATAACCTGGCAGCCAAGGAGAGTGAACTGGAATGCACGTGATGTGAACAATGACGACTTCACTGTACTAATCAGCGAGGGCAGTAGATGCCATTGAGAGAGCATATGAACTGTGTAGCCATGACATTCAAAATGACTGAGCCAGTAGAGCAATGAATCTGTATCAAATTTTGTATTAAGCTTGAACATTCCTCTGCAGAAACTATTCAGATGGTTCAGAAGGCAGCAGCTATGGGCAACTGGTGATTGACAGCTTCATCAGGACAATGTGCCTGCTCATGCATCATATCTCATGCAGAGTTTTTTGGCAAACCATCAAATTACCCAGGTCACTCAGCACCCCTACACCCCATATTTGGCACCCTGCCACTTCTAGCATTTCCAAAACTAAAATCACCTTTGAAAGGGAAGAGATTTCAGAACATCAATGACATTCAGGAAAATATGACAGGGCAGCTTATGCCGATTGAGAGAACTGTGTGAGGTCCCAAGGTGCCTACTTTAAAGGAGACTGAGGCATCACTGTCCTGTGTATAAGGTTTCTTGTATCTTGTATCTTCTTCATTCAATGTCTCTATTTTTCATATCATGTGACTGGATACATTCTAGACAGACTTTGATTAGATTTTACACCAAGATAACAAGTATTGAGTATTATTATTTTGTGGCAAGTGACTTTAAAGCTGGTTAATATACCACTGAAATTTAGCAGCAGCATACTATTCCATACATTTTAACTCTAGCAAAGTTGTTAGGGATGGTATTAGTCCATTCAGTTATGTGAAGCTAAGATCTTTGCTACAAATAACCATACAGTTACTGTTCTCTGGTTTTCAGTGACTATTTTTACACTTCCATATTCACCTCAAGATTATTCACACCTGCTTTGGATAACATCAACATCATCTGTACAGTAGTTCCCTCTCATCCATCATCTCATTTTCCATAATTTCAGTTACCCACAATCAACTGTAGTCAGAAAATATTAGATAGTAAATTTCAGAAATAAATAATTCATAAGTTTTAAATTTCACACCCTTTGAGCAGCGTGGTGAAATATCGCCACTCCACCTGACCTAGGACAGGACTCACCCCTTTGCCCAGTGTATCGGGTCCACAGATGCTCCCCTCCAATTAGTAGCTTAGTAGTTTTCTTGGTAGCAAATCAACTCTCTCAATATCACAGTGCAAATCACCCTATTTTACTTAACAATGGCCCCAAAAAGCAAGAGCAGTGGTGCTGGAGATTTCAAGTATGCTGAAGAGAGTCCGTGAAGTGTGTCTGTTAAATAATAAGGTAAAAGTACTCAACTTAATTAGGAAAGAAAAAAATCGAATGTTGAGGTTGCAAAGTTCTATAATAAGAATGAATCTTCCATCTGTGAAATTCTGATGAGGAAAAAAATCATGCTAGTTTTGCTGTTGCATCTCAAACTGTTGCTCTATTTTACTATTTGTTATTGGTGTTACTTTCTTACTGGACCTAATTTATACTTTAAACTTTATCATAGATACATATGTAGAAAAAATGTAGAATATATAGGGCTCAGTATTATACACAAGTTCAGGCATCCATGGGGTCTCAGAACGTATCCTCTGTGGATGTGGGGGTCTAGTACACTTAAACAGCTTGATGGCTGGAGAACCAACTAACTCATTATTCCTTCCTCTGCCTCAAAGAGATGGGACAAATACTTCCTATCAACATCGGCCTTACTTCAGTATTGTATAAAATGATCTGATTCAGGTATATTTTCTTTGCTTACTTGTCCTCCCACTTCAGTTATATAAATGCAGTCATTTTGCTTAAATTGAAAATCAATAAAAGACTGAATTATAATGGATAAATATAAATTTCTTTAAAAACTAAAATAATTTTCAAAATTTTAAAACCACCTTTGAAGTGAAATGATACATTCAAAAAAAAAAACAGAAAACAAACAAAACGAAACAAAAAAGAACTGTTGAATTTTTCATGTTCATGTGAGGGCCTAGAAAATTACTTGCTTTAAGAAAAAAATCAAAGGAAAATTGAAATTTTTCTATTACATATTTATTCATATAGCTTACATTTATTATTTGCATCACACCAGTATTTTATTTAACTATTTCAGTATTACTTCTGTATTCCACTTACATAGAATGTAGGTTAGTTTTTTAATTATATTTTATTGATTATGCTATTACAGTTATTCCATTTTTTTCTCCTCTTTATACCCCTCCACCGTGCACCCCAACTCCCTCAAGCATTCCCCACCCCCTTAGTGCATGGCCATGGGTCATACATGTAACTTCTTTGGCTTCTTCATTTCCTATACTATTCTTAACCTCCCCCTATTTTGTACCTACCATTTATGCTTTTGATTCCCTGTACCTCTTTTCTCCCCCTCATTCTCCAGTAATAATATATTTTGTATGCTAGTCTAGAAGCATAGTTTTTTAATAGAAAATTGCATTCCAAATATCATACAATTAATTTATTAAGACTTTGGGATTGCAAACTCCTATATTTGCAGATTGGGGGAGTGCTGTGGTGGTAAAAATTTCAATCTAATCATAAATAACCATAAAAGATCTCAGGACAAATCCAAGGATCTGAGGATTAAGGACATCTGATAGATGCTAAGGAAAGAGATTTAAATAACAATAACTTTGGGATTTTAAGTTTTCAACCATATTTAAGTTTAGACAAATATGTAGTACAACATTGAAGAGGAGATGCAGAAATAAACATACATACATTTTTCCTTACTGCAGTAGGAAAGCTCTTAATGCACCGCCAGAGGATATGATTTTGCAATAGTTTGCTGAGTGGTGATTATCGCATTCTTCATTTACAAAAGGGTCTTTTTTTTTTTCCCAGTAATGAGTACTAAAATTCATAACACGACTTTGAGTATCTATTAATATAATGATATTGTTTTATCTGTTCCTTAAATATTTATGCAGTAAATTAATAGATTTACTGACATCAACTAATCTTAAGACCATATGAGGTGGTTTTCCTTTAATACAGTATTAGGTTGCACTTGCTAATACTTTACTTTGAATCTCACATATAGAATTGTAGTGAAAATGTTCTACTTTTTTGCATTATTTTTGTTGTTTTGGCATCAGGATTTTTAGCTCAACTCATAGAATTAGATGGAACATCTGAAATTTTTAAAATAAAATAAAGACGTCTAGCTTCCTTGAAGGGTAGGTAGAATTTACTGTTTCCATGTTTCACTTCATTGTTTTTTACTCGAGTTTCATTCTGCCTCACCTGTAAATTCCTTCAGCTGAGAGAGCAGGACCTGCATCTCTGTGGTCCAATGCTCCGTGCACACCGCCATGCAGTAGACTCTCTGTGAACTTGTGTTCAGTGAGTTAACAAAGTGATGCCATTAGTGAACTCCATGGATCTGCCCAAGCTCCCATTATGAAAGGAAAAACTTTCTTTAAACTGTGTAAATTTTCTCTGGAACAATACATTATCCCTCTGCTTTAGGATAAAACCAACATATGGAAAGATTTTTCTTATAACAATACTGTTAACTAGATGCTATCCTCCAACTCCTGTGGAATTTTTTGGTTTCAGTTTCAGCCAGTTTGTCATGTTTGTTTATCCAATTCTGTACGATAATTGCGTCATTTAGTTCAGAGAGCAGAGAAGCCTAGTCTTTTCAAACAGCAAGTCAGGCCACTGTACCATGTAGGCAGTCAACCAGTGTCCGCTCAAGTTCAGTCATCACAGCAGGACAGCAAAATCAATAACCTGCTGCAAATGAGGACTAGTGGGGCATAATATCGTTTCATGAAAAAGATTTAATAGGAGTAGGTCATAATGTACAATTTAAGCAATGGTGTTTTGCTCAAAGTTAAGATTCTGTAGCTTCCTAAACATCTCTTCAATTTGACTTTCATTTAGTTTTCACAAGTCTTGAATATCATGCAGTAAACATAAAATGTGGGTAAAACATTACTGTGTGGGTATAGCCACACAGTAAACATTAAAATGTTAATTCAGCCTTTTAAGAAAGGATGGATTTCAAGGGGAAACATGAAGATAGAAAAGGTAATCAAATTTTTCACATAGAAAAATGTGTAAAATTTTTTCATAGGTCTGAAAATCTTTGCTTGTACTATCCTCTTTCACAAACAAAAGATAGATCTATCATCTATCTATCTAGCTAGCTATCTAGCTATCTATCATCTATAGTGGGACTATAATGAATGCACAAATACTTGTTACTCATGTTTGGAAATGAACCCTTCATATTTGTTCTTCTGTTATTAACAATTGACATCTTCATCGTACTCTTAAAAATAAAAACATGAGAAAAGTACTTGATATCCAAAACATTTTTCTAACATATTCTATTACGCATCTGTCTTTTAGATGTACTGAGCTCTTTCTCCTTACAGACTGCTTAAGGTCTTTAAATGAACAGACTATGTCCCCTTTATCTCATGTCCTATCTACCCAGCATAATGTCATTCACAAAGAAAAACAATCTGTAAATATATTTGCAATTTAAAAAAACTATTAGAAACATACCAGTGTAAAACATGACATTAAGAGACTAAACTAAATGGGAAGTTTAAAAGTTATACTAGTACCTAGCAGACCACATGGGAAACATAATTGACTGTGCACACATTAAGTAATCTATAACTCTCCCTGTAATGTAAATGTCCCTCATTGGCTTGGTCATCTCATTTGTCATTGTCCAACCCCTTTTCTCCAAGCACTTAAATGTTTCCAAAGACTTTTTTTTCCTGGATATGAAGTTTTTGCGATTGGAACTACTAATTAGGAACCACAGAGAGTTCACAGTATAGGTTGACATAGTTTTCTTAAATGGAAGAATTTTTCATGATATGCCAAACTTAGAATAATCCTGAAACAAAATTCTATACATTGATATAACAAGCAGATTTTAGGCAAATGAACACAGTTGGGAAGTTTCAGAACTTTACAAAACCCTTAAATAGACATTTTTTCCCAACTCTTTTTTTGGGGGGAGTGATTAAGATCCATTTCATAAAGTTTGAAGTCAAGAGAATTCTTCACATATACACTCAGTGCTATTTAAACATTAGCCTGACAAGCTTTCTTACTGCATTTTTTTCACATTATAAAGTGCCCCAAGCATTGTGGTAATTTCTCCCCTTGGAATATATAAATTGCCTTATATAAACTCTGACTATTGTTGCTGAGTTGGGCTTTAGGATTTTCTCTTGGGGCATTATAATAAGCTGAGCACCTATATTTGTCTTCAAATTCATTGTCCAAACACATAAGCCTCCAATACGACAAACCTCATTATTTTATGGCTCTTTCATTGAAACTTAATGAAAACACTTAAAAATTGTATTGGTTTCTTTCTACATAGAAATAAATAATTACTTCAGGAAAACACAGTTCTGATAGGCAAAAGTACCATGCCAAATACCACATTTTCATAAATATTTTTTTAACTCCGTAGGTTATTTGGGGGCATCTGTCACTTAATTTATTGAATGTCAGTCTGAACATTGGTGATAAACCAAGTGATGAATAATTAACTGGGTGTTGAAAGAAACAAGAGATGAATGCTTTCTTGAGGAAGGTAGACGTAGGAGAGAGATTCAGATGCAGAGGCCCAGGATACACTACTCAGGATATTCAGTTACTCCTAACTCTGTCCTCTCAGCAGGAATGTACTGAGTGAGACTGGAAAACCAAGAGTAACAGAGTGTTCATTGTGTAATTCCATTGGTTGCCCATGAAGATGCATTCCTACAGAGCAGGACAGATTGAATTATTTTGCCTGTAATTTATTCAATGGTAGAGTGCAAAGAAAATTTACTAAGAACTAAAAAGGAACAGGAATAGCTTACATACTTGAAAATGCTGATTTTGAGTGTTTCCATTTATATTCCTCTATGGATCTGGAGTAATAGTATTCTGTGGAAAATGTCCTCGCTTCCCAGAACCAGACGCTTAGATATGGATTTAGGATTACATGTTAGTTTCTGAGGGGCTGCGTAAGTGTCAAAAAGGCAGATAACAGCAGTTGCCACATGTATTTCTTCCTCAAGCCACAGTGTCCAAATGCAAAGGGGACTCAATAAATACTTGTTAAATAAATGAATAGGTGCTTTAAAAAGCAGTCCATGAATTGCACTATTTCTTTGTTTGGATTAAGGAAAAAAGAGAAACAAATGCTAAAAATATTGATATAAATTGAAAATAGACATTTCAAAAAACTGCTTTTTAGCTAGCAAGCAGAATTTCCATCAGGATTAGCTAAATTTCCATAGCTAAGTAGTAAAACTAACTTGTACAAATAGGTTTAGTAATTTAAGTATAGGTACCACAATTGTGTGAATAGCGTCACTACGATCTTTCTCCTTTTTCTTTACTCCCACTTTGTAAACAATCAAATTACATTTAGCATCACGAAATAATGGGAAAATGGGGCAGCCAAGGAACTTGGCAGTCATTACTGAATTTGTATGGTATGATGACATCTCAAACACCTTAGTAAGTTCCAGAGCAGCATGAGTCCTAATATTGAAAGAAACAGGTATAAAACATTGTCATGCTGAGCTTCGTTAGGATGAGATTTTAAGAATGTTTACATTGAAGAAATAACATTATAATTGGAAGCTACTTAATTTATGTATGCACCCTCCACACTAATGAATTAGAAAGAACCGTAGTACATTTGGACGATAAAGTAAAATTAATTAACTCAGTGTAACAGTACACAGAGATTTCAAACTCAAAAAGCACAATGTTACCTGAGCATGAGCCAGAAATTAGGTTTTCCAGACATAGATCTAAATGATAGCTGTAATTCATGTCATTTTATGACATTTCATGGAACATTTGGCCATTATGACATTTATGAGGCCATAAAATGCTGTAAATTGTTGGGAACAAAAGACGTTCATATTTGTGATGGGCATTTTAGTTTCAATCCAGACATTACTATGTTAAATCAAATCTCAACCTAGAGTTGAATATTAAAGTTTTAGTTTAGGTTTCTTTCTTTTTTCATTCTCCCTCTCAACTCCTCTGCAGTTTTCTTCCTTGCCTTTCTTTCTTTCTTTCTCTTTCTTTTTTTTTCTTTCTGTTAAATCAGATGAGTAGTATAGGACTTTAAGTTTAAAAAGATAATTTTTTCATATTCATTACTTTAGTATTTCTAGAGTTGAAAAATAACTATAAGTATTAGTCTGTATGAACAAAATAGTCAATCTAGAAATTGCAAAATACATGAGTGTTCATTTTTATCTATCTTGTGCTCAGGTAAAATGTGGACATGCAGAATTTTAATAGTAAGTGAGAACTGTGTTTTTCTTAAATCAGGTAATATTACTTCCTGAAAACTTATTTCAGCACTTGCTGTTTTTATCAAGTCGAGATAGCCCCCTGATATTCTTACTTTACTAAGTTTCAATCATTGATCAATTTTGGATTGTGTAAAATGCTTTTTCTGCATCTACTGATATGATCGCGTGACTTTTGTCTTTTTGACTATTGACATGATAGATGACTACTTAGTTTTCAAAAGTTGAACCAGTCTAGCATATCTGGGATAACACCCATTTAGTCATGGTGTATAATTCACTTTATACTTTTTTGAACTTGATTTGTTAGTATTTTGTTGAGGATTACATCTATGTTCATGAAAGATTTTGGTCTGTAGTTCTCCTTTCTTGTTATATTTTGTCTGCTTTTGGTATTAGGGTGATGCTGGCCTCAAACAATGAGTAAGGAACTTTTCCCTCTGCCTTTGTCCTCTGCAAGACATAGCAGAGAATTGGCATAATTTTTCCTTAAAATTGGTAGAATCCATCAGTGAACCCACCTAGCTCTGGGGCTTTTCATTTTGGAAGGTTATTTATGATGAATTTAATTTCTTTAATAGATATAGGCCTGTTCATATCATCTATTTCTTTTAGTGGGAGTTTGGGCAGGTTGTATCTACCAAGGAATCGATTCATTTTATCTGGTTTTCAAATTTGTGGGCATAGAGATGATCATATGTTTCCTCTAGTATCTTTTTAATTTCTGTGAGATTTGTAATAATATCCCCCTCTTTCATTTCTGATAATTTGGATCTTCTCTCTCTCTCTCTCTCTCTCTCTCTCTCTCTCTCTCTCTGTAGCCTGGCTTGAGGCTTATTGATTTCATTAATCTTTTGAAAGAACTAGCTTTTGATTTCATTGATTTTCTTTATTGATTTTCTATTTTCATTGTCATTGATTCTGCTCTAATTCTTATATCTTTTATTCTGCTTAATTTAGATTTAATTTGCTTCTTTATTTTCTAGTATCTTAAAGTGAACATTTAGGTTATTGATTTTAATTATTTCTTTTTTAAAAAAATATATGCATTCAATGCTGTAAATTCCCCTACAAGCACTAATTTCACATCCCACAAATTTTGATAACTTTTGTTTATATTTGCATTTAGTTTAAAACATTTTTCTATTTCTCATCAGATTTCTTCCTTTACTGAAGTGTTATTTTAAAATGTGTTTTTTAATTTTCATGTACTTGGGAGTTTTTTAGTCACTTTTCTGTTATTGATTTTTTTGTTTCATCCCATTATGGTCTGAAAGCAGATGCAATATGATTTTTATTCTTTTAAATTTGTGAAGGTCTATTTTATAGCCCAGAATATGGAATCTTGATGAATGTTCCATGTGAGCTTGGTAAACATACATGTACTTTGTTGTTGCTGAATGAATTAGTCTATAGACATTAATTATATCCAGTTGATTAATGGTGCATTTGAGCTTGATTATGTTTGTACTGATTTTCTGCCTTCTGAATCTGTACATTTCTGAGAGAAGAGTGTTGAAGCATCCAACTATAAGAGTAGATTCATCTATTTCTTCTTGCAGTTCTCACGGTGTCTGCCTTATGTGGTTTGATGTTCTGTTGTAAGAATTGTTTTGGCTTCTTGGAAAATTGACCCCTTTATCATTATATAAGGCTTTTCCTTATTCTGGATAACTTTTCTTACTTTGAAGTCTGATCTGTCTGAACTTAATATAGCTTTCTCTGCTTTCTTTTGATTAGTGTTAGCATGATATATTTTCTCCTTTTATTTACTTGTAATTTATATGTATTTTCATAAAAAGTGTTTCTTGTGGACAACATGTAGTTGAGTCTTATGTTGATCCACTCAGAAATTGTCAATCTCTGTTTCTTTTTTTCATCCTCATCTGAGGATGTTTTTTGATTTGAGAGAGCTAGAGAAAGAGAGAAAGAGAGAGAGAGAGAGAGAGAGAGAGAGAGAGAATGAGAGAGAGAGATCAAGCAAGAGAGAGAGAAAGAGAAACATCATGTGAGAAAGAAACATCCATAAGCCACACCCCCTGTATATGCCTAGACTGGGGATTAAACCCACAACTTAGGTATGTGGCCTAAACGGACAGGGAACCCACAATATTCTGGTGCATGGAATGATACTCCAAACACCTGCACCACCCAGCCGAGCCAACTCTGTTTTTTAACTGAGTCATTCAGATCATCAACATTCAAGGTAATTTTTCATACAGTTGGATTAATATCTGCCATATTCATTACTGTTTTTTATTTGTTGCCCTTGTTCTTTGTACTTGTTTTGTCTTCCACTCTTTTTCTGCCTTTTGTGGTTTTAATCGAGCCTTTTATATGATTCTATAGTTTCTCTTTTTTAGCATATTATTTATATTTAAACACTTTTTAGTGATTTCCTTAGAGTTTGCAATATACATTTCCATCTAATCCAAGTCTACTTTCAAATAACACTACACCACTTCATTGGTACTGTGAGCACATTATAATAACAAAATAATACTAATTCCTCCCTCTCATCACTTTAATCATTGTTTTTATTTATTTTACATATATAAGCATACATAAACATATATACACATATTAGGCATATACAAAGCACAGATAAATACATTGTTCCTCTAATTATTTTGAACAAACTTTTATCTGTCATATCAATTAAGAATAAGAAGAATAAAAGTTTCTATTTTACCTTCATATATTGCTCCTTCAATGTTCTTTATGTAGATATGAGTCTAACTAATATTATTTTCCTTCCCTATAAGAAACTTATTTCAACCTTTCTTGCATGGCAGTTCTACTGGCAACAAATTCCTTTATTTTTGTTTGTCTGAGAAAGTCTTTATTTCTCATTCAATTTTTAAGGATAATTGCATAAATACAGAATTCTGGATTGATGGGTTTCTTACTTTTAACACTAAATATTTCATTCTATTTTCTTTTTACTTGCATACTTTTTGAGGAGTCAGATGTAATTCTTTACTTTATTTCTATATAGGGAAGGTAACAGTTTTCTGTCTTCTTTCATGAGTTTTTCTTGTCTTTAATTTTCTATAATTGAAGATGATATGCCTAGGTGTACTTATATCCTAAATCCTCTAGTCTAATGACATTATTAATCTAGCTTGGAAACAGGAGCACATAGTCCCAAGAATCCATGTTGTTGTTGAATCTTTTATTGGTTGGAATGAATTAACAGTACTTATGAATCTGTATTATAAAACTGTATTTGGTTTTATGTACCGGTAAAGTTGAAACTACAGGATTTTGTACCCTAATGTTTTTAATTTTTTTTAATTATTACATTTAAATTTACATACAGTAAAACTCACTGTATGGTGTACAGTTCCATAGGTTGCAGTAAATGCACAGTCATGCGTCCGCCATCACACTCAGGGCGTAGGTCACCACCGTTTCTCTTCAGGTTCCCATGTGCAGCCCATCTGTGAACCTCTACCCAACCCCAAATCCCTCCATAACACTGACAGGCTCTTATATCAATAGTTCTGTATTTTCTGGAATTTCATGTAAATGGAAACATGTAACTTTTGCATGTTTAACTATTTTCACTTAGCAAAATATATTTGACAAATGTCCGAATTAATGCATGGATCAATATGTAATTTCTTTAATTGCTCTTGATATTGTAAGTTTTTAAAGCTATATTACTAATATATACCTGTATCTCATGTGTTTTTAAGTTGCTAAGTTGCTTTGCCCTGATTACCAAATGTGTTGTGTATCTTTTCATATGTTTATGTGTCATTAAATTATTTTTCATGGTGCAGTGTCTATTGAGGTCTTTTGCTCAGTTTTAGATTTTTTTTAACTTGAAGACCGAATTGGCTTTATTAAGTGATTCACAAATTTCATGACTCAGGCAGCATACCACCTAGCATCTTGAAGGCTGCTCCCTACGTGATTTTTTTATTATTTGATTTTTAGAAATTTGTATGTGTTCTAGATTTAAGTCCTTTGTCAGGAATATGATTTGCAAATATTTTATTTAGTTCTGTGATCTCTTCAACAATTCTTTTACAGTACAAAACTCTTAAAATTGATAAAATCTAACTTATCAATTTTTTTATGTAACATGTTCTTGGTGTCTTATGTAAGAACTATGATTAACCCAAGATCATAATTTTCACCTATGGTTTCTTCTAGAAATTTTATAGTTTTACATTTAGTTTTAATGTCCATTTTGACTTAACTTTTGTAAAAGATATGAGGTATTCATTGAGGTCCCTTTTTTAATATGAATGTCCAATTGTTCTAGTACCATTTATTGAAAAGACTATCCTCTTTCTATTGAACTACCTTTGCATCTTTGTCATAAATAAGTCAATTTTGGAATCTATTTCTGGACTATTTGTTCTATTCCATTGATTTATGATTCTATACTTTAACCAATAATAATATTGCTTTGATTACTTGATTGCCTTTGTTGTATGTCTTAAAATCAGGTAATATTGAGTATTCAAAATTTATTCTGAAGGAAAAAGAATATGGAGATTGCATTCAGTGTTTTATGAGCCACCTCTGGAGGTAATACACCTTATATTATGGTAGTGTTACAATTTAATCACATGGTTACACCTCATTTCAAGAGATGCTTGTTAGTAAATACAGCTTAGCTCTATGCAAGGGAAGAAAAGGAAACAAATTTGGTAAACAGCCAGCCAGCTTCTGCAACAAAGATCAATAAATATTGTTATACTTTTAGTGATAAGACAGTCAGGATAAATTAATTTTACCACAATCCCATCTTTCCAATCTCATCTTTCATTTTCCTTGGGAAAAAAAACTTTGTGAAACAGTTCCACATCCCTAAGTTCTAACATTGTTTTTTCCTATTTCTTCTGCTTTATTTCTACTTCTCAAAAATCCTATCTATCATTCATAGGTTGTCTCAAATGCCACCTACTAAATGAGATATTTCTGGATTCCTAATGATATATATGAGCTCTTCTTTCTCTGGACTTCCATAATACTATATTTATATTAACAGTGTGTTTATAAATTTTATTATTTCCCTAATTATTAATATACCCATGACTTCTATTAGTTTTATAGTCCTTTAAAAGGACAGTCATAGTTTATAAATATGTTATATTCATTGCTGTATTCCTAACACAAGCACTCTGTAAACATTTGTTTTATTGTTAATAGTTCAGCCAAATGGCCCTACCATTCTTAGTGAATTAAATTGAAGTCATCATCAGGCCAAAGCTCAAATGAAAGAACATCAGAATTCATATGGCATTTAGTCACTGTGAACTTCTTCTGTAAGAGTCAAAGCATTGCTCTCTAAATTATAACCCCTAAATCTGTTGGGGGTTAGGGAAGGGGGCTGGAGAACAGAAGGGCAAGGAACTGATTTCAGAAACCTAGACCTCTGGTGGTTCACATAGCCACAATTCTTAAAAGGTCACCAGTTTGTCATTGCCAAGGGAAGGAAAGCAATTCACAGCTCTGTTACTTTCTGTTCTTTTTTGTTTACCATAGCCCACTTGGATTTTTCAAAATGAGTTAAGGACAAAGAGGAACGGGAAGGAAAGAATTAATAAGGGGACAACCCTGATTGTAAGGTAAATTGAACTATTCTTTGACCTACAGAGGTCAAGTGAATGTCAGAGTAATAAAAAAGAGAGAAGTATTTTATGACTGCAAACTTCATTAATTAAATTAAGAAGTGCAATTCCATTAATTAACTTAGTGTACAATATTCTAAGAGAACTACTGAACATTCTTAGCACTTTTGTATCTCATTTCTGTTTTACACGGCCCCTGTCAACTCTGATTTCCATCACCTACCACTGTGGTCACTACCCAGAGACAACTAGCATCAACATATTATTACCAATTTAGTCTATCTCGTGTCAAAGAACTATCACAGATGTGCTTCAACTTTAAGTAAATATATCTGTGCTATAACATCTCTCCATGAAGAATTTAGCTTCAACCTGTTCATATGTTAACACATATATCATTTTAGTTGATACAAAATACTAAATTATACAAAGAATTATAATTGATTTAATATTATGTTATTTTTCTAAGTATTATTATCATAAGCATAGCTTTAATTACTATCTTGTGTATATAATATGTCTTGCATATATAAATATATAGGTACATATATACATATGTTTTTATAGGTATGTATGTATTTGTAGGTCTATATATTTACCTGACTACCACCTTAGGGGAAAAAAGTCAATGAAACAGAATTATTGACTCAGTGTGTTAGTCAGAATGCACTGGCTGGTATAACACAACCCCAATATTCAGTGGCTTATCAACATAAAAAGTTTTGTTGGTCATGCAACAGTCTCCCGAGTAAAGAAAATGTCCAATTTTTTCTGCATCCAGGGAGGTTTCTCATAAGTATGTCCACCATTTCTATGAAATCTCTTTCTACATGAGTTTAGCTCCTTATTACTTTTAATGTTACTTTAAAGCTAAAGTGTCATTATATCCACTCTAAATTAGTTTAGTTTTGTTTCTTTTAATTCTGCCAGTTCACTTCCATACCAAATCATTTGACACATTGTAATCAAACGCAGGTTTGGCTTTCCTGCTTCAGTGAAAGCCAGACTCGTGAGACAAGTGCTGGTGCCAGGGGAAGGCGGTTTCTTCAGGTGCCTGCCACCTGGGAGAATGTGGACTCCAGTCTCAAAGACCCCTCCCTGCTCAAGCCTGTAGTTCTTATAGGGATAAGGAGGGGAGGGCTTTTATTCTATCCAATTATCTTGCTAGCTTTTGGCAGCTGGGCTCTTGTCTATTCATCTTTCTAGATTTTGGCCCACTCATGTCCTATCTTTCTGGCTTCTGGCATGCTCGGTGTAAGAACTTTCCCTGCGCTATCTTAGCCAACCGGGGAGCCTCCCCAGCACTCCCTGTCTGCCACTGATAGGATCACAGCTATGAAAGTGGGCAATGATCACTCTTAATTAATACAAAGTTAATAGAATAATTAAGTATAATCGCTTTAGGAAATTATTTGCGCCAGTTATCTATTTCTAGGTAACAGACCACCCAAAACTTAGTAGCTTAAAATAACAGCAATTATTTCATTTGCTCATGAATCTGCAATTACGGCAGGTTTCAAAGCAATGGTTCATCATTGCTCTCTGCAAAACCAAAAGGGTGGCTTAACGAGAAACCAGAGAATCAACCTTCAAGATGGTTCATCTGTATGGCTAGCAAGCTAGCAAGTTAGTGCTGGCTGCAGTCTGAGAGCTGCCAGGGTTGTGGTCAAGGAGGTCTTGCCTCTTGTCTCTGTAGACCTCTGCATTAGTTGTCCGTGCTTCCTCGGAGCACAGAGACTGGGTTCCAAGGGCAAATAATCAAGAGAATCAACCGAGGGTTGAATAAGTGTTTGTGACAGACTTACTCAGAAGTCATATAGACTCACTTCTAGACACAGTCACATCCAGATTGGAGGAGAGGAAAGAATGTTAAATTCTCTTTTAAGAAGAGAATACGGAATGGCAATTATTGTTGTGGTTATATTTGGAAAATAACACCATCCATGTTATTAAAATAATCTCATGGTCTCAGATCTATAATACTCATTAGAAATCTCTATTTGAAAAAATGAATCAATTGCTATTTATTTCTCCTGTTTTCTCTTGTCATTTATTGCTATTAAATGATAAATTACTTGAATAGATAATCTTCTTCATGAAATCTCCATAAGCATTGTATATGTAAAAGAATTAGTCAATCTGATTTCCTTAAAATCATTCACTTGGGTAGATCACTATGAGAAAACATAAAATCTAGGTACACAAAAAACCAAGTAATACATTTTTTGCTTTCTTAAAATCTTTTTTTATTTTATACATTTTATATCTTTCTACTGGTTTCTGTGTGCTTTCTTCTTACAATATTTGAAAGAGCTTAATATTGATTAAGTATGCATAGAATTTCTTTCTGTTATTGAACAGAATAACCAAAATCATAATGGAAAAATATTTAAAGTAAATGAAATATATATTAAAAGAAGATATTTTTTCATTGTCAGAGGAGAATTCTAAGTTTATTCCCCTAAAACAAACCAAAGGGAGTGTGAAAAGATATCTATATCTTAAAAGAAAGAATTGATGCTTCTTTATTCTTTTTGTCTGTATATCCCTATAATCAGGTATCTAATTACACCTATACAGTGACAGGTTACTATAAAAATTGCCAGATTATAATCGAGCCCCTCAAATGAACTCTGATTCTGCAAAGCAAATTTAGAAATAATTTCTGTGGGGATTTTATTTTTGATAATTTCTTAAATTTATTAAAAACAGAACTCAGCAATAATTGTATAGCTTAGGAACTCATGTTCATATTTTATAAGATTAGATTAGAAATGTTAAACTGGTACCATCTGAAGCATATGTAATAAAACATACATGAAACCAGTTTGGCTGAATTAAAATGTGTTTAAGTAAAATATTCAGTACAATAACCAATCTGGGAAATTTTATAGTCTACATGATGAATAACTGATATATTTCATATCTCCATTGATTTCCTTATGTAATATATGAGTAGGAAAACTCAGGTTCTCCATTTAGCATATGGGCTGTCTTAACTCAGGGACATAAAGAATATTACATGTTAGATTTTGCAATATTGTGCTGACAGTTCACTTATTCAAAAAAAAAAACTAAATTATTTGGAATAAAGCCAAAATCCTACAAGTAGGCAGCCAAAACAGACCGATGTAAACCCGTAAGAGAGTATCTCAGGCGAATATTCAATCGGAAACAACTTACAATTATTTAAGGCAACATTTTATTCAGCTAGATTAGTGCTTTCCAAAAACAACAAAAGGCATATCAACATCAAGGCAGAATGTGGAAGAGAAAAAGAACCTACTGAGTCCTTCATATGTAGCAGGTATCCTGTTATGTATTTCATGGATATTGTTCATTTAGTTCAAACAACGGGTAGGTCCTATTATCTTCATTTTACAGGGAGGACAATGAGTCACATTTAGTCTGACTAATCTGCTCCCTGTGAGAAATCCAGGCTAAGGTACAGGTCTGTCTGCCTTGAAGGCTCATTCTGTTTTCACAAAGCGAATCACTCTCTGCTCCCTGCAAGTGGAGGAGTGACAACTGCAGCAAGTGTACTGATCACAGCATGACTCCTGAAAGACTGATATCAAAAGAGAACCAAAAACTGATTAATCTCTGAAATCACACTGCAAAATTAGACAATGAGAACAAAATAACAGTCTGGAGCCATTTGTATAAAATAAATTTTCCAATGCATTTTAAATGCCTCACTCTATTACAACCCAGAGGAGTAACTAATACTGATAAAATAATTTATCCAAAAGAGTGTGCAGTAGAGGTCAGAAAGATTTTGCTATCGAAAAGACGTACATACACACATACATGCAAATGTCATCTGCCTGGAAAAGAAACTTTGTGTTACTGAACAAAACAAAACAATGCAAAACAAAACAACACCAGCAACAATGGAGATTTGGCTCCCTGTCACCACAAAAACCAAACTCGTGAGGCAGATGCTGGTATAAAAGGAAATAGGTTTTATTCAGGTGCTGCACAGTCTGGGAGAATGGTGGACTTCTGTCTCAAAGCTCTTCTCATCAGCAAGACCAAGACAAATGCCAGTGTCCAGAGTTCTTGCTTCAATTTAAAGTACACTCATTGTGAGCCCTTAGGCTGCTTTGAAACAGTCTAAGTCCCCACCCAGGTAGCGTAGCTTGTTCTCAGCTCCTGTTCATTTAGGTTCTCTCCTGGAGCCTGTGTGTGGAGCCTGCACAGTCAGAAGCCATGTGGCTACTAAAGCCTCAATATTGTGTGCTCCTGGGAGAAAGAGTGTGAACACACCAGTGAGCATATCACCAGGTCAGCAAGAGAAAGAGAGAGAGAGAGAGAGAGAGAGTGGGGGGGCGGAGAGAGAGAGAGCGCGCATCCTGGAGGCCATGGACCACATGGCTGCAAAAGCCATGTAGCCCATGGAGAGGACAGGGAAATACACTGTGCAAGTCCAGGTCACGAGCAAGAGCAAACCAGATAATGAGAGCATTTCTTTGTGCCTCCAGAATTATGTTAGTTTGGGTGTGAAACAGACCAGGCATTTTGCATGCTTCAGGTTGGCCTGCCTCCAGGCTAGACTGACCTTTTTGGTCCAGCATCTCCCACTGAACCATTTTTATTTCCATGGTACATGTGCCTGCCTTCCCTTGGTCCCACCTCAAATCTGGTACTGCAAGTGGGGAGGAGGGCTTTTTCCTCTATCCAATTATCTTGCTAGCCTTTTACCCACTCAGTGTAAGTACCTCTCCCCCACTGTTCTTTTGGCTGGTTGGGGAGACTTTCCCAGCACTTCAGAAAGACTATCTACTGGTAATTATATGGAAAATAGTTAGATCAGGAGTCAGTCACATGACCAGGGCTCCAGATCATTCAATCAAATCCAACCTGGAAGCCTTTTCTGTTTAGTGAGTCTCACTCACACCCCTCACTCATTCCATTTTTCATTCCTAACTTTGTTATTTTAAAAATGTTAAGGCTGCTTATAGTTAATTTTAGGCCTTAACTCAAAATACGCATTTACGTGTTACAATAACTTTTACTTTTCTAGAATTTGCTATTTAAATGCTTCACTATTTAAAGATTACTCCAGGTTTGGCATTTGTAGCACATGACTAAGCATGTTAACACTTGCTTTATCATTAACATTTACCAAATGTTAACATCCTCAGGGAAAAGAATATTGTCCCTTTTTTTTTTCAGTTTCAGAACCATTTTATACAAAGTCACAGTATCAGAACTCTGGTAGAAAATGGGGAGGAGAGGTGAGGCAGGAGAGGAAACCACAGCTCAGGAGGTGCCCATGGTCTCACCTTGGAGCTCCTTAAAGAGGAAGGCATCCTGGTACTCCTTCATGCACTGTGCGGAGTGTGACTCATCCAGAAACAGTGACTAGACTTGCTTGATGTAGCCTACCTGCACCTTGTACCCTTGAGTTTCTGGCACACCAGGCTGGCAGCCATGATGAGCTGAGTGGCGTAGTGCAGGGAGGTCTCCAGCCGGATGCAGGTCAGCACTGTGTAGGCATCCTCACTCATCTCCACATCTTCCTCCTCACACCTGATACTGAGGATCTGCTTCATGTCCTTCTTGCTGTAGGGAGAGGTGGAGACAATGAGCAGTCTGTCCAGCAGGTCAATGGGGCTGCCATGGGGGCTCTGGTAGCTAATACCCTGGATCCAAGCGATGCCGCAGTTGGTGGCGATGATGAGGACAGGTGCCATGTCACTCTCCAGGGCCCAGTTGAGGAAGAAAAAGCTCTCGATATCCTGCATGTGATCTCCCCTGTGTCTCCTGAGAAGAGGGCCAGGAAACCCTGGTCCAGTATTTGATGATGTCTATCTCATGCAGGGACATGGTATGCACCATCTCCTTGCATTTCTAGAGCTTCCCATCTGGGAACCACACAAACTTGGCCTGGAAAACCACGACATCACAGTCACGGACACACGTGTGAAGGAGAGGCACAGCTTGGAGATCTTGCCCGTGGCCTCATTGATGGTGATCATGTCCCTGGCCTGGACCTTGTCCTTGGTCAGAGACTCAGTCACATTGGTGCCTAAGTTATATATGGTCTCCATCTCCGTGGTCTTGAGTGTCAGCTTGCCAACCTTGGAGCCCATCCCTGTAGCTGACTGATTGATCTGGAACTCCACTACTTCCCCTTCAGTGATCTGTTTCCTCCTTGAAGTGAATGCCAATAGACCTCTGGAAGGCCTATGTCAGTGCCTCCGTCTTGCACCTCTCCAGGGAGATCTTGCTGCCAGCAATGGCTGTGAACAGGGTATCGGGGCCCAGGGCCTGCACCATGCCCATGGCGATGGCTGTCTTTCTGGTAACTGGCTGGCTGGCCAGTGATGAGCACTGGCCACCCAGCAATTTTCACTTCCAGGATCATCTCCAGCACCACACTGGCTGTCTGCTGGGCCACCAACTAACTGACCATGCCCTGGGAAGCCTGTCTAAGGCTCCAAGACATTGTCCAGCCCCAGTCCCCAAATATGGGAGTGAGCACCAATATGCTCGATCTTCGTCACATCACGGACCTCTGGGACCTTGGTTGTGACCGTCATAGTTGCCATGATGATTACCAACCACCGAAAAGAATATTATCTTATTGGTGCTAGGCAAATTTCATTCATATCTTGTCTTCATCTTGTAAAACCCAGGAGTACGCAATTAACTTTGTACTTGAGACCATAGGAAACAAATTTCTCTGACTTCTCTCATTATTTTATTGATTTATTGATTGATTTATTGATTTATAGAGAGAAGGGAAGGGAGGGAGAAAGAGGAGAGAAACATCAATGTGTGGTTGCCTGTCGTGCACACCCTACTGGGGACCTGGCCCATAACCCAGTCATGTGCCCCGACTGGACATCAAGCAGCAGCCCTTTGGTTCTCAGGCCAGCACTCAATCCACTGAGCCACAGTAGCCAGTGATCTTTTCTTCTTTATAACTTTTTTCCATTTTTAAATTTCATTCTTATTAATCAGATCATGAATGAGATAAGATTTTTCACTTTTTGTTAAGACTATGTTATGGTATGATAGAAGGAAATTAATATTGCAAATGTTTGTTCTGAAACCTGTACTATTCTTTATATTCTTGTTTGTTTTTGTCACAGACAACATTTCACTCATTCTTCACAGCAGCTTTGGCAGATAGAGTGTATGTTAGGTCAAGTTTGAATGTGAGGAAATTTAGTTTCAGGGATCTCA
Source organism: Glossophaga mutica (assembly GCA_039655065.1). Classification (NCBI taxonomy): domain Eukaryota; kingdom Metazoa; phylum Chordata; class Mammalia; order Chiroptera; family Phyllostomidae; genus Glossophaga; species Glossophaga mutica. Next base: position 135,955,820 of record CM077303.1, read on the forward strand.
GAAAACTTAGAAAACTTTTCTAAGGCTACACAGTTAGAAAATAATAGTGCTTAGTATTCAAACTCATGACCAGAAATCCTAAGGCGAGCATTCTTTGCATGATACTCCATTGTTATGATTTATATCAATAAAAAATACTATACATAATTTTATATTTAAAAGACATAAAAGAAAACAAGGTTAAAAATACTCTGAATTAAAGGTCAGACAACATAACAATTCTGTAAATCAAGTGATCTAAAATGTCTTAACTATATTCAATGTAAAAATATTTCATTAACTTGGCATTCTTTATGTTTTATAAGATTTATACTTATCAATATGCTTACCAGCTTTTCTTCTTCTTTTAATTCCCTCTGAATAAATGTAGCACAATTTTCAAAAAGTTTAGAATGTTAAGAGTCTAAATCTTTTAAATTTACATATATATTTTTTATTATTGTTCAAGTACAGTTGTCTCCATTTTTACCCCACCACACCTCCCCGCCCCATCCATCCCTGCCTCCCACCATCACTCGAACCTACCCCATTTGGCTTTGTCCATGTGTCCCTTATACATGTTTATTGATGGCCCTTCCCCTATTTTCCCCCATTATATCCTCTCCCCTTCCCCTCTGGCTATTGTTAGATTGTTCTTTACTCCAATGTCTCCAGTTCTGTTTAGCTTACTTGATCATTTTGTTGATTAGGTTCCTCTTACAAGTGAGATCACATGGTATTTGTCTTTCACCGCCTGGCTTTTTTCACTTAGTACAATGCTCTCCAGTTCCATCCATGCTGTCACAAAGGATATGAGCTCCTTCTTTCTTTCTGCTGCATAGAATTCCATTGTTTAAATGTACCATAATATTTTGATCCACTCATTTACTGATGGGCGCTTAGGTTGCTTCCAGCACTTGGCTATTATAAATTGTGCTGCCATGAACATTGTGGTGCATGTGTTCTTTTGAATTGGTGTTTTGGGATTCTTAGGGTATAATTCCAGCAGTAGAATTGCTGGGTCAAAAGGCAGATCCATTTTTAGTTTCCTTAGGAAATTCAATGCTGTTTTCCACAGTGGCTGCATCAGTCTGCTTTCCCACCAATAGTGCACTGGGGTTCCCTTTTCTCCACAACCTCACCAGCACTCATTTGTTGATTTGTTTATGATGGCCAGCATCACTAGTCAGAAGAGAGATGTATTTGTAATTCTTAATTATTAACATTAAATAAAAATTTAACTTTGCAAAGAGTTTTTTGAAAATAGAATAGCTCCTTGTTTTAAATTGTTCAGCTAAGGCAGAAAGAAAATTTGTTTACTTTCTTAGAAAAGTTTGTCGAATTTTCTTTTGTGCCATTATTTCTCCTGAATTTGTCACTTGATAATCAGTAACTATGTTATCACTTAATATTGCCACATTATCCACTGACCTACCTTTCTCATTAGGTTCATCCAAATGATAAATTGTTCCCTTTTTACTAAACTTTTCTATTGATCTTTTATGTCTTCTCTAGTCATTCCTAAAGGTAAGAAGTAGTCTAATCACTTCCAAACTCCATGTTTATGGTCCCAGTCCAGAAGAGTTTTCCTCTATATGCTTTATCTAAAGCAAAACATAAATGAAATTATCTGCCATTTATAACAGTATATTAATTACTTTTAATTAAAATTAATCACAGCATAGCAGACACAGTATATGCATCAAGAAGAGCTAGCTCTAAAATGAGGACTGCACTGGTGGAGTATCAGGGAATCACTTGGCAGCCCCTTTGCTTGGTTTCACTGAGTAGTCATTGGTGACACAGCATCAGGCTCCGAGGTGACATACTGAAAGGAGCTCTTCCCCAGTATCTTTTACACATATTTCTGTTCATATCAGGTTCAGAGTTTCTTTGGAACAGAAAGTCTGCCTCTCAAAATGGCTCCTGATCACCTATTCATTGCTCGATTCAACCATTTGTGAAAAAAAAATATTACTAATCACTAGCAATTCTTTTTACGAAAGGTGGTATCAGTTAGACAAGAAACTGGGATTAATTCCTGAAGGCATTAGAGTTATAGAGTTGAGATTGCCAAGTGACAAAAGCTACAATGGAAAACTGTCTTTTAACTCTTCTGCTTCAGAGGTTGTTCCCTCACTTTTTCCAACTACCGAAGGTTTTTTTTCCATTCTTCAAGGCATAGCTCACTACACTTCCTGAAAGAAACCTCAAATCTTCTTTACTAACCTGATTATAACAAGTAGGTTTTTTTCATTTTACAGGATAAATTGTTCCCTTTTTACTAAACTTACAGGGTACTAAAATGAGTGTGCTACTTCAAAGAGTTCCTTGGAGGGAAAATTTATTCAAATTCACTGTCTTTGCTCAGAGCATTTTTAGAGTAAAACTTCTTTTAAGAATTTGACTTCAGATTTACTGTGGAAGAAAATCATCAACCTCATTACTTTATAGTCACAAAACATGCTTCCTTAGTCCTGAACCTCTGTTCTCTCCTTTGATTATCAGGCTGGCACTCAATCCACTGAGCCACACCAGCCAGGGCTATTCTCTCCTTCTTTACCCTTCATCTATCCTAATTTTTTGACATGAAGTTTTATCATTTCATCCTTTCCCAGACTGATAAAAAAAAATATAGCCACTCAGAGAAATCTTTTATAAAGCACATGGCATAGAATTGTTATTGGAATGTTAACATGTGGTCTATTTATGATGCATCAAGCACCTTGATAAATTCTTTACATGACTTAACATTTTTGTTCCTCCCCCAAAGATGTGTGCTGTCCTTATCCTCATTTTACACAGTGAGATAAATGAGAGAAGTTAAGTGACTTGCCCAAAGCCTTGCAGTTAGTTCAGATTCAGACCCTGTTAGGTTGATCTCAGGTCCTGAGCTCTGAGTTACTACTCTAGTTTAGATGGTTTCAGTGTAATTGAGAGAGTAATCGGCATTTCTGTTCCTTTTAATTCTATAAACAACACTGATAGAATACTCCCATTTAAATTTCTTCATCTTCTGTTTTCAGACCGTGGTATTCAGGAACAATCTCCATATCTACTGTTATCAGTGCTTTTCCCTATTTTGTCAGTTCACATGTTACGCAGAGTCTATGCTGTGTGTGCCATTTTACTCCTGGAAAATCGATACTGATTATGAGTAGAACTAAAGGGCCACCATGTCCATCAGATCCTCTGTTCCCTGCTTTGTATGATCATTTGCGGACAAGAAGGTGGAAAGGATCTTCCTGGGAAAAGGGTTACAGCTCCAGGGCAGAGATGATGTATACAACCTCTCCTAGTAACATTCCTTCCTCATTCCTCAGAATTCAGTGTTTATGGTGATTGGTTGAGAGGGATCAGAAAAGTGGGAATAGGTTGTAGAATAAATTTTTTAAGGAATTAGATATTTTGTAATTTATATAAATCTTAGTATACTGTTGATACAGGTCTAAAACTGGGTAATTCCTTTACCCTGAGCAACTCATTGGTGAAAAATAAAATCTATTCAATTAGATTGCTTGAATGATCTTTTAATGTAACAATGCCACATTGGGTTATGGTAAGTAAAGAGGAAGGTGCTCTTGCAAATCAGAGGGTATTTTATATACAATAAGGATAAATTACTCAAAAAAAGATAAGTTACTTATCAGAAGCCTAAGTCCTCTCTATAGTAACTATCCCTGTGGTCATTCAGGTTTTTTTTTTTTTTTTAAAACAAAAACAAAAACAAAGAACTACCAAAACAACTCATTTTATTTTTCCAGAGTTGACTTATCAAATGGTTTTCTCTCTGTTATGTCCGACAATATATATCTCAATTTTAAGACTATATAAAATTCAATTTTTTTTCATTGAAATGTCTTCAAATTATCTTGACAGCAGCTACTTGGATGTTCTCACTGAAATTTTTTCAGTGCAACCATGTGTAAACTTTTAAAGTATTTTTTGTACACTTTAGTTTTGAGTTCATTCATTTATTCATTCATCAAATATTTATTGAGCATTTATTATGTATCAGATACTGATCCAGGAACTTTGATACAGAGGTAAATGGAATAGATAAGCTTCTATTTTCCTAAAGCTTATATTCTATTTAGCCGTGACAGAAAATAGGAATATCACATATATATGTACACACACACACACACACACACGTTCACAAGGTAATTTTAGATAGTATGAAAGTTGATAGAATACAAAACACAAAGTATAGTATTGACATAGAGTTTATTGGTGCAGTGAGACTAGGTGTATGTATTTGAGTAGGATATAATTTTGGAAGAGTCCTCTTTATAAAAATAACATGATGTGAGCTTTAAATAGTTGATAAGTGGAAATAAATCTAAGGTGAGTACACGTAGGGCATAGGGAGAGTTGTGTGAAATGACTCAAGGATAAAATCACATCAGAAAGAGGAGTTTATCATAAATTTTAATGAGTTTAATGTATGTGTAGTGGAAACTACTGGAGAGTCTGAAGCGGGAGAAGTATATAATGTGACTTATTCTTTAAAAAGAAAACTCAAGTTACCAGGAAGATAATAGACCATGCTGGAGTACAAAAGTGAAAACAGGAGCATCAGCAATGGGTTAGGAAAGAGATAATAAAAACTTAGATTATGGTAGCAATAGTGGAGATGATGGGAAATAGATAAACTCAAAACATATTTGCCAGTAGAGTCAACAAGACTTGCTGATAAATTGCAAATGAGGGGAAAGGCAAGAGGAATAAAAATGACTTCTTGAATATGGACCTGGCCAGGTTGTAGAAGTTAAACGGAGGATGACCACAGCAATTACTGAGATGCATACAAAAGGAATGTTCAGAAATGGTGTGTGGAAGAAGGAGGAATCAAAAGTTCTTTTTGTGACAGGCTAAGTTTGCCAAACTTATTAAATACAACAGTGGAGATATCTAGTTAGCAGGTGGATAATGAGAATTGCACTGGGACTGACACATAAATAGAGAATCTGAAGCCCATTAGGTGCTCATGAAACCATGACACTAATTTAGATCAAGAATGCAGTGTATAAACAAAAGAAAGAAAACCAGGGTGAAAAACCTGGGCCCACCAAGGTTTAGAAGACGGCCACAGAAAAAGAAACAATCCAAGCAGACAGACTGGGCAGCATTGAGACAGGAGGAACCATGACTGTGATGAAAGCCAAGGAAAGAGAGTATATAAAGCAGGGTGACAACTTTGAGAATACTTCTGGCAAGTCAAATAAAATGAGAACAAAGTACTGAATATATGTTTTCTTAATGGGAAGGTGGGGGCAGTGGGCTGGGATGGGAGTAAAAGACAGAAAACTGTACAAGAACAACAATTAAAATATATGCTTTCTTGTACTTGGTTTGGCAAAATGAAGGTCACTGGTGTTCATAAGAAGAGTCTTTTCTCTGAAGCAGTGGGAGAAATGCCAGTTACCAGTGAGCAGGGGAGAGAACAGAAGGTGACGCAGCATTGGTAATACAGATATTTTACAGGAACTATCACTTACAGGAATTTTTACAGCAAAGAAAGGAAGTTTTTGTTTGCCCTTAGTGAAAACTTTCCAAATATAAAATGATCAATAGAAAGAGGAAAACATGACGACATAAGAGAAAGGGAAACATAATTGCTAGAATACAGTTCCTGCAAAGACAAGTGCTATGAAAAATTTAGGAAGAGATGAAAGATTTGGCCTTAGGAGAGTGGTCAAGTTTCTTAATATAACATATGTTTTATCATCATTGTTATTAATGTTTGACATTTTCTTAATATCAGAAAGTATTTACTTCAGTGTTTTCTAAGTATAAAGCTAATCGAATCACTGACTACATACATGTATATTGAAATGTCCAGTATGGTAGATTTGAAAACACATAATTGTTTTATTTAAATAAGTTTACTCTGAAAATTTTTACAAAATTAGTTATACAACTAACATTATATCAGAATCATCAGCAACTACAAAGTCAACTCATTGCATGTTTCATTATTCTCTAGTCCTTGTAAATACTATTATTAAATTCAGAATTTAGATTTTGGCATACACACACATACACACACACACACCAGTACATAAGGTGTGTGTGTGTGTAGGTGTGTACATATATACATAAAGCTTTATATATATAAAGCTTTTGATGTTGTGATAAAGTCTTCATGTGTATTACTTTTGATACATGTATGATATTCTAACAAGTCAATGTACAAGGTCTGTCCAGAAGGTATCTAGCCATGTAGTATGAAAAATAGAGACATTTATTGAAAGAAGATACAAGATACTAGAAACACTGTATATAAGACAATGATGCCTCAGTCCTCTTCAAAGTACGCACCTTGGGACCTCACATAGTTCTCCCAGTCACCATCAGCTGCCTGGTGATATTTTTCTGAATCTCATTGGCAGTCTGAAATCTCTTCCCTTTCAAAGGCAATTCTAGTTTTGGGAAAAGCCAGAAGTCATGGAGTGCTAAATCTGGGCTGTATGGGGACTGAATCATTTGATGTTTTGCCAATAAATTGCACAAGATGTGATGCATGAGTGAGCACATTATCCTGGTGAAGCTGCCATCACCAGTTGTCCACAGCTGTGGCCTTCTGCATCATCCCAATTGTGTCCAAAGAGGAATGTTCAAGCATACCATGAAATGTGATGCAGATTCATTGCTCTACTTGCTCAATAATTTTGGCTGGGACAGCCACACAGTACACATGCTCACTGGACAGTGTCTTATGCCCCCACCGACTAGGACAATGAAGTCCTCATTGTTCACACACGTGCATTCCAGCCCACTCTCCTTGGCTACCAGGTTATGTTGATGTTGCACAAACTGTTCTAGTTATGTTAACAATGGCTAGACTTTTTCTGGACAGACCTCATATGACATGTATCTTAATTGTTATTTAACACTTCCACTCATCTAAAACTTTACTCATGTTAATTTTTGCTTCAGTGAATAATTTGGTATATTCATTTTTCCTCTTTGTGTGAGAATTTCTTGACTGAGTCAGTTAAGTCAGTTATACTTGGTGCTCAAAACCATAGATCTCACATATCAGTTATATATAGCAAATGTTTCCTACACAAAAAAGAGTTTCTAAGATAAAAATCAGCAACAACTGGAAAGGCAGTCTTATAATAACTGACACTTGCATAATGCTCACTCAAGGCCCAGTACTTTCTAAGTGCTCTATGTATATTAAGTAGTATAGATCATAAAAGAATTATTATTGAGACAACTTTACAGATGAGGAAGCTCAAGATCAAGAGGTTATATAATTTGCCCAAAATGACACAGTAAGTGAGGAAAATAGAATTCTATTCCAGGAAGTTTGACAATTTAAGTATTCTCTTAACCATTATGCTGTGCTATTTTGAGCAGTTAAAATATCCCCCTATTGTATTTCAGGTTGCTTCTTTTTCTAGGTGTATTGATTTATTTATGTATTTATTTTTAAGATTTTATTTATTTTTAGAGAAAGGGGAAAGGAAAGAAAAAGAGAGGGAAATATCAATGTGTGGTTGCTTCCTGCATGCCCCACACTGGGGACCTGGCCCACAACCCAGGCATGTGCCCTGACTGGGAATTGAACCCATGACCTTTTGTTTCATAGACCCGTGCTCAATCCACTGAGCTACACCAGTTAGGATTATTTATTTATTTATTTATTTGGGGTGACATTGGTTAATAAAATTATATATGTTCCAGGTATACAATTGTATAATGCATCATCTGTATATTATATTGTTCACCACCCCAAATCAAGTCTCCTTCCATCACCATTTATCCCCCCTAAAACCTCTTCTACCTCCCATATAACCCTTCTCCCCCTCTGGTAATCACATGCTGTTGTCTGAGTCTATGATGGATGTTTTTGTTTGTTTGTTTAATACCTTCACCTTTTTCACCCAGCCCCACTCCCCACTCCCTTCTGACAGCTTTCAGTATGTTTTCTATCTATGAGTCTGTTCCTACTTTGTTTGTTATTTTATTTTGTTCTTTAGATTCCCCATGTGAGTAAAGTCACATGGTACTTATCTTTCTATGGCTGGCTTATTTCATTTAGTATAATGTTCTCCAGGTCTATCCATGTTGTCAAGAAGGGTAAGATTTCCTTCTTTTTTATGGCCAAGTTGTATTCCACTCTGTAAATGCACCACAGCTTTTTTGTCCACTCATATAGCAATGGACATTTGGGCTGCTTTCAGATCTTGGCTAATGTTAAGTAACACTACAATGAACATAGAGGTTCATGTATTCTTTCAGATTAGTGTTCTGGGTTATAGATGTATGACCCAGATATATTCCCAGAAGTGGAATTTCTGGGTTATAAAGCAGTTCCGTTTTTAATTTTTTTTGAGGTAACTCCATACTCTTTTCCACAGCGGCTAAACCAATCTTCATTCCCAACAGTGCACTAGGGTTCCCCTTTCTCCACAACCTTGTGAAGTCTTGTTTGCACATTGTACTATTTTAAAGTGATCTCATATATGACACCTAGTTAAATGTTTTTATAAAAGTACTTAATGTTCTTAAGGCTCCACAATAAATAAACATCATTAATTTTAGATTGATTTTAATAGATAGAAATTATGATTGAAAATAATCTCAGAGAAACAGGGTTTAATTGTTGTTATTTGGTGGTGGTTTTTCAAAATCAAGGCAATTCCAAGTGATGTTGTGTAGATTCCTTATTATTTGAAAAATACACAGGAAAGTCATAATTGATGGACACAGTTTATCGATTAGGCATTTAAGGATCTATTAATGCATTCTCTTTTTATTTAAGCCAAATTTATTTGGGGGGTTTATAATTATCCAACAACAGGGATAAATTTTTGGATCAATAGTTTCTGGTGGTTGACAATGCTCAAATGTGAAATGCTGGAATTTACATTTATCAGTGCACACTGGTTATGTCATTGCCTAACAACGAGCCTAGCATGTGATAAAACATAAGCATGCATAACTGAAAAAAAAAAAAAAAACAGGAATAAGCAAACCCATGGATGAAAGCTCTGGCCATGCCCTGGCCCCAAGGGCAAGTAATGGATTTGATTTTACTTTACTAGTGTTTTTGAGGTAGAGAGGTTGTAGAAAACCTCTTTCCACAGGTTATTAGTCTTTTTTTATTGAAACTCTGAAGTCAACAATCAGGCCTCCTAGTTAGAAACTACAACATTATCAGAGGACTTATAGAAAAATTCAGTTTTTACAGAGAGAGAGAGAGAAGGGGAGGGAAATGAACAAGTAAGAGAGGGTTAAAGGAGATATAGGGGCTAGGAGGAGAGAAGAGAGGAGAGAAGAAAAACACACAGAAACTGGAAAACACAGCAAGAAAAAGGCCAATTCACTGGTAATAGACAATTCCAAATTCCATTAAGAGAAAAATCAGGCCAAACAGAGAAAGTCAAAGCACAGCTTTATGCAAATGATTCACAAGCAGAGCGGGTCTAAAATATATATATTTTAGGACTACGCATGGCAAATCAAAGCAAAAATCCATCTAGTTCCAGGGTCCCTGAGAGCGTGCCCTAACCAGCCAACCGAAGGGCCAGTACTACTAGTTTTTACGAGGAAGGTTTGTTGTCTGGTTAACCAGATCAACTTATCGAAGATTCTTGAAGTAGCTATGCATATTGTTCACTTTATATGCAATACTTAGAAGCATTTACATTAGAAGTTATACAAATTGGCACAACTGTGACCTAAATTAAAGAAAAAAAAACCTTATTTCTCTCTCCTACAAAATGTCTGAGGGCCTGCAGTTTGGAGCTGATTAAAAGGTTCCACATTCATCATAGACTCAATTACAAGTGCAAAGAACTTTATAGTTAAGTATGAGTGCACTTATATAATATTCCTGAGTTCAAGTCATTTTATTTTTTACATGAAAAAATTTATATCGAGATTTAAATATTCTGAGGTTATTTGTACACAGACATCTGTTAAAACTAGTTAACTAGCACAGAAACCATAATGAACATATCTGCCTTCTATCTTTTGCTCTACTATTCTCAACATGCACTTGCCACCTAAGAGTCAAATCGCCTACTTGAACTCCTGTTAATCACATTGATAGAATGTCAGAAAATAGGGCGCGATCTGAAAAAGAAAGGTACATTCTCCTTCTAAACACTTTGACTGAAAGTTAATGCAGCAATTCCACATTTATTCCTAATCACCGAAATATAGTTCTATGGCCATAACTTGTGAATTTGGAATAAAAACAAAATGTAGTTTTTATTGCAAATTTTTATGTACTCTGGTGAATCTCTTAAGGAAGGAAGAGAGTGTAGATACTGGGGGATAACCCAAAGTTTCTGTTACAAAACTACTTTTTGTGTGTATATATGTGGACACATAAACATACATAGTTAGCTAGATAAATATTGCTAAGGAATAAGGGGAACATAGAGCAGACAACTTAAAGTTGCTGCCATGAAGCTATATGTGATATATGTGTGTATGTACACATTTATGTGTGCTTATGCAAGTGTGTATGTATAATTTTTGACATCTTACTAAATGTTTCTGGTACTGTTCTAAATTTTATTTTATTTAATACTAAAACTTATTCATGTTTCAGATGAGAAAATGGAGGCTTTGGAAAACTAAAAATGTGCAGGGAATCTTATAACTTGTCTTCGACTGACTTGAATATTTGTGTTCTCTATTAGGATGGGTAGATGGACGGATGGATGGATGGATGGAATATGAACAGATTAATTGGTGATTATAGGAGATGGATGGATGCATAGATAGAAAGATGTATCCATAGTTAATGCTACGCAAACATGTATTTCTTTTTTCATTTCCTAGGGCTACTGTAATAAAAGACCACGAGCTAGATGGCTTAAAATAGAAGAAATTTACTCTCTCACAGTTCTGGAGGCCAGAAGTCCAAAATAAAGGAGTTAACCAAGCTGGTCCTTTCCGGTGGGCTTTGAGGGACATTTTCTTCCATGCCTCTTTCCTAGCTTCTGGTAGTTTCTGTCAATCTTTGGCATCCCTGGCTTCTAGATATATCACTTTGCCTCTGTCTACATCATCACGTGAAGTTTTTCCCAGGACTTCTGTCTACTCTGTGTCCAGATTCCCCTCTTCTTATGAGGAACTAGTCCTCGGATTAGAGTTTACTGTAATCCAATATGATCACATCTTAACTTGCTTACATCTGTAAAGCACCTATGAGTATTTCCAAATAAGGTCACACTCACAAGTACCAAAAGGTAGGACTTCAGTATATCCTTTTGGTGGACAAATTTAAACCTTAGGTTGATTTTTAACAAAAATTAATGCTGATTATTAATACTGATATTTTGACCTCATTAACTGAGTTTATTTTCTAAAATTGCAAAGAGGGATATTCTAAGGATTTTACTGGAAAATATGAACTTGAATTCAACTACGCATCCAGATTTCCCTTATTCCAGTACCTAAGGAATAGCTACTTTATCCTGTCTTTTAATGTGAAATCGCCCATAAAAAAGAAAAGTTTAACATTTGGATGATTGGGAAACAAAAATCCCATCCTATCCAGATTTTTTATAATCACTTAAGCATCTCTAATTTGGTATCTTTCAAGATAGAACTCAAATATACTTACATCTTGAAAAACATTGAATGAGAAATTGGTGAACAATAAATTACTAGTTCTAAATCAAAAGCCAGGTCCCAATTGTAGGAACAGTCAGTACAGCCATTGTGTTTATCAAGAAAAGGTCAACTTGAAAAAAAGAGTCATAAAACAATGAGAAAAATTATTTTTTACTGATGGTATTATATCCCAGGCTTTAAAACTCAATTCGAGGGCCAAATTCAAGTAAGTCCCAGTAAATAGTAAAACCTAATTGGTAGAAGCTAATGTAACTTAAGCTAAAATTGTATTTGGGAAATTACAGGATATGTGGTTGTTTGGGTAGAGAGAAACATTACAGGATGTCCTATTGAAATTCACTGCGAAGTGTGAGTAGAGAGACATAAATTTTTAAAACAGGATTTAAACAGAGTTCGTCTGTCAGTTGTGTGTAGGATGAAACAGATGGAGGAGACTGAGTCAGAACACCTACGAAGCTCTTTTATTCATCTGTGTGAGGCGATGGAATTGTCATTTGGGATGTTAACAATGAACACAAAGTGGAAAGAACTTAGATGATATCTTGAAATAAAATTTATATAATTTGATGACTAACTGGATCTTAAAAACAATTGGAATGAGTCACGTGTCATTCACAATTTGGGGTCTGGGTGACTAGCATGAATCAAGACTAAGAGGTAAGAATTAATAAACACAGCTGTCACAAGCTAGGAAGAAAAATAGTTTACAACATGTTGACTTCCTCTCTTTTAGAACTTGGGGAAAAAACAGGAAAATGTCAAGTTAATTTGTATCTTTAGGTATCTAAACAAAGCCTAGAGCCTCCTATAATGCTCCTTTTATTACTTCCTTCAATGTTTCCTTGGTCTAGTCCATCCTCCCTAATGGAACTTTGGGACAAATGTGAAGTGTCAACTGTCCCTAACAGATGTTTGTGTCATAGATTGCATTGTACTTTCAAATTGCATTTTCCCCAGGTTTATTGTTTAAGTTATCTAAAAGATCAAAGAAACAAATAAAATATCAAAATTTATATAATGGACAGAGATATAATATATCAAAGAAAATATACACGAACTCATTTTTGCCCCCTTGGAACTTAACCACTAATGGAGACATTATAAATTTCACCATGAATTTCTGATCATGCTTTTATATATTTTTTATTTAGGTAAATTGGCTTTAAAAGCTTTCAGTGATTATGCTTTAATAACATTATATAAAAGGAATACTTCTAAAAAGTCATAGATTGCATTTCAAGAGCTTTTAAATTTGTCCTCTTACTCAGACATATTCGGGAGTCATAAATTAGCAATTACCATAGAAAGTTTGGTTAATAACTACCTATATTTTGAAAAAAAATGCATTTTATACCTGATAGATTAAAGTGGGTACATGTTCTAGGAGCATCTTAATAACATAGTTGACCCTTGAGTAACAGAGTGATTAAGGGTGCTGACCCTCTCCCCACAGTCAAAAATTACATATGACTTTGAATGCCCCAAAACTGAACTACTAACAGCCTATTGTTGATCAGGAGCCACACTGATAACATAAAGTCAATTAATACATATTTTGTATATTATATGTCTTATATGCTGAATTCTTACAATTAAATAAGGTAGAGAAAATAATGTTATTAAGAAAATCATAAGGAAGAGAAAATAAAGTTATGGTATTTATGAAAAATCTTCTTATGGTGGAATATGCAGTTCAAATCTATGTAGTTCAAGGGTCAACTGTAATGTGTATAAAATAGATATTTTTTGTATTTTTCCATACTTCAGTGTTCATGGTTTCAAGGAACTTATGCTACTCTTTGAATTTGTTTTTTAAACCTTTGGTCATCTTATGCTCTAGGAAAGGGTACAATCACATTTTATAGTTTTAATAAAATACAAAAAAAATTAAAATAAGCAATGATATGTCCACAAAAGTATTATCAAATCTTTTAAGGAAAGAGTTATTTAGTTTAGATACTTTGGAGATGGATTTAAGGTGATCAAATGTTAGATATTCTCTGAGATATATTGAAGAGATTAAATCATTGTATTTGAAAATGGGCAAAGGATTTGAACAGACACTTCTCCAAGGAGGACATACAGAGGATCCAGAGACACATGAAAAGATGCTCGATATCTCTAGCTATCAGAGAGATGCAAATTAAAACTACAATGAGATACCACTTGACACCAGTCAGAATGGCCTTCATAAACAAAGCAACAAACAGCAAGTGTTGGAGAGGTTGTGGAGAAAAGGGGACCCTAGTGCACTATTGGTGGGATTGCAGATTGGTACAACCACTATGGAAAACAGTATGGAATTTTCTAAGAAAACTAAAAATGGACATACCTTTTGACCCAGCAATTCCACTGCTTGGATTATATCCTAAGAATCCTGAAACACCAATCCAAAAGAATCTATGCACCCCTATGTTCATAGCAGCACAATTTACAATAGCCAAGTGCTGGAAGCAACCTAGGTGCCCATCAGTTAATGAATGGATCAAAAAACTGTGGTACATTTACACAATGGAATTCTATGCAGCAGAAAGAAAGAAGGAGCTCCTACCCTTTGCGACAGCATGGAAGGAATTGGAGAGTATCATGCTAAGCGAAATAAGCCAGGCAGTGAAAGACAAATACCATATGATCTCACCTTTAACAGGAAGCTAATCAACAAAACAAACAAACAAGCATAATATAAACAAAGACACTGAATTTGAGAACAGTCTGACAGTGTCCAGAGTGGGAGGGGAGGGAATTTCAGGGGAAAAGGGGAACGGTTTAGAGCAACAAGTATAAAGGACTCATGGACAAAAACTATGGGGGGGTGGAAATGGGAGAAAGGTGGGGAGGGCTGGGGTGGTGGGCTGGGGCGGGGTAAAAGACAGAAAACTGTACAATATCAACAATTAAAAAATACTGATTAAAAAAATAAAATTAAATTAAATTAAAAAAAGAGTGAAAAAAAAATCATTGTATTTGGTTGAAATTTGGTACTAGCCTGGGGAATTAGTCAGTTTTCATTGTGTGAAGCAAAGTTTTGAATTAAAATGCTGTCGCACAACACGTAAGGATTCATAACAGCCCGACTTTATCCCTCTGCTTTAAAATAAATATTAAGTGGAATTTATTTATTTTTATATATGATAAAGCAGAAAGACAATATTTTGCAGAACTTTTTGTGGAGTTTCTTTTTGTATTTATTTGAAACACATGTGGCACACTAGCTAATTTATATACTGCTGTACTTTGATACTGATACCTTATCAAAATGGACTGAAAGATTTGGTAAGGATATCCATGACTGACAACACATCACATGCAAGACTACCGTCTGAGTCAAGGAAGCGAAAATCAAGAAATGTTAACACTTGATTGATTATGTGGCCTAGATCCATGGGTGTTTTTGGAAAACAATGTGCTTTTTGGTAATAGCATAAATATGATACATCAAACAATTGGTCACATGATATGACTATTTCATGGAGAATGATAAAGCAGTCAGCATATACAAATGAGGGCTGTCCACAGATGCCTATATATTCTTATTGTCCAAAATCTATATGAGAATTATAGGGAATACACACATACACACACAGAGCAGTGGACAAAAGTAGGTTTACAGTTGTCCGTATGAAAACTAATACAATAATTAATAAATGACAATGCAAGAATAAACTCTGTATTTCACATACTCACAACCGTAAATCTACTTTTGCCCACCCCTGTACATGTGTATGGGTGTGTATGTATGTTTACATTTATCTAGAAAGCTGCAATGAAAGTTTAAAGCCTCATTTGAAGAATGGCTTTGAGCACACTGTGAGTTCCTGATGATAAAGAGCAGATGGGATTCATTGCTAACTCAGTGTGAAACAGGAGGAAAACGCCTGCAGATATCCGAGCCTGTGTGGAATAGCTATTCCAGCCCCAGTAGCCAGTAGTCAGGGTGAAAGAATCAAGCTGATGAACACAAGGCAAAGTTTGTGCAGAAGTGAAATCAGCCCAGTAATGACTTGATTCCTGAAAGGAAAACATCACTTCTGGAAGGGATGCTTTAAATGAACTAAAAAATAGAGACACACTAGTCTCCATAGCCTTCAATTACAATGTTGCAAGATTTGTGTTACTGGCCCTCTGAGAAGCCCAGCAGCAATTTATGATTTGGAAGGGCTTGTATACACAAAGTCAACTTCTCTTTTAGTGTTAGATGCCCCCACCCCGACGCGAGTCTCCTAAGAGAAGAAACATGCCAGTCAAATGGCAAATCAAAATCAAATTTCCACATAATCCACAGTAGGAAAAATATTTAAAAACCTAAGAATATAGCAAATAGGCTGCTTGGGAATCTTATTAACAACTGCATGTCTACTTAATAACTGAGAGAGATAAAAGAAGAAACAAATTATTATTATTTAATAATGAAGGAGAGAAAAATCTCAATTGTTATCTGAGGACGGATAGAAGAATGAACACTTGACCCCTTTTGGTGTAACATTTTTATAATGCTTCAGGTGCTCAGAAATGCTCAATGTGTATAAGCCATTATTAGTTAATGAGATGCTAAACCCCAATTTGCATTGAAATTGTCCAATATTGCTTTTCATTAAAGAGAGGAGGACTCAAAAGGTATTTTAGGTGTTGCTACAAGCTTCTGTTTTCATTCCATTTTTATCTGGCAAATTGGGTCACATTGTATTACAAGACAATAATCAGAACTATAATGTACTCACGTTACCTGATTTGGCTACACAGAAATGATAAAACATGATGGCTCCCTTGCACCTGGCATGAAATCTCAGCACAATGCCATGCTGAAGCAAGTCAGCAGACCTTTATGTGATAACTGACAATTTTTACTTCAAGGTACTTTCGTGAATATTAAACTGTGCTCTTGGAAGACAAAATATCGGCAATA
This sequence comes from Glossophaga mutica, assembly GCA_039655065.1. Taxonomy (NCBI): domain Eukaryota; kingdom Metazoa; phylum Chordata; class Mammalia; order Chiroptera; family Phyllostomidae; genus Glossophaga; species Glossophaga mutica. Next base: position 135,972,312 of record CM077303.1, read on the forward strand.
GTCTGATAGGTTAGAGCTCTTACATTTTTCTTGGATTTTGTTGGCATTGCAAACTAGCTGAGGGTTTGCTCTCCACAGAACTCATTAGCCAGAGGGAGGAAGCACCTGGCTGTCGCTGAAGTGCTAATGGTGGCGCCAAAAGTAGTAGACTTTTTTTGGAACCATATATAACTGAGCTCTAGGACATCATCTTTTCTAAGACGCCAGGTCCTTGGTAGAGAGTCTAAATCTTTTACTCTCCCTCTCAGTACAAACTGTGAGATTATCATCTAGAAAGGGCACTTCATAAATGTTTAACCTTAATCATAACTCTCGTCACAGACAAGGAAGGTATGGCAAAATCAGTCAACTTTTTTACTTTGTTGGGAATGAAAACTACCTTGCAGAAAGAAGTTGAGTAACTTGTCTCTAGGCAAAGGTTGGCCCGTTGGTCTGTAAAGGGCCAGATAGTAAATCTCAGCTTTATGGACTGAACCACCCAGCTGTGCCCTTGGACTGTGAAAGCAGCTGTAGACAATGTCTAAGTGAATGACTCTAATTGTGTTTCGGTAGCACTTTATTTTCAAAAACAGGCTGGGGGCCAGACGTGGCCCACAGGCTATAGTTTGTTGAGCGCTTCTCTAAAACCACATAAAAGTTCATGCCTTGATCACTCACACCACTGCTAGGTGTGCATGTAAGCAACATTTTTGAAAAGAATAATTAAAAAATAATAATTCTACCCTAGTATTCATTGTGATTTTATCCAAAATGGGTAAAACTGTAACTGCCTTAATGCTCAACAACACAGAAATTGTCAAGCATATCAAATAGAGGTAACATTATCCATCTGCCCAAACATAAATTTGAAAAATGTATGATGATATCTCAATATTTTTAAATAAATGAGATTAAGTGAAAAATTCAGTTGACAAAAATTTGTGCAAATAAGGATAGAAATTAAACATGAACATACATCATCAAAACACTTAATTCTGGGTGAATAAAATTTGAAATTCATACATAGAAGACAGAGGGAAATCCCTGGGATAATTCCCACAGTAATTTAGCAGCCTCTTGTTGAACATTTCTACTCAGTATTGAGATAACAAATACACGATAACCTTTTCTGAAAGAAGTTTTAAGTGATGGAATATGACAGAGAAAATAAAATTGTGACACATCCTCTACTGGATAGTGAGGAAGAATGAGAGAAGATTCTAAGAGAACCAGAACATCAGAAGAACTTGCCATAAAGAAAGCTAGTTCAGTGAGGCAATTGGAGCTACAGTGGGAATGAGGGATGAGGGATGAAGCCTAATATGAAGAGCTGGACATGACATACTTTGTCCGGAGGAGAATGGAGTTTAAACTTTGTCCAGAGGCATTATGGATAAGAGGAGTGGGCTTCATTGATAGGATTTAAATTAAAAAACCAAATAATGTCTTTAAAATTTTTGGCATTAATATGAATGGTCTAGTAAGTAAAGCAAGGATGGCACATAGGAAACGATTTTAAGAAATACCACAGAAAAGTGCTAGAGTATCAGTTGTATGCTGAATCCTGCTCATACTACTTTGCAGCCTACAGCAAGGTTGCTAACCTTTCTAGGTGTCCGTCCCCTCAGCTTCACAGTTGACACAGCAATTATTATAAAATAATTTTATAATAACCAAAATTATAAAAAATGCTTTAAAACTATTAGTACAGTGCATGTTCTAAAGGATAACTACATCATTGGAAGTTGTTAGTAGTGATTATAATAATATAGGTTAGAAGTGGTAGAGTCGAATAAAATAAGTTTGAGAATAATGGAGAAAAAGGAAGGAAGTAACAGACAGATTAGCAAAGCCCCTGGATAAGAGAATAAAAGTGACTTGTCAAAATTAACCTTCTGGAGGATTAGTTCATTAACCCAATTTGCATTAATTTGGAAAATTATTAAAATATTTGAGATACAAAACTATTGGAGTCTGACCCAGTACTGATGTAAAAACAAGAAAAATATGACTTCCCCGAAGTATATAGAATCTGTAAGATATATGCTATGCTGGACTTGCAGGTGTGGGAAAACCTAAAGTGAACAAGGAGGAAATCTCTCTATGTATGTGACTGAAGGAATGCAGTAAGGGGATGATCTGCCGTTGTCCAAGTCGTAAATCACCCATTAGCATGCAGAATCCATTTTGGCAGGAAATGTGTAGCTACTGTTGTGAAAAACTCTTCCAAATTTTCTAAGAAATTCAAAGTAGAAAATCAAGAAAATAAAGTTCTAATAACAGATCCAATTTGATTCTAATTTGTTTGAATCAGTATTGCTGATTGGCAATGCCCCTTTCCTTCCCACTTGCAGTTCTTTAGCAAATGAATGTCTCTGTGAACAGAGATGGCATGCAGGCACAGCTGCAGCCCCCTCCTCCATTTACTTCTTCTTTCTACTATGTAATCTGGAATGCCTGTCAATGTTCTTCACCATTGTGTGCTTTTTTATTCAATGTATAATTTTTCCATAAATAACTTGCTGATTTCATGTTCTTGTCTGTGATGCAGTAGCATGTCAAAGAGGCTTTTTAATCTGTAAACAAATTATGTCTATTGCTTTACCCCTGTCAGGAACTCCTTGACTCTCTTGCCTGATGAAAGTTAATTGGTTTGTTAAGCCCGACACTCATCCTTCTTTTTATTAATCTATGCTCAGTTTTTTCCATACCATTCTATACTTGCTTAAGTGTTCTCATGTTGTTTTTCAACATTTAATCCAGTATATATTTTTTCTAACTAGATTTATAGTTCTTTCTAGGGGTTTAATGTCTATTGAGCTTCTCTTCATAAAAAGAAAAGATCTGGCTAAATTTTGCTCAGTTTAATATTTATATTTCATTTTAGCAAATGAATTTGCTCATGTTCTGACTTTGCTAAATTAACATGTGTTAAGTGGAACACAGAGTGTCAGATAGCGAATTACAGTTCAACAAGAGACCACAAGAAAATCTGAAATAGAGAAGTTTATTACTCATGGTTCCTAAAGGAAATACACAGAGTGCTTGATGGGCTGCACAGGGAGGGCAAGGCAGAGTGCTGACAGAGAGCCACAGGACCTGAGGCACACACCTTTATCAGGACCCCTGAGTGGAGTGCTTTGGGGTTCGTTGTCTAAGGCCAGATTGGTCAGTTCCAACCAAAAGAGCAGTGCTTTGGTAAGTTGCACAGGGGGAAGCCCTGGAAGATGGGGTACTATTGATCACAAAGGCCACCAGGGAAGTCATATTAGGAACTTACCTTTGTTTGCGACTCTGTTGGCTGTTATTTAGGACATGCACCTGCTTGAGTGGCCTAGTGTCAGTTAAGGGAACTGCAGGTGGCTTGGCCAATCAAAATCGATGCCAAGGTAGCAAAACCATGGAGTATTTTATTTCGACAACCTAAAATAAAAAAAAAAAAATGTGATTCAAGACAGCGGTTTCTGTCAAATGATTTGATCACAAATGGATAAAGTTCATGTAAAGTTGAAAAGTACAGTTAGGTTCTTATACATCTCTGCAGTGAAAGTAAGACAGGCAGATTCTGGAAAGGCCCATTTCAACTTATATCTCCCCTAAAGTCATGTACTATCACTTGAAATCATGCTCTTTGAGAGTGGCATCCAACAACAGCTCTATCAGAATGTTTCTAGTGATCAATTAAGACAAAGATGTGATTTCTAGATGTATATTCTCTTAATTATTTTAAATACTAAAATTATACTTTCTAGGCACTATAATTTGTATTAGACTCTCCACTTTAACTTAGTGAAATAGGATACACTATACCATTAATCCCAAAACATGACATTATGAAGTGATGTTGAGAAAGTGTACTAAACTTTCTATCTAGTGTAAATTATATCTGTAAAATGATATTGTGGTCATTTAGAACCAGCAAGCAGACCTAAATAGTATAGGACAAGTAATAAATTTTGGGTGAAATGGGTATTTCTGAACAATGAAGTGAAATGGAACAATAAAATATACATTTAATGATTGACAATAAATCAATGAAGAATAGACTTGCCATTTGGCAGCATGCTGAGCATTATAACTTTTCATAGAAATAGAATGTTAATTCTATTCATTTCATTAATTGTCTATGATGTATTTAACCAAATTGATTCAACATCTATTCAATAGAAAACACTGTGCTAGTTTTTGGGTGGGAGAAGATATGTTTTCTCTACCTTTAAGGAAAAGCAGGGATGCGCACAAATAGTACACAGTGTTGACAAAGAGCAAAGGGAAGAGAGAGATCTGAACGTGGTCTAAGAATATGTTCTTAAAATAGTTCCAGTGAGACTCAAGGTCTCAAAATAAAGCATAGACATTACAATTTGAAGGGGTTGCTTTTAAATCCTAATCTAGCAAGAGAATGTCAAGTACAACTTCTCAGACTTGTGTCCACAACACTATTGGATCCTATAATTTTTTACTAACTCTTCTGAACTATAGGCCAGACCCCAAAATTCTATCATGGGTAGCTTCAAATATTATTTTACTACGGAAGTGAATAAAACCAACAATGTCCATAAAAATTAATGAAGAGAACATAAATAGGCATATTTAACAGAGAAAATAAAAAATATATATATATATAAATATATATATATACACACACACAAAGGTAGTCTTTGTTAGTAGTTCCTTACTTTAAGAAATCAGTCACTGATACAAGAATGAGGAAATAGTGACAACCCTCATGCATAACGCATTTTAGTGTCTTAACATGCACTTTGATAAGTTACACTGAGAAAAGTCAGAGAGAATAAATCACTGTTTATACCTGTGATGCCAAGGCATTATCAACTTTTCAACAAATCTTAGAAAAATTTGATTGGAATAGTTTATGATTCTCACATATTGAATAATAGCTGAGAATTACTAATATCCATACATTTCTTATTTATTCACACAAGTAATATTTGTTAGGTATATGTTCCATGCCAGAAACTTTGCTGGACAATGGGGTACATTAGTGTGCAGTATTACTAATTTCATGGCAGAATAACAGAAGATGACAAAAAAATAAATGATGTAATTTTAAAGCAGAATGATAGTTTAGAATGAAGAAAAAGCAGTAAGTAAGCTGGATAGGACAAATATTACTTTGAAGGGAAATTATCAAATATAGAAAAGTTAAAACAGGCAGTTAAGTCAACTCCAGTCACAGAGGGTGGTGGTGGGGTGCCTGACAAAGTCAAAATGGTGCAAATAAAGGGAAGTACTAATTTTATTGCTTCTAGTCTGGATAATGGGAAAATGAAGCAGGATGCTCATTCTGAGCAGTACTGTTTATTTACTAAGGTTATAAACTTTGAAGTAGTCATAGAAAGACAAATAGCCTGATGAAGTTCTAGAACCCTTTCCATCTCAGGGTGAGCCCCTTGAGTTCTGGAGGTAGCTCAGTCTCACTGGAAGACCTGAGGGAGTGGTACAGGCTCTCCAACAACTCCGGCACACACAAAAATGAGGAAGTTGTGGACGTTCGTTCTAACAAATAGGTCTTATGATCTCTAGTCACAAGGAGCAACAGCTCATTTGTTAACTTAGCTCCCAATTCTTTCACAAATTCTAAAAACATTGTAACAGCATTGTTCCAATAAAACTTCTAGTGATGTCTTTTAGACCCATCAGAGAGCAGTCTTGTGGGAGGAGTTTGGCCTGAGGAACTGCTGAATTCACTGGATTGGTAACATTTAAGGAATGTTTTTTAGATGGAGGATGGATGTATTGATCAAGGAAAGCACAGGACTTCTATCTGGAACAAAATTAAGACTTGTAAAAACATTACCTGTTCTGCTTGTCTGCAATTAGTCTATTCTGTTGGCTAACTCCCTTCGAGTTCGTCAACACCACACCTATTTAAAATTGAAAGAGAAAATGTAAGGGAAATATATGCACCAGTGAAAACAGACTGCTATTGTAAAAACAACAATAAAAATCTACCCAGAAAAAGCTAGGGTTAGCTAAAATGTTCTTCTTAAATTGAAAATCACCTGATATGAACAACAAAGTCTGGGGGTCAATGATGACAATGCCCCTAAAAGTGAAATTACTCAATATTGAAGACTGAAGCCAGAAACCACAGAACCTCAGGTAAACAACCTGCCCAGTTTTCACTCTCATTGGAATAATTTTTAAGCATGAAAGACAATCACCTAACTCATTCCCAAAGTAGCCCAATAAGGAGATGATCTTACGTGTGGAACTTGTTTGTGAGTTAAGCTCTGCCCCAGCCCCACCCTCGGACTGGCCCCGTGGAAAAGGAAAGCCTCCTGCTCAGATGTACCCTCTAGCCTCCTTCGCACCTGCTTAGCATTAGTGCACGTACTGTGACAGGTTTTTCTGTCTTCCAGTCCTACTGCTGCTTCCTGGGTGACAGCAAATAAGTAACAGGGTAGGCTGCCTAGAGCACCCTTATTCTCTGAGTCCCTAAATGGAGGAGATTGGGGAGGGATTGGAGTTTCCTCCAAGCTGTAATAAAAGATTCTTATCCAACAGAACCAAAGGATCATAGAACAAAACAAACATTTAACCGTGCTGATCAGACTAGAATCAACAAGAACAAACTCATTAAGTCATATACAACACCTCAGAAATTTTCAAACAGGCATATTTAAATTTACATATTAATACAAAACCAAAAGCACTCTTTCTTTACTCTATTTAAAAATTTCCTCTTGAAATTCTTCCAAGGAGGACTGTGCCACCCGTCAAGGCAGTTTCAACCATGTCTCTGTGTGCCTGTTTCTGTCTTTCTCTCTGTCGATGTTGTCTCCACCAACTCTTCTTAGTCTCAAAGGGCTACCTAATTCTCTGTCTAGATTATGCTTGCATTCTCTGACCTTGTCACTGCATGTCTTTGTAGTATGGGAGTGGTTTAGGTCACAGATTTCATTTCTGTTGCCTATACAGAATGGTGTTACTCTAGTATCAATACAGTACAGATAGAGTATAGATAATACTCTATCTTGCTGAACTTATTTTTTAAAGTATATTTTATTGATTATGCTATTATAGTTTTCCCAATTTTTCCCACTTCATCCCCCTTCCACCCTGTACCCCCAACCCTACAGTCTTCCCCCTCTTTGTTCATGTCCATGGGTTGTACATATAAGTTCTTTGACTTCTCTGTTTCCTATACCATTCTTAACCTCTACCCATCTATTTTATGCCTACCAATTATACTTCTTATTCCCTGTACCTTTCCCCTTTATTCTTCCTCTCCCCCTCCCCATTAAAAACCCTCCATGTGATGATGTCCATTTCTTTGATTCTGTTCTTGTTCTAGTTTTTTGCTTAGTTGTTTTCTTTTCTTTTTTTGTTCAGTTGTTGATAGTTGTGAGTTTGTTTTCATTTTACTGTTCATAGTTTTTTATCTTCTTCTATTTCTTAGGTAAGTCTCTTTAACATTTCATATAATAAGGGCTTGGTGATCATGAACTCCTTTAACTTTATCTTATCTTTGAAACACCTTATCTGCCCTTCTATTCTAAATGATAGCTTTGCTGGATAGAGTAATCTTGGATGTAGGTCCTTGTGGTTCATGACTTCAAATAATTCTTTCCAGCCCCTTCTTGCCTGCAAGGTTTTTTTTGAGAAATCAGTTGATAGTCTTATGGGAACTCTTTGTAGGTAACTGTCTCCTTTTCTCTTGCTGCTTTTAAGATTCTCTCCTTATCTTTAATCTTGGGTAATGTGATTACTATGTGCCTTTGTGTGTGCTTCCTTGGGAACTTCTTTGGGACTCTCTAAGCTTCTTGGACTTCCTGAAAGTATATTTCCTTTGCCTGATTGGAGAAGTTTTCCTTCATTATTTGTTCAAATAAGTTTTCAACTTCTTGCTCTTGATCCTTTCCTTCTGGCATCCTTGAGATTCAGATATTGGAATGTTGAAAGTTGTCCCATAGGTTTTTTTGGATTGGTGTTTCAGGGTTCTTAGGATATAATCCTAGAAGTGGAATTGCTGGGTCAAAAGGTAGATCCTTTTTTAGTTTTCTTAGAAAATTCCATACTGCTTTCCATAGTTGGTTGTACCAGTTTGCAATCCCACCATCAGTGCACTAGGGTCCCCTTTTCTCTACAACCTCTCCAACAATTGTTTGTTGCTTTGTTTATGATGGCCATTCTGACCGCGACAGAAAGAAAGAAGGAGCTCCTACCCTTTGTGACAGCATGGATGGAACTGGAGAGCATTATGTTAAGCAAAATAAGCCAGGCGGTGAAAGACAAATACCATATGATCTCACCTTTAACAGGAACATAATCAACAAAACAAACAAACAAGCAAAATATAGCCAAAGACACTGAAACTGAGAACAGGCTGACAGTCACCAAAGGGGAGAGGGGTGAGAATTTCAGGGGAAAAGGGGAAGGGTTTAGAGCAACAAGTGTAAAAGACACATGGACAAAAACTAGGGGGGTGGAAATGGGAGGGAGGTGGGGAGGGCTAGGGCGGTAGGCTGGAATGGGAGTAAAAGACAGAAAACTGTACAAGAACAACAATTAAAATTAAAAAAATAAATATAAAAGAAAGTTGTCCCAGAGTTTCCTAAGCCTCTCCTCATTTTTTCAAATTCTTGTTTATTCATTCTGTTCTGGTTGGATGTTTATTTCTTCCTTTTGTTCTGGATTGTTGATTTGAATCCTGGTTTCCTTCCCTTCACTGTTGGTTCCCCGTACCTTTTGTTTTATTTCACTTTGGGTAGCTATATATGGTACAGTTTGGTTTTCTTCCAAGTGTGTACAAAATATGTTCTGTGATCAAAATTACAGACAAATTGTTTATTTGTTTCTAGTATATCTCATATTTAACAATGGATATTGAACTAATCTCCATTTTTCCACTGTTACATTTTGCTCTGGTTTTAGTTTCAAAGTTTTCCTCAAGTTACTAAAATGTACTTTTTAAATATACTTATATATATTTTTCTTGTGAACTTTACTTTCTATTTCAACTAACCAAACTAGGTGCTAACTCCAAATATATTCCCAATGGTATCTTTTTTTTTTTTTCATAAAAAAGGTCACATCTTAAAATTTCTCCAGTTCCATAGAAAAATTTCCCCACAGAGTTACTTGTCAAGGACAATGCTAAAATTTTTTTTCTTGGAAGGGGGTTGGAGATAGGCCAAGGATAGATAGATCAAGGATCTTTGAGGCCTTTATAACTGTTAGTTTCTAAGATGCTATAATTATTTGGCCTCACAAAATACTTGATTATTCACGTAAAATCAAGTTACTGCCATAACATTCGTGTATATTGGGGAAATTGTCAAATAGTCGTATTAGCATCACATAGAAATCCTATGTGATAGAAACAAAGTTAAGGGAGAATAAAGTTCTAAATAAAACATACATTAATTTTCCCTAGTGAAGATCATTATTTTTTATGTATTTTTTTTTTTTGTGAGCAGTGTTTGACTTAGAGAAAAAAACAGTGGCAATAGTACAGAGTTCACCTATAATCCCCACACAGTCTCCCTATTATTAACTCTTAGAGTAGTGTGACATATTTATTACAATGACTAAACCAATGCTGAAACATTATTATTAACAAAAATCCATACTTTGGATTTCTTTAGTTTTTGTCTACTATCCTTTTTCTGTTCTAGAATCTCATCTAGAATACATTACATTTAATTTTCAGGTTTCCCCAGGCTCCTCTTGGCTGTGATAAAACATCTTTTGTTTTTATTAACACCCAGTTCCCTCTGTATTTCTTTTAAAAGCTCCCCCAGGGTATTCTCACCCTAATTGTTGTAAATTATTATTTTAGTGTTTAATTTCCATCATTTATCAAGAGAATAAGCTACCACTTAAGAGATATGTTGTAGATTACACAATAAAATCTTTCTTTCTATTCCTTTCTTCCTTTCCTTCTTTTTTCATTGTTTCACTCTTACTTATCTTTCTTTCCTTCAAAAATTATTAATTGTCTACCAACTGTGTGTCAGGCATTATTTTCTGTTATGGGAATTCATCCATCAACAAACCACTAGAAAACCTGCTTTGTGGGACTTACATTTTTGTGAATAGAGACAAAATGCAAAAAGAATAAGCAGAATAAGTAAATTACCTGGCATTCTAAAAAGTGATAAATGCCATGAAGGTGATAAAATAATGCCACATAAGAAAGATTGTGGGGAAGGAGCAGTCAACATCATCCTCAAATGACAGAGAAAAAAAGAATGGAAGGAAATGAAGGTGTGAGCCTTGCAGATGTCTGGTGATAGAACATTCTGTGCAGAGGCAAGAGTCAGTGCAAAGGCTTTGAGACAGCAGCTTCCTGGAGTATGTGAGGAACAGGTGAGAATTCTGGCATAGCTGGCCAGAATGGAGTGAGAAAGGAAATGAGTACTGAACAATCTTGTCATCAGGGCAACAGAGGGTCAAACCTGATAGATCCTTAAAGAACTTTGTAAGGCTTGTAATTTTAACTTCGCAAAATATGGAGAAAATTTAGAGAGTTTGAACAGAACTGTTCCATAATCCATGGTAAAACTGAATCACTCTTGCTGCTTTGCTGGGAATAGACTGTGGGAAGCAAGAGTGGAAGCTGAAAAAATGTTAGGAAGCTACAATAGTAATTCAGGCAAGAGATGGAGGTGAAGTAGAACTAGTAAGAGCAGTAGAGATGTTTTAGAAACGTGGTCTAGTTCTGGAAATGTGTAAAGATAGAGCCAAAAACAGTTTTTCAATAATCAGATGTGAAGTATAAAGACAAGTAAAAGATGATTATAAGGATTTGTATCTAAACAATTGTATCAGAGTTGCCATTAATGTGACAAAGACCAAAATGGTACAGGTTTAGGGAGGTGGGCAGAGTTAGAAGTTCAATTTTGGACATGTTAATTACCTATTAGATAATATCTAGTAGAAATATCTATTAGACATCTAATAGGAGATATTGAGCAGGCAGTTGAACATGCATGTCTGGATTTTACAGTGGAGTTCCAACATGTAGATGTAAATTTGTTACCATGAGCACACAGATCATATTTGAAGCCACAAGATTTTATGAGATCTGAAGAGTAAGTGTTTTATATTGATATAGGTCAACGTACTAAAGCCTGAGTCCTTTCAAAAACAGGAGATTAGAAGATGAAGTCCCTAATGAAGCAAGAGGAAAACCAAGAGAAGTGGTGTCCTAGAAACCAAGTGAAGAAACAAAGGCCTCTGAAAAGAGGGAATGAGTGATCAACAGAAGACATTAACATATTTATGATTTTTTAAAATATTTTATTTATTTATTCTGAGAGAGAGGGGAAAGGAAGGAGAAAAAGAGAAAAATGTGTGAGGGAAGCATCAATCAGTTGCCCCCTCACATGCTCCCAACCAGGGACCTGGCCTGCAAACCAGGCATACCCGGGCCGGGAACTGAACCAGCCAAGCCTTCACTCTGTGGGATGACATCCAACCCATCAAGCACATCAGTCAGTGCAACACAATTACAATTTTAATTTGAAGTATTATAAAACATAGTGAGAATATTTTATATTTACTGTAAAAGTTGATTTAATAGGACAGAAAATGTGTGGACTTTGGATTCAGCATTATGTAAATACAAATACTAATCACCTATAATGTAATTACTTGACACTGCCACCACTCAAGGTGTGCCTTGGGCAAGTCCGGCACCTTCTTTATACTTGAGAGAAGCCTGTCCTCTGGCCTTCCCCTTTTGTCCATTTCCTGTGTATTGTCAGGTTGCAATAGGTGAAAATACCGTTCAATAGTTTTTCTGAAAATACGTTGAAAATGTTGAATTTTAGCTCTCACTAAATAAACCTGTATTTTTTCATCCAGGAAGATTAAAATCATATTTATGAATTGGAGTTATCTTTAAAAAGATAGTTTTGACTGCTTTATCCCTGGCCTGACTCATATGAATGCTATTTAATCATACCTAAGCTGCAAGTTGTTTAAGAAGATCATATGCAAAAGCCAGAGTTCTAGGAGTGTGAAGATGCATGTCTTTATAACAAATGGTTTTAAATTTCTGTACATCTACCCATCTAAATAAAATTGGAGAGATAAGACCATAGAAAAGTTTGTTTGAAAAACTGGTGACCAGGGACTATATCTGCAAGATGACCTGACTTACAACTGGAAAATGGTAAGATGGTTCTGTAACTGATGGCCCTAGGATCCATCACTTCATATTCTCAGCAATGGTGGCAGTCAAGAAGATGGCCCACAGAGGGAGGGGTGCCTTGAAAGTTGGGAACTCATTCAAAATAAGTATTTCAACTGTTTGAAGTCAATTATTACATACTGGTGAATATCAGTTAGGATTTTCAGTTTTATGCTCATATGTGAAATATTGCAATTCACATGTTGCCCTTAACAGCACAGTGCAGAAGCTGTCCTGACTGAAAGAACAAGTCCTCACCATTCAATAGCATAATAACTCATAATTTTTCTGTTGACAAAAAGATCCTCGTTAATCTGAGCAGACTCTTCTCCAAGGAGGACATACAGATGGCCCAGAGTCATATGTAAGGAAGCTTAGCATCACTGGCCATCAGAGAGATGCAAATTAAAACCACAATGAGATACTACTTCACACCAGTCAGAAAGGCCATCATAAACAAATCAACAAACAAGAAGTGCTGGCAAGGTTGTGGAGAAAAGGGAACCCTAGTGCACTGTTGGTGGGAATGCAGACTGGTACAGCCACTGTGGAAAGTAGCATGAAATTTCCTCAGAAAACTTAAAATGGAACTGCCTTTTGACCCACTAATTCCACTGCTGGGATTATACCCTAAGAAGTCCGAAACACCAATGCGAAAGAACACATGCACCCCAATGTTCATAGCAGCACAATTTACAATAGCCAAGTGCTAGAGGCAGCCTAAGTGCCAATCAGTAAATGAGTGGATCAAAAAACTGTGGTACATTTACACAATGGATTACTATGCAGCAGAAATGAAGAAGGAGCTCCTACCCTTTGCGACAGCATGGGTGGAACTGGAGAGCATCATGCTAAGTGAAATAAGCCAGGTGGTAAAAGACAAATACCATATGATCTCACCCAGAAGTGGAACCTAATTAACAAAACAAACAAGCGAGCAAAATATAACCAGAGACCTTGAAGTGAAGAGTAAACTGACAGTAACTAGAAGGGAGGTGTGAGGGAGTAATGCAGGGGAGGGGGAAGGAATGTCAAGGAACATGTATAAAGGACACATGGACAAAGAGGGGTAGGATTGAGGATGGGACGTATGGATGGCTGAGGTAGGGGCAATGGTGGGAGGAAAATGGGGACAACCTTATTTGAACAACAATTTAAAAAAAAAGAGATAGAATAAAAGCACAAATTGGTAGGTACAAAATAGAGAGAGGGATGTTAAGAACAGTATAGGAAATGGTGTAGCCAAAGAAGTTATACGCATGACCTATGGGCATGAACTAAAGTGGGGATTACCAGAAGAAATAAGGGATTGGGTAGAGAGGACAAAGGGGGAAAACTGGGACAATTGTAATAGCATAATCAACAAAATATATTTTTAAAAGATGGCCCTCCTTAACCATAGAGGTAATATAAATTTGGGGTCAGAACAATAAGTGTCTAACAGGGACAGAAGTGTGATATCCATGCAGCAGAAATTAACAAGGGAGTAACAAGTAGGTTACTGTGATATGGGAAGCAGAAATTAACAAGGGAGTAACAAGTAGGTTACTGTGATATGGGTAGCAAACCAGAGAGATAAATATTTTGGCCCAAGTCAATGGTCATCATTTCATTAAGCAGGGGGAGCCACTGGAAGAGTAGCCAAGGCCCCCAAAACAGTGAGACCTCATGGTCAGGTCTGTAAGAGAACATTTATGGAACTAAAGGAGATTAGTGAAGCATCATTGGACTCTGCTATTAAGAGAGACTTAAAGATGTTGGAGCCTGAAGGATTCCATTGATGGATGCTCATACTTAATTCTTTCCTATTCTTCTGAAGATGGGTGCCAGGAAAATGCATGTTATGTTAGTATGAACATTTGTATCAGCAGCTTACATTTTCTGCTGTGAAACTTTGAAAAAACCTCAAAAGTCATAAAGCCAATTATCTGTTTCTCTGTCTCTAAACAAGACAAGATAAATCATTACAGACAAAATGTAAATATATTCTAAAAACATTCCTCAGTACACAATTCCTTCTTGGGCAACTCTGACCTCATATAACAAACTTCATAAATATTGACTGATGAGCTGAGCACAACCATGGGCAACAGACTTCAACATCAGGAAAGTTTTCCTCGTTGCTACCTTAGTCTCTCTTATTTTATTTCCTGCTATTAAGACCTCAGTAAATGCAGAGAATAGCTAGTCATCAATCTCCGTGTAATATTTGTTCCATACACGAAAACTATTATTAAATTTCCTTACAATCCCCAAACCCACTTAGCCTTCTCTTCTGCAGGCTAAATAATTCATTTCCCTTTTTTAGTCCTGCCTGAGTTTCTTGCATTACATAAGAGCAGGAGTCACAGGGGATTTTGAATCCGGTATTCTTCAAGTATGTTAAGGATAATGAGAAAATGGCAATGGTGTGTGGATATGCCACCGCTAATACATGACAACTAATGGAGATCTTCAAAGAAATGGCTAACATCTGAATAATTTTATAATTTAAGTTTTCTGTAAGACACAGAAGAAACTATGTTCAATGAGGAAGAATAAAAGGTTTGTGCTTGGTCTATATTCTTTAAATACATGTTCTCCACTTCTACAATCCCTCAGAACTCCTAAAATCTGAGTTTACTGTTTAATACCTGCTAATGGGCTCACTTTATAAAACAGCAAATGCCTTGGAGTCTTCTTTATACAAGTAGATTCTTCTTTGAAGACTAGAGAAAAGAAAAATGGTTCATAAATTCCTAATGGCCTCAGAGAAAAAGTATCTTGAATTCCATTCAGAAAAGTTAAATATAAAGAATGCAAGCTATTTATCAATGTGACACTCACATTGAAAGGAGTGAGGCATGAAAGTTTTTAGCTGTGAAAAAGTTTTGCTACTAAATTGTATCCAACATTCAAGTCTTGTGTCAGCAGTGGATGCAAGAGAAGTTAAATGTCTTTTCCTCCAGGATACTGAGAATAAACTGCTGACGTTGGAAAACTGGTTCCACGGTTGATACGGAAGATTGAAATCTGCAACTTGATCTCCCGTGTTTTCTTGAAAGAGCAACACTGTCGCATTAGAACTTCACTAGACAGTCACTCAAATACTAAGCTTTAATCTGTAAGGTGATCACTTCACTTCTAAATATTTTATTTGAGTTAAATGTCATAGTTGTAGCAATCTCATATCCCTTCCAGATGTATAAAGATTTCATGCCTTAAAACCTGGAAAGATTATCCAGGAGACCTGTCATCATCACTATGAAATACAGATAATACTACTCAGTCATTTACTTCAACCTAAGTTCTTAATAGCACCCAGATGACTCAAATGGTTTGTATGCATTTCAATTTTAATTTTATGTCTTAATTTACAGTCTAATTCAAAGAGTCATATACTCCACCAAGGTTTTGAGAAAAGGGGAGAGTCTCACATTCTACAATACTGCCATTAGTGAGAGACTGAATAGATAACTGTTTTTCTGCAAAGCATGTTTTGCTTAGGGAATGCACACACTCTGGTTAATCAACTGGCAAACAAGACACCTAGAGTTATCACTTTGCCACCCTATTGCTCCATCAATAATGTACAGACTGTCATTAAGAAGTCATTTCCCCTTTCTGAGCTGAATTTTGAGAGATGCATCATGTGGGAAAAAATAGGAATTATAGTGTGGAGACTATGGGTCACACTGTAATCTCAGATACATGCTGTGCTATTCCGCAGACAGTCCATCAAGATATGTTCCAAAGCATGCACCAGTGCATATAAAAATATATAGGCTGAGACCACCAAACTCATTTCATTAGGACCTTTCAAGGTTAACATTATAATCATGCTTCAGGGCATAAACAGATCGCCAGCTGAGCTCAGGAAGGAATTTCACTTTTGTGGAAAGATTGTCCCCAGTGGGTCAGTTTGCACTGCAGGTACATTTTACCTTTTGCAAATATTTCTGCACCAAAATTTCTTTCCTGTTTATTTCTTTATATTTTAAACTAGGGTTTAAATAATCAATTTTAAATAATTCTAATCTAAAAGTTTCTTTTTTTCCATTTTATTTTGGTTGTTGTTTTCTAAATTTCTAATGATAATAGACAGAAAGATGATAGATAAGATAGAATGAATGTCTTTGTTTTATTTACTAACAAATTTGTGTAAGGAGTGTGTATTAGAATTGAGTATAATCATGTCATAATGGAAATGTTATTTGACTAAGGACATTAATTATACTGTCAGTAGTAGTATTAGAAATTAACAGTTTCTATCGCCCAGAATGGTGTCTGATATTTAGCACCAAAAGTAGTATATTTCTGATATTCCTGGTCACTTACATTTTCAGCAGCATAAAGGACAAAGCATGATCCCTGTCACAGCTCCTGTTCCCGGGACCTTGCTCACAGTGCCAGCAAAGGAAGTCCTGCTTGGAATAGCATCCTCCAACTGTTCACCTCTCAGCCATTACAGAGGTATTCAGATAAGGAGGTGAGGAAACAGAGTTCAGGTCTCCATAAACAACTAGACAGCAGAGAGAAAGAATATGAAAATTATCAGCATGGTGTACTGTGGCTCTTTTAATAGGCTTTGTCTGGGATTTCTTGTTCATCACTTGCTCCTTTTGATAGGTGCTCTCTTTCCTCTCATTTGATAGGTGCTCTCATCCTCTCTCAAGACCTGACAGTTATTAGATACACTTAGTGATTTCTGATATCCTAGTAGTACTATCACTGAGAGTCCTTCCATTTGGCCCTTACATTTTCATTTTAACTGTGTGGGGGATACCATCTACATCTCCACAGCCTGTTCTGTGTGTTGTCCAGCTTCAAAAATCCCCTAGAGTAGCACAGTTAACAACTAATCATCAGCAGAGCCCATCTACTGAAGCAATAAATCACTATCCCAGACTGCCTGAGTTTAAAACCCACCCTCAACATTTTATTAGGCAATTATTTAACTTTTCTTGGCTTCAGTTCTACGCCTACCCTCACAACTCCAACCGCATTTGGGATAAGCCACAGGGTCAGTATGAAGACTACTTGAGTAATTTCAGAAGCGCCCGATATACAGTAGTAGATGCTCAGGAAGTGTTGATTGGACGAGTGAATGGAAAGTGCAGGGCCGTATGCCTGGCCTGTAGCAAATAGTTATTTATTTTCGTACTGTTTTTGTCATCACTTTATATTAGAAATATTGATCTGACTTAGAAAAAAAGAACCATAGCAAACCCTGTCTTGGGCAATGGCTTCGCTGTGCACATCAGAAATCCTGGAATTTCAGAGTGGGAAGGCCCAGTTAGGAGGAGAATGTCAAATTGCCTTAATCTAATTTACTTAAAATCAATTGGTATAATGATCACTTTGCCTAATGAGACATTCATCTATAAATTTCATTTATCAAATATGTAACTTTTCATCCTTACTACACGGTTTTAGCCCAGAGGCATTTTTGTAAACTTTTATAGTGACAATTTTGCCTACTCTTGAGGGTTTCCAAGGCATTTCACCCACATAAGACTCCATGTTTGAAGTATTAGGAAATGGGTTTAAAAAAATATCTACAAATGCTTGGAGTGGCATCTTATTACATATGAAATGTTACATCTCTGGTGGAATTTCATAAGAATATGATTATTGAGCTAATGGGAGTTGGGGGGTGGACATTCTGAGAAGTGATTCTAGGTAAATAGACCCCAAACCTCTCACAGGACTGAAGAGGGAGAGCGCGGCATCAGTGCGTGGCTGTGTCATTTGGCTGACTCCTCTCCATGACTAGGCTCAGCTCTGTTGCCACCTGCTGACGGAGCTAGTCTGACAGCTTTCAACATTAGATCGATGACAAATTTCTAAATCCGGGGCCTGCTCGCCCACCTGGGTTGACCTTATGACAAAATAGCAAGTCTGTATTCTGCAGAGATTTGACGTGGCCACAGAAATCCATTTTGCTCCGTTTATGAATTCACAATGGTATGCCTCCTTCCAGTTTTACCTATTTTGATAACATTTATTTTACAACATGCTTCTCCTCTGATAATAGGTATTTTTATCATCAGTTGTCCTTCAGAAAATAAGAAAAACATTAAAAAGCAGAAGGATGGAGGATTTGTCCAAGAAAAGAAAGTGTAGAAGAATATTCCAAAGGTATGGGGACACGTACGATTTCTACACAAAGGAATACTAACACTTATTTGACTAACGGCAGCTCTTCTAAAAGTAGCCAATATAACAAACCTTTCTTTGAAATCAGTTTTACTTTCAGTGATCCCATCTCTTAATAACGTGGAAGAGCCCATTGTCTGCCATTGCTATTTCCCAAAATTCTTTTTCAATTACAAGTACTCAAGGGTGAAGAATTTATGTTTTAATGAGTATGTGTAATTTTTCCTGACCTCAAAAGAAGGCATAGAAAATGCTAGGTGCGCGGAGTTTGTTTAAAGTTCTGCCTGACTGTATAATGATGCGAGAGTGTCCGTCACATCATGTAGTAACTAGTAGTGTGGAAACTGACATCTGCCAACCAGTAATGGTGGTCATACCTCACTGCTGCTCCAACTGCTCACAGTCCGGTTCAGCTTGCCACCCTGAGCTCCAGCCAGCTGTCAGGATTGTCACAGCTGCCATCTTATTTACTGCCATAAGCTTTCTTGGCATTGTGGACCCAGACACTGCTGAGACAAGGCCTGTCATT
This sequence comes from Glossophaga mutica, assembly GCA_039655065.1. Lineage (NCBI taxonomy): Eukaryota > Metazoa > Chordata > Mammalia > Chiroptera > Phyllostomidae > Glossophaga > Glossophaga mutica. The sequence goes on from CM077303.1 coordinate 135,991,124, forward strand.
GGCTGTCAGAGACACAGGGCTGAAAGACTCTGAGGAACCCTGGGAAGGTGCAACATGTTCAAACCACCTGACAGTGGAACCAGTCGGCACCAAAGTCTCTAAGGTTGTTCTTTGTTGACTGATAAGATTGGACAAGGCACAGTAGGCCCTCCAGAACTCCTATTCAGAGCTGTTTAATTGAATGTGTCACTGACAAGGGACAATCACTTGGGCTGTGGCATCTATTCCGAATAAAACAATTGTTTTAAAGTAATTGGTCTGACAAGAAGGCTGGCAGCCATTACGGATAAGATGCATGCATTTCTACGAGAAGAGACAGGAAACATTCTCCCTGTAATTGCCACAACTAAGCTTTTAAACTTTTCCCTCTTCTTCTCTTGAAACAAGTCCTTTCAAGACCTCTAATTTGAATAAACATGAAAGATTCTGGGGACAACACTTCGCTGCTCATAATCTATGTTTTTTACAAACATAAGAGGCTCATCATCAGCTTGTTTAAATTATTTAGCAACAACAATTTGCAATGGATTAAATAGGGAGAAAGCACAAAGGATTAGTTTGTCTCTGGACTTCTCTGCAGATCTCACTGTTAGCAATTCCTGATACAAGGACCGAGATTATGCAATGTAAGACAGAAGGTCAATTACATCAGCTAGTTAGCACAGACTGAGCCAAATTTCCCCCGCATGTACGTGGTTCGTCAGGAGACTGGCTGAGTCTGCAACAGCCAAAAGCATCTAAGTACGTGGCATTTAGCTATATAACACACCTTTGCAACAATAGAATATATAGCACATGAGAAAGAAAAGAAAGGACATCTTCTAATCCACAATCACTGCATTACCATAATATTTTGCAAAATATTTCACACATATTATCGTTGGATCTTCACAATATTCAATGTAGGAATTATTTTTTAGCCATCTCATACACAGGAGGAAGGAAGCCCACTTATATGACTATATGGTAGAGATTAATATGAAGCAATTTTTTTTTACTCCAAGTCATCATTTTTCTAACATAACACAATGACTAACTCCATCTTCAGCCATCTTTTTTTTGCTATTCCGAATACACTCTTCCTATGGGCTCACATCTGGTCTAAAATTTTAACTAAAATATAGAGAAAGGAGAATAAATTTAATATCCTTCCTCTAATACTTCATTTTTTGAACTGGAGTTTCCACTCTAAGTTCCTAGGCACATAAAGCCACTGCTGTATAGTGGTTACACATGCATGTTCTCGGTCATATTGCACAGGATTGAAACCCAGATCTATGACCTCCATAGCTGTATGCACTTAGGAAATTTACTCATTACTCTATGCTTCAGTTTGTTCATCTATAAAAAGAGCACTCATTCACTCCCTCAAACATTTACATTCATTCAGAAAGCATTACATACCTACTGCATGGGGGATACTACCACAGTCCCTGGGATATGATGACATGAAACAAGCTAAATAAGATCCTTGCTTATATTACCAGGCAAGGCATTCAGTTAACAATAAATAACAGTTATATTCCTTGGGTAAGCAATACCTGTAATGAAGAAAGAGAAATTTGGTTGGAGGATAGAGAGTGGTGGGAGAACAGGGAAGAGGTGCTATTTTTAGATAGAATGGTCAGAAAAGGCATCTTTTAGGAAGTGCCATTTGAATAGAGATCTCTTTGTGGGAGGGAATCCTATAAAGAGCATTTCGAGCAGAGGGAAGGACAAGTATGAAAGACCTGAAGTAGGAACATGCCTGAGTGTGTTCAAGCAAGAGCAAAGAGGTGTGCTTCGGGCAGCATGAGTGCAGTGGGGGAAACCGAAAGGCAATAGAGATGTAACCGGTGGTCGTTCACATCGGGCCTTGACTTCTAACTTAGGTCTAATTGTGATGGGAATCAACTGGCACTTCTGAGGCATGGAGATTGTCTCTCCTACTGCCGCAGGAAGAATAGGCTGTACAGAAACAAGACGAGAATAGGGAAACCAGTTAGGAAGCAGTTTTAAGTAATCCTGGGGAGAAATGATCATATCTTGGACAAGAGCTATTGCCTTGGATGTATGAAGAGTGATAGTAATCTTTACTGATGAACTGGATGTAATGTAGGATGGATGGAAAATATTCATCAGGGGTGAAGGCATTTAGCCTAAGTTATTAGGTGAAAAGTGATCCCAGTTACTGAGCTGGAACACATCAAGGCTGACAAGTTTCAGGGGTACCTAAAAGTGCCTACTTCATAGGTTGAATGTGAGACTAAAAGCTTTGAGTACAAAGTCTGGTGTATAATAAGCCCTCAATAAACACTAGGTATTGTTATGATCATTATTAGCATTATTACTAATTAATCAAGTCCTACAAATCTTATTTTCTAAATAGCTCTCACATGCAAACTTTCCTCTCTATATTCACTGCTATTCCTTGATTCAAGCTTTCATTATATTGTGTTTAGACTCTTTTTAAAAGAAATTTAAAGAGGGTGAAGAGAGGTAGAAAGAGAGGAAGAGAAACATTGATGTGAGAAACACTGATTGGTTGCCATCCGAACAGGCTACCGAACCTACAATCTAGGCATGTGCCCGGACCTAGAATTGAACCAGTGAACTTTTGCTTTGGGGAAATGCTCAGCCAACTAAGTCACAACAGTCAGGGCATCTTTGGATTCTTGCAATGGCCACCTAACTTAGTGTCCTGTCTCCGAACTTTATTTAATCCATTTTCTTCACTGTAGGCGAAATGATCTTTCTGATGTATGAACCTGAGCTTTTCCTAGCTTAAACACGTCAGTGGATCTCCATGGCCTATGGAAGGAAGCTAGAATTCCTTACTGATCTGGTCCCTGACTTCTCAACACTACTTTACTGGTTTTTTTCAGGCTCCAGTGTTGTTAAAATACCTGTAGTTCCCCTAACAGTACAGGTGTTGCATGCCACCCTGCCTCTGTCCGTGGCATTTATCTTGCCTGGAATACCCACTTAGTCTCAATGTATCTTGTAAAATGTTATTCTTCAGTTTAAATTCTAATTAGGAATCACCTTTGTTTCATCTCCCAGAAAGAGCAGCACCTCCACACATCCTTGTCTTGTATGGAGTTCCATTACTGTACATAACACATTTTTAATGCTAATATGTATGTATATGTGTACCTCTGTCAATCAAGGATATACAACTGTCAATCCTTGAAGGCAAGAATATGTCTTCTTTACCTTTAAATGAATGTGTGTGCATAGTGGCACATGTATGTCCACCCTGATTGTAACCTAGCTAGAATGCTTGTAAAAAGAGGATTTACCTCTGTCACTTCTGGGATCTAGCCATGAGAGACAAAGAATGGAGTATTAATGAACCTGTATTTTGGTGCCTAAGATCATAGTTGCATAAGATAGGTTTTAGGGACTTAACAGACTTCTTGAGTTTATAATGAATTTCCCAATGACAGAGTGGCTATTAACACTAGTAAGTGAAAATAAGTATGAAAACAATGACAAAATTGAAATAAAAGTGACTATGGATATAAACCTTTGCTCTTTGCTTCATGTAACTACTGTACTCGGTCATGAATTTTGTTGCCTTTTGTATTTATCATTTCTCTCATTAACTTGAACTATTCCTTCCAGCCTCAAACTAGCCTCTTTGCAGGTAGGTCAAGATAATTTCTGCCTTGGAGCTTTTACATTTCTGCTATTTTGAATATTCTTTCCTATTTTCTGAGACTGTGGACCTAACACATGCAATTTATAAGTCTTTATTATTCACTCTGGTTTGGATTGATACCTTCCTTCTCTGAGGTCATAACATTATCTGTACAATTTCCATTGGTTTCAAAGTATGCATGGTCTCAGATTATCTTAGTACTATTCTACTTCTGCATTTATTTCTCCAAATCTCTTTTAATATCCTCATTTGAAAATACTGTCACATTTTCATTTTGCCTCTCTTAAAACCTATGGTACAGTTTGACCTCAGTACAGATGTTCAAAATAGGTATTAAAGTGAAAAGAAAGATGTATAAAATGTGTTAATCAAATCCATAATTATAATCACTTCAAGCTTACGTTAATGGACTCTGGCATGATCTCAGATAGAATGTCTTTATGAGGATCTCAAGGCAAAAAAAGTTAATAAACACATTTCCTTTCACTTACAATTATCGTATTTTGCCATGTATAATGCACGCTTTTTGCCCAAATTTTTGAGGGAAAGATAAAGATGAGCATTATATGTGGGCAGTACTAATTTGTTACTGGTACATAACATTTCTTGTACCTCTACCTGTTCTTGTGTTTTGTAATTATTTCTTACATGAAATTTCTGGCACTATAATATGTTCAAAAATAAATGCAAAAATTCCTTTATAATAAGAAAAACAAGCATCTAAATGTAAATAAATAAAATTGAATTAAACAATTAAAACAAAGTATTTTTTCCTAACAGTTTGGGCTAAAAACATGGGTGTGCATTATACATGGCAGAATATGCTATATGTAGGCAATGAACTAATTAAAGCTTAAATTTGATTATCAGTAGTCTTTTTTGAAAGGTAAGGAAGGAAACTGTAGTTGGAAAAGAAAAGCAACATTCATTTTCCTTTCAATTGTTTAAGAATATTAAACTCACAGGCTATGTTTTACATGCAGCAATGAGGAAACAGTACTGCCAGATCGGGCCGTTTTCCTTTGTCAAGGGGAATGGCCCTCTCTGAAGATAGTGGGCAAACAATTTGTTGTTTAAGTGCTGCAAGAGCCAACATGTTGAGGACCAACCTAAATCGACCTGAAGTCCAGGGCCTTGTAGACCCAGCTTATACTACCGCTGTTGCCCAGGAGCTATCAGAGAAAGCAGTGATCAGATTCATCAGGGATGAGAGCTTTGAACGATCCAGTAAAACTGATGTTAGTAAATCCAGGACATGATTTCACTGCATTTCATTTTTGGTGTTCACTCCTGAAACAACAAGTTTTTTGTGAGAGATTAGAAAGTATTTCCTCCACTTTACATATATTAAAAAGTGAAGTAAGGGGACATATATAATTTTCATGGTATGCAGACCAAGGACAGTTTCCACTACCCATGCAGTATCTAGAGTACAGGTTCCTCATTGGATAATTTCACACTGGCTGCCTCCCTTACTTCTTTGTCAAACAAAATTTAAAAATGAAAGCCCAGGACAAAGGGCATTGTAAATGAATTAAAAACTGTCACAGCTGTTTCAAGCAGCCTGGGAAGACATATAGTAAATTTTACTCCCCTTCATGTTATTTTTTTTCCTTTGGATAAATATTGGCAAGTGGTCAGCCTGTCATGAGAGAGTCCAATTAAAATTATATATCTTTGCAAGTCTTCTTTTTTCTGATGTCAGTAATGGAGATCCTTCAGATAGTCCTTTGATATCCACTCCTGGGCATTTTAATTTCCTGACAAATCTATCATCTGAAATTTGCCATCAGGAGTAGTCAGTCTCTGAGTTGTAATAAAATAGCACAGACACCGGTATTTGCCTTAGCATTTTAACAAAAAAACAATTGTTACAGATATCACTATGGGCTCTCTGTTCTTAAAACCTTACCTATGTCTGTGTATCAGTGTTCTATAGGAATAAAATTTACCTGTGGATTTGATAAATTTATGAAGGAATGCATGCATACATGATATCTTAGACCAGTATATCTACACCTTCAGGATCTTTCTGGTCTGTCAGATTCTCATTATGTTGTTATAAATCTCTTACATGTATTTGGACTATCTAAAAAAAGTTTCTATTCACTTCCAACGAAAAATATAATTTTCTAGAGATTATATTCCGAATAAATATAGATATTTTGAAGTGGAAAATTGCTAACAGAGACCATAGCTACAAATTTAAACAGCTAGAAGTTATTGTCTTTAAAATGTATATTTATCCAGTTCTGGCTGGTGTGGCTCAGTGGATTGAGGGCTGGCCTTCGAACCAAAGGGTCATTGGTTCAATTCCCAGTCAGGGCACATGCCTGGGTTGTGGGCCAGGTCCCCAGTGAGGGGGTGTGTGAGAGGCAACTGCCCATTGATATTTCTCTCCCCCTCTTTCTCTTCCTCTTCCCCTCTGTCTAAAAGTAAATAGGTAAAAAATCTTTAAAAAATAAAATACAATATATATTTATTCTATTAAACCAAATGTATAAAAATACTTGGGATCTGAGGGGAGCAAGAGGTTTTTGTTTTCTTTTTTTCCAATTGTTAACAATTTTTTATATAACAAATCCAACCATAGGCCGGCAAATTAATCTATTTTACTTAGAAAACTAAACTAAACTGGATTAATAGCAGCAATGACTTCAAAATATTTGAAACAAGTATGTAGTTTGTTTTTCAATAGTGATGAGCTTCTGTGGAAGAGATTAATCAATAAATGGATGACTCAAATGTGAGAACTACAAAGATCTCAGAAACACAGAGCAATGTGCATGCTACATGTTATGGGCTAAACTGTGTCCCCCCCAAATCATATGCTGAACTCCTAATACCTGAGACCTCAGACTATGACTGTATCTGGAGATAAGGCAGTGCACGGAGCAAAGGCCATATGAGGAAATGGTAAGAAGGTAGCCATCTGCAAGCCAAGCTCAGAAGAAACCACACTTGCCAACAATTTAATCTTGGACTTCTAGCTCCCAGAGTTATGAGAAAATTCTGTTGTTTAAGTCACTTATTCTGTGATATTTGCTATGGCAGCACCAGAAAACTAATATACCAGGAAAGATCAAAACCCATTAGAAAGCAATGCAATGGCATCCAGAATGGAACTGAGGAAGTCCCGTTTACTATAGCAGTTTCTTCTACCTCATGTAATTACCCAAGAAGTACGAGCACAAGAGGGCAAGATTGCATTTGAAACCTGTGGACAAGGAGCTTCAGTTTAGACAGTGTTACATGCCGAGCATCTCAATCTGTATCCTAGGATACAGCAATAATGGAGGGTTGAGTAGTAAACCAATTCTGAAATGAAGCAGAGTACTTGTTCTGTATAAGGCAATTTGTTCATATGGAGAAGGAGCTTCTGAAATGGGCCAAAGGTAAAAGAAGGATTTAAATCTAGGGTCAGAGGGTTGCCAAGAATTAGTGAAGTACTAGGTCCCTCAGGCCCTGCTTGAGGTTCAGAACAGGACCACCACCCTTGATGACCAGATAGAGTAGAATGGAGTACAGCAGATCCCAGAGCCACAAGAGGATGGGAAATGTTGTAACCCAGAGGCTATGTGAGCTTTGGCTGCTTCCACCTTACCATTCTCCTTACCAGCACACCCAATCTTTTATCTAGGTAGCCACAGACAAGACACGGGGCCATTGAAACATTCGCAGAGGGCTGAGGTAGGTTCATGTGGGTATATTCATATATGCAAAGAGACCCATTAATTATAGCTCAGCCAGAATATCCTAGATCTGAGAGAACTTGATGTAATAAGATTATTCATTTATTTATTCAGAAACTCATTTAAATGCTAACATTTATGGAGAAACCCCAATAACTGAGACTTTATTTTTACTGCCACAATTGCATCAGTAACCAATACCAAAGATGGAGTGGTGGGGAGGGTAGTTTGAAGAGGAAGGCTATACCTAAAGATAGGACTCAAATGTGGGGAGCTGCAAGAGAAGAAGCAGTCAACGTAGAATCCATTCATTTATGTAATCTACAACAAACAAATACTTGCTGCTCTCCTGTAATGTGCCCAATTTTACAGGATTCATTGGAGATTTCATAAAAAACTTTAAAATATAATCTTAAATTTAAGGAATAATTATCTTACTAACAGAAAAAAAATTACATAAAAATATGGCTTAGTGGAAATGAGTATAAATAGTTTAGGATGATCAGAACACGAAAATGTCAATGTGGATTAAGACTTTAACTGTGCTTTGTAAAGTGGGGTATGGTTTGGATTGGCACCAGAGATTAAAAAAGGCATTGAAGCCAAACATCCTAAGGGAAGGTGTTGAATTAGAAGCTTAGTAAAGCAAACAAAACAAAACAAAACAAACCCCACAAAACAAAACAGAAAACAAATTGATTTTCCTGAGGCGGATAATTACTTGAAGAGCAGAGGGAACTTGAGGGTGCTGGGTTCCGCAGGAAGGAGACTCTGAGGTCTCCCTCTGAGTGCATTAGGGAGAGCTTTCATGATCAGCTGTGACATGAAAAACAAAGAAGACGCAGGATTGAGCAGAGGGAGAAATTGCACTCCACGGAGGTCTCAACAAAGGCCTTAACTGACCTAAATGGAAACTCTGAAGCTAGGATGACCCTTCAAAGTGGCAGCAAGGGGAATAAACTGCGTAGTCTTATCTTATCGTGACTGGTCAATCAAATGCCGACTTCTTCCAGGAAGAGATGTGATCTCGGACAAACCAGATCTCTGAAGCTGAAGGCAGGTTTCAGAGGGTCCTAACAGCTGGACATAATCAGCTCTAATTCTGGAAGGAGACAGGGCAACATCACAGCACCCACTCCTCTCCATTCCTTTGTACCTCTCAGACCCAGTTGTTTGTGTGTGTTCTTGGAGCAGGCCCTCCAGGACTCTGCTGTATCTATTTTCCTGAGGTAACTTTAAAAGAGGAAGTTATGTGGGACAAATTAAAACTGGTTTCAGGACCGCTGCTGATACTCATGGTCTCCCTCCTACACCACAGTCCAGCACTTCAGCTGGTCTAGGTGGCTTACTGGGTGCGGTGACCATGATGCCCACCCTTCTGGGATCTGGGCCTGTCCTTTTTAGGCTGTGGTTTCTGCACTAGTCCATTTACTGTGCAAGGAGATCAAGCAGGTGCCAAAGTGAATCACCAGGTGCCAAATATTTTTTCTCCCAGTTGTCTTGTTTTAACATGAGGCTGATTATCAGGGTCAATTGCCCTCATCGGGAAGGTGACTCCTCCTCCTGCCCTCTGCTCTCTTGGCACAAGGAGCCCAAAGTTTTCATGCAAAATCATACTCATAGTTCAGTGGGACTCCTGCTATGTCCCTGGGAGGAGGCATCACCACTTTGGAAATCAGAACAAAGCTCAAAGTTGCTTGAATGAGAAATACACATTTCCCAAATGAGTTACCGGAAGTGATGGGGAGCAGAGTCCTTCCTGCCTCCAGCCTTTGATTTCTGGATCCAGACCGTCTACCTTTTGGAGACACACCACCTTCAACATACACTGAATCCCAGATGATGGTGCCCCACGCTGGCAAGCTACTGTCTAAACTGGTGTTTTAGTGGTGCCTTCAACAGATTAGTCCACTCTGTCAGGCTGGAAGCTTCTGGATGGTGTGGTAGGTAATGTGACCAGCCAATGGTTTCTTGTTCTGAGAACTGGGCAATTGTTCTGAAAACTGGGCAAAGCACCATGAAATTTTATTGGACAACTGTTCTAACCTGATCATCATCTTGTACTGCTTTTAGTTACATAGATTGAGCCATTCCCTTATTGGCTACCATCTCTCTTGCCGCTAAGGAAGCCAGATTCTAGTAACATCTAATAACAATAATTTTACCTACCTAAATTCTGTTGGTTAAGCTTCCCCAACTGTCCCCTATGGCTTGGGATTCCCATCATCTCCATTACTCTCAGAGAATGCAATTTAATAATTGCATACCTTACCATCTGCTTTTGCTTAGCAGAGAAGAGGAATACTTGAACTTCTTAGTGATGCTGATTCCTTTATCACCAATAGACTCCTTATTGCTTTGTTAAATAATAAATTCTGGGGGCTCCCAGAGAACATAGTCATTGGTGATATTTTAGACCTTACAGAGTATAATCATTCTACTGTGCCCTAGTTGCTGTGCCTTTAAATCTCTTCTTCTCTGTCTGGTATTACAGTCATGTCATTTCTACCCCAGTTTGTGCTGCTCCTCAAATTTTTGTAGCTTCTGGGAGCCATTCTAGAAGCGTGTTGCTGAGATTTTCGTCAGGGGGCATAGTTATTTTTCCCCATTAACAGGCACAGAGCTTTCCTAGCCAACTCGTGTTGGCCTTTAGCCCCAGTTACTGTCTTAGTGTCTCGAAGTGGAGGTAGGGGAGACTCGCAGGGGTTGGGGACATATGTGTCATGTTTTCTTTCAGGTAGAAGCCTCTGCATCTTCCTCAAGCCAGGGGAAGTACTGACCTTAATAAGGAGGGGTGGACTGTTTTGCCAGGCTGAGGTTTCAGGAATATTTGGGGATTCAGTATTAGAGTGTCTCGGCACAGGAATCCCCTTCCATGACTCTGGGCCCTGATAGCCAGCTCGACTAGGTTTGGCATGTAACTTTTTTTAAGAGCTCTGTCATACTTATGATTAAGTTCTGGTCTGCAGAGTTTTTTGTCTTCAAGCCTACAGAAGTGAAAGCTTCTTTGTATTCTACCAGGAGTGCCCTTGACTTTCACACTTAGTTTTAATTCCCAGTTAATCCTCTCAATCTTTCATTATTCTTTTCCAAGGTATTAATTGTATTTAGCAACACATCCATTTCCATTATATGTGTAGTTACTGTTTCCCCCAAGCAGGGTTACTGCTTCAAACACCTGATATACCGGTACGTTAATGCAGTCCCTCCTGGTCATTTTGTCCCAGTTCCCACGAGTGCAAGGTTTAAGAATTGTATTGGCCAAGTAGTAAAAGAAAAGTGAACAAAACCAACCAACCAAGGGAATTCAATAGCCACTTAGTCAGATTCCACTTTGGTGATGGATTTCCAGATAATATTAGTATAATTGGAATTTGGGGAGGCCTGACCATTTAAAGGATGTTTTTTGTTATTTGCTTGTATGATTTTTTAAAAATATATTATGATTGATGAAGGAAAATTTTAAGCCTACTATTAGGTATTTAGTTTTCCAGCAATTTTTGATACATTTTTAATAGAAAGATAATTTTAATGCAAAAATAATTAAATTGAAGGTTGTTTGAAGTAATAAAGTCAGACTCTTACAGATGTGAACAGTACTCTACTTCAGTATAGATGAGTTTAGTAGCTACATTTGGGGGATCACAGCAATATTGTTTCAGCCTTAATAAATGATTCATCAACAATGGGGACATATTTGCTGCCCCAAATGTAATTGCATTTAATGTAAGACCTACATTATTTCACCACTACTGTTAATGATGTGTAATGAAAGCGTGACAAAAAGAAACGTAGGAGTGGATCAGATTATAGATTCATGTACCAGGCTGAAATATTTTAAAGAATCGTTCATGCTCATGTTTCTACCTGTGTTTTCTTAAGGTATTTAAAATATTTCCATTTTCAATCTAGGCCTCAGAATGGTATGTTGCGAATAGCGAACAGGGAACAAATCATTCATAGCCTTATAAATAAAAATCAAGAGTTTAGATTTACTCTAAGTATATTTTTCTAAGTTATTGAATTATTTTAAACAAAGTATTACACACATTAAAAACAAAAGTGATATCACTCTCCAGAATTGGAGGCAAACATGGCCAAAAAGTTGGGAGAGTACTGTAGTAATCCAGTAATAAAGAAAAAGGACTCAGACTAGGGGTGGAATTTGATGAAACGGAATGGACAGATTCAAGAGAAATGTTTTGATTGGAATGATAGATCTAACTAGAGAATTAGATGTATGGGAACAAGTGTACTTGGATATTTGAAGAATGATAACAATCTCTGTCATAACTATTATTCTAGAATGAAAGCAAAGTAAATGTGTTTTCCAATTAACAGTGAGCATTTCTTACCATCAGATTCACTGAAGGATGTTCTAAAACCTCCATCTTATGAATGGAAACTGAACATTAAAAGCTGGACTGAGATATAGCAAGGAATAATGACAACAACTTTCGTTAGCATGTGGTAAATATTTACTACATAGAAGAATGAAGAAGTTAAAAAATTGCAACTGGAATGGGAATCAAACCAGGCTTATCTTATAATTGCTTTTCATGGAGTTTATTCTGCCTGTCAAAAACTCCAGATAGTACATAACTTGGGTCAGATTGTGATATACTCCACAAGACACACATTTAAACTTCAATGAGGAAATAAGATTTCACTTAGCTTTAGTGACATTTTTCTTAGTAAGTACAGAAAACATCAACATACAATTATGTTGAGTTTTTGTTAGCAATGTATATGAGAAATTCTTTTTTCTTATTTGATCATGAGTCTTTGCCTTCCCTACCTTCCTTCAAAAGACAGGATCCATAGGTGATGGCACCTATATCTTAGGTCATATTCCTTATGATACCAGCACTATGTTGTATTTGTACTTCCTCCACTGGATCCATTGCACGGTACTCCCTACTCGTAAAAACTATCACAAAAACTTACAAAAAAATTGCATTGGGAAATGAAATATTATAAAAAATAGTAAGGGTACAGAAGATTAGAGCAGCACAGTGAACAAACTTCCACTAAAGGATATAAAGTGGACATACCTATTTTTATCTAACTAATGATTTCAGAAATATGCTATAGGCACGTGAGGAAATTTATGGGAAATAGTATTAGGTCATAAAGTAGTAAAATATTATAATTTAATACATGTTCTTAAGTGCTTAAATTTTTGTTGTTATTGTAGGTAGGTTTTTAATATAAATTAAATTTTATACCTGTTGTTTGTATATAAGAATGCACATTTATATATTAATCTTATATTGAGGAAATTTGGTTAACTCTCATCAATTTAAAGGATATATCTGTTCCTTTTCTCTAGGTTCTATGTGCATGCAGACCATGTGGACTTCTTGAAGAGAAATGTTTGTTGGAACCTATTCAGACTTTCTTAGCGGAGGGAGGTGCTTTGTTGTGGAACTCTCATTCACAATGCTTAGCCTGCTGATGCAGCTTCCAAGCCATGCTGGCCTTCACCTGCAAAACTCATGTCACAGCCTCAGCTCAAGGTTCACATTCTAGTTTTCTCCATTTTAAATGCATTTGACAAGATAACATTAAGGGTTATGAATAAGCTCTTTTTATTTCAATCCTCACTCTAGGGCATGTTTATTGATTTTTAGAGAGAGAGGAAGGGAGGGAGAAAGAAAGGAAGAGAAACATTGATGCAAGAGATGTAATCTGGGCATTTGCCCTGACCGGAAATTGAACCTGTGATTTTTCTGTCCATGGAATGATGCTCCAACCAACTGAGCCACACTGGCCAGGGCTGAATAAGCTCTTTTAGATCAAATACTTATTATGTGGAAAATCTCATTGGGGGGAGGTGGGAATCAACTATTACCCACCCGCATAGCCAATTTTAATTAATAAATTTATTTTAATTCACCTATTCTTTAAAAGATGTAAATATTTCACTGACAAATTTACTTAATATTTTTCTTTTGTTGCTTATATTTACTATCATAAATGCCTATGGCATTTTATCTAGAGACTGTATTGAATATTCTCAAATAAGCAAAGCCTGTAGTTAAGTATTCTGTCTTGGCAGACTGATTCCTCCAATGGTATTAAAATATTCACAGTACACTATACAGCTGTTTACCTTTTTGTACATTTTTTGTACACAAAGGTAGCATAAAAAATCATTTGTTAAAAAAAGTAAATCTGGTGTTTGGTTCAGAAAATAAGTGAACCCTCAGTTTTCTGTTAAGACTTTTCAGTTATGAATACCTTATGAGGAATTAGATTATTTTCTGATGGTGAACAAAGACCTTGTGCAAACTGGGCATTAAATAGGGGGTGATGAGATGATATGAGGTCATTGTGAACACAATTTGCAGATGAAGAAGCCAGGGTAGAGGGTGTAGGCAAGAATGACATCTGGACACACACTCATACTCGTGTGGCCTGAGATTACATGTTGATTTGAACTGTGAATAAATTAAAATTTAGTTTAAGTATCACATTCATCAATTTTCTTTTAAGCAATTGGATATATTTTTTCTGTGTCTAAAGAATGACTATCAAATGTATGTGTACCTGTGTTCATAGTAGTGTTATTTGCAAAGGCCAAGATTTAGAAGCAGCCCAAGTGTCCATCAGTATGATGAGTGGATAAAAAAGCTGTGTTACATTTACACAATGGAATACTCCTTGGCCATAAAAAAGAAGAAAAATTTACCCTTTGCAATAGCATGGATGGACCTGCAGAGCATTATACTAAGTGAAATAAGCCAGTCAGAGAAAGACAAGTACCATATGATTTCACGCATGTGTGAAATCTATTGAGCAAAATAAACTAACAAACAAAATAGAAACAAACTCGTAGGTAGAGTGCAGATGGAGAGCTGTCAAAGGGAAGGGGAATTGCAAGGCTGGATAAAAAGGTGAAGGGATTAAGCTAAAGAAGAAACAACTCGTAGACACAGATAACAGCATGCTGATTACTAGAGGGGAAGAGGGTTTGGGGGAAGGCAGAAAGGGTATAGTGATGGAAGGGGACTTGATTTGGGGTGGTGAACACACAATACAGTATACAGATGATGTGTTATAGAATATTGTACTTGAAATGTATACAATTTTATTAACCAAATATCACCCCATAAATTTAATAAATTTAAAACATACAGAAAAAGAAAAAAGAAATCTAGATTTTATTGTTAACATGTGTAATAATATGTCACAGAAGTCATTTTTAAATTTAAATTTTGAGAACCAAAAAGAGATTATTTGCAATAAGATTTTGATTTGGCAGTCATGAGAGACTTGTGCCACAAGTCTGAGGCACAAGGAGGAGAAATAACATTCTATACTAGTTGTGTAAATGCTAGTTAGGTAAATGCTCTCAAATGAATAGATGGACTGGGCCTTAGTTTTCTCATTTATAAAATGACATTAATTTTACCTAATTCTCAGGATGATGATCCAGTCAGTGATTTGGAATCTTTTGGGAGAAAAATCATATAGTTATTCATTCATCAGCCTTATTGACTACTAATAATAAACCATCACTCAGAAGAGAAATGACTTTATTCAGCTTTCCTGGAGCTCACATTCTATTAAGGGTAAAGCGGTACATAAATATATAATATTCCAGGTAGCAACAAATGTTAAAATACACACATGCATTCACATAAAATTAAATCAGCATGGTCTGAGTTTCTCTTTTACAAAGGGTGGTCAAGAAATCCTCTGACAAGAACTAAGCTAACCAAGCTGAGTAGGGGTCTATAGGAAGAAAGTTAGTGATGGAGGGAGTTACTTCAGGTGAGAATGATCAGGGAAACCAACAAGCCAGGACCCATGTTCAAAGACAGAAGCTGAGGTTCATGTGCAAAAGACAGCAATGAAGGCAATGTGGTTAAGAGGTGGGTGAGGGTGGGAGGAAGGGGAAGTCAGGAGGTTCAGAACTCAGAGGGTTTAACTCTAAACTACACTGCATACCATAGGGGATTCTGGGAGAGTAACATGGTCTTATTTAAGTGTTAGCAGGATCCCTCAGGCTGCTGTGTGGAAGGGCTTGGGTTGGGGTGGCAGGAGTAGGCCCAAGGAAACTCCTATTGTGACAGCCTAGGCCTGCCCTCACAGTGAGTTCTAATAGGATGATGGCGAGGAAGGTGGAAAACGTGGTCAGATTTGAGCTCTGTTTCAACTGGAGAGCCAACAGGATTTGCTGATGGCTTTCATGTAGAATGTACAAGTCAAAGATGACTCCAAAGTTATTAAATTTTAGAAATTAAAATTGTGAGAACGATTTCAAAATAAACATATACACAGCCTTGAAGTGTTTCTTCCCCTTCATGGTTAGGGTAAGTGGTTGGCAAACTCGGGTGTGTGACCGAATCATCTGGAAAGCTACAAGAAAGTACAGAGGCTGACATGTTGATACAGGACAGGACTGGAGCCTGCGCATTTCTGCTAGGTCACAGGTAAATGGAATACTTGCCCAAGTTGAAGAACAGCTGGTTTAAGTAAAGAGAAATATTTTAGGGAGATTGGCTGATATCTTAGGACCTTTTTCACCAAAAATTAGAAATTTATTTATTTTCTTTTTATGAATTAGGAACTGTTCTTTGTAAGTCATTTAACATTCACTGGGTAGAAAATTAATCTAACTAAACTAATCATAGATTTCCATTCTTGACATTTCCCTTTCTGCTTAGCATTAATGCCCAGACTGAATAAGCTCCCCAATTTCCCTGTTGTACTTGAAAACTGAATTTGTACTTGAGGCCTGTGGCCCATAAGCAGGCAGGTGAGTGGTAATTCTCTTACTGTGTCCACACTCATAGGAAGGCGTATATGCTGTCACAAGGCTATACTATGCTCATTATCTTCTGCTTTGCTACACTCACCCTCTTGCTCTTTGTAGTTTCAAGTTTCTCATTGTGCCTCATTCTTCCACCAGAGGTGATTGTACCACACACAGGGATCACACTGTGTTTTCAAATCCTGGAGGTAATACAACAATGGTCATTCCTGCAAATGGGAAAACCCAGAGACAGGATAACGATTCTTGTATCTGGGTCACTCTGGTTGCTGCTGGCCTAAGGGACAGGGCTGGGAAGCACCAGGCACATGGGGAACTGTGCTTTGTACCCAGTTCTGTTTTGGCAGAGCAGGCTGCCTCTGTGTGGCTGAGAGGACACCTGATCAGATGCAAGGGCATCATGGGGACTTTAGGGGGAAAGAAGAGACTTGGGGAAAAATACTGGACAAAAATGTAAATGAAGTAAATGTAATGACCAGCATTACCAGACCCTGTTGCTTTCAGTAACACAAATGCTTTCAAGAAGATTAATTTCTAGGACAAGAGAAGGACAGCACAGATACAATCTAATTGACAGAACTGTCCTGGCAACTGATTCTATTATTTTCAATAGGCAGAATTAGCGAATCTATTATACCTTGTATTGATGTTCAAAAGGGATAAATGTAGAAAGGCAAAACTGAATTTAACTTTTGCAGGAGTTTTTACATAAATACTTAAAGATGCAAAGTTTCAAAATGGCCCAAAGTATAAAACTGATAAATAGAACCCATGTTATGATAAATAATTTAATAAACATTGCTGTGACCTAAAAGTAAAATCAAAAGCTAAATCCTCTCAATCTCTCATCTCGCAAGTAAAACCTTTCATTCATTCATCTTGCAGGCAAAACGTCCCCTGAAAATTCACACATCATACACAGCTGTGGATTTATCTCAAGAGAACAGATAATTCTAAAAAAAAAATGACTACAATGGATTTCCATGAATTACTGCAGCATGTACTATTTTGCTAGATCTTAACATATTGTAGATATTTATAATATTTTATTTAAATGTTTTGGCACAAACATATAAAATATTTTTCTTTCATTCTAAAGTCAATTTCCTAAGGTAAAATCACTTTCTCAGTTTTAAACCAGTAAGAGAAATATATATCAGGAGAATGTTTTTTTGCTAAGATATTCCTAAAGTTATAAGTATCTAATTTTTTTCTGTATTTATTAGTTTAGAAGCAAGTAACCAATGAAAAAGCTAGGATTACTATTTTGATTTGCATGTCTACTCAAGGTGCAAGCAACCATGAAAAATATCATTGAACAATATCTGGATTTTAGTTTCCTGACCAGTTATGTAAAGAGAATAAGTCTCCCACTCTATGAAGTTTATAGGGACTTAATTGAAATTCTTTGCAGAAATGTAACTCTTTAACATATGATTACTAACTTTTTATGTGATTTAATAATTGAGTTAGCCATCACAGATTTAGACACACACTGACCTTGGGAATCCCTGAAAATACAACACGCCTCACCAGTCCCCAAGTAACTGGTGAATCAGTAATCTAGTGGGATGGATTCCTGTTTTCTTTTAAATGAGAAAGCACTTTTTGTAAAGAGCTTACACATTCGGATGCTATTATTAAACATATCTGTTTTTGCCACGGTTGTGAACTGAAGATCAGAGTTGTTCTCTGGTCCTGGGGAGAAACAATTGAACAATTTAAGAATATATTTTTATAACATTAGTAAAATCTACTCAGTTTTCTAAATTCCATGTTCAATGAGGCATAACTTTACAATAGAAAAAATATATACTTAAGCTACTGGCTCAATAAATAATTCCTTTATTCCAAATGTTTATTAATTATTATTCAAACATTTCATTCTAAAGAAGGGGTCTGTAAACTTTTTGGAGTCACCGATTCCCTTGTGAATCAAGTAAAAAAAAAAATGAATTCTCACTGCTCACTCCTGTGTAGATATAAACCACTGTCCTTAAATTTTCAAAAAGCCTGAAATCTATAACCCCATAGGAACTTCATTTCTTTAATGTGACTTTTTCCTTAATTCAAGCCAGCTTTGTCCACTCTAATAGCATCAGATCCCTCCACCTTTGCTCATATTGCATGCCCACTCCCTTAATCATTAAGTCTCCAGGACAATTAGGTTCTTCTGGTCAGTGTTGAACTATCTTAAAGAACAAAGCCTTGTGTCTATTGACTGTAGAAACAGAGTTTCAGTCAAACCAAAGAAAACATCTTGACTTCAGTTGTGATTCAATACCAAACCCATGAAAATGAAACAACCCTACTGACCACAATCTGGTGAAGCCAGACAGAAGGACACCATGGCTGACATGAAGACCAGACGCAATGATCAACTACCCCTACTCTACCAATCAGTAGAGTCCATGACCCTAACTCCCTTACTCAGCATGATTAATGATTTTTCTCATTCACTAGAAGCCATTGAGGAGTCAGGTCTTTGAGTAATAGTGCCCCTGTGTCTCCAGTCTTGGTGCCATTTTCTTCGATAAATCTGTGCTTTCTTTGCTGAATAATCCTGTTTGCATTTTATTGGGTTTTGACGTGCATAGGAATACAAACCCCCTTTAGTTCAGTAACAGATCCAGGTGAAAAATACCTCATCTTCAAAGAAACTTATTGAGCACTTACCTTGTACTCCACAACACCGTAAGTACTGAAGACACACAGGGAACTAGGCACTGTCCCAATGCTAATACATAATATGCATAAGTTGGGTAAGACATGTATCTTACCTGATCATAGAAATGCCTTCACTTGGCCACATGAAAATGAAAAGGAGGTAATGAATGATGATTTCCAATTTTGAATACACTAAGAATTGAAAATATTCTGCTAAAGGAGACTGGTACAACCAAACAGTATGGAATTTTCTGAGAAAACTAAAAATGGATCTACCTTTTGACCCAGCAATTCCACTGCTAGCATTATATCCTTAGAATCCTGAAACAACAATCCAAAGAACCTATGTACCCCCATGTTCATAGCAGCACAATTTACAATAGCCAAGTGTTGGAAGCAACCTAGGTGCCCATCAGTAAATGAATGGATCAAAAAACTGTGGTACATTTACACAATGGAATTCTATGCAGCAGAAAGAAAGAAGGAGCTCCTACCCTTTGCAACAACAGCATGGATGAAACTAGAGAGCATCATGCTAGGTGAAATAAGCCAGGCAGTGAAAGACAAATACCATATGATCTCACCTTTAACAGGAACCTAAACAACAAAACAAACAAACAAGCAAAATATAACCAATGACAGTGAAATTGAGAATAGGCTGACAGTCACCAGAGGGGAGAGGGAAGGGAATTTCAGGGGAAAAGGGAAAGGGTTTACAGGAACAAGTATAAAGGACACATGAACAAAAACTAGGGGGGGTGGAAATGGGAAGGAGGTGGGGAGGGCTGGGGTGGTGGGCTGGAATGGGAGTAACAGACAGAAAATTGTACAAGAACAACAATTAAAATAAAATTTAAAAAATACTCTGCTAAAGGAAACAAACTTTTATTCCTTTTATTTTACTTCCTGCTTTTTACTACCATAAATGTAAGTAGACATCAAATCTAGATTTTTATTTTAAAAAGGATATTATGGCTTATCTTTGAGTTAATAAACAAGTTTTGAGTACCTACAATACGAAGAGCACCACACTAGATAGTTTAAAGCCACCTTTTATTTCCACCCATTTCTACATTTTCATAATCATGTATTCTCTCTCACTGGGCACTTACCTTTGAAAAAAAAGTATTTTAACAGTTGACTGTGTCTTCAGCAAGAGTCATCATATTGAAATAATAAAGCAGACTATGTCCTGCTGAGCATGATATTTAGTGAGGAGATAGAGAAAATTAATAAAGATTTGTTTAACAATGATGAATGTAAGAAAAAGTAAACAAAATATCAAGACATGAAGGATAAATGCCAAAAACTATGTATAAGCACGTATATTATGCAGCAAGTTACTGAACAAAGAATGTGATGGTGATAGTCAGATAAGGAAGTATAGTAGTAAACCACTTCTCCATTTGTATTTTATTGTTTCTCATCTGGGAGCCAATTCATTGGGTCATTGAAGGTGGGTGAGTGGACTTAGGTATGCAGTCTAAACAGAGACAAAATAATGGAGACATATCCCATTAGAAGCCCTCAAGGATTTGTTAATGAGGTGGGTGTGCTTCTAGTAAAAAGAAATGCAATAAAATGCTTCTAATTCTGCAACTATTCTTCACCTGGAAAGTAAAGCAAGAAGCACAATAATAATAATAAAAAAGAAAGGACAGCAGAATAACAAATAATCACACACAGTCACTTCAGACCTATTCTGAAACAACAGAATACACTTTAAAAAGCAGTAAAAACAATAAAAACCCAGTCATTGTGAAAAAGGAGAGCCTTAGCTGCAATAAGCAGTCAATAAAGAAGCTCTCTCATTTGAACATCAAATGCACATTGTTTTGCAACACCTGTTATTCAGCCATAATAGCTTTCCTAACCTGTCAAAGTGTTTAAGCTGAGGAAAAGAAATGGGCCTCCAGCTGTGCAGCTCTGTGGAGAAAGCTAGTGCGAAGCGATATTAGTTTAATGAAATGTGTACAGATTGTAATTGTGGTAATAAGAGGGCAATTCCCTGAGGTGCCATCGAAAGGCGGTGAGTGCAGCCAGGCAGAAAACAGAAGCTTTGCAGGCTGAGGGAGAAAATGCGTCCTGCTCTGGAGAGAGGGCAGAGACTGAGCAGGAAAGATCAGGGAGAGAGGAATCTCGTGAATGTGTTTTCCATAGACTCACTCCAAGAAAGAAAGCAGGTCTATAGGGAGTAAAAACCCTCTCCTTGCAGCACCGCTGACCCAGAGTTAATCTGAATCAGTGTTAACTGGGCTGCAGGTGCTGGGGAACTCAGGGGAAACAGCTCTCAGTCTGCGACAAGATGACAGTGACCCTTCTGAAATCCATATTTAGAGTGAGAGACGATGAATAATCAAAAATAAACCAGGTATAAAGTGGGTAATACAAAAAGAAACCAAAATATATTGCAAATCAAACAAGCATTGCCTTATTTTTGTGTTTATCTAGGCATCAACCCAGGATTTACTCCTGAAAAAACATACTTTAGGAGTATTCCTGAGAGAGGGAGGCAGTTCTACCAGTTATCTGATAGACAATCAATTTGTCATTATTTGAAACTTCCCGAATAATTTAAAAGCCAGAAGGTGAGGCATGTGCAGCTAGTCTCCACAGACGAGCATCATATTTCTGGCTCTTTTTCTAACTAGCTGTGTGCCTTTGAGCAAGTCATAGACCCTCTCTAGACCTCCATTTCATTATCTACAAGTCTCAAGAAGTCAGTCTAAGCAATTACTCTGTATGACACCTATCAATGGTCCCTTATTACCTAACAGCATAAAGGTCCATTTTAATCTTGACCCTCCTCTCCTCCTCAGAGCTCATGCCCTGTGAAGTTGACTGCAGAATTTTACAAGATTATATGAAAATACTAATGCTTCTTCTTTTATATATGATGTGATTTAATTCTGTCTCTTCACATGTGCTTTTTCCCTCTCTCGAAAATATTATTCAACTGACTCAGCTCTTTGTGGTCTCTAGAATGAGGCTAAGACTGCTCTTCCTGTGTACTCTCAACTAGTCTAGAGCGGTATCTCCATCCCCCCACTTTGCTGTTTTGCTGGGGATCCTCTTTCTCTTCCTTCAGTTGTCAGTTCGGATGTCAATTCTTTCAGAAGCCGCCTCTGAGCTCCCCAGTCTGGGCAGTACTCAACCCATATATTCCAATAGCTTCTTCTACTACTTACCTCTTGATATTAATCTGTATTATAATAGCATAGTAACTAGTGTCAATTACATTCAGACTCCTTGAGGGTGAGGTTTATAGGACTGTGTGATTTTTATGGTAGTATCAGTAGAGACTAGTAAAATTTTGGGTATCTGATAGACACACAGTGTGTTTACACCTTGAATATGAATGAATGGATTGAGAGCTAGGAAAAGCTTAGCTTGCACATCCAGGCTGGGCAGAGGACCCATTATACATTCTGGCCTAATATATCCACTATGAGTTAAATATTCTCTGTCTCTGTCCAACTCACTAGATTAACTTCCTTCAAGGCAGGAAAGCCACCTACTGCTTTGTACTTTGAAGATATTTGACCAATACTCATTGAAATGTATGTTTACTGCTCTAAAACTTCATATAGGTTGTATGATGAGCCTTTTCCCAGAAGAGTTTTCACCCCAAAGGGATTTGGTTTTATCCTGAATAACGGATGTTGACTAAGAAATTATATATCTAACTACCCAATCATTGTCTTGTGTTTTAGACAAAATACACATGAAATTTAGAGGAGCAAAAACAAAAATGAACAGAAAATGAATATAGCACCAGTGTTGAACAAAGATTATTCATCTTGCTTTCTGTCTCCATAGAGGGACAATGGAAGATTATAAATCTTGGCCTCAAAAAAAAAATGTCATTCCTCTAGAGTTTTTTGTAATCACTTATGAATATGAAAATAATTAACTGATATGAAAGTTTTTGTAAGAAATTTACTTTTTAATACCTAATGTATGCCCAGAGATCATTTCTAAACCAAATTAGATTAATCCTTTAATAAAATTACACTGATAGAGTTTGAGCTCTAGAAATCATCTGTTAAATTATCTTTTCCTCATTGTACCTTGGACACAGTAGAAGGTGGCTTACACTTTGAAATTTAAAGATTAGTTTCTTGTGCTGACTCTCTAACTCTTTGTTGGTTTGAAACTTAGTTTCCTATTATGAAAAATCACAATAATAATATGTACTTTAATTTCTACTGAGTCTGCCCATAAAAGTTTTATGTAGCCCTGATAAGTCTTCATCCACAATTGCTTAGGGGCAGACACTTTGAAGGAAAGAACTAAGGAGAGAGAGATCCCACATTGCATTGTTTGAAATCTGCTATTGGTACAGATTTTAAAACCCTCTTTAAGAGTTCAAAATACCTGGGGACTAAGTATGCCTCCTTTTCTTTCTCCATATAATTACTAGGCATTGAAGTCATACAGATATTTAGTTAACTGCTCAGAAACCGTGTGGTGTCACGCAACATTAACCGTTAATCTTAACTAATATTTGCATATAGCATAATAGTTTGTACAGTATCTTCATGAACAGCTGCTTACTTAATGTATGTAAAATACTTATTACCTAGGAACTACGCCTATGATATGGGAAGCCCTCAATAAATGGTGAAGTTGTCATAGTTCATGCATCTTCAACAACTCTTACAAAGTAGAATAACACTTTAATCCATGAAGTACAGGTAGGGAAACTGGCTCAACAAGTCAAGTGATTTGCCTAACTTCACACCGCTAGGAATTGGCAGGTTACAATCTGAATTTCAATGTCACAGTGCCAAGCTGTGTGCAATAATTGTTACTCAATATAATCACCCAATCCACAACCCATGATAGATGACTAAATTATCACAGAAAGAGGACAGTATCAGAAGTCCAAAGATTTTACATGTTACCCGTGGCTATATATCATACCATTTCCCTTCATTAATAATTTATTACAACTTCCTTTTCAAAATTATACATTGTTTTAGCCCCATAAGAACTATGCTCTCCTGACAATTCTATCCCAAGTGTACCATGTAGATAATTAAGCTACCATTTGAAGAGGACACACTGTGTGTGAGGGCCTGCAAAGCTAGGAGCTTTAACTCTCATTGTCTCATTTCTTCCTCACCTCAGCCTCAATGGTAAATAATATTATTCCTCATCTACTTGGCGAGGAAACTGAGGTTTCAGGCTGCTAATTGACTTACCAGGTACACACAGTTAATAAGGAGTGAAGTTAGGGGTCTGAGCCAACTCTATTTCAGTTGCCACCATCACACTATGGCACCATGGGGAAACAATGAAGAAACAAGTTAAACAGCTTTTGCATAGAATCTCTTTTTTAGAATATCTTAGGTCCTTAATATACTGATATAGAATAAGCCTCTTCCAATCAGGGTATAGAATATATCATAAATTATATGTCTTTGACAGCAGAAATTTTTTCTTCAAAATATTATTCTATATTTTTTTGGAAATAATAATCTAAATCTGTATATTTTAGGAATTAGACGATTTCTAAGGCTTTCAATTCTAATATTCTGTAGTTTTATTCCTAACTTTACTAAATGGACTTCTGGTTTTTTGTTTGTTTGTTTCTTTGACCTGGATCTGCTTTTTAACCAAGATCAGCCTCAGTTTCCCCCATGTTAAATGGCATCACGTAATTGCACAGTTGTTGTGTGAAAGTCAAAGCTGTCTTTAGGTGCCAATAAGAAAACAAAACAACATGAAACAAATGTATTTGTTTCTGAAAGGTAATAAATATTGTGTAGATTTCAATAATATCAGGATAGACTGCATCATCAATTGGAAAACAGAGATAGTTTTTCCTAACATATATATGTTTTTTAAAAAGGTCAAATAGATCAAATTTACCAAGTGTCACAGGAGGAGAAACCTGAGCTGAGTTAGTAGAAGGATCCTAATATCTGTTTCCAATGGAGACAAGTTCTCTGAGCCCAGTGTTGCAATCTTTGTTTACTCTTGTGTGCTCTTTACTTTTTCTGGGATAATATTTTGAACCCAGTAAAAGTCAAGTTGCCCAGCAAGCTGAATTTTTTATCTCCAACCTATATTCCTTTCAATAGTGGGTTGGAGGGTTTCTGAGACTTTTACCAGCTGAGACCTCGTATTGCGAGGTGGCACCTTCTCCTTTCGTTGTCTGCACTCTTTTCTAATCTGCACTGTCATGTGGAGCATCATGATGTGTGGAACCTGACACCCCCTGCCCCAGAGCCAGACGCACCAGCTGGGAAGCCTACTGAGCAACAAGCTTCACCAAAGAGCAACTTGGAAATTACAAACTTGCTTTTACTGGGTCGAGGGGAGGAAGAATCAATTTCCCTGAGTTATAGAGATTTTCTAAATCTAAGCCAAGCATATGATTTTCACTTTTAGATATAACAAGATTCTGAGATAATCCTACACATATACCTTCTTATTTGTTTTAAAATAAAAATTTAAAATTACTTTCTTTTAATAGTAAAACAAGAAATGATTAGACTGGTATATTGTTAATGAAGCTTACATTTTATTTGGGTAGTCTGATCTTTGTAAGTTTCTTAAAACAGAGTGCAAATATTGTTTTTCACTGAATCATATTTGAGTGTTACAAGAGAAATTGTAGCTTTTTTCAATGACCTTTGGAGTAACTTGTAGTCTGTGTATGGAGGTGGGGGCTGGATATTCTTAAATGGCTATCAGGATTGGCTCCCTTTTTTAGTGAGTACCTGATGATGTTGTCATGGGAAAAAACTCTGCATAAGGATTAAGCCTATAGGATTGTATTCTTACTCTCTTGACATTAATAAAATATGTCTCCATTCTAAGAAGAAAGCCTGACCTCTGAGAACATCAAAGGAAATGCATTTCTACTTTGACTCATCTGTTCCAGTAGCCCTGAATTCAGCAAGAAATTATGACTCCCCACATGAAATGTCTCTGCACACTCAGATTAGGACATAGCACCCCTAAATCAAGTAGGTGAACTTATTCTCCACATGCTTCTTCCTCCTGCTTATCATCTTCCTCCATTCTGCATCTGAACCCCAAGGAGGTGTCCCTTCTCTTGCCTCCCCTCCCTCAATCAATAAAGTAAAAAGGGATCAATCACCTTAAGTTTAAAACAAATGAATTTCAGCTAATATTTATGCTTCCATAGACATTTAGGCTATTTCCCTAATCATGTTAACAAAAATTTCTGGAATGCCATTAAAAAGAACATAAAACTTCATTAAATACTGTGAAAGAAGAAAATTTTATGGCCTGTGGAAGGAAAGTTTCCTGGAATGCCTCTACTAAAGAAGAATTCTAACCAGGATGGTATTAGAAGAGGATTTAGTCTTTGCTTTAGGTATTAATTCAAAATAACCTCTGCCTATACCAATGTTTCCAGGTTAAGAGTAAAAGGCTTGGTTTCTGAGAGTTTGCAGAATAAGCTCTATTCACAATATTATGTTTGCTGTCAGCAAATGTCACTAAGGTGAGAATTGTCTATTTCTATTCTATTGCAGCCTTCAGCTTCAGTGGAAAACTTAAGAGAAAATGTATAGGCTATCTGTATTGAAAGGCCTTGTGCGTTGAGTCTTCTGTACCTGGTCTCTGAGCATCTAGAAGTTCTGTAGAGTTTTGTTCAAGCTGTTCAAGGTTGAGCATCTATTTGTACTACTTTGAAATTGATACAGTCATAGCGTTTCCAAAACAACCTGCCTATTAGGTCCAGGCCTTTGTGCCCCTAGGTCATGGGGAAAATAACAGCTTTCTTTTCTTTTTTTCTGTACTCTATTATGTGTTTCAAGGTTGAAGAAAACACAGGATCAATGATTTACCTTCAAAATATGACATAGTTCTTTCCTGCCCACAGAAAAAATACCATAGGTTTTCCCAGGGTACTGGTTGTGATATTAGATGAAGTTTGTTTTAATGAATTGATTGGAGGCTGTTTGACTCCTCTACTCCTTGTAGGAGTAATTCAGTTCCTGTCTTCATGTATATATTCCTACTGACACTTGAAATGATATGTTTCCTTTCTTTTAAGCATACTATGAAAAACAAAGTTCATTACTAGCTTTATTCACCCAGAAGCCAAAAGAGTATTTCAAAAGCTAAAAATAGAAGAATATTTTAAAAATCTATTAGAAAGCAAAAAACAGTTACTCTGGCTTTGCCTTAGATACCAATAAGACATTAGGAACAGTATTAACTATTTGCTTTTCTTGTCATTGGAGCTTTTGGCACCTTAATTTTAAATTATTTTTCTAATATGTCTAATAGCCATATGCCTTCATTTTTTTTGTATGATTACACCCAAACTCATGAATCTCTACTATAGAACATGAGCTTTCAGGGTACCCTGGCTTTTCTTGGGCAAATCTGAGACTTTTTTTCCTGGTATTAGGAAAATAACATCTTTAATCTGGATGAATATATAACCAAAGATAAAAGTATTTTCTGATGGTAGTTTATTGTTTCCAGTTTTATTAACATATTGACTAGCACAGCAAAATTTTTAATAAACATATTTGAAGTAAAGGACTTTTTAGCAGTTTTATTCCCAGCTGAGGCCAGAAGAGTTCCCAGGCATCCCTGAGCTCATGAGAAAAGGAATAATTTTCTCTTATTTGAAATAAAATCTGGAGCATTAAATGCAGAGTTTATGACTACAGACTGAAATCAGCTAGACTTTGCCAGTAACTAACTGTTCTTTAATCTCTGTGAGCTTCAATTTCCCTATCTCTACAGTGGAAATAATAATAGGTTGATGGAGATGATTCATAGGGTATGACATGCAACTTGGAACACAGTGAATGTTTAATGAACTATTGATACTGCATTGTATTTTCCTAACATTTGCCAAGAGCATAGAAGACTTCCCCCAAGTTTACTGAAACTGAATAATGGTTCTAGACTCTTAGCTTAAAGCTTATCATTCAACAACACAATAACCAGTGCATATTCAAAACATTCCTTCCACCTCACACTCTCTACAGGCAGGAAAGGGAACCATCAGCATTTTGACATTCACTTTGACCCATTTCCTGCACCCTGGGAGTGAGTTTCACTTCAGCCATGGTTACTGAACAATGACCACATTGCAACTGTTGTGCCCGGTTACTTTGCTCCATGTTCAAGTTCTTACAGGCTGTGATGTTTATGTCAAGCAGGAAGGTCCAGTGACCATTCCCAAGTGAAGATTCCCACCATGAGAACAGCAGAGATCATCAGAACACCAGCCTCTAGAAAGATGGGTCCACAAACCATGGCCCACCATGTTCCTCTTCAGAATGACCAAAAGGGACACAAAACACAAAGTGCTGGTTGGAATAAGCTCTGTTCACAGAAGAAAAATACACCTAGCAATACCAGCATCTGCAGCATGCACAGGTTTCCATGACCAGCAGGTCCCTCCCAATGGCCAAAACCAAGCAGTGAACTGCTGTACCCCTTTTGAAATGCAGCTGAAGACCCTTTACCTTGGGGTGGAGGGACAGATCTACCAGTGGGCTGCCCAGGTATCGCACACATAAACAATACAAGGAAGTTGCCTATGTTACCAGAACACAGGGAAGTTTCCTCCTGATCAGAAAGAAGAATATGGGGCCCAGTGACAGCTCAGCACCTGTCTTCCATATAGGAGAATGTGTCAGGCCCAGGGCACTATGATTGGGCAAGCTTGGAGAGGGGTAGCAGGTCAAACAATGACTGCCTAGCCAATAATTTAATTAAATCAAAATGGTAATGGAAAGAATGAAGTTTGTGACTTAGAAGTGAAAGTCTTTGTATTACATTACCAGGCCTCTGGAGTAATATGTCTCCTAAATAAGCAATTTCTTTCATCAAATTTTATTTTCTTTTTTATAATCATATTTCACCCATCACTAATTTTCTATTTCTCTTTGTTCTCATTAACTGCTTTTTAAATTTCTTTTGGCTTATTAGTCCTCTGAGGAAATGTGCTCTACAACATGTTTTAAGCAGTAAGAAGTTCATGTTTATTTACTCACCAAGCAATCATTAAAGAAATACCTAGTAGGTGCAGAGAAATGTGTTAAGCATGAGCAGGTATACAAGGATAAACAAAATATAGTTGCTGTCCTTAAAGACTTCAGATTTAGTAGATAAAATAGAAAAGTACTCACACCAAAGAACAGCGTAAGGCAGATTCTGATAAATTCCATAAAGTTATCATTCGATTGGCTTATGGAAACTGATTTCACAAACTACCATCTTGCCTTGTTTTGATGTATACTCCTCATCCCAAAGTCATATTGGTCTTTTTAAAAAATCACCATTGCTTGCCTTAAAAATTTTCAATGGTACCTTCTGTTGTTAGGGAAAGCTTAACAGATCAGGGACAATTGTCGTTGAAAAGGTAGTTTGTCACTCACAGTTCCTAACAGAAGCAGGTGCATTACCTCACACAGGGCCACATTGGGAAGCACCAGCTTTGGTCAGGTGGCAGAAGGAGTAAGGGGAATACACAAGGGAAAGAGCCTTTACTATTATTTATGTGGGAAGGGATGGTCAAAGTAGGGTGATCAGGGTTGGGACTGGCTAGTATGAATGATTGTAGCAGGCTCTGTAGCAGGCTCTGGGGCATAGGAACCGTCTTTACTTGGACAGGTCCTGAGGTGGTTAAGGCAGTAGTATAGTGAGTGAAAGAGCCTAATAAAGGAGGTGGTTGGAGTAAGGGTTCTGGATTGTTTTTGCTTATGAAAGGTGAATTGTTTATGATCTCTAGGAATTGGCAATCCCTGGGAGGAGCAGTCCCTTCAGAGTCAGCAAAGCCCCAGGTGTCAAAGCATGAGTAAAAACACACTTAATGCAATAACATATAGGAAAGGTATCTAAGTGAATGTCCGGCTCAGACTAGGCACGGATGTGAATTCAAAAGCAGGCTGAAAGGAAGCAACTGGGAGACTTAGGAGAACAGGTAGTGATGGGGGAGCTCAAGAAGTTAAGAATTTTTAGCTTTAAGTTATAGTTAATAGGCTTAGTAATTAATGCATATGGAAAGCTACTGTTCCAGGAACAGGAACATATGACCGCACCTACCCTGACTCCAGGAGACCTGCAAGCAATCTGACCTCTGTGCCTCAGAGCACTGCAAGCAATCAAGATGGTATAATATCTGAGCCATTGTGCTCTAGGGAAGAGATACCTGCTGTCCAGGACACAGATGAAGAATCACCGGTTAGCAGATGAAAGGATACTAGGAAAATCACTGGACTGCAGCTTTTCTCTGATCAACCTTTTTCCTGGAATTCCAAACCCTTTACCTACCCTGTTCTTTTCTTTATAAAAAAGTTTGGCTTGAGATGAGATTAAGACGGTCTTTTAGGTTACATAATTTGCCATCTCAGATAGCCAGTCATCTAAATAAAATGACTATAAAGATTTAAAAAACAACAACTTCATAGCATGACACTCAATAGCAGTCATGGTCTGATCTCAGTTTAGCATTCAGTCTTCCACGTTACCCTCATCTATCCCCATGCCCAATCCACTTTGTGTTTACTAGGTTTCACCATGGAAACAATGCCCAGTATGTCACTCTATCCTTAGCATTTAACAGTACCTGGCTCATTGAAACCAATTGATAAATATTTTCATTAAGGAGAGAAATAAGGTGTCTTAACATTAAATTTGAGTTCTGGCATAATATTCAGACCAAGGTACCAAATAGGCAACTGGAACTATTGGATTAATGCTTGAGATGGAAACTGGTGCCCATTTTGTAGAGTTATCTGCAGACGTGTGATCTTTTAAAGCATAGCAACAAACAAGAAGCTGAAAAGAGAGTTTAAAATAGAGCTAAATGTTGAATTAATCACAAACAGATTTCTTTGTCCTAGGACTTGAAAAAGAATCTAATATGCTACGGTAAATCATCAAGAAGAAGTTATCATTCATAGTATTAATACTTTCCAAATTTATTTGATCAATAACACTTTTCTCACTGACCATGACTGGTTTGAAACCATGTTGAGAAAGAGAAAACATGAAATGATCAGAAAAGTGGAAAGAGAATCATGTAACTGAAGTATCTTGAAAATAATAAGATCATGTATAAGAATAAAGTGGTACTCAATAAATTAAGTGATGTTAGAAGATCAAGGAAGATTTGCCTGGGATAGTAAGTGTTTCTAACAAAATAAAACATAACCAGTTTAGGAAATGGAATAGAGTGGACGTAAATAGGAAAAGCATAGTGAGTAAGAGATGCATGCACAAAATGAGCCAGTGCCATAGAGAGCAAAACAGTTGTGGAACTTGAATTCAGCCATCCCAAAGTTTCCTGATGATATGAATAAAGGGAAAACACGTTCAGCTTCCAGCTACATGAACCACACCAACCCAGGCCAAGACCTCTGCAGTCTTAATTCATTCACTGCATAAAGACATAGCCCAAAATAGAATTTGGATGATGGTTGTGCCTGTTGGAATTATATAATTGATGGGCCTTAGGTCCCAAATTGAGATTATTTATTTATTTTTTGACCACCTAATTCATTAGAACAGGCACATTGACTATTTAACATTCCAGAATCATTTGCTAGGGGACAAATAACAAGTATGAGCCCAGAGAGACTGCTGACTGCCAATATACCTGTGCTTATTTTGCATTCCCTATCCACTCACCCCACTTCCTTTCCATTTTATGTGTCATTTCTCTGTTTTACTTCACTCTTTCCCTTTGGAATTGAGCTTTCAGTGAGTCTCATTTTCTGCTTATTTTCCACCCTCCTTTTTTCCCTCCTTCTCTGTGACCAATAAATGCTATATAGCAGACAGACTCATTCATCTCTAGAACCTTATCTAGGGGAGCATATGTTTCTTTTCTTTGAGGTCAGATTAACCATTCCTTATTTGTAACACAAAGAAGAAATATGCACTGGCAGCAAATTCTGCAACAGTAAACCATCATTTCTGTCCACTCTGTTAAGCCAATTTAACATGCTTAAATATGCCTTTTGTCATTGACAACAAAAGCAAAATGCAGCTGAACTCTGGTTAATAAATCATTTTCCAAGACAGAAAGACTGCTTGGGAAATACGATGCCAGACTCTTAAGACTATTCTCTAAAGAGTTTTAGTCGTGAGTTCACCCAATTTCCTCGCGATTAAAACTGTTTTAACAAAAGACATTTAAATGAGCATAAGGAATAACTAAATTTAAAAACAACTCACTAAGTAGTTGAGGCAGACTTTATGTTTGCCAGAGGGTTTATTGAATAAATTGTTGCTCCATAGAGAGAATGAGTAATGGGAAGATATTATAGAGGCATTTCATGAAGATATGAATTCTAAGAAATGCTAGCTTCTATAACTCCTAAAGCAATCCCAAGCCTTCAACCTTTCCCTATTTGAGCTTCCTCTTTTATT
Source organism: Glossophaga mutica (assembly GCA_039655065.1). Taxonomy (NCBI): domain Eukaryota; kingdom Metazoa; phylum Chordata; class Mammalia; order Chiroptera; family Phyllostomidae; genus Glossophaga; species Glossophaga mutica. The sequence goes on from CM077303.1 coordinate 136,023,294, forward strand.
AATTTAAACAAAATACATTCATTCACTTTAACAGGGTATAAAGTAGTAAAGTTAATGTGTTTTCCCCAAGACTACATTGTAAAATGCTGACCAAAACAGCAGATATCTTAGCAGCAAAAAAATAAAATTGAAGAAGATTCAATTTGAAATGCTGACCAAAAAAGGCAAACATCTAGAAGACTACACGTTCAGCAGGATGGCTATCTATTATTTGTCCACACACATATACACACACAGATATTATTATTGTGGGAAAACTTGCCAATGTCAAGTTCTATAATTATCACTGCCAAATGTTTGAAATGAGAGCATAAACAGGACTAACTACTCACACACTTGTATTTAATGTTATACTCTATGAAAAAGATTCTGTGATATTATACATTCATTCATGTTAGGTAGAACATTTTCAGGTCAGTTGATGCATTTAGAAATACATCTTCAGGTGGTCTGGGATGAAATTTTCTGGCCCAATTTTATCTTCTCCTCCCACCCAGCTGGTATATGACTTTTCGAGCTTGGTCAAGCTTCCAAACTGAGCAAACTCAGAGCATACGAGAGTAAAAGCTTTTGAATACACAGGTGCCACTGAATGCAGAACCCCATGTTGCCATGCGTACTGATGAACGTAGGGGAGTTACAAACAACCCTGGCCAAATAGCATAGGCATCTCCAAGCTCTGAAAATGACAGTTTCATGATCAGATGAGTAACACTGCAAACACCATTCTCCATATGGACACACAGAGGAAAACTGGGTTGAATGGCTTTTCATATGACACAGCAAGCTATGCTTTGAAAAGAACTGCCTGTAGCCAGTAGAAATAAGCAGCAAATCTCTGGCTAGTGTTCCCATTCTCCTGTCTCTCTAACAACATGCTATATTTGTGTAAATGATTTAGCCTTAAAATAATGAAGTGCTTAATTTAGCTAAATTCATTTTTAATAACCATGACACTTATGTGCCAGTTATTGTGCTGAATGCTAAGCATTCATTATTACTCTTTTATATGAGAACATTGAGCTGATGTAGCAAATTATTTAGCACATTTTTGGGGATTGTGCTTTACCAGCTTTATTTATGGAAAGAGCACTACTTACTGTGAGACAACTTCCAAGTCTGAATCTAGTTCAGTTCCACACAATTAATACTACCCCTGCCATCTTTGTGAGCAAATATTTATTGAACACATACTATTCTACAGGCATTGTTCTAAATGCTGTACTCATTTAATGTTCACAATAAAATCATGAAATATTTATTACCTCCATCTTAGATGAGTTGTCTCCAGATGAGAAAACTGGAGAGCAAAGAGGTTATTTTACCAGATACTATACATGTGATAAGAGGCACAAATAAGACTCGTACTCTGGCATTCTGGGTGTCCTTAATCACTTTAATATATTGCCTCTGTTAAAATGTTGGAATAGCTCACTTCTTAGAGCACTTATTGCAAAGACTGTGGTGAGTTTTTAATAAAATGTTAGGGAAAGGAGTTCCGTAACCTGAAAAATACAGTGCGTGGGGTAATGATTTATTCAGCCGCCCATCCATTAATCCATCAATTCATTTACTTATTACTTCTTTGTTCTACTAAAGAAGGAAAATATCTAAGTAGAGAAGTGCTGTTTCACCAAGCCTCTGTGCTCTTTCAGATGCTATATCAACTTCTCACTTCCCATCCAGCAGCTAAAGGTGAATACTGATTATGACTATCATTTAAAAAGTATAACTTGCTAATCCAAATGTCGCATTATATTTGCCAGCTCTTTTTGGATCATTTTTATATATGTTTCAGGCACAAATAATGAGAACATTAAAATACATATTAATAAGATACTCACTTTAAATTGTGTTTTAACACCACCTGTCTCAATTTCTCCCAATTCCCTGATAAAGCTTAGAAGAGAAACGTATTCGTTAATGTAAATGTAAGTATCAGAAAAATAACAACAATATAAGAAATCAACTGTATATGATACCTTATATAATTAAGAACAGTCAATTCTAGGAATGCACAGATGGTTTTAATATCAGAGAATAAATCAGTACAATTAATCACATTATTATATTTTTTAAAAGTAATAATCTTAGTATAAAGGCAATTTTACATATTTACCATTTAGCCCTGGCTTGTGTGCCTCAGTGGATTGAGCAGCAGATTGTGAACCAAAGGGTCATTGGTTCAATTCCCAGTCAGGGCACATGCCTAGGTTGCAGTCCAGGTCCCCGGCTGAAGGCAATCACATATTAATGTTTCTCTCCCTCTCTTTCTCCCTCCCTTCTCCTCTCTAAAAATAAATAAATAAAACCTTTAAAAAAACATTTACCATTTATTACAAATCCACACATCAGCCAGACATATCTTTTTTAAAAGTAAAGCTTATTCAATCATTCCTTTGCTCAAAATGGTTCAATGGCTTTCTACATACCTAGAATAAATTTCAGTCTTTACTGTGTTCTAAATGTTGCTACATGGTCTGGCCTCAAACTATCCCCCTGATTTCATCTCTTAACTATTTTTCATCTCATTCTTCTCCAGCTGCTTCTAAGACCCAAAACGCTAGTACCCCATATCGGGGCCTTTGTACTTGATGTCCTCCTACCTGAAAACACTTCCCATTACATTTTCATGTAATTTTGCCTCCTTACCTATTCAAATTTTTCTCAAGTAACATTCTTTAGAGAAGCCTTCCTGACTTTCCTGTGGAAAATGGTTATCTTTTGTTTTCATATCAAGTTCCTTTCCAGCCCTGCTTTATTTTCTTTATATGTATCAATGGAAAGTCATATTTTATGTTTGTATATTATATGTCTGCTTCACTAGAACAGTGCCTGCATGTACTAGATATCTAAAACTATCAGCAGAATGAAGGGATGAATTCAAATTCTATATGTGCCTTGCTCAATATAAGAATATGTTCTTAACATCATCAAGAACAATTGAGGCAAATCAACAGCCAGCATCATATTTAAAGCAAAATTTTATTTGCATATAAAACACTACATGAGTATATAACTTTGACTTTGGAGAGAAAAAAAATTAAAATCTGTTTACAGAAAAAAAGACTTTAAGAAATTATGCCTACATGTTAGCAGTAGAATCATTAAGAAGAGCAACTACAGGTTTGCTTTTTTGTTAGTTTATTTTTATTCATCCTTTTGATTTTTATTTATTGCCAATGAATTTCTGTCAGTTTTCCATGTCTGTGTGGTAGTAGAGCATATCTATACAGACATGACGGGGAAACCATTTGACTGGTGTCTGTGCCTAACTTTCTCAAATATGTTGAGCTAACCTCCAGTGCAGCTGTATTTGGAGATGGGTCCTCCAAGGAAGTAATTAGGGTTAAACCAGGTCATCAGGGTGGGACCCTGATCTGATGAGACTTGTGTCCTTATAAGAATAGATACCTGAGAGCTCACTCCCTTTCCTCACGCATGCATCAAGGAAAGTCCATGTGAGCATACTCTGAGATATCGACCACTTATAAGGAAAGGAAAAGGTTCAGAACGAAACCTACCCTGCTAGTACCTTGATCTTAGTCTTTTAGTCTCTAGGCTTTGAGAAAATACTTTTCTGCGAGTTAAGCTACTCAGTTTGTGGTACTTTGTTGTGGTAACCACATCAAACTGAGACAGAAAAATAAACAGAAGAGTCATTTCATGATCAATATGTTCACTGTCAAGTTACATGTTGGATTTAAGGAAAAGAGACATATAAGCCTTTGGCTTTCTATAATGTTTAAATTCAGAAAATACACTTAAGCTTTACATTAGCCTAACTGCTACATATTAAGGGCATGTCTTTGTATATTACCAGATCCCTTATGAATAAAGAATAAAAATCTGTATTTTAAGATATACAAGTCAGCATTTTATGCTGGAGACCTAAAACCCTGCTTGCCTCAGTAACTCCACAAATACATTCAAAAGGATTGTTGAAATATTGCTTAATATATTATTATTGCTTATTATTGCTTAATATTATTGCTTATTATTGCTTAATATATTGCTTAATGTCCAATGCAATGTTATTTATAATGGCATTGGCTACATAAATTAATAATTGAAGATACAGCCTTCTAGTGGAAGTATACTACTAATACAGATCACATTTTGAAAAGTAATTATATGGGAATTCACAACATCAAGTTAAGTGAAAATAACATAAAAAAGAATATATTATAAGACTTAATCTTCTAAAAAAATTCCATAATAGATTAGAAACACCATGAAAGTAATATTTTAGATAAAGGATTGTGTTAATAATTTAAATAATTATTCACTTTTTCATATCCTGATAATATTGATATCTTCTATAATTAGTATAATCAGATAAAAGAACTATAAATTTTATTTTTGTAAGACAGTCTTGCTTCTTACTATAAACCTGAGTAATTTTAAGACATATTAAAAGTTTAAGATTTAGTAAATAAAAATAACATATAAGAAGTATATATGTTATTCGGTTTGGGGATAGAAGTAAAAGAATAAAAAGAAAAAAGCTGATAGAGTTGGCTATTCAAAAAAATACACCATTTTTTCTTTTCCTAATTCATGACCTAGGAGTTATCAGTAATCCCCTTCCACCAGTTTTGGACTAATTTTAATACCCAATTATTCATCAAATCCAGATTCGTCTTATCTTCAGTTTCCTGCCCACCTGTACTGTCCTTCCAATACAACTTCGACAATGATGCCAGAATCTTTACTTAAAAGACATGATCTAATTCCCACACCCACCCATAATCTCAAAATGTAGTGGTTTTCTAATGATCAAGCCCTGCATGATCAAACCCTGCCTGCTTTCACTTGCATAGCATTCTCTTTTTCCTTGTGCAATCATAGTGACCTTATTTCACTTGCTCAGAAGTCCCAACGCCTTCCAATCACAGAGACTTGGAGGTATTCTTGCCTACCCACATTCTTCAAATCATGCTTCTCTGGCTACTTCACCCAAACTTTCCATGGCTGATCAGTAGGTTGCATTTCCTCAGAATCCCTTTTAACATCATGTGTCTTTTGTTCATGAGAGCTAGCTTAAGACAATGCATTTATTTTATAAATATGTATCTTCTCTACATCTAAGCTCAATGAACCTTTATGAATTCAAGGACAGTACCTGTTTTCACTTACTATTGTACCCCCAGGACAAATAAATGTCTAACATATAGTCAAAGATTAATAAATATTTGATGCATAAATATTTTCAGGTTATTTTAAAAACCTACAAATCAAATAGAAAAACATTAAAATACTCATCAGAAAAAAATGGATAAAAGACATGAGAAACAGCAAAATTAATGATGAATATATAAAGTATAGTTTTTAAAATCATTTCCAGGAAGTCCAGGAAGCTCAGAGAGTCACAAAGAAATTAGACCCAAGGAAGCACACACCAAGGCACATCATAATTACATTACCCGAGATTAAAGATAAGGAGAGAATCTTAAAAGCAACAAGAGAAAAGGAGACAGTTACCTACAAAGTAGTTTCCATAAGACTATCAACTGATTTCTCAAAAGAAACTTTGTAGGCAAGAAAGGGCTGGAAAGAAGTATTCAAAGTCATGAGAGGCAAGGACTTACATTCAAGATTACTCTATCCAGTAAAGCTATTATTTAGAATGGAAGGGCAGATACAGTGCTTCCCAGATAAGGCCAAGCTGAAGGAGTTCATCATCACCAATCCCTTATTATAGGAAATGTTAAAGGGACTTATCTATGAAAAAGGAGATGATCAAAAATACAAACAGTAAAATGACAACAAACTCACAACTATCAACAACTGAACCTAAAAAAAAAAAGTGAACTAAGCAAACAACTAGAACAGGAATAGAATCACAGAAATGGAGATTATGTGGAGGGTTATCAGCAGGTAGTCACAGGATGGAGAATTGGGGGGAAAGTACAGGGAATAAGAACTGTAAATTGTAGGTAGAAGATAGATAGGGAAAGGTTAAGAATAGTATAGGAAATGGAGAAGCCAAAAAACTTGTATGTACGACCCATAGATATGAACTAAGGGGGGCAATGTTGGTGGGAGGGTGGTGCAGGATGGAGAGGAATAAAGGGGAGCAAAGAAATGAGACAACTGTAATAGCATAATCAATAAAATACACTTAAAAAAGAAATTGCCATTTAAAAAATAATAAAATCACATTTACAAAATATATAACCTGTATATGCAATAAACAAATAAATAAAATATTAACACCTTAATGTCAGCAGTAACATTCCCGAGTATTGCTGTTTTTATATATCTTTTTATTTTCTTTTATTTATTTTTCAGTATATTCTCATATGATAATAAGCATCCATTAATGTTATTGTATTTTAAAGGAAACAGTTTCTTTGCCTAAAATAAAATGACAAAGTAACCAAAACAAATGGAGATTTATCATGCATAATAAGAAAGTCAAAAGTAAATAAGGTTCCACAGAACCCCAAAAGGTTCCAAGACTGATAGTTTCAATAGCTCATTGATGTCAAGAACCCAGTTTTAAAAAATTTCTGTTTTCCTTTACCTGTCAGTTTTCCCTTGATTTGGACCCTGACAGTCCCAGGATTATTGACACATAGTCGAATCCTCGCCCTTTGCTCACATCTTGTGAAAGACAGAGAACTCTCTTCCCCAATTATGGATCATAATTGGACAAACTTAGTTCACATGCCCACCTCTGGATGAATAATATTTCACAAAGGTAATGCCGTACATTTACTGGCTTAGATAGATCAGGTTCTGGTGGCTAAATCAGCTTCCTCTCAGTCACCTGGGGCAGAAGTAGATACGTAAGCAAACTCGGAGTGCTACAAAAGAAAAGAAAGCAGCGAGAGATGGACACTAGATAGAGGGTGAAGTCTGCCTCTATGTCCCTTTATTCACGCACATTAGAATGTTTTTTTAAAAAGCATAGAAGCAAGAAAAATATGATAAAAATGTGCCTAATTAAGCACAGTAATAATCACCTTATGCACATTTTGACTTTTTATAAATTATATTAAGGAAATACACATAAATTTTATCCCAGTCCAAATGACAAATATCAACTTTATGTTTGCTCTAGATTAATAGAGTCATTCTTGAGTAAGCAGTAAAAATTTACATTTTAAAGTGTCAGGTCTGCTCTGCATGCTACACACTTGATTTAGCCCAGACATTTATACAGATCTAAAAAAAATAATAAAGTGAAATGTTAAAATGAGCATCCATTTGGTTCAACAACATGGTGCAAATAACCTAATTAAATGCACCCAACTAAATTTCACAGCTGTGCATGATAAAATTGATGCTTCTGTAAAGATTATAAGCTTGTGTCCACTTGTCTCTAATCCACAAAGGACATATTTCCCGACATTTCAAAATTGATACAATGGACAAGTATTTACAGTGAATTCACAGTCAGCTGCACATTAAAACCTCAACAATTAAGCATTCTGAGGACACCAGAAGTTCAGGCAGTGTACTTCAGTATTTTAGTGTATTATTGAGCTATAAATCTCCTTCATATTTAAAGGTATCAACTCCTAAGCATATAATTGGGTTGAAAGATATGCATAAAATAGCCCTTTGTTACAAAATTTGCATAGTTGCTTTCTTGGGTGGCTAGATTAATTATTTGTGTAATATAATAGCTCTAAATTCTTTCTTTCACTGAGAAATTTATTGACATAAATAGTTGCCAACTTTTCCACTGGTATATTTGGATGCAATGAAAGAGTACTGTTGTCAAAGACAACTTTGAGATTCTAGCTAGATCAATACATCTTGGGTATTCTTGTAACTGATACAGGCAGATAAAAAACACATAGTTTTTACCTTGTCCTCTGGAGTTTCTCCATGTAAACTCAGATTCTTAAGAGATCTCTCAAGGAAATTGTGGTACAGCAAACCCCTAGATTTGGATGCATCTTCGGAGCATCTTGTCCCCTCTAAGTCTTTGAAGTTACAAATAGATATATTCTGACTTTAAAATTTCAAGCTTCAGCATTAAGTAGGGGAAAAAAAAGAAATACATTTGCTTGTGAGGACACTTAATTCAAAGGAATTTTACCTCTTCAGGTAGCGCTGAGGAGTGGTATTTATTTGCAAAATCCAATCGGATCACTGGGTAGGAGCCAGTGTCCACGGTGCCTCTTCCTATAGTTCCATTCTCTCAGCTTAAGTGTTACATGAGGAATGGAAAATATGCTTAAGAAGATTTGATCTGTTATTTGGGAATGAACTGACTTTCATCTTATGTTACAACCAACAGCTGTAATAGAAACTGGGAGAGGTAGGGAAGGTGTGGGGTTCCTGCCTCAGGCACAGATAAAAGGTTTTCTCTGTGCTGCTGTCTTGGAGAGCATATACAAGTGGCTGTGAGAAGAGACATATGCTGAGCAAAAATATTGCTTCTTGTCTTGGTATCACTTTAGTGTTATCTGGAAGTTGCAATAATTTGGATTGACTTGGGCTCTATTTGCATGATAAGCTAGAGACCAATTTCATATACATCAGTTTTACTGTGAAGCAGAGATCAAGTTGTCCTAAAGAATTTGCATCATTATGTACTTTGTCCCAAGCATGTTCAAAGAAATGTCAACAAATACCTTTAAACTGGTTTTATGTAATAAAACAGCAGCATATAAAAATAGGAGCATATAAGAAAACTTTCACATACTCAAAAGTATTTGGCAAATAGTAAGAGAAATCAAACTTTTAAAAATATTGATAAAAGGAGCCCTGGCTGGTGTAGCTCAGTGGATTGAGCGCGGGCCTGCGAACCGAAGGATCGCGGTTCGATTCCCAGTCAGGGCACATGCCTGGGTTGCCAGGCCAGTTCCCGGCAGGGGACATACAAGAGGCAACCGCACATTGATGTTTCTCTCCCTCTCTCCTTCCCTTCCCCTCTGAAGATAAATAAATAAAATCTAAAAGAAAAAAAATTTATAAAAAAAAATAATAATAAAAATAAAAAAAAAATATTGATAAAAGGAAAGCACATTTAAAACCAATGAAAATCATCTTTTAACCATGTATAAAATATGATTTATTTTAGGTAAGGAATCTTATTAAGCAAACAACAAAACGAAGTAATTTTAGGATTATTTTATTTTTAATACTTTTGTAATAGTTCTTACATGTTTAAAAATCAGAATTACTAAAATATATTTTTAGTATGTCAACTACTTCACATTGTCTTCAGAGTAATGCTTAAACTGAAATACAATGCAGAACTTCAGCTACCACCAAGGGTATTTTTCTGCTTTGTTTTGCCTTCATTCCATAATGTATCTACATTATACATACACAAATATTCCAAATATGCATTTGCAAAATCTTCTGCAATAAAAAGAAATAGAAAGCAATTATTTTTATTTCACAATCCATGGATGGCAAGAACAAATTTCAAAGACAATAATAAAAACAAAAGAGCGATTTAATAAATTGCCAACACAGTTTGCCTCCCTTAAGTTTTATAAATTTCTTTCTGATTATATGTAAAGAAAACATGCTGAAGGGTTTCCAAGAACGATCTTACAATTCTTTTCCAAATGCCATTCGCCTTCTGGCCTAAAGGAAAACTTTAATTCAGAATTAACACAGCCTCCTTACTTAGATTTAATTTGGATACCTTCGCTCTTTAAGGAGCCAGACATTTTATACGAATAGTTAAGGGTTCTGTTTGAAAAGCAGTTGGCAGAGAGGATTCCTCCACCTAGAGTGCTGAGTATGAGGGTCTATCAATGTCAACTCTAATTGCTCTCAGTGTTCTCCACAATTAATGACTTGAAGCCAACAAGTCCATAACATACCTCATCATTATAGCTCTCTCACTGTGGGGTTTATTGGTGCACCTGCCCATGTCTGACCAAGCGACATTTAGATTTGTTTTCTGTCTCTGTGCTGCTTTTATAAAGTAGAACTGCCTCCTACCTTGAACATGGGTTCACCTCTCATTTAGATTAAACATAGATTCATTGCAAAAATCCTTAAACAAATATGATAAAGATTTCAACTGAATTTACTTGGGTGCCATTGGTTAATAAAACTATATGGGTTTCAAGTGTATAACTCAATAAAACATCTTCACAGTACACTGTTTGCCAGTTGCCAAAGTGAAGTCCCTTTCCGTACTTCCTCTGTCCTCTTCCACCTCCCCAACCCGCCCTTTCCCTCTACTTATCACCACACTATTGCCCATGTCTGAATGTGTCATATATATATGCACGTATATAGTCTGCCCAGAAGGTATCCAGCCATGTAACATGAAAAATAGATAGATTTATTGAAGAAGATACAAGATACAAAAAACACTGTACATAGGACAATGATGCCTCAGTCCCCTTCAAAGGAGGCACGTTAGGATCCCACACAATACTCCCAGTAGCCATCAGCTGCCCCACCATATTTTCTTGAATCTCATTGACGGTTCTCGAATGAGAACAGTTTGTGCAGCATCAGTGTAAACTGGCAGCCAAGGAGAGTGGACTGGAATTCGCATGTGTGAACAACGACTTCACTGCACTAGTCATTGAGGGTGGTAGATGCCATTGAGTGAGCATGTGTACTGTGTGGCCGTCACATTCAAAATGACTGAGTTAATAGAGCAATGAATCTGCATCAAGTTTTTCATTAAGCTTGAACATTCCTCTGTGGAAACTATTCAGATGATTCAGAAGGCTGCATCTGTGGGCAACTGGTGACTGGAAGCTTCATCAGAACAATATGCCCACTCATGTATCATCTCTAGTACAGAGTTTTTTGGCAAAACATCAAATCACCCAGGTGATTCAGCCCTCCTACAGCCCAGATTTGGTGGCCTGTGACTTCTGGCTTTTCCCCAAACTAAAATAGCCTTTGAAAGGGAAGAGGTTTCAGATAGTTGATGACATCCAGGTAATATATATAGTAATTCCTATTCCAACATGACAAAATTTAAACATAGTACAGTTCAAAGAAAACCTGATCTTTTCTGTGTTACAACCGTAAACTGGGCTTCTAGACTTAAGCTGTAATGTAAGAATGACTATAAACTAACGATACCTGATAAACCAAAGATCAACTTAAATGCAGCAACACATCATGGAGAGGTGGTTAAGGAACACACAATGAGAACAATATGGCTGTGGTGGCTGTAGAATCCTGATATCATTAAATTACAGCCTTAGAAGTTCATGAAGATTATTTTATGTAATATTAAATAAAAAAAGAAAATCACTGAGTTTATTCTGTGTTCCTGGTGCAATGCTGGGCAGACATGGCGACGATCCCTTTGAAAGGGGACTGTATTAAGAGGAGTACACTGATGCGAGTTAATGGGCGTAGCTACAGAGGGCATTTTTCTTTAGCAGAGGAATGATTGCTTATTAGGTCAATATCTTAAAATGGTCAGACAGGTCATAATATGGTAAGTGTAAGTGCAAATATGTGTATGTGTGTCTCTGTGTGTGCATGTGTGTATAGAAAACTACTAAATTAGCATTCTCTCTCAAGGCCTGAATGCATGTAATTACTGAGTTCATAAAACTGATTTTAGTATTAAGTATCTATTGATATAGGTATTTTACTATAAATGTGAATTCTAAAAATACAGCTCCTTAGTGAATAACCTAAAATCATTTTCAGCATAAAACTTCAGATTGGAAAGAAAAACTCAAGATGAACTAATGTATTACAATTTTTTTCCTCTTTTTTGGCTTGTAGCCTTGACTTTAACATCAACAATTAATCAATGTAACTTACCATGGTCAATTGACTTTTCATCCCAAAGGTCATTATTTAGGATGGCAGTATGTTTTCTCTTAGAGACTATGCCAGTTTCACTGTGGAGCAGATGGCAAGTCAACTGGGTTTAGGCTGGTGGTCTAGATAATTCCACATTCAATGGCATCTTCCTGCAGGAAGTCAATTTCTTTGGACACTGGTGCCACCTTGACACAACACGAGGCTCTCTGATGCTATTCATCAGACCTGTTGCCATTCACACATGAAAATAAGGATTCTTGAGGAGTCACTAAGATATTTAACCAGTGGACTCCTGGAGATTTATTATAAAAACACCCCAGCTCCCAGATGAATTTTTGACCTTTAACTGTTCAGAGGAGGGAGTATGGTTTTAGTCCATCTTCTGAAAGTACTGTTAGCCTAATAGATTAGAATGCATCTTCTCTATGTCATTAAATATCCAAGACACGATTTTTTGTTTGGCTGGAAAAAAAAAAACAGTGATACTATATGCTCTTTCTCCCCTCTAATAAAGTTGTCTAGATTAATGGAAGATCAGCAATTTTATGGTAAAATAACAAAAATACTAATAAGGTCAAATTTCTACCTCAGCATTATATTCTTACCAAACATGAACATATCTGACACCCTACTCAGTCTAAAGTCAGGTTAAATTTGGAATGAATTTGTGCATTCTTAGCAAGGGGTTGGAGCAGAAATAATTTTCTCTTCTGCTTTCCTGGAGCTCTGACTTTTATTTGACTTTAGCTCAGCACTTCCATTTTTATACCAGGACATGAATCCTCACTGGTATTCAGTTGCTCCAAATTGAAATAATGTCTCAGCCAACGAGCAGCTTCGAGTAGGGATCATGTAAGTGGCATAGCCGTGGCAGGAACAACACCATCCCCTGCCAAGTTCCTGTTTCATCTGCCCTGGGTAGTTTTATTGTTGTTCGTGTTTATGGACATGAATCTTCTTGTCTGAAGATTATAACACAAAAAGGGGAAAAAGCAGGTCTTTGTCTCTAAAATGAAAACTAAAGCTTTACAATATGGTACCTTTGATAGGAAAAATTATAGTGGGGAAATTTACATCCTAGAGCACATACCCACTTTAGTTGCCAGATTGTAATCAGTTTTTCAATGGTCTCTATTTTGCCAGTTGAAAAAAATATACAGATTGACTTTCAATAGTGTCTTTTAAAATTGCTTTAATGTCAACCATTTTATTATTTTTGAATAAGATGACTAAGCATTTCCCTGCTTTCTGTGTTTCATTTTTTTGTGATATTATGAATAAATTACTGTGAACTGGAGCTCTTTTTAGTCGAGTATGTCTGAGTCCATATCATAAATCATCAAGAGAATAACCAAGAGAGAAAAGAACAAAGCACATTTAGAGAGAAAAAAAACAAAAATCTTTTAGGGAGAGAAGAATGAAACATTTTCACTGGCCTCCATATCTTTGGGTTTAGCTTTAGAATACATCTCACATACATGTACTATGTATCTGTGGTTTGTAACATTCTGCTCAAATTTGCCTGTCTTCAGGCACAGGGCATAGAAACCATGCACCCCTGAAAGAAAGGTGGTCATTTTGATTTATGAGTTTCCTGACATACCTCCAACTTGCACTCTACCCCCAATCAAGGCTCAAACTAGATTTACGCATATTTCTTTGCTTGGCCAAGAGGTGAAGGAAACCACTCACGACAGGTAGATGCTGACACTATATTAGGTACTGTGTCTATATGGTCTTATTTCATTCTCATAATAACCATTTGAAATATGCATTATTAATTCAGTTTTATGTTTCAGAGAACAGAGGCCAAGAGAGTTAGGTAACTCTTCAAGACTTACAACTTAGGAGTAAAAGCTAAGAGCCAATATTTGAACCTCAGTCTAAATGACTTCAGAATCTGTGCTTTTTTCCACTATTAATAATGACAAAACAGTTTTCTATCTCTTGATGTGAATTTCAATTGATTGGCAGTCTTTAGAAAGACTCTGAGGTCAAGTAAGACCCAAGCAGGAAGAGTACTGGGATCTGTTAGTGATGCCTGAGAAAGTGTGGAGAGAGTTTTCTCACAAGTGCCATGCATTTGATATGAAACCATTTGGCCTCGCAGCACCAGGCATAGTCTCTGATCTACAATACAAGTTGGGAAACAAGCTTTTGTATTTCTTCATGTTTGCCACTCAAAGTTGAAGTGACACTGTGATGGACCCTATTACAGTGCATGCTTTGAAAATACAAATTTATTCCAATGACATTGACATATTAATGAATAATTTGATCATGGTACAAATTTCACAGTTGTTTATGTGCAATTTCATCAGTGGGAAAATTTTTAAGATAGAAAACTGCAACCTGCTTAAGCAAGACACAGGAATATAGAAAATGCATACCTCAAATAGCTGCCTGTTATCTCATTTTATGTAGTGTTATGAAACATACCTATCGAGGCTGACATTACAACACTGCAACTGATTTCAGAGAACCCTTTCTTCACCACTTCACAGTACCTCAGACCACACCGGTCTGACACCCACTTCGATCAAGAATGGAATCAGGTTGACCTGTAGATGGAGCTGTTGTGAATATGTTGATTACAAGGCCCTGTGGGAAGAACCCTGATTATAAGAGCCTTCCTAACTTCCTTTTTCTTTCTATTAAGAAAACAAACAAACAAACAAAAACCCCACGAAACTTCCTCTTCTTTGTGCTGGTGGATTTGATTGTGGCTCATCATGACTCATCACACTCTAGATTGCAATTCTCTTTTACCTGAATAAACCCTTTTTTTGTTGGAGGACTATCTAGCTGACTTTTTGTTTAAGACTGACGAAAGTATATTGAAGATCTCTGTCAAGGTAGAGTGTCATACTGAATTATTTCTATACTTCTTAAACATTTAAAATGTATAACTATGCTACCATTTTTATTAATTCCTATTTTTTTCTTATGTGTCACTAAAGAAGTTTTTGAGTGCTGTGTCTCTAACTTCATTTTTCCCATAAGCTCTGTGGTCTTCGTTGTGTGTGCTGAAAATGTAGTTAAACTGCTCCAATAATGTTACTGCCTTGGCATTTATTTTGTGTGGCCAAGTGGCCTGCAGGGGCCTAGGACCTGACCTTAGCCCCTCATATAAGTGAATGCTTTAGAAAACAGACTTACACAGTCACGAGTAAATGTAAGTTTCTGACATGACACCCCAACCTCCACTGTGATAAACATTTCTCTTCTTCTCATCTCCTGAGGCCTTCCCCTTGTACATCTTCAGATAAGGTTCCCCATCTAAGCTTACTAAAACTCCACTCTTTTTGGTTTACATTGCCAATCTGGCCTTAGCCCTGGAACTCCAAAGCACTCCACCTGTGAACCCTAATAAAGGCATGCATCCCAGAGATGCCACTGTGCTCCTGGATTGCACCCTGAACTGACCTATCCAAGTGGCATCTGAAGGTATAATGTGAAAACTCTTCCAGCACCCATAAGTAACAAACTCTATTTCAATTCCCTTGTGATCTTTTATTGAACCATGTCTCCCCATCCAACACCCAGGGCTCTCCTTAACAAGCGTTACTTAACAAACTTGCAAAAGCATGAATTGTAGAGTTAGTTTTTGGAACACTTACGTGTACCTGAAATAGCCACTTGGAACACTTATGTGTACCTGAAATAGCCAGATTAGACTTTGATAAGCAAACATTAAAAAATACACTTGGAAAGTATAAAATTGATTCAGTAGCAAAGCAAAGATGGGGCAGTAGGAAGAGTCCTCCTGAGTACAGACAACGAAGGTGTCTACATCAGTCTGCTTCTTCTTGGCCCAGTGCTGCAGCATCCTAAACAACGTTGGTGTTAAATTAATCCCTCTTGGAAAAGGTGTTCTGATAGTCTAAATTTTGAACAATTATTGCAGTTACTGTTGACTTACACAAATATGTACAAAATAATGTACAAATAAGTTTAACATGAGTGCATTTTTGTTGCTTATCCTTTAATAAATATTTTCTACAGTAAAATTATCTCAGACCAGTTTCAGTTTCAAGTGGCCCTAACATAGGTGGACTGAACTATCTATAAACTTACCTCAAGTATAAATTCATAGCAGTTCAGAATGTCTCAAGGTTATTTGTGGTGCAGTTCATTTCTCTAATGACTGGAGAAAAGCCCTGTGTTTAATAAATTAAACTAGAAATAAATGTATTCTTGTATTTAATTCATTAGTAGAAATAAATAGAGCACAGCGATTATAAAGACAAAAAAAAAAAAGACAACAGAACTTGAGTTCCTTCATTTTTGTCCATTCACCTAGAGTTTTTGTGTTTAAAATGCAAATCAGTGAAACAAAGGGGAAGCTATCAGACATAATAGTTAGATTTAATCCCTGAATCTGTGCATATGTTACCTTAACAGAAAGGACTTTGCCTGTGTGATTAAATTAAGGATCCCGCAACTGGGAGATTATCATGGATTGTGAGTGTAGGCTCAATGTAATTGCAAGGGTCCTTACAAGTGTAAAGGGAGGCAGAAGAGAGAGAGATGTGATGAGGGAAGTGGAGGTTGGAGTGATGTGATCGCTGGCTTTGAAGAAGGAAGGAGGACAGCTTCTAGAACACAAGTGGCAAACACGAGGCCCATTGGCCGGATCCAGCCCTCCACCTTGTTTTATCCGTTCCAGCACCTTGTTTCTGCCCGGTGGCAGCACCGAGCTCCCTGCCCCTGATTAAGGAGTAATTACATTTATACAGTCCTAAAATTACATTTGGCCCTTTGGAGGCAACCATGAGGCTGATGTGGCCCCTGGTGAAAATGAGTTTAACACCCATGCTCTAGAAACAGAAAAAGGTAAAAAAAGTGATTCTGCTCCTGAGTTTCCAAAAGGAACATATCTTTGCCAGCAGCTTGATTTTTGTCCCATGCAACCGTTTCATACTACTAACCTCTAAAACTGTAAGATGATAACTTTATGTTGTGTTGTCATTAAGTTTGTGGTACATTGTTATAGCAGCTATGGGGAACTAATACAATTGGTTAAGTGCAATTTTAGTTCACATTAAACATTTTACTAAATTTATTATCTTTTAAAATTTAAAGTGATCCTTTTTAAATTATTAATTATTTATTAATAAAGAACAAATTAATAAAATAATGAATGTTATCAAATATTACATAATTATTATTCAAAATAATTTTGTCACAGAAAAGAAAAGAATATTAATGAAAAACTTCAAGTATGCTGGATACCTCACAGAGCTGATGCTAAAGTTCAAGAATTCTGTTTGCTCTTCCCTATTCTATCACATTTATATGCTATCTGCCTTGATTTATTAATTTTCAACCACTACTGCCTCTATGTTATCTTCACTGATAGCCATAACTGACTGGTTAAGCACAATTTTTAAAAAATGTCTATCAATATACTCAGGAAGGAAAGGGAAAAAGATGAATTGCTTCCATAACATGAACAGTCACTATTATTTCTTTGAAGGTAGAGACCATGTTTATTCATTCTTCTTCCCAACATCTAACACAATTCCTGGCATATAAAAGAATAATCAATAAAGTTTGCTTAATAAATGAACCATAAAAAGATGTATGTATTTTGAATGTCTCTATTCCTCAGATATCCCCTATATAACTCCTGAGTGTCTTTTAATATTATGCTTCAAAGCTGTACGTTTACCAAAATTTTCGTATATACACTTCTGCCCAAAGCTAAGTGTTTTCTTCCTTAAATTTCTATAGCCTACTTGTACCACCATAAAGATCTTATCATGGCCCGCCACATTTTAAATCTAATTATATATGATTTTATTTCCTCTGCCTGATTATAAGCTCTTCGTGGTTAAGGACATACAGTTTCATACCTATGCTTACCATAGAACCTACAGAATAATTTTAATATGTTACCTGATAAACAAATCATTGCTCAATTTAAGTTGAAAGCACTATCTCATTATTACCTATTTCATTTCCATCCAATTATGTTTTTAAAGGTATAAGTGTTACGGATGGGGAGAGAGAGACCCGAGTTAAGAGGCTCCCTCCCTTACCTTGGTTCTTGTCTTGCTCACAAGAAAATGGTTTGAGCAAGAGACTAACACATATAGTGGAAATGATATAGCAAGTTTATCCATAAAACACATAAAAGCACGAAGCTGTAAGCAGGCACCTGGCAAGTCTAAATGCCCACACATAGAAGAAAGTTGTTAGTAAGTTTGTTAGTAAGTTAGTGAGTTTGTTCCATATACTTGAGCTGAGACTACAAGTGGGTTCTTAGCTAGTCTAAGTATGCTGACTCTTGGGGTTCAGGAGTTATATACTTTAGTCAGCTTCTAGGTTCCCCCTTCTCCCCTTTCTAAATCTTGAGAATAATGTACAGCTACAGAGGCTTTCTTTCTCAGTTAGTAAAGGCTCTTTCTATTATTGAAATTGTTACAGAGACTCTTTCCCAGCACAGTCTCAAGGATTACCCTCACTTCCTCCTGTGCTATCCCTGCTTACAATGTTCAGAACAACCAGCAATCTCAGTAAGATGGTTACCGAAGCCCCTTTTCTCAGCACAGTCTCAAGGATTCTCCCCTTCTCCTGTGCTGTTTCACTTGTAATGCTTGGGACACCCAGCAATCTTATCAAACCGAGCGCAGGGCTGTTGAGTTAATTGATGAGACATGTCTTTCTTTTGCTTCCAACCTCCTGTATGAAGTTCTTTGTCAGATTGCAATGGTGAGGGCCCTGACTTTATTTCCCCTCTGGCTGCTCATTCCTAGCTGCTACCTAACATAAAAATGTCAAATATTTTTACATATTCTTTAAAACCCACACATACAGGAGCACACCTTTACCTCATTATCTTTACTTATTTTGTACTATAATGCATCAAATGAAGAAATTTCCTCCAGAGAACTGATTCCCTGAGATTTCAATATATGTTATATGCACTTGTCCATGGCCCTGGGTATAAATGAGTTATTTTTTTCTTTCCTTATCAAAACTGAACAGTTTAAATGGGTCTCTTTGATGTAATGGATTTTCAATACATTTTCAAAACATTTTTCCTTCCTGCTTTTTATCTCTCTAAATCCTCCCCTCCCCCTGGGCACATTGTATTACCGCATGCCATATCATTATTTTCTCCATCTAAGTGGACTGTTGAGATTTATGGAAACTAAATTTGATGTGAAACTGCCTGTTCAATTTAAGAGTGCATCTCCCACAGTCTTTCCTGGAAACTAAAATAATCTGGGCATCAATCTTTACTTCTCCATAAACAAAGGGGAAAACAGAATTTCAAACTGTCTACATTTCCCCCTGCTTTCCAGACACCCCAAGCTTGCTCTTACTCGTGTGGCTTGGTTGGTTGGGCAGCATTCCACAAAGTGAAATGTTGCCAGTGGATTCCCAGTCAGTGCACACACCTGGGTTACAGGTTTGGTCATTGGTCTGGGCATGTATGAGAGGCAACCATTGATGTTTCTCTCTCACATTGATGTTTCTCTCCTTCTCTTTCTCCATCCTTTCCACTCTCTCTAAAAATAAATGAGCCCTGGCTCATGTGGCTCGGTGGATTGGGCACCGGACTGCAAACCTAAGGGTCCTAGGTTTGATTCCCAGTCAGCGCACACACCTGGGTTGTGGGGCAGTCCCCCAGTAGGTGGTGCTCAAGAGAAAAACCACACATTGATGTTTCTCTCCCTCTGTTTCTCCCTCCCTTCCCCTCTCTAAAAATAAATAAATAAAATATTTCAAAATAATAAATAAATAAATAAATACTGTTTAAAAAAGACAATCCAGGCTCAAAGTCAGTGACATTAGTAGGACACTAACAGCAGTGTTTCCAAAGTCTGTTGTACAAACATCAACAGAAAAACTGTCAAAAGAACAGCATCCAGCTCAACTCTAGCATTCCTATCACAAATAATCCACATTATGGCATTTCAGCTAAATCAGTTCAAGATGTTTTGCAACAATAAGTGCTAAGTTTTTAGAACAGAGTAAAAGAGCTTTTAAAGCAAACATAGAGAGAACATTTGAGAAAACTGAATTTATCTGTAGGACACTAAGGGGAAGATCTCTCAGATGAGGCTGCTCTATGAAAAAAGAAAATAGTCTCAATGAAATTCAGAAAAAGTCATCAATGAATATGAAACTGATACATCTATCTTGTCTCAAAGTTTGTTTTAAATACACACAGTGGTTAAGGGTATAGTTTCATAGACTAGGGATTCAAATATTTCAGATGACATCTGTATATTTTTTCTAACAAATCATATATATGAGATATAAGACAATTTGACCTTGAATTGTCTATAAAAAAATCTCCATCTCTCTCTTAGTAATCAGAGTGGGAATGGAAGTAGTAACTCTTAGAGACAATGAAAGAGTGTATGCTTTTAAAATACACACTATGGTTTGCTAAATCTATCTCCTACTGGTTTGTGAATATTAAGGATATTCTGTAAATATTAAGAAATTCTGTTAAACCATTGGTGTCGTGAAATCGTCCACAGTAAAGGTTTTTTTTTTTTTTTTTTCCTTTTA
Organism: Glossophaga mutica; assembly: GCA_039655065.1. Lineage (NCBI taxonomy): Eukaryota > Metazoa > Chordata > Mammalia > Chiroptera > Phyllostomidae > Glossophaga > Glossophaga mutica. The sequence continues at coordinate 136,043,559 of CM077303.1, forward strand.
GATTTTATTTGTTTATCTTTAGAGAGGAAGGGAAGGAGAGAGGGAAAGAAACGTCAATGTGCGGTTGCCTCTTGTATGTCCCCTGCCGGGAACTGGCCTGGCAACCCAGGCATGTGCCCTGACTGGGAATCGAACTGCGATCTTTCGGTTCGCAGGCCCGCGCTCAATCCACTGAGCTACGCCAGCCAGGGCCACAGTAAAGGTTTTTACACCAGGAAGTTATTTGTGCAGAATTATTTAGTACACATTAATTTATGGAGCATTATATAGCTTAATGTGAGTTATTTTATCTACTTAGGATAAGAAAGTGAATATTTAATTTAGTTAAATGAATAAGTAATGTAGATTAGCTTATTTCTAGTTAGATCTCATTACAGAGGTTTGACTAGACATGTTGGCATTTATTTTGTGATTGCTATAATACTGTTTCCTCTGTCTATGTTTTATTTCCTTAACCTCTAAAAATTTCATAGACAAAAACTATGCTTTCTGTTACATTCCTGTCTGAAGGACCTGGGTTCATGACTAGTTGTAAGAGCACAGTGAATGTATAATTGATGTCAGATCATTGGATACATATTTTTTAAAAAACTCGTTACTAATATCATCAAGAGGCAAAGAAATATAACATTATTCTGTGCATCTTGAGTCAAAAACTGAGTTCCCAAAGCAATAATGTTAAGAAAAACTATGCTTTATTATTGTATTACTGACAAACATACAAATTTACCCTTTGGTACATCCCTCATTTACTAGGCTGTTCCCTGGAAAATAAGCTGTTTTGTCTTTTTTGACAGTTTTGTATGCTGATCACCAATAACGACGCTTTGCTATATTTACCAATGAATGTTTATTAAATGACATGTGAGCTCTCTCTTAATAGCCATAGCAAGAAAAGAGACCAAATGTCCCTCGGTGCCCACGGGCCAGTTTTTCTCCTCAGCTATCATTCCTAGTTGCTTACTACTAAGCCAGAAAATGTTAAAGTTTATAACATATTTTAGTATTCAGCTCTTTTTTTAGCTTTAATAACTTGATTCTGTTGTCCTTCCTGTGTAAGTAATCACCCATGAATAAGAAATATTTTAGTCTATATAATTTCAGCCAGTATCTCCAAACCTGTACTGTATAACTGCCTTGCAATAGCCTATGATACTGTTCTTGATCTTAAAAAGTGCACTCAGCATGACGTTTGCTTGAAATGCTTTGGTAAATACTCTTTATCAAGTGGGATGTTCCTTTAGTTGATAAATTTCTGATAACTATTATAAAATTGATGTTGAACTTTATCACATATATTAAAATAATTTAGACCATTTATGTATTAGAGTATATTAATATATTTTCAGATGGTGAGTCATCTGTGCATTCCAGAAATAAGTTCTAATTGATCATGACATACTGATTTTGAATATAACTTTGTCCTTTTTTCTAATAATTCATTTAGAAACTGTCTGTTTAAATTGAGCAATCCTGTAATTTTATTTGCTTGTACAGACCGCTCAGACCTTACTGGCTTTCCACACAGCATGGAAGGCCACATCCTCTTTGCGGATAAAACTCCTATTTACTCAACGCTTCAACTAGTAGCAGTTCAAGGATCTTGATTAGTCTCAGACAGCAGTTTTCAAATGTTTTTTCTTAGGCTTTTAGACATGTTTATAAAGTACTGAGGATCCCCAAAGAGCTCTTATTTATGTGAATTGAGTCTATAGAGAAATGTTTTGAATACAAAACTGCATTAGCATACATTTTATAGTCTCCAGATCATTTACATTGTAATTATCACATACCATTTAGTCTAGAAACTACACTGGTGAGGGAGAAAGTGATACTTACTGTTATTATTAAAATAGTGTGCATCTTTCAGAACCTCTGAAGAGAGTGGAGTTCCAAGATCATACTTTGAGAATTGACCATCAAAGTAAATCAAAATGGTCAGGTTCCCTGTTTTCTGAATCTCCTTTATTGGTGTATGTGCCTCTGGGCTTTGGCTGGGACTTCAGCAGAAGTCAACTAAGGAGGTTTCTGGGAGAATTGTTATTTTAATGATGAAGACGAATGTGCTTAGCTCTTCCCATCCCCCTTCTCTGTCTTGAAGGTGGTTATGGTCTGTGGAACTGCCACAGCCCACTTCCAACCATAGATCCCTCTCCAGGAAGAGATGGAAAAGCAACCTGCTATAATGACAAGAGGGAAAAGATGAAAACAGCCTGTCTCATTTCATTTTTAAGTAGTCAGATGATTAGAAGAAAAACCATACCTCTGGATGTGTTATTATGAAAAGTAGTAAGTCCCCACTTATTGAAACTGTTGTAAGTTGGTTTTTCTGTACTTGAAGCTTGAACATACTTTCATTTGATGTATTATCTTTAACCAGTTTGGGAATCAAAGCTTTACTAGGATTATGAAATAAATTCAGAGTTTCCCACTTCTCTTTTGTGAAATAACCTATAGAAGGCAGGGATGAGTTTTTGCTGGAAAGTTTGGTTGATATTACATATTGAATTTTATACATAAAACTTTCTGAAGCTTAAGTCTTTTAATAAGGTGCCTCTTACAAGGTTTTCCCCTTATATTATAGTCTTACCATTTTAACTCCTTTAGCAGTTTTGATATGGGCAATGATTCATTTCTTTTAATAATAATTTTGACATATGTTTTGGAACAAATTTTTTTCATTTTAACTAGTTTTCAAATTTATTCTGCTGTTAATATTATTCTGTCATGTTTCTTTGAACCTTGTTTTCTGGCATGTTTCTTATAACCTCATTATGTTCGTTCTTTTTAAAAATTCTGTATTTTTTATTTGTATCTTTCTTTTTCCTTCATCTGTCTTGCCATGGGTTTGTCTATCCTATATAACTTTTGAAAAATGAATTTTTTAATATTTTGTTTATTTTTAGATAGAGTGGAAGGGAGGAAGAAAGAGAGGGAAAGAAACATCAGTGCGTGCTTGCCTCTCACAAGCCCCCCACACTAGGGACCTGGCCTGTAATCCAAGCATGTGCCCTGGCTGGGAATCTAACTGGCTACCCTTTGGTTCTCAAGCCAGTGCCCAATCCACTGAGCCACACCAGCCAGGGTTAAAAAATGAATTTTTAATTTTTTATATTTGTTCCACATTTTTCTCTTTTTTAACATATTTTTAGTTAATTTAGTTATTTTCTTATTTCTGGGGTTAAATATTTGGCTGTTTTGTTTTCAATCTTTCTAAAGGTAAAGCTACAAATTTCTCTCTACATACTTTTTTTTTTACATATTTCATTTAGTTATTTTTAGAGAGGGGAAGGGAGGGAGAAAGAGAGGGAGAGAAACATCAGTGTGTGGTTGCCTCTTGTGCACCCCACACTGGGGACCTGGCCATAACCCAGGCATGTGCCCTGACTGGGAATCAAACTGGTGACTCTGAGTCTCAGTCTGACACTCAATCCACTGAGCCACACCAGCCGGGGCTCTACATACTGTTTTATCTGTGTCTCATAACATTTGACATGTAGTTCTTTTGATATTATTCAACCTGAATTTCCCATTTTCTTTAATTCTGAAGTTAATGCTTTTTTTTTCAGTTTCCAGATATATAATCTTTTCTCAGTTCTCTGTTCTTTATTTTCAGTCTTATTGCATTTTGAATGAAAATATTATATACTATATTGTCATTATATGAGATTCTATTTACAACCTTAAATATGGTCACCATTTTGATTAGGCCCTTGAAATGAATACACCTTTATTTGATATAGGGATTTTAGTAGTTTGATTTATAATTGCAACTCTACATTTTCTTTTGAATAATATTTGCCTGGTATATTTATTTATAGAAATATACTAAATACATAATTTTACCAAATAGAGAATGGCCAAATGTAAAAATTAACATTTCATCAATATTGAGGCAAAGGTCGAGTATGTCCTTCAAATAATAAAAGAAATAATCTTTTACCTCAGAATAATCATTTTATTACAATTTTATTTAGTGGCTAGCCTGCTCCTGCCATATCGATGCTGTACATTTGGGATACTGAAATAGATGCCCACTGTCACCTGAGGCTGTGGAGAAGCAAAAAGTTCCAATGGCAGGTTTTTTCAGCTGTTGGTGGTCAAGTTAGCAACAAATTATTTTATCAAAGTAAAAACTCATCACATTTTCAAGTATAGGTTTTTACAAAGTGGTGTTTTAATATAATTAATGCAATTCCACAAACATAGACTTCATGCTTTTTTCAAATGAAATTTCTAAGTACTTAAAATCTATATTTAATTTTTTGAGTAACGTTCACATTGTATGTGGAAGCAACATAAGTTCCCCTCAATAGACCATTGGGTAAAGAAGATGTGGTACATATGTATAAGGGAATATTACTCGGCCATAAAAAATAACATTTTACAATTTGCAACAACATGGATGGACCTAGAGGGTATTACACCAAGTGAAATAGAGCAGACAGAAAAAGACAAATACTATATGATTTCACTTATATGTGGAATCTACAGAAAAAATAAAACAAAAACAGAAATATATTCATAGATACAGAGAACAGATGGTTGCTAGATGGGTGGAGAGTAGGGGGACTGGATGACAAAGGTGAACAGATAAAGAAGTACCACTTGATAGTTAAAAAAAAGTCACAGGAATGTAAAGTTCAGCATAGGGAGTTTAGTCAATCACATTGTAATATGTACGTGTGGTGCCAGCTGACAGTAGACTTATCAGAGGGATTGCTTCTTAAACTACTTTGTTTAACCACTATGCTGTACACCTGGAACTAATATAAAATAATATTTGGTATCAACTGCAATTAAAATGTAAATAAATAAATGAATATAAAAGAAAATCTGCATTTCATATAGTTGCATATAAAATGTAGATAGATGACAGAGAGATGATAGAAACATAAAAATTAAAATTGATTCAAAATCTTTGCTGATATGAAATGCCAACAACACCCGAACAGCTGGAGTCGCAAAGAAATAACTGAATTACCCAGGCCAAGAAATGTCAACAGGTACCAAAAACCAAACTACTTTTTATGTAAGCAGCAATTCATTGTTAATAAGTTCTGTCAAGCTAGAATGCATTTCCCTCAAGCAATCTTTTAGATATGTAAAACCTGATATTTCATCTTGTTTGAAAATCTTATATAAATATAAATCAAGCAGCTCCAAAGTCACTTTTATGTCAGAATAGAATTTTTACTCCAAGTAATATCCAGAATATCAAAATAAAAATTTAGATTTAATAATAAATCTAGATGACACACCTTCTGGTGTTTCTGAAATTGTTTTCCCAGCTATACACAGAAGTAACTTACATTACTCCCATGATCTTTATTCTGTATAAGTTCTGGGACAGCAGAATAATACAGTGAGCAGTCAGTTATTTGCCCTTTCAAAGACTGACACAAAACTCAATGCCAAATAACAGACTGAAAAAACTATGAGAGCTAAAGCTGAACTTAAGTTCATCTTTCATTTCCAACCTGTCTTCATCCTATTACTTTAAATCTGTTTCTCCACGCACGTATATTGTTGGATCGTGCTTAACACCTGCTATGGGAGTCTCTGCTTCTTGACTGTTGAGTCTAACCTGACTTTGTTTATTGTAGTTATTGTTTTATTGAGATTTCTTTTTGATATCTTATTTCTTGTTTTCTATTAACCTTTTGTTTTTGTTTCTATTTTTCTTTTCCTCCTTTTAGGGATAACATTTTCTATTGACAGTTTGAATTGTACATTCGATTTGTATTCTTGTGATGGTTATATGATATCGCATTTATTCTCCCCTTAGTTTGTTGAGCTATCGATCCCCCCACACAAAACAAGCATCTTTCATACTGTCAATTTCTTTTTCTACTCATCCCCATCCCAAAGCTCACATGTGATTTTGTGAATTTGCACCCTCATCTTCTAGGGCTCCTTTACCTGGATGTTGACCTTTTTAAATCTACCCTCCATACCTTAAAAGGCATCCTCATTTTTAAAATCTATTCCTAATGTTCCTAATGCCTTCTGTAGGAATTCTTCAACTTAATCTCCCATCACTAACTTATTTGTTGGCTTTATCCATTCTTCTTAGTGGGCTTATATTCCTCTTGGTATATCAGGTACATCTACTGGTTACAATCACTTAGGGATGATCAAAATTGGCACAGAGAATTTTCCCCTGCGATGAGTTAGGGTACGGATATGTGGGACCCACCTCGGGGAAGAGAGCCCCTCTGCTATTAGAATCTGCTCACCCACCTCTGCTCCACCCCTCCCTCCCACACTCTACCTCCACAATGTTACCCTGTCTCAAGCAATTTTCCATATTGTGGCCGATTTGGTATTCTTTTAGATTCTACTTTGGGTAAGTTCAAAATCAATACCACAACTTTTCATTGGATTGATATTTTCCTTGTATATCTTTCTTGATCACTTGCATTGTTCTTTGCTCTGAGTGGCTGCTACTTCTGTCAGTTAAAATCACTTAGACAAAGAGTGGGGAGGAGAAAATGCTCAGGAGCTCACTCCCTTATTTACACTAGAATAGGTACTATCTGCTCTTCACTTCACGGGGCCCCAACACTGTAGGGATGTTACCTTGTGATCCCTGGCTAACTCTGTTGTGATACCCCTATTTTCCTGCGCCACAAAGAGAAGATACAGGCAATTATCTTCCCATGGTTAAACAGGGATGAGAGAAGGGCATAATGATAAAGCTCTCACCCAGTTTGAGGCATCCAATGCGGGCACTGGGACCCTTACCTCAGGTCCCAGTGGCCCCATTGCAAATGAAGTCCCAAATATCTTCTATCCCCCCTAGGGGTTATTATCATTTATCTTAGGTTATTGAAACCATTATAATCATTCTCTTTTCGATTACATATTTCAGATTTAAAGGTAAACGAGCAGGCATGCTAGATCATCTTATTGGGAATTAGAAGCATTTTTTTCCTGCAAATTATTTGTAACTGGAAATTTCCTAATATTTAAAAATGTCTTACTCTGTATCGTGGGATTTTCTTGCCACTTTCCCTAAAGGCTTAGTAACATTTAACTATGATCTAGAACTAACCTTTAAAATACCACATATAAAGAGGTCACCAGGGATTCACTGAAGACTAGCAACTTAAAATACTCTTATTAATAATGTTGAAAGAGGGTAAACATGGAAAGGAAGTGGAAGAAGTGCAGAGATAAAGAACAATCTCTTATCAAAGGCATATTGTGAATATAGTTTTAACAGAAGGTAATATTTGAGAGGCAAACTTATTTGGAGGAAGTAAGAGATTTGTAGACACATTGCTCTCTCAGTGTCCTACAACCTTAAATGTCACCTCCCTTGTTAAAGTAGAGTTTTAATTCTGTTACTGCAATGGGACTAAGCTAGAAAATCATGTCATAAAAATGAGTTTATTCTAATAATTGTTATAGTTTTTTTTTTAATTGCTGCAGTCTATAAAATAATGTTTCCATTGAAGAATAGGCATGTTCTCAATCAAGTTATAAGTATTTTATGAGTTTATGCTTTCTAATAATGTTTTTTAATTTGAAAAAGAGGCAAAGTTTCCAGAAAAATTAACCGACTTCAGAGAGGTGTTCTCCATTTATTCCAATGATATATAAAGTGCTTCTCAAGAAATTTTGATTTAATTAATACTGGGATATAGAGACAGTCCTACAGAGTTATTTATGTACTGCGTTTAAGAAGGAAGGAGTGGGATCTGCCAGTTAGAATTTCAGATCATCTCCCACTATCATAGACGACAGATGAGTTTCAGAATTGTAATTGCATGTTGATAAAACTGATTTAGAAATATCCTGGGGTTTACAAGCATAAAATTAAATCTCTCCCTTGGTACACAGTGTACTTGGCTATTTCTATACCTCCCTACATGACAGAATGGTTTTCATTCATCACAAAAAAACCTTCATATGAAAAGCATTCATGTTTTGAATCCCTTGTATGCTATTTCTGTATCGTTTGCATCTGCCATAAAATAATATAAGAAACTAAGGTAAATTATAATCTGATCGGATTGAAAATGGAAACCATTAGGATGTTCCACCCTAAACTACAACCTGTGTCTTTTATTCAAATGACCCATACTTCTTAATCTGGTTAACATAGAACCAAATCTTTACATCTTCTAAAACCATGTAACTATAATAACATACAAAATTTTGGTAATCTGCACATTAAATTTATTTCTTTCTGCATAGTTCCAAATCTAAAGACCAACATAAATTGGTAATCCTGGTTTGTTAGTTGTTTATGCAAGAACCCACAGATTTCTATTGAGCCATAAATTCTTTCAATTTCTAAAGATCTGAAACTGCACAAGACAGTTAGAAGGCTCCTTTCTTGTAGAACTTACATTGGAATAAAAGACAATTAACAAGTAAACAAATGAGATCATTTCAGATCATGATTAGAACTATAAAGAGAAGAGAAAAACAAAGTAATATATTGGTGTGGGTGTGCAGTGGGGCGGGAGGCATTAGACAAGGTAGTCTAGGAAAGGGCTCTCTAAAAATGAGATATTATAGTTAAAACATAAACGATAAGAAGTCAACCATGTAAAGATCTGAGGAAAAAATGTTTCAGGCAGTAAGAAAGGCAAGACCAACAGAGAAAGAAATCAAAGAAAGCAAACACAAAGAAAGCAAAAATTAAGCAAAGACTTGAAATTTGATTGAATTCAGTAATTATCTCTTAGTTACAGAATGCTATGAGGGCATGGCCATATGTGTTCGTTTGGCTGAAACAATCTGTGTTCATAGCTATTGCCCAGGCTTCATTATCCACAGCTCACCCATTCACTCTTACATGTTCTGGTTTCAATCAGAAATGATGTGGTCAATGTGCTTGTAAATCTGAGATAATTGAAACTATTATAGTACAATATTGGAAAATTTGAATATTGATTTTGCTATACTTATTCAACTCAAAACTCAGAAAACTGCTTTCACTCATTTCAACCTCTTATTGCCCTAGTAAAAATCTTTGGATTCAGAACAATCCATTTTACTTATCATCTTATGATTCTTATATTCTCTTCTGTTAATTATCTAACTATATGCTCTAAAGTTGCAAAAATATAAATAAAACAAATTTAGGTGCCAAAAAATTTAAATGCCTCTTATTCTGACATTTCTTTCATTGTCTTTACTTTCTTCTTTGTCTTTGTAATGTACTTGGGAAGTAGAGCTATGCAAATAAGAGTGATTGATTAGACTTTTACTATGCTCCTTCATGTGTGCTCATCCATGGGTTTGTTTCCCAGTTTTCTGCAGTCCACACACAATAAATCTGCATGATCTGAAGCCAGTTTGAAGGCTGACACTACAGATGCCCCAGGGCTGGACGTGGAGACCAACAGTTAAAAAGCAGAGTGTTTGTCCAGCATGGCACCAAGGGAGCATTCTTTCAATTTTCAAGCTCTCTTAAACCATGATTTTCAGGAGAAAAGTTTGGGATATATATTTATTTTTAAACCATTGCTTTATATATGTGTAATATGTGTAAAATATGCTATCTGTGTACTTATGCAGTTTCTATCAGACCCCAGGTATAATAAACAGTAAATGTTATTAATTACTTTAATATTTGAAACAATAGTCTGTAGAAACTAAAAAACATAAATGTTAGAGCACTCAGGTCAGGCAGGGGATGTGCACAAAAGTACTTCTTGTGGCACTTTACATTTTGGTTTACATCACCAGCCAAACATTATTCACAATAAATTTTTTAACTTCTCATTTTTACCAGAAAATTCAAGAAATTCAAAGGCACTCACATGAGCACTTTGCTAAAGAACCCAGGAAGCCCAATATGGGAAAGTCACATGATTTATATCCTTTTAACATTTCATTTCTGTATATGCTGGATATTCAGAAGCTAACTGATAAATAAATAGTTGTAATTAATCTAACAATATAACATGTTTGTCAAGAGCTAGTATGATTTTAGTCTGCACTGACTGAAGTACATTTATCAAAATAACAATTCCCTGAATTCTGTGTCCTATTCTTTAAGAGAAACATGAACATACTTGCATAAAGATTTAAAATTGTGGTTTTTGAAATATTGAATATATAGTATCCTGGAAATATAGTGAGTATTTAAAATTCATCTTTCAAATTGTTAAGTATCTACTATATACCAGACACTTTGGTTATCATGCTTAGTAAATTCAGTACAATTCACACAGAACTTACATATGAAGAAATTAAGAGTGTCTTCCAGAGGAAATTAAAACTGTTTTAAACTGTATGGAAGGCTACATATGGCAGCAGGATTAGATTTGTTACCCACTGTTTTAGAAGGGAGAATAAAGAAAGAGAGACCTGAGCCAGGACTCGTAGGAGGGGGAGCGGAGCATAAGCCTCCATTTCGCCTTCAGCATGAAGGATTTGATCAACTCTGTGGAAAAGCGATTGTTTTTTTCATTTATTCAACTCACGTTTATTGGGCAATTATACATTAGTTTCCTTGGTGTGTACCAGGAAAAAATATAATATTCTCACATTTGAGAATTATCTAATACTTATTTCTAAAATTAAGTTCTTGGTGCCTACTCATAAACAGCTGGTACTAGCCATAATTATTAGACCGTAGGTGGTAACAGAAGTACATATTTTGTGACCAGTTTTATGTAAGCTTCCTGATATAATTTCACTTTGCTGAAAACAAAAACACTGAACTAATGCATATCACCTGCAATTGTTGTGCTGGTCACAACAGGAGTATCCATTTTTAAAGTGCCAAAGGTACAGCAAAAATGAAATGTCAAAGAAAAGCAGGCGCCACCTAGTGTGGTCCTGGATGTGGCAACTTCTAATGGCCATCGTTACTCTACCAGGGTGGTTAGGTAAATTGGAGATTCTGATATGACTCAATGCTTATCCATTTATCTTCCTTAAATTCTAAATTAATACAGTTAATACATTTTTGGAAAAGTAAAGTCAAGGAGCTATCCACGCTTAACATAGTATTGTTGAATTCTTAATTATGCTCAAACCTTGCACATTACTTGACTCTATCAAGAATAAAGAGGAAAAAAAAGTAGAAAAAAACTCTACTATTTGAATGGTTCACTAAAAATCACAGACGTGCACCCATAGGACTCAGGAAGACTTTTTTTTTTTCAAAGTGAAATGCTACTTGGACGCTGAGGTGTCCGGCTCCAGGTCCGGCCCTGGGAGGGGTGTAGCAGTGGACTCAACCCCTCCATCCACATGGCTAAGCATGCTCACGCTCTTACACAGAGCTGCACTCCTACCCAGGCTCCTCCTTTCGGAGGCCACACTGGGGTGTCAGCTGAAGTACTTCGATCCACTTTGACTCAGTACTTTTCTACTCCTAGCCCTTCCCAGTCGCTCACTTGGCTCACAGGAGCCTTTTGTTTGGAGCCCCTGGGCACTGAGAAGATTCCCTCCATCTGTGCTGTATCCAGCTGACACTCTGCCTGTGCTGTTCTGGGGGGAAGAATGGAACACCAGAGAATCCAGAGCCCTGAGGGGTGCCTCTCTTCTCACCTTTTCTTGTACTGTTGCAGTAAGTGAATAAAGGCTGGATTCACTTTCACTTCAGCTTATTGTCCTGACTCACCAAGAGGACACCTGATTGATTGCATGGCAGCCACTGGCTTTAGGACACAAAGTGTACCTCAAAACTGTACACAAATAGAGACTGCCAGCATTTCTTCTCTGAGAGTTAGAAGGGGAATTGTAACATTGCCCACATGGCATGTGTTACTTGCTGCTATGAAAGGAAATTAGCAAATATGAAACATCAAACAAGAATTCCAGTGCAATCCAGATTTTTTCAAATGCATCTATTTGCCAATCAGCATAATAAAATAAAAATATTTGTATAATTAATTAAGGAAATCTTTCTGAGCTTCTTAAGACCTGCTTGGATTATATGTCTACTCTCTCCTACACCTGAATCCTATGATGTTTCTCACCCCCAGCTGTAGAAAATCTATTCATCTCACGATGTGTTAGTATATTTTCCTCAGATTTCAAACATCATAATCTTTTGCTACTACTTTCTTTAAAATACAGTTATTTCTGCATGTGTCTTTCTTCATAGCTTGCAAGCCCCAGCATACAACTTTGCATTCATTATCACACACAAACCATATTAAGCAGCATTATGTTTTGATTATAATAGCACTCAACAAACATTTGTTTAACTGAGTCATTAATTTGGATTTGAAAGTTGTAAGAGAAATTCATCAGCTTTATGTAAATTATGTAGCTTTAAAAGTAAGCCTCAACAAGGGTGCCCTTTTGGTGAAGCAGCCAGTTTAGGCCTTTTAAAAAAGAAATTACACCATTTATTTTGAGGTAATGGTAGGTTCACACACGATTGTAAGAAATACTACAGAGGCAAACAGTTTTCCCCCAGTGGAACCACTTTCGAAACTACAGTACAACATTACAACCAGGATCTTCAGTGTGGATACAATCAAGACATGGCCAGTTCCATCACCGCCAGGGCTCTTCGTGCGCCTCACTTATAGCCACACCCACCACTCTCCCACCTCCACCACTCCTTGTCCCCTGGCAACCAGTACCTGTCATCTTTTCCTGTAGGTATGTCATTTTAAGAATGTTCCATAAATGAAATCATACCTTTTGTGCTTATATTCTACCTTTGGGATCTCCGTTTGTTTGCTTTCCGCTCAGTGTACTTGTCTGGAGATAAGCATATTTCACGCAGGCCATTGTGTGTTTCAGTAGGGTTTTCTTCCTGAGTAGAATTCTAGCATAGATACACCACATGTTCTTTAACCACTCATCTACTGAAAGACATCTGCATTATTTCCAAGTTTGACTGTAAATTTTCACTTACAAAATTTGCATGAATATAATTTTTCTTTCTCTGAAATAAATGTCTACTTTATTCTTTTTTGAAATGATTTTATTCCAATTCTTTTGCTTTTCCATATAAATTTCTCAATAATCTTATCAATATCTAAAAAATGTTGCTGGAATTTTGATAGAAATTGCATTAAACCCTGTATCAATTTTGGGAGGAGTTGACATATTTGCTATGTTGAGTTTTCCAATCCAAAACTATATGTGTCTCCACTTATGTAGATTTCTTTGATTTCTTTCATCAGAATTTTATAGTATTCAGCCTGTAAGTCCTGTACAAGTTTTTACTCCAAAGTATTTAGTTTTACAGTGATTGTCAATAGAATTCTACAGTTAATTTTGGTGTCCATGTGCTTATTTCTAGTGTATGGAAGTAAAATTGATGCTTATCATCTTTGCTGTGCCTCTACTGAAACTCCCCTATTAATTCTAGGAGTTTTTCACAGATTCCTTTGAGTTTTCTTTGTGGATAATTATGTCATCTAAATATAAGGACACTTGTATTTCTTTCCAATCTGTACTACTTTTATTTTCCTCTTTTAATTTCTTACACTAGATAGAACATCCTACATTATGTTTAATAAGAGTGATAAGAGTGGAGATCCTTGCCTTTTTCCTGATCTTAGAAGGAAAGCACTATCTTTGACTATTAAAGTTAGCTGTAGTGAGTTTGTTTGCTTATTTGTTTGGTATATGATCATTATACAGTTGAGGAAGTTTCCTTATATACTGACTTTTCTGAGTTTTTTAAAATCATGAATGGGTGTTGACTTTTGTCTAATTAATTAATGCATTAATTAATATGATCATATAATTGTTCATCTTTAGCCTGTTCATATGGTGGATTATATTGATTGATTTTTGCTTATTGAGCCATCATTGCATGCCTGGAATTAGCTCACTCAGGCATGATATATAATCCTTTTTGTGTGTTGCTGGATTCTATTTGCAACTATTTTAAAGAATTGTTGCATTGATTTCCACAAGGAATTTGGGTCTGTAGTTTTTTTTTTCTTCTCCTTTTTTAAATACTGTCATTATCTGGCTTTTATTATCAGAGTAATACTAGCTTCATTGAATGAGTTCCTTTTCTATTTTCTGGGAAAGATTGTGCAGAATTGCTGTTATCGCCTTTTTAAACTTTGGTAGAATTCTCCAGTGAAACCATCTCGGCATAAAGATTACTATTTAAAGAATTTTAAAAGAATGAATTCTTTTTTTTTTTTTTTGATACAGGGCTATACTGCTTTAGTTGTGTCATAAAATTTTCAATATGTTGTATTTTTATTTTCATTTAGTTTAATGCATTTTTCATCCTCTTTGACCCATGGTTTATTTAAAAGCATTTTAGTTTCCAACTGTTTGAAAAATTTTCTATTGTCTTTATGTTATTAACGTCTGATTAGATTCCACTGTTGCCAAAGAACACATTCTGCGTGGTTCCACTCTTTTAACCTCGATGAAGTTTGTTGCTAAGTTGCAACATAATCTACTTCAGGTCTGGGACACTAGCAACAGAAAAAAAAAAAAACCAAGGGCATTCACCATTATGCCCTTTCTCAGATTTTGGGGTTCTTAGCCAATCCTTCTTCTAGGTGAGCTATTGTTTTTATTCATGGCATTTGTTCACCTATTTTGTTGTGGTGGTGGTGATGGTGGTGGTTGGCATAAGGAGGAAGCAAAATACAGGGTGGGATGAAAGTAAGTTTACAGTTGTCCATATGGAAAATAATACAATAATTAAAAATAGTACAAGAATAAACTCTGTGTTTCAGTGTTTCATGTATTAGCAACTGTAAATCCACTTAGCACAATTCTGTATGTCTATGTGTTTTTGTTGACTCACACCAATAAATCCCTATACAAATTTTATAGGTATTAATAAAAAACTGAAAGGGAAAGTTCAAACAATAGCATATTATAAGAAAATTTTAGTTAACAGAAAATCATGGGCTAGATTAAGAACTTCTTAGAAGTGCGATTGATAAATCATGAATAAACATACAGATAAATATCACTAGCATTAAAAAACAACTGTGCCTTGACTAATGTTGGGCATCTTCCCACTGGTTTAATTTCTGATCAGGGCACATGCCTAGGTTGTAGGTTTGGTCCCTGGAAGGGGTACGCACAAGGTAACCAACTGATGCTTCTCTCTCACATTGATGTTTGTCTCCTTCTCTTTCTTCCTCCCTTCCCTCTCTCTAAATAAAATAAAAGTAAAAAATAAAACCGAAGAAACTACCATTCCAAGTACTGTATGTACGTGCGTATTGGCCTGTCCAGAAAGTATCCACTCACATAATATGAAAAATAGAGACATCTATTGAAGAAGATGCAAGATATAAGAAACATTGTACATAGGACAATGACATCTCAGTCCCCTTCAAAATAGGTACATTGAGCCCTCACACAGTTCTCCCAATTGCCATCAGCTACCCCATCATATTTTCCTAAATCACATCAATAGTTTGAAATCTCTTCCCTCTCAAAGATGATTTTAGTGTTCGGAAAAGCCAGAGTTGCAGGGTGCCAAATCTGGGCTGTAGGGGGGCTGAGTCACCTGGGCGATTTGATGTCTCACCAAAAAAACTCTGCACAAGACATGATGCCTGACCAGGTGCATTGTCGTGATGAAGCTGACTATCACCAGTTGCCCATAGATGCAGCTTTCTGAATCATCTGAATAGTTTCCACAATGGAATATTTCAGCTTAGCGCAAAATATGAAGCAGATACTTGTACTACTCACTCAGTCATTTTGAATGCCACAGCCATGCAGTACACATGGTCACTCAAGAGCATCTACCACTCCCACTGACTAGTACTGAGATGGGATGCTGAGTGAGGGCCTCCTAAATTCCCTACAGCCCATGGCTGGGGGTGGGTGGTGGGGGAAGCAGATGATACAGCCTAAGACTCTTTGCATAACAAAAGGCAAGCTAACAGCTATGGTGCTGTCCCAGATGAAAGGTGACTCTGAGAGTATTCAGGGACTCCTGACATAGCCAGGGGAGATGAATGTCCTCCCTGCAAGACCCTGTGTCATGAGAACTCTTGCTCCGATCGAAGATGGCAGCTGAGAGAAGGTAGTACACAGAGGAAACTGGCGAATGTAACTCATTGTAGGAGGGGCCGGAGATGAGGTGACATAGGAAGCTCCGTGTCAGGATTTAAATGAAGGGTGGGCAGTGACAGAGGCTGTTCTGCCATGAAGGCTGAGAGTAGGTAGCACCCATTCTGGTCTGTAGTAAAAACAGAAGCCATGTGAGAGAGTTTCAGTCATGCTGCATGTAGTAAGGGAAGAACTATATCTGCTTCTCTGAACAGGAAGAAATGAGAAATATGGCCATGAGGTCTGAGAAAGAAAGCATCAAGCAGCTATGCAGTTTGTAGTCAGGTTTCCACCATGCAGCTGGGTGGTAAGGAAGAAGAAGATATGAGGAGATGTGCCCATGCAGGTTATAGTATAGAAACCAAGCATGCAGGTCTGTAGTAAGTAGGAGCTACAGTAGGAAAAAGAAGACCCACTGGGAAGCCTGTCTGAAGAAGATGCCAGCGAAGCTGACAGAGCTGGGAATTGTGAGAACCTGCCAAACCAAGCTTGGATTAGTGATAGATGCCTGGAATGCTGAATGGGTTCAGGAATGCGGAGATTGTAGACTTTTGCTTCTCTGAAGGATGTGCAGAGAAGCCACTCTCTTGGGACTTGTGCCTTCCTGGACTTCACCACTATCCAACACAACTCAGTACATGTTTTTCTGGATTATTACATGGAAGTTGAGGACAATGTACCCCAGATCCTGAAGGAGCAAGATGCTGTGAGAGGCTGGTGACTTTGAAACCCACTATTATACTTTCACCAGAGGGAATAGAGAACAGTTTGCACATCTGGCTTAAGAACAAATAAGGATATGGGGAAGTATTGGGCTTGGTTTTGGCTTTTAGCCTGTTGGGGAGCAAGGGAAGTGCTGGATCTCATGGGAGAACTGAGCTCCAAGCAGGAGTGCTCCTGGCCTCCCCCCTGAGGTTTCACCCCTGTAAGTTAAAAACCTGTTTCCTCTAACACTAATTGTTGGGTCGTGCATCAAGGTGCCACATGCATGGGCCCTGGTTTGCTCAGTTACAGTACAGTGAAGTCATCATTGTTCACACATGCACACTCCAATCCACTCTCCTTGGCTGCCAGGTTACATCGATGTCATGCAACCATTCTCGTTATAGTAATAATAGTTTCACTGTCCAGACCTCTGTGTGTGTGTGTGTGTGTGTGTGTGTATTTGTATATATACATAAAATCTGTGTTCTATCTCTCTCCAAAAGAAGCATGTAGCGTTATACAGTGTTTATAAATAGTGAGGAAGTTAGCAAGATTTGAAGAATTCACAAAAGGAGAAGCATGCATAGCTCTTATTAAGTAATCAAACTGTAAAATTTTAAAAATAGAAAACAAACAAAAATAATTTCCCAGATTGTTTTTATTCAAATGTGTGTCACATACATACTACACTCTGTATATCTAATTGGAACTTAAATGATGCACATTTGATAGAAAGAAAGTTTACAACAGTGGTACAGTAGCTTTTTTTAAGACAAGGAAAGCTGTCCAGATTCTCATTTCTGGGGTCCCCATGGCCAACATGGCAGTAAACACACTTATGTATTTTCTCAGTCATCTGTGTGGTTATTTGCAAGTAGATAATGTAGTTGTACCCTTTCATATAAAATTCATATTTTTTGTGAAATGAGCTAAAAGGTAGTGACTATCTATATCCCCTTTCTGAATAATCTTTCAGCCTCCCTGGGTGTCAGCACACTTTCTCTGAAATGTCAGATAGCCAATATTCGAAGATTTGTAGGTCTCAGAATCTCCATTGCAACTATTCAAAATTGACATAGCTTCTGTGGAGAGAAAAAACTTCTCAACCCTCTTAGGTTCAGGACTTGAAGACCTGCAAATTAAACTGACAAGAGACTGATTAGCAAGAAAAGAGACAAAGCTTTATTCCTATATGTTAATAGAACCGCCCACAGAAAATGTGACCAAAAGAGGCATTTAGAATTTGGGGCTTATATACTACTTTAATAGGGGAAGGGTGGAAGAGAAAGGGCACTTACAGAGAAACGATTCACTTTTAGGAAAGATAAATGGGCCTCCAAGAGAATAGATGAGAGACATAATAATTTTGTAACAATTTATGTTCAGGCGATTTCTTATCCCAGCACCATATTCTTGTCTCTGTTGATAGAACCCGTCTTCCCTGATTGTGAAGCTCTGAGTGTGGGGTGCTTCTTGTAGCTGAATCCTTTTGGGAGGCTGTGCTTTTAGGCAGATAAGGGAAGTTCAGATAAGGTTTTTCTTACATGTTCTGACTCTCAAATGTCTTCAGCATAAAATAATCCTTGTCTACAGTGGTGTATTCTGGAGCCCCACAAAGTTTTATCTTGAAAGCAATCATAGACAATATGTTAATGACAGATCCATCAAAACTGTATGTACAAAAACAGACATTGGCTAGGGGTAGTGGTTTGCACACCTCTCCTCTACAGTTTCTCTATACTTTCAGGACCCATACATTAAATATAAACCATATAGTTATGCTTAATTTTGTTAACAAAGGAGGTGTCTTACTTAATCTCATGTACTTAGTTTCTCAAGATCTGCCAATGTTGTATTTCTATAGATTTATACCGTCCTTTTCAAAAAAGTAGAAAATAATAGCATAAAATGTTTAGAAAATTAGATAATTGTCTACTTAAAAGAGCATGACTTTGAAAGTATATGCAGCTCATATTTTTGGCTCTGCTATTTAGTAATTGTAGGTCCAGGGAAAATATCTCCAAGTCTGAGTTTCTTCATTTACAAAAGATTAGTATTTGTTTCATGGGGTTATTGGGAAAACTGAATGGAAAACACATAAGCAGAGGCAGTACAGTCCCTAGCATCCAGTAATCTCTAAAAAACTAATAACAATTATTTACAGGTTATTATTATTATTCTCAAGTAGAAGTTTTATTAAACAGACAATGCAGAAATGAGCATTTGGGTCCTGCTAATATCCCTATAAATAGATTTGATATCTGCTCTTGAACTAATTCAGTTATAATACGATGAAAATCACTTCTTACAAAGACATGCTCTAAACTCTATAATAAGGAACATATCTATATTATTTTGTTCAGAATTCAGAGCAAAAATCTTCTCCACCCGTTTAGGTTTAGCACTTAGAATGGAAGTACTGAAACAGCACTGGAGACACAGGCAGAGTGAGGCCTGCTTCACTGTGAAACAGGCACATGTGGCAGTTTGAAAATGAAGCAGACAAGTCTCCATCAGTATCACCATAAGGTCAGGAGCCTGAATCTTGGTCCTTTCTTCTGGGTTTACTAGTCTTATGCAGAGCGACTACTGACTGCCTATGAACAGTGCGTTAAAGAGGTACAATGCAATGAAGTTAACTCTTCTCAAGCATGGGAGAAGCTGATGACATCACATTCTGAAAACACACTCTGAACGTCCAAAATGCTTTTTCCATCCTTATGGCTCACCAGGAAGCACTGAATGCTAACGACATCTGGGTTTCCTTCAAACCAGTGGATTTTGGACAGGGTTGAGAGTTTTTGTTTTTTCTTTGAACGGTTCACAGCCCCCCAATTAGGAACAAAATTAGCCACTATCAAGAATGCATGATTCTTTTCATGGAAGACTTCTTCTGAGTATATTTGCATTGCAAATGTCAAAATCCCTGAAAGAAAATGAAGGCAAAATAAATAAATAAATACATAGCGCAAGTTTTCTTAAAAGCAGCAATAATTCATTACCAAGCAATTATCCTCACAAAAAAAACTCCCATGTCTCACTTTACAATAGTTCGGTCAATATTGGAAATATAATTATGATAAAGGTTGAAGACACAGTACAGTACTCAAACGCTGGCCATTTCCAAACAATTTGTCTTTAATGACAGACAGGAGAGCATCTAATTACAATGAGCATTTCAAGAAAGGCTGACTATTTGCCAAACAGCACTCCATTTGATTGCCTTTAAAATGCAGCCCTGGGTTGTTAAAGGGAAAATAGGATTTTTGGCTCTAGGTAATTAACTTTCCCGCTGTTCCTTTCTGAGGCCCTAATGAAGGCCTTTTGAAGTCTTCATTACCAACGGGTATTTGTCAAGGCCAAGAAAATAATGCAGAGCTGCAACTCCTTCAAATAACAGTTTCCTTTACCATTCCTCTGTGAAATCTTTGAAATGACTAATGATGGCCTGAAAGGTGCAAAGGGTAAGTCATCTTGAGGGGCTGAGAGAGGATAGCTGAAGAAAGAAAAGTAATACTGCAGGGAAGGAGGGTAGAGAGTTATTTGAAATCTAGATTCTTTGCAACAAGGGCTCATGCTTCAAAGCTCTGTGAAAAAGAGTAAAGGAAAAAAATGCAAGTATGAAAAGTGAAGGTAAGTGAAAAAAAATTAAAGCATATTGTAAAATAGATACCTGATCATAGGAATTCATTGTTGACTAAATGGGCCCACATTTAGTAGCATTTGTCTTGAAATCAGAATAAGGAAGAAATCAGTCACAGAGTTGGTCTGCTCTATTCGTCTCAGAGATCACTAGATATTCTTCTAGCACTTCGTTTTCCTTTTTCTCCTAGGAGTCTAGCATTTATAGAATCTATTCAAAGACATCTCAGAAGTGCTGCATTTCATGGGCTCTTGATAACCTGTCTGAATCATGTACTATTGTGCCATGAATTTCCTCCAGCCCCTTCCTTTATTAAGGTGCATGAAGAGACTTTGAATTACTGATTTATCTTTCTTATGACTTCTTTGCCTAGTTTCTACAGTGTCCTACTTGAGACAAGTTTTCTTAGAACTGGTAATGAGCAATCCAATTTTGAGACACTTGGGGGTTTTCATATTTCTACATATTTTCAGAATTTTCAGAAGAGAACCACCATTAACAGAACACTCATATTTTCTCACTTTGACTTCCCACCTTTGGTGAGGATGAAGGGATAATTTTAATTAATTAATGCCCTCCTCCCCTGCTTCAATTCCTAGTAGCCTAGACTTAGTTGACTTAAACCATTACATAAAACCACTCTCCCAACAATGACTTTAACACCAGGTGCAAATATTCTTCCAGCAAACTCACCAGGTGAAATATAAACCTTACAATAACAGAAACATCTGCTTTCTTCAACGCCTCACTCTATAGTTCATTCTATTTGTAGTATCTTCACACTATGTCTCTTAAAACTTGCTTAAGACTTGCTTCTCTCCTCAATGTGCAAACCTTCTACAGTCTCTGCCAAATATAATTGTTACAAGACGATGACATGCTCAAAATGGAGTCACTTATGCTAAGCCCCATGTTACCAAACCTGGACTTCGTTATAGTTTCTGAACCCCCCATACTGCACCCCCATAAATGGAATCTTGAAACAGTCAATCAGGAATCACCTTAGCAGCACTAATTATGTAATCTGCCTGAGAGACCAATGCCATTCCCCAGAGAAAACTAACCTTGCAATAACCAACCCATATTTTTGCTAACATAATTTTCTTGTCCCTGCTCTCTTCTGCCTATAAAAGTTTTTCATTTGGTGCAGCTCCTCAAAGCTGCTTTATATTGGCTGGATTGAATGCTGCCCAATTCAAATTGATTTTTGTTCAGCTAAACTCTTCAGATGTTTAACATGCCTCAGTTTATCTTTTAACATGACAGATCTTTGATTTTGCATTCTCCTCTAGCCATCACCTGATCTTGCTTTCCCAAAAAGCCTATAAAAGAGTATTAAATACTCACTGTCTCACCTATCATTTAATTAGTCCATCGAAATCTGATTTTTGTACCTTATCGTCACAGTGATTAAAGCTCACATCATCTGTGACCTCCCAGTTGCGAAATCCAATGGGGAGTTTTTATTATTCACCTCAGTTGGCCTCTCTGCGACTGTGTAACTACACCTTCTTCCTTGGTTCCAAGATCTACTCTCTTCAGTTTTCCTCCCTTGATGTTATTTTCATCTCAGTCTCCTCTTTTATGTTCTTCTTTCTCCATTCATAACTTGCATAATGATGTTCCCTAACAATCCTGGATTTTCTTCTCTCCTTATTGTGATCTCTTCCTGAGATAGCCTATGTCCCTTAATGTTATTGATATGTATGGTTGAAGCCAAGCCTCATTTTGGGGTTCCAGGCACAGGTTTTAAATGTAAATTACAGACCCAAGAAATCTCTTCTTAGATTTTCCGTCCTTCTTACCTTCTGTAAAAAATATATCTCTCCTTTATTGATAGGGGACTTAAGAGTTGGAAATTTTTAGTTTAAGCTAAATAGTGATAAACCTAGTAAGTAATGTATATGTTGAAGCTTTGTTTCAGATACCACAGCTAAGGCCCATCCTGGCTCTGTGGAAAACAGCCAGCCTCCTGGGGCACTGCTAAAGATTACCGCCTGGGAACAACTGGAGGCGTCCAGGCCTTTGTGTTCCAGGGAGAAACAGATGACCACCCTCCCCTGGGAACAGCTAACTGCCCAGAGCAGGAATGCTGCACTCTCTTTCACCTAATCCTCCCTGAATCCAAAGCCCTCACCGCACCTTGTTTATTTCCTGTTATAAAAAGTTTGGCCTGGAAAGAAAAGAAAAGACAGTTCTTTTAGGATGTGAACCTGCTGTCTTCTCAGATCCCCGGCCATCTGAATAAAGCACCCATAAAGATTCAATCGCTGCCATTGCTTATTGTGTTTGGTAGTGACAGGTAGCCTGAACGCCCAACGCCGGTATCTTTTCTGGTTTCATTATTACCCACAGACCTGACTGATGGTGCCATTATACACCCATGAGTTAGTCTGGTAATGGTTGAAAACTTGGAAGGGTGTTCAAATTTGGCCTTCTTGACTGCCCATAGGGAAGATGTCTGCCAAGTCAGACAGAGAGCTCTGGAATCACTGGTTTTTCACCTGTTGCTACATCAGCACTCTCAAACACATTATCATGTAAGGCCACCAAATCTGGGCCATCAGACCCTGAGGTACTTGCTGTGCCAGAATGTGAGCAATCTTCTTTAATCTGTGCCTCTGCTTCCAGGAGTTTTCTGTATACGGTCTCTTAGGAGCTGCATATTCGTGGACAAACCTAGTCATGGCCCACCACAACCCAATTACCCAAGTCAGAAAATTTAAACTTATCCTCGCTTTCTCCTCTCTCAACTTCTATATTTAACTAACGTTAAGCTTTGTCATTTCCATTCATTAAATATATTTCATCTATCTATTCCTATTTCCACCATTGCCATTGCCACCATCATCTCTCAGATGTGATAATGCAAAATCTCCAACCTGGTCTCTAACCTCAAACCCTACCCTCTCTCCACTCTGTTGTCCATTCTACTGTCAGCCATTAGCATCCCAAAATATGACTGTGATAATGTCTCACTCCTTCTAAAAAATCCTTCAATGACTCCTCACCATCTTCAGGATAAACTCAGCCTCCACAATACAATATATTTGACATACACTGGGTCCCATCAAGCTCTGAAATCTCCTTTATTACTTGTCTTTTCATTTTCTCCTTCTGCAAAGAATTTCCAATTCTTTAAGCCCATGCTTCTTCTAAAAGGTATGGAATGCTGTCCTTTTCCCACCTTCACCACCTTTACTAGTTTGACAAACTCAGTTCAGGTCTACCTGCACGCTGCATTTGCCAGTCTTGGCAAATTCCATGTTCAGAACACATCTGGATTCTGACCACTTTTCACACTAGTTCAAGTCACCATGACTTTCAAACAGATCACTGCAATCTCCACCTAACTAGTGTGTTGACTTCTACCCTTGCTCACTGGTGTATCCCCTATAAAGATGCCATAAGGACTCTTGAAATCCTACGTTAGATCAATTACTCCTTTGCTTACAACCCATCAACAGGCTCACTCAGAGGAAAATACAAGTTTCCACAACGGCCTTCATAGCTGACATGATCTGGTCTCCAATTATCTCCTGGATCCCATGTCACAAGTGTCTCCCCCTCTCTCATCATATTCTACATTCACTGCTATTCCAAAAATTTACTTCCTCCCACCTTAGGATGTACTTCTGCTCAATCACTCTACTGTCAGATTATATAGATATATGCATACATGTACACACACACATAAATATGTACATACTGATTAATACATACATATGCAAATATATACCATTTAGATCCATATATATAGCTCATTCCCCCATTCCATTCAAATGCTTCCTTCTGAAAGATACCTCATCTGACACACCCCTTTAGAAGAGCAATCCCCATTCACTAGTCTCCATTTTCTTATCTTACTAAATATTTTTTTCCCACAGCATTATCCAATGTGTCCTATTTTGTGTATTTTTTGCTGTATATCAACAGAACATAATCTCCAGAAGGGACCTTCATTTCTTTGTTCATTGTTGTATTTGTGAAACAGGGAATAATGAATAAATGAGTGAATAGATGAATTTATTATCTTCTATTTAATATTTTCCAGTCACTATAGATTCCAAGTAAAAATGTATCGACACTTTTTTTTTATGTTTCTAAAGAGACTTTGCTCCCAGTTTCGAGACATTTGGTAATAAATGGTATTACACTTCTTAAGTTACTCTAATTCCATGTTCACTCACGTGTTTGTTCACTTCAAGGAGCTTACATTTCAGCTGTGTGCCATGTTGGGAGACAATTAACACCATGTAGTACCTTACAGAGCAGGGGGAATTCTTAAATATCACATTGGTTTTTATTCTCTTGCATAAACTGGTTCTCTTTTAGCGATAACCCCAAGTAACAAATATACCACAGTTTAAACATACTAGGTGTATTATTTTCTTAGCACTGCCCTAACAAAGCACCACACAGTTGGTGACCTAAAACAACAGAAATTTATCTCACAGTTCCGGGGGTTACTAGTTCAAAATCAAGATGTTGACAGAGTCATACTCTCACAAATGCCCCTAGAAGAGGATCTTTCTTTCTCTCTTGCAGCTGCTGGTAGCCTCAACTGTTCCTCTGTTTAGAGAAGCACAATTCTAATTTTTGCCTCTGTCTTCACAGTCATCTTCCCTCTCCTCTTCTTAAAAGAGCACCAGTCACATTGTATTACCAGCCCACCTTACTCCAGCATGATCTCACTTTAACTAGGTGCACCTGCAACAACCCTGTTTCAGAATAAGATCACATTCTGAGGGACTGGGATTCAGACCATGGACATATTATGATGGGGGTGGGGGCACAATTCCACCCATAACGCTAGGGAAACAAAACCTTATATGTTGCCTGCCATGGAGGTTGCTCCTTTATTAATATCACAGACATTTATCCAGCAATGCTTTTTTGTTGTCACAATGCTAGATTCTGAGCACTAAAAATGAATTAGACCAGGAAGGAGAAATAGAAACAAACATGTTTAAATATGATATAAGGGATAAGACTAGAATGCCATGGATGCATAGATTCATGAGTGGTTAACGAAGCCTGTGAGACCAGGCTAGACATTACAAAGATAATTTTTTGAACTTAATATTAATGAAAGCATAAGATCTAAGGATATAGAAAGATCAGAGGTAGCATTCCAGACATGAGTCCATTCAATACACATATAATGAACACCTGCTGTGTGCTAAACATAAAAGTTAAGTGCTGGCATACAGATATAATTTAAGTTAGTTTGAGGGAGGTACAGACACTAAACACTCCTGTCTTGAGGGAATATTAATTAAGTGGGGAAGACAGAAAAGTAAACAAATAATCTGAATGCGATAGGCATTGTGGGGGACTATAAAGGAGCAGAAGAGGAGAAATAATTAGGCCTAAATGCCATGTCAAATTATTTGCAATATCATGATTACTTTTACATAGGGGAATGACATGACTAGACAGTTTACTAAAGTTGAAAAAAAAAACCCTATAGAGCATCAGATTACAGAATGAAGACTACCTCAGACAGTGCAGTGTTAATCTTTTTTAAATTTTAAGTCCAGATTTTCACACATCTGTACCCTTATGCCCTTTGCTAGATGTTGCTTAGATATTATTTTTTCTCATCATCCATAAATTAGCCACCCAAGATCTAAAACAAATAGATTGTAAGAAAGCAATTAAAAGGAGGCCCAAGTTTCTATCTTTCTCCTAGGCATTAACCTATGGAAAAAGTAGAAAGGGAAAGAAAGTACCAAAACAATAATTCTTTGGTAATGTGAACTTCAATTTAAAGTTTTTCTCTGCATTATATAATATGCAATCTTCCTTTGAAGCACTGGATTCTGCATTAAGAAAGGATTTGGGGAAAATCTTCATTTACCAGACAGAGCCCATGGTTTTTTCCTAAACAAATTACTTTATCATAACTCCTTTTGTTTAAAGGGTGCCTCAGAATAATAGTTCTAAATAAATGAATGTGTATGCATATGTATGAATTACAATGAATAAACTTATGTATACATATGAGTATATATGTTATACCTTCATCTTCATAAAAGCACATACATGGAACTCTATAACACATTGACCTCTGAAAGCCACCTTAAAAAAATGACACAGAGAACTTTTGCTAAAATTGTTAAGTATAATCATAAAACACTGCCTTCAAAGAAATCTTTTACTTCACCCATTTAGGTTGAGTTTGGGGGGGAGGTCTGCAAGTTAAATTGACAAAAGCCAAATTAAGAAAACACAAGACAGATTTTAATCACTTATGTACATACAGGAGTTCACTAAGAAATGGGAGTCAAAGTGATGGTTAGTGTTTAGGGTGCACTGGTGAAGAGAGTGGGGACAAGAACACTTATGGGAAAACAAATAAACTCCTCTCAGAAAGGGAGTGGGGGAGGAGAGAGAAAGGCACTTGTGAGAAAACAAATGACTTTTTGTGAGATAAATGGGCCCCTAAGAGAATAAATGGCAGATATAATAGTTTTGTGACGATGTCTTTTACGTGTGCAGTTGACTTTTCATTGTTTGTCTCTGGTGACAAAAATCAATCTTCTCTGGTTGCCCTTGGGAGGGGATTTATGACAGTTCTTTTCACATGCTCTGCTTTTAGGCAGATGAGGGATTTCAGGAACTCAAACACCTTCAGCTCAAAATAATTGTTATGCAACAGTGACATATTCTGGATCCCTTCAACCAGAGAATAGAACGGTGGGTACAGGGTCTCACGGGAAATGTAGAGACAATAGAATCCTCACTGTGTGTTGAGCACCCTAAGGCTAAGGATAATAACCTAATCTTTCCTCATTCTCACTTTGTAACTGGGAGGATAAATAGGTTTCACATTTAAGGTTTAACTCAGGGAATAATGGGCTAGTAGCTTTTGTCCTTGCCCCTCTCCTCCTGCATTTTTCTTTGCTTTTCATAGGAAAAAAACAATAAACAGTTTAAGTTAGCCAACATCCTCTTTGCCTCAGTTATTCACTAACTAATTTTAGAGTTTAAAAGTATCTATTCCTTATTTTTAAGGAATTTCCATTAGGGCTTTGAAGTCCAACTACAATATAGCCCTATGCATGATAAGCAACTAAGGAGACCTGGGAACATCCGGGTGTCTACAGTGAGCCTGGGAATATTAGGTCAGGGAGAGGCATGGGACTCATGGCACTCACCTGGACAGAGCTGCTACACTCCTGGGCACTGGAGAGGGAGGAACCTCCAGACCCAGTGGCTCTAGAGCTGGCGTGGGACAGTGGGGAGGACAACAGTGCCTGCACAACTCAGTCATTACATACTCTCCTCACAGGCTAATTATGAT
The DNA here is from genome assembly GCA_039655065.1 of Glossophaga mutica. NCBI lineage: Eukaryota > Metazoa > Chordata > Mammalia > Chiroptera > Phyllostomidae > Glossophaga > Glossophaga mutica. Next base: position 136,071,203 of record CM077303.1, read on the forward strand.
ACCGCTGCCATGAAACGTTCTTTTAAATTATCCAAATATGTGATACAAATTATAATCTAAAGGGTTTTTAAATAAAAATGTTAAAAATGCATTTCTCTTTATTTCTCAAATGCCCTCTTGCTCTCTACATTTCTATCATAAATTCTGTGGTTGTAGCTTCTGTTTGCTTCTATTCTTTTCTATGTTTTACTCACTTTTATATACAGATGAGAGGTTCTAAAGGCAGTCTCATTTGCTGAATATAAAAACTGAAGTGTAACTGAAATCTTTAGAAGAGCAAACTACATCTATCATGCGCCATTACCCTCTACATTGCAATTACTGGGCTTGAACTTAACAAAAGGCTTCTTATAAACCAAGGACAAGATCCCACCTTTTTGAAAGAATCTATTAAACAAAACAAAACCCATGAGATTTGAAAAAAGAAAGAAAGAAATATCTGACCCATTTTTAGCACACGAAAGTAAAACACTAGCACCATCTATCAGGAGATTTCAAACAATGGCACCAGCACAAAGCCTGAATCCGAATGAAAGGGCGACTTGAGTTGAACTGTTGGTGTGTCTCACAGTCTTTAATTAATTGTAGCCCAGTTTAAACTCAAAACACACTTCTTGTATGCAAAATATATAAAATATGTGTGCATGCATGTGTGTGTGCATATATACATACATATTGTACAGTGAGACAAACACAAATACATGCACATACACAATTCAGGCATGCTAAGGTGAGTCTAAAGATACATGATAAGGACTTTTTCACACAGCTAAATATGGGCTGTCAGGTTTCTAATGGTAACAAAGGAAATATGATCAGTTAAAATAGTCATACTGGTCAAGGAATTATAAACCTATTTCAGTTAAAGTATTGTGTCTATTTTGAACAAATGAATAACTAAATAACCTTGTAGGTTCCATGACTAACCAGAGTTTCTGTGTATGTACTGCCATTGGAATAGAAAAGCATGGCCCTCACCAGGTGAATCAGTTGGTTGGAGCATCACTCTGTACACCAAAAAGGCTGTGGGTTCGGTGCTCAGTCAGGGCACATACCTAGGTTCTGGGTTCAATCCTTGGTAAGTGCTGGGGACCCTGGCCTGGGCGCCAGATGTGGGGGGGCTCCGCCCGCAGAGCCCCATCCCTCCGTCACGGATGAAAGTAAAAACTACCAAGACATCTTGTGCTTGGGGAGGAAAGGGGTCAAACTCTCAGAGGAGAATGACCCAGAGCCCCTTCCTCACTAGGCTTTTATTGGGCTCCAATACACCGGAATACAAATTTAACATGTCAAAGAAATCTGAGGGCTTAATCAGAGCCAGTGTTTGTCAGGAAGGGGGGTTGCCAGACTTTGGGAGACATGCTCATTTCCTCCTGGGACACTTGTCACCTCAGGAAGAGCACTCTTAGCAAAGCAGGTTTCACAGGACTTTAGGAATTCTTTCTTATGCCAATCACCCAAGGAGCCGTTCCGGCCAGGACAGGGCTGCACCGCTCACCCCCACAGTTTCAGGCTTTAAGCCGATTAGGAAGCAGGAGACATCTCCCAGATGGAAATGAGGACTCGGGCTATGTCAGAATAGCCGGGGGGCGAGGGTCCATCACATCCTCCTTGCTGCAACCCCCCCGAGTCCTTCCATGAGGCCTTCCAAGTGGTCGCGTCTGGCTTGGGTTGCCCCTCCCATGAGGAGTCTTACCCGTCATTGACTGCCAACCAAGCAATAGGCCAGAGAGGCAGAAGCAGCACTCCTGCCAGGGAGATAAGCTTTGTCTCCTTAATAGGTCACATCCTTGTGACAGAACAGACCCAGATGAAGTGGGTCCCTTGGGCTCTTACACAGCCCACCATGGGGTGAGGGTTACAACTCCTGAAACCAGGCTGAATGGTCCGCAACAGGTAAGGGCATGTACGGAAGGCAACCAATGGTTGTTTTTCTCTCACATTGATTTCTCTCTCTCTTTCCCTCCCTCTCTTCCTCTCTCTGTAAAATAAATGAATATACCCTCAGGTAAGGGTTTAAAAAAATAGAAAGGCATGACTAAAAATTATAGGAATTACTGAAGGCAAGCATGGATAGTCTGGTTGTTGTCATAAATTTTATTAATGTACATGTGTATATATGCATGCATGTTTATCTGTGTCCATGAGGTATTTTTCTTCCTTTTCTTTTTGATCAATCCCTCCACCCTTCTCACATCCACCTCCTGACAGCTGTCAGCCTGCTCTCTGTCTATGTCACTATTTTGCTTATTAGTTCATTTTGTTTAATAGATTCCACATATGAGTGAAATCATACAATATTAATCTTTCTCTGACTGGCTTATTTCACTTAGCATAATGTTCTCCAGTTCCATCCATGCTGTCATAAATGGGTAAGATTTTCTTCTTTTTTACAGCCAAGTAGTATTCCACTGTGTAAATATACCACAGCTTTTTTTTTTTTATCCAGTCATCTACTGATGGACACTTGGGCTGTTTCCAAAGCTAGTCTGTTGTAAATAATGTCACAATGAACATAGGAGTGCATATATTCTTTTGAATTAGTGTTTCAGGTTTCTTCAGATAAATTCCCAGAAGCAGAATCACTGGGTCATAAACCAGTTCCATTTTTAATTCTTTGAAGTATCTCTATACTGCTTTCCACAGTGGAGAAATGCTGCACCAATCTGCATTCACCACCAGTGCCCGAGAGTTCCCTTCTCTCCACATCCTCATCAACATTTTTTTGTTTGTTGATTATTGATGATAGCCATTCTGACAGGTATGAGGTGATATCTTATTGTGGTTTTAATTTGTATATCTCTAGTGATTAATGATATTGAGCATCTGTCATACGTCTATTGGCCATTGTGTGTCCTCTTTGGAGAAGTGTCTATTCAGGTGATTTGCCCATTTTTTTATTTGGATTGTTTGATGTTTTGGCATTGAGTTGTGTAAGTTCTTTATAAATTTTGGATATTAATCTCTTATCAGATGTATCAAAAAATATGTTGTCTCATTCTGTGAATTGTCTTTTCATTTCATTGATGGTTTCCTTTTCTGTGCAAAAACTTTTTTTAGTTTGATGTAGTCCCATTTGTTTGTTTGTTTGTTTTTTGTTTCCCTTGCTTGAGAAGATATATCAGAAAAGTATTGCTGCAAGAAATGTCCAAGATTTTACTGCCTTTGTTTCCTTCTAGGATTTTCACGGTTTCGAGCCTAACATTTAAGTCCTTAATCCATTTTAAGTTTCTATGTATCTACTACCATTGAAATAGAAAAGCATGACTAAAAATTCTAAGTTACCAAGGGTAGGCATGGATAGCCTGGTTTTTGTCATAATTTTAAAAGTCTAATGATTGCAGTCTTCATCTAAATTCTTTTAAGAAAATAAGGGTTTGCAAAAAGAGAGTATATAACATAAATGTAGTTACTTAAGCTGAAATCCTGATTAAAAATAAGCAAATAGGTTTTTATTGTTTCACAAATAAAACTTTTTGATATTACTGGTAATTTACTACTTCCATTCTCAGCAAACTTCTCTAATGGTCCAATTTATATTATTTGATCAAAAAGTCACAGCATGAGTGACTTAATAAAAAATGATCTTTGATGAAGTTCTTATGCTAGCTGTCCTGGCCCATGGCAGTTTTGAATGTGTGATTTTAGGGTACAGCGAAGACATGAAAACTGAAGCCTCAAGCCCAAACCTCCTAGTCACTCTGTGCATGAACATCTTCTTGTCATAACTATCCCTGGAATTTGAGGAAGAGGTATAGATTAAAACTACAATCCAAAGAGTTATACTATTAGAATAAATACCCTTAGCTGCTGCAACCTCTACTGCTGAGACTGTTCAGAATCAGTACTATTAGTTTTAGGGAAAGATCAAAAACAGTCTTCATTGTCTTGCTTTGGTTCTACATTAAAAGCGAGGCATTTTATTCAGCAATTTTCCATCTAGTTATGACAAAATGGGACTTATGATGGGTGATGGACAGGTAGATGATTGAGTTGTTTTTGAGGTAAGAATTGCTTAGAGGAAGAGTTATGGAGCAAAGCAGCCAATAAAACGATCTACAAAGAATAATGGACAGCTATGCCAGAGTTATAAGCACAGCAGGAAATGTTGTTAACTCCCTTTACTGTCATGGAGGTGCACTTTCCTCAGCATTAGCAAGGGAGGGGTCAACACCCACAAGGTAATGCATTTTAAATCTCCAGTGTGAGATCCCTTGCTCAAGAGAAAAACCTTTGATTCCACTCTCAGCTTTGTGGAACACTTGTGATTCTGCAATTACCTAACAAAACGCATAGGACTGGGCATCACAAGAAGAAAGTAAGCTCAAGTCTAACAAATTTCTTAGCATTTGGTAATTTCAATTTGCTTACCTACAGGGATAAAATGATCTAACCAAAATGACAGAACTTTCCATCTTCCTCAACAGCAAATACAGAAAAAGTGCTGAGTGAATGCATGTTATTTCTAACTCCTAAATTCAGTTTTAATTCCACCATAATATTTCCAAGCTATTATTGAAGTGAAATGGAAAAGACTAGTGGGTGTACCTGAGAAGTCCTGGCTTGAACGTAAGCTGATAGTTGGTATATTTAGGCAGAACTAGGAAACTTGAAGAGCAGAGAAGTTAAATTTTATGAGAGACTGAAAATTTCTTGGGAATAATTCAGGCCTACAGACACTAGCCAACCCTTATTCTTTGCAGGGCAAGAACAAACTGAGTGAGTCATTAAGATTACTGCGATGGAAAGGTGGCTAAGTGGAGTACCCCATAAATAAAAACCCAAAATTCTGCTTTACTAAGAACTTGATAAGATGCAGACCGACCAGAGTGTGACCTAAGAGCTTCCTAGACTGATTTTATTTATTAACTCTTCAAACAGGTATAACACATTTTTTGTGTTCAGTGTATCTTCACTTAATGGGGGCATGGAGAAATCAATTTTCTGTTTATATCATTTAAAAAACATGTTCACTCATTATTTTATTCCCATCATCTGAATCAGAACTGGTGTTCTGAAGAAAGCTTGCAAACCATCTCACTTTTCTCTGGCACTTGCTCCTTAGCATTCTTGTGATTTTTCCAAAACTTCTTGGGAGGTACATTAAGCCATTTACAGCTTAGATAATAGGAGAAGAAAATTAGTCTCAGTAAACAGCAGCACCATGCCATGCATCATTATTTTTAGGTTTTCAGTTAGCTGTGATCACTGGCTTCAGACTAACCCATGTATGTAACCTCACAAAAAGGATGGACAAAAATAGACCTGTGTTACCAGGGAGTTGCTGCTGTTGCTGGATTCTGGTGTTATTTGATATACGGTAGTTTTATCAATTTCTAGCCCATGGCCCAGTTCATTTCACCAACGTAAACATCACAATAGCCCAGTAAAGCTTTATTTCTATTACATACAAGTAGCAGAGCTACACGCTAGCTGACCTGTATTTTTCTCAGACTCTTCACCAGGACAACAGCTGCACTACTTGATATCTTCTATTGTAGAGCAAGCTTTCAAGGTGAGAGACCAATTAGTCCCTCACCTTTGCTGTAGCACTACATGATATTAGAGGATATGCTATTCCACTTTCTTCAGATTTCTCCCTCAGACTCTCTGTCTGTCCTTTAGTCCTGCCTTTCTACAGAAGAAGGATTTACTGATTTGACTGGTGAGATGAAAAGGATGTGGCACCCATTGGTCCATGTTCCTCAATTGGTCAGCGTTCCAGGTCCTGGGGTCTCACTCTCTCTGTTGCTGCTTTGACGCCTCAGTGCACGTGAGACCAATTTCCCCTTGCAGCTTCTCAGTGTAAACAACCTGTGTACCTTGTATGCCTAAAAGGAGTGTCCCAAGGTCAGACTTCAGGCAACAGCTATCCTCTAGCTGTCTTTTCCCATCCACCTCCACTGACAATAAAACCGACATTTTAGTCTACGCTTATCACGCTTATCAGGCTCCTGTGTCTGGTTCTAAACTTGGGAGGCAGGAGAAGTATGTACTATATGGGCCCTTTTCAACTCAGTTTAAAGTTCCAGGGCACTGTTCCCAGAGAAGGTAGTGAACTTGTCAGGTGCCCAGGACCCCACACAGGGAAGCAAAATCGAAAGAAAAAGAAATTGTGGTTCGCATTTTGGCAGCTGATGAAGAATACTTATGAAAAAGTGAGAGACATTCCTTGGAAGCTCACAAAAAAAGTCAGAGGGGAAAATTCAGGACAAGGTATGGTGAACTCATGACCTGTAGGATCAAAACACTTTAAGTCATTTTATATGTGGCCTCAGACTAGTGAAAACTAAGGAAATTTAAATTACCTATGCACATATCTTATGGTTATAACCAACTTGTTTAAAGCATTTTAGGAGATTTATGAATTTAAGAAGAATATATCTGTGAGGTAGACAGCATAACCCTAATTTCCCCATTTCTCATGTAGGGAATTGAGGATTAGAAGGCTAAGAATTACCTGATGTCTCCTCATTTGGCAACCTCCCTGTGTTTGGTTTTATACATTAGTAAAGAGGCTTTGACTCCCTATCTTAGTAGCACGGCCTGTTGAGGAAAAGAGCTCTGGTAAATTGGATTGGGTGGAGCCTTAGGGAATCACCAGGGTGCGGCAACCTGTGTGAACCAGGTTGAGGAGTCTCCAATATGGTGTCACCATTCTGTGGCTTTGTGTTGGGGAGGGCTCAGAAAGGGCACAATGCTGCTGCCTGGCCTCTGGAGTTGTGTCAGGGAGGAAGTTGTCCCCAGACACTCACCCTGGTGCCAGACACTTCAATGTCTCCCCATATGCCACTGGTGCCCTTCCAGCTGCAGCCCCAGTGCTGAAGTCCAGAGAGGGTGAGTCAGTGTAAGTCCTAAATTCATTGTGGGCCCATTAATTAATTAAGAGGAGACTCCTGAGAATCCCGAAGTTTCTTCCACCACCCCAACCGCTACGAGTTTCTACAGCCAGCAGTTATGGGAACTTATCTTCCTGGCACTGGAGCCCTGGGCTGGGATCCCTCACTCCCAAGGTAGCCCTCCCAGTTTTTACCCACCACACATGGGTGTGGGACAGCCCGTTCCGTGCTTCCGCCTCTCTGCTGGTCTCCGTGTCTCCATCCCTCCTACACGTTTGGATGAATGTGACTTCTTTAACTCCTTGGTTGTTGGACTTCCATACAGCTTAATTTTCTGATGATTCTGGATGATAACTGTTTTGTAGTCTAGTTGTAATTTTTGTTGTGGTTGTGGGGACTTATTTAAGAAAAAAGGAAGATCAAAACTGTGAACATTAAAATGACAATAAATTTACAACTATCGACAATTGAATCTGGAAAAAAAAACAAAGTAAGCAAACAAGCAGAACAGAAACAGAATATGGAGATCATTTGGAGGGTTATAAGCTGGGAGGGGGAAGGGGGAAAATGGGGGGAAATGTGCAGGGATTAAGAAGTACAAATTGGTAGGTACAGGATAGACAGGGGGATGTTAAGAACAGAATAGAAAATGGAGAAGCCAAAGAACTTATATGCATGATCCATGGACATGAACTAAGGGGTGGGATTGCTGGAGGGAAACGGGGTACCAGATGGAGGGGGGCAAAGGGGGAAAATTGAGACAACTCTAATAGCATAATCAATAAAATATATTTTAAAAATAAAAGTTCAACCTTTATCTGTTAAGAGAAAAAAAATAATAATAACCCTATGTTATATAGCTGGCAAAGAGCAAGGAAAGATTTTTAAAAAATACATGTTCTGTAGGTTCTAGACTGATTTACTAATATACCACTTAGAATTCCTCAAGCCTATGAATTCTCCTTCACAGAAATATTTATATATTTTTTTCATAAATAAAAAGTTATTTACATGTAACTGGATTCAAAAATGGAGAGACACTTTAGGGCTGAGTAATTGTGGTGAGTTGACTCTAAGCTGGCCCCAGTGGTCTCTGAACATGGGTATTCACACCTTTGTGTAGTCAGCTCCCTTTGAGTGCCGATGGGATCTGTGGTCTGCTTCTAGCCCAAAGAATAGGGCAAAGGGGATGGATGGTACTTCTGGGACTGCAGTTTCCACCTTCCAGCAGACACAGTTGTTGGCTCTGTCTCTTGTTGTCTTTAATGAAATAAACTGCTGCTTGAAAAATCCTACATGGCAAGGAACTGAGGGAAACCTTCAGTGAACAGCCACTAAGGAAGCGAATCCTGCCAACGTCCATGTGAGCTTGGAAGTGGATCGATCCTTCCCTGGCAAGCCTCAGACGTGAGCTCCTCCCTCGCGAACACCATGCTTGGAGCCTGTGAGACCCTAAATCAGAGGTCCAGCTAAGCAACCCCCTGATTCCTGACCACAAAAACTATTAGGTATGTGTTATTTTAAGCTTTTAAATTTTTAATAATTTACTACGCAGCAGTAGATAACTAAAATAGTAATTGATACATTTTCTCTTTAATAAAGTGACAAAAATTCTCTTATAGGTAAAAGCTACAAATAGTCCTAACAATGATATTTCCTGTCATTATCCTGTTTCAGATGCTACCCTAACTTGTACCGGGTAATATAATAAGCACTATGTCTGGTGATCTTGTGCAGCAGAAATGGTCATCTCTTAACTCCCTGGCAAAATTTAGCAATCAGTTGTCTATTACCAGGTACTACAAGGCCAAAATCATTTATCATAGAGTGTTTAAGAATATTTCTGTATTAACAAGTCCTTGTGAGATAAACATTAATGGAAAGCATAACTCAGTCTCAAGGTATCCTATGGAACATTTATCCTGAATTGCTTTACCAAGGCCTAGACATAGGTGATCAAAGTTCTCCTCTGATGATATATTTAGCCCAGGACTATTGTGACAGAGAAGGAAGGGAGGGAAAGGGGGAAAAAAAAAAAAAAAAAAGAAGATATCAACCTTCTTACGTTGTTCCCAGGCAGCTTTTCATTTGAGTGTCTATTATATTAAGTGTCTTTTATTCCTTTTCCCCCCTTGCAAGTATTAAAATGAGAAAGAAATTGGTTTAATCACTTTCTGAGAAATCAGCTAAATTATAATGTTGTTTGAGCACATCCAGTTGCAAAAATGTCAAATGCATTTCCATTTAGAGTGCTTGCTTAAACAGCCGTGCAAATGGGGGACACCCGAAAATCAGCATATATCATGAGAGAGTTTTGAATTTTTTCAGTACACACTTGCATTAATCCACTCTGATACTCTTGAAAATGATGCATTTTTCCAGCATATCATTTCTTAAATGAGAGTGATCCATCACCACCGGAGATTCCACATTGAGGTGCATTAATAAAAGCAGACAGTTTCAGTTGTGTTTTCTCTGGGAAGGCTTGCTTCTCAGAAGTGCCACGTTTGGTTGCTTATGCCAAAAATCCAAACCAGATGTCTCCACAACTTCTATTTTCCTAGCTAGGACATTTCCCTACATAATGGTCTATCACGATTCTCATTCTATTCTTCATTAAGGATCTGTTCATCTCAAAATATTCTATGTGACATAGTGAGATGGGCTATTTTTTCCCTTTTCTGAAAACTAAGGAATTAAAAATGCTATAGCAACTATGCTAGAAATTCTACACTCTGGTTAGTTCAAGATTATAATGTGATTAAGACACACCCACATTAAAACACTCATTTGAATAGTAATCAGTAAGGCGCTGACGTATGTAATTCAGACAAGTTTTACCTCTTATCACACATTTTTAAAATCTCAAGTATTTCTGGATCATTTACTGTTTGCAAATGAGTAATAAATAATGGGTGATATAAAAGAACTAAGTTTTAAATTATAGCATTTAATTAGATTTGGAATTAGCTAAGTGATGTTTTATTAAATGAAATTATATGCCATTTTTTTTCCTAATCAAAACCCTCCTTTTATCATTCCAAACGTGTATAAGCATGTCGCATATTTAGGAAGCACCACCGACTTTGCGCAGCTTACTCTCTAAATCCTGGTGCTACTTCCTACTACATTTTAGAATATGGACTTCACGTGCAGTACGGCAAGCTTCCTAGCATAGCTACATTTTGGCTTTAACCATTTCTCATTTATCTTGACAATTTCACACTTAAACTATATGTAATGATTGAAGTGAGTATCTATGCTTGTAGTGTTGCGTGGAATAGTTAATCATGTCAAAAATACCAGAAATTAAAATTCTTAATATGTACATCACAAAATAATCAGTGTTCAACTATATAATTATGAGTTAAAATATATATAAATATAACAATAATATATATAGACACTCCCTAGAGTAAATCAACTTTTTTGATGTTATTCTTATAGATTCAAAGGAATTAAATCAAATAAAAACAATTAATAAAATGTGTGCTGATTAATCATAGTAATGTGCTTAACATGATAGATCAATGGGGCTATGCATTGAAAGATGATTTAAAAAAAAAAAACTGTCAGCAAAAATTGTTCTGAGTATCTAATTGCATGAAGTTTCCAAAAGATAAAATAGAGTATTAAGAGAGTTACCATAAGACCCAGATTTAAGATCAGGAATAATCACATGTCTTTATATAAAGAAAGGCTGGCTTAAAGAAAGACACTTTAGATTCAAGTCTACTGAGTAATACAATACACAGAAAAATACTAAAATAAAAGTGAATTAGATTCTGAGACAAACACTGAGCATGAAAAAGGAACTTGGTATGAGATGAATAGGAGATTGCGAATAGATTAATTTGCATGCTCAGTTTTTTCTTACAGTTTCCTGAGGTTGGCTGTGAATTTCACAGTGTCCCAGAGTTCAAATTAGTAATACTAATTTTTAATTATCAATCGACTTTTAGAGTTAGTGTGTAGAAAGTCACAAGTGAGTGTTACTAGATTCAAACAAGTAGAACAACATGCGTTAAGCAATAAATCAGTTTTTACTAGTATCAGAGGAATGAGGAGAAATCTTCCAGAGGTAAGGGCAAGGCGTGTAGAAACCTAACTGTTAGCACTATAGACAGGTATAACCAGAGTCACACAGCTCCCCAGCCACAAAGTGGGTTGTCACCCCCTTGCCAAGCATACACCATAATGGGGTACACTGAATCCTGGAGACAGAGTGGGAAATTTGGTAAAGATACCCCCTGAGCCACATGATATCTTTCCAGGGCAAAGCAGCTATCTGCTAAAAGCTGGTCTGGGGAAGGAGTGATGCGAGAACTTCAGAGTTACTCTGGGCTTTTGCAGACAGCCCTGCAGCAGTGTGCCAAAGACTGGGGACAGGGCAGAAGAACAGAGAGAAACCCTCTGAGAAGTTCTGGCCCTTCACGAGGTGTGCAGCAGGCTTCCAAAGCTTCAGGCTGGTCTGCACGACAGAAGGAGATTTCCCAAGGAGCAGGACCAGAGAAAAAAGAGAACTCCCTAGAAAGCTGGAGTCTGGATGTAAACAACACAGTGATTACCAGACTCTTGCCAGCGCTCAGATCCCAAGCTTTGCTAAAGGGAAGTACTTTAAGTCAGTTCTTAAAAGTATTATAAGTCAGTGATGAGCTAATCTAATTAAAGCTGCAAGAAAACTCAGACCAAATATAGATTAGGCTGATTTAGCCCTCATCACTAATGACATATGATGTCTGTCATAAATAAAAAACAACAATAATAATGAGAGATAAAGAAATAAGCAATATGACCTTTGGTGAAGAGAAAAATAATGAAAACAGAACTAGAATTAGCCATGATAATGTTTTCGGACTTTAAAATAATTCAGAGAAGTGTGCTGAGAATTGAACCAGCAACCCCTTGGATCAAAGGCCAGTGCTCAATCCATTGAGCCACACCAGTCAGGACTACTTTAACAATGTTAATGAAGTAGTATAAATAGGAAGAAATATGAAGATAATAGACAAACTCAACCATAATATATTAAATAATAATGAACTAATCACTCCACATAAAATGCAGAGCTTGTCAAATATTTACCATAAAGGTATGGGTTTATTTCTGGGCTCTCTACTCTGTTCCATTGATCTATGTGTCTTTTTTGATGACAGTGCTATGTTGTTTTAATTACTATGGCCTTGTAGTATAGTTTGATATTCCTTCAACTTTGTTCTTCTTTCTCCAGCCAGCCAGTCACAGCCAGATTGCTGTGGCTATTTGGCATCTTGTGTTGCTTTCATATATATTTTTGGAATATTTGTTCTAGTTTGTGAAATACACCATCTTAATAGGAATTTCATTGAATCAATAGATTGCTTTGGGTAGTATGGACATTTTACTGATGTTAATTCTTCCTATCCACAAACACAATATATACTTACAGTTATTATATCTTTTTCATTTTTTTTCTTTAATGCCTTCTAATTTTCAGAGTATAGGTCTTCTACAGTTTTAGATAACTTTATTCCCAGATATTTTAATTTTTTGAAGCAATTGTGAATGAGATTGTCTTCTTAATTTCCCTTTCTAGTAGTTCATTATTGGTGTATAGAAATGCAGCTGATTTCTAGATACTTACTTTTTATCCTGCTACTGTACTAACTTCACGTATTAGTTTTAGTAGTTTTTTGGTGGAATATTTAGGGTTCTATACACACAGTATCATGTCAAGTGGTTAGGTGGAGGTAGAAGAGGGGATGGAGGGGATAAATGGTGATAGGAGACTGGATATGGGGTGGTGAACATACACTACAATACACAGATGATGTGTTACAGAATTGTACACCAACAACCTACATAATTTTATTTACCAGTCATACCAATAAATTCAATTAAAAATTGAATTAAAAAGCAGGAATTGCTAAACTGGATTTTAAAAAAGAATCTGATGATATTCTCTTTTCAAGAAATATGATTTAAATATTAACAAATATGTTGCAAATAAAAGCATGAAAAAATACATCATGTCACCACTAAGCACAAGGAAGCTGCCCTGGTTATATGAACATAGGACCAAATGTCAAGACAATGATTTTTACTAGAACTAAAGACATTTCATAATGATAAAGGTGAATTCATTGAAAAAAACCGAACAATTTAAAAATTGCAAGTACTCAGAAACAAAGTTTTCAAGTACATGAAGAACAACCTAAACACTAAAGGAGGAAATAGAAAATATTCCCATACAATTGAATATTTTAAGAACTTTTTCTTCATAATTGAAAGGACGAGTAAACAAAAATACTGGTATTATTTTAGAAGACTTGAGCAATAGTGTCACAAAAATTGGCCTGACTGATATTTGTAGAACACTGTACCCAACAGCTGCAGATACCCATTTTTTGTAAGTATACATAGAATATTCACCACGTAGGACAGTATGCTGGGGGCATAAAACAAGTCTCAGTAAATTTCAAAGGGTCGAAGTAATGCAGTATCATGTTTCTAACTACAATAATAATAATTAGAAATTAATAACAATAAGATATCAAGAAATGGGAGGAAGGTGGGGAGGGCTGGGGTGGTGGGCTGGGGGCGGGGTAAAAGACAGAAAACTGTACAATATCAACAATTAAAAAATACTGATTAAAAAAATAAATACTCACTGTCAATTAAAAAAAGATATCAAGAACATCATAAAATATTAGGAAGCAAAAACACACTTCTAAATACCCCATTGTCACCACACAGAATTGGTTCAGTCTGGCAAATTTTCAGATGTTACCAGGAAACAAGATTGTGGGTATATAGTTACAGCACAGTTGGGTAAAATTCCCTTTAGTAGCACAAGGAAATGAATTGTCCTTCTAATGTGATATAGAAATGTTCTTTTATGTTTCATGATCTCTCATAGTTAATTCCTATTCCTTGGAGTCTTCATCAATCTGTCATTAATTTCTGTCTGAAATATCTGGATTTTTTTTGCTGTTTCTCTCTCCCCAAATCCCCATCTTATTCTTCATCTTCAGCAAAATAATTTATAGCATTACCAGAATAGTGCAAGGGTCAGATATGTAAATACATTTAATTCTGCTAGGAGTCCACAATGCTAAAATTGTCATTCTGACAACAGGAAGTTTATAACAAAAGGTTAGGTTCCAGGAATGTAAGCCATTAATGTAGTCAATTCATGATCACAGTTGTAATTTAAACAATGGAATATTGGCATAGTTAAAAAATATATGTTCTCTAGCATTAATTAAACATCTTTATAATCAAGCAAGAAAAACAATGTAAAGAATGGGATTTTATGTAGAAAATAGAACATAAAAGCCATAATATTGTTCAACAAGTAAATGCACCTGCATGAACCCAATGTTCATAAATTATTTTACTCTGACCTATCTTAAGAAGATTTGATGGAAATTGGTAAAGAAAAAAATCAAAAGATTGTATATCTGATTTTAATACACAGCATCTATAGAATAGTATCGGATCGCAAATATTTTTCTTAAATTATTAATATTGGGCCTATTTTACATATGTTATTAAAGTATCTCATTTGCTCGAAAGATGTTTTTGTTCTTCAGATTGTTTATACAAGGTTGGGCAAAAGCAGATTTACAATTGTGTGTGAAACACACAGTTTATTCTTGTATTGTTATTTATTAATTATTGTATTATTTTTGCACAAACAACAATGAACCATTTTTGTCCCACCCTGTATACTCAAAGTAAACTTGTTGTATTTTATAAAAATAATGCATTTTTATTAGTCATATCATACATAGACATGTCTAAACTGAGCAAATGTATAAAAGAGAAAACAAAGTTTCTCCTTAAATTACCCTAGAGATCATCATTGTTTAACATTCAGTAAGCATCATTTCAGACTTGTTTATGTATGTAACAAAAATTTCATATTTATAACATTCATTAAATGTGAACATAATTACAGAAATACATATGTGTCATCCTGTAATCTTATTTACATAAGTAATTATACAATATAGCTCATAATGTACCATAGATAATAAAATTCAACAATTACAATAGCTATGTGTTGGGCATCTCTCTGAGCAGTTGACATAAATTTATTTTATCTCTAGACCAACTAGAGTCTAGATGCAATTATTATCCCTATTTACAGTTGAGAAAAATGAAGTGCACAGAGGTTAAGTAAATTGCGCAAGATTACATCACTAAGATGTTTAATAACAAAGGGCTCCACTCATTTTTACAGTTGTGGAGGACCAATGTATAGCTGTACCTTAGTTTATTTAGTCAATCCCATATAGATGAACATTTAAGCTATGTCTATTATAATTGATGTCTCAATAAACATTCTTACACATATATACATATTTGTATATTTGACCAATCATTTCCACGGGATAATTTCCTAGGATAAATATACTAGCTGGCCTCTGGAAGATGAGAGAGAGAGGTACAAGGGGGAACCCCCCCAAAACTGAAATTATCTTCTGGAGGGTGGACCCCTTGTAGCACAGGCTTCCCCCAGCTAGGTGAGTGCTCTAGGACCTCCTCTGTATCAGTGTACCAGCTGGCTTTGTTGTGAGAGGCTGCATTTAGCATCAGTGAATTTTTTTAAAGATTTGAAGACATCTGCCCATTTTATCATGGGTGATGTATGAGCGCACCTGCCCATGCTGCATTGTGTTCAGCAGTTTTTGGTCAAAAACAGCATGACCCCCTTGCAACCATCCTCCCTATTCACACAATCTCACCCTAAGTGACTTTTTTGTTTCCTGCATGAAAAAAGTCCTCAAAGGGAAATGTTTTGCTGATGTGGAAGAGGTGAAACAACAGTAGAAGCACTAAAAGGCATCAAAATCAGAGAGTTCAAAAACTGAGCAGTGGAAAAAAAAATCTCGATAGGTGTATTGCATCAAATGGAGGATACTTTGAAGGTAACTGAGTTTAAACACATAAGAATAAATACACACTTTTTAATAAATAAATTCCAGGTTTTGGGGGCCCTTCATATGTATGTACCTGCTCATAGCATATATACACATAATAAAAGAAATAATGGTTTTAGAAAAGACATTTTGATACATTTCATATGTTCATAGAGATGTTATACAGTGTGTGTATATATTCTTACAAAGAGATTTTATACACACACCTATACACATCATGGAAGTATTGTGTATGTATCATGTGCATATCACATATATAGGTGTGTGTATGTAAACACAAAATGTCACATCAAAGTGTATATTTCTGCATATATACCTTTACCAATAATCTTAGCAAAAAATCCACCAAATTGTGTCTATTTTACTATTAATGATGTTACACATCATTTCATAAAGTTTATTAGCTATTAGTTTTTCTCTCCCAAGAATATTTGAGCCTGTGTTTGCCTCTGCTCTAAGGGACAATTGTGTCACATTCTTTGTTTAATTTGGGTAACTATGCTTCTAAGCTTCTCAGTGTTCTCAAAAGGAAAACACATGTTTTCTATAATTCATCTATAGTTAAAATAAAAGGGCCTGAGATTTGGTCTCTGTGGGAAGAACACCTGCCTGGAATGCAAGGAAAATGTATGCATCAGACCCCACGTGCGATGTGCCTGCCTCTATTTGTAATGCAAAATTGGTTAATAAGAGCCAGCTGTCTCTTACAGAGCCAGAGAGTTCCTGCTCAGAACGTGTTTACTAAAAGGCCCTCTTAAAATCACAACCAACTGGGCAAGTATCCTCAAGCTGTTTTTAGATGAGCGAAAAGAAGGGAAAATGAGGTTAAAGATTCATTTGATACAACTGCTGCTAAACAAATTCAGGAAGCTTTCCAATAAATTTAAGGTGGTACTCAATAAATAAAAACCTTAATTCTGCTTAGAAATTGCTTTCAAGAGCTCATGAAAAGGCTAAATAGTTCTTGTGACCCTTAATATCCTTCATTTTCCCTTAATTTAGACCATTTCATCAAAGCAACTTCTAATCTGGCAAAGAGGCAGATCTCTTTACTTGCTCAAAATATTTGTCAGTTATCCATTTGTCGGTTTCATGTGAGAATTTAAAGATTGTTATTCCTGAATCTAAACATGGAGGCCTTGAATTGACTTTTTCAAAATAAAATGTTACTCTTGCCCTGTGTGCATGCATGCATGTTAAAAGCTCTAGACCAAAATATAAATTTTAAAAAGCATATATTTTATCTGGATAGCTTTAGAAGGCCAACAGTTAAGGACCTTTGTAATCCACAGAAGAAAAATTATAGATGGGAGAGAAATTAAGCAAGTTGTGTAATGTGTGAATTGTAACTGGCAATACCCCGAGAAACAGGACCTTTGTGGAAAATGTCCTTCAGAAGGAGCTCATGTGTTAAACCATTTCAACTCAAGCAACATTTTACTTATTTGGAAATGACAAATTTTGAACAGTCTAAACCAGTAATTTCCAATCTTTGGAAGTTTTGCAGAATCCTCTGGATATACCTAGTTATTGCACATAGTTTAATAAAACCCAGTTGCAACCCAAAGTGTAATATAACAAGGTTGTTACCTTACATTTAAAGACTTCTTTCAAATCAATAATGAAAATGATGGTCTAAAGGAAAAATCAATCAGCAAAAATAAAAGTAGAAAATAGATTATTCTATAAAACACCAGTAGCAAGGATATGAAATTTTGAAATGCTCCTTTTCGGTAGGAAATGTTGAACGATAGACACAATGTTGAGAGCACCAGCTCATGAGTAGGAAAGGTTTGGGTTCAAGCTTTGTGACCTGTAGAAAGATTCTTAAGGCATGCTGAGTCTGTGTCTTTATTTATTTAAAAAAATAGTAGTAGTAGTTCTTACCACATAGTGTTCTGTGAGAATTAAAAAAGAACGCATTGAGAACTAACAATGAAGGAGCTTTCTTTATTTTTTACTCGAAGAATGAAATGATATTATTTAATGTTGGCATGACTTTGAGACATAAACTACCCACATTGTATGTAGAAATCCAAAATTCAAAGGAATTTTCTTGCCACCCTGAAAGGGCAGTTGAATCAACAAGGGAATAACTTGATATGTGGAATCTGTAATTAAAAATAGGAGAATAATGAAAAGTATGTATGTTACAGAACAAAGACAAGGGGGATACCTATTATCTAAAGGACCCCCTACTAGGTTCGCTATGCCTGCTGCCAGAGGAAAGACATCTCTCAATGCCAGAGATTTGTGAAAAGGAAAGGAAATGTTTATTTAAAGCAATACAGACTTAAAGTAGTGACCCAATGCCTTCATTAAAATATTAAAGTCCTTTAGGATACCCACAGATGCACACAGTCCGTCCTTCTCCCTCTGCCCTAATCTGGGGTACTGTATCTCAGGAAAAGAAGTAGAAGTCTGTGATTCAGGCTCCTAGCACCATCAGCTGTGTTGCCACCAGGATCTCCAGTTAACCTGAAGGCATATGGCACCTTCTCATGGCCCACAAGCAAGAGTCCTTTCACCCCTTTTCTTCCAAGCAAAATCTCTCCTGCTTCCTAAGCACGTGGCAAATGGAAGCACCCCAAAGCCATGTGGCTCTCTCTGCCAAAGCTGTGCGGTGGTTCCTACTCTACCAAAGCTACGTGGTTCTCTCCTACCAAAGCTGCAGGGGTCCCCACTTTGCCAAAGTCGCGTGGTTCTCTCTTTGCATGGCAGCAGATTCTGGGTTTAAATCCCCTCACCAACCTTCCTCTGCACCCCCATTTCTGACTCCTCCTATTATCAGTTACCCCTACCAGCATTCCTGTATTTTTCCAGCTTTACTGGGCTGCCATCATAAGTCTGGGCAGGTGTGGTCCCATGGCATGGAGCCAATCATCTCCAAGCTCTAGCACAGGAACTGTAACCAGGGGGAGCTGCCCCCCCAGTTACATCTTGGGTGGAAGTCGCTTCCATCTCCCTGGCTCAAAGCATGGCCACAGTTATTTAACATATCTATGAAACCAATTAAAGGCTATAGACATGTTAAATGACCATGCCAGAGGTTAGCTGCAATGCTGTTGCTGTACAAAACAACTCTGCACGTTCCTACTCCATGTGTCCCTTCCCCCAACTCACACCTGTTGGGGGGAGGAGGAAGACATCCTATATATCTTTCTAACATTTCCTGGACACCTTGAGTTCTGGACCCCATTCCAAATCCCTATTTGCCCCCACCCTGTTATATATATACACACACAATATGTTTACTAAAATTTCCTTATACAATTGGCCCTTAAATAACAACAGTTTGAACTGAGCAGATCCACTTATACGTGGATTTTAAAAATAAATATCTGTATTGTTCTTAATTCACAAGAAGGGATCTGTGGATGTGAGTGGCTGACTGCATACATGGATCTAGGCTATTTTAGACAGGGAACTTGAGCATCTGTGGATTTTGGTATCTGGGTGGGCTCCATGAACCAGTTCCCTGGAGATATTGAGGCATGACTATATTTGGGGGAAGTCAGAAGTTATACTTGGATTTCCCACTGTGTGAGGTGGGACTGCTAACCCCAGCACACTTCAAGGGTCAACTGGAATAGCAAAAAAAAAAAAAAAAAAAAAAAAAAAATTGTAGAGTATAAAACTCAGAAGTATTAGTTATTGTACATGTATATGAACCATAACAGAGTTGTTAAAAATAATATGGTGGCTTAATTTAATTACATGAAAAGATTTTCATACTAGATGTTTCTCTTTTTTTTTTGACAAGCAGTGGTTTTCTATTATTTATTTATTTTTGTTTAAATTATACAAGTAATTCACTAACATGATAAACTATTCAAAAACAGAAAAATATAAAGTTGAATATAAAAATCTCCTCTCTCCCTACTAAATGGTTCCACATAGGGATTACTATTATTAAATTTCTGTGTATCATTTCAAAATTACCTATGCAAAACAACCATATACATGCATAGCATTTTATTGAAAACATAACTTTCTTTTCTTTTTAAATTTGTTTTCTGTTTGAAAATTATTATTGTATGTTTTTTCAATACCACTTATTCACATTATACCCTCTTCCACCTCCACTTAATACCTCGCCCTATAATCACCACACTGTTTTCCTGTCCAAATCTCTTTTTAACTTCTTTGCTCAATCGCTGCACCCCCTAAGCCCTCCCACAACAGAAGCTGTCAGCCTGCTCTCTGTCTGTGAGTCTGTCTCTATTTTGCTTGTTAGTTCAGTTTGTTCATTAGATTCCACATATGAGTGAAATCATATGGCATTTGTCTTTCTCTGACAGGCTTATTTCACCAACAATACTGTTCTCCAGGTCCATCATGCTCTGTCAAAGGGTTAGATTTCCTTTTTTTCTTATGGCTGAGTAGAATTCCATTGTGTAAATGTACCATAGTTGTTTTATCCACTCATCTACTGATGGACACTTCGGTTGCTTCCATATTTTGGTGATTGTAAACAACACTGCAATGAACATAGAGGTGCATATATTCCTTCGAATTAGTATTTGGGATTTCTTCAGATAAATTTCCAGAAATGGAATTGTGTAATAAGGCAGGTCCATTTTTAATTTTTTGAGAAAACTCCATGATGCTTTCCACAGTGGCTGCACCAGTCTGCGTTCCCACCAACAGTGCAAAAAGGTTAACGTTTCTCTATATCCTCACCAGAATTTGTTGTTTGTTGATTTATTGATAATAGCCATTCTGACTGGTGTGAGGTGGTATCACATTATGATTTTAATTTGTATTTCTCTGATGATTAATTACATTGAGCATCTTTTCATATGCCTGTTGGCCACCTGGAGAATTGTCTGTTCAGTCCTTTGCTCCATTTTTAATTGGATTATTTGTTTTACAAGTATTGAATTTTATAAGTTATACATTTTGTGTATTAACCACTTATAAGATGTATCGGTGAATATGTTCTCCCATTCAGCAGTTGTCTTTTTATTTTGTCGATGGTTTCCTTTGCTGTGCAAAAACATTTTTACTTTTTGTAATACCATTTGTTTTTCTTTTTTTTTTTTTTTTTTTTTAGTTTCCCTTGCCTGAGGAGATATATCATAAAAAAATATTGCTAAAAGCAATGTCCCAGATTTTGCTGCCTATGTTTTCTTCTAGGATTTTTATGGTATGGGATCTAACATTTAAGTCTTTCATTCATTTTGAATTTATCCGTGTGTGTGGCATGAGAAATTAGTCTAATTGCCATTTTATGTTTAATTTATCCTCTGTTTATTTTCATTTTATTTTTCTTCTTCTTCTTCAAGCAAGCCCTTCACTATATTTTGCAATACTGGTTTAGTGTTAACGTACTCCTTTACCTTTTTCTTGTCTGGGAAGCACTTTATCTGTTCTTCCATTCTAAATGATAGCTTTGCTGGGTAGAGTAATCTTGGTGTTGGTCCTTGTTTTTCATAACTGAATATTTCTTAGCAATATTATCTCTCCTGTGAAGTTTCTTGTGAGATCAGCTGACACTCCTATGGGAATTTCCTTGTAATGGTTTTTCTCTTGCTGCTTTTAAGATTCTCTCTTTGTCTTTAACCTTTGGCATTTTAATAATGATGTGTCTTGGTGTGGGTCTCTTTGGATTATCTAGGATGCTCTGTGCTTCCTTGGACTCATGTGTCTTTTTCCTTCATCAGGGTAGGAAAGTTTTCAGTTACATTTCTACAAATAGGTTCTCAATCGCTTGCTCACTCTCTTCTGCTTTGAGTATCCCTATGATGGGGATGTTGTTATGCTTCATGTTGTCCATAGGTTACTTAAACTGTCTCATTTTTTGGGAGGGGAGGGAATTTCAGGGGAAAAGGGGAACGGTTTAGAGCAACAAGTATAAAGGACTCATGGACAAAAACTATGGGGGGGTGGAAATGGGAGGAAGGTGGGGAGGGCTGGGGTGGTGGGCTGGGGCGGGGTAAAAGACAGAAAACTGTACAATATCAACAATTAAAAAATACTGATAAAAAAAAATATTTTTTCTTTTTGATGCTTTGCTTGGGAGTTTTTTTTCTACCTAGTCTTCCTAATTGCTGATTCAATGTTCTGCTTCAGCTGACCTACTTTTTATTTTTTCTAGTACATTACTTATTTCAAATATGCATTCTCTATTTCTGACTGATTCCTTTTTATGGTTTCTGTCTTTTTCATACTATAAGATATCCTTATAATCATCATATTAAACTCTATATCGGAGAAAATGCTTCCTTCTATTTTCTTTAGTTCTTCTGGAGAGAGTTTTCCCCTTACATTTGAAGACTTTTTTTTTTTTTTTGTCTTCCCATTCTGGCTGCCTCTTTGTTTCTGCATGTTGGGTAGATCTGCAAAGACTCTGGTGCAGCACTATGTCACATGCTGCCTGTGACTGGCCCTGGACAACCTGTTTGGAGCTATCAACTAGCCACAGATTGTAGTACCCTCTGTGATGCCTTCATGTATGCAGAACAAACCAAGCTGCATACTAAGGTCAGCTTTTAGCAGCATTGGGCCTGTGGGAGCCTCAGCTAAAGTTTCAAAGCACTCAGAGCTCCATTTCAACCTGTAGGCTTTTGCTAGGCTTAATCAGTCAAAGTGCCTCAAGCTGTACTCCTCAGAAGCCAGGCTTAAGCGCCACAGGATGGGGCTAGAAGGATTCCTGCAGGGAAAGCTATTGCTTCCCCCAAGCTGATGCCACATGGAGGGGACTGCTCTGCCCGACAAAGATGGCTTCTGCAGTATGGGGAAAGAGCGAGCATAGGGATCCTGGCAATTTACTCTTCAGCTCTCTCCCCCAGAGCCACCAAACCCATACTAACCTCATATGACTCTAGTCTGCTCTGCCCTGCATCTTCCAAAGTCCAAGGCAAGTGGCTGCAAAAGAAATTCTGAGAGTTGACCCTTTAGAAGGCTCCCTTCATCTCTAGCCAATTCTCTCTTGTGGACATAAACCTCACTGCTTTTCACAGCCAGTTATTATACGAGTTCCATTCCCAGTTCTAGGGCTCTAGGCTGGGGAATCCAACTTGAGGTTTAGACACCCTTGCTGCTGAAATATTCCTCCAGAACTGCAGCTGCTGCCTGTGGAAGCCCAGCTGGTCCTCTCATCCTCCACACTTTCTACCAGTCTTGATACGGTGATGTTGTTTCTTCCAGAAGTCCTTGGTTATAAGTCTTCTTCTCCAGCTAGTGTTCAGTTGGTTATTCAGGATAGTTTTTCTATAACTTAGTTGTAATTCCAGTTTGGTACTGAGACAAATTTAACGTCCTTCACCTACTCTATCACTATCCTGGATCCCTCTCATATAAGATTTTTACATTAAAAAAAGATCAAAACAGTCCACATAAAATAATACAAATTTCTTATGAGGGGTAATAGAGCTTGTCACCCCAAAATATTTCTTTTTGAAATATTGATCATTTTAAGCTGGTTATTTAAAAAAAAAAAAAAAAAAAAAAAACAAGAGTCAAGAAGAGTCTTACAGTCTAAAAAATTCTAATGGAAAAACATGCTCCAGCAGGAGATCACCTTAACATATGAACCAAGTATGGCAGATGAGAGAAAACAGAGCAAAGTCTCCTTGTTAGACTCCCTTCTGTGTCCTATTGTTTCTGGGTGGTCTGGCAAGAATTTGTTAACCAAATGTTTGTTCCTTCTTATTTACCTATGTTATGAATTGTCTACCTTCCCTTTGAAGTGCACCCCCTTTCTCCTTAGTTCAAGATGGTATATAAATCTCAACTGCCCATTTTGTGCTCAGGTTTCATATTTTTATGGAATCCTGTATATACGTAAGTATATAAATTTGGTTATTTTCTCATGTTAATCTGTGTCATGTCAATTTGATATTAGACCAGCCAGCAGAACTTAGAAGGGTAGAAGAAACATTATGCCTTCTCTCTTATAATAAGAAAGTTTAAGCCCTGGCTTGCATGGTTCAGTGGGTAGACCGCTGTCCTGAAAACCAAAGGGTCGCCGATTGAATTCCCAGTCAGGTTAGGGCACATGCCTGGGTTGCAGGCCAGGCCCCTATTGAGGGATGAGCAAAATGCAGCCACACATTGATGTGTCTCTCCCTCTCTTTCTCCCTTCCTTCCCCTCTGTCTAAAAATAAATAAATAAAATCTTTTTAAAAAAAGAAGTTTTAAAATATATAACTTTTTTATTTATAGAAGTAGAAGTATGAAAAATTTTGTCAGTTCTTTCTAGGTACTAAAACTTGAACTGATGTATTACTTTATTACTTTTTCCCAATTGTTCAATAATCAATGTACTTTATTAATATACTTTTGGAATATAAGAAGTGCAGGTAGAAGAGAAATACTAAATAGTTCCAGATTAAAACAATGATACATTTTGCCTTCTAAAGTAGTACAGGTTAATGCTCAGATTTTTTTTCTTACAAGGGGAAAAGTAAACCTAAGAGAGGAATTCATATTAAAATTTTTTTCTCCATCTTTGCAATAGCTCACCTTACTGACACCGGACAGGGACTGGCCCAGAGTGGGTCTGGCTCAGGCCAGACTGTGGTGTGTAGGTTCTTGACTTTGTGTAGGAGAGATTTTGCAGTATGAGCCCAGGTGATGTTGAGAGTACATTTATTAAGGCTGGAGATAGGAAACGAAGGGAGGATTTAGGCGGGTAACATTACAGACGAGAGCATAGGTGTTGCTCTGCTTTGTTTGGCTCCCTAGCAAATTTATAGCAAAGAAATGAACCAAGGCTGGGCTGCCATTAGCTCACTGGAAAGTGAAGTTTATAGAGACAGAAGTGAGCCAAGGCAAAGATGCTTTTAGCTCATGGGGAAGAGAAAAAGGGGCCTTGGAGACAGGACCAGCGGGTAAGCCCAGGTCAAGCCGCTGCTGCCATGGCTCCCCTGGTTTCTAGTTTTCTTGGGACCCTTAGAGTTTAGGAGGAATAAATAGGTTCATGTTCAGGGAGGTCGTAGGCATTCTCTAGAGTAATCTTGCTCTGAGTTTTTGTTCTGAGGACTTTTAATCTTTTTTTTTTTCAGACAAGATTCTTAATGAAGGGCTTCAGTAGAATATTCATCAGCTTTCCAGGTGCATTTTTAATATGCTGATGTGTCAAATGAGTGCATATGTGCAACAGAATAATCAGAACAAATCGCTGGAGAAGGCAGGGGGCAGGGAGAAAACCGCAAGGTGAAATTGAAGATTAGAATCAGTTTGCCCTTCCTGTTAAAGGAGAGCTTCCAGAGGAGGGAGATTGCCTGTGGCGGGCAAGCAGCTCATGACTCAGCAGAAGGGAGCTTGTGCAGCGATGTGTGGTCAAGACTTTGCCCGATTGCTAAATACGTCAGCCAAAAGAGGAGCAAAGGCAAATAATGGCTGACACTGGCCCTCACCGGTTGAAAAGGTGCGTATTCCCACTGGCTTTCAGAGCACATGGGATTCTGGGAGAGGACTTTTAAAAAGAAGGAGAGCAGAAGCTTCTTTCTTGCTTTGCCCAGCATGGGAGGATGTGACAGATGCCGGGATGGTTCAGAGCTTAGGCCTCTTAGGTCAAAAGCCAGTTCTGAGAGGCAGGGTCCAAAGATAGGATGCGTGCCTTGCCAGGTGCCAGCCCTTGGGATGCTACGGCCAAGTGCAGCATGACGCATGGGTCCTGAACTGCTTCTACTCTCTCACCCCGACAGCAGTGCATGGAGGTGAAGAGTGACATGAACTGAGAAGTTCGTCATGGAGCTTCCCTGCACAATTGTCTGGAGTGATCTGGCAGTGCACCCCAGACCCTGAGAGAGAGAGAGAGAGAGAGAGAGCCTGGAGCTGAAGAGATGGAGGCCTGTTCGTGTATCAACCTTGGGCTACAGATAAACAAGAAAGGGGAATTTTGGACATGGATTTGAACTTTAATCTTCCTAGGGATGGATGGTTTTCTGTGTTTTGCAGGAAAGGTCAGCTTGGAGCAAGCATGCTTCCAGCCCCCTCAAACTGGTTACTCTGTTAATAAAACCCTATTTCCTTCCTGACAAATCTTCGTGTTATGCGTATACATGGCAACAACTGGCGGGACCCCAGGCTGTCCAGTTACATAGGGGGCTTTGGGAATATCTTTGGCCTGCTATACTGTTTTACTTTTATCTTGGGTCTGTCTGGCTTTTAATGGGATTTTTGTTATTTGTTCTCCTGACCTCATCTGTCCTTGGGTTTAGCTGGCAAAATGACATTAATTGAGTCTCTGTTCTCTATTTTTCAGGAAAGGGAGATTTAAGCTATGCGTTTTTTGGTTAGTCCGGAGAGGTATACTATAAACCATTTTTCTCTCAAGGGTCCTAGAGGAGATAAGGTCTTGTGATTCACTCACTGGCTGTAAGCTGCTCAGACCTTTTGGCCTTGTTTAGTTTTCTTGTCTCAGTTTCTCCATTGCATTTGCTCAGGAATTCCCTCAGCTTCTTACTATCCTGTCATACTACCAAGGGCAGCAGGAATAGAACTTAAGGACTTATTAGGAAATAGTAGTGCAGTGAGGTTTAGTTTATCTGCTGTTGTCAGGGAGTTATATGATCCATGGAAATAGGCATTAATCTGTACTGCTTTACAAGGCAAAGTGTGTGTTGTTGTTATTCATGCACAGAGTAGAGAGAAAGAAGATAGAAATAGTAATGATGGAACTACCATGCAGTCCTGGTGAATCCTAGATGAAATACTTTACATATATCAGCATTCATTTCTATGGGGAGTTACCTGTAATTTTAATAATATGGGAAAATCCCATCATATCTAAAAATGACTGGCTGGGCTAGAATTTGTGATTTCTGGGACGTTGACTTTCCTTACTGAACTTGTCGCTTTCCTTATAAGATGCAAATTGTGAAGAGAAATGAACAACCACAGGAAGCCCAGTTAAAGTTTGTTAAGTCAGTTTTTTTTTAATTCAGCAAATGTTTATTGAACACCCCTGGGTATCAAATCTTGGTGCTGAAATAATTGATTCACAATGGTTTAAGCTGGTTCCCAAGTGACAGCATTTGTAAAATTTTTATCGTTATACATATTTTTGGGTGGGGACATGAAATAATGAACATTAAAATTCTGTAAATTCCTAGAGGAATTATAAAAAAAATGTTGTTTTGTATACTCAAAATTATTATTTCTTTTGTAACAACTTATTCTTAGAAAATTGCGCTTTAGCTTTGGCTGGTGTCACTCAGTGGACTGAATGCAGGCCAGCGAACAGAAATGTCGCTGGTTCGATTCCCTGTCAGGGCACAGCCTGGGTCGTAGCCCAAGTCCCTGGTTGGGGGTGTGTGAGAGACTTTCTCTCACATTGTTGATGTTTCTTTCCCTCTCTTTCTTCCTCTCTTCCCTTCTCTCTAAAAATAAATAAATAAAAATCTCTTAAAAAAAAGAAAATTGTGCTTTAAAAGCAAATATGGAAAGTTCATAGTTTCTTTCCAAACAAATGGAAATCAAGTTTACAAATTATTTTGAGCTTTTACAAAAATTTGTACATATCAACCTATGCTTCTAGAAATTTCCTGAGACATGCTAATAAAAAAGATGAAGTTATACATAAAATCATGAGCCTAAATGAGACTTTGAGGTGAATATCTTTATTTCTTTGTTTCCTCAGAAAAAGTGATAACAAATCCTTCACGGAGCACTTGGATATTTTATTCATACAAACCTCCAAAGGGTGAGTTTTTTTTAAGTTGTGACATAACATTTATTTATTTACTAAAGTAATATTTACTAAATTCTATAGCAAGGCACTTAATATATCTTCATAGAGTCAAGACCTGTTAAGCTTACCATTTAGCTGCCAAATTCTATTTTTTTAGTACTGATTTTCCTTTTCAATTCTCACATATTATTCTACAATATTTCATACCTCTATGCATGTCTTCAGCACTCTCTTAAATATACTCAATATTTTACTACAGTTCTTTCTATACTGACAAATTCCAGGCATGTAGAATTTAATTAGTGTATAGACTTAGTAGATAAACACTTAGGGTTGAAGAAGCACAAAAAACAGAAACGCAAGATTTGTATTTTATACCCAGTTTTGTCATATCAATGTTTTATCTGAATTCTAGTCATTGGTGAAGGAAAGTACTGACATAAGATGCTTGGACAGTTCTGGGAGATAATTTTTGTTGCATGAGGTACCCATGGGTGGTGAAGAGCAAGAACATTACAGTTGGACCCTTGGACAACACGGAGGTTAGGGGTGCCAGCCCTGCTCCACCCCCACCCTGTACATTTAAAAATACTGGTATAACTTTTGACTCCCCCAAAACTTTACCATTATGCACCTATTATTGGCCAGAGGCCTTAATAGCAACATAAACAGTTGATTAACATATGTTTTAATGATATATGTATTATATCCTGTAGTCTTGTAAACAGGCAGCATGGTGTCCAGCTGCTTGTTGCCATGTATATGTATAACACAAAGATTTATGAGGGAGAAAATAGGTTTTTATTAACAGGGTTTCCAATATAAGGGTGCTGGGAGCATCCTTGCTCCCAGCCAACTGAGCTGACCTCTCCTCTAATCTTCAATTCCAATTTGGGGCTTTCTCCCTGCCCCCGACTCCTCCAGCAATTTGGCCTGAGCTGTCTGTTACAGCCTTACAGTGAAGTAAGCTACAGAAAATAAAATGTTATTAAGAAAACCATAAGGAAAAAAATACATTTACAGTATTCATGGAAAAAATTCACATAGTGAATTTCAAAAAAATTTAAAAAGTGGGCCTTTGTAGTTCAAACCTCTGTTGTTCCAGGGTGAACTGTAATTCTGATAAGGATTGTCAGAGATGGCCATGGACAGGTTTGCCTGCTCATTTGCTTCTTGTGAAGCAGTGTGGTTTAGAAAACAGGTCTGCTGTCAGAGCAAGGCACATGGCAGATCCCAAATCTTCACCAACAAAAGCTATACATGTTTGTTTTTGAGAGAAGGGCCTATGGAGATAAGGTATCCTCCTGAAAAACCCCAATGCTCAAACATTGATACTCAATACCCCCTACTCTATTCCCCACCTCCCACTAAAAGGAATTCACCACAAACAGGCCAAACATGGCAGCATCTGCAGAAGTGACCATCTGAAGTTACATTTACTCCAGAAGAAAGAGGTTTGTGCTTTTGAATGGCAAAATTAAGAATATACTGGGCATATCTTTGCATACATTTTCAAAAGAACAGTGAGAGAAACTTGTGATGAGGACTAGGTGTATTATCATATAAGTGTTTCTTCCTCCTTGCCTACCTTACTTCCCTCCCTTCCCCCAAAGGAAATATATAACTTCTTAGATATTTTGTAAATAAAGAAACAGAATCTTGAGAGAGGATGGAGGCCAGAATGGAGGACTGGATTTCATAGGCCAAATCAATCAATGTACTAAAGAGCCGGAGGTAGAGGGAGAAATTGAGAAAAAGAAAACTTGGGACGGAAAGAATGATTAGTGTGAGGTACGAAAGATTCCAAATCAGTTCTGATGAATGAATGGGTTATTTTGGAAGTGTCGCTATAGACCTTTCAGGAGAGGAGTAAAGATTGAAGTCTTTTTTGCTCATATCATCTGCTGTCCAGTGTTTCTCTAAATGTGGCTGTGCCAAACAGAACTCCAGCCCCCCAGGGTTTATGGGCTATAATACAATGCTCAATTTTTTGTTTTTCCCTCTCTTTAGATTTTAAACTTCTTTTTGTTTAAATATTTTATTTATTTTTAAACAGAGTGGAAGGGAGAAAGAGAGGGAGAGAAACATCGCATGCCTCTCACGCGCCCCCTACTGGGGACCTGGCCCCAACCCAGGCATGTGACCTGACTGGGGATGGAACTGGCTACCCTTTGGCTCGTAGGCCAGTGCTCAATCCACTGAGCCACACCAACCAGGGCTTAAACTTCTTAAGGGCAGTTCTGTTTTATTAATCTGATTTCTGACCATCATTGGGTAAGTATAGGATCACTTCAACATTTACCCAGGATTCTACATTGGTTTTGTCAAATACTAAACTTTTATTACAAT
This sequence comes from Glossophaga mutica, assembly GCA_039655065.1. Classification (NCBI taxonomy): domain Eukaryota; kingdom Metazoa; phylum Chordata; class Mammalia; order Chiroptera; family Phyllostomidae; genus Glossophaga; species Glossophaga mutica. Next base: position 136,100,962 of record CM077303.1, read on the forward strand.
ATTTTAATTACCACCTTGCCTTGACAGCATTGGTATGTTCACATCACCTTACATGTATAACAATAGATAGGTATAGGCATAGATATAGTTAACATACAAGGTTAAGTGTACAGTCAGAATATTAAGCCTTATTCTTAAGAAATATTAAAAAGATAATAATTTTGTGCCTGGGAAACTTTATTTTCTACTTCTGAAGTTATACTATTTGGCAGCCACTCTGTAAACAAAGGTATAATGCACAGATATTGACATTAAGGATCATAAGATTTTAAAATACCTTTTAAGTTCTGTTTTGTTCCACATCTAGAATACCACCTAAGAAAATAATTTTTAATTCAGAAAATAAATTTATGTGTAAAGATATTCATTGGTCACTGCTTTTTGATAATAAAATATTGGAAATATCCAAAATGTCTTAAGAGAATAATGATTAAGTTAAATTAATATAGCCTTAAAACAAAGTAGGCTAGAAAATATTTTGTCATCATGTTGCTGTAAAAGGCAAGATTATACTAGTGTACATATATATGTGGGTGAAAAAAGAGGTTCTATGGAAAGTAAGCTCATGGGGTGATCTGATCATGAATACCTAACTGGGCAGGTCATGCTGAGTGGGTATGCCCCAGGCATACAACCTTTTAGGAAAACGTTTATCTTTGCTTAAGCAAGCCCTGTTCATTGTTTTCTTGCATCTAGGCTAACGTACTTCTGAAACAAGTCATAATCACCAGCCCCGGCCTTGCTTTCCCTCCTTAATTTCAAATTCATAAAAAAAGACGCAAAACTCTTATTGTCTGGAGCATTGGACACCTTGCTTCCTGGCATACGTTGTTAGTTTGGCTCAAATAAACTCATAATTTTCACCAGGCTTGGATGTTCCTTATATCAACATATATGAGACAATCATAACTAATTTTCAAGTGTAAAATTATTAGAAAGTCAAACAGCAGAATGTTCATAGTTTTTTTAGTATTCTTTAAAGTGGGTTATTTTTTTCATTTTACATTTCTGTATTACTACATTTCTATAGTTAGATGCATTTCAAAGCTAAAAATAGCTTTAAGAGTCTTACTAAACAATAATTGGAATACTATTTCTTCAATTTTATAAATAAAATTTATTTAAGTTTCTCATATGCCCTATAAGTTAGCATGCCCACTTACTCTTCAATTCACATGGATTGAGCACATTCTATATGTGAGACAGCGCTGGGGACAAAGTGCCAGGCTTTGAATCAGGAACCTCCTTTGTTGTTTTTGAATAATAAAAAATGACTTGCCATATGATAAGATAATCATATATATTATGGGAATTTTTACTAGGGTATTAAAAATGCTGTGTACTATCTTTTTGGGATTGTTGGGAATTAAAAATATACGTGTAAAAAACACAATAAAATATATTAAGTTCCAAATGAGAGTTTAGAAGTAGTAAAAAGCGTGCTTGTACTACCCTCCCACCGCCAAGAAAGAATCAAGATAAAAGACACAGAGAATTCAAAAAACAAAAAGACAGCAAACAAAAATCACTCAGGGAGTTTAACGTATCCAGGAATTTCTTTCATTATCTACACTTACCCCTTAGAATCAGTGGATTAAATATTGTCTTTAGGTTCAGATCTCCAAGTCTTACATATCTTGTCTAGATAACTCCCTTGAATTTCAAGTATACATCCAACTAGCTCTTCATTCTCTCTGCTTGCATATGTACCTAACATGTTCAAAACTGGCCTCCTGGGAGTTTCCCTTACATCTGCTCCTCCTACAGTTTTCAATTCTATGTTCCTAGAGACTCAGGCTAAAATCTTGGATTCTCCTTATTTTCTCTTTTTCTTTTCTTTCAGACCCATATCTTATCTGTCAGCGAGTCCTATTGGCTCTACCTTTAAATTTTTTCCAGATTCTAGCTAGTTCTCTCTACTTCAACTGCTACCATCCATCTCTCACCTACATCACAGTCTCCCTGTTTCTGTTCTTGATTTCTCCTCTAAAAACAGACACCAGAGTGACTGTGTCAGAACTTAAGTCAAATGCCTCATCACTGTGAAGACCTCTCCACTGTGAAGACCTCTCCACTGTGCAGACCTCTCCACTAACTCTCCGCCTCACTCAGAGGAAAAGCCTCAGTCCCTCCAAGTTCACAAGGCCCTCAAAGACTCACTGTGATTTGTCTCTCCCATCACCTAATTTCATCACCTAATAACCTCAGGTTGGTTCCTTTGCTCTAACACACTGCTCTAAAAGCTATTCCTTAAACATCATGCTGTCACTTCAGGGCATTTGAAACTCTGCCTGGAGTTTTTCTCTTGATAGTCACGTGGATCACCCCGCTCTTCCTTTTGATCTCCGCTCCGAGTTCCCTTGCAATGAGACCATCTCCGGCCACTGTGGCCAAAACTTCAACACCATCCTCCCATACTGAAATTTCCTGACTTCTCTCCCTGATTTATTTTTCTACCTAGCACTTTTACTTAATTATTTTAATATTTTATACCTTCTCTTCTCCAATATAAGCTTCGTGAGGGCAGGTATTTTGGTCTGGTTTGTTCATTGCTGTATTTCCAGTGCTTAATAGAAATGCTTGACCCATAGTTGATACACAACAAATATTTTTTTTCTTAATGAGTAAATTACCCAGGGCATGATGGCATGAATAAATTACCCATGGCATGATGGTGATAGATAACTCGGGTAGAAATCCGAGTCGAGTTAATAGAGGGATTAAAGAAGAAAACATTCTTATTTATGGAATATAACAAAATTATTTCTCCCATTAAAATGGATTATTAGATGGTGAAAATAAATCAGTATTGGCCAACTTTTGTTGTTTCACTTTCTTTACCAACCAGCCTTATTGTAAAAACTAGCTCACATCTTCAGAGACCGAATTGCTTTGAATTGTCAATCTTGCCACAACAAAATTGCTCTTACAGTTCATGCTCTCAGCTGATGTATAAATTAGAAAAGAGTCCTTAATAATATCTGAGCATGGGGATGTATTTATTCAATGCCTTTGAATTTACATAATAGAGAGTTCAATTGCTGAAGAAGATAAACACAATTATGGGAACCATTTACACTTGCAGTTACTTTGAGCCAGAAGGGCTTTTGGAAGATATGGTACATTCATGTTGAGGAATTTAACTTTTTCAGTAATTGGCTAAATATGGAAACAAATAATTAGAAAATTAGACAATAGAAGTTATGTCTAGTTTTATATTTCAACAGGATCACTTCATAGAATTTTACCATGTTTTTAAAAAAATCATATGTTAGATTCAGTAAGCAAAAACACAAATATGAACTATTTCTGTATTTGAGGCCCAAGTGAAAATGATTCAGAAGTGCCATATTCAGAATATAATTCACAGATAATTATGTTCCATATTTGTAAGGAATCTAGTATATAAATCCTTGAATGGAACAGTTTAACCAACTTTAAAAGAATGAACAGCTGAACAGAATTGTAATGATATAATTAATGTAGAAGCATAAAAATTGAAATAGTAATAGTCACCTTGTAAATTTTCTCCATTTCATATTTATGCTCTCTCCTACATTTATTATATCATATATCAAATGATTCAGCTTCCTTGGAAACCCATTTTTATAAGAATAGTCTCAGTGATACAGCCTAAATCTGGAGTAGGAACTTGACGATACATGGCCTATATACTCCAGATGGCCTTGTACGATTTCTTCAATTATTTTGAAATGCAAAGGAGCTCTATGGACATCAGTTAAATGGTGACATTTAAATGTTCACTAACCTAAGATTTTCTTGGGTGAAGAAAGCATCTGGATAAATGTGCACACTTGGAAAGTAGTGGAGTCCTAGCTTCCACCATGCGGCCTGTGAGGTACCTGGTATGAGTCATGAATGATCTGGTGAGCTCTTCCACAAAAGCAAATTATGTTGTACTTTGAACCAATCCTTCATCCTGAATGTCAAATTAAAGTGGTTAGTATAACCACTGGTCTTAGAAACAGTTCGATAACTATTGGTAAGACTGGACTATTTAAATTGCCACTGAATTGTCTCCTTCAATTACTTTACCATGATTAACCAAAGGCTCACTATATTTTATAATGTGGTATCTTAAGTGATTGTTCATGGTGAGATGTATGAAGCATTTAGCATTATCTTGCCTGAAAGACACATTTCACACGGTTCTGATACATAATTTTAAAGACATAGTTCTTAGTAGTCTGTTGCTAATAACTACTTAAAGTGTACTTTGAGTAACCATCACAGAATATTCATAATTATCCTTCCATCACATAATTTTAGACTTCCTTAACCTGATTCAAATATAATCTTTTATTAGAGAAATAAAAATTTCCAATAGCTTATTTCACAGAGAAACTATTCCTTCTTTATCTATAAAAATAATTCAGATGCAGAAAGTTTACAATTTGTAAAGTAGTTAGATTTACAAAGCAACCAGATACCAGGAAAATTTTGAAGCCAAAGTATGTCTTTATATGACATCAATTTTACTCAGATGTGAATATAAAACAGAATTTTATTAAATCTAATGCAATGTATTAAGGAGTAGGTTTTAAAAGTTATATGGATTTATTTTTAATTAAAAAACTAGCAAATGAAAGACATTTCATTTGTGGGTGGCTGGTTCAGACTTGGCCCCAGAGTCCCAGGGTTACATATCCACACCCCTGTGACATTAAGACACAGGTGAAAACTGTGGAACACATTGAATGCATTGTTTACATACTTTAAACTATTCTAACAAATGTCTGTGGTAGGTAGGGCAGAAGAGCAAGCTGAGGATAAAAAGAATTCCATGATTGGCCAAAATGATTAATTACTAAGTTTGAGAACTTGTCTCAGGTCTTTTTTTTTTTTTTAAGACTTTATTTATTTACTTTTAAAGAGAAGGAAAGAGAGGGAGATAGGGAAAGAAACATGAGAAACATCAATGTGTGGTTGCCTCTTGCACTCCCCCTACTGGGGACCTGGCCTGCAACCTAGGCATGTGCCTGACTCGGAATCGAACCTGTGATCCTTTGGTTCACAGGCAGGCACTCAATCCACTGAACTACACCAGCCAGGGTTCAGGTCTTTAAAATACAAATCTGAATCTCTTTCCTAAATCTCATGCTCATTTTAATAAGATTGGTAAGGACAAAGAATTATAAAGGAAAAAAATAGTAAAAACATACAGGAGAACAGACCTACACTGTCAAATCAGGAACTAACTTTATTCTGCAATTCATACACATACTTTCTCTGATTTATAAAATTCCATTTAGTAAATTTCTCAGTACAGCACCATTAATTTTGGCTCAATTGCCAAAATGATTTATTATGAATCATCTACAAGAAGTACCTACCTACCTACCAACCTAGTTAATTTTATCTAAAATTAGTGCAAAACAGTAAAAAGCTAAAGGATGTATTCCCTAACCACAATAACAACTACAATAAAATCGTTCTCTGCACGACAGCCATGCCCTGGTGTGATCTGAATTGAATGCTGTAATATGAACTAAATGCAGTATATTAGCTGAAGGATCTCAGCAGCAGATGCAGCTGTTAATCGACAAAAATAAATATAGCTGGTACATAAACTCATACTATGAACCATGTTTTATAATCCAACAATTTATGCAAAACAGAATGAGGCCCACATGGCATAACAAAACAATAGTTATTAGAAAAATTGTCCCTCCATTGTCAGTTAATCCGTACATTTAAGTACTCCCATATTTTCATAATCCATGAAGACAAAGCCATTACTTAAGGGGACAGTCAATGAAAAAATAAAAAGAATTGTTGAGGAGTTTAACTACTTTGTATGTCAACTAAATACATACATAAGTAAGTCAGTCCACTCAGTGTAATCCAATTTTAGAGAAGGAATTATTGAAAATGTGAGCTTTACACTTGATATTTTTTACAATAGAAAGAAATTTGTGAAATTTGAATTTTCAAAAACCAGTATTATGGATTAATAAGGAATGACTTAAAATAAAACGTGTAACCAGTAAGGTCTCTTTGTATAGGATACATTGCATGTGTTTGACAGATCGGCTTGTGCTGCAGATGCCTTAAAAAACGGATGTTATTTTTGTTAAGATAACATCTTTGACTCCTGCCTGACCATCAGGAGGATATTTTTTAAATAAAAATGAAATTTTATAAATTAGATAATTTGGATTGTCTCACTTTTCTAAATATATTACACGTATTCTGTCATTTATTTCTCACAGAAAAACTACTAGATAGGTAATTTCATCTGCATTTTCTGCAAAAGTAGGTCAATGTTTACGGCACTTAAACAACTAGCCCCAGATTGCACATTGGAACTGGTATTTGATTCCAGGTCTGGAAAACACTCCTAAATCAGTGCTTTTCATCGATGCAGACCATTGTTGCCTCTAAATGAGGACAGGTATTAAAAAATTCACCCTGTCTTGTTATCTTTTCATCTGCTAAGCACTGAAAAACAACATAAAATAATACAATCTTTAACTGGGTGTGACAGACAGACCCTAAATTGAACCTAATACCCTCGCCATCCAGCATTCATGTTTTTGCACAATACCCTTCACATTAGTGTGGGACCTATGACTTGATTCTAATGAGTAGACTATAATAAGGTGATGGGAAACTCTCCTTTGATTATATCACATTATATAAGTCTTGCAAGCCAACTTGCTTTACGGCTTCTCCTTTCCATCTTGAATTAAGCAGCTGTGTTGAGGAAAAGCCTAAGTGACAAAGAATCACAGGCGCCCATAGAAACTGAAGGCAGCCTCAGATGAAAGGCGACAGCCAGTAAAAAGTCAGGGCCTTCAGTCATTCAATTATGAGGAAACCGGTTCTGCAACAATCTGGATGAACTGAAAGGCAGATCAGTTTCCAGCTCATCCAGATGAAAACACATTTCAGCCAACACCTTGAATGGAACCCTGATTCATCTTGCACAGAGAACCCCGTCAGGTTCCAGAACTCCTGAAGTACAGAGACTACAAGGCAATAAATTACCAAAAAACACTGAGTTTATGGTAATTTTTTGATGAGAAAAAAAGCTAATGCTCTGAATGAGATGCAGGATTGGCAGGAATATTTCAGAAAACAGACTACATCTTTATTTCGATTCAGTTGCATCTGAGTCATTTATTGTGTGCATTCTCCATCCTTGAGATACCTACTCTAGACATCTGGAGTTACCTCAGTGACCTTGACCTTGAAGCTTGGAGCAAATTCCAAAACAAATAGTGTTATGAGTGCCGTCATGGAAAGTGGGCAGAAGTTTTGCTTTCTCTCAAGTTATTTTTATTTTGCAAGTAAGAAATCATCTCCTGAGTGATTGTTATTCAACATCTAAAATGCAATATTTGAATCGAGATTTTGATAACCCACCAGGAAAAAAGTAACAATATTCTTTTATTTTTCTTGTTGTCCCTTGATTTTTCTTGGGTGCCCTTTATAAAAAGTCAAGACATACCCAGGGAAAAAGAACTGAATTATAGAAAATCTGGAGTTATGGTACTTAATTTCAAAGGCTATTAAATGTCATGAAACTATCTGAAGGGAAAGTGAAAATGTTTGGAAATAATATTCTTTTGGTTATTGTTAAATTCTGAATAATTTTGGAAGAAATTTAGATTTACTTATAAGCATTTCAGTGTTTCCTATTAAAACTATTTGTATAGTTTCTGTCACTACCATAAAAAATGATCACAAATTTAGCAGTTTAAACAATACAAATTCATTGTCTTACACTTCTGTAGGTCAGAAATCCAGTAGGTTTGGCTGGTTTCTTTACTCTGGCTCCACAGGTTTAGAACCATAGTGTCATCGGGGCTATGTTTTTTCTGGAGGTTCTAGGGAAGAATCCATTTTCTTTTAGAATCTGTCCACTGGCAGAATTCAATTCCATGGGGCTGTGCCACTGAGGACCCCGTGTCCTTGCTGGCTGCTGGCTGAGGGTTATTCTCAGGCCCAGAGGAGGCTGCTTTCCTTGGCTCCTAATCCCCTCCCCCATTTTCAGAGCCTGCAAGAGAGACTCAGGCACTTACCGCCTTTCAAGTTTTTCTGCCTGATCTATCCACTTACGTTCTCTTTCTTTTGTTGCATCTGTCTGACTTCACCCAAAGAAATTTCGCTTTCTTTTATCCTCACATGAGGATATATTTATTAATTTGAGAGAGAGAGAATATCGATGTGAGAAAGAAACATTGATCTGTTCCCTTCCATACGTGCCCTGACTGGGGATTGAACCTCCAACCTAAGTATGTGTCCTGACCTGGAATAAAACCAGCAACCTTTTGGTGTGCGGTACAATGCTCCAACCAACTGAGCTCCTTGGTTGGATCAAGCACACCTGGATAATCCAAGCTAATCTCCATATCTCAAAGATTATATTTTAGTCATACCTGTAAAGTCCTTTTTGCAATGTTACCATAACTTATTCACAGATTCTGGGGATCAAGGAAAGAGCATCTTTGAGGGGCATTATTCTGTCTACTGCACTAATCTTCAGATGAATTAAATTATAATTTAATAATAGCTTTATAGAGACACAAACATCTTTAAATTGGGGGAAATAATGTCTCAAAAGCGTTTTTGGTTGTGTAATTTTTGTGATCTTCATTTAGAATCCATCCAATCAGCCTGGAGTAGGACATGCAATCTTGATAATAAATAATAACAAAAGTTCAAAGCAGAAAAGCATATGACTTACATCACTTTCTTTTCTTCCCTGTGCAGAGGCCCATTTGAAAAGCACGCTGTAGTCACCAAACTTCATAAACTATTTATTTTATGATTTTAGTATCGAGTTGTCTAACAATGATATGTCCTATTTCTTCACATTTTACTCTCAGAATTTACTTCACTGATTTTTTTAAATTGTGATAAAATTTACATAACAAAATTTTAACCGTTTTCAAGTTTATAATTCAGTTGTATAAGTACACATACAATGTTATGTAACCATCACTTCTATTTCCAGAACTTTTTTATCATCTCAAATAGAAATTCTGTACTCATTTACCAATAAGTTCCCATTGCCCTCATCTTCCAGTTCCTGGTAAGAATCTGCTTGTCTTAGATACCTCATTCAAGTGGACTCATATGATAGTTTTCCTTTTATGTCTCGTTTATTTCAGTTAGCATAATATTTTCAAGGTCCATTCATGTCATGGCATGTAACAGAATGTACATGCCATGTAACTTCATTTCTTCTGATTCCTGAATCACAGTTCATTGTACGTATATACCACATGTACGTATATACCACACTCTGTTTAATCATTTGTCATTGGACACATGGATTGCTTCCACCTTTTGGCTTTTGTGAATAATGCTGCTATTAATATGGTTATACAAATATCTCTTTGAGACCCTGATTTCGATACTTTCTGGTATATACCGAGAACTTATAAGACCTTAAATATCATAATGTATGGCCCAACATTAGTATTTTTGAAGTTTGAGCTCTTTGTCCTTTTGGGCTCCTAAACTGCCTGCAGAGCAAGCAGCCCCCCATGCTGATGGTACTATCTAATTAACTGTAATCCTTGCATCACTGATAAATAATACTCCTTGTACTATAATGTATGGTCAAAAACAGCCCTTTTGTTCTATAGGCCTGGGCTGAAACTAGGATGTTGATAGATAATCATGTGTTGCTCATTGTTCTCACCTCACAACCCTACGTGCTTACCCACTGTGTCCGCTGAATGTTGAAAGTCCAGTGTCCTCACCAATCAAAAAATGAATGATGTAAGTTCATGCTCATGTTTCTCCTAGCAAACTATGTCTTTGGTCACCAGCTTCTTAAAACTTTGTCTTTAAATACCTTGCCCTATGCCTCCATTTTACAAGGTATTTTTGGTCTCTAATGAGGGCTATGATTCCTGGTTTACAAATCATTATCTGAATAAACTCTCTTTTAATTTCTCAAAAGGATACTCTGGAATTTTGTTGACAATACTAAGAGTGGAATTGCTGGGTCATGTGATAATTCTATTTGTAATTTTCTGAAGACTTGCCATACTGTTTTCCATAGCAGATGCACCATTCTACATTCCCATCAACATGCATAAACTTTAATATATCCACACCCTCAACAATGCTTGTTACCTTCTGGAGTTTCTTTTGTTGTGTTTCTTATGGTTACTATGTGTGTTTATTTGTTTTTTATTAAAAAGTTTAAATTACAGTTTACAATCCATATTATTTTATATTACTTTTAGTTGTACATAGTGGTTAGACAATAATATATGAGGTCTGTCTGGAAAAAGTCCAGCCATTGTTAATATAATAAGAACAGTTTATACAGTATCAGTGTAACCTGGCAGCCAAGGAGAGTCATTCAAAATGACTGAGGGAATAGAGCAAGAAGTCTGCAACAAATTTTGCATTAAGCTTGAACATTCCTCTGTGGGAACTATTCAAATGATTCAGAAGGCTGCAGCTATGGGCAACTGGTGATTGGCAGCTTCATTATAACAATGCTCTGGCTCATGCATCACAGCTGGTGCAGAGTTTTATGGTGGTCCATCAAATCACCCAGGTGACTCAGCCCCCTACAGCCCAGATTTGGCATCCTGTGACTTCTGGATTTTCCCAAAACTATAATCATCTTTGAAAGGGAAGAGATTTCAGACTGTCGATGACACTCAGGAAAATACAAAGGGGTAGCTGATGGCAACTGGAGAACCATATGAGGCCCCAACATGCCTACTTTGAAGGGAACTGAGGCCTCATTGCCCTATGCACAATGCTTGCTGCATCTTGTGTTTTCTTCAGTAAATGTCTCTATTTTTTACAGTGCATGGCAGGATACTTTCTGGATAGACTTCATTGTATACTAATTATATTATGGAATCTATGAAGATTATACAGCTGTAGACATTTTACTTTATTTTGAATCAACATATTTTTATTGAATTTATTGGTATGACGTTGGTTTATGACATTATAGTAGGTTTTAAGTGTACAGTTCTATAATACATTGTCTACACATTGTATTATCTTTTCACCATCCAAAGCCAAGTCTGTCACCATTTGGGTTTGTTTTAATAGTAGCTGTCTTACAAAGTGTGAGGTGAATATCACATCATAGTTTTGATTTGCATTTCCCAAATTATTAGTGATGGTAGGTATCTTTTCATGTGTTTATTGGCCATTTGTTATCTTCTTTGGGGAAACATCTATTCATGTTCTTTGTCTGTTCTATTATTGTGTTGTTTGTGGTTTTGTTGTTACAAGAGTTTTTAATTCTCAATATGGAACCCATATTAAATATATGTTTTGCAAAATTTTTCTCTCATTCTTGGGATGTCTTTTCACTTTTTTATAGTTACCTTTGAGCACAAGTTTTTAATTTTAATGAAGTTCAATTGATCTGCTTTTTCTTTTATTGCCTGAGCTTTTGGTGTCATATTTGAAAAAATCATGACCAAATTGAAGGTCAAGGAGATTTTCTTTTATGTTTTTTCTAGGAGTTTCATATCAGCTCTTAAATTTAGGGGGTTTTTTTTGAAAAGGTAAAATAGCTTAAAGCATTAGCATCTTAACAAGTTAATCTGTTAATAGCGATAGTCACAAAATATGCTTAATGTAGAAACACAATATCTTTTAAGAAAGTATGTATTGTATTTTACATTAAAACATAAATTATTAACCCACTTGAAGACTATTCAGTGGTCAAAATTATGGTACATTTTAAACAACTTTAGATTAAATTTTGATTTTTGATCTATTTTGAGTTTTCACTGCCATTTCAACCTATACTTTGTTCTTCCTTTCTTTCAAGATTTTAATTCAGATTGAAAAAATTGTTTACATTTTTATTAATGGCTTGGCAGGAAAATAATTTGCTATTCTGTTTCAAATGGAAATTTAAGAAATAAACAAATTTGATTGTGTGGTATTGTGTTTCATTTTATTTTATTTTTATGTGTTTTATTTATTGTAGTAAACATAGTAGAAAATAAAGACATAGGTACTTTATAAACTGGCCGCTGATCTTTTTCTCATATAGTTTAAAAAATGCACACATAGAAATTCAAGGAGCTGAGTTTTCTTCTGCCCTATAACACAGTTATTAAATTTCTATATTTACTATTATATAATAAAGGATTTGTTTGGCCTTTGTCCCCAGTTCTTAGGAAGCAACCTCTTATCCCTTGAAATTTCCCAAGTGTTTAAAATATCTGTGTTATTCATGTGGGCCCCTGGACCACATTTTATAGTTTATGTTAAAAAATGCTAAAAATAAGGGCTAGCCATGCCAGAGAGACCAGGCATGTGATTAGAGGCTTTGGACTCTGAGGGTTAGACCTACCTCTCAGAAAGGGAGGGAGGATGGAGATTGAGTTCAACCACATGACCAATGTTTTAATCAGTTCTGTCCCACACAATGAAGACTTAAGAAAGACTTTGGACATCACACCTTCGGTGAACTATCCTGGTTAACAATACTCTGAGTGTCATCACATTTTGATTCTGAGAGGTTAACACATCCTTTGAAACTTTGCATTTAGCGGTTCGATTCCCAGTCAGGCACATGCCTGGGTTGCAGGCCAGCTCCCAGCAGGGGACACACAGGAGGCAACCCTACATTGATATTTCTCTCCCTCTCCCTCTCTTCTACCCTTCCCCTCTAAAGATAAATAAATAAAAAAAATCTTTAAAAAAAAAAAAAAGAAACTTTGCATTTAGAACTTTCCCAGATTTTGACCTATGTATCTCTCCTTTTGGCTGGATACAATTTTGTATCCTGTTGCTAAAATAAAAACTAATTGTAAGTGTAGTGCTTTTATTTCAGTAAGTTTTTTGTACCTTTCCTATAAATTATTGAATCTTAAGGGAATCGTGGAAAGCCTTGAATTTATAGCTAGCTCATCAGAAATGAGAATGGCCCTGGGGACCCCCAAGCTTGCAGCTGGTTCCTGAAGTGAAGATCTTCTTGTGGAGAACTGTACACTTAATCATGGATTTTGCCGACTTCCAGTACCTATTCAATAAATACTGTATGACTAAGAGAGTAGCCAGCTACCTTTGTGCCAGGATCCCTTAGAGCCACCCCACTGCCTGCCCCAAACAACTGAAATTTTACCATTAGAAAATACAATTAACAAAGCAAAGAAGCAAGCAAAACAACCAGAGACATTAAAATAAAGAACAATCTGTCAGAAACCAGAGAGGAATGGGGAGAGGGATAATAGAGGATAATGGGGGAGGGGCATCAAAGAACAGGTATGAAGATCACATGGACAAAGCCAAGCGGGTGGGTTTGAGGGTGGGAAGTGGAGATGAGTGGGGTCAGGGGACACGGTGGGGTGAAAATGGAAACAATTATAGTTGAACAACAATTAAAAAAGAAAATACTATTAAAAACCATGTATCTCCCGAGATGCCCTTTATTTTATTGCACTGTATTTTTTATTTTAATTATATTTTATTGATTATGCCATTACAGTTGTCCAGATTTTCCCCCTTTCACCCCTTTCCACATAGCACCCACTACTCCCTCAGACAATGCCCCCACTATTGTTCATGTCCATGGGTCATGTATGTAAGTTCTTTGGCTAATCCATTTTCTATACTCTACTTTACATCTCCATAACTATTCTGTAACTACTTATTTGCACTTCTTAATCCCCTCACCTTTTCACCCATTCCCACATGCACACCTCCCATCTGGAAATCATCAAAACACTTTCCATATCCATGATACTGTCTCTGTTCTTCTTGTTTGTTTAGTTTGTTTTTTAGATTCAATTGTTGATAGATTTATATTTTTTGCCATTTTATTGTTCATAGTTTTGATCTCCTTTTTCTTAAATAAGTCAATTTAACATTTCTTATAATAATGGTTTAGAGATGATGAACTCCTTTAGTTTTTTAATGTCTGGGAAGCTCCTTATTTGTCCTTCAATTCTAAATGGTAGCTTTGCTGGGTAAAGCAATCTTGGTTGTAGATCTCTACGTTTCATGACTTTGATTATTTCTTGACAACCCCATCTAGCCTTCAAAGTTTCTTTTGAGAAATCAGCTGACAGTCTTATGGGAACTCCCCTGTAGATAACTAACTTCTCTTATTATTTTTAAGATTCTCTCTTTATCTTTAATCTTTGGCATTTTAATTATGATGTGTCTTAGAGTGGCCTTCTTTACATCCATCTTGTTTGGGAGTCTCTGTGCTACCTGGACTTGCATGTCTATTTCTTTCACCAAATTAGGGAAGTTTTCTTTCATTATTTTTTCAAATAGATTTCCAGTTTCCAGCCCTTTCTATTCTTCTTCTGGCACCCCTAGGAGCCAAAGATTGTACCTCTTAAAGTTGTCCCAGGGGCTGCTTATACTATCCTTGTTTCTTTGGATTCTGTTTTCTTCTTGGTGTTCTGATTGGTTGTTTTTTCTTTCTTATGTTCTATATCATTGATTTGATTCTCAGCTTCATTCACTCTACTGTTGTTTCCCTGTAAATTGTTCTTTATTTCAATTAGTGTATCCTTCATTTCTGACTGGATCCTTTTTATGCTGCTGAGGTCCTCACTAGGTTCCTTAAGCATCCTTATACCCAGTGGTTTGAACTCTGCATCTGACAGATTGCTTATCTCCATTCAGTTTAGCTCTTTTTCTGGAGTTTAGATCTATTCTTTCATCTGGGTCATGTTTCTTTGTCTCCTTATTTTGGAAGCCTCCCTGTGTCTGTTTTATGTATTAGGTAGAGCTGCTTTGACTTCGTGTCTTCGTAGCGTGAACTAATATAGTATGTATCCGATAGAGTGCAGTGGCACAGCCTCCCCTATCAACCAAGATGGGTATTCAAGGTGCAACCTTTGTGTGGGCTAAGTACACCCTCCTCTTGTAGTTGAGCTTTGGTTGCTGTTGGCAACCAAAACTTTTATAGTTTGATAGCCTATGGAAGGACTAGGGCATAATGCCATGTTTTTTATTTTATTAATATATAAGAGATGGCATCAAAAAAGAAGCACATGCCACAAAATATACCACTTAAGCATACCACAGAGAACTAGGATACACAGTGATCTGTTTTCCTTTTATTTTTACTTGCACATTAAATATGTTTATATTTGTTATATAAAAGTATACAAGTGTGGAATAAAAGTTGACTTTAATAAAGATAATATAAAAAAACAAAATAAAATCATCCATACTACTTTCATCCAGAGATAATGGTCATTCTAAATAATGACTATATATTTTTTTGGTAAATATCCTTCTAATCCATGTACTTTTTACATAGTTGAGATATTACAAACAGAAACAAATGAAGAGGGAATTCTACCATGCCTTTAAAAAAGCTTCATAAAACATTTTCAAGGATTGAAAAACATACTCTAATATATTTAACCATCCTTTTATTATTAAATATTAAGTTTGCGTTCATTTTCACAATTCCTAATAATATTTATGTGCATAAATCATTGTATACATTGCAGATTATTACCTTCTAGTAAATATCTAGGCACTAACGCAAAAACAAGTGTAACTGAGATACCTTATTTTGACAGCCTACATCTTAATCATACTCGCAAAATATTTGTTTTTTACAATTTAATGAATACCCAAGAATGAAACTCACATCCTCACACACACAGAGGGAAGGCTAGTTTTCCTCTCTTGGGGTCTCTTTGACATCGTAAGGTTAGAATGAGTTTGTGGGAAATAATTTTGTAGAGAGCACTTGGTATGTTCAGTTGAGTTTCAGGAACATAAATAAAATAGTTACATTGGATATGTAGAAGAGCAGTGTAAATCCACTGTAATGCCTGTAACTAAAATAACATGTGATTTATAATGGCATTTAGAACAAGAGGCGCATTCTATCAAGAGGCACCTATGGAAGAATGCTTGCCAGGAATCCGATTCTGCCTGTACTGCCCAAGCCCACAGCTAAAATTAACAGAGCGCTTCCTTTTATTGAATAGATTAATGTAAAACTTATGACAAAAGCTAGTATGCTCTCCTAGATAGATGCCTGGGTAGACAATTTTATGTATCAACTTGAACAGACTAGGGTGCTCAGTTGTTTGGCAATATCAATGCACATATTGCTGTTTAAGTATTTTTTACATGTGATTAACATTTAAATCAGTAGACTTTTAGTAAAGCAGATTACTGTCCATAATGTAGGTGGGCCTCATATAGTCAGTTGAAGACATTAAGAGAAACAATTAAGGCCCCAGGAGAAAAAGGCATTCTGCCTCCAGACTCAAGACGGCAACATCAACTCTTGCTCCTGTCCACTGGCCTGTCTTACAAATTTCAGACTTGACACCCCACAGTCATGTGAGCCAACTCTTTAACCCCTTTCCCCCAGCAGGATGGGAGCTGAATAGGGATATATCTATATATTTATTCTATTTGTTTCTCTTTTCCTCTGAAGTATCCTGCCTAATATTAGTACGTAGATAGGTTACCAGATATGAATGGAGATGTGGAGGGATGGCCTGTTTACAAAGAGGCACTACTCCCAGGTGACTTGAGAGTGTGGCTGAAAGTTCATTGGAAGAGCAGTTAAAAGACTGGGGTTTGAGTCCTGGCTCTACAATGCACTAGTTGCCCAACCACAGAAAAGTCTTAACCTTTCTGAGTTACAGTGTTCTCATCTTATCAAATAAAAGCTATAGAATCAATATTCTCTACTTTGCTCATCCTGCCAGACTGTTATAAAAATTAATGATAAAAATAACATGGACAATTGTTGGGAACCTCCCTGGCTGGTTTCAGAAGCTGTAACCCCACCGTGGCTAAGGCTGAGTGAGCGACCTTCGGACCGTAAGCTACTAAGGAGACAAGGCTTATCTCCCTGGCAGGAGCGCCGCTTCTGCTCCTTTTACTTCATCCATAACTGGCCCCCAATGCTTGATTGGTTAGCCAATGATGGGTAAGATTCCCCAAGGGGGAATGACCTAAGCCAGGCACTACCATGTGGAGGCCCCAAGGAAGGACTTGGGGGGCTATAGCAAAAGGGGGTGATGGACCCTTGCCCCACGGCTATCCTGACATAGCCTGAGTCCTCATTCTGTCCGTGAGAAGTCTCCTGGCTGCCTTAGTTCCCCTGCCTGACTTAAGCCTGAGACAATGCCTGTGGTGGGTGCAGCCCTGTGCTGGATAGGGCGGGTTCCCTAGGGCTATCAGGCCTGGGAAAGAATATGTAAAATCCTGTGAAACCTGCTTTGTTTAGAATGCTCTCAATTAAATAAGGGTCCAAGCAAGAAGCCAGTTTGTTCCTTGAAGTTTTATAGCTCTTTAGCTACCTGACCCTGACTCAAAATAGGCCCTCAGAATTCTTTGTACGTTATCTATTGTTTGATCCCTATTGCCTAACAATCATTAATGAGGTTTACCTTTATTCCTGTATAAAATGAACTCAATAAAAGCCCATTGAAGAAAAGGCTCTTGGCCCTTCTCCTCTGAGAGATCGACCACCTTTCCTCCCCAAGCAGATAATGTCTTGGTAGACTTATTCTCATCAGTGGTGACCAGGGGGCCCTGGGGTGGAGCACCCCCACAGACAATGGCTGATAATATGTATTGGGTGCTAACTACAAGTCATGTAGTGATGCATACTTATACATCATCCTCAACAAAAACCTTCAAGGTAGATACAATTATTTTCCTAATTCCATAGACAAAATCTCAGAAACCTTGATTATCTTGCCTAAATTATCACCCCCTATGTGCAATTCTCACTCATCTCTGATTCTTAAGAGCACTAATCACAGTCTAAGATTTTGTTACTTAAATGACTTGTTTATCACATCATTAACTTTGTAGAGAGTAGACTCCCTTTAATACTTGAAAAATAAATGAGTAGATGAATGAAGGAATGAATGAAAGAAATTTGTTTTGGGGAGATTCAACTTATGTAACCATTAGAAGCAAAAGCTCTAGAGATAAGCATTATTACTACAGTTTACACTACTACACGAGCAATAGGGCCTGAAAAACCCATTTTCCCTTTTTGAGTAGGGGCCCGAAGTGCAAAGCCACCTCCATAGTTACCCCCTCCACTGTCCTGTAGAAGCACAGGGCTAGGGAGCCAGGCTAAGAGGGAGAGGAGCTCCACAACGGTGCTTCCTTCCTGAGTAATACTTACTCAGTAAAAGATATTTAGTGCATAATGTTAACTTGTGCCCTCCTCCACCATAATTTCCCTTATAAGGTACCCCATTCCTTCAGAAATACAGTCCCTTTGGCCCTGTTATTTTAGTATCATGGTCTTGTTTTATCTGAAGGACCTAGATGACAAAGAGGAGGACCTCCACCTCTCCACTAACTCTCAGCAGCCTGCATCTTAGGGAGAAGAAGAGTTCTGGAAAGTGCTCAGCATTCTCATGAGCGGAGCCCCAGAGAGGCTATGCACATGTGCAAATTGAAAGCAACCAAGAACCAACACCTGCCTTTTTGCACTAGAGTCTAGGGTGAGCCAATCTAAAATGCAAAACAAAACAGGGGCTTGAAGAGTGTGGAAAGAAGTATTTAAACTGCAGTTTTCCTGATGCGGAAACTGTGACCAGATGGGTCATGAATTGCCCGGGGTTAACATGTTAGTAACAGAAAAAGATCTGGAACTCTAATAATTTTTTACACTGTATGGTCTTTATTTTTTGTTCTTAACTGACAATGAACATCACAAAGTTTATTCTCAATAAATATATTTGAATAATAAAGAAAAAATTTATTTCAGAATATAATAGATGAATACCTGTATTTGGCAAAGCACTCTCTTCCCAGGGGCTTAATTAGGTTATGATTTCAAGATTCTCCATGTGGCTCTCTAATTGTGCCTCCACTATGCTTTCATGCTTCATTTCTTACCCCTCCTGAAATGGTGTTGCACATGGTCCAGCAGCTGTTATAACCAAGTGTCAAGTTTTCCTCTTATTTATAATTTTGTAGAAATTCTGATGGAATCACTCATCTTTAAATACAAAGTCAAAGTAAAGATATCTCTTTCCCATCTTCCACAATGAATGCTTTCAGATGCAAGTTGTGAAGGGAACTTTCCATTTGGCTAATATTTAGTGTCTTGTGGCTTGAATTTTGAGATCTCATCCAGTAAAATTAGCATTCCCTGGTAGATTGGTGGTTCCCTTCATTGGAAAATCATGGTTTAAAGTTGTGCAAATGATTATTGAAATTATTCAGATAAACTGAGCTGGAACTGAAGTGATGCATGCTCACCCTTTAGTGTTAGAGAGCACCTTGTGAGACTAGGGTTAAGTTATTCATATTTTTTAAAGGTTTTATTTATTTATTTTTAGGGAGAGGGTAAGGGAGGGAGAAAGAGGGAAAGAGAATCATCAACGTGTGGTTGCCTCTTACGTGCCCCCTACTGGGGACCTGTCCCACAACCCAGCCATGTGGCCTGACTGGGAATCGAACCAGCAACCCTTTGGTTCTCAGGCCAGCACTCAATCCATTGAGCCACACCAGCCAGGGCAAGTTATTCATATTTTTGATGACATCTCATAATTTCATCAGCTCTTCTTCCCTGAAGACATTCACATCCAGAATCCCAGAATCTTTCCTTTCTCTATTATTTGGTATTACTTTGCACTGCTTGTCATTTTTTATATCATTTTTTGTCCTAAACTCATTCTTTTCATCATGTTTTTTTTGGACAAAGTATTTCCAGAAAGTGAACTTTGTTTTCTTGTGCAGCTGACTTGGCATACTGTACTTTTATCGGAGTATAACAAATTGGGAAGCTGCTACAAAGTGTGCATGGTTTCCCACAGGCCTTAATTATGTATTTCTTTTTATAACACAAGATGATTCACTAAAATAAATTTTTTCACAGCATAACAGTGAGAACAGTAGCCATCTAATTAAATCTCTCCCAAAGTGAGAGATTTCCCATGAAAACATCTAGGTGGGCTCTAGGTAACATCTAGTCAACTGTTTCTCTAATTTTCATTTCTCTTACCTTGAACTTACTTGTGAAAACTGAAAGAAGGCTGTAAAAGCGGCCACTAGTGACCTGGTAAAATAGGTTTTGTAGAATGAAACAATGTATAGAAACAGTGTGTGCTATTCCCGTATTCCCTTTACCTATGTGAATAAAAAGACAAAAATTACGTGTATACACTGCTCTGTTCTAAGAGTAAAATACTTATAAATGAAGATCACCCCTGGGAGAATGTGCGTGTAAACACTGGCCCCATCCACATCAATATTTTCTGAAACCCTCTTATCTGTCCCTTAAGATAAATGCTGCCTGTGATCTGTGACCTGTCCTTCCCCCTTCACTGCCACCATCTTGGTCTAAAACTCAGTGTACTCACCCTTCAGTTACATCAGTGGCCTACTTTCCTTGCTTCTACACCTTGTGTTTTATAGTGTTTTATCAAATCAGCACTCACAGCGATCCTTTTAAAGTATAATTTAAATTTGATCAATCTTCAGATCAAATCTGGCAGTCTCTGTCACTCGGTATTGAAGCTTTACAATGTCCTAAAAAGCTTTACTGAATAATAAAACCAGTGTTCAGATTACTTATCTATCTGTTGTTGTATAACAGTTCACCCCAAAGTCAGTGGGTGAAAAAAACAGTGATCATTTTATTATTCTCTCTCATGGTTCTGGGGTTGACTGGGCTCAGCTATGTGGTTCTCACGCAGGTTCTCTCACGCAAGTCGGAGAGTGGCTGGCTGGAATCCTCTGACAAGTTTTCTCACTTACAAGTCTGACAGCTGATGCTGGCTGTCAGCAAGTGGCCTGTCAGATGGAACCTACAAATAGCCTCTCCACGTGGCCTGCCCCTCTCACAGCCTGGCAGCTAAGGAGGAGCTGCCAATTTCTTACTGTCTGGTCTTAGAAAATGGCACAGCAAAGCTTCAACCATATTGGCCAATCACCAGGCCTAGATTTAATGGGAGGGGACCTATGCTCTACCTCTCAGTGGGAAGAGTATCAAAGAAATTAGAGATTATGTTTTAAGACTTCCATAAATGATCACTTTGCAGACCTTATCCCTACAGCTCTTCCTCTTGCTCACACAGTTCCAGCCACGCTGACATCCTTGCTGTTCCTTGAACAGACTGGGCATGCCCCTTCATTAAGGTCTTTGGGCCACAGCTCCCTCTGCATTCATAAATGAAGATTCCCTCCCCATCCCATCTGAATTCAATAGTGTTCCTGAAAGCTAACTCTAAAATCCTCCCTTAAAACTGTGCTATTTTCTATACTAGGTTATTCAGTTCTTAAACTTGATCTTACTATTGGGTAGGCTCAATGAATCAAGTTGTTAAAGTCATTACTGACTTTGAAGGGTGATTATCACTGATATTATTAATAATGACTTAAGGGTACAAAAATACCTTGACTCATCAGAAAATTAAATTATGTTTGGTATGATGTAGTGAGTAAATCAAGGAATTAATTTAATTTTAATAAGATTTTTCAACAATGAATATTGATATAAAGAGAAAACTCATTAATTTAAGGTTAACCATAAAAGGATTTAAAATACTTCTTTTCTTAAGATTTTTTTTTTTTTAATTCAAGGTTTCACCTAAATAAACATATAAACCACTTTCACAACAGATGAAAATTTCTCTTGTATACACATGAATATTACATTCAGGGATTTTTACTGGAAAGTAATGTGATAGTTTGTTTAAAGATACATTTTATTTTTTTTATCTTAGGAACTGACAATAAAAGCCATTATAAATGGGTGAACATTTTCAGTCTTTTTACAAGGCAATAGAGAAATGCATGCTTTGGTGAAGAAGTGTAAAACATAGGAGAGTGACAGTGTTACAAAAAATCCTTTGGTGGATGATGAAGGAGGAAGGGCTAAAACATAATTACCTTATGTCATTCCTCATGTCCAATTAACCACTAAGTGCTATCCACTCGGTCTCTCAGATCCAGCCTTTCCTCCCCATCCTAGCACCACCTCCTTGAATTATGGCATCATCATTTCGCAGTCCACTATGGTAACAATTCCCTAAATGGTTTCCAAGACTCCTATCTCGACCTCTTAAGTTCACTTTTCACATTGTCACTGGGTAATATTTCTTTAAAAAGAAAAGCCGAATTATGCAGTGGCACAATTGCTTTCTTTAAATTCTTCAATAGTTCCAATAGTTCTCCACTGGCCTAAGGAAAATAAAAGTTCAAACTCCCAAGTGTGACATCTGAGTACTTTCATGGCCTGGCCCCTGCTTCCCTCTTCAACTCCCACACACCTGCCTTTCAAAATCTGGTCCTTCTGAAGCATTTGCAGCTCCCAGAAAGAGACACGTTATACCTAGCTCTGAGATTTTGCACTTGTGATTCCTTCTGTCAGAACACCTCTTCACTCTCATTTTCTTTCCTGCAGTGACAGGTGGAGGTGTATCTGCCCATTATCTAGTCCTCTCTATGCTTAGGGATTGAGAACAGAGAACACAGAAAATGATAAGTCAAGTCATAGAGTTCAGCCAAATAGGACCAAGACCAGGAAGGACTGATCAGCAAGAACTGTCACACATGGTACCCAAGATGGTTCTCAGTGATCTATGCTTCCTGGTGTTAACCCTTGTGTAGTCCCATGCCACATTTTACTAGGATTTGTCTGTGCTAAATATGGCAGAAGTGATGGTGTGTCACTTCCAAGATTAGATTATCAAAGGGACTGTGGCTTCTGTCTTAGTTTCTCCTTTTCTGTCTCAGATCCTTCACTTCGGTAGTGATAACTGCCATCATGGACATCTCTTTGGAGAGGCTGTCCTGGTGAAGAACTGAGCCTTAAATGACTTGACAGTGTAGAACTGGATTCAAAGTGGACCCTCCAACCCTATCTAAGCCATCAGATGTCTGTAACGTCAGATAAGAGTTTGACTACAACCTTATAAAAGATCTTGAGCTTGAACCGTCTAAGCAGCTTTGGTATTCTTAACCCGCAGAAAATGTTAAATAGTAAAGGCTTATTATTTTAATTTGGGGAGTAATTTCTTATAGAGCAATAGATAACTAATACAAATTGCTTACATTCTGTATTTTAAACTCAGTAGTGTCTGTGGATTTTAGAGAGAGTAGATAAGTACTTTTCACTGTGGGTGCTCTGGTGGATTGAAGTGCGTCACGTCCCCACTCCCAAATACGTTCAATTCCTAACCATTGCGAATGTTCCCTTATTTGGAAAGAAGGTATTTGCAGATGTAATCAGATAAGACCATTCTGGATAAGGATCCTAAATAAGGAGAGACACAGAGACAGAGACACACAGGGAAGAAGACCATGTGACAATGCAGGAAGAGAACAGAGCCATGCAGCTGCGAGCCTAGGACTGCCAAAGGTTGCTCCCAGCCACCAGAAGCTACAGAGAGGCAAGGAGGGCCTCTTTCCTCTCAGAGGCCCCAGAGAGAGCGTGGTGCTGCCAACACCTTTTTTTGACTTTTAGCCTCCAGAACTCTAAGGGAATAAATGTCAGTTGTATTAAGCCACCCAGTTTATGGTACCTTTTATATAATTCCTGGAAACTAATATAGCTCCCCAACAGCATGATCTGTGAAGCATCTAAAAATATAGATGCCCATTTCCTATGTAAGATGAAGTAAATAATACCTGAATTCTCATTCATACGAAGACTGTACAGAAGGGATTCAGCCATGCAATATGAAAAACAGAGACATTTGTTGAAGAAGATACAAGATACAAGAAACATTGTACGTAGGACAGTGACACCTCAGTCCCCTTCAAAGCAGGCACCTTGGGACCACAGTTTTCCCAATCACCATCGGCTACCCTGTTGTATTTTCCCAAATCTCATCAGTGGTCTGAAATCTCTTCCCTTTCAAAAGTGATTTTCGTTTTGGAAAAAGCCAGAAGTTGCAGGGTGCCAAATCTGGGCTGTAGAGACAGCTGAGTCACCTGGGTGATTCGATATTTCACCAAAAAACTCTGCATGAGCAACAAGTATAAAGGACACATGGACAGAAACTATGGGGGGGGGTGGAAATGGGAGGGAGGTGGGGAGGGCTGGGGTGGTGGGCTGGGGTGGGAGTAAAAGACAGAAAACTGTGCAAGAACAACAATTAAAAAAATACTGATAAAAATAAATAAATAAATAAATTGGGAGGGGGGAACTCTGCATGGACTGTGATGCATGAGCAGGGAGCATTATTATAATGAAACTGCCAATCACCAGTTGCCCATAGCTGCAGCCTTCTGAATCATCCAAATAGTTTCCATGGAGGGATGTTCATGGTTAATGAGAAATTTGATGGAGATTTGTTGCTCTACTCATTCAGTCATTTTGAATGCCACTGCCACACAGTACACATGCTCACTCAATGGCATCTACCACCCACACTGACTAGTCCAGTGAAGTTGTCATTGTTCACCCATGCATGTTCCAGTCCACTCTCCTTGGCTGCCAGGTTACATGGATGTTGTGCAAACCATTCTTGTTATATTAACAATGGCTGGACTTTTCCTGGACAAACCTTGTTGTATATACTTGGGGCTCAGGTATATGTATTTTAATTTCAAAGTTTATTATAATGTATAGTCAAGCTTGAGAATCACAGGAGTACATGACTTTGAAACCTGAAATGTAAAATTCAATGACTTCAAGTCCTTGTGGACTATTTTAAAGCAAAAATAATGTATTCATTCATAGCCTACTTTGATAATTCATGCAAAATATGAAAGTCATTTGCAACTGTTGGCATGGATTTATGCATAAATCTAATTAACTGTTTTGTACACAGACATTCTAGGTGTTGTTCACATTAATCTTTTTGTTTCAGCCCCGGCCAGTGTGACTCAATTAGTTGGGCATCATCGTGCAAACCAAAAGGTCTGGCCATAGGCCTGGGTTATGGTTCTGTACCCAGTCAGGGTGGATACAGAAGGCAGCTGATTGTTGTTTCTGTATCACATCAATGTTTCTCTCCCTCTCTTTCTTCCTCTCTTCCCCTCTCTCTAACATCAACAATAAAAATAAAGAATTTAAATTGTTTGCTTTAGAGTTAATATCAGTTTTAAAGACAACTGCATTTGATGTTTAAAGGTTTACAATTATCCCAAACAATAACAGTATATGCTTTTGCTCCTATAAGTGTCCCATGAAGAAAAACTGCCAATATTTTGATGCATTTTAATTGTGTGATAAAGTGAAAAATTATGAGAATCTGGCTCTTCAGTTTTTGCTAAAATAATTACTGAAAAAGTTGAACAGATGCTGGTTATAAATAAATTTCATGAACTCAGATATTTGGGAATCTTCTGTGGATTCTGGGCACCACGTGTAGAGATATATTTATGATGGCCTCAATGAAACATTTAGTACTTTTCCAGAGCAGTGCAATCTCTCCCTGAAAAGACACAATAGTAACATGGACTCTGAATGTCAGTTTTTCTCTGGCATTAGAAGGGCAAACAAGCTCTTATTCCTAAACAACCAGACCCTTAGCAGTCATAAATAACTTCCAAAATAATACTGTTCTTCTTTTTCTTTTCTTTTTGTTTTGCCTTAGGCAGGATTTATTTTAGTTACAAATGACAGAATCCCAACTGCAATCAGCTTAAACAAAGTGGTCTGGTGAAGATTTAGGGTAGCCAACTGAATAAAAATGAAATGCTGTTGGAATGAGGAGTTCTCTACCATCCCAAAGGAAAGACACCAAAGACACAAGACCATTTATACTCTCTCCACTCATTTATCACATTGTTGCCTCTCGCTGTTTTGTTCTACATGGTGTCCCCCAAAACAAGAGAGGACTCCAGGCAACACAAGGGTTGCATCATTGACCCTGAGTAAGGTCATAACTAACATCTCTCTCCATCAGGTGATAAAATGTACTCAAGGGATGATTCTGCCTGATGTAGGTTACAGACCCACTGCTGGGACAAATGCTATATTTATAAAGAGTTTAAAACGGCACCTGGGCACACTCAATATCTTTTTCTATTCTTTACTGGCAATACCCAAAGAGCAGAAAGTACAGTGTCCCTACTGAAAATAGAGATTCTGAAATTTGTTTCTGTGACTTATAAAAGAAGCAGTGACACCAATAGAATAAGACCACACAGGTCTCAAAACGCAGGGCTTGGTGAAAAAGGCTGCCATTTCTGCCGCATCATCGAATCTAACAAAGAGGAGGACTGACAAGCGCCACTCTTGGGGAGGTAAATTTAGAACTCGATCACACTCAGAGTAACACAGGTGAAATAAGATGAGCAGGCACAGAAAAGCTGAGAAGTATAACAATATATTTTTAACATCAGACACCAGAGGACAACTTTGGCTTTAGGTTGACTTCCACATATTCAGGCAGAAGGCGCCAGCATTCAGCGGAAGGTGCAGTTCACATGTGAGTTTCAATTAGTCTATCAAAGAGCAACAAGGGAACGAGATACAGGAGCAGGAAGGTAATTGGAACTTACTCTTAACATTCCTTAATTGCCAACCTTTATCTGTAGCAGATGGTGGGTGAACAGGAATTTTGGGGAAAAGCCACTTTTTTTGACATTATCTCTAATTAAGAAGGTTTTCTTGGTTATTAGGACAACTTTTGAAATCATTGTATTTTCCCCAGATCAATATTAACTCTAAAGGTGTAATGAAGTCTGTTCTCCTTCTGTCTATCATTCACTCTAGCTGCTTCCATCTGTTCTAAGGTGAAAAAGATGAACTTCTCAATGACTCTCGTCCAGGTTGCACCCTTGGGCCCCCAATGGCTTATGAGCGTTACTTCACATTGGATAACTTTTAGGGGAGAACCATCCTAACCACACTGCAGAGACAGACCCGGGAGAATGTAAAATGCTCTCAGTATGTGAGACCACCGTTATGTCACAGCAAGGGAATTTGATACAAAACAACAAGGAAACAAAACATTGCTACTTAGCATTCAGTTTGAAAGCTACACTGTTTTTGGAAGAAGAAAACCATCTCAGGCCTAGGCAAGACTAGACTTTTTTATAAGTCTCTTTAGAGGTATATTTAAGAAAACTTTTATATATCTCTTCATGAATTCTATTCTTGGGTGACTCTAAGTTAAGACAGTAACTCTGCCTAAAGGCCCTTTTCTTCATTATTTGTTTCTGTTAAAATACCTCTAATTAATGTACCCAATACAATATGATCACTTGGACAGTTTCTCTTCTTAGGGAGTAATTTTTCCGTTACTCTGTGGCAGCGCCTCTCAAAAGCGTGGCCCTCAAAACAACAGCATCAACATCCCCTGGAAAGCTGTTAGTAATGCAGATCCCCAGGCCTCACCCTAGATACACTGAATCAGAAACTCTGGGGTCAGGGCTTAGGACTCTATGTTTTAACAAATTCCCCCAGTGTATTTTATGAAAATTGATGTTTAAAGCTATGATATTAGGAATATACACCAGTTACTGGGTAATGCTCTGTATCATACTACACACTTTATAAGCATCGTGTCGGTCATCACAAGGACTCTGTGAAACGAATCATATCATTACTCTCATTGCGTAGGTCAAGAATCAAATGATTCTCAGTGTAACTGAACTTGGCCAAGGCCCCAGAGCCAGCAAGTGGGAGCAAGATATCCAGGCATGTCCTCACCAGTCTGAAACTCATACTCTTAACCACTGAAGAACAGCCAAGGAGAAACAAAGAAGACGAGAACTTCCCAGTGTCTGTACGAAGACACACAGTAGGCCCTATAGTAAAATTAACTGTTGGCCCCAAATTGAAAGAGTTCTGGGGCTCAGTAATTGACCCCATGCCGAGAAACAAACATGACCTCCCTCACAGACACAAAAACTCCTGTACTGTGGAATAAAATAGCTGCACCTCATTGTAAAACATTATCTCTGTCTATATTAATAAGTGTTTTCCAAAATCTCAGTTTGGAAGCAACTGAAAAATATCTGAAACACAAATAAGTTATAGCGTGGAAGTTGTGGCAGGCGGCTCCTGCTATTCATCAGATCTAGTGACTACAGGAAGGTTATATATACAATTTAGATTCCCTCAGGAATCTAAATAACATACTTTAACATACTGCATTTTAGTGCAAAACATTCCATTCTTTTAAAAAAGTTGATGAAAGCATGCAAACACCAGTTCAAGATTTGTTTTATTTTTATTTGTGTCAAAGAAATTCTAAGTATACTATTCAGTGCCCCTTCAAAGACACACATCAAATGAGACTTTACTATGACTTTCCCACAAAGATGATTTGTGATAACTCATTAGTTCTGCAAGCTTTTAGTGAGCCTTTCGGAACACTTGTTCTGCTGTTGAGTAGGTCTGCAAACACCAGCTCACACATCTACACTGCACGTCTTCTCAGAGCCCGTAGCATGCTGCTGTGTTTTGTGTATTTCCAAGGAAGTTACAACATGGGTAAAGTTCCCCAATGCATTCAACCACAGGATTGATTCTTTTTGGATAATTATTGTGAGAGATTAGAATTCTCTGGAATGAATGCTAGGACACATTTTTATAAGTCAAATATTTCAGTTGTGCAAAGTGGTAGCATAATATAGAGAAGACAGCATGGATTCCAAAGCCTGTCTACCTGATCTAAATTTCAGTTCTAACACTCATAAGCTGTGAAACTCTAGAAAAATTATTACATTTTTCTGTGTCTCATTTCCCTCAGTTGGAAAATATTTATTTATTTATTTTGATAAAAGTGACCTCTTGTGTTGTGGATCGTTCAGCCTGGTTTCAGGAGTTGTAACCCTCACCCCATGGTGGGCTGTGTAAGAGCCCAAGGGACCCACTTCATCTGGGTCTGTTCTGTCACAAGGATGTGACCTACTAAGGAGACAAAGCTTATCTCCCTGGCAGGAGCACTGTTTCTGCCTCATCCATCTCTGGCCCCAATGCTTGGTTGACAGTCAATGACGGCTAAGACTCCTCATGGGAGGGGCAACCTAAGCCAGACGCAACCACTTGGGAGGCCTCATGGAAGGACTCGGGGGGCTGCAGCAAAGAGGATGTGATGGACCCTCGCCCCCCGGCTATTCTGACATAGCCTGAGTCCTCATTTCCATCTGGGAGATGTCTCCTGCTTCCTAATCGGCTTAAAGCCTGAAACTGTGGGGATGAGCCGTGCAGCCCTGTCCTGGCCAGGACGGCTCCCTGGGTGACCGGGCATAAGAAAGAATTCCTAAAGTCCTGTGAAACCTGCTTTGCTAAGAGTGTTCTCCCTTAGGTGATAAGTGTCTGAGGAGGAAATGAGTATGTCTCCCAAAGTTTGGCAACCCCCTTTTCTGACAAACACTGGCTCAGATTAAGCCCTCAGATTTCTTTGACATCTTAAACCTGTATTCCAGTTTATTTGAGCCCAATAAAAGCCTAGTGAGGATGGGGCTCTAGGTCATTCTCCTCTGAGAGTTTGACCCCTTTCCTCCCCAAGCAGTCATGTCTTGGTAGTTTTTATTTTCATCTGTGATGGAGGGATAGGGCTCTGCGGGCAGAGCCCCCCCCCACTCTTGGAGTTGTTTTAAGTTTAAAATTTGTGACGAGCTCAGGAGAATATCTGGCACCTGGTTAAAAGTAGCAATTTGTTAACTAGCAATTAAACTAACTCTTGTGGTCAATATCATTGCTTTCTCCATTGATCTATCTCCTGCTTGTCAGCATCAATTTATTTTTCATTAATTTTAACATACTCAAGTCACTTGTGGGTGATATACTTTGGGGGAATTATATAATGATAAAAGGACATATTTCAAAATGAAGCAGATGGGATCTGAAGGAACTTTCACAGTAAACCTGATCAGTTAGTGTTTCTGAAAATGGTTCAGGGAAATAAGTGATCTATTTAAAGTGAATGTAGTTATTGGAGACCTTCCAGCGGGCCTGGCTGGCCACAGGTGAGTACCAGCTATGGCTACTTCTCCCAGGTTACTACCATCTAACTTCATTGGCTCTGACCTTAATTTCCCAAGAAAACTTTTCTACTGGGATAAACCACTATTGTGTGAATATTCTATTGCTCTTAAGAGTATTTTAGTTTATCTTTTGTTCTTTTCTGACTTTGGGTAGTGTAAATTAATTTACCAGTTTGAACACTGTGAGTGAATTGATAGAAGGGTGTTTTTACACTGACAATGGTAAGAGCAGGCAAAGCTGCAAAGGAAGCAGAAACAGAAGCAGTGCCCATGACAAGGAGACACGGGCTTAATTATGCGAGTGAGTCAGCTCTGCTTCAGTCCCTGGGCTGGCACAGACTCGTCAGAGG
This sequence comes from Glossophaga mutica, assembly GCA_039655065.1. Lineage (NCBI taxonomy): Eukaryota > Metazoa > Chordata > Mammalia > Chiroptera > Phyllostomidae > Glossophaga > Glossophaga mutica. The sequence continues at coordinate 136,131,153 of CM077303.1, forward strand.
ACTGTGCTTTTCAAGTAGATCTGGTGATGATGCTGTGTTATTTAAAAATTTAAAAAAAAGAAAAGAAAGAAAGAAAAAGTGCCACCTGACAAGAGTACAGTTTGTGAGATGATAATTAAATGAAGATGGAGACTAGGTTAGCAACTTGCCAGTGTTAATGAAGATTTATTCACTAGTGACATTTGATGAGATCTACTGGGTGGATTCTTGGATTTCATTAGTTGAAGACATAAAGCAGTCTGTCTGATTAAAGAGGAAAAAACAGTAGGGAGTACCCATAAATTACTATAGCTCAATTAGGTGCAGATAGTTTAGTGAGTGTTTATTACTAGTACAAAGAAAGATTTTCCAATTAGATTAAAAGGCTTTGAAAACAACAGTTACAGGCAAAGTGATTTAGACTGATTGCTAGAATAATGCATCGTGAGAAGCTTTATTGATTAAAAGTAAACTGAAAAGTTATTTGTGGTGTTCATTGTTTATCAGTAGAATCCCTGCTATGAGGTACAATTTTCCTCACAAGATCAATGAGAGGACTGGGCTAATTTCTTCTTGCCCTGAAAATTGATAAGAATATAAAGGGCAGCTATATCACTGCTGAAAATACCAGCATGATTTATTCAGGTTAATCATCAAGAAACTGACATTGCATAAATCACTGGGAATTTACCTTGTCAAGCTGGGCCTTTCAGGCTGGTTACTCTGTCATATATTGGGTCAGAAAAAAAAAGACAAAAAGAAGTGTAGGATTTGATCAGACGATTGCTTTAGCTCACACTAAGCTGCCATAAGCTATTGTAAAACCTGGAAATGGCAAGAAATCAAAGGGAAGTTGCATAGACACCTTCTCTGATAGTGAGCACTAGAATTTATGACAATAGTTTGGTGGAATGAAGCCTAAAATGCAGGTTCTTGGCTCATGTGTCTTTTTGTCTTGAAGCATAAATTAGACTTCCAAAAATGTTGAGCAAGCTGGAAATCCCATTCATTTGGCCAGCGGTCCTGGAGTAGACAGTTCATTGGCCACAAATGACTGCTTTCTCATATTTAAACATGTGATTAAATATGAAAAGAAGGAAACAAAAAGCAAAGAAATAATAGCTGAGTCTCTGGAGTCTGCAGATGCAAGCAATATACGATGCCTCTCCAGGAGGCATACAGCCATGTAATATGAAAAATAGAGACATTTATTGAAGAAGATACAAAATACAAGAAACATTGTACATAGGACAGTGACGCTTGGGTCCCCTTCAAAGTAGGCACCTTGTGATCTCACACAGTTCTCTCAATTGCCATCAGCTGCCCCGTTGTGTTTTCCTGAATCTCATCAACTATCTGAAATCTCTTCGCTTTAAAGGAAATTTTAGTTTTGGGAAAACACAGAAGTTTCAAGGCACCAAATCTGAGCTGTAGGGGGGCTGAGTCACCTTGGTGATTTGATGTTTCACCAAAACACTGCGGGAGACAAGATGCATAAGTGGGCACTTAGTCATCATGAAGCTGCCAATCACCAGTTGAACATAGCTTCGTGCTTCTGAATCATCCAAATAGTTTCTGGGGAGGAATGTTCCAACTTAATAAAAAATTCGATGCGGATTCCTTGCTCTACTTGCTCAGTCATTTTAAACGCAATAGCCACACAGTACACACGTTCACTCAATGGTATCTACTGCCCACCCCCACTGACTAGTACAGTGAGATATAATAGCTCGCGCATGTGCATTCCAACCCACTCTCCTTGACTTCCAGGTTACATCGATGTTGTACAAACAGTTCTTGTTATATTAACAGTGGCTGGATTTTTTCTGGAGAGATTTCGTATATATATATTGCATGTAGATATCACAATGTATAAAAAAGCAATTCTGTGTAAAGAATGGGGTAAACATTTTTTTTTCTTAAAACTCTTGTTCTTTGACAGTTGTAAGAGGGGAGAGGGGTTGGTGGTGGGTGACAAAGGTTAAGGGATTATGAAAAAAAACAACAAAAAACCCCCTTGCGGACACAGACAGCAGTATGGTGATTACCAGAAGGAAAGGTGGCTAGAGGCAGGTAGAAGAGGATTAAGGGGGGAGAAACAGTGATGGAAGAAGACTTGACCTTCAGTGGTGAACACACAATACAATATACAGGTAATGTATGATATAATTGTACCCTTGAAACCATTATAATTTTATTAACCAATGTCACTTTTAATTTTTAAAGTTTCAATTTTTAAATTTCCAATTTTAAAAAAATTTAATTTTAAAAATTAAATAAAAAATCTGTTGTTCTTTAAAAAGTGACTTAGAGTAACAAGTATTCATTTTTCATGTTTTATTGAAAAATATCCTGAATTTGTCCTTCTGATAGATTCGCCCCTTGTCATTCTATTCTTTCTCATCTACTTTTTCTCACTGTGACTTTCCTAACTGAAATTCTGAAGCCAGAAATAGCAGTTTGAAACATTCAAAGGGCAGAATAAGACAACAAACTAGCATTCCATCTGTTGTGACATTTAGTATTTGCTTTTCCAGAGCAACATCATATGAATCAATTTCATATTAGCATTAAGAAATTAAGATCTTAGTTCCTATGGTGCACACACACCTATTTTCCTTGCTGTGTCTGGAATCAGGCTGCCTGGTTTGAACGTAGGCACTGCTCTCCCAAGATGCATGTGCGTGACGTTGGGCTACTTTCTTGATGCCTCTTAACTTCATTTCGCTTATCTGTTAACTGAAGACAAGAGTCTTTAATACATATGATTGTAAAAATGAATAATTGGAGAAATACACTTAAAGTACTCCCCAAAATACCTGGTAAGTACGAAGTGCTCAATAAATGTTAATTTTCTCATTCATAATGTTTATATTTTTCTATACCTGTGTTAAATAATAACTTATTGATGTAATGTAAACACATTCCAATCTTTCCCATCACATCTAAAATTTTCATCATTAAACTAATTCTGACTGTATTTTCCTACAAAAAAACAAAAAACATGTATGGAAGCGGAAAGTTCATTTTTCCTTGCTTTTAAAGTGAATTGTTATTAATGAAAAATGCAACCTTCCTCTAATCTGGCTCACACAGTCAAGGGTTTAGAGTTTAGAATAATCTCAAATAAGCCTTGAATGTACTGCCCGAGGAATCAGCACCCCTCCCTGGGTAACCAAATGCAGTGTCACTTTGCACCAGCTAAACCATCACTTTAAGCAGGCAGAATTCAGTGGTCACAGATATTAGTTAAACTAACTAGCCTGCATTGTTTGTAAATAATCAGGAAAAAGAAAAGGAAAAGGAAAAAGAAAAAGAAAAAGGGAGAGTGAGCCATGAACAGAAGCCAGAAGATTGAAAGCTAAGGACCCTGACTAGAGATCAGAAACAAGGATCATTATTCATGTACTAAGTACATGAACAAGGTGCTAAGGTTTCCCCTTGTAAATTGTGAGAAAACACTGAAAACTCTATTACTGGCTTCCTGGAAGAGTTTATAACCTAGTTAAGCTGGATGTCCTACTGAGCATTTGGAATCAACACATTCTTGCATCATGCTAGTAATCATTTTTTCAGGGAAATAAATGTCTTATAGAAAATACGCCTGAAGTTCTCTTCACTAATGACCTCTACCTTCAAATGGTGAGGTTTTGAGCTTAAGAAATAAAAACCAGCATATTGCTTTCACTTCTGGTTCCAGGTAAATATCTGTCTATGTTCTCAGACATTACACGAGAGCCATGTAAACATACTTACGGAGATTTACTCTTTCGGAGAATATGCACAATTGCCTCAAAAATTTCAGATGCCTGCCCTAACAATATCTGGGTCTGAGAACACAGGAAGACTACCGACAACCAATTTTTCAATGGGAAACAAATTTTTATTCCCTTTCTAACATGAATGTTAAAGTAAAACAAGTAGATCTATACTGAAAATCTATAGCAATCTAAACAATAAACTTAAAACTTAGCACTTACATGCTTCACAGAATCCTCTTCATGATGCCTTTGAAATAGCAAAAATACCTATTTCTTTGTTCATATTTACAATTCTCTTTTTCATTCTATGCTACTATTTCTTCTAAACTACAGCAATTATCTCATAAATGGTTCCATTTCTACTGTTTTCTCTTTATTCAGATCGATGATCCTAAAATCTCTTGTAAGTTACCATTTGCCGAGCATTTACTACATCTCAGATATTATGGTGAAGGCTGACACGTGAATCTCATCTGCCCTCACAGTCTCTCTGAGGAAATGCTGTGGATTGACTCCTTCAACATCTCACCTTCTCCCTAGTGTGCCTTCCTGGGCTCTGAGGTAGGAAAGCTAAATGCCACGTTCCCCAGACTGCATTCCAGGCAAGGTTTCAGAATTCAGTCATGTGCAGAATGCATGCAGAATTTGAATCAGAAGTGAGTGAGGTGCAGAGAGAACCAGAGGTGTCCGTTTTCTGTTGTAAACCATAACAGAGATGTTGTGGTCTTGGACCTACAAAATATCAGTGGAGACATCTCAATGTGGCAGGAGCAGAAGCTTCCAGGATGGTCCCATTCTGTAGTGTGGTTTTGGGCATCCCTTTTTAAAAGTCAGCATAAGGAGTGTTTTCTTCAGTCCAGCCAATGCTCCCCAAACCATTTACTATTCTATAGTAACTCTATCCATGCTTAAATGAGTCAGAGTAGGTTAGGATAACTGCAGTTGAGCACTAAACTCTGTAGGCAAATATGTTCCCACTCTACATGTGAGATAGTAAAGTTAAATGTATTTATTTATTTTAATGTTGACACTATTATGGATGTCCCCCTAGAATGGATAAATTAATATGGGTGGTAAGTAATGATTTAGGATTCAAATCCAGGTAAAACTATCTGCACTTACACTGTTCCAACCTCTCCTTATAAGTCCCTTGCTGCTTGAGTCAGTGAAGTCCAGTTCCTTTTGCTTGTCATCAAAAGCCATTTTCAGTTTATCTCTAATTCCTTCCTTATCTTTTTTCTCACCCAGAACATTCTATACTCTGGTCATGCTGAACTTATTCCTGGTCTTACCCATCTGTGGTTTTTCACTCTACTTCTCACATCTGGAATTCTTCCTCTTAACTTACCCAAACTCTACCCACAAATTGAAAAATTTATTCCCAAACATCCACTCGTCTGAGAAAAATGTAGTGTATAATGATCCTTTCCTTTTAATTTTATATCACTTATAGTATATCATTGTTTTGATCATTAAACATATAGGAATTTATATCTCACTTGTCATTATTATATTAACTTTTTAAACTTATGTCCCTTTAATCTTTGTGGGTAGATCAGAAAGGTTTTGATAAATCGTCTTCCTCTTAATATTTCACTGAATCCTCCTCACCAAAGTAGACATTCCAGTGACTTGTTTCTTTCAAGCTGTAGCTCTCACAAGGATTCCCTGGAGAGCTTCTTAAAACATAGATTCATGCGTTGTATGCTCAAAAAAATTTTTTTCAGTAAAGCTGGGATCTGAGAATTGGATTTTTAAAAAGCTCCCAGGTGATGAAAGTGTTCTAATTCTGGAACTACATGTTGGTGGTGTTTTAAGAATGATAATCTCTACAAAATTTACAAATTATTTTCACAAATATCATTTTATTTCATTCTTCCAATATACTTCTCTTAGATGTCCAGTATTTTCCCCACTTTAAAAATGAAGAAAGGATATGTATGAATGATTAAATGATTCTTTTTAGTCATACTGCTAATAAGGAGCAGAGTCAGATTTTTAATTCAGGCCCATTAATTCAAATTTTATTATTTTGCCTCATATCATAATGCCACCATATCTATTGAAACTTGAAATTAATCTATAGTAAATAACTGTTATAATAATTTTTATTTCTTTCCATCATAAGCTCAGAAGTAAATTTTCTTGTCATAAAACACAGGTATGTACTACTTTTTAGTTAAACTAATTTGACATCACATGAGTGAATAAAACAGCAGTTTTATACAAGTCTAATCAAATAAAAACTTTTACAGAAGAAGAAAATGAAAAGGAAACAAAAAGAAAGCATATATTCATATCTCCCTGCTAGTCCTGAAAATTGTAAGTATGAGTCAAGACTACTTTGGCTGCAAATGACAGAAACCCAACTAAAACCAGTTAAAACAAAAAGAGAAATGTGTTGGTCAAGAATCCAAGGAATAAAGTTGCATCTGGGTGCTTAAAGAATAGTACTAATACTTTTTTTTTTCTTTTAACTGTCAGAAACTCTTTTCTCTAGTCTGGAGAATTTAGATAAGCCGTATCCTCATGGTGGTCAGACAACCTCCAGTACCTCCAGGAAGGAATCTTAGTATTTCATAAATCCTATGAAAAAGAGCGATTGTCTTTCCCTGTAGTTCCTTTCAACATTGTCTGGCTTACACCTATTGGCTCTGTTTAAGTCAGCCTGATTCATATACCCACCCAAAAACCAATTACTGGGACACTTTAAAAGCACAGAATAACCAACTGAGACATGGGGACTAAAAATAGTTAAAGGGAAATTAACAAAAAAAGGGGGGGTATTTGTATCAGAAGAAGCTGAAAAGTTTTCCTAAGTAGGCAGAAACAAAAGATATCTTTCAGATCAGTGAATATTAACCTGCATATTATGTTGGTTTAGGGAGCTTGGAGAGATTAAACATGCACTTGGATAAAAGTATGCTGATTAGATGTTTTTCAAAAAGTCTCTGGTAATGGCTACTAATATTTGTCATTTTAGATTACAATTATATTTTTCCAGGGGATTAGAAACAATAACAATAACCAAAATAGATCCATTGGTTGAAATTAAAAAGCACACCTGAGGACAGAAAACTACTAATACAGGTTTTCAGATGTCAGAACTAGGGTTAGCCTTTGGGATTGATTGTACTATAGAGTATTCCAAATTATTTTCTCGCTCTTTCCTTATTAGAACACTATACCGTTCTTCCTTTTGTCACGTGACTTGCAGTGCCTTTCTATGGAAGGAGTCTATCTCCTAACCTTATGCAATGGGCCGGTCCAAACGATTTGCTTTGGGAAAAGGAATTTGAATAGAAGTGAGGACATGCCAGTTGTGAGCAGAGGCTTTAAGAACCATTTCATACTTTGGTTCGGTCTCCTTCCCTGTGCTACAAGAATAGCATGTTCTAGATAGGGCCTTCAGACTCTATTTTTAGCCTGCATTCTGGAATAAGGAAGAAATGTGGGACAGGAGCTGAATTACTGTGACAAGTAGCGAATATAAAACAGGAACAAGGAAAACATCAAAAAGAAATCCACAAAGAAACCTTATATATTCTTACAAGAATACACTACTTTAGATTTTCGGGAAAGTCGTTGTTACAGCAACCTAACCTTGAAAAACACTGACACAGTCTTATGTAATTTAGTTGAGTGACCTGGAGAAAGACCTCCATTGTTTTCTCTGCAATTTGCAAGTAGCGCTAAGTCATTTTGAATAATAAAATGAAAACAAGTCAATTACCTGAGTATTTGCTAAGTCTGAAGCATTATACTAACAGCTTTACCCACTTTATTTCTCATATCTAATTAGTGCTCTCTGAAAACCTGTTTCAAATATTATGAATCTCTTTACCAGTAAGGAAACTCATTGGCCAGGGTCATAAATCTACTACTAGGCAGACTAAGATAAAATCCCTGGTTTTAGGTGCCTGGCTTTCTAGAATTTATGAATTTTGGAGTAAACAGGTGATTTAAAACACATGCTTGAACTGGTAATCCAAACAATGATAATGGATTTCAGGACCCTAAAAATGTAGGAACGACTCCAGGAAAGGTAAGAAAGAGCACCTTCAAGATACCTGAGTAAAAGCAATTGGTACACTACAGACATTGAAAGTAAAAGCTGAAAAGAGATGTGACAGAAATCTAAAAAGCCTGGAAGAATGTTAAACAACGAGTATGTTTTCAAATATAAATTTCAGACTATAAAGAGTTATTTCTTATTGTTTGAATAAATTTGATTTATATTTAATAAAATTGTTTTATGGGTTGAATTATGTGCCCTCACCCCCAAATTCACATAGAAATCCTAACCTCAGCACCTCAGAGTGTGACCTTATTTGGAAATAGATTTGTTAGAGATATAATTAGTTAAATTAAATGCAGTCATATTGGAGTAAGGTGGGCCCCTATTGCAATATGACAGGCATCTTTGTGAAAAGGAGAAGTTTGGACACAGACACAGAGGGAATGTCATGTGAAGATGAAGGCAGAGATCTGGAGACACAGCACAAGCTAATGAAACCTGAAGATTGCTGTGAAGCCACTGGAACCTGGGAGAGAAGAATGGAACAGATTTCTTCCTCACGGACCTGTGAAGTAAACTCTCTTGCCAATGACAACCTGATCTCGGTTCTAGCCTGGGTTTTCAAACTGGGGTCAAGCAACCCAGTGCATGGTACTTTGTTACAGCCCTAGCAAATTAGCGCAAATTAATTATTAACTTAGAAAATAAGTCATCTTATTTGATGTGTGTTATTAAAGAACACACATCACTACAAAATGATAACAATCAATTTATCAATAGAATAAAAAGTTTGTATAAATTCATAATTCTTAAAGTGATAATGAGCTGTAAAGGACAATTGTGATACATTCATGCATCTAGTCTTTGAGGTTGACTTCAGAGAGAGAACCGATAGGCAGCGTGAGGAGGCTTTAGTTTATTATATTAAGAGATAAACATTCAAGGTTCCTTCTGTAATCAGGTATAAGACTGAGATAATGTTTGCAGATTTAATTTTTGGTATTTTCCAAGAGTGTCTGATATATTCTTGTAAATTTTTACCTACGTGAGAAGTGCAAGCACAGTGAACAGGGCAGCGGCACTTTGGCCTCAAGTGGCCATGGTGTATTCTTTCATGCCCTCTAGCACGCTGCTGAAAACGGTGCCCTGATGGCCTGAGAGAGCTAATTCGCATCCCAGATGCCTAACTTACTCTGTGGGAGTAAATTACTCATTGGCAGGACAAGGTCATTCTTCATTTTACCCATTACCGTAGCATTTTATATTGTCAAGTGCTGTGTGGTTTCACAATCCCTAAAATCCCCTGGTGAAGTAAAGGGGATGACAAACACAATTACGCCTGATTTACAGACTAGGGAACTGGGACTCAGGCAAGAGACAAAGCCATCATTGGTAAGGGCCATCCCAGAAGGCAGGGGCTCTGGCTTGGGTCTCTGTATATCATGTGTAGTGCAGGAATACGCCTAAGGGATATTACCTATGCATGCCATTCTTATATTTCTTGGAATGTGAGCTCCCCACCCATGCTGATTCTTGGCAGCAGCCATCTGTCAAAGAAACAAAGGTACAAAGAAAGCTAAGTATAAATTGTGTACTGTGCGTTAGAATTTTAGCTCTTCAGGATTAGAGATGTCTCCAAAATCAAAATGAAACACTGTAGCTGCCAAAACTAGTGTCAGAAGGACTAAGGATGCCCTACTTTTTGCCACTATTTTGACAGGTGAATCCAGTTAAATTCATCAGCGGAAGCAAGTGCAGGGGGACAGGAAAGATAAAGCTTAGAAAACAACACATACAATAAGTATTCCATTGCATGGTATACTTTAATCTAAAAATCCATATTCATTTGAGAAAAACCCTTATTTCTACTTTATCACTTAATGATGAGATGAAACCATGACTTGGCACGTATCCCAGCGAGCATGGTTACCCACCCCTGCAGCATGTGTCAAGTTATTGCCTGTAAAACCACGCCGGGCTTTTTGTTGTGAGTGTTCTGGGTGTACTTTCATATCTAAACCCCCAACCTAGAATTCCAGCTCTTAAAAACTGTTAAAAATTTCAAAATGAAATGTCTGAAAGGTGCCTTAAGAAGAAGTCAACATTTGAGTTTCAGTTGGAATTTTGGGCATTGGGCAACAAGGTCAGGATGCTTGACTGAATTTCAAATTCCTGAAGTTGAATGCTGGACATTTCATGTCTGCCTCAAGCTAAATACTAAGATAACAAGCAGCCAGAGCAGACGTGATTTCATGTAACTTAATGTTTACTTGTTTTTATTTTATAAAATTTGAAATGTTCTAACCCATTTTCCTGCTGCCAATCAGAGATCCAGTGTTGCTCTGATGAACCATTGATTCTAAAATCAATGACTGTGCTGCCAGTGCTGAGAGAGCATGATTGCTCTTTCACAGCAAGCTGCTGGGTCAATTTTTACCACAACGAGGCAGAAAAGTTAAGAATCAGTGTGATGACCTATTATATTGAAGTCACTCAGGTCTAGAGCTCTTTTGACACAAAGACTTAAAGATGGAAATTACAATTTGTGGATGACAAGTGTGGAAACAGCTGTCACACATCTATGATGCAGAATGCACCAAAACTCAGTTAGTGATTTCACAATTCCAGTGAGCACGTAATTAGACTTAATTGTATGATACAAATCACACTCTTTTACACAATCATAGAATTGTTTGGTGGCAAGATCAGAGTATCTACTGAGTGAAGTCACTTTCTAACAAACCAAGAAAGTTAATTATTATTGTATGCTATTACATTTAATAAACAAGAAAGAGTCCTCAGCTATTCTTTCACTTGGATTTTAAGATAAAATTCTGTTCCTAATATTTGGAAAGAAATTTGTACTTTAATAAAAAATTCAACTTGAAAACAATGTACATGATTCACTTGGTAGGGCATTTTTTCATAATTTACTTTTTTATTGTGGTAAAATTTACATGACATAAAATTCACCATTTTAACTATTTTAAAGTGCACAATCAGTGGCATTTAATATATTCCCGATGTTGTGCCACCATCAGCACTGTCTTATTCCAGAACACTGTCATCACCCGAGCTGGAGCCTTCATACCCATTAAATAGTCAGTACCCATTCCTTCCTACCCACAAACCCTGGTAACCACTTATCGGCTTTCTGTGTCTACAGATTTGTCTATTCTGGATATTTCATACAAAGAGAATTATATAATACGAGGCCTTTTATATCTGGCTTAAACTTTTACTTAGCATAATGTTTTCAAGTTTATCCATGCTATAGCATATATTAGTGCTTCATTCCTTTTTATGGCTGGATAATATTCTATTGTATAGAGATAACACATTTTGTTTATTCATTCATCAGTTGAACAACATCCGGGTTATTTCCATTGTTTTCACTATTCCGAATAGTGCTGCTATGAGCACTCATGTACAAGGTTTTGTTTGAACATCTGTTTATCTGTTTTTAATTCTTTGGAGCATAAACCCAGGAGTGAAATAGCTGTGTCACACAGTAATTCGTTGGTTAACTTGCTGAGGAATTGCCAAACTGTTTGTCCACAATAGTAGCATCATTTTATATACTCATCAGTAATATATGTGTTCCAAACTCTCCATAATCTTACAATATTTGTTACTTACTATTATTATTAGTAGTAAAGTAGTAGTATAGTCATCCTACTGTGTGTTAAGTGATATCTGATTGTGTTTTGATTTGCATTTCCCAAAAGGCAAATGATGTTGAGCATCTTTTCATGTGCTTATTGAACACTTGCATATCTTCTTTGGAGAAATGTCTTTTCAAATACTTTGCCTAATGTTTAATTGGGTTGTTTGTCTTTTTGTTGTTGAGCACTAATGTTCTGCTAGATTCCTTTCACATATATGATTTGTAAATAGTTTCTTCCTTTATGTAGGTTGTTTTTTTTTTCACTTTATTGACAGAGTCCTTTGATACACAAATGTTTTTTTTTTTATTTTGATGAAGCCAGTGCATCTTTTTCCTTTGTTGCTTGTGTTTTTAGAATCATATCGAAGAAACTATAACAATTCCAAGGTTATGAAGATTTACTTCTATTTTAAGAGCTTTATAGTTTTAGTTCTGACTTTTAGTTCTTTGTTCTATTTTGAATTAATTTTTATATATGGTATAAAAGGTGTAATTTCATTCCTTTGCATGTGGAAATCCAAGTGTCCTACCACCATTTTTTTAAAGGACAGTAATATTTTCAATGTAATAGTTTTGGCGCTCTTTTCAAAATAAATTGACCATAACAGTATTAGCTTTATCTAGAGTCTCAGTTTTATTCCATTGATCTATATGTTTGCTTTTATGTCAATACCACACTCTTTTAATTATGTTGGTTTGTAGTAGTTTTTGTAAACAAAAAGCATGAGTGTTTCAACTTTGTCCTTTTCCAAGACTGTGTCAGCCAACTGTGGTTTTTTATAGTTCCGTATGAGTTTTAGGGTCAGTTCTTCCACTTTTTAAAGGTCATCTAGATTTTGATAAGGATTGCATTAATTTGTATATTGCTTTGGGAAAATAATTCCATTTTAACAATACTGTGTCTTCTAATTCATGAACATGTGGTTTATTTAGGTCTTCTTTAATATTTTTAGCAATGTTTTTATAACCTGCAAAGTACCAGTCTTATACCTCCTTGCATATATGCATTTCTAAGAATTTCATTATTTATTATGCTATTATACATACATATTTTCTTTAAAATTTTTTCTGTTTTGGACCATTCATTGCCAGTGCATAGAAATAATAATGGATTTCTGCATATTAGGCTTGTGTCCTTAAGTTTTGTTGAACTCATTTCATAAAACTATTTTCCAAATTTTAGTGATGAAAGAAAAATTCTGGAATGTCTTAAATTAAATAAAAGCAGGTTGGAGAGTGGGAGAAAGATACAAAGGTAATCAGCCAGTTAATACCTTTGGGTCAATGGGCAAACAATTCACATTCCTGAATGTACATTAGATATTTAGATTAATGTCTAGGCCACTACCTAAAAAGAAATAGCATCAGATGCCACTGCAGCCTTCTTAAGCTTGAACTTTTCATACTGCTGCCTACAACCAATGAAATGTAGTAATGTTTTAAATTTTACCTTTCAATTACAGTTTACATTCTATATGATTTTGTGTTAGTTTCTGGTGTACAGCATAGTGATTAGAAAATCATATACTTTACAAAGTATCCTAGAACTGCCTCTGCTTCACTTTTTCCTGCCCACTTATCCATAGTTGATGTAAATTCTTTCAAAATAAGTGTAAACATGTAGGTCGCATCCTTAAAAGAGCCCCATCAGCTTTAAGACAGTGAACATGTTCACCTTTTCCATCTAGCTCGGATGCTGGTGCTTTAGACCAGGGGTCTCCAGCCTCCCTGCCTCAGACCAGTACCACCCAGGCCTGTTAGAAACTGGGCTGCAGAGCAGGAGGTGAGCTTGAATGTAAATGCACTGGGATCATCCCAAAATCATCTCCTACCCCCCGGTCCATGGAAAAATTGTCTTCAATGAAACTGGTCCCTGGTACCAAAAGGTGGGGGACTGCTGTTTTAGACCATATGTCACAGGATCTGGTCCTTTTTCTGGCTAGCATGTGGCTCAATAAACCCTTTATTTTGGAAAAGTTTTGGCTGCAAAAGTTTATATTTAATCATATCAATTAGTCAAAAACACACTAGAAAATGTCTAGCTACCTTAGGTACAATAGGTTACATCAGAGAAATCATTACACTTAAAAAATATTAGGACTATTTTCTGGTCATATTTCTATTTTACTTGTTATTATGGCTGTTAACATATATTTCTTCCACAAAATAATTGTGAATTTAAGATAGATCTTCTAGCTGTGACCAAATAATCATAGTGTACATTGGCTTTCAGAATAATGATTTATGTTAACAAATATTGTTTGTCTGATGAGTAAACAATAAACCTATCAGCCCAGGACCTATAAATCACTGCAGAAACCAAAAAGAAGTCTAGGAGCCAATCAAAATAGATTTTCAATTAATAAAAATGGTGAGTTGACATAAAGACCTATTTTAACACTTAAGACTCACATATACTTCTTGTACAAATGTATCTTAAGTAGCTCTTTGGTTCTGGTGAGACCATAGGTCCTTTCTGTCTCTCTATTGGTGGAAACTGCATAGTATTTACAGAGAAATTTAAACCAGAGCACTGGAAAATCTCTCACTACAAGAAAATAAATACATAAGATTTATGCCACAAAAGATTGAGCAAATTTTATCAGTTAGCAAAAAGTATTTGTAAAACAATTAAAGAGCTTATAGATGGTAAGGGAGAAGTGATTGAAGGCCACAGAAAGAACCTAGCTGACATAATTACATTATTAAAAAGGGTGGTAGATAAGAACTTAATTCTCTGGCAATAAACAATAAGAGCTGAAGCAGAAATAGGTTGGTTTAGGGATGAGATGGATCATAAAGGAAAATTAAAGGAGTTAAATGGTTTGTGGCCAAAAACTCGGACAAAATCCTTGGGAAGAATCAGATTTCAAATTAAGAGCTTAATGAACAAAGTAAGCAATATGTAAAGAGCTTAAGCCAGCAGAATTGTGAGCCTATAAAACCCCTATCTGTGGTCTGAGCTCTCTAGGCAGAAGTATAAAGGAACAGGCTAAAAATACTTTAGGACAAGTAAAATGGATAAAGTTTATAGCATCAAAGATAAGGCATTTAGAGTGATTTTGTTTTAAAGTCCTGACTTAAATTCACTTGAGTGGTAGCAATAAGAGGTGACCAGTGATAAAATCACAGAGCGCTCTTTAGAATTTGCTCTGAGTTTGTTTCATCATGATGATCTAATGTTTGGAAGTTCAGGTCAGCATCCATCAGTGTAGGAAATCATTTCGAATTCAAAATTTCAGAGGGTTTTCATACATATAGAAAAAGCTTGCCTTTAGGAAGGTCAACATGTGAATATATTGGTTATCTTAAAGCTAAAAATTTAAATTAGTAGGTATATTTCCTTTATGAAATAAATAATCACTCATTAGCAAAACTTTTGAACACAACACCTCTTATCTCATAATTAAAATGATTTCAATTAAAAAACTATTAAAAATGATATAAACGTGTGAGGAGAGTCATCCTTCTATGTAGTGGACACTGTAATGCAGTACCCATGTTCTTTTCTTTTATTTATTTCATCTTTATTATATATTTTTTTCATCACCACTTAGTCCTCTCATACCTACCTCCCCCCAGCAACCACCACACTGTTGTCCACGCCATATGGACTTCTTTTCAGTGGACTTACTGTCTCACTGTTGGGGGGTGCTGTTCCTCAATAGCTTTGAATTGTCAGGCTTTTCCAGCCACTGACTCAGCTGCAGAGAGCCCCTTTGCATAAGGGCATGCTCACTCATTCCTGTGGTAGCCCCCACCCAATAACTAGTCATGCAGGAGCATAAAAGGCCAGCCATTTTAGCTCAGTTTAACACAACTCCGAAAGTCCATTCTATGGATTGATTAGGAGGCTGCTGTTGATCTTGAATTGTAGCTCAGCTTCTCCCTTTAATCAATTCTGATTCCTTCCACTTTCTTCCGTAAGTGTTGATCTCAAGAATCCTTAAAAAATATTCTGGAGGACTTCCAGCCAAGATGGAGGTGTAGGTGGACACACTGTGCCTCTTCTAACAACCAAAATTAAGGACAACAAATATTTAGAAACAAGGAAACAACCAGAACTGATAGAAAGTTGAACTGTATGGAAGTCCAACAACCATTCATCCAGACCAGTAAGAGGGGTGGAGTCATGGCAGGAAAAAGTGGAGGTGCATGTGAACCAGTGCATGCAGGCAGCAGAGGCTGGCAGTTTCCAGGTGTGCAGGCAGCAGCTAGCAGACCTCAGGCGTGGGGTGGCAACTGTGCAGACCCAGTGAGGCTGTGCAAGGCAGCTGGCTGACCAGGTGGTCCCATATTCACGCACAGATAATCTAGGCAAAGGGGAAGCGGTGGAAGGGACTGGAATCCAAGAGAGAGCGCAGCAAGTGCCATTGATCCCTCTTGGACCCCACCCCCACATACAGCATCACAACTCAGCAACTGGGCTACCTGGCACTGGGGAACACCTAAGGCTCCACTCCTCACTATGTAACAGCCGAGACCAGACCAAAACAAAAAAACAAAAAAACAAAAAAACAAAAAATGGCTCAAACTGGAGAACAAATCAAATCTCCAGAGCCAATTCTTCTCAGTGACAGATAGCCAACCTATCAGATGCACAGTTCAAAGTCCTGGGATCAGGATGCTCACAGAATTGGTTGATTTCGCTCACCAATTAGATGAAAAGATGCAGGCTACAATACCTGAAATGAAGGAAAATGCATGGGGAACCAATAGAGATGGGAGGAAAACTGGAACTCAAATCAATGGAGTGGATCAGAAGGAAGAAACAAACAAATAAACAAACAGAAAACAAGGAAGAAACAAGAATTCAAAAAAATGAAGAGAGGCTTAGAAACCTCTGGGACATCTTTAAACATCCCTACATCCAAATTATAGGGGTACCAGAAGGGGAAGAAGAAGAGCAACAAGTGGAAAACTTCTTTGAACAAATAATAAAGGAGAACTTCCCCAGTCTGGCAAAGGGAATAGACTCCCAGGAGGTCAGGAAGCTCAGAGAGTCCCAAAGAAGTTGGACCCAAGGAGAAACAAACCAAGGCACATCATAATTACATTAGCCAAGATTAAAATGAAGGAGGGAATCCTAGAAGCAGCAAGAGATAAGGGGACTGTACCCTACAAAGGAATTCCCATCAGACTGTCAGCTGATTTCTCAAAAGAGACCTTCCAGGCAAGAAGGGGCTGGAAAGAAGAATTCAAAGTCATGAAAGTCAAGGACCTACAGCTAAGATTGCTCTATCCAGCAAAGCTGTCATTTAGAATGGAAGGGCAGATAAAGTGCTTCTCAGATATGGTCAAGTTCAAGGAGTTCATCATCACCAAGCCCTTATTATATGAAATGTTAAAGGACTTGTCTAAGAAAAAGAAGATCAAAAATATGACAGTAAAAAGACAGCAAACCCATAGATATTAACAATCACACCTAAAACAAAATCAAACTAAGCGAACAATAGAACAGGAACAGAACCACAGAAATAGAGATCACATGGAAGTTTGGCAACAGGGGAGTGGGAGGAGGAGAGGGGGGGAAGGTACAGAGAACAAGTAGCATAGACGATGGGTAGAAAATAGATGGGGGGGGCAAGAATAGTGTGGGAAATGTAGAAGCTAAAGAACTTATGACACATGGACATGAACTAAAGGGGAGGAATGTGGGTGGGAGCGGGTGTGCAGGGTGGAGGGGAATGATAGGGGAGAAATGGGACAACTGTAATAGCATAATCAATAAAATATATTAAATAAAGAAAGAAAATACACTAAACATGTATGTTACATAAAATGTATCCTGGTTATTGAATTATATATGTAATTTTAGAGATAATAGAGGATTGAATGAAATTGATAAACAATGGAAGAATCTGGATAATATGAAGTACAAAATTAAAGTTCAATCCACTTGATTGGGACTCTCTGTGTTTCCTGGATTTGTGTGACTTTATCTCTCATCAAATTAGGGAAGTTTTCCATCATTACTTTTTCAAATAGGTTTTCTATCCCTTGCTCTTCTTCTTCTCCTTCTGGTATTCCTATTATATGGATATTATTACGTTTCATGTTGTCTTGCATTTCTCTTAACCCCTCTTCATTCTTTCTGAGCCTCTTTTCCTTTTCTTGCTCTTTCTGGCTGCTTTTTTCTACTTTGTCCTCCAATTCACTGATTCGATCCTCTGCTTCATCGATTCTGCTTTTCATTCCTTCTACTGTGTTCTTCAGCTCTATGGAAAACAGTATGGAATTTTCTAAGAAAACTAAAAATGGACATACCTTTTGACCCAGCAATTCCACTGCTTGGATTATATCCTAAGAACCCTGAAACACCAATCCAAAAGAACCTATGCACCCCTATGTTCATAGCAGCACAATTTACAATAGCCAAGTGCTGGAAGCAACCTAGGTGCCCATCAGTTAATGAATGGATCAAACAACTGTGGTACATTTACACAATGGAATTCTATGCAGCAGAAAGAAAGAAGGAGCTCCTACCCTTTGCGACAGCATGGATGGAATTGGAGAGCATCACGCTAAGCGAAATAAGCCAGGCAGTGAAAGACAAATACCATATGATCTCACCTTTAACAGGAACCTAATCAACAAAACAAACAAACAAGCATAATATAAACAATGACACTGAATTTGAGAACAGTCTGACAGTGACCAGAGGGGGAGGGGAGGGAATTTTAGGGGAAAAGGGGAACGGTTTAGAGCAACAAGTATAAAGGACACACGGACAAAAACTATGGGGGGTGGAAATGGGAGGAAGGTGGGGAGGGCTGGGGTGGTGGGCTGGGGGCAGGGTGACAGAAAACTGTACAATATCAACAATTAAAAAATACTGATTAAAAAAATAATAAAGTTCAATCCAATGTAAACGTAATGGTTAAAGGAATGTGTATAAGCAAACTCTGAATATGTCTTACCATTTTTTGTTTAATCTGCACATTGGGGGTCTGGATTTCAACATCTTTTTGGAGGATACAAATCATATACGTATGAAAAGTTCTTTTCATATGTACAAGTAAGTTATAAGTTCTAGCAAGATATGTACACTGAATAGGGCTGAATACTTCTAATAACATTGTTATAATATTTAGCTTGAGCACAAGGAAAAGAAAAAGAACTTACTTTATTTTCCGGAATCTCTTACCATCAGTCTGGCTTGGGCAGAATTTATCTTACTAAATCAACATGTCTTACAGTTAAGACACTATTATATGCTAAATATTTTGTCATACACTTTGGAAGACATGCAGGTATACAAGTTGAGGACTTCGCTTCTGAAGAATTTATAATGTATGTATATACATCAAGGATACAAAGGCATTTAAGTTTGCTCTCTGCAATGTAAGAATAGTGTTACAGAGTTCTTCAGTTTTGTACCCATTTCTACATTGCAGAATTTGGTTTATACTCTGAGAATTGGAAGTGGTGAAAAGCCCTTGAATCTTGTAATTCTATGAATGTACATCACCACTTACATTGAGGATAACTGTGATAGAACAAGACTTTATCATTTGGCCCTGGCTGGTGTAGCTCAGTGGATTGAGCGCGGGCCTGCGAACCGAAGGATCGAGGTTCGATTCCCAGTCAGGGCACATGCCTGGGTTGCCAGGCCAGTTCCCGGCAGGGGACATACAAGAGGTAACCACACATTGATGTTTCTCTCCCTCTCTCCTTCCCTTCCCCTCTAAAAGAAAAAAAAAAGGAAAAAAATAAAAAAAAAAGACTTTATCATTTGTTAATGGATATTGATAGCATTTTTATTGCTGAATAACACAATGATATATTGGACAAAATTTTCAATTGGTAGTTCTCCCTCATTCTAAGATCATCAGTTTATGTTTATTTGACATTCATGAAAAATTATCCTTAGGTATTAATTTCATGACATTAGTTGAGAAGGAATAGCTTTAGGCACAGGACTCGGAAAAAATAGCTTTTCTTTGGTAAAAATTTGCTCTGTGATCCCTTAGCAACCAGCCTACAATACATAATCATTCTTATATAAAAAATATAGTAGAGCAATTAATGCTATTTTTAAAAGATTGTTTAATTTATTTTTAGACAGAGGGGAAGGAAGGGAGGAAAAGAGGGAGAGAAATATCAATGTGTGGTTGCCCCTCACACACCCTTCACGGGGAACCTGGCACGAAACCCAGACATGTGCCCTAACTGGGAATCAAACTGGCGACCCTTTGGTACGTAGGTCAGTGCTCAATCCACTAAGCCATACCAGCCAGGGCCAATTAATGCTATATTAAGTTTGCTCATCTCACTACAGTTTAAAAAAGAATAAGAATTTATGCAAGTAAAAACCAGTCTCTAAGAACATGGGTTTAAGTATCTTGTTCCACATAATTCCATAGATTTCGTAAAGATTTCTATTCACTTCTGAAGTGATTTACAACATTAAATTTAAAATTAGACAATTTGAAATTTTGGAAAGTGTCTTTCTTTTTACAAATTATTTTGCAACAAGATTTAAGATATATTTAACTATGTAATGAGAAGATAAGCTTTGTAATGAACTTAACACCTTTTTTATGATATCATCTGCTAAGAATGATGTTAAATCCAACTTTGGATCATTTATTATTTGATCATAGAGAAAATAATATGTAAAGGTACCAAAGTAAACTAAAGATGGTTCATCGACAAAATCCAATTCACAGGAAGATAAAATCATATTATCAATGTATATATTATTCTAGATATCTAAATTATCTAGTCAAGCTATTACCTTTTAAATGCCATAAATTAAAATGTTAAATTATTTTAATAGATACATTTATTAAATCTAATATCCATTCCAGTGTCATGTTAAATAGATGATGTTTAATAAAATTGTTTTGACACCTTAGTCATTATTGTATAACACTTGTTATTTAATATAGCAAAATATGATTTTAGACACAGATGTATAATGAAAAAAACTTAGTTCTGAGGGGGCCCTGACCAACACATGGGTCCTGAATTTTCTTTCATTCTTTATTTTCCTTTTTATAAAAGTTACACTTATTGGGGTGACATGGGCTAATAAAATTACATATATTTCAAGTGCACAATTCTACGATACATCCTCTGTATGGTGCAGTGTGTGTTCACCACCCAAAGTCAAATTTCCCTCCGTCACCATGGGTTTGAGTTCCTTTACCCTTTACGGCCCCCACCACACATCCCTTTCCCTCTGTAGTGCTGTTGTCTGTGTCTGTGAGTTTTTGTTTCTTGTTCGTTCATTTGTCACTTTCAGTTTTATATCCTACAGATGAATGAAATCACATGGTTCTTGAGTTTTTCCTGTCTGACTTCTTTTGCTTTCTATGATATTCTCAAGATCTACTTGTGTTGTTGCAAATAGCACTATGCCATCTTTTCTTACATAAGTATTCTATTGTATGTATGTATCTTCTTGTCCAGTAATCTATTGAAGAACATTTTGGTTGTTTCTATGTCTTGGCCACTGTGAATAATGCTACAGTGAACATAGGGGTACATATACAATGGAAAAAAGAAAGCCTTTTTCAATAAATAGTGCTGGAAAGATTGGAAAGCCACATGCAAAAGAATGAAACTAAACTGCTATTTGTCACCATATGCAAAAATTAACTGAAAATAGATCAAAGACCTAAATATAAAACCTGCAACAGCAAATTACATAGAAGACCATAAAAGAAAACATAGATATTAAACTTATAGACCTTCCTCTCAAAGACAATCTTATGAATTTGACCCCAAGGGCCAGAGGATTAAAAGTAAAATGAATGAATCCTACTATATCAAAGTGAAAAGCTTCTGCTCAGAAGAAACCATCAGCAAAACAAAGACAATTAACCAAATGGGAGAAGTTATTTGCATACAACATCTCTAATAAGGGGATAATATCCAAAATATATAAATAACACATACAATTCAACAATCCAAAACACAATCCAATTAAAAATAGAGGACCTGAAGACACTTCTCCCAATATGACATACAAATGGCCAATAGAGATATGAAAGGATGCTCAACTTCACTAGCTACTAGTAAAACACAAATCAAAACTACAATGACATATCACTTCACACCTCTTCGAATGGTTATTATCAACAAAACAAGAAATAACAAGTGCTGGAGAGGTTGTGGAGAAAAAGGAGCCCTCACACACTGCCAGTGGGACTTAAACTGGGGCAGCCACTGTAAAAACCAGTATGGAGTTTCCTTAAAAAATCAAGACTAGAACTACCATACAACCCAGCAACCCCTCTTCTAGGTATCTACCCCCCAAAATATGAAAACATTTATCTGAATTTTTTTTAATGCCAGTTTGTTTTTTACTTATTCATCGCCTCGTAGAAGTTGCCTTGTGAAAAATCATTTGGTACATCATGAATTGATATTACCTTCTATGTGGCTTTCTTATTGTACAGAAAAATCTTATTTCACATTTTGTTAATCACCATGACTCACAGTTTTGTCTCCAACTGAACACCACTGGCTCAAAGGCACTCTCAAGGGTCTTATAACATTTCTTGTATGCTAAGTATCTTATTTTCAAAAGAGCATAAAGAAAACATACTCCTCATCTTTCTAAGAATTAGGTAAACTATTTGAAGAGGTAGTTACCATAAATATATATATGTATACAAGAGCAAATTCTTAAACAAGACTCCAAGATTTCCTTAACCTGGCATTCATTAGAATTCAAAGTATATTAAGGATTATGTATAACCTGCGTAATTAAACACTATATTTATTACTTATGAGTGCAAGATTACAAATCAAAGAAGCTGTTGTTATCTTGAGTTTAGTAGGAAAAACTCACTCAACTTTTAAATTATATATCTGTGTCTATATAGATAGATATTTTAAATTTTGTTTATTAATTTTTTAGAGAGAAGGGAAAAGAGGGAGAAAGAGGGGCGAAAAACATCAATGTGAGAGAGAAACAGCTATCTATTGGTTGCCTCTTGTAAGAGCCCCAGCAGGGGACCAAACCTGCAACCCAGGTTGGTGCCCTGACCAGGAACCGAAGTGGTGACCTCTTGCTTTACAAGATGACACCAACCAAATAAGCCACACCACTCAGGGCTATATCTATATACCTCTATAGAAATACATAGAGAGATAGATTTATGTAGTTGTAGCTCTATCTTCTTTGTACAAATTTCTAAATAAATATTCTATATTAATTATCATGTGTAATATCTCTATATAGATATGTTTTTAAATTCTGAGGGTTTAACAGAAAATCCCATGAAAAAATGCTCAATGCATTTTCTCAGGTTTAGGGATAATTATTGGAAAGGTCTGACATAAAATAATGGAAAATAAGACCCATAAAATACATTTCAACAACCTCAGAGATAAAAGGGTAAATAATAATTTTCTAGAACTGTCAAAACTGAGTTATGACACTAGTTTTTAAAAAGCTGCTGATTGGAAGAAATATATTACACTAATTAATATGCCAGAGAATAAGAAAACAAATAATATTTTAAAAATCTAACAGAATTAGAGGTCACATGGGAAGATAGTTCACATCATAGTTCATGTTTGCACTTCAGCTGCTTCTCACACAGGGAACTCTGGGCCACAAGCCCCAGTGTGAGTAGCAGAACTTTATTTATGTTACCATGGTTAGTGATAACCCCCGGGCAACAGGGGGAGTGCTGGACGGTGTATGAGTAACAGCTTGAATCTTGAGAGTGCCCACAGGATGGATCACCCTCTTCCTAAAACCCCTTTTGTAATGATATTTACTATGCCAAACGTTGACATATTCAACAAAGGTTAAATTGGTCAGTAACACTAAAGAACAAGAGATGATTTAAAATGCTCCTAAACAAAAACTGCCTTCTTAAAATAAGCTCTGTCAGTATCAAAAAAGACATGAATGTTCTCAAGAAAGCCTAATGTTGAGTGATAGTGATAGTTCAAATGAAAGAGATGAAAACAAACTAAATCAAATAAGAGACTCGTTGGGTGAAGTAATTAAGATCAGCTGGCAGTGGGGAAGGCTCTTCCCAATTCTATTTTTTTTTTTCCAATTAGCTCTGATCTAGAAAATTTTAAAAATTATGTGTATAAGTATAATATTTGTTTTATGAAATAATTAACACATTAAGGGTTGTGACTGGCAATTCTCTCCCCCACTCTGAATTATAATTTTTCCTTCATGAATAGATTTTCATATATATAATATATTATGGAGGAATAGAATTGAAAGGAAGACGATAAAATTATTCCATAAATTTTTATCTTAAGAGAATATATACGAAGGTGTTGCATTATGTGTAATACATAAATTTTTATCTTAAGAGAATATATACGAAGGTGTTGCATTATGTGTAATACACCACGAATGCTATGAATAGGCTAAATTTTCTGTGACCAGAACTGTATTTTGCATAGTTTGTATGAGATATAAAAAGGTAACTGCTGAAAAAATATTTTATGGATGATAGAAACATTGGGGATTACGTATCTAGAGTTTAACTTCGCCACATAAACACCTAAAGGAAAGTACAGGTTCCAGGGCTCTATCCCAGAGTACAGACCGATGATAGAGAGTGGTTTAGGTGTTGGGAAGTTGTGTTATATTTATCATTTCATTTGTTGATACATAGATAGGAAATGAGCTCAAAGTTTCCATCAACCACCAATTCTGTGCTGTTTTCTCAATTCATTTTGATTTGATTCAATTTTTTGTGTGTTTTACAGAGCAATGACCTTTTTTAAACTTTTATTGAATTTACTGGGGTAACATTGGTTACTAAAATTATATAGGTTTCAGATGTACAATTCTATAATCCATTGTCTGTATATTTTGTTGTGCATTCACCACCCCAAGTCAAGCTTCCTTCCATCACCATTTATCCCTCATTTTCCCTCTTCTACCTCCCCCACACCCCTCTCTCTCAGATAATCACCATAAAGTTGTCTATCAGTTTTTTCCTTTGCTTAATCCTTTCATCTTCTTCACCCAGCCCCCATCGTCCCTCCCCTATGATAACTGATTCAATTTGATTCCATTCAATTCATACAATCCAATGGACGAGCAAGTTTATCGATCATTTATTCTGCGGACTTATTGTTCCAATACTGAATCATTAATTTTAGGTGCATTAATGGAGATATTTTTGATGGAGTTTTTTAAAACCAAAATACACTGAAGGATTTCAGAGGTACTTGAATTATTTGAAATTATGCTAAATTTTAGGTTATTTATGTAAGCATATTTTTAATAATGATATTTCCATAGCTTTCATCAAAATTTCAGAGGGGCTTATGATACACCTCAAATTAAGGACCATGGATCCAAATCCTCATCTCTGACTGATTTATTTTTCAAAAACAATGTTAGAAGTAAATCATTAACCCCAAAAATATTGGAACTTAATATTTAAGCTTATCCATCTTCCCAAAATATATTGGCTACTGGAAATAATCAAATGTATGTTACAGTTTAGCCACTTTTTTCTTGCTCTTCTCTCTGTAGATTAAATTCACATAAAGTAAAGCATCCTGAATACTTTTTATGATTTTTATTCCCCTGTTTTATCATTTCAGAGAATGAAGAGGAAGAAAATAAGTTAAGCGGATAACACATATATATGATACTGTCATTTACTTTGTTTCAGCATGCCTGGTATGTGGAGAGTAATTACATTCTCTGGTTAGAGAATGAGATTCTACAGTAAAAAAAAAAAAAAAAAAAAAGCTTTTCATCTGATGTTTTTAGTCAGCATCATATCTTATAGAAAAGTAACATATGCAATCAAAAATAAATATATATTGCTTTTGTGATAGGAAAATTTTTGAGAATTAAATGTTTTACAAAAACATGCTTTTATCTTGAGGTTAAAAGAGCAATCATGTTCCTTTGAGTTGCTTTTGGAGACCATTATCAAAATGGAATAAATTCTTTATGAGAGAACTCTCAGCTTATCTTTATATTAATAGATAATACCTTTGGAACATATCTGTGGGAAAAATGCTGCTTTAGCAAGTGGTGTTTCTATAGTACTTCTCAACTTAAGCCAGCATATTCTTTCAGGTTGTTCCTCTAGTTACACTACCTCAAATGAAAGAGATATAGAAATTTTTTTTAAAAAACTTCTTCTATAACCAAATTGACTAAATATCACTGATACCACATAGTTTATATTATGTCAGAATCCTAGCTTTTAGATTGTCCTAATGACTCTGCTGGAGACTCAACCAGCTAAAAGTGTGTTTTATAATATCTATTATACTTGTAATTGTTCAGATATTTATCATAATAGTTGTGAATTTAATAAGAAGTGTTAACTGACAGAACAGAAAAGAACCAGTTAAACTGTTAAAACTTTCAAAATATAGTTTAATATACTGATTTATCAATTGTTAGATATGCTGGGAATGAAGCTCTTTCACAATACAATTAGCTATAAAATGTAACACATAGGAGGGTATACTAGGAGAAATATCATTTTTTCACTAAATTTTAAACATGTGAGATTACACATGACAACAGTATTTTATGCTCATTTGCATTATTACCAGGAATATTCACTATCTGAATGTCAAATACAAAGAAGATGTCACCAAGAACAAGAATGATTATTACCACAAACCATCAAACAAAATGTGGCTTGCTTGACCTAAGTTAAACCAAGTATGGATGATTTGTTCCATTGACATCATCCTTTAATTTGCCATTAAATAGTGATTTGTTTCCTATTTTCAATCAGTCAACACACTTCCATTATCTAGCTTGTTCCCCCTTCACTCACCTGTGAGTGGGGCTGATAGCAGCCATTGAACGTGTTTGTTCATTCATGTTTCATCAGAGTTAGCGTAGTAGCGCAACTGAACATTAACCTTCTCTCCAATTGTTAAATAAAATCATTCTTCCTAAAAGTTGACTTGAGGGAGCCTCCCGATGAAATTATACATACTGAAATAGAAAAGAGAAAGAGAAATAGCCAGAGGTCAATGAAACATCTGGAAATACTGTTTTACAATTTTACTTTTATTTGTTTGACAGAAGAGATTGGAAACTATTTAAAAGACAGTGGGAATCACCTTGTAGTTGAGAGTAAGAAAGAATAACTGACGAAATGTTTCAGAAAATACAGAAAGGGAATGAAATCCATAGCATAAGACAATGGGAGGAATTAGTATTAGATAGAAAAAGGAGTGATAGTCTATTCTAACAATTGGAAAAGACTGTAAGATAAATTTAGATGTCCATATATTTATAAATTAAATGCAGTTAATGGAAGGAATCTCCATCTGATGTCTTATTAGTTTTTCTTTATAACCCGCATCAAGTGCTCCTCCTGCTCAAATTCCTATCTAATGACCAAAGAAACGTAGTATTAGGAAAAACCTTGTGTTAATGTTGAAAAACAAAGATAGAACATTTATCTGCTGAAATTTTCAAAGAATAACTGCTAAATATAATGGTGCTGGGAGTGGAATGAAGGGAATTTTAGAGGAAGATTTAAATTTCCTTTCTCCCATCAGAAACTTCCAAGAAAAGATCTTGACTTCGAGAAGTTGAAATGTCATCATTCTCAATCTAGAAACAAGGAAGTAGTAGAGTATCATTGGGAGTAAAATTTATTTGAAGTAGTAGGATTCCATATAGTTTGAGGTGCCCCAAGTTTTAATTCTGGCACAGCATGCAGAACAAACTCAGAAATGAGCATGTCAATTTTGTTTCTGCTAAGTCAGACAAAACTGAGGCAACAGCATATGAATTTTTGCAACAGAAAGTAGAAGGAGAGTGGAGGTATCAGGCTTTATCTATAGCAAAGAAATGAAACTTTCCCTGTGGCTATTCACTACAGCAGTCCTTTTTATGCCTTTCCCCAAAAGCTTCTTGGATCTGAAAGGTGATTGAAGGACCATCTAAAAAAGATTTCGGGAGGTGGGATGGTATTCTCAAATAATGTAAATCTGTAGTACTTAAATCAATGTGGCTTAAGCCCAAAAGCAGGTGTTAAATTCAGTGGAAAAGTAACTTACTAGGCTGGAAATAAACACAGGCATTTAGCATATGGTAAAACTGGCATTTCAAGTCAACAGGAAAAGGATGCACTCAAAGGTCACTGGTACTGCAATAATCAGATTTGTAAAAACAAATGGCTATATATCATATCTTCACATTATAGGCTCATGCAAATTTAAATTTTTAATAGAACATTAAAATAAATAGAACAAGTGTACATCAGGTCAAGGGTTTTATTTTTATGAAATCATCTTGACTTTTCAGGAATTGCTGTTAGAGATTATATATATTGTGTTGTTTTCTGTAATAAGAATGCCAATAAAGTCTTTCAAATTTTCTAGAAATCACTTCTCATAATGTTTTATAAATTATTCCCAATGTAGAAAAAATAGAATGCAGTCATTCTATTGACAGAAAAATAGAATGGTCACTTTGTAGTTAGCTGCATGACTCTAAGCATGGCTATCGTTCACTATCAAAAATGTATGCACTGTCGAACTTCGACACTTACCATAAAGGTACAGTAATTGGAATAATGTAACATTGGTGAAAGAACAAAGTGTAACTGGAAAAGACACCGGAGTTCGGGCTGCCTCTCACTACCAAATCCCGTAAGCGATGACAGCAATTGAATCTTTAGGAGCGCTTTATTCAGATGCCTGGCGATCTGAGAAGATGGCAGGTTGATATCCTAACAAACCATCTTCCCTTTTCTTGCCTGGCCAGATCTTTTATAAGGGAGGTGGGGGAGGACAAACAAGGTGCCCTGAGGGCTTTGAGATTCAGAAGCTGCAACATTCCTGTCCTCTGCAGCTAGCTGTGCCCAAAGGGGAAGGGTGGTCATCTCTTCTCCCTGGAGCAAAGGTTTGGATGTCCCCAGGCGGTAATCTTCTATCAGTGTTCTAGGAGGCCCGCTGTTTCCCAGGAGCCAGGATGGGCCTTATCTGTAGTTTCTGAAACAAAAGCTTTAACATACGCATTACTTGCTAGACTTACAACTCTGTTCTTAAGCTAAAATTTTCCAAGTCTTGAGTCCCCTATCAAAAGAAATAAGAAACAGAATAAAGAGCCCCCAAAACAGATTCACACCGGTATAGTCACCTGATCTTTAACAAAGGAGCAAAGACAATATAATGCAGCAAGGATTGTATTTTCAACAAATTATGCTGGAATAACTAAAAATTCAAATGCACACACAAAAAAATGGTTCTAAACACAGACCTCATACCCTTCACAAAATTTAACTAAAAATGGATCATAGATCTCAATGTAAAATGCAAAAACATAAAACCTCTCGAGGATGATGTAGGAGAAAATCTAGATGACTTGGGATTTGGCAATGTCTTTTTGCATACAACACCAAAGGTACACTTGACCCAAGAAAAAATTAATTGATATGTTCGTTGGTCTTTATTAAAATTAAGTAGTTCTGTTGTGTCAAAGATATTCTCAAAAATGAGAAGACAAGCCACAGATCCAGAGAAAATATTTGTAAAAAACACCTGATAAAGAACTGTTAGCCAAAACTTACAAAGAACACTTAAAACTGAACAATCTGATTTTTTTAAAAAATGAACAAAAGATCCGAACTGACATCTCAGAAGTAAAGATATACAGATGGCAAATAAGCATATGCAAAGGTACTCAGCACCATATGTCACTAGGGAATTGCAAATCAAAACAAGGAGATTCACTACACGTTTATTTAAATGTTCAAAATCCAAAACACTGACAATACCAAATACTGGTGAGGATGTGAGATAAAACAAACTCATTCCTTGCTGGTCAGAATGTAAAATAGTATAGCCACTTTGGAGGAGAGTTTGGTGGTTTCCTACAAAACTAAACATATTCGGAGTTGAAAAGTTGTGTCTACAAAGAAAAGAAACCCCACACGGAGATGTTTTAAGCAGCTTTTCATAATTGCCAAAACTTGGAAGCAACAAAGACAAGTTTCAGTAGGTGAACGGATTAAAAAACTGTGGTACAAACAATGCAATTTCCTTTAGTGCTAAAAAAAAAAATTAACCTATCAACAAAGCCATGAAAAGCGGTGGAGGAACCTTAGATGTATATGACTAAGTACAAGAAGCCAAGCTTTAAAAACTACTGTATGATTCCAACTATCTTACATTCAGGAAAGGCAAACTAGGGACACAATGGAAAATAAGAGTCTTTAGCAGGGTTTAGTGGGTAGAGAAGGATGAATGGGTGGAACACAAAGGATTTTTAGAGCAATGAAACTATTCTTATGACACTATAATGGTGTATACATATTATTATACGTTTGTCCAAATCCATAGACTATATATCACCAAGAGTGACCCCCAATGTAAACTATGAATTTTGAGTGATAATGTGTTAATGCAGGTTCACCAGTTCTAATCAGTGTATCACAGCGATGGGGAATGTTGACAGTGAGTGAAGCTGGGGTAGGGCAGAGTATATAGAAACTGTATTTTCCACTCAACTTTTGTATGAACATAAAACTGCTCTAAAAACAGCATATTGAAAATATGTTGAGTGATTCTAAAATTTATCTGAAAACACAGGCAAGACAGAATACATTGGTAGTTTTAAAAAATATTTTATTTATTTTTAGAGAGAGGAAGGGAGGGAGACAGAGAGGGAGAGAAACATCAACATGTGGTTGCGTCTTGTGTATCCCCTACTGGGAACCTGGCCTGCAGTCCAGGCCTATACCCTGACCAGGAATCAACCCAGTGACCTTTCGGTTCACAGGCTGGCACTCAATCCACTGAGCCACACCAGCCAGAGCTAGATTGGTAATTTTTAAAATATGTTTTATTATTATTATTTTTATTGTTGTTCAATTACAGTTGCCCCCATTTTCCCCTCAATACTCTCCCCTCTACCCACCCCCACCTCCCACATTCAGTCCTCCCCCACCGTTGTCTTTGTCCATGGATCCTTGATACATGTTCTTTGAAGACCTTTCCCCTATGATTGGTAATTTTTTTTTAAAGAATAATGAAAATTATCCTCAGAATAATCAGAATATGCTTGCCCTGTTATAAATTAGATAAAGAAATAGTCATGATGATTAAAACAGAGATATCCTGGTATGCGATTTGATAGACAAATTTGGGGGTGGAAGCAACTTATACCGGACTTCAGTGTTACCATGTCCTATATCTTTCCATCCTATCCTCTTACTTGCCAAACATGATTAATTCATCTTCTTGGACTATTTTTTAAATGTAACTTCATCTCATATTCTTTAAGTTAAATAAAAAATAAGACATTCATAATGTTCGAGAATGCATTTATATATTATTATCACTGAAAATGCAAACTTGGAAGCCCAGGATGGTATGCAATGTAAGATAAATTGGTAAAAATCACTAATACTGCAAATAATTACAGGAGGACAATGATAAGTACACGGAGAGATAGCTTAGGTTTGGCAAAGACTAAAATGCTGGAACCTAAACTAAACATTAAATATTGAACTATAGGGCATTTGAAAATGGGGTGATGTTAACTGGAAGCTAGAGAAAAAGGAAATTTAATGTCTTTAATAACCATAATGAAGAGGTGACAATGACCAAAAGAAGTAAACTTTACCAGTCTTTGCACTGGTGGGTGAAAAAAGGACATGATGCAGATGGCAGCACATAATCATAAAATCTTTATTATTATTATTATTTTATTTAAATTATTTTATTGTTGTTCAATTATAGTGTCCATATATTCTCCCCACCTCTCCCCCCACTCCCTCCAAACCCACCTCCCTCCCTTGCTTCCACCCTCCCCCTTGATTTTGTCCATGTGTCCTTTACAGTAGTTCCTGAAAACCCTCTCCCCATTGTACCCTCCCC
This sequence comes from Glossophaga mutica, assembly GCA_039655065.1. Taxonomy (NCBI): domain Eukaryota; kingdom Metazoa; phylum Chordata; class Mammalia; order Chiroptera; family Phyllostomidae; genus Glossophaga; species Glossophaga mutica. The sequence goes on from CM077303.1 coordinate 136,162,399, forward strand.
CTCCCCTCTGGCTATTGTTAGATTGTTCTTAATTTCAATGACTCTGGTTATATTTTGTTTGCTTTTTTCTTTTGTTGATTATGTTCCAGTTAAAGGTGAGATCATATGGTATTTGTCCCTCACCGCCTGACTTATTTCACTTAGCATAACATTAATTCTTAACTATGCAAAACATCTTCTAACTAACAACTTGACTTTTCTTAAATCATATACAAGTGGAGGAAGGAAAAAGACCTCTTGTTATACAGAGATGAAAATAGTTATTTTGTATTCCAAGCATTTTTCCACGTGAAATCCAAGTGAATATCAAATGGCTCTTAAGTGCATTTGATCTGCATTGAAACCGTGTTCAGACTGTAGCTTTCGGAATATAAAAGTATCTGAAACCACTGGCCTGGAGCAGAGAGTCACCTAATGTCCACTTACACTTTACATATTCCATGTTTTATGGTTTGCAAAACTGATTTAAAGTTAATCTGAGCTAAAAACAATTTAGATATGCCATTTCATTGAAATTACGATGAATGTGTTTGAAATTTGAATTACAGTTGAGATAAAATCAATACAATATTAAAAGCTGTATATTTTCTTTCTCAAATTCATAATAAAATAAAAGCTAAAATAGTGATATTCTAATCTGCCATGCTTATAGTTTTCATTGAAATTATAATCAATACGACATACTTATTATGTGAAGTAAAACACATTGCCTAACACATTTTTGTTACAATGAGTCATTAGGTATTTTCACTCATACGTTTGGCAGGATAGCAACTAATATCATTTACCAGGGTGATGAATGTCTTTCAAGCAACAGTGGGATATTTAAAAAACAAAACATTGTTTCTTGTCAGAGAAGGATGAAAAGACAATGTCCCAAATTCTTTTGTACTATGATTAGAAGTATGCATTTGGAAAAGAGGATGAAAATGTTGAAACTAACTTTTCCAAATAGCTTCAAAAAGGTCAACATGCTGAAAGACAAGAACAGCTGAGGAACTGTTGTAGAATAACAGAGACTAAAGGAACATGGTGATTAAAGGCAACAACAGGTCCTGGATGTAGAATATTACTCAAGCAATTAGAAATGTAAGAATAAAAGCTATATTATATGTAATAGTATTGTAACAATATAAAATTTTCAGGACTTGATTATTGTTTTGTTGTTTTGTAAAGTAATATCTTCATTGTCAAAAGGTACATGTTGAGGTATTTAATGGTGGTTGTGCTATCTGGTAGCTTCAAATGGTTACCCAATATATAATTGCACAATTATAATGGGTAAAGATGCATGTGTCCATGTTTGAGAGTGACTGTGTGAGAGACACAAAGAGGAAAAAGAAGTAAAAAGACTGCAAATGACACACTATGCTAACATAACAATCAGTGTATCGAAGTTTGCATTTTTCCAAAATAAATGTGGAAACAAAATTTAAACTCAAAACATGTTTTTCTGTACAAATTTAAGTATTTAACTACACTTTAATACTCTAATTACAATTTCTCATCCCCTAGAATCAGAAGTCCTGTGTCCTCTATCCGATTCCTTCCATTGCTTCAAAGGAGTCTTCTTTTAAACAGTATCAGCTTTGATGTTAGACAGCCTCAGGTTTGTTTTTCTCCTAGAGAGCTGTAAAATCTATAGTATTGGGCCAATGGGGTTCAAATCGTCAAGTCCATGTGCATGAACTCTGTCCAACATCCTTACAAATATTGGAGAGAAGTCTGCTACTTCTATTGCCTTTCTGTAAGTCTTGTTAAACAGTATAGTACTTTATCATTTTTCCCTTTCAAAAAACTAGAAAATGATGGCAAAAGCCACATTACACTTCCCTTACTAAGTGTGTAAGAGGGAAGGTAAAGTTGAGGGCGAGGGGGAGAGAGGGGGGCAGGGGAGGGACAGAGGATGGGGAGGGGAAGGAAAAGAGACAATGAGATAGAGCCAGAGGGAAAGGGCAAACGATCAGACACATTCAAAATTGACGTAAATCATCATTCTACGTGGTCATTACATCACACCATGGCATATCCCCCACAATCAGGTAATATTTAATGGAATTACGATTTAACTATAGAAAATTAGGTACAGTATTTGTGGAAGAAAACCTCCCTTTTCCTCTCATACCAACTCCCACTACCACATCTACCCAAATACCTGCACCTGAATATTTTGTTTCTTTACGTTTAGTAAGTCTATCCCTTAAAACTCCATTTAAGATTTCAACATATTTCCCCAAAACCATATTTTGTAGCCTTTCTCTGCTTTATTTGTTTACTTATTACTAACTAGCATGTTATACATTTTATTTTGTATTTTGCTTTCTTACCTAAATTACTAGAAGTCATGTTTATTTTGTTCTATAGTACTTACAAATATGCCTTATCCTGAAACCCAAGAGGTTTTATGTTTGTTTTAAAATTCTGAGGACTTCAAGTCTTCATTTATTTCTGTAAAATTCTCAGCTAAGATTACTTTTGTATCTCCTCTTCATTAATTTTTATTTCCCTTTTCTGAAACTGATGTTAGAAATATGTTTAATCTTCTTAAATATTCCCATGTATTTATTTAAGCAAATGTTTATCAAAGCATAACATATATAAAGAAAAATGCACAAATAAGTACAACATAAGGAATCTTCAAAAAGTCAATGCCACTGTCATTCAAGTCAAGAAGCACTCAAGTCAAGAAATAAAACATTACCAGTGCTCTGGAAAGGTCCTATGCGCTCTCACTGACTCACAACTCCTTAAATCCAATTCAGAACCCATCAGAGTCACAAGTATTCTGATTTTGAAGGCCACTGTTGGTTAAGTTTAGGCTGATTTTGAACTTTCCATAATTGGAATCACACAGAGCACTTCCTTTTGCGTCTGGTACCATTCACTCAGTGTGATGCTGGTGTTGTGGATCTGTGTGATTATGCATGACATTCATCTCCTTTCTCTTTTCACGCCATCCTATAAATACACCCCAATGTGCGTCATCCATTCTGTTTCTCATGGCAACTTACACGCCATTTCCAGACTTTAGCAAATAGAAATAGTGCTACTATCCATCACTATCCATGTCTTGAGATGCACAAGTGTACACACTTTTGTTGGTTACATACCTAGAAGAGTAACTGTTGGGTCATAAACTATCTGTACTTTTAGTTTTATAGAATCTACCACATAGTTTTCCAGAGTATATGAGAATTTCACTTTTCACCACATATTTTCCAACACTTACTTGTTTTTTTCTTTTTTTTTCCATTCGCACTGTATCCATGTTAATGGGAATGAAATTGTATACTACTGTAATTTTAACTCAGTTAGTACCCATGATGATGTATGAAAATTTTTTTCAGACATTTATAACCATTTGGATATCCTCTCTTTTTTTACTGTGCCTGTTCCAGTCTTTTGTCCATTTTAAATTGTGTTGTCTGGTCCTTTTTTATGTATTTGTAGAACTTCATTTATAGATACATGCATTACAAAATTTTTACTCTTCTGTGTGACTTGGCATTCCATTCTCCTAGTGATATCTATCAATTAATATAAGCTCTTAATGTTAATATCATCCAATTTATCATTTTTATTATCGGTTAGCTTTATGTCCTTTAAGTATTTGACAAGCTCAAGCTCATGATAACCTCCTATAGCTTCTTTTCTAGAATCTTTGCTGTTTTAACTTTTCATTCTGAGATCTACAATGCATCTGAAATCGATCATATGTTTCATGGAAGAGAACAGTCAAGATTCTTTTATTCCCAAGTGAAAAGGCAGTTGAATGAGCTTTGTTTGCTGATAATTCCAACTTTTCCTACCATACTAAATTACTAGAAAGTGTAAGTCTATTTCCAAAATGTGCTCTTCTCTTTCATTTGTGTATTTTATGTCAATTCCACACTACTCTACCTATAGCAGCTTTATATAAATTTGATATTTATATGTAAATCCTCTAGCTGTGTTCTTATTCGTAATAGATTTGCCTATTAATTTTAAAATTAGTATGTCAACTTCTATACACACAAAACTGCTGAGATTTTAAATTGGGATTTCATTGATTTTAAAGGTCAATTTGGAGAAAACTGACAAAAAATATTGATACTTCCAATATGTAAACATATCATGTTCCTCCATTTATTTGAGTCATTCCTAAATTTTCTCAGTAATTTGTATAGTTATCAATTTAGAGGTCTTGTCCATATTTTATTAGATTCTATAATGATATCATTTTTGATGTCACTCAAATGGTATTTAAAATTTTTGTTTTCTAATCATCTGTTAAAAATTATCTAAATTATAGATATCTATAACTATAATTTATTTTTGTTCATTGACTTTGCTAAAATCAATATTTTATGAATATGATTTAGTACATTATTTTGGGCTTTTGAAATGTAGAATATATTTTCAGCAAATGACTGTAATTATATTTCTTATTTCTAATATTTATACTTTTAACCTCTTCCCTTTTACTGTATTGAATAAGACTTTGAGCATTAGGTTAAATAACAGTGGTTACAGATTACAATCAGAACATACACCCCCAAAATATCACACTTTGATATATTGATCACTTTGAGATAAAAACAATTCGGAAACAGCCATGCAGGCAGGGCTTTCTGTTTTCTCCTTTCTATCTAAAATCAGAGTATAAATTTCCCATAAGAAATCTGCCCTCTCTATACCAGGAAAAGAACATTCTTATCACCGGTTGTAGGGAGTCAATGCCAAAATCAATCTGTGCAAACAAACCTTACTGTAATATTTTACTCTTATCTTCCCTTAGTTTTTCCCATATATTTCCTAGTCACTTTCCCAAAATTTACTTCTCTTGGCTCAAACCCCCTTTTCTTTTGTTTTGTCACAGCTTCACAATTTGTCACTGCTTATTTAAATGGTATAGAAGACCCTAGGTCTAACCATGTTGGAGGGTTTTCACTTCTTTCCATGAAGCCCCCTTGCCCCAACCACATCATATGAAAATAAAATTTGTATGTATTTTCTCTTGTTAAGCTGCCTTTTGTCAGTTTAATTCACAGACCCCAGTAAGAACATAAACTGTAGAGAAACTCTGCCTCTTTCATTCTAGCATCCTCAGGAATTCTCAATCTCAGATGGAAAACTTTTAATAATTCATCATTAGGCATAGTGTTTTAAAAAATATTTTTATCCAATTATGAAAAGTAAATTATATCTCAATTTGTTGTTTTTACAATAAATGACCATGAATATTACCAGTTTTTCCATCTATTGAGATAGTCATATTTTTACCCTTTTTCTATTTGCAAAAAGTGGTAAAGTATAATTTTTCATAATTTATTCTTGGTACCCTTGCTTTCCTGGAACATTTCCTATGATTTCAAGAAGTTTAAAAAATATTTGCCATTTTGCTTCCCCTTTGAAATGTATTCTGATTTTTCATATTTACTTATTATGCTTTTCTTTTTTTAAGTATATTTTGTTGATTATGCTGTTATAGTTGTCCCATTCTTTTTTCTCCCCCTTTATTCCCCTCTGCCCAATACCTCCATTTCCTCCAGCATTCCCTCCCTTAGTTCATGTCCATGGGTCATACATATAAGTTCTCTGGCTTCTCTATTTCCTACACTATTCTTAACCTCCCCCTATTTTCTGCCTACCAATTGTGCTTCTTATTGCCTGCACCTTTTCCCCAATTCTCCCCGCTCCCCCTCCCTGCTGATAACCCTCCATGTGATTTCTATTTCTGTGATTCTGTTCCTGTTCTAGTGTTTGCTTAGTTTGTTTTTGGTTTTTTAGGTTCAGTTGTTGACAGTTGTGAGTTTGTTGTCATTTTACTGTTTGTATTTTTGATCTTCTTCTTTTTCTTAAACAAGCCTCTTTAACATTTCATATAATAAGGGCTTGGTGATGATGAACTCCTTCAACTTGACCTTATCTGGGAAGCACTTTATCTGGCCTTCCATTCTAAGCGATAGCTTTGCTGGGTAGAATAATCATGGATGTAGGTCCTTGCCTTTCATGACTTTGAATATTTCTTTCCAGTCCCTTCTTGCCTGCAGTGTTTCTTTTGAGAAATCACCTGATAGTGTTATGGGAACTCCTTTGTAGGTAACTGTCTTCTTTTCCTTTGCTCCTTTTAAGATTCTCTCCTTATCTTTAATCTTTGGCAATTTGATTATGATGTATCTTGGTGTGGTCCTCTTTGGGTCCAACTTGTTTGGGACTCTCTGAGCTTCCTGGACTTGTAGGTCTATTTCCTCCTCCAGATAGTGGAAGTTGTCTTTCATTATTTTTTCAAATAAGTTTTCAATTTCTTTCTCTTCCTCTTCTTTTTCTGGCACCCCTAAGATTCAGATGTTGGAATGTTTAAAGTAGTCCTAGAAGTTCCTAAGCCTCTCCTCTTTTTTTTAAAATTTTTAATCCTTATTTCTTCCTTCTGTTCCAAACTGTTGATTTGAGTCCTGGTTTCCTTCCCTTCAATGTTGGTTCCCTGCATATTTTTCTTTGTTTCACTCTGTATAGCCTTCACTTCTTCCTTTATTTTGCATCTGTACTCAATCATTTCTGTGAGCATTCTGATTACCAATGTTTTGAACTCTGCACCTGATTGGTTGGCCATCTCCTCATTGCTTAGTTCTTTTTATGGAGCTTTGATCTCTTCTTTCCTTTGGGCCCTATTTGTTTGTCTTAGTGCACCTATTACATTGTAATCCTTTTGTATTCACCAGGGCAGGGCAACCTGCTTCACTTGTGTTGTGGCACTGTATGTGGAGGAGGGATCAGAGAGGGAACCATGCTGCCTGCTTGGCTCTTGTTCTGCTTTCAGCCACTTCCTCTGCTTCCCACAAATGAATTGCACCCTTCCCAGTACTGCCTTGGTGCTGATCCCCTGGTGTATGGACTTGTGTATGTTCTAGGACCCCATGGGCCCCTCCAGCAGACTCTCTTGTGAGACTGGCAATTTCTCCTGCTGCTGCAACCCCACAGGTTTTTACAGCCAGAGGTTTTGAGGCTTTATTTCCCTGTACTGTAGCCCTGGGTTGCGTGATCTGGCTCACTCCCCAGTTGTTCCTCCCAATTTATCCACATGCAAATGTGGGACCACCTGGTCCACCAGCCACCACCTTGCTTGCCCAGTCCATCAGCCACCACCTTGCTGTGTGTCTTCTCCACCCCGATTGCCCATCTCTGTGCCTCCTACTGGTCTGGATGAATGTTTCTTCTTTAATTCCTTGATTGTGGAACTTCCATACAGTTCAATTTTTCTGCAAGTTCTGTTTAAGTTTGTTTTTTTTTTTTTAATTTGGTTGTTATCCTTCTTTTGGTTGTGCAAGGAAGCAAATCATATCTACCTAAGCCTCCATCTTGGCTGGAAGTCCTACTTATTACACTTTTCATTCTTTAGTTGCATCCAGCCTTATGATATTTTTACTTAAAAAATTTATGTAAATGTGTATACACAAATTCCACAAATTTTAAGTGTTTAATAAACATGATATTTAAGGATAGTTTTATGTTTACAAAAAAGTTGCAAAGACAGTACAAAGAATTTCAATGTACTCTACACCTACTTTTCCCTCTTGATATTATCTTATGTTAATATGGTATATTTTTATAATTAACGAACCAATAGTGATTCATTATTATATATATATGTATATATATATAAAATATCTAGAATATCACATTACATTTAGTAGTCATGTTTTTTAGTGACTTCATAACTTATTTCTTTTTATCATTAAATATTATTCCATTGTATAACTGTATCACATTTTGTTTGTCCACTCATCTATTGAATTACATCTTGGTTTTCTCCAGTCTTTGGCAATTATGCATAAAGCTGCTATAAACATTTGTGTGCAGGATTTTATGTGGACTTTAGTTTCAAATTAGATGACTAAATACCTAGGAGCTTGATTGCTGGATTACACAATAATGCTATGTTTAGCTTTGTAAGAAACTGTCACATTATCTTCCAAAGTACCTGTGCTATTCTGCATTCCTACCACAAATTAATTCTGTTCCTTTCTCTGTCACTCTATATCCTAGCCAGCAATTTGTATAGTCTGTTGTTTATAATAGTGGAAATAAATAGTAGGTGAATTAACTTATTTCACAGAATATTTGTAAAACATCTAAGTGTTTTATTACTTAGGAAATATGAATGGTCATAAAATGTCACATTTATGTCCACTTCAATAACTATAGCCCTTAACACCTACACCCTTTCAAAGAAAATGCCAGCTACTGAGCCTGAGGGAACCATAGTTTGAATTTGTAAGAATCCTGATTCATAATGCTGTCCTTTTCATCATATACTTCTTGTCATTGTGTATATTTGAACAAAAATTTTTGCTAACTTCATTGATATGTAGTATCATCTACTTTTTAAAATGATTTTTCTTTAATTACGGAGGAATTTAAATTTTACCTCTACCCATTTAGATTTCTTTATAGTAGGGCCTTAAATTCAAATTAACCTGAACAGATCAATGTGAAAAACACACAACTTGATTTAATATAAATTGTCTGACATGGAGCCTTTATAAGGAGTGAAAACCCAAAGAAATAGTGAAAACAACAGGCTTTTATTTTAGGTTGAACAAACAAGCAATTGTGGAAAAGCAACTGAACTATGTGAGGAGGCTAAAGAAGATAATTATTTTAACAAAGTCTGTGTAGAATTCTCTCAGTCTCAACTCCTCTTCTTTGATGCCAGAGTGGCGTATTTTGGGATGGCTGTGTTTCGAACTCCTTCACTCCTAAGAGAAATTATTGTATATGTTTCTTTTAACTCTTTGTGGAGAGGTTAAAAGTTATGTCCTCCTGAACAATACATTCCAGATTTAGAACAAGATACTTCCTCTTAGTAGTTTTGTGACTGGAGATATGTGTTTGGTTTCTTTTTCCATCAATGGAGATGAGCAGTTCTTAGAAGAGAGTTGAGCACATGCTAAATGATCCAGACCCATTAGTTATCTGTGGTATTCACTAATAATATTTTTCTATTTCTTTCCGATAATTTTAAGTGTGTTTGTTCATTTTTTATATAAAGCTTTTTTACTTTTTAGATGGGTAACTCTATCACATTTGCCTTTTGTGGGGTTCTTCCACTGTTTTTATGGTTATATATTCACACCTTCTTAGAGTTTAACAAAATCATACAAAAAAGTATATGAACAACACAATAAAAATGTTAGAATAAAAAATGAGCTACTTTAAATAAACCATCATGAATGAAAAGCAAACTGGTGATCTTTTTCCATGTCCTTTCAGAAAACTAGGTCAAACATTAATCGATGCCATAAATCATGCATTCAAGTGTGAAATAGGATTACCAGTAAGTTGAGAAATAGTTATACTTTGTTAAAGATATTTGCAATAGACTTTTTAGCACTCATGCTAGTATAGTCAAAACCCACAAATGTGTGAAGAAAAAAAAGTTAACATTTTAGTGACATTTTTTAAAAGTTCACAACATTCAAAAGAATTATTATAGCTGAGAAATAGAAAATGACTACGTTATCTCTAGTATCTGAAAAAGGTCAGGAGAACTACATAGCCACTGAATTTAACCCCATCTTATGGAGAAGCCTTAACCAGTCATTCAGTACTCTGACATTATTATAGATGAACGATAAAAGCCAGATTTACTGAATATATTCACTGAATCTCTCAGAATAACCATTTTGGGTTTTCAAGGAAACTGTAATAGAGATTTGTATTTTCTAAATTAAAGTGCTAAAAGCATACAATTAAAAGAATACTATTTTAATTTGGATAAAAGAATACACATTCTTAATTATATATTACTATGAACAAATACTCTACTACTTTTATTAATAGTGAAAAAAATTCCAGCGTCATCACTGTTCATTTACTAATGGCAAAAGTAGATCAAAATCACCAAATGATGATTCATCAAAAGAAGTTTTCAACTTTAAGACAAATTACATGTATAATGGTTTTAAGAATTTGTTTTACATTCATACAGCATTCATGTTGTATGAACCAAAAAGCATATTAATAATAAAGTGATTTTTAAAACCTATTGAAAGTAGACCAGTCTATTAACTGGTCTATTTTCATGTATTTAAAATGGAACTGTAGAAAAACAACTAATGAGAAAACTGGTAAACAGGTTAAAAAAGTTTAAGCTGTTCTGGTGACCAGGTCAGGAGACAAATGCAAACACAGAGTAGATACATGAAAAGTGAACTGTAACCAAGGAACACTGCCAGCGACTCCACGCTGAATAAAACTCACCCTATGGTGGAGATACCAATATAGCTGGTAGAGCCATTGAGACTACTTCGTAAATTAAAAAAAATGAAAATGCTGTGTACTGTAATAAACAAGGATTCTCTACTTGGTAAGGCATTTATTTGGAATACTGTAGACTCTAGGGAATACGTACTATATTATCTCCAAAACAAGAAATTCAGGTGATAAGAAAAGGAGCACTGACATATTTGAATGATTTTACTGCATATCCTCCTAAAGATTAATTCTGCGATTAATGATACTTTAACAGACTGTCATCAATTTCTTGTATAAACAATGAAAAATTAAAAGAAAGGCCTCTGCATCTTGATAAATGTCTATAAGACAAAGAAATTAGTGTTAAAATATTTTTGTCAAACTTTTTTTTCATTTAATAATTTCTTTAAAAATTTGTGACAGGGACAAACTTGTGAATTTGGTTTTACAAATATTTGAAAGTAATAATGAAAAGTGATTCCTCAGGGTTTTAAAATGTTCTCATTAATCAAGGGTAAGCACTCTCTTTTCTGACTGACCATTTTTTCCTAAAAACTTTCTTTTTCCTAAAAGAAAAAGTCCAGTGGCCTCTGTGCTATCTGGAAACAAGAACTTACTGGGATAGGTCACTATAATTAAAGTCATCTAGAATGAGAGCTCCTAGAAGAATTAGTCTTCTCTCCTTCCTTGCTTTACACCATTTTATGCTCTCAAATTCCTTAATATACAATGTGCACTGCGACATAAAATACTATATCAGGAACCTTTAAGCTTTTTAAAAGAAAAAATACTTAAAAGTGGTAATATGTAGTTCAAACAGTTTCTCTGGAGGTGGTCATTATAAACCTGAACCTGGACTACTAAATTTTTTTCTTTTCCCCTATAAACACTATACAACAGCAAATTAACTCCCTCTTGGTTCGGTTTAATCCCATTTCCTTTCCCTTAGACACAGAATGTTTTTCCTTGTGTCAAATAACCTTATGGTGATTTGGCCTACACAGTGGAACTGGGAAATTAAGAAAAAGATATTTGAGAAAAGTATTTTATTTAACCAAGTTGCTTTCAAATTTTTCACAGATAACGGAAAACCGCAAACTATCATCTCTCTACTATTCAGTTTTCTTCTCGCACAGAAACAAAGACTACAATTGGAACCCAAGCAGAAACTAGACACAACCAAAGTTTAATACCTTCCAAGCATTGTGGCTTTCTGGTCAGGTAATTAAATCAGCTGCCACTTTTCTAGGAATAATGGGTAGGAAAACAAAAGTTAGAAATACTCCCACACATCAGAAGCAATTTTTTTAAATCAGGCAAACATATATCATCATGATATTCAGGTAGTATTATTAAAAATACACCTGTTTATTGACTTAACGAAGTGCTCAATTTTCTGTATAATTACCCAGTAACATTTATAAAACTCAAAAAATCATTAATATGTTATAGAAAGAAACTGAGCTAACTTTAAAGAATTTAGATATAGAATTACTGTATTCATTTTTATTTTCTGTTGGAATAAAATAAACCAAATCTGAAGTGATATAATGCTAAATAAACATAGTCTATAACATCTGGAAGAGAATGTTGGGGAATTGCTGGGAAATAATGGGTTAATTGTCCAATTAGATACAGCAATGATTTAGAGGCAGGAGTCAAATATAAGCAATAGAATATTGTTATAATTCACAGAGGGGGGGGAGAGAGATGGAGAGAGAGAGAGGGAGAGAGCGCAAAATCAGCAAGATATTAGCTTGAGTTGGAGATGTCTGAGGAAGAGCAAGGGCAATAAAGGCTGTTATATTTTTGAGTTTAGATCTTGCAGAGTAAGAGAAGTAACATCGGTTGTTTCTGACTCATGGCTACAAAGAAGACAAAAAAAAAAAAAAAACAAAACAGAGAAACACCAAAACCAAATAGAAAGATCAAGCTTAAAGAGCCAAAAGAAAAAAAGTCAGTAGAAATGCCACACAAAGACATGGACACAAAAAATACAGAAACTGATACAAGAAGGCAGAAATCTGTATGTCAGGTAGTCAAGAAGGCAAGAGGGAGCACAAGTGCCTACGAAAGATTTTGTTATCTCTTGCCTACCTTCATGTGCTGGTCAAAGCATTGTGAGGGAATGTGACAGAAATGATAGGGCCAGTAGCCAAAGGAAGGATAATGAAGGAAATTCTACTTGAGCATATTTCATTCTAAAGCTATTAGTATTTTAAAAACATAAATAACACATGAGTAAAATATACACTACTTAATATATTAGTGAATCCTATTGTAAGCACTATACATGAGGTCTGTCCAGAAGGTATCCAGTCCTGAACTATAAAGTAGACATTTATTAAAGAAGATACAAGTCATTGTACATAGGACAGTGATACCTCAGTCCTCTTCAAAGTAGGCACCTTGGGACCTCACACAGGTGAGGTCTCCCAATCACCATCAGCTGCCCAGTTGTATTTTCCTGAATCTCATTGATAGTCTGAAATCTTTTCCCTTTCAAAGATAATTTTAGTTGTGGGAAGAGCCAGAAGTTGCAAGGCTCCAAATCTGGGTTGTAGTGGGGCTGTCACCTGGGTAATTTGATGTTTCACAAAAATACTCTGCATGTGACATGATGCATGAGTGCATACATTGTGTGATGAAGCTGCCAATCACCAATTGTCCATAGCAGTGGCCTTCTGAGTCATCCAAATAGTTTATGTGGAGGAATATTCAAGTTGAAAGCAAAATTTGTTGCTCTACTTGCTCAGTGACAGCCACACAGTACGCATGCTCACTCAATGGCATCTACCACCCCCACTGACTAATACAGTGAAGTCATCATTGTTCGCACATGTGCATTCCAGTCCCCTCTCCTCGGCTGCCAGGTTACATCGATGTCATGCAAGCCATTCTTACTACATTAACAATGGTTGGACTTTTGTCTGAATGGACTTTGTATAATAACCTATGTCTGTGGGAGTTTCAGGCTTATAAAATACAAGTTTTTGTTTCATAAAATAAAATAAAAGTAAGACTTGAGACAATTATTTTGCGATTTGAATTCAAGTCTTCTCTCTCAGGAGACTGAAAATATGGATTAACAATAAAATATGGAGTCAAAGGGATTAGGGAAATATTAAGAATACATTCTTTTGATGAAAGCTCTGTGATTTTAAAACACAGCTGATTGAGATCTGAGGTACATTTGTTGTACTGATTTACATGCTACTTTGTCAAAGTTTTCCATTAAATATTCTCTGTGATTTATAATGTGGAAAAATTTCATTATTTTGCAAAGAAGAATTTTCTATGTTAAATATTGTTAATTTATGATAGTATTTTTCAGTATACACTTTGAAACATGTAATTCTTAACATATTTGATTTATGGTATGGAATTCATTTTTATAGAATTGTTATATACTATTATATCATGCTGAATTTATTGACTATCACAGTTTAAACTTTAGTCTCACTTATCTCAGTAAATGTTTCCTGACATGGTTCCTAGTTAAAATAATGAGAGAAAATAGTAATTTTCATATTACTAAAATAATATGCTATCCCTATTTTTTCAATATTTCTCATATGTTCCTCAGAATATATCATTGAAGTGATTCCTTCATATGAAATATATTTTATTCACAGTAAAATACTAAAAACTACTGCCCTGGAGACTCATAGAGACTATGAGAAGGCGCCTCAGGGACTTTCTTGGGTGTGGACTTTAGGGAGAAAATCAGCGGAGCATTTGGATTGCCACACAACTTTTTCCCACAACAGCTATAATTATATCTCTTCATTTGATTTGCCTTCTTATTAAAAAATTCATTTTAGACAGGTTTACTACTGGAGAAAATAAAAAACTAATATTCTAAGAAGAGGTTTGTATCAGTTAAGGTTTAACACTATAAATATAATACCACTTGATGGTGAAATATACATTTTCTGAGTGTCTATTGATTTACCTAAGCACTGTCATTTCCCCAATTTCACATATAATACAAAACCAACTTTAATAAGGCAAACACATTAAGTGGTAAATAAAAAGATTTCCTTCTTCCTTTTGAATTCTCAGATTAGATGTACATAAAATATACATCATACAAAATTTCACAATGTCTGATTTATTTGAGAACATTTATATGTATATTGAGTGCATATAGTACTTTATAAAATTCAAGCTATTTGGAATATATATGAAGTCATGTTACTTAATTTAATAAATGGCATGAAAGAGGGCAATACGTATGTAATAACATGTAGGACGGTGTGTAGCTGAATTTTGAAATGATTGAATTTGTTTATGTTTAGACTGTGTAAAAAGATCAGAAGGAAGAAATATGTGCTTATGGAATGATACATACAAAATGGTTAACATTAGTTGTTCTTTTGAGACAGAATTGGAGATTCTATAAACTTACTTGAGGACACTTCCTTTTTTATAAATGTATATACTTCTATTGTGACTAGTGTAGATTTAACAAAAACAAATGTAGTTTATAATAATTACTAACTGCCACCCCAAAACATACACACATGCACAAACCATTCAATGTAAAATACACATTCAAACATGCATGTGCACAAACATACACATTCTTTGTTGACAGCAATGAATTAACTGGAGAAAAAGTTGTCTGAAATTGAGACATGATAGAAGAAGCTACAGGTCAATAAATTTGTTACTTAGACAAACATTTTTACTTAGACTTCACTGAGATAACATTACATTGGTTTAGTTTCTTAACTAAAGGCACAACATGAAAAAATGGTGGTGGTGTAGTTGGGTGGACACCAGGGTGGGAGGGCCTTTTATCACTAATATGGCTAACAATTGCTAGCTCATAATGATAGTAAAAATCCAGCTGAGATTTAGTGGGTTGGATTATTGCTTTTAAATATGTCATAATACACTTGCTCATTGCCTGTATGTAAGACAAACTGTTCTTTCTGCCCCACTCTTTGAAGAACCAGTAACATGGAAGTTATTTAGAGAACAGGAGAACGCCTAGCAGTTGGATCCAAAGCTTTTATGACTTTTAGGGAAAAAAGCTTCAATTAATATCATTATTTTCCTGTTCATTTAGATTTATAAAATGATAAAGTAATGAGTACTCCTTGGAATAACTGAAATAGTTTTATTTTTTAAAGGTAATAAACTACTGTTTCCCTAGCAGATAACAATAACTTTATCATGTGGACCCAACAATACTTTTTTTGTTCAAACAAATATACATTTATAGATTTATCTCATATAAATACATGGTATTATATATTATACACAATTCTTTAATTTGCTTACTCATTGATAAATTATGCACACCTCCATAAGCCCACTCATATAGTGTTAATTCATTCTCAATCTATTTGTTCGTTTATTCTTTAAGCATATGCTTAGTATAGATACACTACAATGATTTATTCAATTACTTATGAATAGACATTTCATTCCTTCCCATGTTCCAATTACTAGTAATTGGCAAAAGGTATACAAATAAATGCACTAACAGGCAAGTCAATATGTAACTAAATTCCATTTATAGAGTAGGGAATTTAGTTGATATAACCTCAACTGGCTTGGTAAATTTTTAACTTTCTTTAGATTTTTTTCTAATTTTGACACTTCAGATTATTGTCTTTGCTAATTCTAAACCTATGCTGGAATGTTAACCTTATCTTACCTGAGTGCTAATTCCTGCACTTGAAATTTTAGCAGTAAATTAGTTTCCACTTACCACTTCAAACATACATCATTTAGTATATTCTTCACACAAAAAGTCCTTCAAATACACAGTGTAGGGAAGGAAATAAATTTTGCCCCAGGATAAGTGGGTAAAATTTGGCACAGCTTTTCTATTAATGTAAGAAATACTTTTCTAATGTTAGTATCTGTTATGGTTAATTTTATGTGTCAACCTGACTGGGTCAAGAGTGTCCAGGTATTTGGTTAAATATTATTCTCGGTGTGTCTGAGGGTGTTTCTGGATGAGATTAACATTTGAGTCAGTGCCCTCCCTAGTGAGGGTGAGACTTATCCTATTCACTGAATAGAACAAAAAGGCTGAGTCAAAGGAGAATTCATTCTCTCTGCTTCTTTTTGAGCTGGGAGTATAGGACTTCTGTCTTTGGATTCCCACTGGAACTTACACCATTAACTCCCTTGGTTTGCAGGCCTTTGTGTTCAGACTGGAACTATATTATCCACTCTTTTAGATCTCCAGCTTGCCAACTGCAGATCTTGGGCTTGTCAGCCTCCATAATAACATGAACAAATTCCTTATACCAAATCTCTTCATTATTGTGTGTGTGTATCCTATTGGTTCTGCTTCTCTTTCTCTAGAGAACCATGGCCAATATAATACAATACCCAATAATGGCACCACTTATAATGCCATTGTAATCTTCCCTTCACATACACTCAGTGCATGCCTGGATTATCATATGGTAAGAATACTGTAGAATTTAAGGGTAAATACAGATCTAAAAAATTACATTAAAAATTTTTCTGTTACCAAAAGGAAAAGGGAATTACCCCTCCATCATTTTAATGAAGAATTCCCTCCCTTCCTTTATAGAAGGTGAAAATATAAATGCTTTCTTGTCTTCTTGAGATATATGTAAATCTTTTTTAAATTCAAAAGCTTCTTTCTGGTTTTACATCATAGGAAAGTCTTTCAGGTGGACTTTGAAGCCATCATTTTTGAAATATAAACATTAGGGCAGTGATTCCTTTTCTCCCTGTCTTCTTGGAAGTTTAAACCTACCACAGGACTCTAATTTGTAACTTCCTATTTGTCTCAAACATGCAAGAAGTTTCAGTTTTCCTTTGGGTAAAGGCATTGTACATGTAATTAATGAATTGTATCTGCCTGTTTATATAAAAGAGTTGGATTCTTTTTTTTCTTTGCAATCTCTTTGCAGATTGCCTGTGATGTGCATCATAGGCTGGTTTAAAGTTCATTTAATGATAAAAATGTTTTCTTTCTTTCCATATTTGTGAAGAGAAATTTCTGGGTTGCCGTATTTTATTTTAAATTATATTTTCCCAACAAGAAGACTGTCCTTGTATAGAACACTAAATTGGATAGCTTTTAAGGCACCATGCAATTATATTATCTGATGGCTGAAAAAGTTCAAAAGATCCATAGTAATTCATTAAACAATATATTTTAGAAGGTGATTTCCAAGGTGTTTACACTAAAATCTGCCATTCTTATCTTCTCTTGTTAAGATTTTCATATAAAGTTATTCAAAGTGTCAATTGTTATATTTTAACTGCCCCTATAAAGTTACACTAAAGGAGTAACTGCTTTATTTTCAGGTAGAATTTAATGAAAATATAAAAGAACCAGTATTCGCTGCAATCAAAAATGAAATTGCTTCTCATCTGCAGTCTCTTCCAACAAACAACTATCAAATGAAAATATGCCTCAGAGCAAAAATTGAATCCATTGTGCTGCAAAGGTAACAATAAAACCAGAAGTCTGTAAAACACTTTTTAAACTGTCACATGACTTAAGGAGGAGACCTCCAGTGATGGGGGAACTCAAGAATTGGGAAATTTTAGTTTTAGGTAATAGTTAGTAAGCCTAGTAGTTAATGCATGTAAAAAGCTATTGTTTCAGGAACTGAAGGTATGACCCACTCTGACTCCAGGAGACCGTAAGTGGTTCCACCTTTGTGCCCCAGGAGGACTGCAAGCCATCAAGATGGTATCTGAACCATCGTGTTCCAGGAAGAGACAGTCCACTGCCCAGGACACAGATAAAGAAAACCACCCAGGACATAGGACACAGGACCCAGACAGAAAATCACCAATCAACGAATGACAGGATGTTAGGAAAACTGCGGAACCGCAGCTTTTGTCTAATTAACCTCTTTCCTGAATTCCAAATCCCTTACCTACATTCTTTCCTCCTTAGAAAAAAGTCTGGCTTGAAAGGAAATGTAAGACGGTCTGTTAGGGTACAAACCCATTGTCTTCTCAGAGAGCTGGCCATCTGAATAAAGCACCCACAGAGATTCAAACTTTGTCTCTGCTTATTGGATCTGGTAGTGACAGGCAGCATGAAGGCCAGCTTTTCTGGTTCCACCAGTACCCTTTTGCTAAATAAATGAGCTTCTAGAAATCATAAGGAAATATCTCAATCTCTCTCCTATACCAAAAACTTTGAAGAAAATCATCCCACAACCCTCTGAATCAAAGCAAAGAGATGATTATCTTAAATAGATTTGTAAGTATAGATTGTCAAATATAGTGAATTTATAATTTCATACATAGGAAATCCACAAGATTTAAAAGAGTATATACATCCATGGGCTGAAAGAAATATTTAAAAATAATAGCGGGCTCTTTGCCACAAAATTCTTTCAAACAGGTGGCATGCTGAGAAAACTTTTCACCTGCACACAAAAACCTTTCTTACACAGAAGGAAGACTTATTCATTAGGTGGAGTGAACAGCGACAGACAAACATTTCCAGCTGATAGAATCACCGTAATCAAGAAACTCAAAATTTACCTAGCTGGACTTTATTATAATTGCTATGCACCAATGATTTCTCTATATATTATCTTTTTCTCTTCCTGTTATGAGCTCCTCTTGTCTTGTTCTTTTCCAGTATATACTGGATGAGGAAAGGGCTCATTGACTTTCTAATTTGTCAGTCTTTGGATTAAAAGAAATTACATCCAAGTAGCTATACTTTAGATACCAGCCTTGAAAAATACCACCCACAAATTGATATGATTAGGTGATAAGATGATGGGCTTCAAGCCAGTGCCATAATGGGAGGCAGCTTTGAAGGGAAAGTGAGGATTTTTTTCTTGTGGGAGGGGTTTGAGTTTTCATAGTCAGAGAACAGAGAGTGGTAGACTGTAATTTCAAAGACCGCTACAACAAGATCTCATTCCACAAGCTTTTCTCCAATGTGACGTTAACATCCCTCCATCACAATAATCTTAAATTAAACTGTACCCATTGTTAATAATAAAAATGAGGAAAAAGAGACAAAGCAAATTTCAAAACAAATATTTTGATATAGTTAACAAAAGACAGTGTTTCAGTTAATCTCTATAACACAAATCTTTAGCATACACACTCCCAGTGTTTCTTTCAAAGTATAATTAAATATTTACAGATATATAATAATGGATATATAATAAATGTTTTAAAAAGCAAAGATAGTGTCAAACTTCATGCTTTTTGTGGTTGAGTATTTTTTATTTTGTACATGGAATATTTCTTATTCTATTTTTATCTTTTTCTTTGTCTTATTATTTCTAATTATTTCTACTTCTTTTTAAATATCAACAAATTGTATTTATGTACTTCTATTTTTTCTAATTTCCATGTTTCTCATTATTCTCAATATGCTGAAATATGGTATAAAATATGATACACAAATGCAGAACATCAGTTTTTAACACTAAAATTTAAATTATATAATAAATATTGGAAACAAAATAATCCCTTAAAACAACTGTACTGTTTGGGAGGTCTGTTGTTCTTTGATATTGGACAAGCTACTCTTACTGGGACTTTTTTTTAGTATTGTATTTAATGTTTACATTCCATGAGGCAATTTCCTATCTCATTCTTTGGGAGTGATGCACTATGCAGTCAGTTTATATAAAATAATTTAGATTTCAATACTATGTAACTACAGCTAAAAATTATGTTGATTATTTGTGTGCACAATGTTCAAAAGAAACTCAGCCTCTTAAATGTTAAAAATCATTTTTGCCAAATATTATACATTAAATGTTTGAGAAAGGGATGTTTAGGACAAAATAAATAACCAAAAGAATTATAAAGTAAGCAAAATTCCTATTGACTTCTATCCAAGGAGTTTGGGTGGGAAAAAGCAGATGAAGTCATGTACTGCGCTTAGTAACATCTTTATATATCAATAAGTAGTGATTGCCCACATGAGCCTAAATGTCTTCAGGCTTTTCTTTTTCTTATGTTTTACTCGTATGAAAGTAGAGAACTACTTTTGATGCTCTCTGTAAAGTTCATGGACACATTAAATAAATAATCAGAAACAATTTGAACATATACATATGTTAAAAAGTCAGAGAGTGGGAGCAAATGTGTTTTATAAATTATACATGACTAACATTAATAAAGGCGAATTCCCTCAGTACTTTCAGTGTGTACTTCTAATACCCTAAATATGAGAGTATCTTCAAAGAACCTACTGATAAGCCCAAACAGGAAGAGAGCATTTTCAATTAAAATATACTATAAAGAGAAAGCAAAATATAATTTGCAATTTTTCATTTGATTTTCACAATTATAAGTTCTTGCCTATATCAATATAGAGTTTTAACACTTGAATTAAATATCTTTTGCATCTCTACACAGACAAAATAGAACTGCCTCAGGAAAAAAGTTATTAAACACAGTCCCCAAGACACATATTGAGCTCAGAATTACACAGCATGTATCTAGTCTCAAAAGACTGTGTTTGCTTCTCAGTCAAATGTTTCCTGCTGCTGAGGGGGAAAAAAAATGTAAGCTTTGTTTCAAGAAAAAACTTTAACCCAAGAATTATTGCACTGCCATGGTTACCTAGTGAAGTATATTGTATAATCTAGAAGGTATCAAGAAAACATTAGATTTGAAATAAAATGTTCTTTCTCCTGGAAAGTCATACATATGCCCTCCATGTTTGTGTAGATATCAGTTTAACACATTGTCTCAGAAACATCCTAATTCTGAAGTTCCCACAGAGCAGTATGTATGTGTATCTCAGCAGTGTGCAAATCATTTCTCTTATCTAATTATCTCTTACAAATACACCTTTGGTTGTCCTTTGATTTTCCTAAAAGGTGAGATCCACCATGGGGCATTCATTTTGACTGCCAAATATTTTTTCAGAAGTTGTTTTTCTACTGTGGCACTTTAGATGGAAGTGCATAACTCAATGAGATAAGAGTAAGCAACAGTCTCATTAAAATGCTAAGAAAAATTCCCTAGGTGCTGTGGCTCAGGCCTGGAAATCTGAGGGTCATTAGTTTGATTCCCAGTCAGGGCACATGTCGGGTTTGCAGGTCCCCCAGTTGGGGGAGCACGAGAGGCAACCACACATTGATGTTTCTCTCCCTTTCTCCCTCCCTTCCTTTCTGTCTAGAAATAAATAAATAATATTTTTTTTATAATGCTAAGAAAAATAAATTTCTTATGTATAATTTCATCTTTTTAAAAACAGGAGGCTTGAGACTGTTTTACATAGGGAAAAAAACATTATTCAAGATGAGTTATACCAAAACAACCTATTTAAACTTAAAATGATGACATAGTTTGGAAATATTACTTATTTACATTACTTCTCAAGTGCTAGGATAATCTAAACAAAAAGCTACATGCAGGCATCATTATAATTTTTACTACTTGCCAATTCAACCTTCAAAAGGTTAGAAATTAATTACACAAAACTATTGATAAACACATGCTTTACTACACTTTCAATTACAACAATTGTTCTATAGTATCTAAGAAAACTAGTAACAATAAATGTCCATCATTGAAAACTATTAGTCAGGTCACAGACTGTAACATTGATAAAAGTGCCCCAGTTAAATTCTAATATAACAACAAAGGCAACACTCTTCTGCTTCATCGTAAGTATTCCAAATTATTTTCAAACTTCGAGGAATAATTTACCAAAAGAAATCTTGTAATTGATAAAGATATATTTCTTTAATGCTGGTTATGGAAAAAAAATAAAGTTTTCAATTTAAATAAACATGCATTTCTGCTAGTTTATTTCTTTTTAGTAATTAATTTAAGTTACCTTAGACTAGATATAAAATCAGTACTTAAAAACTGCAATTAAAAGATTGTTATGCAGAGTTAGGACCTTAAAGTATTTTAGTGATGAAAACACTAACCCTCCAAGTGTCCATGCCACATTCCTTTGCTTTCTTTCTACATTCTTTTTTTAATATATTTTATAGATTATGCTATTACAGTTGTCCCATTTCTCCCCCATCATTCCCCTCCACCCTGCACACCCTCTCCCTCCTACATTCCCCCCTTTAGTTCATGTCGATGTGTCATAAGTTCTTTAGCTTCTACATTTCCCACACTATTCTTGCCCTCCCCTGTCTATTTTTTTCCCATTATCTATGCTACTCATTCTCTGTACCTTTTCCCACTCTCTCCTCCTCCCATGCCCCTGTTGCTAACCCTCCATATGATCTCCATTTCTGTGGTTCTGTTCCTGTTCTAGCTGTTTGTTTAGTTTGCTTTTGTTTTAGGTGTGGTTCTTAATAGCTGTGAGTTTGCTGTCTTTTCACTGTCATATTTTTATCTTCTTTTTCTTAGATAAGTCCCTTTAACATTTCATATAATAAAGGTTTGGTGATGATGAACTCCTTCAACTTGACCTTATCTGAGAAGCACTTTATCTTCCCTTCCATTCTAAATGACAGCTTTGCTGGATAGAGCAATTTTGGATGTAGGTCCTTGCTTTTCAAGATTTCAAATATTTCTTTGCAGCCCCTTCTTGCCTGGAAGGTCTCTTTTGAGAAATCAGCTGACAGTCTGATGGGAACCCCCTTGTAGGTGACTGTCCCCTTATCCCTTGCTGCTTCTAGAATTCTCTGCTTCATTTTAATCTTGGCTAATGTAATTACAATGTGCCTTGGCATGTTCCTCCTTGGGTCCAACTTCTTTGGGACTCTCTGAGCTTCCTGGATGTCCTGGTAGTCTATTTCCTTTGCCAGATTGGGGAAGTTCTCCTTTATTATTTGTTCAAATAAGTTTTCCACTTGTTGCTCTTCTTCTTCCCCTTCTGGGACCCCTATAATTCGGATGTTGGGACATTTAACAATGTCCTGGAGGTTCCTAAGCCTCTCCTCATCTTTTTGAATTCTTGTTTCTTCCTCGTTTTCTGTTTGGTTGTTAGTTTCTTCCTTCTGGTCCACTCCATTGATTTGAGTCCCAGTTTTCCTTCCATCTCTATCAGTTCCCCATGCATCTTCCTTCATTTCACGTATTGTAGCCTGCATTTTTTCATCTAGTTTGTGAGCAAAATCAACCAATTCTGTGAGCATGTTGATGACCAGTGCTTTGAACTGTGCATCTGATAGGTTGGCTATCTCTTCACTGCTTAGAGGAATTGGCTCTGGAGCTTTTATTTGTTTTCCGGTTTGGGCCATTTTTGGTGGGGGATTTTTTGTTGTTGTTGTTTTGGTTTTAGTCTGGTCGTGGCTATTACGTAGTGAGGAGTGGAGCATTAAGTGTTCCTCAGGGCGGGGCAGCCCAATCGCCGGATTGTGACGCTATAGGTGGTGGCGGGGTCTGAGAGGGAACAATGGTGCCTGTTCTGCTCTCTCCTGGACTCTGGCCCTTTCTGCCCCTTCCCCTTTACCTGGATTATCTGCGCACTCGCTCGTGCTATTACGTAGTGAAGAATGGAGCCTCTGGCGCTCCCCAGTGCGGGGCAGCCCAGTCGCTGGGTTGTGATGCTGTATGTGGGAGCGGGGTCTGAGAGGGAACAATGGCGCCTGCTCTGCTCTTTCCTGGATTCCAGTCCCTTCCGCCACTTCTCCTCTTCTTGGACCATCTGTGCATGCGAATGTGAGACCACCTGGTCAGCCAGCTGCCTTGTGCAGCCTCACTGGGTCTGCACAGTTGCTCCCTTGTGCCCGGGGTCTGCCAGCTGCCACCTGTGCACCTGGGAACTGCCAGCCGCTGCTGCTTGCGTTCCCGGGTCCGCACCTCCACTTTCTCCTGCCGCGACTCCGCCCCCTTACCGGTCTGGATGAATGGTTGTTGGACTTCCGTACAGTTCAATTTTCTATAAGTTCTGGTTGTTTTCTTGTTCCTAAATATTTGTTGTCCTTAATTTTGGTTATTAAAGGAGGCACAGTGTGTCCGCCTATGCCTCCATCTTGGCCGGAAGTCCTCTCTTTCTACATTCTTAAAGAGCTATGGTATGTCTGTCAGAGAAATGCGTATGATTTCAAAATATTGCTAAGAAAACCCAAATTAGCAAGCTACTTCAGTGAATGTTTCCATGCTTTCTATATTCATGTACATTTTTCTGGTTCTTGTATTTTTTATTATCTCTCTGTTTTCTATTACTTATTCCATTTTTTTTGTTGTTGTTGTTGCCTTAGTGCAGTTTATTGATGCTGAAGCGTAACAAATTTTAGTGGTAACAGCCTGGGACAAGTTCTGATCATGTGCAGGAAGGGAAGCAGGGAGAAGCAGTTATGAAGGGCTTTATTAAGTGGACACTAGAGAAAAATTACAATCTCACACACCTTTCTCTTTCCTGAAAATCGGGGTATGTAATTAGGCCATATGTTTATTAAATACATTGTAGGCATTTTAAGAAAGATTCAGTTTAGTGTTTGTGGGTCCATCTTGGGTTAGGGACTCTCAAACAATGACTTGGTTTTCATTGTTGAAACAAGCCATGCTGCTCAGCTCTAAATGGTAGGCTTTAAATAGCAGAGTATATGTTCAGGGAGAGTAGTGTTGCAAGTGGGTAAAGTATTTTTGAAGCTACATGTCATTTTTAATGTAAGGTATTAAAAAAACTTTAATTAAAAGTTCATGTCCTTCAATTTTTATATTATGACATTTAAGATTTTAAAAATCTCAAGGTCTGCTTTAACATATCAAGAAGACACTTTTCTTCTTTATTATATGTAATTATTTAATTATACAAATTTTATAAATCACAAAACAAGTGTTTTCTTGTATGAAACAAAAGAAAAATGTATAATCACACTGTTTAGGAAAAGGTTACTTAGAAATTCTTACAAGTAAAAGCCAGAGCTGGAATAATAAAAATCAGCCTGAAAAAAATCATAATGGTCTTGAAATTTGCAACCAATAACTTCAGATTTTAAGCAAAATAGTAAAGAAACAAAAATATGCCCATAGCACGGACTGATGTTTTATTTTAAAATATGGCTTCATTTTAAAAAACAAAACAAGTCACAGACTTCCTGCAATAGAAGATTAAAACATTATTGAAAATTCTCCTTCAATTGCTATTTAACAAAATGAATAAAAACAATAAAAATAACAACAAAATTAACCAGCAGGACCTAAACTATGAAAGGAATAAAATGAAATGCCCAATTTAAAAAAGTAGTAGCCAACAAAAGAAGAGATGATCTCAGTTAAAAAAAAATAGGGGATATTATTCCTTCTCCCATCACTACCCCACCTAAACAAAGAAATAATCTTGGGGAGCAATGAGTCAGGAAAACCCTTCAAATTCTCATTAATACTTTCTAAATTTGATCTAAGCTGACCAGAGTGACTCATCACCCTTGGGAAAATCAGGATAAACCCAAGAAAGTGCAATAACTTACATGAGTGATTTTCAAACACTATGCCACAAGAATTCTTAAAACATGCAGTACCTGACTGTTTAGTCAGGGACACTGTCCTCTTTGCCCTTAGACTGTCAAATTAAAAAAAAAAAAAAAAAAAAAAGACAACAGCCAATACAACAATATCCATCAATGTGAATAAATCAAAAGAATACCTATTTTTTTTTGTCAGATCGGCAAATATATTTTTTGGTGTGTCCTCGAATTTTAGTAATTACTTTATGAATGCCACGAGATAAAAAAGGTTGAAAATCACTAGTTCACATGATGCACAGAAACATCAGCAGAGTGAGCAAATTTCACCAGGAATTTTCATATTTCCAGGTTCATACTGTGCTAAGTAAAAAATCTAAAAACTATGGGAATGCCGGGATAATTGGGCCATGATGTGGCAATTAAAAAAACAGTAAGAAATGAACCCAGGTCACACAGCATCAATTATACTGCACTGCAGCTCAGGACTAGCCCCTCTAAAACTCATTCTTTTATTCATTCATTTTAACCATTCTTTATTGAGAATCTATTATGTATTTTGCACTGTTCCAGGCACTGGAGAAATGGCAGTAAACAAACCAGACAAAATGCCTAGTTTTATGGAATTTACATTATAATAGAAATATATTAAAATGAATAAACCCCAAATCTATAGCTTATTAGAATATGATAAACGGTATGGAAAAAATTAGCGATAGAAAGTTGGGAAGAGGGGTCTCAATTGCTAATAAAGTGGTCAGGTAAATCCTCTCTGTAATAAGGTGACAAATAAGCAAAGACTGGAAGGAAGTAAGATAGTGAACCACGTGGACAGGCAAAGGTGAGATGCGAGGCAGCAGAGATAGCAGGTGTGAGAGCAAAGGCACGTGCAAGAAACAGCCAACTAGACAGTGCCACTTACATGGGGAGAACTGAGTCCAAGTCAGTAGGAGAGGAGATAAAAGAGCTCCTGTGTTGGAGGCAGATGTATTGTCTTGGGCCTTACACCACTGTAAGTATTTTGGCTATTATATAAAGTGAGAAATGAAAACATGGGCTGAGCAAAGACTTAACTTAGTATATTTAATTGGCACATTCTGACCATGGTCTAGAGAATAGACCATAGACGGAACAAGCATAGGAGGAAGGAGACCCATTAGGAAGCTATATCAATATTTCAGAATCGATGACAATAGTAATAGCAGAGGCTTAAAAAATAGGTTGAAATTTGGATGCATTTGAAAAGCAGAGCAAATGGGATTTACAACACATGCAAAATGAAACAAAGAATATACATGAAATATAATCCAAGGACTAAAAGTACATTCTCAAGACCATTTTGAAATATAAAAAAAATGAATAAGAAAAATTAAAAGTCAGTAAAATGGATCACAAAGATAAGATGGGAGACAACAAAATGACCTAAAACACAAGATTTTACAGCAAAGGAAATTGAGGATCAAAATATTCAAATTGAACGTATAGATTAAAAATAGCAAAAATCAGTAATGATAAAAAGTTAAATAAATGACATAAAATATTTGAGGAACTTATAGGAAATTAAGGAAAATAGAAACTAATATTGGAGATTTTTATCAAAAGGTGATGATAAGAAGACACACCAAATATACAGATAACTACATATTAGAAATCTGGTAAATGTAATTTTTAAGAACTGTAATCTAATTGCATTTCTCTGATATAAAGGAAGAGATAAATCTGAATATATTGCATTATACACCAGGAAGAAATGTAATGGAACATTCAGAAATGACAAATTCTGGCTAAACTATTGGGTTTCATGAAATAGAATTCCTCAGGCATACAGGCAGAAAATGCAAGTCAACTTCAAAGAGGACAACATTCAAGCTCACTGAAAATTTAATCAAGTATCATTTAATGCCAGAATAAAGTGAAATACTCTCTTCAATTTCTGAAGGGGGGGAGGGGTGTATGAATAAAGATGATTATTCCCTGCAAGTTATCTTTTGGATACAAAGAGAAATGGAAAATTTCACATGCGTGAGACAACAAAGGAGTACTCATGAGTTCATGAATGGTTAAAAAAATTAACTAATTAGTATGGAAATGCCAACAGTCAAAAAATGATTCTAAAATCAAGAATTCAAACAAAATTAAATTATATATACATGAATAGTAAAGGGATGATGCTAAATATGTTATTTA
Organism: Glossophaga mutica; assembly: GCA_039655065.1. NCBI lineage: Eukaryota > Metazoa > Chordata > Mammalia > Chiroptera > Phyllostomidae > Glossophaga > Glossophaga mutica. Next base: position 136,190,151 of record CM077303.1, read on the forward strand.
TTTAGGGAACTAGGGCAAACAATCTAGAAAAATTAGGGTTTCAAGGGAGTCTATAATATAAAACCTGACAAATTTTTGTTATCCACAGAATTAGAAAGGAGGAATAGTAAAATGAATAATTTTAATTTAGAGAGCTGGAAGTCACTACATGCAGATTAAATTGAAACATAGTCAAAAACATTTTCTTAATAGCTCTTTTCTCCTCTACTAACCAATCAATAACAAGGACAATGTCTTTTTTACTACCAACGTGGACTGTTCCCCACATTCTACTTCCAGCCCCTTCCACTGATGCTCAGACTTCAGATCCATTAATTCACTGAAGAGAGAAAAGCTGTTAGAGTTAATTCTATCATTTTGCATTACTTTATAGCTGAAATAATTATTTAGAAGACACATTTTACATAATATTTGGATATCTAGGGGATCATTCAGTTGTAAATATTTGATTCTTTCCTTTATATATCTAGTTTTCAAGATGATTAATTAGGTCACTAAAATGCTACAATGGCTCAGACCAGCTCACAGAAGAGTTGTTAAACTTTCAAAATTTCCATCTAGTTGTTTAAAATCAGCTATGGTGAAAGTATTCACACCACAGAAATCATCAGATGCTATGAATTGGACTTATATATAATATATTTATTGACAATTTAGATTTGTTTCCAATGAGGAGGCTCCATATTTTTCAGTAATGCTTATATTAAAAATACTCATGTGCGCCCTGGCTGGTGTGGCTCAGTGGACTGAGTGCCACCTGCAAACAAAGGGTTGCTGGTTCGATTCCCAGTCAAGGCATATGCCTGGATTGCAGGCCAGATCCCCAGCAGAGGGAGCATGAGAGGCACCAAATACACTGATGTATCTCTCCTCTTCTTTGCTCCTCCCTTCCCTCTCTCTAAAAATAAATAAATAAAATCTTTTAAAAAAATGCTCATGTGCAATAGAACAGCAGAAAAAGAGAAAATATACTTCAAAATGTACCACCTACCTATTTATAATCATTGGCAATATCTTCTGTATTTCTTTATAAGCTTTTATTACATGTTTATAAAAATTACATTGTAATTACAATTCTGTTTTTCATACTTCACATTACAACATAAATGCTTCCATATAAGTAACATTTATTAAATTAATCTACTATGCGGAAATAATAATATGTGAAATTGTCCTAATTTGTTGACTATTTGTATGTTTTTAGAATATACAAAATCATATGAGGAAAAATTTTGAGCCCTTTTCCCCTCTTATTTTCTGGTTAATTCCTTCAAATGTAACCTATAATTAGGATCATACAGGAAACAATATTAACTTTTTAAAGATTCTTATTAAATATATCTAAAGTCTATCTATAATTTATACTCAACAGATTCTGGTTTTGATATCAAAATTACACTTCTGTGTTTGATAAATAATATTTATAAAACTTAGGGAGAAGAATGTGGAGGAAAAACAACACTATTGAAAAATAATGATAAAAATTGAAATACATTCATGGAAAACAATATGATAAAAATAATATCTCTCATAGTTTTTGAATTCTATGTTCCATATAACTAATTATGATATTCAGTAGAAAAAATATTTTTTGTTAAACTTTCTACTCTCTAAGATCTTAAATTTTGAAAGTTCTCTTTTAGCAATCAACAGAGCCATTTGAAAAATAGGAAAAACAACAGCCAAAATTACATATAATGCAGCAGATTAGCAATGAAAGTGTTTATGTGGAATTTCCTTTGAGACTGTTAAAATGCACACACACACAAAATGTGCTTGAGGTTTTAATTAAAGGAAAATCCTTTGGCTTTCCTAGTAGCTGAATGCCACAAGAACATCCTATTATGTCCCAGGGACCATTCAATGGTAACTTAATATAATGTGTTTTGTTTTTTATAATTCTAAAAGGAAGTTACTGTTGTCACCATGTTAAAGACTAAAGCCCAACATTCGTAAGAATTTGGCTTGCCCAAAATAACAGAGCCGAAAAATGAAATTCTGAAGCCCAAATAAAATGTGCAGTCATAATTGCGATATATTCCAGAGGTATTTCTTCATTAGGAGAATCTGAAATGGATCTTTAAACTACAACTGGCTAATAAAATAAGTAAGTCAAATACTTGTGCACTCAAAGATCAAACATTTACTCAAGATCAACCCAAAGACATACAAAGGTCCTACAGCTTTCTTTCTTTTTTTTCCTTTTGGTTTTTCACATCTTATAAAAACCTGGGAGCATTTTAAATGATTCTTCTCCCCCTAACCAGCATTCTTTTTATTTTAATAATGAATACCCTCATAGTTTTGCTCACTATCGCCCATATAATGAACAACATTAGCAAATATGTAATCTTTAAGACACTTAATTTATCTAACTGAGAAAATGAAAATAAAAGTTGATAATCCTTGATGGAAGAGGATTTTTTTGGAGATAATAATTACTGAAAGGATAATAGCTAGCAAGAAAGAAAAATTACAACAAAAAAGCAAATATTTAATAGGTTGCATGCTGGAAAATACCCGAGTTCTCAATGGCATTATTTTGATAACTGTGCATTGAAATTGTGCATTGAGGATTCAAGATGGCCAAGAAGTAAGTGTAAGCTACACTAACCTCCTCTAAGAACCAATTTGGAATTACAACTAAATTGTAGAGAAATCATTCAGAATAACCAACTGAACACTAACTGGAAAGAAGCTTTATAACCAAGGAGACAGAAGAAATCACTTCACCGAAACCAGACTGGTAGGCAGTGGAGAGGAGGTGTGAAGGGGCTGGTTGGGCTCCCACAGGTGGCAGTTAAAGTTCTGGAGGGACATTTCAGCAGCCAGAGAGTTCCCCCTGAGAAGTGTAGGGCCTAAACTCTAAGATGGCCTCCCCAGCTTACAGCACCAGAGGCAGGAAGGAACAAGCTGTCAAAAGCAGTAGGGTTACTGTCTGTCAGGGAGAGAGAGCAGGAGACACAGAGAATCTCTTGAAGGGAAAATGCACAAAATTTCATTTGCAGACACTTACCCTGAGCTCCAGCCAAGGGGAGGGGGGGAGCAGAGTGGGCTAGAGATTCTTGAGGAGAGTGTGTGGATGGTGGCTCTGGGGAGAGAACTGAAGGAACAGCTACCAGAATCCCAGGCTGAGTCATTCCCCATACTGAGGAATGACTTTTCAGGGAGAAGGCTCCTATCCAAGTGGCATCAGCCTGAGGGGAAGCAATAGCCCAGCAGGAATTAATCTGCCTCACCCTATGGTGCTTAACCTAGGCTGCTAATTACAGATTGGTTAGACTAACAACTGATCAATTTGATGGCTGATCAATTTAACAACTAAGGTGAAAAATATACAGAAGCTGCCAAAATGGGAAGACAAAACAAACCCCAAATGAAAGAACAAGAAAATTATTCAGAAGAACTAGATGAAATGGAGGTAAGGAATTTATCAGAGAGAGAGTTTACAGTAGTGATTATAATACTCAACAGCATGAAAAAAGGTATAGAAACTATACAAAAAGGATCAGTCAGAAATAAAAAATACAACATCTGAAATAAATAGTGGAATGAATAAACAGTAGGTTAGATGAAGAAGATAAAATCACTGTTTTTGAAGACAAGGTAGAACAAAACAGTCAGAGTAGCAAAAAGAAAAAAGCATTTTTAAAAAATGAGGAAAGCTTAAGAAATATTTTGGACAACATGAAGTGTAACAATATCCACTTCATGGGAATTCCAGAAGAAGAACAGAGTGACCAAGGGATCAAGAACCTATTTGAAAAAATAATGACTGAAAACTTCCCTAATCTGCTGAAAGAAAAAATCACTCAAGTGAAAGAAGCTCAGAGTCCCAAACAATTTGGACCCAAAGAAGCCTACACAAAGACATGTCATAATCAAAATGGCAAGACCTAAAGACAAGGAGAGCATCCTAAAAGCTGCAAGAGAAAAGCAGGTAGTTACCTAGAAGAGAGCTCCAATTACACTGTCATCTGATTTCTAAAGAGAAACATTTCAGGACAGAAGGGAATAGCATGAAAAATTCAAGGTGATGAAAAGCCAAGTACCTACAACCAAGGCTACTTTACATAGAAAGGCTATCCTTTGAAATTGAAGGAGAAATAAGGAGCTTCCCAGACAAGAAAAAGCTAAAGGAGTTTGTTAACACCAAACTAGTACTGCAACAAATGTTAAAGGGCTTGTTGAAGAAGAAAGCAGAAAGGAGAAGAAGAAGAAAAAATGAAGGAAGGAAGGAAGGAAGGAAGGAAGGAAGGAGAGGAGGAGGAAGAGGAAGAGGAAGAGGAATAAGAAGAGGAGAAAGGAAAAAACAATAGAGGAAAGCAGTCTAACGATAAAATGGCACTACATATGTATCTATCAGTAATCACCTTAAACGTGAATGGTTTAAATGTTCCCACTAAAAGACATAAGGTAGCTGAATGGATAAGAAAATAAGATCCATATATAAACTGCCATCAAGAGACACACCTCATATAAAAAGATACACATAGACTAAAAGTAAAGGGATTAGAAAAAGATATTTCATGCAAATGGAAAAAAGCTGAGGTAGCAGTACTTATATCTGACAAAATAAACTTTAAAACAAAGACTATAGTAAGAGACAAAGAAGGGCAGTACAAAATAATAAAGGGAACAATCCAACAAAAGGCTATATAACCCTAGTAAATATTTACGCATCTAACATAGGAGCACCTAAATATGTAAAGCAAATCTTGATGGACATAAAGGGAGAGATTGACCGAATTATAGTCATAGCTCAGGATTTTAACACTTCAATGGATAGACTTCCTGGCAGAAAATCAAGAAGGAGACAGTGGCTTTAAATGACACATTAGATCAAATGGATTTAGTTGATACCTCAGAGCATTTCACACCACAGCAGGAGAACATACATACTTTCCAAGTGCAGATGGAACATTTTTTAGGATAAACCATATTTTAGGACACAAACAAGTCTTAATACTTTTAAGAAGATTGAAATCATATCAAGCATCTTCTCTGACCACAATTCTATGAAACTAGAAATCAATCACAAGGACAGTGAAAAACACACAAAGACATGGAAGCTAAATAACATATTATTAAACAAAGAATGAGTTACCGATGATATCAAGGAAGCAATCAAAAGACATTTTGAAACAAATGAAAACAAGGACACAACAATCTTAAATCTGTGGGACACTGTGAAAGAAATCTCAAGAGGGAAATTCAGAGCATTACAAAAAACAAAAAAAAACAAAACAAAAAAAAAAACAAGAAAAACCTCAAACAAACAATCCAATTTCACACTTAACGGAACTAGAAAATGAACAACAAATAAAGCCCAAAGTGAGTAGAAGGAAGGAAATAATAATGATCAGAGCAGAAATAGATGAAATTGAGTCTAAAATAACAATACAAAAGATCAATCAATCCAAGAGCTGGTTCTTTGAAAAGATAAAACAAGATTGACAAACCTTGAACTAGATTCATCAAGAAGAAAATAACTTAAATCAATAAAGTCAGAAATGAAAGAGGAGAAATAACAACTGACACCAAAAAAATACACAAGACTGAAAAAATTTAGAGAGAGCTGGCAATTAATAAAGCCATGTTACAAGCCTTAAAAACACTGAAGTCATTAAAGTCCCTGAAAATGGCCACAAGAAAAAGAAAAAGAACTACAAAGGACTATAAGAAAATATAATGAACAATTATATGCCAACAAACTGGACAATCTAGATGAAATGGATAAATTCTTGGAAACAGAGAGTCTTCCAAAAATAGATCAGGAAGTATCAGAGAATCTAAACAGATTACACCTAATGAAATCGAAGCAATAATCAAAAACCTCCCAACAAACCAAAGCCCTAGGCCAGATGGCTTCGCAGGTGAATTTACCGAATATTCTGAGAACTAACACCTCTGCTTCTGAAACTATTTCACAAAATTCAAGAGGAATAAAGCCTTCCAAACTAATGTTATGAGGTCAGCATTATCCTAGTTCCAAAACCAGATAAAGACAATACAAGGAAAGAAAATTATAGGTCAATATCCCAAAGAACATAGATGCAAAAATCATCAACAAAATATTAGCAAACCAAATACAGCAATACATCAAAAAGATAATACACCATGATCAAGTGGGATTTATTCCAGAAATGCAAGGATAGTAGTACAACATTCACAAATCCATAAAGGTGATTCACCACATAAACCAAATGAAGGATAAAAACCACATGATCGTATCGATAGATGCAGAAAAAGGTTTTGATAAAATCCATCACCCATTTATGATAAAATCTCTCAGTAAAGTGGGATTAGAAAGAACATACCTAAACATAATAAAGGCCACATATGACACATCCACTGCTAGCATCATACTCAATAGGCAAAACCACAAGTATTTCCCTTAAGATCAGGAACAAGACAAGGATGTCTGCTTTCACCTCTCTTATTCAACATACTCCTGGAAGCCCTAGCCACAAAAATTAGAAAAAAAGAGGAAATAAAAGGAATCCAAATTGGAAAGGAAGAAGTAAAACTGTCTTTATTTGCAGATGACATGATATTATACATAGACAACCCCAAAGATTCCACCAAGAAACTATGAGAACTGATAAATGAATTCAGTAAAGTAGCAGGATACAAATTTAATATCCAGAAGTCAGTTGCACTTTATATGCTAATAATAACTAACAGAAAGGGAAATTAAGAAAATAATCCCATTTACAATTGCCTCAAAAAGAATAAAATACTTAGAAATAAAACTAACCAAGAATGTAAAAGACCTGTATTCGAAAATTATAAGACACTGAAGAAAGAAACTGAAGAAGATACAAACAAGTGGAAGCATATCCATGGATAGGAAGTATTAGCATCATTAAAATGCCCATACTACCCAAAGCAATCTATAGATTCTACACAATTCCTATCAAGAGTCCAACGATGTATTTCACAGAACTAGAACAATTAATTCAAAAATTTATATGGAACCACAAAAGGCCCTGCATAGCAACACTGATCCTAAGAAAGAAACACAAAGTTGGAGGAATCATGCTACCTATTATTCAACTATACTACAAGGCCATAGTAATCGAAGCAGCCTGGTTCTGGCATAAAAACAGACACATAGGTCAATGGAACCAGCACATATAATAGACTAAAGACAGTTTATTTAGTAAATGGTGTGAAAATTGAACAGATACTGCAGAAAAATGAAACGAGACCACCTTCTTATACCACAAACATGAATAAATTCAAAATTCATCAAAGACTTGAATGTTAGACCTGCAGCCAAAAAAATCCTAAAAGAAAACATAAGTTCAAAATCTCAGAAATTGATTGTAGAGATTTTTTTATTGGATATATGTTTCCAGGCAAGGGAAACAAAAGAAAAAATAAACAAATGGGAGTACATCAAGCTAAAATGCTTTTGCACAGCAAAGGAAATCATCAACAAAATAAAAATACAACCAACAGAGTGGGAGAACATATTCACCTGTACATCTGATAAAAGGTTAATATCCAAAATTTATAAAGTACTTATGAAACTTAAAACCAAAAAAACAAACAACCCAATTAAAAAATGTTCAAAGGACCTGAATAGACATTTCTCCAAAGAGGACATCCAGATAGCCAATAGACATATGAAAAGATGCTCAAAGTCACCAATCATCAGAGAAATGCAAATTAAAACCACAATGAGATATCATCTCACACCTGTCAGAATGGCTATCATCAATGAATCAACAAACAACAAGTACTGATGAGGATATGGAGAAAGGGAAATCCTTTTACACTGTTGGTGAGAATGCAAACTGGAGTGGCCACTGTGGAAAGCAGTATGGAAATACCTCAAAAAATTAAGAATGAAGCTGCCTTTTGACCCAGTGATCCCACTTCTGGAATTATATTTGAAGGAACCCAAAACACTAATTTGAAAGAACGTAAGCACCCATATATTCATTGCAGCATTATTTACCATTGCTAAGATACAGAAGCAGCCCAAGTGTGCATCAATAGATGAATGGATAAAACAACTATGGGACATTTACATAACAGAATTCTACTCAGCTGTAAAGAAGAAGAAAAGTTTACCTTTTGCAACAGTGTGGAAGGACCTTCAGAACATTATGCTAAGTGAAATAAGCCAGTCAGAGAAAGACAAATATCACATGATTTCACTCATATGTGGAATCTAATGAACAAACTGAACTAACAAGCAAAACAGAGACAGACTCATAGATAGAGAGTAGATGACAGGTATTGGAGCTTAGAGGTAAGGGTGTAGAGGGATTGAGCAAAAAGGATAAAGGACTCATGGGCATGGACAACAGTGTGGTGATTGCTGTTGGGGGAGATGTAAGGGGACTAAATGGTAATGGAACAAAATACAAGAAAGATTAAATAAAAAATATAAAAAAAGAAGCTCTGGCTGGTGTGGCTCCGTGGATTGAGCACCAGACTACAAAGCAGAGTGTCGGTAGTTAAATTCCCAGTCAGGGCACATTCCTGGGTTCCAGGCACAATCCCCAGTAAAGGGCACATTAGAGGCAACCACACATTGATGTTTCTCTCCTTCTCTTTCCCCTTCCCTTCCCCTCTCTCTAAAAATAAATAAAAAAATTTAAAAATATATTTAAAAAGGAACTGTACACTGATATTGCTCTAATGAGTTATTTGTTTATTTTTTAGTCTTGTTTATCCTATGGTAGAAAGAAGGAGAAGGGTTCAGTCAAAGAACATGTATGAATGACCCAGGGCAAAGTGGGAAAAAGGAGCTATCTTTTGTTAAAATGTAATTTCAGCATCTAGTCTATAATAATAGTTGCACAAATTTTAAACAATCCATTTGCAGTTCTTATCACTCATCTCGAAATGTAGAAAAAAGCTAACAACAGGTTAGTACTACTGTATATATAAGTGGTACCCCTGGCATTGTGCAATGAGCAGTCCTTTAGATATTTATGTTCATTTTAATAGGTTTTATGTAAAAGTAATTAGTTACTATTTTTATAGATATTTTCCCTTCACTCTCATTGTTAGCAGTAATATACCTTTTATAGCACAATATTCAATGCAGCAAAAGAAATCCTTCTTAACATCTGGAATATATATTCTTTATAGTAATATTCAACTAACTTTTCTTTAAGCCTCTAACATGTTCCACATAATCAGGCTACAAAAATTAATAAGATATCCTCATGGTCCTTGAGACATATGGTAATTTGAGGCTATTGAACTTCAAATCACATAAACTAATTTATCTACCTCTCATTAGATGCTTATCAAACCACCTTTCAAATATAATGTAGTTTCTCAGATGGCACATAAGGAGAAAATGTGCTTACTAGAAAAAGATTCAAGTGTCTGGTCCCTTAGAGAGCTATATTTCTTGCTGTAAATTTGTAGACTGGTTCCTTGATTATAATTAGGCTTTTCAGGTAGGTATCATTACTTGGTACCTTTAGCCATTATAGTTATTATTATAAATTTACATTTTTGTTTTATATATCAGTCTCCTGAGCTGGTTTAACATGAGTCAGTTTATAAATTTTCTACACCATTGTTGTACTAGAAAGCAGAATTTCTGAAATAGAAGAGCTGAAAGTCAGGGCCTGAGTGATGGTAAGTTTACCAAAGCAGGGTCACATTTTAAAACCAGTTGGAAGTTACCCACCTAGGCTTCCTTAAGTAATTCATCTTCCTTAACATTAGTTGAACCAATTACATATTAGACAGTAAACAAGGTAAAATATTCGGTTAAATACTAGAGTATCTGAACCAATTGAAATTTATACATACAATATTATAGGTTCTAAACAACTTGAGTTATTTTTCTTAAATATTATAAAGTTCGAGTAACTATATATTATAGGACATTTATCTGCCTGCTTCTTCCTATCAACAACCATCTGTAAGCATAACTATTATCTTATATTTGAAGGAAGTAAAATTCTAATTTATATTATAGATTTTTAAAACTGACTATTAATAAGAAGTTATGATTACAAGACAAGTAAAATATGCAAGTTTGATTCAAATAAGTATTAATTTCTCAACAAATATTTATTGAGCACATATTTTTATGGTACTTTCAAAATGCATGACAGATACAAATACATCTAAATATTATGATATTAATGCTAATCTACTTAAAGATTACATTTCTAGCAATGTTAATAACTAAAAATAATTAAAAATCTTTTTCAAACTCATTGTTTAGACATTTCCAACTTATAAGCTATAGTTCCTTTTGCCTATCTTATATGTAATTACTTTCTTTTTTTTTAATTTTAAAATCAACTTTAATGAAAACATCATAATGACAAAATAAGAACAATCTCCTTGTTAATTTGATGACTTGAAAATAGTAATTACAAATCATTATTAATAATTGTTTTTGGGGGGTTTTTTTAGCTTTTTTATTTTTTTATTTTTTATTTATTTTTCTTTTTTTAGTTTTATTATTTTTATTTTTTTAATAATTTTTTCCATTTTTTATTTTATTTTTAATCAGTATTTTTTAATTGTTGATATTGTACAGTTTTCTGTCTTTTACCCCGCCCCAGCCCACCACCCCAGCCCTCCCCACCTTCCTCCCATTTCCACCCCCCCATAGTTTTTGTCCATGAGTCCTTTACACTTGTTGCTCTAAACCGTTCCCCTTTTCCCCTGAAATTCCCTCCCCTCCCCCTCTGGTCACTGTCAGACTGTTCTCAAATTCAGTGTCTTTGTTTATATTATGCTTGTTTCTTTGTTTTGTTGATTAGCTTCCTGTTAAAGGTGAGATCATATGGTATTTGTCTTTCACTGCCTGGCTTATTTCGTTTAGCATGATACTCTCCAATTCCTTCCATGCTGTCGCAAAGGGTAGGAGCTCCTTCTTTCTTTCTGCTGCATAGAATTCCATTGTGTAAATGTACCATAGTTTTTTGATCCATTCATTAACTGATGGGCACCTAGGTTGCTTCCAGCACTTGGCTGTTGTAAATTGTACTGCTATGAACATAGGGGTGCATAGATTCTTTTGGATTGGTGTTTCAGGGTTCTTAGGATATAATCCAAGCAGTGGAATTGCTGGGTCAAAAGGTATGTCCATTTTTAGTTTTCTTAGAAAATTCCATACTGTTTTCCATAGTGGTTGTACCAATCTGCAATCCCACCAACAGTGCACTAGGGTCCCCTTTTCTCCACAACCTCTCCAACACTTGCTGTTTGTTGCTTTGTTTATGATGGCCATTCTGACTGGTGTCAAGTGGTATCTCATTGTGGTTTTAATTTGCATCTCTCTGATAGCTAGAGATATCGAGCATCTTCTCATGTGTCTCTGGATCCTCTGTATGTCCTCCTTGGAGAAGTGTCTCTTCAAGTCCTTTGCCCATTTTTTAATTGGGTTGCTTGTCTTCTTAGAGTAGAGTCTTGTAAGTTCTTTATATATTTTGGAGATTAATCCCTTGTCTGAGGTATCATTGTCAAATATGTTTTCCCATACAGTTGGTTCTCTTTTTATTTTAATACTGTTTTCTTTAGCTGTGCAGAAGCTTTTTATTTTGATGAGATCCCATTTGTTTATTCTTTCCTTTATGTCCCTTGCTCTAGGGGACGTATCAGTAAAAATATTGCTGCGTTGAAATATCTGAGATTTTCCTGCCTATATTATCCTCTAGAATTTTAATGGTGTCACAGCTTGTATTTAAATCTTTTATCCACCTTGAATTTAGTTTTGTGTATGGTGTAAGTTGGTGCTCGAGTTTCATTTTTTTGCATGTAGCTGTCCAGTTCTCCCAGCACCACTTGTTGAAGAGGCTATTTTTGCTCCATTTTATATTGCTGCGCCCTTTGTCGAATATTAATTGACTGTAGAGACTTGGGTTTATTTCTGGGCTCTCTGTTCTAGTCCACTGGTCCATGTGTCTGTTCTTGTGCCAGTACCAGGCTGTTTTGATTACAGTGGCTTTGTAATACAGTTTGGTATCAGGTATTGTGATCCCTCCTACTTTGCTCTTCTTTCTCAAAATTGCTGCTGCTATCCGGGGTCGTTTATGATTCCATATAAATTTTTGAAGTGTTTGTTCTATGTCTGTGAAATATGCCATTGGAACTTTAATAGGTATTGCATTGAATCTGTAAATTGCTTTAGGTAATATGGACATTTTGATGATATTAATTCTTCCGATCCATGAACATGGTATATGCTTCCATTTGTTTGTGTCTTCCTTGATTTCTTTCTTCAGTGTTGTGTAGTTTTCTGCATACAGGTCTTTTACCTCCTTGGTTAGGTTTATTCCTAGGTATTTTATTTTTCTTTTTGCTATATTGAATGGGATATTTTTCTAGATTTCTGCTTCTGCTGTTTCACTGTTGGTATACAAAAATGCTTTTGATTTTTGGATATTGACTTTGTATCCGGCTGTTTGGCCAAATTCATTTATTATGTCAAGCAGCTTTTTGGCCGAGTCTATAGGATTTTCTAGGTACACTATCATGTCATCTGCAAACAATGATAGTATTGTTTCCTCCTTTCCAATTTGGATGCCTTTTATTTCCTTTTCTTGTCTAATTGCTGTGGCTAAGACTTCCAATACTATATTGAATAGAAGTGGTGAAAGTGGACAGCCTTGTCTTGTTCCTGATCTAAGTGGGAAAGATTTCAGTTTTTGCCCATTGAGTATGATGTTGGCTGTAGGACTCTCATATATGGCCTTTATTATGTTGAGGAATGCTCCCTCTATTCCCACTTTGCTGAGTGTTTTTATCATAAATGGGTGTTGTACTTTATCAAAAGCTTTTTCTGCATCTATTGATATGATCATGTGATTTTCGTCTTTGCTTTTGTTTAGGTGATGTATTACATTTACTGATTTGCAAATGGTGAACCATCCTTGCATCCCTGGGATGAATCCCACTTGGTCATGGTGTATGATCTTTTTAATGTATTGTTGGATGCGGTTTGCCAATATTTTGTTGAGGATTTTAGCGTCTATGTTCATCAGTGATTTTGGCCTGAAGTTTTCTTTCTTTGTTGTGTCTTTATCTCGTTTTGGGATTAGGATGATGCTGGCTTCATAAAAAGAGTTTGGGAGTCTTCCATCATTTTGGCTTTTTTGGAATAGTCTGTGAAGGATAGGGGTTAGCTCTTCCTCAAATGTTTTGTAGAAATCTTCTGTGAAACTATCTGGTCCAGGGCTTTTGTGTGTCGGGAGTTTTTTGATTACTGCTTCAATTTTATCGGCTGTTATTGGTCTGTTCAGGCTTTCTGTTTCTTTTTCTTTGAGTTTTGGGAGATTATATTTTTCTAGAAACTTGTCCATTTCACCTAGGTTTTCAAATTTCTTGGCATACAGTTCTTCGTAGTAATTTCTTACAGTCCTTTGTATTTCTGTGGTGTCAGTCAGAATCTCTCCTCTTTCATTTCTGATTGTGTTTATTTGAGTCCTCTTTCTTTTTTTCTTGATGAGCCTGCTTAAAGGCTTGTCGATTTTGTTGATCTTTTCAAAGAACCAGCTCCTGGACTCATTGATCCTTAGGACTGTGCTTTTAGTCTCTATGTCATTTAATTCTGCTCTGATCTTGGTTATTTCCTTCCTTCTACTTGCCCTGGGCTGTCTTTGTTGTTGTTCCTCGAGTTCTTGTAGGCGTAGGGTTAAGTCGTTTGTTAGAAATGTTTCTGTCTTCTTTAGGTAGGCCTGTATTGCTATGAACTTCCCTCTGAGCACTGCCTTCATTGTGTCCCATAAGTTTTGGGTTGTTGTGAGTTCATTTTCATTTGTTTCCAGAAACTTTTTGATTTCCTCCTTAATTTCATTCTTTACCCATTCATTGTTTAATAGCATGCTATTCAATCTCCATGATTTTGATGGTTTGGGGATTTTCCCCATCAAGTCGGTTTCTAGTTTCAGTCCCTTGTGGTCAGAGAAAATGCTTGGTATGATTTCAATTTTCTTGAATTGGTTGAGGCTTGTTTTGTTTTGTGCCCTATCATGTGGTCTATCTTTGAAAATGTTCCATGTACGTTTGAAAAAAATGTGTATTTAGTTTCTTTGGGATGAAGGGCTCTATATATATCAGCTAAGTTCAATTCGTCTAGAGTACTGTTCAATGCCACAATATCTTTGTTGATATTTTGTTTGGAAGATCTGTCCATTTTTGACAGTGGGGTGTTAAAATCACCTACTATAATTGTGTTGCTGTCAATATCTTTCTTGAAGTCCTCTAAGATTTTCTTGATGTATTTAGGTGCTCCTATGTTGGGTGCATATATATTTACAATGTTTATGTCTTCTTGGTAGATTCTTCCCTTGAGTATTATGAAGTGACCTTCTGGGTCTCTCTTTATAGCTCTTCTTTTGAAGTCTATTTTGTCTGATATGAGTATTGCTACCTCGGCCTTTTTTTCCTGTCCATTTGCTTGGAAAATTTGTTTCCAGCCTTTCACTTTGAGTCTGTGTAGGTCTTTTGTCCTGAGGTGTGTCTCTTGTAGGCAGCATATGTGTGGGTCATGCTTTCTTATCCAGTCAGCTATTCTATGTCTTTTGATTGGAGCATTTAATCCATTTACATTTAAGGTTACTATTGATAGGTACTGATTCATTGCCATTTTCGTACCTGTGTTCCTCTCTCTCTCTTTTCCTTTCTTTCCTTAAAGCAGTCCCTTTATTATCTCTTGCAGTACTGGTTTGGTAGAGGTGTATTCTTTTAGACTTCTTTTGTCTGGGAAGCTCCTTATTTGTCCTTACATCTTGATTGAAAGCCTTGCTGGATAAAGTAGTCTTGGTTGTAGGCCTTTGGTTCTCATTACTTGGAATATTTCTTGCCATTGTCTTCTGGCTTGGAGCATTTCCATTGAGAAGTCAGTTGCTAACCTTATCGGGGCTCCCTTGTATGTTACTTCCTTTTTCTCCCTTGCTGCCTTTAAGATTCTCTCTTTGTCTTGGAAGTTTGCCATTTTAATGACAATGTGTCTTGAAGTGGGCCTGTTTGGGTTCCTCTTGATTGGGACTCTCTGTGTTTCCTGGATTTGTGTGGCTTTTTCTCTCATCAAATTAGGGAAGTTTTCCATCATTACTTTTTCAAATAGGTTTTCTATCCCTTTCTCTTCTTCTTCTCCTTCTGGTATTTCTATTATACGGATATTATTCCGTTTCATGTTGTCTTGCATTTCTCTTAATCCCTCTTCATTCTTTCTGAGCCTCTTTTCCTTTTCTTGCTCTTTCTGGCTGCTTTTTTCTACTTTGTCCTCCAACTCACTGATTCGATCCTCTGCTTCATCGATTCTGCTTTTCATTCCTTCTACTATGTTCTTCAGCTCAGAAATTGTATTCTTCATTTCCTCTTGGCCCTTTTTGATAGTTTCTATTTCCTTTTTCATGTTGATATAGTTTGCAGTGAGTTCATCGTAGCTTCCCTGTAGTTTCGTAGCTCATTGAGAGCTCATGGAGCTTCCTGACAACCATTTCTTTGAACTCCTTATCTGATAGTTGAGTTGCCTCTATTTCATTTAGGCTTCTTTCTGGGGCTTCCTCCTTTTCTTTCATTTGGGGATTGTTTCTTTGTCTTCCCATTGTTTGTGAGACTCTTCTTGTAAACCTCAGCTTCTTAAATTGATCTGTTCTGGCTACCTGGGTTTATGGTGTGAACTTCTGTGGTGGAATACCTGTGAGATTCAGTGTTGTAGTCTTCTTCAGGTATCCTGATGTTCACAGCTTCCACTGTCTCAGCTGTTGGAATACCCCCTCTTTTGGTCCAACTCTGGTTTTTTCACAGTTCTAGGATTTTTTTGCCTCACTCGTGGGGATTTAAAAAGAGAAAAGAATAAAGTGAAAAAAGAAGAGAAAAAAAAAAGAGGAAGGAAGGAGAGATAGAATTGGAAAGAAAGGAAGAAGGAATAAAGCCAGAAAGAAGTAAAGAGAAGCAAAAGGAATTGAGGGTTAAAAAAGGTAGAAGTAATAAAAAATAAAAAATACATAATCAAAACAAAAGAAAAAGAACCCCACGAAAACAAAAAACAAACCAAAACAAACAAACAAACAAAAAACCCAACTAAACAGACAAAAAAGAACTATCAAAAAAAAAAAAAAACCGCAAAACAAAATGAAACAAAACACCCAAAAACCAAAAAAAAAAAAAAAAAAGAAGAAGAAGAAGAAGAAGAAGAAGAAGAAGAAGAAGAAGAAAAATCTCTTGCTATTTTCACACAGGCCAAACTGGATTTTCTGCACTTGCTGGTTGTAGCAGGCTGCGAGGTGACTCGTACCGCTTTTCTCCCTGTTCTCACTCAGTCAGCTTTGGGCTACTGTCCTCAGTGCCAGCCGAGCCCTGACCCCAGGGCTAATGGCGCACTCTCCATGCAGGGCCTTGGGTGTGATTTCTGAGCCTCCTGCAGAGGGCACGCTTTCCCGAGTTTATGGGTTTCAGCTGGAATCTCTTACAGATCCATCCCTCCCTGAGCCCATTGCTGTGAGCTCTGGGTCTCCTACAGGGCGCGAGCACCCACCCGAGACTACGGGCGTGGTCCCCGAGAGTTTCCTGAGTTGCGCGCACTCACCCCAGGATCACAGATGGGAGCTCCGGGTCTTCCACAGAGTCCCCTTCTCTAGTTGCAGAGTCGCCTCTGGCCGCAGGGCCGCTTCCAACCCGGTCACAGAACCGCCTCCGGTCGCCGGGCCGCCTCCGGTTGGTTGCAGAACCGCCTTCGGTCGCCGGGTCGCCTCTGTCCCGTCTCCGGGCCACCTCCAGTCGCTCTGCTGCCACGTCTAGTTTTCCAATGTCTGCTACAGATTTTGATCTCCTATTTTCATATATACTGTGGTATTGTTGGCTGTCTGCTCTGTTCCTCTGTAGATCAGTTAGGTTTTTCTCCTGTGTGCAGGAGGAAGGGCAATCTGCGTCCTCCTACCATGCCGCCATCTTGAACCTCTATTCTGTAATTACTTTCTAAGCTAAATAATGTGCACTATTATAGTTCAGGAACTTGGATTGCAGATTGCTTTTTAAAATCTAAAATTCTCAACCAGTCTTTTGCCAGTAGTTATTAGTATCATTATTATTACCAAGCCCAATTTAATCAAATAGGAAATCGAAAGGTAAAAACAAAGTGTAAGAAAATTGCTGAAAATAAAAACAAAATAAGGCTACATAACCAGCACCATAAATATCAGTAATCAACACCAAGGTGAATGAGCTAAATTTTCTAGTAAAAGCACAGATCTTGTGTGAGCTGGTATCTCATTATGGTTTTAATTTGCATCTCTCTGAGGGCTAGTGAGGCTGAGTACCCTTTCATATGCCCACGGGCCCTTTGAATGTCCTTGGAGAAGGTTCTGTTCGGGTCCTTTGCCCATTTTATAATTGGATTGTTTGTCTTCCTAGCAATGAGTGATATGAGTTTTTTATATTTTGGAGATCATTAACAAATCAATAAACAAGAAGTGCTGGTGACAATGTGGGGAAAAGGGAATCCTAATGCACTATTGGTGTGAATGCAGACTGGAGCAGCCACTGTGGAAAACGGTATGGAATTTTCCTCAAAAAAACTAAAAATGGAACTAACTTCTGACCTGGCAATTCCATTCTAGGATTGTACCCCAAGCATGCTGAAACACCAATTCAAAAGAACCTATGTACCCCAATGTTCATAGCAGTGTAATTTACAGTAGCCAAGTGCTGGAAACAGCCTAAGCGCCCATCAATAAAAACGTGGTTCAGAAAACTGTGGTACATTTACACGATGGAATACTATGCAGGAGAAAGAAAGAAGGAGCTCTTACCTTTCACAACAGCATGGATAGAGCTGCAGAGCATTATGTTAAGTGAAATAAGCCAGGTGGTGAGGGACAACTACATGATCTCACCTATAACAGGGAACTGGTAAACAAAACAAACAAATGAGCAAAACAGAACCAGAGGCAAGGAAACAAGGAAAGCACTGACAGGGACCAGAAGGGAGTGGGGAGAGGGCTCAGGGAAGAAAGAAAGGGAAAGGCCTAGTTAAAGAACAAGTATAAATGATCCATGCACATGGACACGGACAACAGGGTGGGGATTTACTGTGGGGAGAGGGGTGAGTGAGCCAGGGGAGAGCAAATGAGGGAGGAGGAATTGGGACAATTGTAATAGACCAACAATAAATAAATAAATAAATAAATAAATAAATAAATAAATAAAATAACAGCAGAGATCCTCCCTGGTAAGCATTTACATAACTAACTTAATACTTCCAGTTCTCTGCCTCCCCAAAACATACAAGATTTCCTTACTTGCCTTATCCCATAACAGAGTGAAATGCTAAATCTCTCTGACTGCGTCTTATTCCAGCCTACATTGTTCCCATAGCCTTAAGGTATTGTAATACCTGTAGGTCCTGCTTTAGACATGCTAACCATAACATGAATTCTGCTTATAGCTTGAGATTTTATAAAAACAGCCCCTCCCTTTGACATAAAAAAGCCTGAACTCTGTACTTTCTTAAAATAGATTTAAAGATTAGAACCCCCATCTTCTCAGCGGGCACCTTCTTGACCAGTAAACCTTTCCTTACTATAAATTCTGACATTTTGAGGTGATGGGCACATGGACTTCGGACCTGAAACACTCCAGTCCTGCCTTGAGTTACTTGAATCATGATTACTTCTTGTCAGTGAGCTTTAAATGGAAGTGATATTTACTAAGCATTCAGTGGCTGATGTAACTCTCCAGAACATTATTTTTCCTCTGACACAATGACTGGCAGTGCTTTAAATGGTGGGACCTTTTATTCTGGGTCCCTGAAAAATTACAATGAAAAGTGATCCTCCGCAACATTTACGGACATTTAAAATGTATAAGATACAAACTATGTTTTCTTAAACTAATGAAACATGGGAATTGTTCATTAACACAGACTTTCTTGGTACATACATTTCAGATTATGTTTAAAAATTAAATCAGGTAAATGCTATTTACATGAAGCACCTCTTAAAAATAAACCATAACAAAGAGGAAAACTAATAGAAAAATATAGAAATTGTAATATTATTTTAAGACATATTTAAGGCAGCAGGCATTAAATTAAAAAGTCATACTTCATTGTTCTAAAAGATCAAGTCAACAAATATAAAACATACTAACTTATATTTAACTAACACTAGCATTTCAAAGTACACACAACAGAATAAAATGTTAGAAATGTAAGGAGAAATGTAAAAGTCTGCTCTCATAATTGGAGGCTTCACATTATCTCCCCAAATTGGACAGAAATTAAAACATAAGAAACATGCATATATACTCACAGGAGGGGTTTGTGGCAGCGGAAGGTAGAGGGAGGCAATTATTTAGAAGAGAGAAGCAGGAGCTGAGTGAGAAGTAGGGATGAGTATGGAAAGAAGAAAGAAACTTAATCCTCAATGGATAGAAAAAATAAATTATTTTATAACAACCATTGAAAGTTGATTGAAGTTAAGAATACATTGAGACATGCACATAAAAATCCCAATAATTTGTAAGTAAAAAAGAAGAAATCATATAGGCCATAAGTTTTAACTGTATTGAAGGAAATTTATAAACTACCAACCAAAACTATTGATGAGTGACAATGGGATACTCTGAGATACCAGAAAAAAAATTAAGAGAATAGACAAGAAGAAAATATTTGCAATATGAATAATAAGCAAAAGGATAATATATAAAACATGTAACTAATGCCCACAAGCCAGCTTGAAAAATATGACACATTGAAAAATTTGGAAAAGTCTATAAAGGCCATAGTCAGAAGAAGAAACAAAAATGGGTAACAGACAAATAAATGGATGTTATACTCACCTCACTGTTAGTGAACTATTGAATAAAAAATATGAAAAAACATTGTCCTCATATTTGCAAAATCTCAATGGATTTGAATATAGTAAAATATCAAAATGGATTGATATTTGCTATTAATGGAATGTGGCAAAATAGGTGAAATAATAAATCATTTATAGAGAATAATTTGGTTGTATCTATCAAAATTTTCAAATGTATATATCCTCTAATCAAGTAATTTTATCTCTAGTTATCTCCTACAGATTCATATAAACACAGTATTTGGGGCTGATGAAGCATCATTTGTAACTGTTTTTAAAAAATAAAAAAAGCCTAAATATCTAACAACAGAAAAATGACTCATTTTAGTACTGTAATTATATTATTCCATAAGTAACTTAGAATGAAAAAAGGTATTTATCTACCAGAATATCCATCCAGATTTAGTCATGAAAAGATTCTTCAAAATATTAAATGAAGAAAAAAAGGCTGTTACTGGAAAATATACCAAATATGACAATATTTCCTTTAAACTAAACACACTCACAGGTATGTTTTCTATCATGGCTTATAGCACATACATGCGCACACATGAAAAAAAACACAGGAAACAGCTAGAAAAGGCAGGTAATCTAAATTCATCTGTTTGCATATGGCTTTCCAATTTTTCCAACACTGTTTACTGAAGGGGTTCTGAAACAATTACACAGAAGAAAGCATAAGTACTAAACTTATGGATCTTGGTCTTAGAGATTTTATGGATTTGACCCCAAAGGGAAGGGAAATAAAGCTCAAAATAAATGAATGGAGCTATATCAAAATCTTCTGCAGAGCAAAAGAAACTGTTGACAAAACAAAAGGGCAACCAACCAAATAAGAACGTATTTTCAAATGACAGCTCCAATGAGGAGTTTATATCCAAAATATATGAAAAATTCATACAACTCAACACCAAACAAACAAACAAGCCAATTAAAAAATGGACAGAGGACCTAAAAGGCACTTTTGCCAAGAAGACATACAAATGGTTAACAGATATATGAAAAGATGCTCAACTTCACTAGCTATAAGGGAAATGCATACAAAAATGCAATAAGATACCTCCTTAAACATGTAAAAATGGCTATTAACATGAGAAGAAATAACAAGCGTTTGAGAGGTTGTGGAGAAAAAGGAACCCTCATTCACTGCTGGTGAGAATGTAAACTGGTACAACCATTATGGAAAACAGCATGGAGGCTCCTCAAAAAATTAAGAATAAAGTGACCATATGACCCAGTAATCCCTCTTTCTGGGTATTTACCCGCAAATTTATAAACATTTATTCACAAACATATATGTACCCTTATGTTCACGGCAGTCTTATTCATGGTGGCCAAGACATGGAAACAGCCAAAGTGCCCTTTGATTGTTGGATAAAGAAGATGTGGTACATACATACAATGAAATACTACTCAGCCATAAGAAAAGAGGAAATACTGCCATTTGCCACAACATGGATGGACACTAAGAATATTATACTAAGCAAAATAAATCAGTCAAAAAAAGTTTACAAATATATAACTTCACCCATATATGGGATATAAAACTGAAACTCAAAGACACAATAATATGGTGGTTATGAGAGGGAAGGGGAGGCGGGGGCAGTTGTAAAGGGTAAAAGGGGTCAAATATATGGTGATGGAAAATTATTTGACTTTGGGTGATGGGTACACAATGCAATACACAGAACATGTATCACAAAAATATACATTTGAAACCTATAAAATCTTATTAACAAATGTCAGTCCAATAAATTTAAATTTTAAAAAAAGACAGGTAAGATAATAAAGAGCTGCTGAGGCAGTAAACATTTGAGGAGACAATGTCCCAAGACAAAGAAACCAACTGAGCGTTAGCCTAACATTCTCCTGACTGCTTTTCCCTTTCCGGCATTTACCTGGTCACTTTTAGTGCAGTGCCTGAGGAATCAGGCAGCAAGCAAATAGCTGCTACAGGGATGGAAGCCAGAGAGCTATCAGCATCTCAAAGAGCTAGAGTAAGAAGAAATGGAAATCGGGACTAGAAAGATAGCCAGTTCTTGAAAAGTCGAGATTCTTAAGGAAACAGGTGCAAAAAGTTTAGCCTAATATTTGAGAGTTTGCTTTGTGACAGTCGATTCTAAAACTGTTCAAAAAACAATCTATCAGCAAAGTGGAAGGCAGCTGAAATACAGAGAAGAGTTTCAGCAGTCTCAAATTCTGAGGACCAGTAAGATTTAGGACCAGCAAGAGGAGATCTGAGAAAACACAGGCGTGTATACGGAGCAGACATATTTTATATTTACAAAAACTACAAACTCACCTTAAGACTGCTTAGTCACTGATTGGGTTGAGGTAATCTACCTACTACAGGTCCCTATATTGGGATAGAGTGGATTTTATCTGGAGAGAGAACATTTTGATACATAGATGCCACAATCTTTTATGTGTAATGTCTGGCATTAATCAAAAGTTCCTTGGTAGCTCAGTAAACAGGATCAGTCAGAAAAGAACAATAAAGACAGACTTTATCACTGACTGGGATGTAAGGGTTATCAGACAAGAACTTATAAAATAATGATGCTTGATATATTTTTTAAAAAGTAACAAAAAATTTTTACCAGAAAAGCCATATCTATAAGAATAAGCAATGTTTTTCCCTATAATCCATGGACAAAATAAAAAACACAGAAAGAAAATTAGATAACATTTGAATTTAATGATAATGAAAATACAATATATCAACGAAAAACCAAGTTATAATTATTTTGTTATTTGAAATAGTTTGCTGTTTCTCATTTTATTAACTTGTATCTTCCATTTGAAAAACACATTTATTTATATTAAATAGTAAAGTCATACTTTATAAACTATTAATAAATAATTTACTTCAAAATAAGGTAATAGTGGAATAAGAAGAAAGGGACATTTACAGAAAGTCACTGGAACTTGACTGTTGATCTGAGCTATCATTATATAGGCTATAATGAAATATCTCATTATTACTCACTAGCTCCTAAATAACTAGCGATGAATTTTTGTTGCTTAAATTAACAGAAGGGTTTCAGTTTAAAAAAAAGCTAGGTATAATTTCAGTTACACGTGGGATATAAAGCTAAAAACAATCCACCAATTAATTCCAATTCATGAGAAAATTTTAAGAAGTTTCAGAGGCAAATTACATAATACAGGAAAAGTTTCCATTCAAGTTTTAAGATAAAATTTTATTCCTCCTTATAGACCTTAGACATCCAATCTATAAAAATTAAAATTGATACACTAAATTTTAATTAGGTTCAGAAAAAAATGTTACAAAAATTGCAGTAGTGCCTTGCCTTAAAATAAACTGTAAAGAACAGTGAAATTTCATTAGCACATTGTTCGGGCAATCAGAGAATTTCTAAATGAGAAAGAAAAGTGTGAAAAAGAACCAGCTAATGAGGATTCATACATTATGGGAAAAAAAACTAAAAACAAAGCCTTATTTAGGTGTTAACACTAGACAGGTACTTACAGTATTTGATTTAAATCAAGATAAATCTGCACTTTTAACATCATATAAAGGCAAATAAAATATTTAGTATTGTCACTGTTTTCCCCACTTTTGCCACAGATTAAAGAGATGAAAAAGGGCATCAACTTTGAAGATGGAAAACAGTAGTTTGTACTTCAGAACTACAAATGACATCGTAATAGGGTACTCCACGTAATAAGTGTTATCCAATTGGTTATTAGAATTAATTTGAAAATTTAAGATCGCAGTAACCATAGTAATAACTTTACATATAACATTAAGTGCCTACTAAAAATAAAAACACCTACTAAAAAATAAAAATTAAACTTTGTAAGACATACCAAGAAATGGAAGAGTTAGTGTTACTAGGCTAAGCTAACAAACTTGTCATGGTCAAAATTGCATCTTTGCCATTAAATTATACATTCATATGAAGAGAATGGACAAACTTTTACTACAAGCTATTTTAAATATTTTAGGCAACAACTGGTAAGGGCTTGTATCGGGACCGAAGAGACTGAAAGATGTACAGGTGTGAAACACAAATCTAAACTTACAATAATCTGTGTCTTAGGATCATCTATTCATTCCTAGTGTATTCTTCACCTTCCATGTATCACATTGACTTTAGAAACCCTACAATCGAGAGACAGAAACAATAAACACAACAGGCAAGTACAACCAATATCTCCTACTCCCTGCACACTCACATATATATACTGTATTTACAAAAAGGATCATTATTATCAATTGAGAAGAGTGTTACGAAGAAGATAAGCACAGATCCTTACAGTGTAGAACCTTAAGAAAGACCAGACAAGCTTCAGTTAAGTCTGGGGAACTTCCACTTCTTAATAGGATCTAGTAAATTGTTGAAGGCCAATGCTCACACTGCAACAAGTAAAACGGGGACTTTTTAAAAGTCACTTTTTTAAAGACATTGCAGTGCTGAAGAAGCAATAAAGATTAGATAAGCTAAAATACCAGAGGGTTGAGTCTTTCTTAGGTGACCTGATAATCACCCTCAGTTTTCTTCTCTAGTACTATTTAATTCCCAGGATCAGAGTGGGATCACACAAAGTGACTGTGCTGTTGTAGTAAGGAGAAACCAGTGGAATGTTTGATGGGCATGCAGAGCCAGTGTGATTGTTTGGAAACCAAAAAAGCCACAGGCAAGTGGCCAGTTTTTCACATAAGTCAATTTTATGTGGGAAAATGGACAAGGAGGGGGGGTGTGCCCAAAGGAAAGAGTGAAATCTTTTCCAACTGGCTATATTTGTTAGACAAATACTGATAAGGGAGGAGTCTAATTATATGTGCACTTCTGATTTTTTTGATGCTTTCTGGGACAAAACACTAAAGCTAAAACCCCACAGTTTTTCAGGAAAAATAAAACAAAAAATCTACCAAGATTTTAATCAAAAGTTCATAAGGGTCATGTCCAAGGAACAAGAGTGAACTAGAAGTGAACTGAGTCTTAACTAAAATTAGAACCCAAATTTGATATTGTTCTGTCCTGGATTAGATTGAAGTAATTAGCCTTTCATGGGGAAACCCTCCCTGTTGGCAAATAAAGAGCTGAAACCTTCTCAATGGTTTTACATACAATGTCTGATGCGAAGAGGCAGAAAGCTGTGACCATCATCAAGACAAAAAGTGAGCAACAGAAACGTGTGAACAAATGATCCAGATAGTGGGGTTATCCCAGAAAAACATTAAAATAACTAATGTTAATATTTTATTAATAATTAAGGAAAAGATTGAAAATTACAAAAAGGTGAAGTTTTTGTATTAGGAATTGACATCTATTAAGTATCAAGAAGGCATTTAAAAATTGAACAAGGAAAATACCTAAAATTTAAGGCTCCCGGGATGAGGTTAACAGTAAACTAGGCAAAAAAGACAGGATTAGTGAAATAAAAATCAGGTCAATAAAAAATTATAAGCGGAAACATAGAAAGAAAAATGTACTGGAAGACCAGATAGCATATAAGACACATAAGGGACAGAGCAAAGGTCTAATATATTTCTAACTAGACCACCCAAATGAGATGCCAGAGAGATTATGGCAAAAGTAATCTTTGAACAGATAATAACAAAGAATTTTCCAAAACTGATCAAGAGTATTAACTCACATATTTAAGAAGATCAGTGAAACATTAGCAAGATAAATAAAATGAAGACCAACAAGCCACATCAAGGTCAAGCTGTTTAAATCCAGAGACTAAAATAAATTGTGAGAGCAGTAACAATAAAACTGATAGTAGACTTATAGACATATTGAAATCATTAGTAAAAGTGTTGAGCTCTCAAAGATTTTTTTAATCCCATTAGAGATTTAACCCAGAGAAAACACCCTTCTAAGATAAGGATGCAATACAAATATTTTTAGACAAAGAAAAAAGAAGAGAATTACTCTCCAGCTGAAATAATTGGGTAAAATATTAAATATGCACTAGATGTCTCTCAAGTTGAAAGAAAAATGACTCCAGATGAAAAGGTGAAACTGAAGGAATGAATGAAGGACACCAGAAGAGGTGACCATGTTGATGCATAGAAAAAATACTGACTGCTTAACACAACAACATTGCTTTTGTCTTGTGGATATACAACATAAGAAGAAAAATGTGGTAACAACAGTACAAAGGGTAAGAGGGGACTAAAAGAAAGTATTGCATGGTTTTAGCATTATTTAGGAAATGCCAATAGCACTAACTTAGATACACTTTATTAATCAAGAATACATATTAAAATCTTAATAATACACACCAAAAATATATACAAGAAAGAAACAAGAATATATAATTAATTAAATACAATTAATGTAAGTATAACTAAAACGCTTCATTCATAAGGGAGAAATAAAAATAAAATGTTCATGAAAGAAATAAAAAATATATAGCACGATCGTAGATTTAAACACAAATATATTAATAAATACATAAAATCTAAGAGTACTAAAATTTGTGCATGATGTAAGAGGATAGTCTAGTTTCATCTAGACAGAAAGCACATATCTGTCCAATTTTTCCAACACCATTTACTAAATAAACTCTCTTTAGCCTGTTGTATGTGCCTTCCTCCTCTGTCAAATGTTAATTAACTATAAAGGTGTGGGTTTATTTCTGGGCTCTCTATTCTGTCCCATAGATCTATGTGTCTGTTTTTATGCCAGTACCATGCTTTTTTGATTACTATGGACTTATACTATAGTTTGATATTAGGGAGTGTGAGTCCTCCAACTTTGTTCTTTCTCAGGATTGCTATTGCTATGTGGGACCTTTTGTAGGCCCATATAAATTTTCGAACTGCAGTGGTACCTCAGTAGTCATCATTAATTCTTTCTGAAACTCGTGATGAGTGCCAAAATCAATAAGTAACAAGCAAGTGAGCACTGATAAAACATTTTCTTTTGCAGGGTAGTGTTGTGATTCATACAAGTTCTAGCAAGTATGACGAGTCCTGAGCAAGCGACAGGTGCCGAAACATTTTTTCTCATCAAAATGTAATAATTACAGATTTGACAAGTTCTGAACTCAACAAGTATCAAGGTATGCATGTATTTGTTCTAGTCCTGTGAAATACATCATTGAAATCTTGATAGAAATTGTGTTGAATCCCTAGTTCGCTTTGGGTAGTACAGACATTTTAATGATGTTAACTCCTCCTATCCATGAGCACAGTATGTGCTTTCACTTGCTTGTCTCTTCTTCACTTTCTTTCTTCAGTGTCTTATAATTTTCCAGTACAGGTCATTTATCTCCTTGGTTAGATTTATTCCTAGGTATTCTTTTTGCAGCAATTGTGAATGGGCTTGTTTTCTTGATTTCCCTTTCTGTTACTTCATTACTGGCCTATAAAAATGCAACCGATTTCTGGATATTAATTTTATATACTGCTACTTTGCTGAATTCACATATCAGTTCTAGCAGTTTCTTGGTAGAATCTTTGGGGTTCTCTATGTACAGCACCATGCCATCTGCAGATAAAGACCATTTTACTTCTTCCTTTCCAATTTGGATGCTTTTATTTCTTCTTCTTACTGATGCTGAAGAAGAACTAAAAACAGACATCCCTCATTCCCAATCTTTTTTTTTAAGATGTTCATTATTAAGTGTATATTTCCTAAAGCATTCAAATATCTTTTTTAAATTTAATACGTTTTATTGATTATGCTATTACAGTTTTCCCATTTCTCCCCCATCATTCCCCATCCACCCTGCACACTCCCTCCCACCCACATTCCTCCCCTTTAGTTCATGTCCATGTGTCATAAGTTCCTTAGCTTCTACATTTCCCACACTATTCTTGCCCTCCCCCTGTCTATTCCTTGTTCCCAATCTTAAGGGGAATGCTTATAGCTTTTTGCCCATTGAGTACGATGCTGGGTTTGTAATATATGGCCTTTATTGTATTTAGGTTTATCCCCTATATTCCCCACTTTGCTGAGAGTTTTTATCAGAAATGGGTATACACCACACATAAGGACAAATTCAAAATGGATTAAAGACTAAAAAATAGACCTAGAAATAACCATAAAAATCCTAGAAGAAAACATAGGCAGCAAAATCTTGGACATTGCTCATAGCAATAATTTGTCAGATGTATCTCCCCAGACAAGGGAAACAAACAAACAAAAAAAAAAAAATTAAACACCTGGGACTACATCAAACTGAAAAGTTTTATACAACAAAGGAAATTATCAACAAAATAAAAAGACAACCAACCCACAGAATGAGAGAAGATATTTACAGATACATCTGATGAGGGGTTAAAATACAAAACTTATAAAGAACTGACAAAAGTCAACACCAAAAGAACAAATGTTCAAATTTAAAAAATGGGAAAAGGACCTGAATAGACACTTCAACAAAGAGGACATACAGATGGCCAATACACATATGAAAAGATGCTCAATGTCACTAATCATCAGAGAAATGCAAATTAAAACCACAATGAGATATCATCTCACGCCTGTCAGAATGGCCATCATTAATAAATCAACAAACAAGTGCTGGCAAGGATGTGGAGAAAAGAGAATGCTTCTGCACTGTTGGTGGGAATGCAGACTGGCATAGCCACTGTGGGAAGCAGTATGGAGATACCTCAAAAAATAAAAATCAATATGCCTTTTGATTCAGCGATGCCACTCTGGGAATATATCCAAAGAAAGACAAAACACTAATTTGAAAGAATGTAAGTTCCCCTATGCTCATTGTAGCATTATTTACAATCACCAAGATATAACAGCCACCCAAATGGCCATCAATAGATGAGTTTAAAATAGCTATGGGACATTTACACAATGGAATTCTACTCAACTGTAAAAAAGAAGAAAATTTTATCCTTTGTGACTGCATGGATAGACCTTGAGAACATTATACTTGGTGAAATAAGGCAGTCAGAGGAAGACAAATAACACAAGGTTTCACTCATTTGTGGAATCTAATGAACAAACTCAAGGAACACGCAGAATAGAGACACACTTACAGATAAAGAGCAGGGTGACAGCTATGCTGTGGGGGTCAGGGAAAGTTTAGGGCATAGAGGAATCAAGCAAAGACGTAAAAGGACTCATAGACATGGACAACAGTGTGGTGATTGTTGGGGGGAGGATGATATAAGGGGGATAAATGGCAATGAAAAAATACAATAAAAATTTTTAAAAGAGTACATAAATTTCCTGTCTTATAATTTAAAATAAAATAAAATAAAATAAAATAAAATAAAATAAAATAAAATAAAATAAAAGTGCTAAACTATAATTGAAAGACAGAGATGGTCAGACAAGGTTT
Source organism: Glossophaga mutica (assembly GCA_039655065.1). Classification (NCBI taxonomy): domain Eukaryota; kingdom Metazoa; phylum Chordata; class Mammalia; order Chiroptera; family Phyllostomidae; genus Glossophaga; species Glossophaga mutica. The sequence continues at coordinate 136,219,244 of CM077303.1, forward strand.
AAAAAATGAGATAAAATTGCATTTCATTTACAAGAAACATGGTTAATATATGAGAACACAAACATCTGCAAGTATGTCAGTGGAATAAGAAATGCCAGAAAATACCAAGTAAAAGACAAATGTGTGGTTGTTAATATCTGACTAAGAAGACTTTAAGGTAAACATTATTAATAAAGATATAAAAGGGATAATTCATAATTATAAAAGTAAATTTCAATAAAAAATCTTTAGTTTCTATATGACATATAAAAAGATCCAAAATATAAAAATATTTAACAGAGAAATTCATATACACACAATTATAGTTGAAGATTTTAATACATCTCTCTCAGTAACTGATCCAATAAACAGTAAAACACAAAAAACAACAGTAACACAGTTGAAAAATTTAACATGATTAACCACTTTGACTAACTGAAATATTCAGAACATTATGCACATACCTACAGAAAAGATATTATTTTCAATGCACAATAAACAGTGCCTAAAATATATCATTCAAGGATGATATAGATGATATACATCAAAATAAAAATATATAGAAAAAAGCAATATGCAATTAATGTGCATAACTTAAGAAAATTTGGTTGTTATTTTATAGATTCTGCAACTCCATAGAAAACAATTTTAAACAACCATATTATATAAGAAAATCAGATTCACATTTTCAGTTTCAAATTGGCAAGAGTTTGAATATTGGCATAGAAATGTATAAGACCAAAGGTAGAGAGACTGTATCTAGTAGGTTATTTTATTAATCTAGGTAAAAATAAATATGATTATGAACTAGGGAGGTAAGAGTAGGCATTAGAAAAAGTTGATAGATTTAAGCTATAATGAAATTAAATTTCCTGGACTAAGTGATTGGCATCCATAACTAAGAAAGAAAGGTGGGCAATGGAGAAGATGTAAGGCAGGTGGTGAGACAGGTTCATGTCCGTTTAGAACATGCTGTCTTTGAGGGTCCTAGGAAATCCCTAGCTGGAAAGTTTTAGCTCTAAATTCAATATGTAATTTTGAAGCACTTGAGAAGGATGTGGACTGGATAAATGAATTGGGATTTACCAGTAGCTACAGACATGATAGTGATTAAAACACCTGAGGGCACTAAAGAAACAGATTGAGATAAAGAGAGGAGACAGGTAAGAAGAGAAAAGATGGGGGGGAGGGAGAAATAAAAAAGAGGAAAATGAAGAAAAGGGTAAGAGAAAGAATGCAAAGAAAAAAGAAGAAAAGGATTAAAGAGTAGATATGGAAAGGGAAGAGAAAGAAGGAAAGGGAAGAGAAAGGAAGAAAGGGAAGTGCATCCTCATAGTTTAAAAATATTAATAATAGCTCTCAGTTATTGAAGGCCCAACACATAGGCCCTTTAAAAATGTTTTTAAAATATAACTCTTACAACCCTATTAGATGGATGAAATTATCATTTCTACTTCAAAAAACAAAAACTGAGCCCAGAGAAGTTAGATAATGTGTTCAAAATAATCCACATAGTAGGCAGAAAAATAGGGACGCTAAATCCAGATATTTCCAAGTTTCATGAAATCAAACACTATCTATAATGCCTGCTCAGCATATGTCACAAAACTAAGACAAAAATAGGGAGAGTCCAAAATCCAAGGAAAAGTGGTCACAGTGGGCAATGCTGAAAAATTAAAATTAAAAAAATATACAAATCAAGAAACAAGGCTTCAAAAACAAGTTCCTTGGATTTTGCATTCAAGGGTTCACTGCTGCACTGGACAAAAACAGTTGTCTCTGAGTGGTCAAGACAGACTCCAACAGGCGGAGGCATTCATTGAAGATAAACATGACAAATTCAGGCTCTGTTTTTCTTTTTGAGTCTGGCCATAAAGAAAGGGAGATGGGTTATATTTTATGTGCTTGTTAGGATAACAGGGGAAAGAAGGTCATCAAGGAGAATGTATGAAGGAGCCATGGACAAAGACAACCGGGGGGTAGGATTGAGTGTGGGAGGGGGAGTCAGTGGGGTGTGAGAGAGTAAAGCAAGGACAATGGAAACAACTGTAGTTGAACAACAATAAAAAAAGAGGTAATATATGTAAGAATTTAGTATGGAGCTTAGCGCATAGTAAGCTCTCAATAAATAACAGGTATTATTATTTTTGGACAGAAGCCCAGGGAACAGGGTGAAGGTGGAAGGAAGGAAGGAAGGAAAGAAAGTGTCAGTGTGTCACTCAGGTAGGTTTTGTTTTTGTTCTGTATATCTTAGAGTCATGAATCCATTGTATACTGAAGAAAGTGTAAGCATCTGAAAAGGTTAGAGGAAAAAGAGAAAGAAGACAATTGAATGAGTGAGTGGCCTGAACAAACAGGACACCAGTGGAGTGATGAAAATGTGAGAGCCCTGGGGGGATTATTTACAGAGGACTGAAATGAAAGCCGTCCTCAAGTCCAAGGAGAAATTTTCACTAAGGAAGTGGATGCCATCATTCTGTTGTCTGTATTTATGAGTTTTTTTCTTCTTGTTTTGTTAGTTCGTTTGTTACTCTTTTGTTCTATGAAGATGAAAGAGGATGGGTGAGGGTGAATTGGGTAGATGGGGTTGAAGGTAAGGTAACGGAAGAAAACCAGACTTTGGGTGGTGAGCATGTGATCGAGTGCACTGATGCAGAATTTAATATTGTACTCCTGAAATTTTATATGATAAAAAAGAAAGTGGATGCCCCCAAAAAGTGTCCATAAAGAAAGGAATTAAAGAAGTTTTTTCTGAGAATTCTAGTTTCTTCTGAGGGGAAAAAAGTGATAAGTATTTTATTAGCAATAAAAATATTTTCATAGACTACCAGGAAGTCCAGGAAGCTCAGAGAGTCCCAAAGATGTTGGACCCAAGGAGGAACACACCAAGGCACATCATAATTACATTAGCCAAGATTAAAATGAAGCAGAGAATTCTAGAAGCAGCAAGGGATAAGGGGACAGTCACCTACAAGAGGGTTCCCATCAGACTGTCAGCTGATTTCTCAAAAGAGACCTTACAGGAAAGAAGGGGCTGGAAAGAAATATTTGAAATCTTGAAAAGCAGGGACCTACATCCAAAATTGCTCTATCCAGCAAAGCTGTCATTTAGAATGGATGGACAGATAAAGCGCTTCTCAGATAAGGTCAAGTTCAAGTTCATCATCACCAAGCCCTTATTATATGAAATGTTAAAGGGACTTATCTAAGAAAAAGAAGATAAAAATATGACAGTGAAAAGACAGCAAACTCACAGCTATTAAGAACCACACCTAAAACAAAAGCAAACTAAGCAAACAGCTAGAACAGGAACAGAACCACAGAAATGGAGATCATATGGAGGGTTAGCAACAGGGGCGTGGGAGGAGGAGAGAGTGGGAAAAGGTACAGAGAATGAGTAGCATAGATAGTGGGAAGAAAATAGACAGGGGGAGGGCAAGAATAGTATGGGAAATGTAGAAGCTAAAAAACTTATGACACATCGACATGAACTAAAGGGGGGAATGTGGGTGGGAGAGGGTGTGTAGGGTGGAGGGGAATGATGGGGGAGAAATGGGACAACTGTAATAGCATAATCAATAAAATATATTTTAAAAAAATAAAAAAATATTTTCATAGAGCATAGATTTGGTAAGACTTAAACAAAACTCCAACTAATTTGTATTTCTCCTAATTTCCTCACTTCAAGAGTACAATCTTTTATATACTTGAAAATACTATTTGCAGGTATTTAAATAAAAGTTAAAGATACAATTGTGTCAGTTGGCTCAAATTTTTTTCCAGCTTTCAATTACCTTTTGCCTTTTATGTTTACTACTATGAAAAATTATATACACAACCAGTTTAAATTTCTTTAGTTGCATCTCCCCATCCTGAATATATTATTACCTTGCAAAATCTTAAGATACATGGATATAGGTAGATATGTAGATGTATTTACATATATTCATCTGAGTCAATCTGTTTTCTTTCATTAGGATGTCTGGGATGAACCAAGGCTGAGGAAAGTGGTCACAAATTAAAATATCTTTTCTGAAAGCTTATAAAATATTATGATAAGAACCACTAAGGATAATTTTTTTTAAACATGCATGGGCCTTTAAGACCAAGGTCTCAGTTAAATCAAGCTACATGCAAAATAATCAGAGCTCTCAATGATATTTTAAAAATGTATCTGGAACATGATCTTCCTAAGGTGAACATGAGGTGTGACTAATAAGTGCTGTGAAGATATACAGTTATAATTAAGTGAACTACAAATGTGTTTTGCTGAGGTGTAGAGATGAACACCTTACTTACAGAAATTTGCATTACTGTAAATCATGGCCTTAGTAAATCCACAAGACTGCATTATTATAAGTAGTTTTGGATATTACAGACAAATCATTTTTTCCTTCTGGCCTTTCAGCTTTAGGGCTTTGTATTCAGAAATGTCTACCCATTTGGGACACAGTGTTTCGGGATCTTTAACAAGATATAAAATTTTGTTTTCCTAGAAAGAGAGCCTCATTGTAAAGACCACATATCAAGTGAATGAGAAAAGACACATGCATGTGTTTGTGGGCGCTCAGAGGGGAGAGCAGAAAAGGGAATTGAAAGAACGAACAACTGGAAAATAATCACCCCATAAAAAGTCAACCACTGTCTCCAGAGTAGTAAATTATAAGTTAAGGGAGCAATTTGGAACAGGAAGTTAGGATTGAATGCAGTATATAAAGTTAAAATATTGTAAAGTTGGAGAAGGAATTTAAAAGTAATTTCAATATATGAAAAAATTTTGGACCTATGCCATATTGTTTTTCTGCACTTAGATCTAAAAAAGTGTACTGTAATAGGAAGTATAAAATTCCCTAGGAATTCAGCCCGTAGTTGTACGTTAAAAAATATGTACATTTTTAGAGCCAAAATTTATATATATGTATAATTTATAAATTTATATAGTTTATTATATACAATTTTTGTTGAAATCTAACTTTAAAATCTTATGTTGAATATTTTCTATATTTTGTTCTGATATTGTAATACTGTATTTTTAGCCTGATTAAGGAATTTTTTTCAAAAAGTTACTTTATTTCCAACTACTCAATGAAAATCATGGAAACGAAGATGAAATGAGCAGAGGAAGAAAGAAATAAAAAATAAATGAATCAAGTCTTCTTTTTTTCCCCAGTACTGTTGTCAAGTACACTGGGAAATTTCAAAGCTCTTTAGGCCCTCCTTGATAGTCCTCTTCCTCTTCACTCAGGCAGAATAAAATCCATGATCTATGAAGCTGCCTGTTTCTGCGCTCAGTCCATTCTGCACTGAAAACAAAAGTGTTTCTGGATTCATTCAAAAGTTATTTGCAGTAACTTATATGGTTTAGCCATGTACTAGGACCTGAATCAGAGTCACAAATTTTAGGGTTAAATGGAAACTTTCAAATATTCTAGTTGAACTCATTCATTTTACGTGCAAATTGGAATGTCAATTCCAATGCAGTGTATCACACTACACTTTCTTTTGACAGTTGTATATTTGGAGCAAGATTTTAAAACTCCGAGACTTAACGTTCATCTTAAATTATTCTTTGTGCCATTCTTGTGACTCATATAAAAATTACCTTATATCAAAATTGTATGGTTTGACCCTTGAAGGAGCACACATTCTGTTGTATAAAAGTATTAAATCAGGCTGCTAATTTGTGTTGTATACTGGGAGATTAATTCTGGAATCCACAGTGATACACCCAGTGGGGATAGTCCATGTCCTAATGGATGTCTTCAGGAGAGAGACAGATTGGCCCAAGCAACAAAGATAATATGAAGAGGGGAACCCCGAAAAATCTGTAATTTATTTGTAAAAAAATGAGTGTTTACTCTTAAATGCCTAAACTTCATTCACTTTCAAAGCACTGTCCAATTGATGCAAGCCGCCCATTGAGACATTTTTCCAGCTGTTCAAAACAGTTTTTGAACTTGTTAATTTTGATGCCTTTTAGTGCTTCTGCCATTTTTGTTTGTTTGTTTGTTTGTTTGTTTCATTTTTTCACCTCTTCCACATAGGTAAAAAGTTTCCCTTTGAGTACTGTTTTCATATGGGCGAATAAGGAAGATGGGGCACAGGGGTTATGGCATTTTTGGTCAAAAACTGCTGAACACTCTGCACAGTGTGGGCAAGTGTACTTGTAAATCACCCATCATGAAATGGGCAAAGGTGTTGAAAGAGTCTTCAAAAAAAAAGTTCACTGAAACTGGACAAGCCTCTCACAGCAACACCAGCTGGTACACTGACACAGATGGGTTCCTAGAACGCTCACCCAGCGCGGGAAGCCCGTACTGCAAGGGGCCTGCCCTCCAGAAGATAATTCCGTTTTTTTGTTGTTGTTATAAGGATCATTGACTGCTATATGGTGAACAATACATGTTCATCTAAAACTCAACTGAAAATGTGTCAGGTAATTTAGTTTTGGACGTTGTATACTCTTAGTTTTAAATATATTTTAAGTTTTTGAAACTATCATACAACTACATTTATATTTATTATATTATTTCTCATAAATTTCTATATAAGAAGATTATTTCACTATTTGAATTTTTTCTCTTCAGTTCTGCTAGGTGTCAAAATCACATTATCACATCCATTTCCATTAATCACAAAACGATAACTTATAAGATTCAAGCTATGATTAAATTGCAGTAAATGTTAACGACTGAATTAATGTTAACACCCTGGTATCATGTTAGTTTTCCTGTTTGAAGTTTTCTATTGCTACTTTAACAAAAAAAAAAAAAAATCAACTATGTTGTCATTATAGATTGCTCTCTTATTTAAATAGCTATTACTCATTTACTAAAAATAAGGTGAATAATAGAAGAAGGCTTTCTGAAACTATATATCAAGGAGAAAGTTTTATAGCTTTAGTATTGCTTACAAATCAATTCCTTAGTGTTGGGCTGCCATTAGCAGCTTTTAAGACTGCCTGGAGCTGTGTCATTCACTGCTGTTTTGACACATTAATGCACTAATGGTATGTGTAGCCTGACACAACTTCTATCAATTTCTATTACAATAATTATTAAGATCCTTCTATGAGACATGCAAGTTAAGCAAGGTGACAAAGAGTACGTAAATACTCAAGTATTCCTGGAGCATTCATTTAAAAAATGACAGCGAATAATTAAGAAACTATAAAAGCACTGAGAGAGGAACTATCTGCTAAGAACCTTATCAGAAGAAATGAAAGCATGAATAAAAGAGACAGTCACTTAGAAATGCTGGCAGGGACACATAAGTGTTCATTTTCTTTTATAAAACAAGATTAAAAGTTATGACATGATAACTCAAATAACATCTTAAAATCCAATGAATTATTGGTAGTTTTATTAAGTGAGTATAATTTTAAAGCACACATAAATAGTAAAAATTAAATTGTCATCAAATATCATTTCGCCTTTAATAAGAAGATGAAAGATGAACACCATTCTTCTGTGGAAAACAAAAATTTTAATATAAATTAGTATTACACGCTCAAGAAGAATAGATTGGCTATTGGCAAAGAAATACTTAATAATCTTCCTTCCACAGTCTCCCTCCTTCATGTTACAAAATTCCTCCACACAACCTTCCATTACGTTACCTCTGCCAAAAATAAATAAATAAATAAAATGTCTTCCTATTGTCTCTCTTATCACATTAAAACAAAATTTTCACCATCCTGGCTCCCTACCAGCTCATTCTCAGCATTATTTTGCTCTTTACCTCCAATCCCATACAAGTGTGAGGGAATGACATCAAAACCTTATAACAGAATTGCTTTTCATTCGTACTCTTCCTGTCCTGTGAATAGCCCAGCTATCAGTAGAACCCTGACGTTGGAACCAAAAACAGACACACAAATGCCTGATTTTTAGAACATTAAAACCAATAATAAAATAACAATGGTGGTTCATATTTAAGACAGAAAATTTTGAAATAATCACTGCAGAGGTACCCATAGAAAAGAGCTAAGAAATTAAAAGGTAGAGCACAGAAGAGATGAAGTGAGAGTCTTAGAACCTGATCTAAAATAGAGCACATAATTACTCTCTTCCCTTGCTTGCCCTGGGAGGCATCAAGGTCCAGAATGTTCTACAGATTTTCACATCAAAATAAAATAAAGCTGTATCATTATATAAAGAGATTGGTAAAGAAAAGCTCATCGAGATACCTGGAATGCCAATGGGGTATAAAAGGGCCACCAAATCTCTCCTATTGTGAGAATAAAAAAAGAAAGGAAGACACTGAGGGGCCCTTGTGGTAATAATGAAGGATTTTGCAGAGGGAAATAGGATCAAATGAACATGAATGCACAGACACCTCTGCCAGCTTAGAGGGTGATAGTAGGCAGGAGTAGTCTAAATCAGCAGATGAGTGCTCAGAACAGAAGATGATATTAAAGCAAATGTCACCTTGCATCTCTATCCAGGACACTATACAGCAAGAAACATTATTCCAGAGAGAATGAGAGAAGGAGAAAAAATGAAAATGGGGGGAAAGGAAGAGTGAACAAGAGGTGGAGAAAGACGGAAAGCGGGGGATGGGTAAATCTGGAAATGAACCAGCTGAGAGATCAGATTCAGAGTCAAAACATCAGAGTTCAATTCCCAGTTCCATCTTATTTGCTGTGAACCTCAAGCAAGTTACCAGCTTTTTGGTGCTTCAATGCCCTTATTTGTAAAATCAAGAAAATACTACCTACATTTTAAATTCATCATTAAAGAAAACATTAAGTCACAAACAAAATCGCTAATTCATTATACCTTATTTAAAATGATTGCTGTAATGGAATATCTACCAGTACTATTAAATACACAGTAGATTAGTTATTCTTTCAATCTAAAGCCTAAACTTTGTTATCTCCTGTGGTCAAAGTATATAGTTTTTTAAAAACCTGATTCTACCTACAACCATAAGGGGCTACTAAAAGCTAGTGATTACAAATATCTAATTAACTGAATAATGTTTACACAAATAATTACTTTGATACATTAGACTGTTATTTAATAATCTGATGCTACTACTAAAATAGAAAAAGAGTAATATTGTTAAAACACATAAAGAGTTGTTGGTACTATAATTATATTTTCCACATTTTTTCTGCCATTGAGGAATAAAAAGAAAATGTTTCTACTTTAGCATAAACATTACTACTTTTCTTTCAGTATATATCTTAAGAGATTTCTTTTATAAGTTTGAAAATTTTATAATTTCAAGTAGCTAAACAATTTTCCCAACCTCTAGTTTAACAATGGTTTTTGGTAGAATATCAAATAATGTCATAATAAACTTTGTTGGAATTAATTTTTCTACTGTGTCAGTAATATTCATCTAGCTATTTGAACTCAATATGTTACCACAAAAGCTATAAATAAATATCAGTTTAGGGATCAGTACTGAGACTTGAATTGTTCATCATGATACATTTTGATTATAGAAACTTGACAAACTATGTGCAGGTGATATGCAATTTTTGTCCAATTTTAAGCAAAATTCTTAGCTCAGAAAAAAGGGATGATTTAAATGCACACACACACAGGGACACCAGTGATTTGGCCTACATATGAATGGTGAAGAGGTTTAAATTACACTGGCAGAAGTTTGTGTTGGACACCTTAAAAATAAATGACATATTTGTACAGCTAGGAGGGATTTTAAGTTTAGGGACAATTGTTGATCATCTATACTAAATGAATGAAACAAACCTGATTCAACGCAGAGGCCTAGAAAGAATAATTATTCGTAAGTCCTTTCAGTTATGATATTATGATTTTAATTTTTTGAAATATCATATATGCAGTACCACCTAAGATGTTTGTCATGTATGAATATAAAAGTTTTTTTCCACTATAGTGAAGTAGCTCCTTAAACCAGCCAGCTAGTCAAATAATTTAAAATGTCATGATGCATTAAAGTTACAACTTTAATGTAATGCAAAGCATTTTATCCACTGTATAAATAGCATATGGTATTTGACATTTTTCTACTATTTTATGGCTTTAGATATATAACCAAAAATTTTCAGAATAGAATTTTAGTTCAATATTCTAGAAGAGTAGGAAGAGTATATAGGAGCTTTGATATAAGATAGATTTAGATTGTAACATAAGCTCTGTTACTTACCAGCTGGATAAATGTTTCAAACACTAGTCTCATTTTCATTATCTATGAAAATAGAGGTCGTATCTATACTTCCTAGAGTAGTCATAAAATTAAGTAAAATAAATATCATATAAAGGCCTAGAAAGCACATGATAGATGCTCGATAAATGTGAGTTCTTTCATTTTAATATACTCTCTATATCCCTTTAAGATGAAGCTATATAAAATGTACTTTGTGATTATAAGGAAGTTGGTAAAGAGTAAAAAGATAGTCAAAATTGTTTGTTAGACTTGATAGTCTCAAAACTGATTGCTTAATAGAAAAAAATGCATATTATTAGCTAACTATATATTTTCCTATGTAATTACTTGATTTTTGACCAGATTTCTTTGTAAAACTAGACAGGTTGGTTAATACTATCTAACATCAGAGAAAAAATTTATTGGTCGGTGAGTGTGTCCCCTCTAGGCTGAAGTAATTCTCTTATTTCATACAATGACAAATCATGAACTTTCATTCAACATTCTTTTATTTAGACCCTATTATACGACAGGGCACTAGATACTGGCAATACAGTGACAAACAAATATAGATGCGAATCCTGAGGGCACAGGCATACAGTAAAGTGAGGAAGATAAAGCTAAAGTAACCATAATAATTAATAATGAGTACAACTGAAACTCAGATAAGATATCTTAGTTTCTAAAGGAGGAATCAGCACTGGGTCCAGGGGATAGGAAACATTTTGTGAATGAAGAGGTCTTTGCTGGTCAGGCAGCCAACAAAGTCATAAAGTTTTGGTGGGAGGAGTAGACAATGGAGGCTTCAGGTACACAGCAGAGTGCACTGGAAAAGTTGAACTATTGCAAAATATGTAAGAGATTTTATTATATGTATGTTTATTTTACAACATAAAATCTAGCAAAATGTGGAGAAAAGAAATTAAGATAAACTTGGCTACCAAATGTTTAATTTGCCCATTATACTATTATTATTTCTCTCTAGTAAAATTACTCCAATAATTCCTAAATTTATCACGACAGCTATGCCAGACTTGTTCTTTTTTTGTTTGGTGATCTCAACTTTATAACAGAGTAAACAAATCTAAAAATTTTGTAGTGCTAATCTAGTTTTCTGGAGAGCACATTTCAAAATTTCTTTGATCAGCAAGATCTACTTGGTGTTATATTGGTGGGATTATTTTTCACAACTTACAAGCAGCTCTCTGTTTTATCTCCCTTAACTTATTATTGCCTTCTGTTCACATAAACAATGCTTTGCTTCTCACTGTCTTGTTGAAATATAAAAAGATCAGCAATGCTCTTTTCGTAGGCATTGTATTCCAGTTTAATTCCAAGAAGTTAGTCAATCATTACTATTATTTTCATGGAAAGACAATCAGGTCCCTCATCCTATAGCAACCATCTATTTTAAAGTATCGTCTTCTGAGTCTTTTTCTAAATAGTAGTCTCTGCATGCATATGGTAGGACTCCATAAATATGTACAAAGAACTTCAAGAAAAGAATTACTGGGGAGCTACAACCAGAATAATTCCCAGAGGTCACACAGGTCTAAGAGACATTTAAATTTAGATAAGCCATGGTGTAGAGACATATTGAACACCTAGAGAATTTGATAGGATGAAGAAGGGGTGTGCCTTCAGTAGTAGGGATAGTAACCTTAGCCGTAAAGCTTATTCTAACCAAAAAAAGACTTCAAAAATCCTCCAAAAATCCAGCTGACTCATAAGTAAATTAGCCCCTTAAAAGAATAAAGCCAAATACTTTTTGCAGAATAACAATATCAACATATTTAATAATGTAATAGTCAAACAAAAATTATTATAGAAGTGAATAAACAAGAAAATGTGATCTATGACATGGAAAAAATATTAGCCCATAGAAATGAACCTATATATGTCTAAGCCACTGGATGTTGCACACAAAAAACTTTTTAAGAAGTATTATAAATATATTTAATTATTTTTAATGTGCATATTATGAATGAGTCCAAAAAGACTTTAAATAATAGTTAATTTTTTAATAATTTTAATTTAAAATATAAATTTCCAGATTAAAAAAAACTCAAGATCTCAATCAGGCTAAACACAAATTTACTACAATAGGAGAGATTAGTGACATTGAAGACAGGGTAATGAAAATTATTTGACTGAAGCACAGAATTTTTTAAAAAATTATAAAACAGTAATTTCAGTGAGTCCAAAGCAATATCTAATGTCTAGCATATGTTAAACTGTAATCTCCAATGGAGAAGCAGAATAGAAAAAGCAGACATTCTTGTCTTGTTCCTGATCATAGAGGGAAAGCTTTTAGTTTTTGCCCGTTGAATATGATGTTGGCCGTAGGTCTCTCATGTATGGGCTTTGTTATGTTGAGGCATGTTCCTTCTACTCCCACTTTGCTGAATGTTTTTATTTTAAATGAGTGCTGTACCTTATCAAGTGCTTTTTCTGCATCCATTGATATGATCCTGTGATCTTTGTCTTTTGTTTTGTGTATGTGATGTATTATGTTTTTTGATTTGTGAATATTGTACCATCCTTGCATCCCTGGGATGAATCCCACTTGGTCATGGTGTATGATCTTTTCAATGTTTTGCTGGATGAGTTTGCCAGTACTTTGTTGAGGATTTTAGCGTCAATGTTCATCAGCGATATTGGTCTGTAGTTTTCTATCTTTGTTGTGTCTTTATCTGGTTTTGGGATTAGGATGATTCTTGCCTCATAAAAAAGAGTTTGGGAGTCTTCCCCTCCTTGGATTTTTTGGAATAGTTTGAGAAGGATGAGGGTTAGTCCTTCCTTAAATGTTTTGTAAAATTCACCTGTGAAACCATCTGGTCCAGGGTTTTTGCCTGTTGGGAGTTTTTTGATTACCGCTTCAATTTCATCAGCTGTTATTGGTCTGTTCAGGCTTTCTGCTTCTTCTTGATTCAGTTTGGGAAGATTATATTTTTCTAAAAATTTTTTCACTTCAGCTAGGTTGTCCAGTTTCTTGGCATACAATTCTTCATAGTAATTTCATACAATCCTTTGTATTTTCTGTGGTTTTTCTGATTTTATATACTTGGATCCTCTTTTTTTCCTTGATAAGTCTTGTTCAAGGCTTGTCAATTTTGTTTATCTTTTCAAAGAAGCAGCTCCTGGATTTATTGATCCTTTGAATTGTTCTTAAGTCTCTGTCAATTAATTTTTTTCTGATCTTGATTAATTCCTTCCTTCTACTTGCTGTGACCTTTGTTCGTTGTTGTTCCTCCAGTTCTTGTAGCAGTAGAGTTAGGTTGTTTATTTGAAATATTTCTATCTTTTTCAGGTAAGCTTGTATCAATATGAACTTCCCTCACAGGACTGCCTTATCTGTGCTCCAACAGTCTTCGACTATCGTGTGTCCATTTTATTTGTTTCCAGAAACTTTTTGATTTCTCCTTGATCTCATTTTCACCCACTCATGGTTTATAGCATGCTATTCAGTCTCCATGAGTTTAAACATTTTTGAGATTTTTCCTTGAGGCTTGTTTCTAGTTTTAAGTCCTTGTGGTCCAAGAAAATTCTTGATATGATTTCAATTGTCTTGAATTTATTGAGACTTATTTTGTGTCCTATCATGTGGTATCTTTGAAAATGTTTTCCATGTGCATGTGAAAACAATGTGTATTTTGCTTCTTTGGGAGAAAAGGTTCTATATGTATCAGTTAAGTCTATTTGATCTAGGGTGTTGTTCAATGCCACAATATTTTTGTTGATATTTTGTTTGGAAGATTTATCCATTGTCGATAGTGGGGTGTTAAAATCCTCTACTATGACTGTGTTGCTGTCTATACATGTCTTGAACTCCTTCAAGATTTCTCTTACATATTTGGGTGCATATATATTTACAATGTTTATGTCTTCTTGATGGATTCTTCCCTTAAGAATTATGAAGTGTTCTGTCTCTTTTAATGGCCTTTCTTTGAAGTCTATTTTGTTTGATAAAAGTATTGCTACCCCAGCTTCTTTTTCCTGTACATTTGCTTGGAATATTTTTTTTTCCAACCTTTCACTTTCAGTCTGTGTAGGTCTTTTGTTCTCAGGTGTGTCTCTTGTAGGCAGCATATGTGTGGGTCATGTTTTCTTATCCAATCAGCTATTCTATTTATTTTAATTGAAGCATTTAATCCATTCACATTCAGGATTATTATTGATAGATATTTATCCATTGCCATTTTACCCCTTTATACCTATGTTCCTCTCTGTGTCACTCTTTTTCTTCATTTTTTTAAAGCAGTCCCTTTAGCATATCTTGCAAAGCTGGTTCAGTGGAAATGTATTCTTTTAGCCTTCTTCTGTCCAGGAAACTCCTTATTTGTCCTTTCATTTTAATTGAGAGCCTTCCTGGGTAGAGTAGTCTTGGTTGCAGACCCCTGTTTTTCATTAGTTGGAGTATTTCTTGTCAATCCCTTCTGGCTTGCAGTGTTTCCATTGAGAAGTCAGCTGCTAGCTTTATCATGGCTCCCTTGTATGTTACTTCCTGTTTCTCCCTTGCTGCCCTTAAGATTATCTCTCTTTGAGTTTTGCCATTTTAATTATGATGTGTCTTGGAGTAGGCCTCTTTGGGTTCCTCTTGATTGGCACCCTCTGTGCTTCCTGGATTTGTGTGACTTTTTCTGTCATCAGGTTAGGGAAGTTTCCATCATTACTTTTTCAAACAGGTTTTCTACCCCTTGCTCCTCTTCTTCTCCTTCTGGTATCCCTATTATATGGATATTATTACATTTCATGTTGTTCTGCATTTCCCTGAACCCCTCTTCATTTTTTGGAGTCTTTTTTCCTTTTCTTGCTCTTTCTGGGAGTTTTTTTCTACCTTGTCATCCAGCTCACTGATTCAATCCTCTGCTTCATCAGCTTCATTACATTTGATTCACTGTAATCAAAATGTTCTGGTACTAGCATAAGAACAAACATATAGATCAATGGAATAGAACAGAGAGCCCAGAAAGAAACCCAAGTCTCTATGGCCTAGTAATATTTAACAGAGTGGGCAGGACCATAAAGTAGAGCAAAAATAAGCCTCTTTAAAAATGGTGTTAGGAGATCTGGACAGATACATGCAAAAGAACCAAACTGATCACAAATTTATACCATACACCAGAATAAACTCAAGATGGATAAAAAACTTAAATATAATTTGTGACACTATAAAATTCCTAGAGGAAAACATTGGCAGAAAAATCTCAGACATTCCATGCAGCAATATTTTCACCAATATAGCCCCTAGAGCAAGGGACATAACGGAAAGAATAAACAAATGGGACTTCATCAAAACAAAAAGCTTCTGTACAGCTAAAAAAAATCAGCAAAATGAAAAGAGAACCTACTATATGGAAAATATATTTACCAATGATACTTCGGACAAGGGTTTGATCTCCAAAATATGTAAAGAACACACATGACTCCATTCCAGAAAGAAAAAGAGTTCGCAAAAAAAAAAAAAGGGCAAAACACCTGAACAGACACTTCCCCAAGGAAGACAGACAGAGGGCCCAGAGACATATGAAAGGATGCTCAGCATCACTAGCCATCTGAGAGATGCAAATAAAAACCACAATGAGGTACTACTTTACACCAGTCAGAAAGGCCACATAAATCAGTAAACAATAAGTGCCGAGGAGGTTATGGAGAAAAGAGAACCCTAGCACATTGTTGGTGGGAATGAGGACTAGTGCAAACATTGTGGAAAACAGTATGGAATTTCCTCAAAAAAACTAAAAACGAAACTGTCTTTTGACCCAGCAATTCTACTGCTGGGATCATACCCTAAGTATCCTAAAACACTAATGCAAAAGAACCTATGCACCCCAATGTTCATAGCAGCATAATTTACAAAAACCAAGTGCTGAAAGCAACCTAAGTGTCCATCAGTAAATGAGTGGGTCAAAAAACCATGGTACATTTACACAATGGAATTCTACGCAGCAGAAAGAAAGAAAGAGCTCCTACCATTTTGCGACAGCATGGATGAATCTAGAAAGCATTATTCTAAGTGAAACAAGCCAGGCAGTGAAAAACAAATACCATATGACCTCACCGATAAGTGGAACCTAATCAACAAAACAAGCAAGCAAAATTTAACCAGAGACATTGAAATGAAGAACACACTGACAGAGGGGAAGGGAGAGGGTCAACTCAAGGAACTTGTATAAAGGACCACGGACAAAGCCAAAGTAGAAAAGGATTGAGGGTGGGAGGTAGGGTTGGGTGGGGTGGGGGCAAGTGGTGGCAGGAAAATGGAGACAACTGTACTTGAACAGTAATAAAAAATGCAAAAAGAAAGGTAATACCTGACCGTTTAGTCAAGGGCACTGATCTCTTTTTCCTTAGATTGCCAAATAACAAAAAAAGTGACACCCCCCCAAAAAAATCAAAATGGGTACGCATAAAAACATTTAAATAAGTTATAGCTGGAAATTTCCAATTTTCATGAAATATAAATATTAAGAGCCAAGAAGCTTAACAAACCTGAAGCAAGAGGAATATAAAATATTACCAAAGTTCATAATAATTGTAAACAATATAAAAGGAAATATTGAATCAATCAGAGGAAAGTATATGAGAACAAGAATATCCATCACCTTTGGAACAGCAATAATACAACTCAAATATAATGGAACCGTTTCTTCACAATGTCAAATATCAGAGGTTTCCTGTGCTTGGGGCAAGCAAGGGAACTGGACTGCATAGGAGCATTATGGCATGTGTTGGCATGAGAGAAAGGTCGTGTATCTTTATTAGACTGGTGGTTACATGAGTATTTACATATATCAAAAATTATCAAACTGTATATTTAAAATGCTTTTACTACATATCAACATATTTATAAGTTGATTTAAAAATAATAATGATAACATGGAAAACTATAATTTGATAAATTAATAAATATATTTCCATTCAATAAAAAATTAGATATTCTAAGAAAGTATAGATATTAAGTTAAAGATAGTAGTTTATTCTTCCACTAATTACTATATTTATTCATCCTATTGCTGCCCTAAAAATAAAAGTGTCTTTCAGAGTGAGAGACAACAAGCATGTATTGTGACCAATAAGAATAGCTATCTGGGAATCCCAGGTTCAAGCAGGCAGAAACCCTAATAATGCTCCACCTAGGAAACAAAGGCAATGGGTATTTAGAAGAAAGGGAAGAAGTATAACAGTAGAAGGAAGGCATCTGTATCAGTGAAGGTAACATAGTGATATTAATTCTAAACAATGGTTTTCATTTTCAGTCCAGTAGTCATCAGTCCACATGTCATAACTACCTCCTTATTATTTTTGTAAACAGTTCCTTAGGAAATAAGATGGTTAGGCCCAGTCCAAAGGTTATTTTGCCATTTTAATATTCCAAAGATTTGAGGCATGAGAAATTCAAGGCAATTCCTCTGGCATGGCAGTTCCAGGTCCACTTTAAAGTAGCTCCATGTATATTATTGTTTGTACTATGAATAGTTTTTTTTTTTGAGTCCCTAATATGCACTGTTCCAACTCTGTATATGACTCTCCATACTTCTAAATTTTATAATATGTTCAGTAAATGAATAGTAATAAAAAATGGAGAACTTTGTCTTGAACTTTATTTTGTTTTTTAAAGATTTCATTCAGCTACCTTTAAAGAGAGGGGAAGGGAGGGAAAAAGAGAGGAAAAGAAACATAAATGTGTGGTCACCTTTCGCATGCCCCCTACTGGGGACCCAGCCCGCAACCCAGGCATGTGTACTGACTGAGAATCAAACCAGCAACCCTTTGCTTCACAGTCCAGCACTCCGTACCAGCCAGGGCTGAACTTTGTTAAATGTACATTTGTTTTTACTATTATAATTTGTACTTAAATGTATATCTTCTCTATGAAAATTAAACTTTTCTTATCCTTTGTTTAAATAGTTTAAGCATATTCAATCAAATCTAACCTAGTACTAGTACATTTTTATATAAAAACTCATTTCTATCACTCCTTAAGATCTGTTGCATTTCTCTCCTGCACTGTAATGAGTACAATTAATCTATATTTTATTTAAACACATCTCTCAAGAAGCTGTCTTTCTGCTTAGTTTTCTTAATTTGGAGAAAGATAACTTTTATTTATGTGTCTCTTAACAGAGTAGTTTATTTCTTTGAAATCATCTAATGGGGGAAAATTCTGCTTTGTTTTCCTAGAAAAGATATAGACATAAAATTCAAAAATCCAAGAAAAAATTTTCTTTAAAACCGAATAAAGTATAATGTTGATCTTGTGGATAGTAAAGTAAATCAAATAAACAAATGTATTTCAAATTATTTTATAGGTTATATGAAAATGTTAACTGTAACCATAGATAGCCTGGAAACTTAAGAAATCTGACAATACACAAAATTATATTTTGAACTATGTCATTTCAACTAAAATCACTAAATACACATCTATTAGATCAGGGGTGTCAAACTCATTTTCACCAGGGTCCACATCAGCCTCACAATGCCTTCAAAGGGCCAAATGTAATTTTAGGACTGGATAAATGTAACTACTCCTTAACAGTTAAGTGAGAGCTCCGTGCTGCTGCCAGGTAGAAATAAGGTGCCAGCCTGATAAAACAAGGTGGAGGGCCGGATTCGGCCCGAGGGACTTGTGTTTGCCACCTGTGTATTAGATAATGTAATTACATTATTAAAATAATATTAAAGTCTATTTAATCACAGTGTTAAAATTTCCATGTTAAAAGTTACATATCAAAGTATTAGGAAGTATTTAAATAATATTTCCAAATAAATCTGAATTGTATAAATTATTTTTATATTTTTGTAAGTTCTTTCTTAGAGAAATATTGAAGAAATAAAGAGTATAGTTCAATGAGTGACTTACTTTCTCCCTCCATCAAATGGCAATTTTTATGCACAAAGACATATTTTACATGACTTATCTGCCTACCCAGAATACCCCTGGAAAAGATAGAGAATGTCCTTTTATATCTTCTCTTCTGAGAGCATTAGTTCTAGTATTTCATACTTGGGTCCCAGTAACTATCCTTTGTTTTCCTAAAAGGCCCATTGAGTTCTCATGTAAATATATTTCCTAGAAGTTCACTCTGGAAAACGAACTGTCAGATTTAGTACTCTTTATTTTTTTTTTTACTGTCTTTTTAAAAATATTTTAATTAAGTGGTACTTAATTTCAATACAAATTAAGAGAGTAATAGTGAAACAAGAACATAATATTTTTATTAATTGACATGAATAAACCCACATCAGCAGTCTAGGGCAATGATTTTCAACTGGTTTGCCTGAAAGAGTTTTAAAACATGCAACACCTGACTGTTCAGCCAGGGGCACTGCCTTCTTTTCCCTTAGATCGTGAAATTTAAAAAAATATGACCAATACTACAATAGCTGTCCAGTGTGGATATTTTATCTTGAACCATAAATATATAGGTCATATAAGAGTTGCATCTTATTGGTCACATCACATAATAAGGTTGTATTTAATTAATTAATTCTTGGTACCAGAAATACTTACATACAAGTATAGGTACCTGAATTTTTTAAAAAGTCACTTAGAAGCAAAAAGGGTAGGTTATTATTATTATTTTGTAAATCAAGCAAAATTATACGTATCTATTTTTGTCATATTGGCAAAAAATAAAATATTTTTTGGTGTACTGTAAAATTTTAATCATTAGTTTGTGTGTGCCATGAGATGCAAAAGGTTGAAAATCACTGGTATAGAGCTTTCTTATACTACTTGAGATACAGTTGCCTGGAAAAAAAAATCAGTACATGAAAGAGAAATTGCATTTAGTAGAAATACGTGGAAAGAAATATCTATTTTACTAACTCATTAAACAAAAAGACTGATTGCTCATAATAAAGCATCAGATTTGTGAAGAGAGAAAGGCATGTAAGACTACAGAGTCAATTTCTCTATCTAAAGTATTTCCGCTTCAACTCTCATGATACAGTTTTAATGCAGTGACAAAATATAAACCTTAGAGAAGTCCTGGCTGATGTGGCCCAGCGGACTGAGTGCTGGTCTGTGAACCAAAGGGTCCTGGTTCAATTCCCAGTCAGGGCACATGCCTGGGTTGTGGTAAGCCAGGTCCTAAGTTGGGGATCCATGAGTGGCAATCACACACTGATGTTTCTCTCCCTTCTTTCCCCTCTCTCTAAAAATAAATAAATAAATAATTTTATAAGATAAAGATTAGAGGATTTTTAGAAATCATATAATCCTAATTATTAACAAATGTATAACTCATTACTAAAAAATAATTATACAAGACTTCATTTTTCCTGATAAGTTTTTCTTTAGGGTATTATATTGGATGGCAAAATTCCAATGACACATAATATCTTGCCTAGATTTATGTGATAATCAAAATTATAAGTGATTTACTAAAGCCACCCTTTATTTCACAGTTTCAGATATACAAAATTTATATAATTTTTCTTGTAATATAATAAGTTGATCATATGACACTTAATCTTGAGCCAAGCTACTTGAAATTCTAAGTAAAGCCTTTTCGAGGTTATCAAATTTTAGTAAAAATCACCTGGGGAACTTATTAAACACATAGATGATTAGCATCAGTAAATCTTGGTAGGAGCCAAATATTTGTGTGATTAGCAGTGCCCCTGGTGCTTATGATCTATTGCCCAAATGTTAGTATACTGCAATTAGAAACACTGCCAAAAGAGACAAACACTGAAAAGACTTTTTGCCTCAGTCATAACATGATTTGATTTATCTAAAAGGAAACTCTGCAAAGAGGTCACAGGAAGCTTAATTTAAAATTAAATGTATTTGCAAAATAGCTTTCTGACAAATTTAACTAAGCAATATACTTCATCAGAAAATAAATTTAGAAAAAAACAGCTCTATGCATACAAAATTATAAAGATACAATTCCAGTTAATTACATTACAAGGCTGCATCTCAGAATGCATGATCCCAAAGTTAATGGAATTTACAGAGGTATTCCATAAAAGCATACAGTTCATATTCAGAGATGAGTAACACTGAGTAATAAAACTTTTTACTGAGTAAATAAAATATTTTTTACTGAGTAAAAAAGTTTTTACTGAGTAATATGAGATATGAGTAACAATGAGTAATAAAACTTTTCATATTATATTTATATATAATTTAGTTTTATTGTGAGATTCACAGTTTGAAAGAATGTCAGGATAAGGAATTAAGTAATTTTTTTAAAAGGACAGTGGGAATACTAGAGTTTTAAATACTAGTCAAAGGACATTCGTAAAAGAAACAAAGCAGCCATATAAACTGCTGTAGAGTGATAGAAAAAATTGAAGAAAGCTGTAAGGAGACTTCCAGCCAAGATGGAGGCATAGGTAGATACACTTTGCTTCCTCGCACAACCAAAAGAAGGACAACAACAATTTTAAAAACAAAACACAAGCAGAACTTCCAGAAAATCAAACTGTATGGAAGTCCAACAACCCGGGAGTTAAGAAGAAACATTCATCCAGACCAGTAGGAGTGGTGGAGACAGGCAGCTGAGTGGAGAGGACTCATGGCAAAGCCGCGGCTGGAGGACTGGGTGGGCAAGGCGGCAATTGGCAGGTGAGGTGGTGGCTGGCAGAGTGGATGGTCCCACACTGGTGTGTGGATAATCCATAAGGAACAACTGGGGAAGCAAGACAGATCACACAACCCAGGGCTCCGGAGTGGGGAAATAAAGCCTCAGAACCCCTGACTGAACAAACCTGTGGGGGTTGAGGTGGTAGGAGAAACTCCCGGCCTGAGAGGAGAGTTTATTGGAGAGACCCACAGGGTCCTAGAATGTACACAAACCCACCTACTTGAGAATCAGCACCAGAAGGACACAATTTGCTTGTCAGTAGAGGTGGAAGAGACTGAAAGCCTCAGGGAGCTGAGCAAGTGGCATTGTTCCCTCTTGGACCCTTCCCCTACATACAACACCACAATGCATCCACTGGGTTGCCCTACCCTGATGAATACCTAAGGTTCCACCCCTTACTACATAACAGGCACGCTGCAATAAAAAAATATGGCCCAAATGAAAGAACAGATCAAGGCTCTGAAAAAAATACAACTAAGCCATGAAGATATAGCCAACCTATTAAATGTAGAATTCAAAACACTGGTGATTAGGATGCCCACAGAAATGGTTGAGTATGATTGCAAAATAGAGGAAAAAGTGAAGGCTATGCAAAGTAAAATAAAGGAAAATATATAGGGAACCAACACTGAAGGGAAGGAAAACTGGGACTCACATCGCAATTTGGAGCAGAAGGAAGAAATAAACATCCTACCAGAACAGAATGAAGAAACAATAATTCAAAAAAAAATGAGAAGCTTAGGAACCTCCAGGGCATCTTTAAATGTTCCAACATCTGAATTATAGGGGTACCAGAAGGGGAAGAGGAAGAGCAACAAGTGGAAAACTTATTTGAACAAATAATAAAGGAGAACTTCCCCAATCTGGCAAAGGAAATAGACTTCCAGGAAGTCCAGGAAGCTCAGAGAGTCCCAAAGAAGTTGGACCCAAAGAAGCACACAGCAAGGCACATCATAATTACATTACCCAAGATGAAAGATACGGAGAGAATCTTAAAAGCAGCCAGAGACAAGGAGACAGTTACCTACAAAGGAGTTCCCATAAGACTGTCAGCTGATTTCTCAAAAGAAACCTTGCAGACAAGAAGGGACTGGAAAGAAATATTCAAAGTCATGAAAGGCAAAGACCTACATTCAAGATTACTCTATCCAGCAAGCTATCATTTAGAATGGAAGGGCAGATAAAGTACTTCCAAGATAAGGTCAAGTTAAAGGAGTTCATCATCACCAAGCCATTATTATATGAAAGGTTAAAGGGACTTATCTAAGAAAAAAGACAAAACACGTGAACAGTAAAATGACAACAAACTCACAACTATCAACAGATGAACCTAAAAGAAAAGAAAAACAACAAAAACAAAAACTAAGCAAACCGCTAGAACAGGAACAGAATCAGAGAAA
Organism: Glossophaga mutica; assembly: GCA_039655065.1. Taxonomy (NCBI): domain Eukaryota; kingdom Metazoa; phylum Chordata; class Mammalia; order Chiroptera; family Phyllostomidae; genus Glossophaga; species Glossophaga mutica. The sequence continues at coordinate 136,242,366 of CM077303.1, forward strand.
TGGACATCATATAGAGGGATTTCAGTGGGGAAGGGAACTGGAGAAATGGGGAAAAAGGTACAGGGAAGAAGAAGCATAATTAGTTGGCACAAAATAGATGGGGAGAGAGAAAAATGGTATAGGAAACAGAAGACTCAGAGAACTTATATGTACAACTCATGGACATGAACTAAGTGGGGGAATGCTGGAGGGTTGTGGGGGACAGGGCAGAGGAGGGAAAAAGGGGAAAAACTGTAATAGCATAATCAATAAAAATACTCTTAAAATCTCATATGAGCATAAACCCATATGAACTTATGGATGGAAGAATATTTAAGGAAGGCCTGTATCCTCACAAATATATATATATAATGTATAATATATGTAAAATATATAATATATAGTATATATTATATAAAACATATATACTTTTAAGATACATATCTTAAAACTGAACTCAACACTTCTCACATATCCAAAATACAAATCTTCTCTACAAAGCATTAAGAGGAAATACAATGTAGTTTTCACTGGGTATTTTGGTAGAGTTATAAAAAAGAAGGAACATTATAATGCAAAGCAAACAATTTAATGATAATTAATGAAATTTCTGTTCCAGCACCCCCCCCCCCGAAAAACCCCTCTTTACTCCCAGTTTCTATGCCTCCTCTTTACTCTTTACAGAAGATTCTAAAAATTTCTCTGGCTCAAGTCACTCTTTTTACTTACTTATATATTTATTTTGGTTTTCGATGCTGAACTATTTAGCAAAATCCTAATCCCTTTGATGTTGCATTTCCCCAAATATTACTTTGTACCCTTCTGATTTATATGGAAAAACCATTGCATTCAGAATAATTCTGAACTCTCAGAAATCTTGAGGGTGACTTGAAAATAACAAGTACTTTCTCCTGCTTTCCTTTTATTTCTTAATTTCATTTACAAGCATAGTTATGGCATATATTAAATGTAAGTTCACTTTAAAAAATATTTAATTATTTTGCCTGCAACCCAATTTTCATATCAGTGCTCCTCTTGTTAAATATGTAAACATCCACTTAAGCCTTGGTTTTAAATAAAAAACCACATATTCATTTGGAATGACATAGACAATAAACCACAAAATATAAGTGGAATGATAAATAAATTTATTAACTGAAATCCATAGTATATGATTAAAAATACATGCTTGCTTACATTTTTATACGGGTAAATGGTTCTCTTATACATCATGGAATCACAATCTCGACTTAAAATCTGTTAGTTTTAAAGATAATACCTATTATCTGAGATTTTTACAACAAAGATTAAAACTAAGCTGCTCTAAAAATATTTATAAGGAAAACGAAGACGAGGCAATTTCCAAGAAGATAGAATATTATGGAAACAGGAAATTAACATGGCTTTTAAAATTCCCCAACATTTTAAAAGCTATAAAATGCATTTGTAATACCTGACAAAGACAGTCTCCTTGACCAAATTTGAGTCAGGTTCCTCTTTTTTTGACTGAGCCCCAAACTTGGGCTTTGTGTTTGGCCCCATAAGTACAGTTTTATCAAGAAATCTGCTGAGTTAATTTAGTTAAATCTCCCACTCTTGATATGTTAGTAATATGGATATCTGTGAAATTCCTCCCACCACCTTGGTCTGCTTTCAGCAAAAATCTGGAAAAATCCCCCTAGCCTTGGTGTATCAGCCTAGTCATTTTCTATCTACTGACCCCTACCTATCCTGCTCCTTGGCCATGAGTCTTCACTTATCTTTGTTTTACCTAGAATTGAGCTGAATCTCTCTTCACTTCTGCAAAATCTCATTGCATTCATCCTTCTTGAATAAAGTCTTCTTTACTGCCTTTAACAAGAGTAACAAATAATTTTTTCTTTAGCACAAAAGGATAAAAGAGACATAGTACATATCTGCTTAAGGCTTTCTAAAAATTATAATAGCAAGTTAAACATAATGTACTAGATAACAAGCTTTGTTAGACAAGAATCGTTTACATATTTAGTATTCAGTGAAAAACATACCAATAATACTGCAAGGCCTAGATCTTAGGTAAATTAGTAAATGTTAGAGGAGATTTGAGGAGGAATTGAAATCTGGGTGTACATGTGGCATGTGATGGATTTTTTACACTGTAGTGTTTCTCAAAGTATGTTTGACAGGATGCTTCTCAAATTTTAATGGGTAAACAACTCAGACTATTGTTAAAAATTCAGATTCTGATTCTGTGCCCCAGGAAGAGGTCTGAGATTGTGCATTTCCAACAAACTCCCAGGTGATGCTGATTCTTCTAATACTTGGAAAAGATTTTGAGAAACACAGGTTAGACAACTGTAATTCATCTAGGGTGGCTTTTCATAAAAAGGTGAAGTGAGTCAACCAAATCATGCCAGATTCTCTTTCAGCAAATCTAAGGGGAGACATAGGAACCTACATTTTTAACATTCTCCCCCAGGTGATTCTCTATGAACTCTAAAATTTGTAAAGCCCTGGCTCATAAAAAAAGTATTGCAAAAAGATTTGTATATGGGTTTGCTACCGAGAAAGAATTGCCTTCTTTAGGCATACCTCCAGGAACTTTATCCTTTAAGGATGTGTCTGCTGTTAACTTTCACAGAATTTCATTTGAATAAAAATGTTAAGCCATGAAATTGCAAAATGATTTGCTCAGAGTCCTCTACCCTCCCTAGGGAAGGCCCTAAACCACTGAAAACAAGTTATGTGGTAGAAATTGATTGGAAATAAATTCCAAATCCTCAGGAAGCAAAGAGCTTAATTAGCAGGGTTAGTCTAGGATCCAGAGCTGTGTCTATTTAATACTTTTGTTAATGACCTAGGAAAAAAGGCGACGCTTTAAAATTTACAAAAAAATATATTTTAATTTTCTTGAGATTAGTAAACTGTTTGAATTCCAAAAGACCTAACAACATAAGGTAATTAAAAACCACAAAGGTTGGTAAAATCTGTTTAAAATATGTAAAGGCAAAACACATTTGAAAAATATATTCAAATTACTCAAACACATTGATGAACTCTGAACTAAATGTAATTTTCTCAAGAATAAGATTTATGTATCTTTTTGTGCAATTCAATGAAAACATTTGTTCACTACCTAAAGACAATAAAAATGGAATGAGGTATTAAACCATATTAAAAGAGGCCAGAAATAGGACACGTATTATAATACCTCAATTTATGAATCAATAATATCTCTTTATCTTAAATATAGTACTATAGTAGTCATCTTAGTCATATCTTTTGGAGGCTACATAAAAAAATAAAATTAAAGAACCAGAAAGCAATGAAAACCTATTATACTTACAGGGAAAATGAGGAAATCTTCATAATAGAAGATTAAAGAATACATGTAATGAGAAAGAGAAAATTAAAATGATATGTGATAGTATATAAAATAGCGAATACTAATAGCAAAACCATTTGCTAGTAATAAAAATATAATCTAATTATATTGGAAATTAGACAAATATTACAGAGAAGGAGTATATTGGTTCTTAACAATGTCCTTCTATGAAAAACCCTGTGCAAAGGGTAAATAAAATAACAAAATAAAATGAGCAGACATTGTTTAAAATAATGACATAGCAATATCTGAAAATGATGAACAGTATATTAAATAAAATGATAAGTTGGAAGTAACAATAATTTTTCTTTTGGTTCTATAGTTTGCAGCAGTGCAAAAAAGGAAGATGGAGGGAAAAAAGATTATATTCAACCTGTTAAGCAAGGTGGATCTAATTATTTCCATCTAGTGTTTCTAAAAAGTATCACTTTTTAAAATTCATTACCAATTCTTATAAAAATATATTTAAAAATAAATAGATGTCATTTAAAAAGTCTATATCAAGAGAGTATAGTCATTCTTTCATTAAGTAATACTTACTATGTGCCAGGAACTGTGCTGGATGCTGGAAGTAAACTGAGGAACAGGAAGAACACTGTCTCTGACATTGGCAGGCCAACCCCACAGACAGTTATGTTTCAGTGTGAGGAATGATGTAACGGCATAGGTGTACGAGTGTATGATGATATAGGACATACAGAAGAAACATATAACCCAAATTTAGGCCAAGTAAAGCTTTCTGGAATACCTGATTCCTAATATGGGGTTTAGAAAATATTAATGAAGTGAAGGGCAGCAGGGCTAAGTTCAATAGCATCAATTACACTGTGTAATCTTGCAAATGAGACCTGTTCTATATGCCTGAACTAAAAATGGGAAGGGGAAAGAGGCTAGGGAGGAAAACCAAAGCTTGGTCATAGGTTTCACGAGAGGTTGGGCTTTATCCTGAGAGAGCTGAGAACTCTTAAGTGATTATAAGCCATAGAAATACATAATTAAATTTTCACTGTAGGAGGTACTCTGACTGTAATGTGGAACGTAGACTGGGTATGGGGAGTCGGGGCAGGACTGAAAGCTGGGAGTTTATATAGTTTCTACAGAAGAGATAATGATGGCTAGGGTATTGATATTGAAAATGAATAAAAGCAAACAATTAGAAAAAATGTTCAGTAGGTAGAATCAATAAGTTTTTCACTGATTTAGTGAGGGGTCATCAGAGTAGAGAAAGGACACATAACCCCCAGGTAAAAGTCTTGGTACCATAGGCTCAAGTGGGAAAACTAAAGTGAAGAATAAACTGGGGGGTAGAGGAAGGTGCAGAAATGTACTGAGTTAGAGTCCCATATAACCCCAAGGAAGGTTTCAGGAAGCACTGAACTATGCAGTGATAGAAATCTGGGGAAGAATCCCCTTCAATATAAATGTTTAGCTGTATAAAGAAGAATGGATGGCAGCATATGCATTCCAAAATATGCCCTTTTGGTATAAGGATTATTTTAGCTAAACAGCAAGTGAGAAGGAGCAGATAAAGAAATTTTTCCTACACTGTCCCTAGTTGTCTAAAAGGAGGACATGTATTTTCAAAGGTGTTTCTCCTCCCCTCACCTTTAGGACACTTTGAACCCCTTCAGCCTGGTGTTAGCACCAGAGGAATTTACATAATAAACTTTACTAACTAGCCTTCCTTTGTCCTAAAACTGCCTTCCTTTGTCCTGCCATTTCTCCACAAACTTGTTCTTTGTTGACCATGTTATGTAAACCTGAGTTCTAAGGCAGTGCTTCAGGTTAGCTCATTCTTCACTGGTCATCTCCCATGTAAACTTGAGGTATGTATGTTAATAAACAGCTATTTGTTTTTGTCTTGTTAATATGTTTTTTGTTAAGGGGTACCAGTAAAGAACTAGGAAGGGTAGAGAGGAAATTGTTTTTTTCTTTCTCTACAATGTGAGTCTGGATAGACCATCCTTGATAAAATGTATGAAATGGGAAGAAAAAACCTAGAAGAGAGCTTTGAGAAATATCAGCCTTCACAGCATGGGGTGGAAAAGGAGACTAAGAAAAAATAGCCAGATAGATAGGAGAATAATTAGTAAAGCATGATGTTGGTATCATGGAAACGAGAGGGGGGAGGGAATGACAATATTGCCATTGAAGTTCTGCTTCTGAGGAACCTCTGCTTCGACTGGAAAAAGAACACAATGAAAACAACCAAAGTGTCTCTTATTAAATGATTGGATTAAGAAGATGTGGTACATACACATACATACAATAAGATACTACTCAGCCATAAGAAAATGAAACACTGCCATTTGCAGCAACATGGATGGATCTTAAGAATATCGTGCTAAGTGAAATAAGTCAGACAGAAAAAGTTAGGAACTATATGATTTTGCTCATATGTGGGATATAAACTATAACCAACAAATGAACAGAGATGAAAAACAAATGAATAAAAACACATAGACAACAGTATGGTGGTTACAAGAGGGAGGGGAATGAGGGGACAGTGAAGGGTAAAGAAGGTTAAATACCTGGCAATGGAAGATTTGACTTTGGGAGGTAGACACATGATACAGTATACAGGTGATGTACCGTAGAATTGTATACTTGAAACCTATATAACTGTATTAACTAGTGTCAGCCCCCCAAATTTATTTTTTTAGGAAAAAGGGAAAAAAAGGAAGCAAAGGAGATTCAGGTAGAGGAATAAACCTGTGGAAAGAGCCTGTGGCGACAGGGAGCCAGAAACGTTATGTGGATGGAGTGCAGAAAAGAGGAGGATAAAGGGAAGGGTGAGCTGGGAACCCTAGAAGACATTAAGTTGGTTGAAACAGAATTGTCACCCTGGACAAACTAACTCTGAGAGCTTATGAAACATCTAACATATAACTACACTCAAGGGATGAAATGGAACAGATTAAGTTCAGATATGGTATTATGAGCAACTTCTGCAGTGAGATCAGGGTCCCAATTTCATCATTCTTCTTCACCAATTTGTGGCCTGGGCATATTAGTTAGCTCAGCTAAATATCGATGTCTCTATCTATAAAGTTAGAAAAAAGTGTACATTCCACCATTGTTGTGAAAATTGAATGAAATAATATAGGTATTAGATACATTCAATTTACTAGCACAATATCTAGACTCAGTAAAAAAACAAATAACAGTGAGAATGACAATGTAATTTTTCTCTGACCTTCTCAAATTTAATTTCACTATATTTAAGTGGATGTAAATCACTTTAAAAATCCTATGTTATCTTGTCATACACAGCTTTTGAAATCTGAAAATTCACAAACAGTATTGGATTTGGAGTGTGAGGATGTAGGTTCAAGGCTGGCATGTCTCTTATTAGTATATGAGTATGTACATATAATGGGTTGAATTGTGACACCTCCTTCCAAAAAAGGTACGTCCACCCAGAGCTTGTGAATGTAATCATCCACAGAACCAAATGCAACACTGTGACATTTCTGAGACTTTTTCACTTGTAACTTTTTCTTTTGATAATCATGTTGATCAACATCTACTGTTGATGTTTTTTCAGTTTGCATTAAAACAAATTTCAATTGCTTTTAAATATCACCTAATTTCTAGTCTCTGCTCTCTCATTAAGTGTGTGAGTATAGTTACTATGTAATCCTGCCTTTTTGTGACTGGTAATCATATCAAAGGAACGATCAGTTCTAAGCTACCAAAATGTATTTTTTCTGTCACTGAATTCTTTTTAGAAGGAATCATCCTACAAAATGAATTTAAGATATAGACTAGATGAAACAAAATATATCTATTATAATCTGGAATATTTTGGGGATTTGACTTTTATAACCCAAAAGACCATAAAGAAAAAATACTTTTGTAGACAAACTCTAATATAATATAGAAAAATGAAACATATTGTGTTTTCAGATGTGAATATGAACATTGTATTATAATAAATATAAGAACATATTTTTTTAAGTTCTCAAAAACATGCCGGCAGTTGCTTTCCATGATTGTGAAATCATTTCTATTCAATACTACTACTACCTGGATGCTGAGCCTTGAGAAAGGTCAAGTCATGCTATGAGCTATGTTTGAAAGTAAATCAAACCAGACTGATACTATTAAATCTTAATCACTTTCCATTAGAGTAATAACTTGCAATCATAAGACTCTTTTCCATGGAGTCTTTTTCTGAATAATCTACCTCAATTATAAAGGTAAATGGCAATGCTCCTCTTAGAGTTCCCAAGTACTTCTCTAATCTTCACTATTGTGAAAGCAGTTAATGGCTTATATTCATGTCACGAATATGACATGAATGTTAATAGCAAAGGTCTGCAAGATAAATGACTAAATCCTAAATGAGTGGTTTTGTTGGAAACTTTCCAAATCATAGCAAAATACATCTATCTATATATATTTTTTAACTTTCTGCTGTAGTGTTGTACTATGGCCATTTAATTTTTGTTACAAAATAACATATTGCTGGAAATGTTTAGGAGAATAACCACAGACTATTGTAGATGCAAGAAGGGCAAGTCATCCTTTTCTTCATCATTATCAAACATTACTAAATTTATTTATATGACACTGAATTGGAGTCTATATAGTTTTATAAATATGGACTCACTTATTTAAACCCCATTACTAAGTCTCCTTTTCAATTACAAATCCTCAATATTTACATATATTTTTTGGTAAAAAGATTCTGGGTAAATTTGAAAGAATACTGCACTGGGTGTCAGATAACTGAGTTCAAATTTATTTTGTTATTCAAGATGTATGATATCATTAAAAAATTCCTCTACCTTTCTTGAATCTCTCATCTCTGTAAGATGATTTTATCTCAGCCTCAAGTCTTCCTGATCTGATTAACTATCCTCTGTCTTGGGTCTGGCCTGTTCTCTCATTAGGATAGTCTATTCAACAGCATTTGAAAACCACACCTCATGTGAATGGCAATAATCTACGTTTTTCAGTACTTGACTCAATCTCATTATCTCAGCTTTCAGACTTAGTTTATGGAGAACCTCAGTGGTAGGACACACTTTACATATTTGAGTTCCAGCTTCAACTCCCTGCCTCTTAACAGCTATAAGGTCTGTATTTAATTTTTTACCATTATCTTTATCTCTCCTAAAATGTCATTATAAATAAATTCTACTGACTATGCTTCTGACTACTTAAGTTACATTTTTCTTTCCTAAAATCTAAGGTTTTTCCTTATCTTATTTTTCACCTTTTTCTCAATGAAATAAAATGAGTATAGAAATTTTTGAGCTAAGGAAAATATTCAAATGTATAAATCTATGTGTCCCAGAATTTCAGGAATAGAAAATAGGCAGTGTTTTAGACGAATGATACTACTACTATAAGATATGCTTATATATTTACAGTAGATATACTACCCCAACTTGAGCACTGAAATAACATTTATTTTTATGGATTGTATCACCTTTCATTTTATTTTATTTATTTTATTTTTTAATTAGTATTTTTTAATTGTTGATATTGTACAGTTTTCTGTCTTTTACCCCACCCCCAGCCCACCACCCCAGCCCTCGCCACCTTCCTCCCCTTTCCACCCCCCATAGTTTTTGTCCATGTGTCCTTTATACTTGTTGCTCTAAACCCGTTCCCCTTTTCCCCTAAAATTCTCTCCCCTCTCCCTCTGGTCACTGTCAGACTGTTCTCAAATTCAGTGTCATTGTTTATATTATGCTTGTTTGTTTGTTTTGTTGATTACGTTCCTGTTAAAGGTGAGATCATGGCTTGGTTGCAAATTGTCTTTCCTCTCATTTTATCTCAATAGAAGGGTTGGCTAGGTAATGTGATGCAGAAGTACTAATCTCCCTGAATCTCAGACTACCTAAGGGGCTGAAATTTCCATAAGATTAATTACCTTGTTAGGTTTTCTACCCAGTAAAAATATTGCAGAAAGAATGATGGTGAGAAAATTGTAGATAACATATTATCTGCCATTAATACACTGATGTTATTTTTAACCTACAAAATATCTCAGAACAGTTACATATGGTTATGCTATCATAAGAGTAAGAATAAACAATAGTTCCAGAGATTGATTAATTTGTAAAATCAACTTTTATTATTAATTGAGTATTCATTATTTGTCAAGTACTCAATATACCCTAGATCCTGTCTGAATAGAAGTCCCAAAGCAGGTAATACAAGACAGATTGGAAACAGCAAGAAAAAAAAATAGTCTCTTAGAAATAAGTGAGTCAAATAGAGACCTTACATTAAAGACAAGAGACAACAAAGACAAACTCTTGCTCTGGGTAAGTCATTCTTATCTGGCTGTATCAGCCCATCATCTAAATATATCAATCATTCCACAAAGGTCTTTAGTTTAAAACATAACACAAGTCCTTTTCCTGAGCATTAAAAGGCATAATAGAGTCTTATCTTGCTTTAGAATCCAGTATGATTTTTTACAACCCCTAAATAAATAGAGTCATTACTAAAGGGTCTCTGCAAATAGCTACTTTAAGTGATAAAACTGTTTTAATGAAAGCTAGTAATGTCTCCTACATACAGCTGCAGAAATAAAGAGATTTTATTGCACAACTATCAGACAAAGCACTCTTTATCTACTAAAAGATAAGCAAGACCTGGTCATTAGAGTAGATGGTGAAGTTCCTTAGGTTTACATCAGTAATGCAGGACATTAACCATGTTTAATGTTGCTGGAGAGGTATAAGCCATCTCCCTAATCATAATCATCTTGATTCAACTGCATCTTTTAGAAAGTCTAATTTATCTAACTTATAAGAAAATGTGTTAAACAAAGGCACTTCACAATATTAGTGCAATTTGCATCAAATACACTGGAGAAAATTACCTAATACAATTTTCTAAGCCATTTAGTATCATGAACTTGGCATTAAAAAGAGAAAATTGCATTTTATGATTTGCAGTCTGTTGAAAACATCACACACCTGAATTCACACAATCTGCATATTTTTATGTGGCTCCCTCAACAAAAATCCAAGTCTTTAATAAGCCAGAACACTAACTTGAAGATTTTACTGCATTAAACTACAGCAGAAAGATAAGGCATCTAGCTCTATTTGGGAAATGAACTATAACTATAAACTAAAAAACACTATAATCATTTGTCTTTTACTTTTGGAATAAAATTACAAGTCTCTCTTTGTCTTTATAGCTTTTATATACTATTTTTTTTTTTTTTTTTGTAAAACTGAAGGAATCAAAAGTTTAAAACAAGGACTGAAAATATATGTGTGTATTTATTTTATTAAGGATCATACTTTATTGAATCAATAGTTACTGAATAAAAGGACCAAAAAGAGAAGACCTATATATCGGTAGATTCCCCTTTTAAAAAATATTCATACTTTATTAGGAGGTCTGTGCCAGTATACAACTAAATTATATAAACTGGATAAAGTTATTCATTTAGAAAATGAATTATGTAAGAAAAGTCTCTTGATTTGTGATTACATAATCAGCTACCAGAGAGACAAAGCCAACATGAATGAAGTATTTTATATTTGTTATTATGATAAACAATACAATTTTTTGGAATTTGTTAGATAAGGTAAACTGAGTGGCCATCACTTCTATCTTATCGTTATCCTGATAGGGCACTGAAGACAGGACAATGAAGCATTGCAAAAAGGATTACTCCTCTTTTCAACTCAGATAACCAAAAACTGACTCGTCTTTCCCAAGGGAATAGAATATAAAACATCACCTTAACCACAGGACCAAAAAGAGAAATAGATGGCAGAAAAGACACAAGGTCAGACCGTTTTCTCAGGCAAGAGAAGGGGTTACAGGGCCAACCAAATAGATAAAAGTCATTCTTGAGGTTAACAACTAATACAGGCAGCAAGCGTTTTGCAGGATATCTTGAAGCAAAAGAAGCAAAGACTGTAGAAATCAGTTTATAAAAACTGTGCTCAAAATGACCTTTGAACAACTGCATTAGCACAGACTGAAAATTTCTTGCAACAGAATAAGGATCCTGAAATAAGAGATAACACGGAGGAAGGAAGGCATGGAAACAAGAGCAAAGTGACACACGCAAGTGAGGAGTCTAGGTGAGAGCCTGACACAGACTGCTTCATGAGCCCAGCTGAGCCTGTCTTGCTTTTTTTTAGCAAGGAGAATCTGTCACTTTACATTCGAACGCTACAGTACATCCTTTAGAGTGGCTACATATACAAGTATCCCCAGTTTTCAGAAGTTCACATTATGCCACTTCGCTTTTCTAAACACCTATATTAGTACCATTTTTGCTAACAACAAAAAGAAATTCAAACATAATTTTCACTTTTATAAAAATGATGAAAATAAAAAATAGCATTTGGTGCTTGTTTTGCCACAGCAGTTAGTTATAGAGGCAGTTCGCAGCCCAGGCAGCGAGTGGCCCCACCAGGCACCTCGCTCAGGAACAACACTCCACATTTCTACATCAAGCCCCAGAGCTTTGAATGGTGTCTGTGAGAATCTGTGCTTTATCTCCATTTATTTTGTGCCTCCATCAGCAAGGTATCAGAAAAGGCTAACGGCCTTTTAGGTTATTATGCTTAGTGTAAAACAGGCTGTAATCAAGCATTTTGATTGTAGTGCATAAAATAAAGACATTGTGCATGCACTGAATTTTGGGTCCTGGAATGCTCAAGAAAGTTTTCCATTTAAGTTAATAGTAGTTGCTCCTTCACTTTATGCTATTTTGGCTTACAAAAGTTTTCATTGGGAGGCTCAGATGGCAGAGGAACTTGTAGCTGTGCTTGCAGTAACCACGTGGTACATCCATGCAGGGTCCCATGCAGTCATTCCCTGCTGTGGTGTCAGGTGATCTCAGCAAGGCAGTCTGGGAAATGTTACTTACCGATTTGTGGATCATGCAAATCCTACCTGATAATGAGTCCAAATCCCAGAATGTAGGAGGAAAAAAAAATAAGGAACCTTCTAAGATGGCTGTAATGATCCCCACTACCTGTATTTACAACCTTGTCTAATCCCCTTCCCCAGAGTGTGGCCTGAACCTAATGAATGGCCTCTAATAAAAAAGGTGATAGGACATCACTTCTAAAAATATTGTACAAAGTTTGTGACTTCCATCTTTCTCACACTGTAGCTCTGACTCTTCTGGCTCCTTTCCTCGGAGGGAGGCCAGTCGCCTTCATGTGTGCTGCTTACAGACCTACCTGGCAAGGAACTGGGGTAAGCCTCCGGCTAGGACCAAGGAGAACCTTGGGATTTGGGGCTGTCAAAACTGTGTGAATTCTAACCTGACAAACTATATAAGACTGACTTAATTTTGTGGAATTTGTAAATAAAATTATTGTTTTCAAGTTTCAATATTCTCTTATCCATGCTCCCAATTTTTCTCACTCAGGTTGTCATCTTCTGTGAGTCTGTTTTGGAAAAGGGGTCTCTGATCTTCTTTCCTATCTGCTGGGGGGCTCTTTTAAAACCAGTGTTCCAGGGTACTTGATGTTATCTCCCTGGATTCACACTTCCTTGTTTTGTTTCACTTTGATTTTGAACAAAAGGGGGATATGGAGCCAGGGTTCCCACAATAAACACTCACCCCTTCAGTGGTGTTAGATGAAAGAGGGACAGACTTTCCACAGTTCTAGTGTCTTTGAGGTCTTCTCTTAAACATTCCTTACTTCTCCAAATTGTATCTGATTCTTTCTCTCTCTCAAAAGGCATGGATTCTCACTCCTCAACAAGTTGTATTTTTGCCTAAAACGTTAGTGTTCTAAGAAGGAAAGGAAGTGTCTCTTTTTTGTCTGCACATAAATTTTTACAATGTGGTCAATGAGGGTACATAAGACTGTATTTGAGACCATTGTCTTAGTAGTATCTCAGCAGAAAAAGGTTTTCTTTCATAATTAGATAACTGAATAACTTTCACAAAATCTTTTTTTTAAATATATTTTATTGATTATACTATTACAGTTGTCCCGTTTCTCCCCCATCATTACCCCCAACCCTGCACACCCTCTCCCACCCACATTCCCCCCTTTAGTTCATGTCCTTGTGTCATAAGTTCTTTAGCTTCTACATTTCCCATACTATTCTTACCCTGCCCCTGTCTATTTTCTACCCACTATCTATGCTACTCATTCTCTGTACCTTCCCCCCCCTCCTCCCACGCCCCTGTTGCTAACCCTCCATATGATCTCCATTTCTGTGGTTCTGTTCCTGTTCTAGCTGTTTGCTTAGTTTGCTTTTGTTTTAGGTGTGGTTCTTAATAGCTATGAGTTTGCTGTCTTTTCATTGTCATATTTTTGATCTTCTTTTTCTTAGATAAGTCCCTTTAACATTTCATATAATAAGAGCTTGGTGATGATGAACTCCTTGAACTTGACCTTATCTGAGAAGCGCTTTATCTGTCCTTCTTTCACAAAATCTTAAACAATGAGAGTTTAAACTTGAACTCAGACTCATTGTACTCCAAGACCAAACAATTTCCACTGTACCACACTGCTGTGAAGAGTAAGTTACCACGGGGTCAGCATTGGTACCTGCAGTCTGGGAGCACTCTTCAGATAGAAAGGCTTAGCCAGTGTAAACTGATGCTGTTTAAACATTATCCCTAACATTCACATTTATCTAGTGAGCAGGAAGGACTGAGAATTTGTGTAGAAAATCATTTGGATCAACTGAGTGATATTGCAGAAGGAAGAGGCAAGAAAATTAAAGTAAGAATTGAAAATGCTTTCATAAGGTAAGCCCTTACTATATTTGTTAAATATTTGCTTCTGAGGAATGAAGTGCTGATTAGAATATTTTACTCTTTTGTCAAAAGGGCAATAGGATCTGGAGGTGGCATAAAATACACACAGGTAAGGTAACTCAAGCAGGAGCTGAAACTGAAATCAGTCAGAACTCCAAACTGGAGACAGACAACTGAAGGTTAAATATAATGCTGCACAATCAACACAGAATAAATGTTATGGAAGTCAGAAAGTTAGGGCAGAGGTCAGTGAGGTCACACTTTAGAGCAGTCAATGAAGCTAGGCAGTCATTTGAAACTGACGGCTCTTGCAGGTTTCAGAGGACAAATAAAGAACAAACAGGATTGTGGAAGGGCAGGGAGCTTGAAAGTTTCAGGGGTAAATAGAAACACCCGATTCTACTAGATCAGAAATTCTTGACCTCCACTCATGTTATGCTTTCTGTTGCCAGTGTGTGGGCCTAGGCAATAAGCTATTGCAAGTATATAAGTACACATATTCCTACTCTTAGTAAAAGTACTGGATTTAGATGAACAAATACAGTATATTTTATACTGTCTATTACATTCTTAAAACAATTAAATTTTGAATGAAATAGTATAAAAACAGGTTCTATTGTTTTAAGTGTATTATTTTATTTTACATATTTAATTCCTAATTTTATAAGAATTGTTAATATTTGATAATGCTTAAATAAAAGATATTAGTTTCAGTTTCTAGATTGTTCTTCAAAGTGGATAATCTCTCGTCTTTTCTTATTCCTATTAAACAGTTTTCCCAAGAGGGGGAAAAAAAAAAAAGAAAGAAAACCTCATTGGTATAATGACAAAAAAGACAAACTTTATGGAGGCCAGTGTTCATTTATCAAATACTTTAATATAGTTTTTTCCAAATCTTGCAGTAATAACAGTATATTTTTTCTTGTTCAGGCATTTGGTTAGACTTTAGTAACCATGTGACACAATCACAAAAATATAAATCTTATTAAAGCAAAATTTTTAAAGAGTGATACTGGTATAGGTAAACATTATAAAGATTGGCTTAGAAAGTAAAGATTGGTGTAAATAACATAGTAAAGATTGGTTTAGGCAAAAATCATCAATTGACGTTGAATCCAGGTAGAAAAAGGATAATGAGGAACAATATTTACATAGTCTCAAAGGATTTCCCTATAAATTAATTATTAATAATAAAAAAGAAACAAAGTATCCATAAAGTTGAGAAACTGGACAAAACCTTCCCAAATGACCTAAATACTAAGGGACAAATATCACTCTGAGCCTCTAAATTACGTTACCCTAAAAAGTATACATATCATACATGTAGTGTACCAACCATAAATGCATAATCTGATCCTAATCATGAGGAACCACAAGAAATGCCCAAATTGAAGAAAATGCCTCAATTTCATCAAAAATACCACCATCATGAAGCTAAAGCCTATGTCAGATTAAAGAAAACTAAAGGCGATGACAACTAAATGCCCAACAGAATCCATCCTGGACTGGACCATGCATCTCCCAAAAATGCTACAAAGGGCATTTTTGAGGTTCCTGACAAAAATAAGGTGTGGATTATTAATTAGATAAAGTTATTTTATCAGTGTTAAATTCCTAAATTTGATAGCTGTATTGACTCTATCCTTATTCTTTAAAAATGCACTGGGAAGGGCTGGGGTGGTGGGTTGGGGTGAGAATAAAAGACAGAAAACTGTACAAGATCAACAATTAAAATAAAAATTTTAAAAAAATGCACACTAAAATTTTAAGACTTAGGAGGCAAACTGATATATGTGCCTGCTCTCAAATAGTTCAGAAAACTTTGTACTATTGTTGCAATTTTACTGTAAATGTAAAAATATTACAAAATAAAGGTTGAAAGAATTCAATATAACCCTGGCCAGTGTGACTCACCTGGTTGGTCATCATCCCTCAAAGAGAAAGGTCTTGGGTTTGATCCCTGCTTGGGGCACATGCCTGGGCTGTAGGTTTGGTTCCCAGTCGGGGTGCATGCGAAAGTCAGCCAATTGATGTTTCTCTATCGCATCGATATTTTTCTTCCTCTCCTTCTCCCTCCTTCCCTTCTCTTTGGAATCAATAAAAGAAAAAATTTAAAGAATTAAATATAACATTTAGAGTTGAAGTTGAATTTTTTTTTTACATATAATAGGTGTTATTATATCTTGGGTGAATGTCTTGAATAAGGACAGTTTCTAAAATCTTTTAAGTCATGACCAAATTTCAAAATATGAAGAACATTCTAAACTATATCACATATGTTCATCTCTACTTGAAAATGATTTTTAGATATTAATATAAAGACAAATGTTATTTATGCCTTGTTGGTGTTAATGAGAGTGTGTTTTGGAAACCTGCATGATCCTATGACAACTAGTTACAAGCAAGTTCAAGAATGTCAGAAATGATTGTGAAATAAGCATTTGTCCACTCTACCTTCCAAAATTTGAAACCTGAAGTTTAAGCTGAATAGTATATTATGTTTGAATGCCAAAAACAAAAACCAAACTCTCATTCCTTTGTAGTTTATATGGGTATCAAAGTTTTGAGAAACATGTTTTAAATAAATGTGGGAAATGAGGAAATATGGTTAGTGTAGAGGTAGTAATTGTCCATGAATTTTAAGTAGTATTAATCAAATTCATATGTAAATGAATTTAAATGAATTCAATGGACTTTTAATAAGTCGCGTCCCATTTAGAGTTAAGTATTTGATCTTTTTAATACTATAAAAATCCTCAGGGTAACCAGTAGTTTTTAAATCAGAAGCCCAGTTCATTTTCCTCCCTTCCTCAATGGTTTTAAGCCTCAGATACTTACTAAGCCTAAATACAATGTGACATTTCAGTCTCCTATGAGGTTGATTTTCCATTTCCTTCTTACTTTGAATTTCTGAATTCTTTATATTTCTATAATTCTTCCTAATTTCTATATCAAATTGCTTTTATAATTGGAACAAACCCATGCACGTTATATACAACTTATTTTGATAAGATAAAAACTGTTCTAGATATTGGGTTAGCTAAAGAGTTTGTTTGTTTTTTTTTCATAGGATGGCTCTAGTAGCACTTAGTTGTCTTTAACTTCATTTGAAACAATTTTGTTAGGTGGTACTGTGACAGCTGTCATATCAGCATGCATTTAAAAGTCTTATCAAAACTGATGAATTTTTGTGTAGCTATTATAATATTGAAAATGCAAGAAAATAAGTGACAATTTTTGGCATATTATGTTTTAGTATTTCAAGAAAGATAAAATGCAAAAAAAAAAAAAAAAGATTTGTGTGGTGTATGGAGAAGGTGTTGTGATTGATTGAACATGTCAAAAGTGGTTTTCAAAGTTGTGCTGGAGATTTCTTGCTGGATGAATCTCCATGGTCAAGCAGGCCCATTGAAGTTGATAGTGATCACATCAGCTGGCAGTTTTATGGGAATTCATTTGTAGGTAACTCTCTCCTTGTCTCTTGCTGCTCTTAACATTCCCTCTTTATCTTTAACCTTTGGCAATTTAATTATGATGTGTCTTAGTTGGTTCTCTTTGAGTCCAGCTTGCCTGGGACTCTCTGTACTTCCTGGACTTGTATGTCTATTTCCTTGGCCAAACTAGGTAAGTTTTATTTCTTTTTTTTTTTTTTTTCAAATAAGTTTTCAATTTCTTGCTCTTCTCCTCCTTCTGGAATCCCTATGATTTGGAGTTTGGCACTTCTGGAGATGTCTTAGAGTCTTCTTATTCTCTGTTCATTTTTTTTTTTAATTCTTTTTTCTTTATTCTCTTCTGGCTGACTGTTTATTTCTTCATTGTGTTCCAAATTATTGATTTTAAGCCCAGTTTCCTGCCCTTCACTGTTGGTTCCCTGTGGGTTTTTCTTTATTCACTTAGTGTATGTAGCTTTCATTTCTCCCCTTGTGCTTTTGCCATGCTCAATGAGTTCTCTGAGCATCCTGATCACCAGTGTTTTGAACTCTGCATCTGATAGGTTGGCTATCTCCATTTCATTTAGTTCTTTTTCTGGGATTTTGTTTGTTCTTTCATTTGGGCCATATTTCTTTGTCTCCTCAATTTGGCATCCTCCCTGTGGTTTTTCTTTTTCTTTTCTTTTTTTTTTTTCTGTGTATGAGGTAGAGCTGCTTTGACTCTCTGTCTTAGCACACCTGTTAAGTTGTATGGGACAGACCCTTAGGTATTTGCCAAGGCAGGCAACCTGTTTCAATGCTTTGTGGCTCTGTATGTGGGGGAAGGGTCAGAAAGTGAATGACACCAATGCCTAGCTGCTGGAGGCTTGTCAGTCACCCACCCCACTTCCACTCACTTCACCCACTTTCCATATGTGATTGGAGCCCCTCTAGCTATTGACTCAGTGTTTGTTCCCAAAGTGGGTGGGTTTGCATATGTTGTAGGACCATGCATGCCCTTTAAACAGACTCTCCTGAATGTTTCTTCCACAACCCCAGCCTTCAGTGGGTTTTACAGCCAAAAGTTATGAGGCTTTATTTTCCCAGTGCTGCAATTCTGGGCTGTGCAGTCTGGCCTGGGGCTGGGATTGCTTGTTCCCCAGGTAGCCTTCCTGATTTTTATCTAACACACGGGAATATAGGACCACTCATTCCGTTGGCTCTATGTCATTATCAGGAATGTATTTATTTTGACTCTGAATTTCTCTTACGTCATAACCAAGGAATTTACACTAAGAGAACCACTTCATAAGAGAATGGATTCAAAATCACCCATTTCAAAATCTACCTGAGACCTTGTAACAAATTATAACAAGATTTCAGCAAGCCAATTTTTAACAAAAGCACTAAAATGCATTCAGAATTTTTTGCCAAGATTAATATATTGCTGACAAGATAGTATATTGTTGAACTTATCTAATAACCAATCTATATTGGAAGCCACATTTCTTTATAGTGCTGTCATAGGTATCTGAATACTCAAAGCTTTGGAGGATAGCCAAAAAGAAACCTAAAGAAATTTCAATAGCCCCTACCTGATTAGGTTGTAGAAACACAGACAAATTCAAATTTTGCAAACTGAGGAACTGTTCTTATCCACAGATTAAAAATTAATTGGGAAGTATAACTCAGTTGTTAAAAGATGGTAATATTTCAGTGCTCAGTATGAATAAAACATGTAGGATGCATGCAGACAGAGTGAAAATTTAATGCCAGGATATCATTGATAACCGATGGTTGGCTATTTTACTAAATCTCCTATCTTTGGCACTAGGAACTCTAATCTTATTCTTTTCCTTGAATTTCCATATTGGAACTATTTACATTTTTTCTGCAACTGAACACTCACTACTAATCTATGCTTATCTTTAAAAAGCCTTCAGTATTGAACTTAAAGTTTACTATGGCTGTATAGAGACTGTCAATCATTGTCTGCTTATGAATGTCATATCCCATAAATAAGCAGTTTTGGAGAGAGGGGATGATCGTTAGCCTCCAGTTTGATATACGGGTAGTGTTTTTCTTTCTTCCCTTCCCTTCCCTTCCCTTCCCTTCCCTTCCCTTCCCTTCCCTTCCCTTCCCTTCCCTTCCCTTCCCTTCCCTTCCCTTCCCTTCCTTTTCTCTGTCTCTCTACCCCTCTTAATGAATCCTGGACTAATGACCATTTCTGGTGTAGCAATTTCTATTGATTTGTAGATGTCTACATGTCTTGATGTTTATCTTATGCAGCAAGTTTAATCTGATGAATAAGAAATAGGTAAACTCCTGTATAATATGACTTGGGGGGCTAACATACAGCAGTCCCTGCTCCTGAAACTAGGTCAGTCTTCCATAACAGCCTTGACCTCTTATTGAATATATTTTATATTAAATCATTATATGTGTCCATTTGGGGACCCAAAGTATGCATTTCTATGCAAACACTAGTCTTCCTATTTTATTTCCTCATTTGTGAATTGGCCACTAAAAAAATAACTGTCCCACCAGTATTTACTCAAATAGGAGGAGGTTTACTGCTAGCTTCGAGAGTTACAGACTAGAGCATATTAGATATGGGTGAGTCCCACTAGCTGTCCTCTGGCTCTCTGTAACAGTCTTCAGTTCAGCATTCAGCCAATCATCTGATTGTGGGAAGGTCTATCTTCCCAGTGAGACAATGTGCAAATGGAGTCCCTTTCCTTGGCCACTCTTAGTTATTTCTTTATCCAAAGGCAGAAGTGGTTTGCAGTTTCTGCAGAAATGTCACTGCAATCCACACAGCTCACACATTCCAGAGCCCAGACTGTACCCCTGAAGTGCTTACTTCAGAGGCCATGCTTCCTTTACTGTCCAACTCTGCTTTCCATTATTCCCCTGAGGTCTTAAGAGGATTTTTGTTTTCAATATAACTTTTCACTGTGGAATTCTTGGTTCAAAGGAAATCTTAGGCAAAACTTCAATACCTAAATAAATAAAATTAGCAGTTTCTTGTTTGGATCTTGAATATCTGAGGCCCGGTCCTCTAGACATCTCTATTTCCCCCTCACATTTAAAAGGTTTCTGTACTGGGGCTTTCTGAGGTGGGTTGTGCATTGTGTGTGATGCACACCTCTAGAGTGTGCCACTGACATCATGGAAACAAGAAGTACTATCTGAAGAATATTCTAAGCAACCCACTGATTACACAGGAGAAGACCTGTGTCATGCTTTTGAGTATGGTTCAAAAACCATCCTTATTCTGCAAGTGTCAATACTGCAGGCAAATGTGTCTTCTTGCATCTGTATCTTAAATGTGTGTTCACCCTTCACACTGTTTAGCAAGAAAGAGACAGGCCCTAGGAGGTCAAAAGTGTAAGAGGAAGTAGGAGAGATAACTGGAGGATGGAATGGTGTGGAGCAGTGTGTCTATCTGATGTCAGAAAAAAGAGAGCAATCAGAAAAGCATCCCAAATGAGCTTTCCTTTCCTACAAACTTTTCCCAAGGCCAACCCCTTTTCATGCTTGGGCTGCATGAGGAGCAGCTTGCCATTCTTTTGCCTCTTATCATCTTGATTCCAGAGGCATTCCCAAGCCTGGAGAAAGAGCAGGATACCCTAGCTCCCAAAGACACAAGGACAATTATGAAGGAATTATAAAAACATTTACAATTTCTTTAATGATAGTATGATTATACTATTTGCATAAAGTTAAAATTTTGTGATGTCTTAAAACAAACAACAATTTTTTCTCCTTCATACCTCTCCAAATGAAAAAGATAATTCTTGAAAGAATAAATTTATTTTCCATCACTTTTCTTTTCTCCTGTAGTTATTGACCTTTTTTGAAATCTTTTGGTTTACAAGATATAAAAGTTGTTGCTACTAGCACTAGTAAATTTTAGACCATTTAATATAACAGATTGTATTAGGATGATATCTTGGTCAGTAATCTTTGGTGTGTAAATTGTCGTCACTGTTAGCAAAATTCTCAAACCGCATCATACCATTCTTGCCATATACATGTGAGTTAAGTTTTGTGATTTTTTTAGTTTCTGATATATATTCACATATTAGTCTATTAACCAAATGGTATATAACTTATTTAAATATTTGATTCTTATTTTTTAAAGTAATTTAAAGCTGGTTTGAATACCTAGAGTTCACTCCAGATTTTCTTTAGAATTTTGAGGATTTAATAGTGCAATTTGTATTTTAGACCAGCCCACCCAGGATATTAGCAGAGATGGAATCTTTGATAGTGTAGTTTTTCAAGGTCTCTTATATTACCCTTTTCTTTTAGGTTTCAGAAATATTTCAATGTGTGTCCAAATACAACACCAGTTGAGTAAAAACCATTGGTTTAAACTAATGTGATATTATTTCTTATAAAATAATATTTAATGTGAGAAATGCCTGACAAATGCTGTTAATGCTTCAGATACCTTTTATATGAGAGCCAAGCAAAACAGTTCACAATTTTAATAAAAGCCTAAAATATCATTTGTTTTATCGTTTTGGTATAGTATGTGTCAGTAACCTGTCTATATGGAAACTCTTTTGTAAGCCAATTATATTGTGCTGCTTCATTATATAGCTTGAAAAACAATAGTGTGGGAATGAAATATACAAAAATATGTGAAATAGGCATTAATGTTCATATTGAATTGGAAGCCTTGGATGCTATATTTTTATAAAGATTTGCTTTTTATATGGTATCAATCAGTTACTATAAAGGCAGAACAGTTAATAAAGTCTTCTAATCTATACTGCCAGAATTGAGAGCTTGATTTATGCAAAATTATGCAAAAATCCCAGTGATATTTTTAGCTGGAGACTCAAAGAAGACATAGGAAAAGTTTTGACTCTCCTACAAAAGTAAATATTTTTTTGAGCTTGTAGAATTTTAGCACCATTAAGACTCATTTTTTCTTATCAATAAAAGAAGTTAAGAGCTAATCCAGCATTTACCAAATTACTACAAATTCAGTGGCTGAAAACACACTTTATCTTATCGTTAGTTCTGTAGGTCAAAAGTCCAACATAGGTCTCACTGGGCTAAAATGAAGCTGTTAGCATGAATACTTCATTTATGGATTCTCTAGGGGAAAATCTGTTTCTTTGCATTTTCCAACTTCTAGAGACTGCCTATATCCCTTGGCTCATACCTTCCCTCTTCTTCACCCTGAGAGCCACCATCATTGATAAATTTCTCTTCTTCCACCCTCACATCTCTATATATGACCTAAGCTCAGAAAGGTGTTATGCTTTTAAAAAGTCATGTGATTGTTTGGGGTCCACCCAGACAATACAGAATAATCTCTCTATCTCAAGGAATTTAATCTTAATTATTTCACCATGTAAGGTAACATATTTATAATTTCTGGAAGTTAGGACCTGGACATTTATAAAGGGCTATTATTCTGCTTGCACATGGTACTTTATGAGACTGCAGTTTAGGAACATGATTATTAATTGCTGAGAATAATGATGTGATCAAGTAAGCTTGTAAAGTCCTTTATTAAAAGTATCACTTTTGGGTAGTCAAAGTATATATTACTATTTTAAGAACTCTAAAAAGTCTCCAAAGTATTTAAAAATTTTTGTTCAGTAATTTTTCTATAAGTCATACCTATTACTTGGGAAGATATTCTCTTAACAACTAGTTGTAAAATTCTTAACTGGAACATCTTTGTGTGTGTATGTAATTTTTTCACTTTTTTATTGTTGTTCAATTACAGTTTTCCCTGTTTCCCCCATTTCTCTCCTCCACCTTACCCACCCCCACCTCCCACATTCAATCCTGTTTCAGCCAGAATAGTCTAAATGAATTCAACAATAATTATGGATATTCCGAATCCTGATCCAAAAGATGTTAATAGTCCTCAAAAGAGACTTAATATGTGTGTAACAACAGAGATGTGTCTATTTTACAGAACTCATTAGAATTACAGATTGTCAAGGAAGACCATGGATACATCACACCTATTAGATTAGATTAATCCCCAAAGTTATTTTGTCAAAGAAAAGTAATTTAAAGCAAGGAAGCTGACTGTATGGGGGAAACAGACACGATGTACCTAGGCAAGGCATTTTCTTGATTTCTATTCTCTTAAAAAGCTCAAATTTGCTTAGTGACACTGCCTGCCAAGATAGAAACCTTTAAGATGAGAGACTAGCCTAGATCCTACTCACTCAAAAGTCTTTTCTACAAACAAAATTCAGACTCTTCTGGAAAGAGTCACATCCTTATCTGTGCACCCATATCTTGGCTTCTGGTTTCCCACATAATAGAAAACCACTTCTGTGAAATTTTCAACAAAGTTTCCAAAAAGAGATTTTAGTAAATATTATTCAATCAAGAATTCAAATAGCAAAAATATCTCTTCTTCCTATAGCAATACAAATTTGAACTTAACTACACTAAGCACCTTACTATTTAGGTATCAGGTTCATAGCTATCACATATACATGGCCTCTGTTGGTTAGCAGCTGACACTAAAACCTGAAGAGAAGCAAGTTATCAAGATTTAAGGATTTGGAAGTTTCTTATTTATTAAGAATCAAATGAACATTGCCTGTGTTATCAAAGAAATAAAATACCCATCTGTTTCAGCCAGGAACTCAGGATTAAGTGAGAAAAAGAAAGAATTTCTACAACAAATAATCACTACATACTCTTTAAGCTGAATTTCTTCTAGACAAAAATATACATATATCTACTTCTGCAAAGAACTCTCATGAATTTTTTTACAAGTTGATAATAATAACTGTTAGCTATGGCTATTAAATACATATTTGAATATGTACAATATTGACTTCCTTTTACTGAGAGTACATGGTAAGATACTGAAGAGTTTGCATCACATACATAAATACCCACACAACATGCACCAGTGGACAACACAAAACATCTACGTAAATTAAAACCTTAGCTATTTTTACTATGGCATTCAGAAAAACAGAAGGAAGAAATACAAACTAATAATTTTTTTCTTTTGGGTCTTAATATTGATATGTGACTCTGGAAATTCAAAGTAAATGTCATAATTGGGGTAAAAAGAGGTTTAGTACTACACTTTAGAAAAGATTTAATCCTAGGATTTGAAATGTGTCTAAGTAGGAGTTTAGAAGTAAAGCAAATGTTTATCTTGCTCTTTTCTTTGAAAGATTTTTGTGCTACTAAATTTACTACCTCATTTTATAAGTGCCACTTTTATTTAAACTCCATTTGAAAGTAATTACAGTTTTAAAAAGGGATTAAAGTTGAATATTTATGGGAAAATTTAAAAATCATGGCCTTTTATCTCCTAAGTGGGAAGTTGGAACTTAACTGCTGCCACCTTTATAAAAGAAACAAACTTTTAATTTACTTCAACTTATCTATTGCATAGAACACTTCTGGCTGTGCTTTTAAATGTAGCGCACTAACGAGATCTATAGTCATTAAGCTAATGCTTTGGACTTCAATAATGGAGCTTGATTTTTCTCATTTATGCAATTATGCAGACTAATTGATGTAAACTGCCTAATTAAAAAACCAATTGTATTTTATAATGACCAAATCTCTTACTGAAACCACTATTCATTGTAAATTTACACATATGCTGCTATCAAAATTGAGTATTTTATATGAATACTTCATTTATCTATCATAAATTATAAATGTCCAGTCAGAGTGGGCCAGGAGATATAGTAAAATAAAGTTTGGATTGACTGAATATTTCCAATCTTTATCACTCCAGGCATTACATTAACTTTTCAATGGGTATTTAGTACACTGGAGTGTAATAAACTATATAAATAACTAAAGTCAAAAGACTGTTCACATAACAAATTGTTAGCCTATAAAATAATTATGCAACTGACCAACAGCAGTCAAGTGAAGACACCCATCTCCTAGAGCTCATCTGCAATAAAGCCCCATGACAGTACTCACTCGGTGAATTTAGAGGATAGCCTAGCAGAATCCTCAGGCAACACACACATATAATTTATATATTATACGCTGTAGTGATTTTCTATAATCATTGATATATTGTTAATGTAATCAGTGATACAGAATGGGGTATGAAGATTATCTGATAGATCATTACATAGAACAGATATTGTGCACCTTTCTCTGAGAGAAATTTACAACATTCTTCTACCTATTTACGTGATAGTTCCCTCTACAGATAATTAGAAGCCGTGATAAAAATCTCTCTCTTTGTCTCTCGGTGCATCGCTCTCTGCCTCTCCCTCTCTGTCTCTCGCTCTCGCTCTTTCATACATGCACATGCAGAGGCACACACAAAGAGGCATTTAAATTTCTTTAAAAATTCTATTTTAATTGTTACTTAATAATAAGTCCTTTCAGCTTCCAGATAACTACAAACTACCTTAGGCGAAAAGGAACATCTATTAATGTAATTCTACTCTGTGTTACATAAATATTTAAGTGTAAGGAGATCATAATTTGATGTGGAATGGGTCAGTTAATAAATACTTCACTCTCACTGCTTTTATATATCTGCTGATGGAGGGTCCAATTCATTATTTAAAATATAATTGAATTGTCATGCAGATATGGTTATTTCAAACAAGCATGAAAGATCATTGCAAAGATATGCTTTTTGTAGCATTTTCTTATAACTATCATTATTTTTCAAATCATAAGAAATAAAATCTTAAATAGTTTTGATTAAAAACTATTAATGCTTGAAAGTTAAGCTCTCATTCTTCATTTCATTTGTTTACAGTGAGTACGATTGTAATGGTGGTAAATGCTCCCCTTTTACACTCTCGAGGTGTGCTGTCCAACAGCGTAGATGACAGCCACATAGAGCTATTCCAATTTAAATTAATTAAAATTGAATTAAATTATAAATTTATCTCCTGGGTTGCACTCACCACACTCTAAATGCTCAATTAACTGACCACATGAAACATTTCCACTATCTCAAAGAGTTCCTTGGAGCAGTGCTGCTCTAGACCTACCACAAAGAGTGAAAAGGTCGTGAAATTGGGCACTCCGCACTCTTAACTCACACAGCCAACATTCAGACCCAGGCCCATCTCCAGGGTCTCTGCTTTTCCCACTGCACCAGATGTTTGGCAGCCAACATTACCCATTAGCCAAATATTGTCTGGTCAAAAGTATAGTTTCAGCACAATACATAAATGTATAGTAGTGATAAACTTGTTTAAAAATTATTTTGGAGCCAACTCACTAGCTACAAAGAATAATGCAAACATATTTTAAAAGCAAAT
The DNA here is from genome assembly GCA_039655065.1 of Glossophaga mutica. Lineage (NCBI taxonomy): Eukaryota > Metazoa > Chordata > Mammalia > Chiroptera > Phyllostomidae > Glossophaga > Glossophaga mutica. The sequence goes on from CM077303.1 coordinate 136,269,111, forward strand.
AGGGCAATACAACATAGATTAATTTATACTTCACTAATGGAGATGATTGTTTCACATAAGTCTGGACTCAGCCTACCTTCAGTGATAATTTGGAATTAATTATACACTAAAGTCTAAATACTGAGCACCTAATTAGAACATTGAAATTTAACTCATTGATTGTTTTTTTAATTTAATTCTGCAGTTCAACATGTGCAAATAATTGCTGTAATAGTATAGTCAAAGACAAATGAGAGTTATCTTAGTTCAAACTACTATAACAAAAATACCACAGATTGGGGGCCTTAAACACAAACCTTTTTTTCTAATTGTTCTGGAGGCTAAAAAGTCTAAGGCCAGGGCCTTTTGGTTCTTGGAGACAGTCCTTTTCCTAAATTGCAGAGAGACACCTTCTTGCTTTAAAGGGCAGTAATCCCATTCATAAGGGTTTCACTCTCATGATCAAATTACCTCCCAAAGTCCTCATCTTCAAGTATCATCAAATTGGGGACTGGAACTTCAATGGATGAACTTTGCAAGGATACAAACACTGTCTGCAGCAGGAAAAGATACAGTATTTTTCAGACTATATGACACACCTTTCCCCACAAATTTGGGGGGAGGGAGGGTGCATCTTATAGTCTGAATGTAGCTTACCTGGCTTGCTGTAAGGGGTGGGCAGTGGAGCAGGGTCACAGGTTATTAAATATTTTACCACATTTTTTGCTTCAAAATTTTTTTCCTATCTTCCTCCTCTAAAACCTAGGTGTGTCTTATGGTCCAGTGTGTCTTATAGTCCTAAAACTATGGTAACTAAATGCCCTGAAACCAGATCCTTACAATTCTTATGCTTAGAAAAATATTCATAAGATGAGATTACTTTCTAAAATGGAAACATTTTGAAGGAGTCTAAGTTACAAAGAGCTGTGTTAACCACCACACATAAACTTCATTTCTTTAATATGATCTTTTCTCCTTTCTTTTCTTTGGATTCAAACTGGCCTCCTATGACACCCTGACTCACCAGACTCCCTTTCCTTTAACAATCACTCCCTTAAGCATTAAGCCCTCAGGACAATGAGGTTCTAGTCAGCATCCAATAACCTTGGGAACAAAGCCTCAGGTCTATTGATCACAAAGACACAGTTTCAGTCAAACTAGAGATAACCTCCAGGCCTCCGTTGTGTTTCAGCTCCAGATCTAGAAAAGTGGAACACCCCCACCAACCACACCCTTGTGAGGTCAGAGTGATGTCATGGCTGACATCAAGACTATTACCAAACCAAAGTACAGTTCGGGTGCCTGCTGCCATCAAAAGGCAAACTCTAGAGGCAGAGGCTGGTGAGAAAGGAAAGGAGTTTTTATTCAAATACTCAAGGATCTGGGAGGATGGGGGATGCCCCATCTCCTGGTTCACAAGCTCACCTCTTCCATAAAACACAGACAACATCCAGCTGTCTCCAGCAAGACCCAAACTGATGGCAGTGCCCAGAATTCCCTCTCCATTTAAAAGTACTGTCTAGCAGCATAATCCCATGCTCCTGGATGGTGGAGCCAGCAAAGGTACTGGCAAATGCTCCACTAAATTGGCTAGACAGCACTCCCTCCTGGAGGCCATGGGCCACACAACGGCACTCATGTGGCCAATGGAGGGAGCAGGCCAGTACACCATCTGAGTGTAGGTCCTAAAGAGCAGCCCCGTGCAAAAGAGCTTTCTTTGTTTCCCCAGCTTTATATTAGTTTCAGGCTTGCGATGGACCAGGTGTTTTCTCAGAATGACCAATTAATTTCCCAGAGTTTGGCACACTCAGAGAAGGTCCCCCCAACCACCAATCCCTTCTTTTTCCCAGGCTAGACGGACAGGCCTCTGTGGTCCAGCACCTCCCTCTGCTGCCATTCCGACCTCTATACAGACTGCGCCTGCCTTCCCCAGTCCCATCCCCAATCAGGTTCTGAAAGGGGGTAGGAGGGCTCCCCCGCCCCATCCAATTATCTTTCTAGCCTTGCACATGCTCAGTGCAATAATTCCTTCTGCCATCACCTTGCCTCTGGGTTGGGGAAGCCTTTACTTTCTTGACTCCGTTAATTCTGCACACACCTCCCCTCCCCACACCCATGCCCTAGTTCTTGTATGCATCATGTTGCCCACACTTGGAGCCCACCAATAGAGTAAAAGGACCCTGAAAACCCCACCTGGTGTCTCAGGCAGTGTCAAGGACAGACCTAGGGAAAGAGGCAGGCATCTCAGCAGGACCTCTGCACAAGGGCAGCTTAGGCCCTGACCAGGAATCAAACTGGAGCATACCCAAGGCACAAGCCCACATAAGTGCTGCTATTGTGTGGCTGCATGCCATGCCCTCAGTGCCCCAAAGAGTGTGGCTCTGTGTGGCTCCATCTCCTGAGTGGCCCCTTCTTTCTCCATCCTCAGTCCAAACAATCTCTACTAGTATCAGGACCAGATGCAATAATCAACTACATTGTACCCTAGGGCCAGCCAATAGATAGAGACCATGATTCTAATCTTGATCTTAACTCCCTTAATCCCCTATGTAACTCGTTGCCTAGAAATCATCAGGGAGGTATGTCCTGGAGCGACAGTTCACCTGTGATTCTGGGTTTGAATCATTTCCTTTTTTAAAAAGGCCTTTACTTTCTTGGCTACAAACTCCTGTTTGCATGTGGTTGGACTTTGATGCACACAGACAACCAAACTCCTTTAGTTCAGTAACAATTGTAATTGTATTGTGGTTGATATGATCTGAAATTCTTCATACGGTTTTTCCAGCCCAGCTATGAGTCTTCTCTGGATGTAGTAGCTCTAGGAATGTTTCCAGATTCTATAATGGGAAGAAAATTGTGTACCCATTTATTCTGTTGCCAATTTCATGGTAAGTGATAATGAATGATAACAAAAGTGAAACAGTGTAGTAATGTATAGACCAGGTGTCCGCAACCACTGGGCCCCAGACAGGTACTGGTCCAGGCCTGTTAGGAACTGGGCCTCACAGCAGGAGGTGAGCTTGAATGGAAAATTGTCTTCCACGAAACCAGTCCTTGATGTCAAAAAGGTTGGGGAATGTTAATATAGGGATATTGTTTTATTATTACAATAAAATCACTTGCTTCTACCATTTAATGTTTTTCTTCCATCAGCTAATTACACTCATCATCTTTTTCTCTGTCATTATGTTCTCAACAACCACCGATAAACCTATTTCTCTAACTAAAATTAAATCTCTCATGATTTTTCAGGAAAGAATGTTTTTGATATATTATGGGAAATAAAAAGTCCAAATCAAACCATAGCATTTGTAACTGAGTAAAAGATATAGTCTAGAATGATAACTCGATCGGTGACACAATGATACCTTTAATGTTGTGTTTACTGATTGCATCCAAATGCCATTAATAACCCTAACAGCCATCCAAATAAAATTTTAGGTTAGGATCACTGTAAGCTCTGTGTCATTTACACTATTGAATGAAGATAAATGAGGTCAGTGCTATGTGAACTTATGTCATAAACGGGGGGAAAAGAAGGTCTAAAAATTGACAAACATTATCAGCAATGTGACAGTTTCATGATTTTTTTTTGAGACGCTATTGTTTGCTTATCAGTGAAAAGTCCTTGGAGATATATTTCTTGCATGAGAATACAATGCTTGACAATATTGATGAAAACTTCCTTATATTATCACTGTGATGCTACTTTTAGAGCTCTTATCATTTCCCAACTTAGAGACAAATGTCGATTTGATGATCTAGGCTGTTATGGTTTCTTGTCAAGGCTACAAACACACTGACAGGGAATTACTCCCACTAAAAGGGATTTGAAGTCCTGAAGACCAGTTTCACAGTAGCCAACTACCAGCTTCACCCTATAATCGGCTGTCAATACTTTCAGAGTCGCCATTGAAAGAGCTCTATCTAGGTTCATTCAGAACCTAGAGTTGAGAGAATAGCATCCGTGTATTACTGGTGAGTTGGCAGGCTCTTATCAATGCTGGTGTAAAGTGTAGAACTAATCTAGTCATAATGAGATCTTAACAAAGATTACATTGAAAAAATTGTTAAAAGTAATGACACTGAGCCTTCATTTTACAAATTTTGGGAATATTTTGCTTAAGTAAAACAAAAAATCCAATTCAAACAAATGAGCAAAAAGCATGGCCTTCAAAATTATTTTGCTCAATGAAGTGTTCCTGCTGTCTTCTGTCATCTGTGGGGTGACCGTTCTGGAAGAATCATTGGCTCTTATGGCCAATTTTAAAATATGGGAAAAATTATCCCAGTGTAATAGGCCATTTAGGTATTTGGTTGGGGAAAAAGAAACAAAACATAATGTATTTAGGCAAAGGGATTTGATAAGCAAAACCCAAAATACTGCCCTCAATATCAGGAAAAACCCAAGGATATCTGCTCTCACTTCATCTATTCAACATTTTACTGGAAGTTCTACCTAGTATAACAAGGTCAGAAAAAGGAATAAGGAATAAATAGCGTAACGACAAGGAAGAAGTTAGACTTTCTTAATGCACAGAATGCATTTTATATGTAGAAGAACTTGTGAAATTTATAACAAAATCTAATATAACTAACCAGCGAGTTTAGTAAAATTGCAGGACATAAGATGAATATACAAAAATCATTCACCTTTCTGTAAATGAGCAATTAACAATCAAAAAGTACAATTATTTAAATAGCATTTATAATAGCATCAAATAATATTAAATACTTAGGGAGAACCATGGCAAAAGAGGTGCAATACTCGCATGCTAAAATGTTCTGTAAAGCATTATTGAGAGAAAGCGAAGAACACTGACATAGTGGAAGAGTTGCATCGTATTCATTGGTTGAAAGTGTCAATATTGTTAAAACGGCAATTCTTCCCAAATAGAACTACAAATTTGACACAGTATCCATCAAAAACCAAGCAGGGGATTTTGGAGGTTTTTTTAATAAATATAAATTAAGAATCTGATTTTAAAATCTCTATGATATGGAAAGACTTTGAAATAGCCAAAATAACTCTATGTAAAAATAAATTTGGAAAACTACTTAATTCACATCTTTCTGTAAAGCTGCAATAACTAAGACAGGTGGCACTGACTACACATAGAAAGTTCAAAAGAATGAAATAGAAAGAAAAGCTATATAGTGGGTCTGGAAATAGATTCACAACTGATTTTGACAAAGGCAAAAAGACCATTAAGTGGAGAAAGGACGGTCATTCAACATGTGATACTGGAACAATTGGATATTTATATGCGATAAAATGAACTTTATCCCCAAACTCACACCATATAAAAATTAAGTCAAAAAGTAGTTTATGTTACACTTGATGATTAAAATATGAGTTGTTTAAATAACATTTGATGATTAAAACAAAAGTTACAACAGATAGTAGAGATTTTGCACCCCTCTTATATGTGGCACTTATTAATGTGGCTGTATAGATGATGGTTATTTTATCCTTGAGAGTAAAACACAAGTCCCTACAGAACTGGGTCCATAGTTAATATATTATAATATCACTATAGTTTCTTTCAGAATTATTAGTACACATTATTATTTAACAAATACTTAGGTGGATGAGTGAAATAAAGAATAAAATTTATATTTACTATCACCCTCTCTCTTCCTCTAAATATCTCATTCCTAAAATATTATAAAAAGTATAAAAACATAATTCTATAATAGGATTTTTTGTGCTATGCTATTTTTAAGACAACGTTCAACACTATTCCATAGATACATGGCTTTAAATTTCTTGGGAACTGAAGAAGTACGAAGAGTATATTGAACTAATTATAAAATTTTTCCAATTTTTCAAAATACTGTAATAAGAACCTTCATTTTATTGTGTGGGAATGCTTCTTCCAGAGCTAAGCTCAACAATACATGCACCATTAAGAATGAATGTGGGTAACACGACATAGTATATCAGTCCTGTGGGCCTTTTTCTAACTTACGGTGTTTCTGATGGAAGTCAGTGGCCCAAATTTCCATTCTCATATCTGGAGAAGTTTGGAAGCATTTTCTCAAACAATCTTCAGAGCACGAAAATGTCAAAAGTTTCTGTCTGATACTTTCCACATCCAAGCCCTCACCTCTCTTCCTATATCTCTAGTCCCAGCACACTGCAGACTATGAAATGCTGTAGGTGTTCACTTTCTAAGAGTATCTTCAGGATCTTGAAGAACTGCATGTTAGGACTTGTTCTAGCCCTCCTTAATGCTGAATGAATTCTAATGGCTGAGTGCAGCAGTAAGTTTATAGAATATAAACCTAAATGGAAATGGATTTCATAGTCCCATTCAGCTTTAGGTAGTTTTAATCATGATCATGATACCATGATAAAAGGAGATGGTCCTGAAATCTGCTTCCTTAATTCGGGTTATAAAATGTACGAGATTACGTATGTTAACATGATATAAAAGCAATGTTTGTGAGAAATAAACCAAGTTGCAACTTGATAAATTTGAAAAAACTAAATACTCCACCACAGAAAAAAATATCACAAATACAATTTAAAAATTACCTTATTCCTGGAAAGCTATGTATTTCACACATGACAGCTATTTGAGTATTTTGGTTAATTTATAAAGGGCTCATATATCCACTAAGAAGAAGATAAACTACCTTAGTGGAAATTGGGTATAGGATAGGAATACGTATTTTATAGAACAAAGAAAATAAGCTGACAGTGAATATGTGAAAAGGTGCTCCACCTTTAATATAATAAGGAAATTTGAAAGGCATCATTTTCACTAATCCAATTGACAAATATAAAAAGTTTGATGATATCCACTGCAGGCAAGGATGTGATAGAAAGAGTTCCCATCACTGGTGAGAACATAAACTGAAGCACCATTTCTGAAAAATAATTAGGCAATTTTTTTTTGAAAATTGAAATAGACATTCTTTTTGATACAGAAAAAGACATAACTTGGATTTTACCTTACAGATATAACTAATAAAGTTTTCCAAGATATTATTTAAAAATGCATCTTTTGCAAAGCAGTAATAGCAAAAATATTGGGAAAAACTAAAGCATCCCACAATAAGAGCAAAAACCAAAACAAAACAAAAGCCAACACTTGCTACTTACTCTTTTTAATGCTACTTATTCTTCTTACAACTTAATTTGTATAATTTTATCAAAAGCAACAGAAAATATTGGGATACCATGCCTATTTTAAAGATGGAAAACACAAACCGGAAGCTCTTGCACAAGGTTCCACAACTGGGAAGTGCTAGAATTGAGATATAAACCCTTACAGAATGATTACAGACTGCTTCCTCTTAAGGAATACCATACAGATAAGAATAGAAGGTACATTACATGTGTGTTAATGTGAAAAAGTCTCCAGGAGAAAAAAGGTATAAAACTAATGAAAGGTATGCTGTCATATATGTTAGCCTGGGTGTGTGTAATTATACATGGATTTTATTTTTTGAAAAGAATCACACAAATAATTTAAGAATTGCTTAGTGAACTTTGGATTGTGTACGTGTGCTTTTTTTTGAAGCATTGATAGCTATTACATAGAGAAGAAAAGTATGACTTATTTTACTAACATCTTTGTAGTCTCATATATTAAAAACATATAAACGTTATATTTTAAAGCACAGGTGGCAAACACAAGGCCCACAGGCTGAATCCGGCCCTCCACCTTGTTTTATCCAGTCAACACCTTGTTTCTACCTGGTGGCAGTGCTGAGCTCCTTGCCCCTAGTTAAGGAGTAGTTGCATTTATCCAGTCCTAAAATTACATTCAGCCCTTTGAAGGCAACTGCAAGGCTGATGTGGCCCCCCCGTTAAAATGAGTTTGACACCCCTATTTAAAGTAATGAAAGCAACAATAACAATGATCCACAGATTAGTAATCTTTAAACTAACAACCATTAAATTTATTTATTCATGTATTAATTATTCATTCATTAAACATGTATGAGAAACATAAAAAGTTATCATACTTGTATTTCAATAAAACTTTATTTACAAAAACAAGCATTAGATCAGATCTGGCCCATGGACTATAGTTTGCCAATAGGTGTCCTTAACCAATACCACATAAGGCATAATTAAAATAAATACATGTCAGTATAATTCATCTATACCTATCGCATGCACACACACCCACACACACAGTGAAAGAATAAACTGAGAGAAATGCAGATGTAATATCATGAAATGATGTAAAAACTTGTAATATTAATGATCATATACTTAACCGATACCAAACAACTTACTGAAAGAAGAATTTAGAGAAGAAAATATGATGTAGCTTTTTCCCCAGATTTTGCATAAAGAAAGTAGGGAATCAACTGAAAAGCAAATCACTTGTTGTCTGGAAATAGGCCATTACTATTTTAGGATAGATAAAAGACATCACATGAAGGTGAAATGCTTCCCTAAACAATTATACTGAGTCTGCATTTAGAATACTTATTTTAGCTGCAAACTTCAGTACCAGAAATATACAGAATAAGCCTGCAAGCTGTCCATAAGACAGCATTAAAAATAGATAAAATATAGAAGAAACTGATTTTAGTTGATGAAATGATAATTATGCAGCTAAGGAATAATTGTAGAACAATAAAGAAACTTAAACTAGAGACACATCAAATCCATTAATCAGAAGATTTAAAAAGAATTTAAATGAAATTGTAACGTGTCTTACAAGCCAATTTTTACTAATGAATCCTGGAATTTTGAAATAAAACAGAAAAAAAATTGAATACAGAACAGAAGAGAAATTAACTGTGACAGAAAAGGACAAATATTTGCTGTTCCATTTTCTCTAATCTTAATTAGTTTACATAATAATGAAGACCAGTTATATAATTTTATTTCTATGTGAGTCAGCCCATAAGTCAACTTACTTGATTTTTGATGCAAAAGGAAAGGAAGTTTTAGAAGCTTGGAAAATTTTTTAGTTTTAAGTAAATGGTATACTTTTTGGATAACCCGATTCTTCCACAGATCATCACACTTGAAGATGAAAAATGATGTGAAATAAGAGATAAGGGGATAGAATTCTGAACAATGCACCTTTTATTTCTTTCGAGCACATGTTGTACCCTAGTCTGATATGGTTCAATGCAACCAAATTGGTTTTCTCTCCTTGTATCAATATCCACACCACGGCTCTCTCAGAAGGTGTAAACTAACTTTCTCATTAATCCTGTGAATGTCATCAGTCAGCATATTGGTAGCTGGTCCATTTTGCTTTCTCATAGGATGTACATTATGATTTCCAGAACATTATTTGTTGAAAACAATAAGAAATGCTTTAAAATATACTTTTTGCTTTAAGATATATTTTCTTTTTAATAATTGTCTTCTTTTTTGTTTTTATTGTTGACACTATTACGGATGTCCTCATCTCCCCTACTCCCTTCACCCACCTCTGCACATCCCTGTCCCCACTTCCCTCTGGCCATCACCACACTGTTGTCTGTGTCTGTGGGTTACACGTTTATGTTCCTTGGCTAAGCCCTTCACATTTCTACAGCCAGTCCACCACCCCCACTCCTCTGACAGTTGTCAGTCTATTCCACATATCCATGCCTCTGTGTTTTCTTTGTTAATGTATTGTATCCATTAGATTCAACGTATGAGATCATATGATATTTGTCTTTCTCTGACTGGCTTATTTCCCTTAGCATAATACCCTCTATAAAACATTTAAAAATACACTTTCTAAAACATTACAAGATAGCCCTGGCTGGTGTGGCTCAGTGAATTGAGCGCTGGCCTGTGAACCTAGGGGACATTGGTTCAGTTTCTGGTTGGGGCACATGCCTGGGCTGCAGGCTGGGTCCAAGGTGGAGGGTGCTCAAGAGGCAACCACACATTGATGTTAAAAAATATATTGCAAGATAAATCAATAAGGTAGTACCTCACATACAATCAGTGAGAACATAAATTGACATAATGGTTTTGAAAATTAACTTGGCAATAGATGTATAAATCATTTTTAGAATTGCAATCACTGCAATTCTAAAAATTAAGCAAAGGAATCAGTCTTAATGAGAGACATAACTTCATGCACAAAGATGTTCAATGTAGTGTTATTACTAAGACTAATTTTTATATATTATTTTTTAACTTTTTTACTTACTTTTTAAAATTATTATTCTATGCAGTTGTCACAATTTTTCCCTTTTTGCTCTCCTTTGCCCAGCCTGCTCCCACTCCCATAGTCAATATTTGTAACAAATTAAATGTTTAACATTAATATAAAATAAAATGTAGGCAATACATTTTAAAAAACATTGAAGAGTGTGGCTTGCTTAATAATATTTGGGCATATTCAACTGAAAGAAAACAAATGTCTTCACATCACACAGTTATTCAGTTTACATAAAATGAAATACACGTATCTATAGCTTACACATGCTATAATTTTTAATTATAAAACAGCTGGAAATTTCAATAAGTAATATGATGTTCACTATATAATAAGAAGGGAGAAGAATATACAATGAAATATAGTAATCCTTGCCTCTAAGTAATGACATAATAGAGGATTTTTCTTTTTTTCTGGTATAATTGTCCTATTGAAAAATGCCCATATAAAGTGACTATTACTTTTACATCATAAAATAAACTTTTTAAAAATATGTCTTATTGAGCAGTAAATAAACTCATTTGTTAATTCAAGGTAAAGAACATATGCTTTTTAAGTGTTTATGTGAAGGAACGTAGTTTAATATATAAATGATAACATTATATATGTCAAATCACCATTTTACAGATTTGTGTCCTGGTAGGGGCTTTGTTAAGAAATGTCTGAAAAGCTAGCCAATAAGATGACCCCCTATCTTTAAAATTGTTAAATGATAATAGTGACTCATCCCAACTGGGACTTTAACTGACCATTAATGATGCTTGGTAGATTATAATATCATTAGATGAAATGAAAATGTGATTTTACTGGGCTAGCCAAAACCCATCAAGCTAACCATACATTCAAAAATAAGTTAATTCTTGACCATGAAATGACAAATATTTCTTCTGTTCCATATACTACCTAGAAGAAACTGGCTTCCAGGAATGCTTAACAAAACTTCAAATAGCTCAGCGGTGACTTTGGAATTCCATAAATTATTTGACCACAAGAAGAAAAATAGAGCAAAATAATACAAAATAACTGTTTTGGTAAATTTTCATTTAGATTGTGGTTTATAGAGTCAAAGAAAAATCTAGAAAAAAAGTTACAGACCTCTGTATTTAAAAAAAAAATAGTATTATGGCCAAAGAAAATCTGAAAATAAAGACCAAGTCAATGAATTGGTAATGAATTTAGAGTGAAAAGCTCCTGTTTTTAGATGATTAAAAAATCGTGACCATTCAGTTCTTAGAAGGTTTAGTAAGTTACATTGATCAAAGAAGGACCTAAGTCTTTCTGCAGTCTGAAAAATATAAAACTGGCTATGTAGTTTGCTCTAATTTTTAAAAAGGTCTAAAGAGAAAGGATGCTTCTTGACTGTCAGAGACTAAATAAGTAAGAGTTCTAACATTTGAGTGACTAGAATATCAAAACTTGAATACCACAACAATCTTCTACCCCCAGTAAAATATAGAGCAGCTGCCATATTATTAAAGTGTGACCAGAGGACTCATAAATCTCTATAGGAGTCCCAGTTATAGGTACTACATAAAATGTTCTTGTACATAAATAAATCGGTCATCAAGACTTGATATTCTTGCCTTAAAACAGGCATTGTTGCACATGAGGAACAACAGAACTGGCCCATAAATGGACAAGCAAAGGACAAAGGGGAAAAAAAAGGAACAGGTTTCAAAATAGTCATATCATGTTTTTTTTTTCTTTTCCCAAAAGTCATGCCGCATCTTCACTGAGATGTATTAAAGGTAGAGTGACAGGTGTCAAGCTTCTCTTATCAGTGCATATACTGCAAGATCATAAAAACCATGGGGTAAGGTATCAAACATAAGTTAAGTATTCCTCTTTTATCTCTCCCCATTCCTTCCCCACCCTCTTTTATTTTCACATTTTTAATAAGGGGAAGCTTTAATTATACTCTTTCTTTTGAGCAGGTAAAACTTGCTTGGCACATTCTTACTCAAAAAAACTTAAGTACATAAATAAATTTGTGTATACTTTGAAATAGAAATAAAAACTAACTCAGTGACACAAAATGGGTTCCAGAAATAAAGTAAATTCAATATAGCAAACATACAACGTGAAAAAGGTGAGGAAATAGCTGTTTAATAATGTTCTTGGTTGGGGTAGTGAACACACAATACAGTATACAGATGATGTATTATAGAACTGTATACCTGAAATCTATATAACTTTATGAACTAATGTCATTCCACAAAATTTAATTTAAAAATGTTCTCTGTATAATTGCCTATGTATATAAAAGAAAAAAAATTTTTAGCTCAAACTACACAAAAAATTATCTTCCTCTAAAGTAAAGATATAACAAAAATATGCTGTTGTTGGATTTGTTTTTTTTTTTTTTTTTTTTTTTTGGCCTATAAGAGTGATCCTTTTATGTGTGAGGGATTTATTTTTTATCTTTGTTTTTTATTTTAATTTTTGTTCAAGTACAGTTTTCTGCCTTTTCCCCCTATCCAAGCCCAACCCCCAGCCCTCCCCACCTCCCTCCTGTTTCCACCCTAACCCCCATTATTGTCCAAGTGTCCTTTATATTTATATTTTTTAAATATAAAAATATTTTTATATCTTTGGGATGATCCAAACATTTTTTACTGATATGTCCCCTAGAGCAAGGAACATGAAGGAAAGAATAAACAAATGGGATTTCATCAAAATAAAAAGCTTCTGCACAGCTAAAGAAATCAGTATTAAAATAAAAAGAGAACCAACTGTATGGGAAAACATATTTGCCAATGATACCTCAGACAAGGGTTTAATCTCCAAAATATATAAAGAACTTCCACGACTCCACTCTAAGAAGACAAGCAACCCAGTTAAAAAATGGGCAAAGGTCTTGAACAGACACTTCTCCAAGGAGGACATACTGAGGATCCAGAGACACATGAAAAGATTCTCAGCACTGCTAGCTGTCAGAGAGATGCAAATTAAAACCACAATGAGATACCACTTGACACCAGTCAGAATGGCCATCATAAACAAAGCAACAAACAAGTGCTGGAGAGGTTGTGGAGAAAAGGGGACCCTAGTGCACTGTTGGTAGGATTGCAGACTGGTAAAACCACTATGGAAAACGGTATAGAATTTTCTAAGAAAACTGAAAATGGATCTACCTTTTGACCCAGCAATTCCACTGCTTGGATTATATCCTAAGAATCCTGAAACACCAATCCAAAAGAACCTATGCACCCTAATGTTCATTGCAGCCCAATTTACAATAGCCAAGTGTTGGAAGCAACCTAGGTGCCCATCAGTAAATGAACGGACCAAAAAACTATGGTACATTTACCCAATGGAATTCTATGCAGCAGAAAGAAGGAGCTCCTACCCTTTGCAACAGCATGGATGGAACTGGAAAGCATTATGCTAAGTGAAATAAGCCAGGCAGTGAAAGACAAATACCATATGATCTCACCTTTAACAAGAACCTAATCAACAAAACAAACAAACAAGCATAATATAAGCAAAGACATGGAAATTGAGAACAGGCTGACAGTCACCAGAGGGGTAAGGGGAGGGAATTTCAGGGGGGAGAGGGTAAGGGTTTAGAGCAACAAGTATAAAAGACACATGGACAAAAACTAGGGGAGGTGGAAATGGGAGGGAGGTGGGGAAGGCTAAGGCGGTAGGCTGGGATGGGAGTAAAAGACAGAAAACTGTAAAAAAAAACAATTAAAATAAAATTAAAAAAAAATCTTTTATAGAATGTCCACATTGGACTGAATGAGGACTCAAACAATATCTAAAAGAAGGCATAAGTCTAAATAAACATTCAAATATGCTACTTGAAAGACAAAGAAGAAAAAAAGATATAGCACCACTGAAAATTTAGTTTCCTAGTTTCCAATCTCTAGTTCCAAGTCGTAAACTGAGCATTCTCTCTCAGAGACACATGTGCTGAAAGACACAATGTCCCTCTTGAACCACTCCTTGACTGAGAATCAAAATATAAGCTTAATCTTCTCCGAGTTCTCCCCTTCTCATCTGCTGTCCACAAGAAAAGAGCTGGATCTATGCTGGTTCCTTCCAAAGGCAGATGTTCATGTTTGGTTGACTCATTCCCTGCCTCCCCCCAAATGAACAGGACTTTTGCATGCCAAGGGAGACAAATTTATTAACACTTAAGAACTGAAATATTTTAATAGCCAGGTTGGCTACCAACTAAAAGTTACTTCTGATTCATCTTGTATTTTAACTTCATACTAAATATCATATGTAATATGCCTTTCTGCTCTCCATTTCAAAGGCAAGATAATCTCTATAGTGTTCTCTAAAAACTGCACCAGACAGCAAAATCCTCTCCTTACCCTTCCTCTTCTTAATAAAAGATGAACAAAAATAGAATTTTATAATGCATGGCTACTTTACAAAAAATAAACCAAAAGTGCCCCAGTTCCCCCAAGACTTTATATTAACCTTTTAACTGACTAGAGTAATAGAAATCAACCCATTGCAGAGCTAAATCTTCACAGCTATTCTGAACTCTATGATGTATTCGTGTGCAATTTACTAGATTGAACAATTACAATCCGTTTGTTATCTGTCTTTCTTGATACATGGAAGCATAAATAATCCAGCTCCAGTCTGTAATACTGCTTTACCTCTCTATATTTTACTACAGATAGAGGCATAGGGATGTGAACTTCTATATCACATACACTTTTAAAAATAATTTCTGCAAGCATAATATAAACAAAGACACTGAATTTGAGAACAATCTGACAGTGTCCAGAGTGGGAGGGGAAGGAATTTCAGGGGAAAAGGGGAACGGTTTAGAGCAACAAGTATAAAGGACTCATGGACAAAAACTATGGGGGGTGGAAATGGGAGGAAGGTGGGGAGGGCTGGGGTGGTGGGCTGGGGCGGGGTAAAAGACAGAAAACTGTACAATATCAACAATTAAAAAATACTGATTTAAAAAAAATAAAATAAAAAATGGAAAAATAAATAAATAAAAAATAAAAAAATAATTTCTGTTAGTTTATTTCCCCCATTAGATTCCTTTTATAAGTTAGATCATAAGGTATTTGTCTTTCACCCACTGGCTTATTTCACTTAGCACGATCGTCTCACATTCCATCCATGCTGTCACAAAAGACAGGAGCAAAATAGAACCAGAGGCACAGAATCATGGAATAGACTGGTAGTACTAAGAGGAGAGGAGGGATGGGGAACTGTTTGAAAGAAGGTGAAGGGATTAGTCAAGGAAATTGTATAAAGGACCTGGGGACATAGACAATGGGGTGGGGATTGACTATGGAAGTGGGGGGAGGGCTGGGAATAGGGGAGAGAAGGGAGAAATAAGTGGAATAAATATAAAACATAAAAATAAAAATAATAAAAAATAAAAATAATTTCCTAAAGCACTAGAAAATTTCCAACTCAGTGAAAAATCTGTATAGAATACTTTAATATACAAAATACCTGATAGTGCTGAAAGTGTTTAGATTAGAATTTAGAATATGCTTCCTTGCACTTGATACACACACTATCTCATTCACTTTAAATATCTCCATAAAACATTTGAAGAAGTACCTATCAGAGACCAAAGAGTTTTTGTTGTGCTATTTGTCCAAAGGTGTAAGAAGACTAACATATAGACTTGGAACTAAAACCCAGTTTATTATTCCAAGATCTGCACTTTTTTAATTGAATTAAATGTTGCCACTTATTGTTGACAATTACATTAATATTTTGGAAATGAGCTATGATTTGGAAGTACTGTATAAGGTACTGCTTTTTTCACAGTAAATTTCTGATAAAAATATGAAAATTCAACAAAATTAAATAATTTGTTTAAATATAAAAGAATCATCATGATTGCTACACTGTAATCAGATGCTATATTTATAAACTTAGCTCTGATACCTATTAACTAATTCATACATTTATCAGAGGAAAATCGCTCTGTGTATTTGATTTGCACTATTACCAAAAAAGAAAACTGAATTCCAGGTTGTTGCAAAAGTATGGAGGAAGAAAAAAAGGGAAGGGAAGGGAAGGGAAGGGAAGGGAAGGGAAGGGAAGGGAAGGGAAGGGAAGGGAAGGGAAGGGAAGGGAAGGGAAGGGAAGGGAAGGGAAGGGAAGGGAAGGGAAGGGAAAGGAAGGGAGAGAAAAGAAACCCCCCAGACTGGTTTCTTAATATTATCTCAAAACATTCCACAAAGAATAATTTGTAAAACTAGTCAGATGCCATGACAATTCTATTGCTGCAAGTTTTCTATATGTCATAAACCCTTCTGCTATGGAATTTTTAGGTCTAGTTTTCATTCTTAGATAAGAACTGAAACACAAACTTCTTTCAAGCAGCACTGAGCTCTGTTCTTCTTTGGAACAATTTAAAATGGTCTAGGACCTTCCACAATACAGGATGTTAAAATTTTGCTATTTTAAAGTAATTTTTTTTTTTTTTTTTTAGCTCTCTATGGATACTGTTACTGAATATAAATAAAACCAGGGAGCACTTAGGATCCCTGCTCTCTAGGGGCTGCACATTTTCTGCAAATTCCATAAGCCAAACTCTCTATTAAGGAGCTTCCCTGTGCCAAAGATAAAGAAAGTATAAAACTATTTTATAGGAAAAAGAAAGAAAAATCATAAATGTAAAGGCCAAGTTCAGAGATACATGCAAACTCTGTGGTTATTTTCTCTTATACATGTATTTTAACAAAAGGATAAATTAAATATAATATACATTTTGATTATCCACTGGCTGGTTTTCTTTCTAGCATAGCAATATTTTTGAAATGTATTCTTTAATTCATAATTTACCATTGCATTGCTTATAATAACATACTTAGTCCAAATAAATAATTAAAAGGCTAAGACAATTTATTAGTTTTAAAGTTTTTATATTTTTTGTCTTTCACTTTAAAAATACATGGTTTTCAGTACTTACATTTTAGCAGATGCTTCCATCCTTTCTGTTATTCATATAATTCTAGAAGTGTAGTTTACAAAGATAGATCTAAGAGAAATTCTTATTGTTCAGCAACATTTAAAATTAAATTTCCAAAGTACTGGCACTTATGGGCTAAAATTAGTATCACAAATGATAGAGAATGGCAGTTATCTCCCTTCTACATGATAAAATAATAACAAAAGAAAGAAGTATTTACAGCATAAACAAAATTAGGCATACACTTCTAGTTTTGCTTCCAACAGAACAAAACATCTTAACTGAACAACTCTAATGAGATTTTTAAAGTATTGATTTTGCCCAGTTTGAAAACACACATTTTTTAAATATATAGCATCTCCTGTAATAGTAGTAGCAGTAGTAACAGCAGTAATGGAAAGATCAGCTGCTTCTGCAGTATTTTGTACTTCAAGGCATTTTTCCATAGGATATTTCCTCCTTTCTCCTTCCTTCCCCCTCTCTCTCCTTAGTGACCCAGATTATATAGGGTAGTGGGTTCAGGGGACTCTTCCTGGCACTATATTGGAAATATAAAGAGTTTGCAAAATCAGTGATGAAGAACTTGTTCCATGCCTGTTGTATTCACCATCCAAAGCAAGAATACTGGAAGGCATTACGGAGAAGACAAAATTGGTAGAAAAATCTGTTCGCCTAACCCACCCATTTTGGGGAAAAAGGTAGAGTGCATTCTTTTAACAATTGTAGAAAGAGGGCATTAAAATAAACCACTCAAAATTTTTTTAGTGCATTCTCTAAACTAATTAGACTTCTACCTAAGATATTTGGATTGACCTATACCACCAGACTTTGAAGAGGCTAAAATATGCCTGAGTTTTTTCATAAGTCAGCTTTGTGCTAGAAGAGAGAGAAAACCAGACTGAAGTTGTGTTGAGTCTTATCTAATAGAGCCACCTAGCATGGTAAGAGAACATAAGCCAAAAGTCTACAGGATACTGAAAATCTGCAAAGGGAGAATAAGTTGACCACCCAAAATACAAAGTTATCTGCCTGGATCAAGAAAATAAAGAGATGTGGAGCCAGGAGAGAACTCCTAGAACCCAAGAAAGTGTGTCTGAGACTCAGCTTTATACACCTGTCATCCCATAGGGCTTCAAGTCAGCTGATTATCCAGTTCAGGTAAGAATTGTGAAGTCCAGCCTTGTGAATTCCAAATCACAGCTAGAAGGTAGGAGCAAGTGATCGAGAGAGAGAGAAAGAGAGAGAACCCTCAACTCAAAGAAAAAGAGATATCAACCACACTCTGTCCTCTTTCATACTGCAAGTGCAAACCTAAGAAAGGAAGGAAAACAACTGCAATCAAGTGAATTTTGCAGTTTGAGGATTATAATTAGGACTGGGATACTTAAATTTCATATTTGAAACTTCTTTCAGGATCAAGTAACTATAGTATAGCATTGTGTCTATTTTCTAAAGTTGAACAGAAAAGTCATGAGCCGGCTTGAGTTTTGAAACCAAGAACAAGGATATATTGCACCTGATTAACCTTTAAAGGGATGATAAACATAAAACTCACACATGTGCTTACTCACCGCAGTAGTTACATGGATGTTTTGGTTTACCTACTATCCAGTAAAAATAGGCATTATTCCATAGAGACTTGGGTTTATTTCTGGGCTCTCTATTCTGTTCCATTGATCTATGTGTCTGTTCTTATGCCAGTACCAGACTGTCTTGATTGCAGTGGCCTTGCAGTATAGTTTAACATCAAGTATTGTCATCCCTCCAACTTTGTTCTTCTTTATCAGGATTTTACAGCTATATGGGGCCTTTTATGGTTCCATGCATTTTTTTGGATATGTGTTATAGATCTGTGAAATGTGCCATTGATATTTTGATGGGAGTTACATTGAATCTACAGATTGCTTTGGGTAGTATGGACATTTTAATGATATTAATTCTTCCAATCCATGTACACAGTATATGCTTCCATTTATTTGTATCTTCCTCAATTTCTTTCTTCAGCGTTCTATAGTTTTCCAAGTACAGGTCTTTTACATCCTTGGTTAAATTTATTCCTAGGTATTTTATTTTCCTTGTTATTATAGTAAATGAAATTTTTCTTAGGTTCTCTCTCTGATATTTCATTGTTGATGCACAAGAATGCTATCAATTTCTGCATATTGATTTGTATCCTTCTTTTTTTGTCAAATTCACTTATTAGGTTGAGTAGTTTTTTTAGTGAAGACTACAGGGTATTTTATGTACACTATCATGTCATCTGTGAATAATGACAGTTTTATTTCCTCTTTTCCAATTTTGACGACTCATTTATTTTTCTTGTCTAATTGCTATGGCTAGAACTTCTAGTACTTATTGAATAAGAGAGGTGCTGCAGCAGGTTTATCATTTATGGCCTTTATTATTTTGAGTTATGCTCCCTCTATTGCCACTTCACTGAGATCTTATCATAAATAGGTGCTGGATTTTATCAAATGCTCTTTCAGCATCTATCAATATGATCATGTGATTTTTGCCTTTGATTTTATTTATGAGATGTATTATGTTTATTGATTTGTAAATGTTATACCATCCTTGCATCCCTGGAATAAATCCCACTTGATCATGGTGTATGATCTGTTTAATGTATTGCTGGATCCAGATTGCTAATATTTTGTTGAGGATTTTAACATCTCTTCATCAGAGATATTGGCCTGTAATTTTCTTTCTTTGTTGTGTCTTTACCTGGCTTTGGAATAGAATAATACTGACCTCATGAAGAGTTTGAGAGTCTTTCCTCTCCTTGAATTTTCTGGAATAGTTTGAGAAGGATAGATATTCTTCTTTGAATGTTTGGCAAAATTTGCCTGTGAAGCCATCTGGTCCAGTGCTTTTGTGTGCTGAGAGGTTTTTGATTACTGCTTCAACTTCTCTAGCTGTTACTGGTCTGTTCAGGCTTTCTGCTTCTTTTTGATTCGGTTTTGGAAGATTGTATGTTTCCAGAAATTTGTCCATTTCATCCCAGGTTGTCCAGTTTCTTGGCATATAGTTCTTCACAGTAATTTCTTACAATCTTTGCATTGCTGTGCTATCTGTTTTTACCTCTCCTCTTTTGTTTCTAATCTTTATTTGGGTCCTCTCTTTTCTTCTCAATGAATCTGGTTACAGGTTTATCAATTTTGTTCATATTTTCAAAGAAATAGTTCCTAGATTCATTGATTCTTTGGATTGGTTTTTAGTCTCTATTCCATTTATTTCTGCCCTTATCTTGCTGCACAGCTAAAGAAATCCTCATCAAAATGAAAAAGGAACCAACTGTGTAGGAGAACACATTTGCCAATGATACATTGGACAAGGGTTTAATCTCCAAAATATGTAAAGAACTCAGACAACTCAACACCAGGAAGACAAACAATCCAATTAAAAATTGAGCAAAGGACCTGAATAGACACTTCTCCAAGAAGGACATACAGATGGCCTAGAGACATATGAAAAGATGCTCAACATCACTAGCCACCAGAGAAATGTATATTAAAACCACAATTATATATCACTTCACACCAGTCAGAATGGCTATCATAAATAAATCAACAAACAAGTGCTGGCAAGGATGTAGAGAAAATGGAACCCTATACTATTGGTAGGATTAGACTGGTACAGCCACTTGTGGAAAACAGTAGGAATTTTCTCAAAAACATTAAAAATGGAATGGATTTATGACTCAGTGATTTTGCTGCTGGGAATATACTCTAACAATCCTGAAACACCAATTCAAAAGAACCTATGGAGCCCTATGTTCATAGCAGTGCTATTTATGATAGCCAAGTGTTCAAAACAGCCCAAGTGACCATCAGACGATGAGTGGATAAAAAAACTGTGGTACATTTACACAATGGAATACTACTCAGCAGGAAAAAAAAGGAAGTCCTACCTTTTGCAACAGCATGGATGGAACTGGTAACTATTATGTTAAGTGAAATAAGGCGGTGAAATACAAATACCGTATGGCCTCATTTATAACTGGAATCTAATTAACAAAATAAAGTAAGGTGAATCATAGAAGGAGAGACATGGAAACGTGGAATAGATTGATAGCTGTAGGAAGGGAGCAGTAAGAGGGGAATGGCAGAAAGAGGGGAAGGAATTCATCAAAGAACAGGTTTGAATGACTCATGCACATGGACAAGGGAGTGGAGAGTGACTGTGGGTGAGAGAGATGGGCTGGGTGGAAAGGGGCAAAAGGGAGAAAATTGGGACAACTGTAATAGAGTAAACAATAAAAATAAAGTAGAAAAACTTTAAAAATAAGCATTATTCCTTAATATCTTAGAAAATTTCGGGGATTGTGTTTGATAGGCCCTTCTGCATCATTTGGTCAACCCCAAATCAATCAATATGGACACAAAATTATAGTACTCAGACCAGACATGGATTATTTTCTCATTTATTCAGAAAAGTAAGCTCTGTTGTCATAAGAAAATATGGAGGAAGTGAAATAGAGACCAAAATTTTAAATGCCCTCTGGAATAAATATCATTATAGTATCCTGAGTGTATCGATGACTAGATGCTCAGAAGTTCTACAGTTAGCATGTTAAAGAAGGATGTGATTATACCCTGCTTCTGTATTCTTTCTTCTACATGGCAGCTGCCTAGTGAAATGTGTGTAATAATTTATAAAGAGTGTATTTAATAGAATTGCTTATAATGTCCCTGTTTTCCTATATTATAATTAAAGTTTTCTTTATGATCAATGGGTCTCTAAAAATATAGGAGATCAGAATTATAATTTGGATTATATCATGTTAGAATTTTATTTAAACTAATCTCATGTATACCTTAAATTAATTTCATAACCAAATGTTTTTCCTCTGTCCCTAAGTGGGTTAATATTACAGATCATAAATAATTTATTCTTATCTTGATTTATCATCACTGAAAAATGTACATGCAAAACATTTATATGCATTGTTCATATAATCATCCAGAACATTTCCTTCAATTAAAAATAATATCCTTATGCAATTCAGGTTAAAATGTTAGCTAGCTAGGAGGTCTTAATTTTTATTCTCCAATTTTTTCACAGAAAGATATTAAAAGCTAAGAAAGAAAACAAAGCCACTAAAGCAGTGAGAATCTGGATAGTCAAGCATCTGCCTGACTCCAGAGGGAATTTCTAATAACTAAAGATTAGATGCAGTCATTAAGCAGAATCATTTAGCGTAAGGCAATAAATTATGTCCATCAAACCTTAATGCATATTCTTACTTCACACAGTACCATCATTGAGTAAAGCGAAGGAGTCATGGTTTTAAGGAGCAGGAATAGTTTTCTATGCAACTCAAAGGCATTTTTTGTCGACCTCTGTTACTAGAACCGGGGCTGCAAATCCAGTAATCAACAGATCCCATGACAAAATTGGACTAGAAGTAACAAATTGCATTTCAGAAAGAAGTCAGAAACAGAAGAAAATGAACACAAGAATAACCATAGGAAGAGTACACACTTTGTGGTCTACAGTTTTCATGACTGCTTCAAACTATCCCCAAACTAATTCCTATCTACACAATGACATATCTAACCAGACAGTGAAATCAGGAGTCCAACACATTTCACTAGATTAATGATTAAATAGCAAAGAACCTTTTAATTTTAGACGTGGCAGTAAGATTTTAATAGTAACTGGTAGTAGTGAGGTAGAGCCAGAAGGAACAATGTATTTCATAATTGGCAAGTATGAGTCTTTTCATTAAACAGTGAACACAAAAACAATAACATGCCAATCAAGATACAAAAGAAGAGGAAAAAAAGTACCTGGATTGCAAAAATGAAAAATGTTTTTCTGAATAATATGAACTATAGTAAATAAAAGTAAAAAAATTAAAAATCAGATTGGTAAAATATTTCTACATTTCTAAGATAATACTATGTATAAATTTATATTAGTACTTTTTTTACTTCTTTAAAAATTTTTTATTTAATTGTTGTTCAAGTACAGTTGTCTCCATTTTGCACCCCCCACTCCTCCCTAGCCATCCCAACTGACCACTCTTGATCCTATCCCCCTTTGATTTTGTCTACATGTCCTTTATAGATGTTCTTGAAAACCCTTCCCCCATTATCCCCTTACAATTCCCCTCTGGTTACTATCAGTTTGTTCTTAATTTCAGTGTCTCTGGTTATATTTTGCATACTTGTTTTGTTTTGTTAATGAGGTTCCACTGTCTTTCATCACTTGGCTTATTACATTTTAAAATTTAAATTAAAATATTTTCTAAGAAAAATGATGAATTGTTAGAAAAAACTTAAAAAATCATGAAGGACTTAAAAAATATCACAGAATTTCTGCCTCTGAAAGGCTCTTAGCTTAGAAGAATTTTAACCATGTATGTTTTTAATCTTCCAAGTTATAGATAAAGTATAAACTTGGTAAAAAAAACTTATTCACCTAGTATTACCAATACATGCTGTATTACACCTAGTATTACATGCTGATAGGCTATTATGCACTAAATAAAGTGATGGGCGAAAAAACTCATGCCCCCTGTCCTCATGGAATTTATAATCTCCATGAGCGTGTAGAGACCATATATCCGGGGCACAGAAAAAGTTAGGAAGCTACAAATTTTTTCACTTGTATAATCATGACATGAAAACCTGATGATACATACACAGACTTAAAGTGAACAAAGTGCTACCTTAAAAAAGAAAATGCTAGTAAACAATAACTAGGTGTTCATAACAAAAGATAATACTATAAGCAAGTTTGGTTTATTCCAATATTAAAACCAAATGTATACTTGGCAAAACAAAATATGCAAAAGCAATGACTAGAATAAACTAATATTTTCTAAAATTCTCTAGAATTTTAAAAAAAAAAGAATTCAACAGTTTACTTTACTGAATACTTTAAAAATTAGTATAAATAGACCTAACATAGTATACAATAAAGCTGACATTTTAAATCAATAAGAAAACAATTAATCAATAATTTGTTATTAAACTATTATTTATTTATTATCAAAAAGAAAGATAAATCTTTACCTCACAATAAGAAATAAAATAGACTTAAGGTAGATTATAGTTAAATGTAAAAAAATAAGTAATATTAAAAATAAGAAATAAAAGAATATTTAGTGAATTTCAGTTTACGTTTTTTGTAAAGAGAGAAGTATAGAAGCATTCACAAAGAGTGAGAGTGAATCTCTGACTTACTGTACAAAATACACTACAAATAATGTTATCAAATATTTACAAAATATATGACCAAAAAAATGCATGATGCTTAATATACCCAAAGGTCCTTAAAAGCAAGAAAAGGATAACTACAAAATGCCAATTGTACTAATGCATGATTAGACGCTTCACAAACACACAAAAAATAAAATTGGTTAAAAAATATTTAAGAACATTGTTATCATTATTTATCAAATGTGATAGACTATAACAAGAAACATTTTATCCTATCAAAATAAAGAAAATACTAAAAGGAACACAGAATTTTCAACAACAATAAAGATTTTGTGAAATGGAACAATTCTGGCCAGACTGTAATTGGTATATCATTCTAGAAAATAGTTTGGCAATAGATGTAAATTACTTTGTAAAACTCAGACTATTGGCAGTATAGCCCCCAAATTAAGCTGCACTAAGTAATCAAACAGTTCTGAATCTTTGATGTCCTCTCTCTTCAGCTGGTGGATGGGGAAAGAATGATGACATACATGCGGAAGGTTTTATAGTCTCGGTCTGAAAGTGTCATTCCATTACCTCCTACTATGCTGCATTGGCCAGAAGTCAGTCGTGCGGCCATATGTAACCTCAAGGAAGGCTAGGGAATGTGGCCCAGGCTGTGCTCCGGTGAAGGAAACAAAAATCTAATAGGCTTTAATTAACACAAATGAAAACCTGTCCCAACATATTTTCTAATTCCAGAAGGTCAAGAATACATACCAATAGATAAGGAAACACAACATAATGGGGAGAAATAAAAACTTGAAATTTCAGGGGAAAAGGGGAATGGTTTAGAGCAACAAGTGTAAAGGACTCATGGACAAAAACTATGGGGGAAATGGGAGGAAGGTGGGGAGGGCTGGGGTGGTGGGCTTGGGCGGGGTAAAAGACAGAAAACTGTACAATATCAACAATTAAAAAATACTGATAAAAAAAATAAAACCACTAAGTATTTGAAACTCCAAAAAAAAAAAATACATAATGATCAGTTATTTTGTGATACTGAAAGTATCCTCATTTTTTGCGCCATTGACAGTTTTGAAGAGTACTGGTCAGGCACTTTGTAGAATGTCCTTTACTATGTGATCATGTGATGTCACTGTTATGGTTGAGGGAAGAAAACGAACAAGGTGAAATGACCTTCCCATCACACAATCTCAGGAAGTACATGATATTAAAATAACTTACCACTATGGGTACCAACTTTG
Organism: Glossophaga mutica; assembly: GCA_039655065.1. Classification (NCBI taxonomy): domain Eukaryota; kingdom Metazoa; phylum Chordata; class Mammalia; order Chiroptera; family Phyllostomidae; genus Glossophaga; species Glossophaga mutica. Next base: position 136,294,567 of record CM077303.1, read on the forward strand.
ATCACTTATCTAAGGTAGTGTTGGGGAGATTTGGGAAGGAGGACTATTTTTCACCTCTCAAAGGGGAAAATATCTATACATATTATTTAATTTTTTTCCTAAAGAAGATCTGTCCCTTCTTCCTCATTTATTCAATCATTAATTTATGTCAATCTGGACTCAGGTATTTTAATTTTGTCTTTTGGGTTGTAATCCAATTCTAGGTTATTTATTTTATTGCTAAAATTGCTCCAGCTTTGGCTACCTTTTTTTTCCCCAGCACTTTCTTACTTTCTAACACTGTAAGATGTTTTAGATTTGTGTATTTTGCTTGCCCCAGTACTAGATTGATCACTTTTTTAAGGAGCTCTGGTTCACTTTATCAAAAAGTGGTATTTGGAAATCAAGATCTGGGTCTAAGCATGACTGCATGTACAGCTACAATTAATAAATGCCTGATGGTGGTGATTATGCTGATACAAATGCAACATCAAAGATAGTAAGTTAGTCTGAAATGAATGTGTGTGTATGCTTTCATACACATAAATAATTAAGTCTTGCTTTGATAATACATTGGTGATTCTTTTGGCAATAAAACTATCTCATTTACTATTCTTTTTGTTCTATATTTAATTATAATATCTTTCAAATCATTAATCTTACCTTGGTATTCCATATGCTAGATAATGTATATTTTTTATTGAAATCTCAGTTGCCTCTGGCTACATATTAAGGAAATGTTGGAATAGCCACTAAGTTATAGAATGACATGCTTTGTACCACTGATAAATATAAATATATGTATATAAAACATCTTTCAATAGTAAGATCTATGTATATATACATTCTTCAATAGTAAGATAAAATCAACCCATGTAAGGTGCAGTGCTTTTCATTTCTTTGATTTAATCTTTATTGTATTTTTTCCATTACCATTTAGTCCCCTTATACCACCCTCACCCCAGCCATCACCACACTGTAGTCCATGTCCATGACTCCTTTTTTTTTTTTTTTCTCAATCCCTCTACCACTAGACTCCCTCCTTCAATAGTTGTCGTCCTGCTTTTGCTTGTTAGTTCACTTTGTTTATTAGGTTCCAACCATGTGTGAAATCATATTGTATTTGTCTTTCTCTGACTGGTTTATTTCACTTAGCATAATGTTCTCAAGGTCCATCCATACTGTTGCAAAGGGTAAAATTTTCTTCTTCTTTACAGCTAAGTAGAATTCCAATGTGTTAATGTCCCATAGTTGTTTTATTCACTCATGTATTGATGGACACTTCAGCTGCTTCCATATCTTGGCAATTGTAAAGAACACTGGAAAGAACATAGAGGTGCTTATGTTCTTTCAAAGTAGTGTTTGGGTTCTTTCAGATATATTCCCAGATGTGGGATAGCTGAATCAAAAGGCATATTGATTTTTATTTTTTGAGGTATCTCCATACTGCTTCCCACAGTAGCTGTGCCAGTCTGCATTCCCATCAACAGTACAAAAGTGTTCCCCTTTCTCTTCATCCCCTTAAGGACTTTTTAAAAAATTTATTTATTGATGATAGCCATTCTGACAGTATCTCATTGTGGTTTTTACTTGCATTTCTCTGATGATAAGTGGTTTTGAGCATCTTTTCATCTCTAGTGGCCACTTGAATATCCTTTTTGGAGAAGTGTCTATTCAGGTCGTTTGCTCACTTTTTAATTGAGTTGTTTGTTTTTGCTTTTTTTGGTGTTGAGTTTTTTAAGTACTTTATAAATTTTGGTATTTTCCCCTTATCAGATGTATCGGTGAATATGAGTATGTTCTCCCATTATTTGGGTTGTCTTTTTATTCTGTTGATCATTTCTTTTGCTGTTTGATGTAGTCCCAGATGTCTATTTTTTCTTTTCTTTCACTTGACTGGGAGATACAGCCAGAAAAATTTTCAATGAGCAATGTCTAAGATTTTGCTGCCTGTATTTTCTTCTAGGATTTTCATGGTTCAATTAGATTAACAAACTGATAAGCCTGACAGCTGATTAGTTTAACAACAGAAGGAGAAAATACATGAAAAATACTCCAAAAAATGGAAAAACAAAGAAACAGACAGAATGAAAGAACAGGTGTATTTTCCAGAAGAACTTGATGAAATGGAAGCAAGCAATTTATCAGAAAGAATGTTTACAGTAATGATTATAACAATACTCAACATCATGAAAAGACATAGAAACCATAAAAAAGAACCAGTCAGAAATAAGGAATGCAATATCTGAAATACATAATACACTGGAAGGAATAAACAGTACATCAGCTGAATAGGAGAGTAGAATCAGTGTTTTGGAAGACCCAGAGGAATAAAACACCCAGGCACACCAGCAAGAGGAAAAAAAGATTTTTTAAAAAATTAGGAGAACTTAAGAAACACTTAGGACAACATGAAGCATAACAACATCTGCATCATGAGAATATCAGAAGGAGTGAAAAAGGGATAGAGAATCTATTTGAAGAAAGAATTACTGAAAACTTCCCTAATCCAGTGACAAAAAAATCACACAAATCCAGGAAGTTCAAAGACTCCAAAACAAGTTGTACCCCGAGAGGTCTACACTGAGACACATCATAATCAAAGTGGCAAGACCTAAAGACAAGGATAGAATCTTAAAAGTCATGAGAGAAAAGCAGGGAGTTACCTACAAGGGAACATCAGTTAGACTGGCATCTAATTACTCAACAGAAACATTTCAGGCCAGAAAGGAGTGGTGTGAAATATTCAAGGTGATGAAAAGCAACGACCTACAACCCAGGCTACTTTACCCAGCAAGAGTATCATTTAAAACCAAAGGAGAAATAAGGAGCTTCCCAGATAAGAAAAAGCTAAAGGAGTTTGTGAACACAAAACCAGTATTGCAACAAGTATTAAAGAGTTTGCTTTAAGAAAAAGAGAAAGAAGAAAAAACAGAGGAAAACAATTTAACAATAAAATGGTACTACATACATATCTATCCATAATCACCTTAAATGTAAATGACTGAAATGCTCCAACCAAAAGACACAGGGTAGCTGAATGTATAAGAGAACAAGACCCATATATAAATAAAGGGATGGAAAAATATTACATGCAAATGGAAAAAAGCTGAGGTAGCAATACTTATATCTGACAGAATAAACTTTCAAACAAAAGCTATAGTAAGAGACAAATAAGGACGGTACATATGATAAAGGGAACAATCCAACAAGAGGATATAACCCTAGTAGACATTTATGCACCCAACATAGGATCACCTAATTCTGTAAAGCAAATCTTGATGGACATAAAGGGAGACATTGACAGAAATACAATTATAGTTGGGCATTTTAGCACCCTATTGACTTCAATGGATAGATATTTCTGGGGGTAAAATCAACAAGGAGACAGTGGCCTTAAATGACACAGTAAATTATATGGATTTAATTGATATCTTCAGAGCATTTCACCCCAAAGCAGAAGAAAATACATACTTTTCAAGTGTGCATGGAACATTTTCTAGGACAGACCACATATTAGGACACAAAACAAGTCTTAATACGTTTAAGAAGATTAAAATCATATCAAGTATCTTCTCTGAACACAATGCTATGAAAGTAGAAATCAATCACAAGAAGAACACTAAAAAACATGCAAAGATATGGAAGCTAAGTAACATGTGATTAAACAATAAATGGGTTAACAATGAGATCAAGGAAGCAATGAAAAGATGAAACAAATGAAAATGAGAACACAACAATCTAAAAATCTGCAGGACACAGTGAAAGAAATCCTAAGAGAGAAATTCAGAGTATTACAGTCTTATTTTAAAAATAAGATATTGCTCAAACAAACAATCTAACTTCACTCTTAAAGGAACTTGAAAAACAACAATGACCAAAGCCCGAAGTGAGTAGAAGGAAGGAAATAATAAAGATCAGAGCAGAAACAAATGAAATTGAGTCTAATAAATGATACAAAAGATCAATGAATACAAAAGCTGATTCTTTGAAAAGATAAGCAAAATCAACAAAACTTTAACCAGACTCATCATGAAAATAGAGAGAGAAGCCAAATAAAATCAAAAATGAAAGAGGAGAAATAACAACTTAACACCAAAGAAATACAAAGGATTGTAAGAAAATGTTATGGACAATTATATGCCGACAAACTGGACAAGCTGGATAAAATGGATAAATTCCTAAAAATATACAATCTTCCTAAATAAATCAGGAAGAATCAGAGAATCTGAATGGACAAATTACACCTAATGAGATTGAAGCAGTAATCAAAAACTCTCTACAAAAAAAAAAACCGCCCTGGAACAGGTGGCTTCACAGGTGAATTTTCCCAAACATTCTGAGAACTAACACCTCTCCTTCTCAGACTATTTCATAAAATTCAAGTGGAGGGAATGCTCCCAAATGCATTTTACAAGGCCAGCATTATTCTGATTCCTAAACAGGTAAAGACACTACAAAGAAAGAAAATTAGAGGCCAATATCTCTGATGAACATAGATGCACAATCCTCAACAAAATATTAGCAAACTGAATACAGCAATGCATCAAAAAGACCAAACACCATGGTCAAGTCAGATTTATTCCAGGAATGCAAGGTTGGTACAACATTTGCAAATCAGTAAATGTGATTCACCACATAAACTAAGTTATGTGCATTTTTAACAGAAGGTGATGTAAAAAGAGAGTTTTTTGAAAACCACTGAGAAATAGGAAGATACCTTAAAAATTCATGATGATTAAAATACCAATTCAATGTTTTGCTTTTGGAAAAATTCCCTATTATTTCCTATAACTAGTTATTTTAATGATATTGTTTTAGCGATATGAGAAAGAAAAAAATATGAAGTAATGTTACCTCAAATAGCAAGGAAGGAAATGGAGCAATACTTGGCTTTTTTATTTTCTTTTCTTACTAATATTCTGAATTTTATAGCTCTATCTTCACAGCCAAAGTAGCAATAGGATACCTACTCTCCATAACTAATTTTCAGAAATAACATGATTTTCCACCTGTTTAGCAGAAGAAGACCTTAGAGTCATACTCTTAAATTTCCTTTCTATTATTTGTAACATACTCTTGGAGACTAAGAATTCAATTTTATTTTAGTATTCCTTTTGTCTTTTTTTGTTTGACATTATTGATTTGTTTCTACTCCACTTATTTCTGAGCATAGACTGCATGAGAACTGATCACTTAATTTGTTGTTTCTCAAAAACATCATGAATGGTGATATATGTGTGGTTAAGCGAGTCTAAAAAAAGACTTTAAGTTTGTACAATAACACAGGTTAATTACTAGTGAATATTGCTTGGCAAAAGTTTGGCAAGTTTGTGTCAATTCCTGTGTGCCCTGTGAAGACCTCAGCATACAATGACTGAGAGCTAAAGTGGTTTTGTTTGCAGGAAAACAAGAAGTATGCCTCTTTAAATGTATGGGGCTTCAAAACATTATAAATGCCATTAATTTTATCAAATTCCCACAGATTAAAAAGTTTAAGTACTATATTATTTTAATGCATTTGCTTATAATTCTTATTAGATAAATTATTTCATGTGCACATTGTATCTGAAAGTGAAGGATAGAAATATTATTCAGATAAAATGCGCATGCATTTTAACTTAAATATATTTACATTTAACAAATATATTTTTGTGTGTATATATGTGTGTGTGTGTGTATACATATATAAGTGTGTGTGTATGTATATACATATATATGTATATATATACATGTGTGTGTGTGTATATATATACACTTAATCTTACTCCTTTTAATATGTAAGGTTCATGAAGGTAAGGATTTTTGCCATTTTGTTTAAAGCTGTATCCCCATTACCTTGCACTAAATAAGTTCACAAGTGAACAGGTATCTTTATCCTCATTTCAGGGATGAGAAAAATAAAGTGCATATTGATTCATTGTTTAATGACTATAATTTAATTTTCTGACTTCTGATCTCAAATGGAAAACTCTAGGTCTCAGTTTAGAAATTATTTCGTCTGGTGGCCAATTTCAAGGTCAGGAACTAGAATCAGCAACATCTCCATAACACATAAAGAAGACTAGTATTTGACAAGAAGTGAAAGGGTACTATTCTGGAAGAATTGTTTGCAGTGCAAACTTTTTTAAAAAGTTAATTATATGTTAAAGTTATATGGCTTTAGCACGTTTGGTGGAGACAGTGAAGATATGCCATATTGGTAGTGATAACAAGATAAGCAAAATGTTTCTTTCCATTCTCTGAGTCATGTGAATCCCTTTAAATGTTGGAGAAAGTTATACACTAGCAAGTCAGCCTACTAAAGGAGAAATGTGAGTTAGATACCAGGTAGTATTAAGAAAGAGTGCCAGAAATTGTCAGAATCTCTATTAGATCATGATGATATCACATCATAGCCTATAAGAACAGTGATTCGCTAGGTCACTGTTATTGTTCAGCTTTGTCTAATTGAAATTGCTAGTATGCAATCTTTAGTATAAAAATCCAGACACGCCTCAAAGCCTAAGGAACTGTAGCACAATATATTTTCCAAAGAGCATCCAACATGCTCTTCAGCAATGTGACTTCGCTGTTCCTCAATCAAGAGTTAGAGTCTAATTCCCTTGCCCTTGAACCTGGACCTGCTTTTGTGACTTGCCTTACTGACAGAATGTGGCAGAGAGATATTTTGGAACTTCCAAAGGTAGGTCATAGAATCCTAAAGCTTTTGACTGGGTCTCTTAGAATGCCTCTTTTTGTGCCGTTCCTTCTGGGAACCCATTTGGCAAGCCATGAGTAACCAGAATCAAATTCCAGACATGAGTGGTCCTTCATAGATACCCATCTCAGTTATGCTTTCAGATAATGCAGCTCCAGCTCACATGTTGTTGCAACTCAGTGAGAAACCCCAATTGAGAGCTACTCAGCTGAACCCAGTCAACCCACAGAAGCATAAGACAAAAAACATTTTGTTTTAAGTCATAAACATTGGGTATTTAGAGAAACAGCAATACATAAAACATGTAGGTACAAAGCACTTTTAACTCATTAGGAATGTAAGATATTCCAGGATACGAGAAACCTTTGAATAAATGAGCTCTTTCAGGGTACCAGCTCATTTATAGAAGAGCTCATCCAAAAAATTTAATGTTATCCAAATGGTGACCTGAGTATAAACACACGATTATAGAATGCACTATTTCTCAATATAATCCTGTTTTCTTGTTAATCAATTGGTTTGTACTCACTGTAAGGAGATTTTTTTGCAGGAATCACACTGGGGATTCACACTGTGGTGGTTATGTATTTTATTTCTCACTTGTTGTTAGGTGAGTGGAATAGCAACCATGGCAAGACTAGTAAGCCTTTTATTGTTATGATCTGCCACTTGACACAGATCAACAGAGTGGTATTAGATGTAAGTAGGGTTTTCATGCTCATGAGAGCCACAGACCATAGCTTACTGACTCATTACCAAGCTACTCATAAAAAATCAGTTCCAAGTGACATGTAACTTGACACAGAACCTAACTAGGGAACTGTCTGTTCTTCATTTCTTCCTCTGATCACAGATGCTTCTTCTCACCTGCCCTAAAAGTACACGCATCCCTTCCTTTGAGTATGAAAGAGGAAGTCCTGGAGACTGTCTAAAAAGCTACTTTTGCACAAAGGACAGCGTCATCTCACTGCTACCTCTGTTCAAACAGTGGTCAGTGTATGGGACAAGGAAACAAATGAAAGTATGTGTGTGTGTGCACACGCACTTACAAGTGCATTTGAGGCCTATAGCATTTCATGATTGCAACATTCAAACAGAAAGCCCTCGCATTTTGTCCTTGAGCAAATCTAGAGAAACAATATCCAGACACCACTTTAAAATTCCATGTAGAGGCTTTGACATTGTGATAACCTGCCAAATTTCATAAAGTTATCCAACCTTAAATATGAGCAGGCTTACTCATTTGCAATACATATGAAAGGATAATGCAAGAGGATAGTAAGTAATTGGGAACATAAAAAAGGAAGTAGAAATTCGATATTTATTATAGGGCAGAGATCAAGACAACTTGCTACTGGCTTAAAAAAATACTACTTACAAATGGGTTCAGATAAATATCTTCCCAAAGAATTTATTATTTGTTTATTATTATCCTTATTAATGTACAAGCTAAAAACTATTCATCTTAAAACCATCAATTAATTAAAAGTCCTTGTTAGATAGCATGTATTCATGATCATTGTAACAGAAGTTGTAAAAGATTTAAAATAGTAAAATAGGACATATTTTCTGGCATCACTAAAATTACAGATCAAATTAAAAGACAAAGGTAGGTTAAACTAAATAAATACTAAAGATACACAAATCCAAAATTATAGTGCTTATCCAAGCACTGTCCTTTAGGTAGAAATTAAGGGAGGTCTAAGCTATAGGTTTCAGAACGCTAGAGGACAGGATCCGCCATGGGCCCTCGGGACTCCTGCACAGGGAAAGAATGCAAGGCCCTGGTCACTCTTTACCAGGTCCATTTTACAGGTTTTTTTCAGAGAGATAAAATAACATCTCTTCACTTCTTTCCACCATATAGCCATGCTTCCACTCTCTATGAACAAGCAATGAATCTCTCAAGCTCCAGTTCTCTCTACTGGAGAGAGAACTGTACCTGTAGGCATCAAGCACTGGCTCTGCATAGACCCCATGAAGAGTTCAGGATGTCCAGCCCTGGCCGGTGTGACTCAGTTCGTTGGAGCGTCATCTTGTAGACTGAAGGGTCACAGGTTTGATTCCCGGTCAGAGCATATACCCAGTGTGTGGATTCAGTCTGCACTCCAGGCACCTACCAGAGATTGATGTTCCTCTCTCTCTCTCCCTCTCTTTCAAAACAAAGAAAAAATGCCCTTGGATGAGGATAAAAAATAATACAGGATGTCCAGTTAAATTTGAACTTTGGATGAACAATGGATTCTTTTCACGTGTGCCTCAAATATTGCATGAGGCATGTACAGTGAAACAATATTTAACTAAAATACTAAATTAACTGCATATCCTGTGTTTTTCACTTGCTAATTTTGGCAGGCCTATTTCTATGGTATACAGGGAGCATGGAAACTGACAAAAACAAATATGAAGCTCTGGCTATTGCTTTTGCTTTGGCTGTGAGTAATGAAGTCCTTTGTCACTGACCCAGAAGTCTCACATCTTTTCCTGGCATCTGTGATATGGCAACAAGTTAACACGTCACCCTGAAAGTAGGGAAAAATCTGAGGTGCTGCCCAGTTCTTGACACACAAAAAGGGAGCTTTGTGTGGGTCTGTTCATTTTAGTCATTTATAGATAAGCAGAGGAAAGGCAGGGGCTTTTGTAGAAAGGCAAACTGAGCCAATGGAACATTTTTTGAGGAATAAAAAGAAAGTAAAATTGCATATTCAGAACAAATAAGGTTATACAAAGTCTTAAAATTGTTGAGAAACAATTTTCTCTGGGTCTCTTACATTTCTTATAAGCAGAGACACTGGTTGTTTTTGTTTAGCTTTTCAAGGATGTTTATAAAGTAAACAGCCTTGAAAGATACAGTATACCATTCCAGAGTGAAGGACAAGTTGTTTATTTTTTCCATGTAATAAAGATAATGTCTTCTTCCTGTGCAAAGTTCAGGCAGGCTTACTGTACCTTATAAAACATTCAAATTCCCTAAGTTGCATATTCCTCTGCTGTCATGCAACACTCAGCATTTGCAGGCATCACCTGGCCTTCTTCATGCCACCTAAAGGAATTGGGTCTTGGGGAAATGTGCAAATGCTGCTACTCTTGCTACTGCTATTGCTTCGAGTAATAAAAGATCCACATCTCAGTTCCAGGTGTCTCCTATCTTCTGCCAGCATCCATGTGTGGCAAGCTAACTTGTTAGTTTGCGACTAACATAAAATAACAAACTCTCCACACTTCTCAAGATTGTGAAGGCTTTTAAATATTTCAGAATTCATTCATGAGGTAGTAGTCACTAGACGACTATTGCAAGTTTCATCTTGAGAGCTGACAGGAAGATGAGGTTTGGATACGAGCCCTATGCTCTTTCTTACCTGCAGACCTTCCTATATACAATTTCTCTGGCTGGAACAATGTTACCCCATCCTCTTCTTCTTAATATACAAAATGCACCACCTACAAAGAGATACATAACTTCCAGGCTAAATCTCCTTCATGTTCTGTTCTTTTGTCCCTCCTAAATACTCCTAACGTGCCCTGTACTTTCCACAATTTTGTGATTTCCTGTTCACATGCCATTTCACCCACTATATTTTAAGCTCCTTAAAGTCAGGTTTGGAAATTGTATTCCCAGTACTTAGGGTGATAATCATTGTATTAAGAAGTCCTAATGAATATTTGTTGAAAGTAGAGTTTTAGAAGTTACAGGCATATTCCCTTCTTTGTGGTCTATTTGGCTGAATTTTTCAAAGAAATTATTTTTGAGTACCAATCTATAATTATGCAATGCTAGGAAAATTTAATGAGTGAGAAAGGACAAGGCCCTGATATTTGGGTTTCTCATTCTAGTTCCAGAAAGATTCTCCTTACTTAGTTGGCTCATTGTAAGACTTAAAAGATGTCCTTTCTATTCTCAGGAATTACTTAACAGCAGTTAGCTTACATGCAGGACATTTTTTCACTAAAAGTAGAATTTAAAATATAGTTATTAGAGTAATTTTGGGGAAATGAGGAACAAATCCTTTCTAGATGAGTAAAGATGATGAAATATAGGTTCTACGGACTAAATATTTGCTTCTTGGTATCATAGTTTGAATCCCTAACCTCCCATGTGACCGCATTTGGAGATAGGGTCTTTAGGAGGTGATCAGCTTAGATGAAGTCGGCAGGACCAAGCTCTGATTTGAGAAGGCTGTGTCTTCAGAAGAAGAGGAAGAGAAGGAGATGATTGCCACTACATCTATGTGTGTGCAGGAAGGAAAGGCGGTGTAAGGACGTAGTGAGAAAGTGTCCATCTGCACACCTTGAAGAAAGCTCTCATCAGAATCTGAATTGTCTGAAACCTTGATCTTAAACTTCTAGCCTCTAAAATTGTGAGAAAATAAATTTCTGTTGTTTAAGTCATGCAATCTGTGATATTTTGTTGTGAAAGCTCAAGCAAAACAATACAACAGCACCTTAGAAAATGCAGCTTGATATATTTCCATAGGGAATTTGGCTATAATAAACAGTGAATTTGGCTATAATAAATGGTATTTTTAGAATTAAAGTAACATGATGACAACCAGGAATTTATGCAATTGCAGCATTTATGGGTGAATGAATATAAGCTATCCCCCCAAATCTGTCCTCCCTCTCTTCTTCCGCACAAGGCTGTGCTGCATTTTGCAGTCATTCTGGTGGGTAAATATACTCTACATGTGTGTATGCTCTCTCTGTGATAAAATATAAATGGCAAAGATGTGTGCAAGAAGGAATCTCTGGTTCTGATTTCTCCTCCCTTTCCATCTGGTTGGGACAAAAATGATTGTACCCATGACCCTCTGTGACTTCATGGAGCAAGCCTGCCAGTACCCTGAAGCATTAACTTTTAAGCTACTTGCAGACATTTTCTAGATATCCTTTTCCAAAATCTGTCTTATAGATATTATTGATATTGGGTGAAATGATGATTTTATAATACTTTTACAGTGACTTCTTATCACCAACAATGATATTTTTAAAGTTTCATGACAACATGTCCATAACAGCTGAGAAAAATGCATCTTTACTCATAGAAGCTGAGGTTAAACATATAAACAGTGTTCATTTCCAAATGGACAGTTTATTTAAAGTCTCATGCATGTTATTCTCCACTCTATAATGAATTTATCTTTAACTCGATTTAAATAATGTCTTAATTACTACCAGAAAACTTATTATAAACTTTCCTTTTCCTTGAGTAAAATGGACCCAGAGATGCCAGAATGACCCTGAACCAATGCAGCCTTACTATTAAATTTCTTGCAGCCCCCAACAATGTGACACAGTCTTTCACACTTTACATTTTCTTTCTTTCTCTGTCTGAAATACACTCTGTCTCTTTACCAGTGTCGCAAACTCCTATTTATTATTCAAGACTCAGAAACTATCGCCTCCTTTGTGGAGTATTCCAAAGCTCTCCCGTTCTCACCTAAACAGAATCGGTGCCTTCCTAATCTGGACACACTTCTCCCCTTTGTACACACAGTGTCAAAGTTTATGCCAGTGAATAGTCTAGACATGACTGTCTCCTTTTTAACTATGACCCTCTCCAGGGCAAGATCTGTCTCGTTCCTTTGGAATTTGAAATTTCCCCTAAAATTCTAATATACATTGATGATCTCAACATTTCCAAAAATACTTCATTTTAATCAAAGATATTGGTTTTCATCCCTAGTTCTTTTTTTCTCCTCCTCTTTCTCTTCTCACTTTCACCATCCCTCCTCTTTCTCCTTTCCCTGTTCATTTTATTTTACCTCATATATTTAAATTCATCAGACTTACAAAGTTTAAAAATATAGAGGTATCTGCTAAACTGAGAGCCCATACTCGGGAAATTCAGGGACACATAAAGAAATCCACTACTCAGTCAAAACATACAAGGGATGAAGTCAATATTCTAAAGGTTAAGTTTATCCTCTTGACATTCATTGCATAGCCTTGTTTAACATGAAATTCTAAACATTTAGAAAATATTTATCTTAGTAAGACATCTGGTATATTAAAATGTTTTAAAATGAAATTGGGAAGTAATTTTTCTGTGCTAACCCATTCATTTAAAATGCCATTTAACCTACTTAAGCTAAAATAGAAAGATGCTGACCTGAGGAGATGTGCAGTTCTGAAGCTCTCTGTAAGACAGAAGGTGGAACGTAGTATAAAGTACTTTGAAGAATTTTCTTATACACACATACTGACACATTCTGTAATTATCCAAATACTTGAAAAATAGCTTACCTCTCTCTTTTCATGTTCCATAATAAAATGTTTTAAAACAGAATTATTTATACATACAACAACTTTGTTTTCTACATAGTATGTAGTAAAGCAGAGAAACACCACTCTGCTCTTTGAGAACTTTGTATTAACAGATACTGCTCTGATTTTAGCAAGATTATCAGTAAGAACCTGGTGAGGTGCAGTTAAACATTTTAAAATCCTGTAAAGCAGGAAGACAAATTGCTGCACCAGTCGGTTTTCCACCAATCATTTTATCAACTCAAAAATAAAGCTGTGACAGAGTGAGTAACCTAAACTACTTATGGTTGAAGTCCAGATTTTTGCACACATTATTAGTAAATATTACCAAAACTAAACTTACTATTTACAGCAAGAGAAATCAAATATACATTCAATTTGTGTTTCATATTTTTCAATAATAATACTCTAATGTTTTACTAAATCTTTTGTGTCTGGCACCGTGCTTACCACTTCACATGCATTACTGTAGTTCACCAATTCTAAGAAGCTTATTGTTCACATTTCAATATTTCTAAAATATGGAGTTGGCACTGTTAGACAAACATATACCAGATTTTAGTTATTATTATCTGTACATGTATGAACTTGGCTCTTGTGTCCTAGTAGTATGGCTGGATAATTGAAATCTCTCAGTCAACAAATAATTAATGACTGTAGTTAGACTGGTAGTACATTTTTGTTCTTAGTACATAAGACAATGGTGCATTTTAGAATACTCTCACTCATGGCCAAATAACCTCTAGATTAATTTTTTACTGAAAAATAGGAACTGTAGCCCTGAGTAGTATAGCTCAGTTTGTTGGTGTCCTTCTGCAAGGCTAAAGGTCACCGGTTAGATTCCCAGTTGGGGCACACACCTGGTTTGTGGGTTTGGTCCCTGGTCAGTGTACATATCAGGGGAGGCTGATGGATGTTTATTTCCCTGATCAATGATTCTGTCCTTCTCCCTTCCTTCCTCCTCTCTAAAAAATAAATAAATAATATATATTTTTAAGAAGAAAGAAAAATAGAAACTCTATGGCACCATGATGGGCAGCAATCTTAATTGCTCATCATTTCTTAGAGGAAAAGTTTCATATCAAGCTTTCCAAAGCCAAGTCTGACTAAACATTTATATCACTTAATATCTCAATGTTATCTGATTATTATCTCCCACATATATGTATATATTTTAATTTGGTATGTTGACCACCATAAATGCAGTTGTTCATGTGGAAAATAATAATACAATTATTCATAAGTAATAATAGTGAAATAAGCCAGGCAGTGAGAAACAAATACCATATGATCTCACCTACAAGTGGAACCTAATAACAAAACAATAGAACATTTTTTTTAAAAGGAATAAACTCTGTATTTTGTGTACTCACAATAGGAAACCTACTTTTGTTCCACCCTGTAGGTATAGCACAGAGTGCAAAGAATTAAAAATGAATTTAGAATATTAAAAATAGCAAGAAGAAGCCTTGAAAAGCCACCAGTAACATGTGTTATTAAAATAACCAAATAATTATTTTAGGTTATGAATTTTATATAAGAAAGCAAACTACTTTAAGAAGGTAGCATTAGTAGTAATTCTGAGAAAAGGGCACATACAATTAATCACTCACAATAACATGACAAAGGAAGGGTTTCTGCTTGTTTATGTACCATTTTTGCTATTTGAACATATTCATATTACCAGTAAATGTTGAGAAAATAATGGATTGGGAAAAACCCTACATGCTACAGAAAATTCAACAGGAAGGTGTGAACTCCTTGAGAAGCAAAACAAGATAAAGATAGTAAAAAAGAATGTTTTTTTTTTAAACTTACCTAGTTGTGAATCTTGTACATACACTGAGAATATCAATGCCAGAAAAAAATAATTCAAGAATGATTTAAGGTGATATAATGAATTCATGAGCACTTTGCACCACGTAGGTATTCCATAAATATCGATTGAATTAATGTCTGAAACAGTGGAAGGGTTATAAGGAACAGTAATCTTGAAAACAATCCAGATACATTTGGCGAAAAAGTAACTTGATCTATGAACAGCAACAACATTTTGAAATGTGAGATGAATAATAGAACGCAAGGAATTAAGATAGTCAAATAAACAAGACAGGAATAATCAGTAACATGGTCAAATGGAAAGAAAAGTTCGTAAGTGAAATAGGATATGTGAAAGTATAGAAACTTTGGATAGCTGTATATAAAGCTGATATGCCCATCATCCACAGATAACATCAAACTGTTATCAGACAATGAATCAATCTTCCCTCACATTAATTAAGTTGTGAAATAAATTAATAATCATCTACATGTTAAGCACCAGCTGTTAGTCTATAATCCATATAAACATGTGAACAATTTCCAGACAAAGCTAATTCAATTTATCCATGCAAAATAACAATGGAATTGAATTAATTGGCTGATTTCAAAAATACAAAATGATGTAGTGTGATACAATTTTGCTGCAGAACTACAAAATAATTCTTAGAATCATCAAAAATAGAAAAAGCCAAGGACTCTATTTGAATAGCTTTCCTTATCTCTTAGAATTACCAATGATGAAAAAATAATTGTGGTTATTTTGCTAAAAAACAATCTGTCTCAGGAGCATATCTGGAGAAACTTCAGCTATTGTCATACACTTTCCATTATGTTCAACAGCTATTAGCTACAATTCACTAAGAACAAAGGCAGTTCAATATTTTTAAAGCACATAAATTACCATAAAATATGTTGAAACCGACACAACACTTTTGATCCAATGTTATACTCATCTGATTTCTTATTGTTAATTATAAGAAATAACTTACTTAACATCTCTTATTATTTATGTATACATTTAAATCACAATTACAACTTGCTCACACATTTTATCAGAATATTAATCTGAAATTCAGATTGGAAGTAAATAAAAAACATTTGCCCTTAAGCAAAAATAAACATTTTTTTCTCTATAAAACAAATGATTAAAAACAGTAATGTCAAAATAATTGAATATATTGTAAAAAAAACTACAGTTATCAGATAATGCACTACTAAAGGAGGTTTTATTCAAATTCAAAGATGGCTAATGATTTTGTCTTATTAATCTTAAAAGTTCTTACAAAATAAAATAAAAAATGACAGTATAAAATTGATTAAAAAACTCATTGTCTGCAGAGATAGCAGACTACATTATCAGTATGAAAACTAAATATGAAACATTTATAAACTCGACTATACAAAAACAATAAATGGAGAATTGATTAAATGTTTATGGTTTCATGATCAGGCAGGAGGAAAAGATTTCTTTGAACTACATTTTAAATTTATTTCAAAAATATAAAAACTGCTCTGAAAATGGCAGCAAGATATCGCCACATATATTTATGTATCTATCATACCTAAAGACAAAAAAATACTTCCTCCTTTTTAATTGATTTTCTATTACAGTGGAAAAAAATCTTATTAAATCTGACTGGTCAAAAATAGAGAAAAATATTACAGAGTCACTATTTTAATATGATTATTTCCTTGACAGAGAAGGCAAGATATTATTCAATATCAAATTTAGAACAAAGAAATGGCATTAGAAATATTCAAGTGTCATAACTTGTTTAAATTTCCATCAACACAGTGAGAAATATTCCACATAGATATTCAGACTCATTTACAAAGTGACCTGGGCAATGTTTCTGAGACCTGATATCAATCCTAGTGTTAAGTTTAACTTTCCAGCACTAAAAAAATTTTATGCAATCAAAAAGTTAGATAATTATAAATTATTTTCTAATTTTTTACAGCTCTAAAATGACAAATATTTTAAAGATATCTACAGTTTTTAGATAATCTTAGGTTGGCTCAAAGTAAAAGAATGCTCTGTATACTTATATTTAAGACATGATTTTAAATTGTAAAAACTCCCTTGATTGAATACTAAAGAAACCTAAAGCAAAAAGTTTCTGTAGAAAGTTATTGCACACTAATGGCTCTCAGTGCCACCCTATTAAAGGAACAAAGGCCGAGAATGTCACCTGGTCCAGGAAGAATGTTTTTGCTAGATTGTGCTAGCTTGGTTGAGTTGTCAGAATAAGATAAATGGAGCTGAGCTGTACCATTAACCTGTGACATTTCTGACAGTGCAAGGCTATGTGCTGTGAGAAAAGTAGACTATTTTTTCTCTTTGCTATTCCTCAATTTGTAATAGACATAAGAAAAGATCGATGAAATGTTTTAATGTAAGACAGAAACCTATCAGAAGAAGTCTACCTTGAATAATAAATGATTTCCATTATATGTAAAAGCACAACCCAAATCAGACTATATTAGTAGATATAAAACATATTTTTGACTATATTTAAAGCAGATAAACATTAAAATGGTGCATAAGTTTATCTAGTTATTTAAGAACAACCAAATCCGTCTTTCTTTATTGACACCTTGACTTGTATTCCTATCCAAAAAGGTTAGTGAAAACTGACATCATTATTATGACAATAAACCCCATTTCATTGGTAAAAATCACTATTAAACTTAAAATATTCAAGAAATAATAGCATTTTTTTATTTTTAGATTTACTAAAATTTCACAGAAACTAATATGCTTACAGTTTTTTTTTAATTTCTAAGTTTGGGAAAAGTTGAATTTTATTTTATGGGAAAAGTAAAATGGATGATGGCTATATTTTGGAAAGTTCAATTAGTATTATACAATAATGACTAAATAATAGTTAATGTTCATATAAAGTAAAAAGCTAAAAAAATCATAAATTAGTCTTGATATTTGTTTATAATTTGTGGATGAAATCTAATTACTTTACATGCATTATTTATGTGTTGAAATGACATTTTTATGATCCTGAGTCCTTGCTCCGAAATGCAAGGTATACACAAAAAAAATCAGTTTTCAAGGACAACAATGTTTTATATTTGTTGATTCATAATAACCAATATCTTTCATAGTCATATCATAATTAATATGAGCCAACAATAAATGCTGTACTAGTCACTTTGCCAAAGATGCAGTGCATTTGCTCAGTGTGCCCAAATCTAGGAAGTAATGTGGAAATAAAAAAAAAAAAAAAAAAAAACCACCTGCAGCAGTAATATAGTGCTAAAATGCTGGAGTGATTAGAAGGAATTATCAATATTTATTCAACAACAATTTAATTGGATGTATATTATATGCCAGGCACTGTTCTAATTATATTTTAAAAAGAATTGATAGGTGGTTAGAGAGGTAGATAGATAGAAGTATTTCTTTCACATATTTACATAAATATTATCAATGCTACAATTATACATGTATAGTCTATCCAGAAGGTGTCCAGCCATGCCATGAAATATAAAAAAAGAGACATTTATTGAAAAAGATACAAGAAACACTGTACATAGGACAATGACACCTCAGTCCCCTTCAAAGTAGGCACCTTGGGACCTCACATAGTTCTCACAATCCCCATCAGCTGCCCCATAGTATTTTCCTGATTCTTACTGACAATTTGAAATCTCTTCCATTTCAAAGGTGATTTTAGTTTGAGGGAAAACTAGAAGTTGCAGGGCACCATATCTGGGCTATAGAGGGGCTGAGTCACCTGAGTGATTTGATCTTTCCCCCAAAAACTGCACAAGGCATGATGTATGAATGGGCATTTTGTCATGATGAAGCTGCCAATCACCAGTTACCCATAGCTGCAGCCTTCTGAATCATCCCAATAGTTTCTGTGGAGGAATGCTCAAGCTTAATGCAAACTTTGATGCAGATTTGCTGCTCTACTCACTCAGTCATTTTGAATGTGACAGCCACAGAGTACACACGCTCACTCAATGGCATCTACCGCCCCCACTGACTAGTACAGTGAAGTTGTCATCGTTCACAAATGTGCATTCCAGTCCACTCTCCTTGGCTTCCAAGTTACATCAATGTTGTTATACTAACAATGGCTGGATTTTTTCTGTATAGGCCTCATGTGTATTACATATAATTATATATACACAATTTTTACATCATGTTGCACATATATGGATTTGTTAAGTGAAGTGGGGAATTTTTTAACAAATACAGGTTTTATGGTACACCTATCAATTATTAAGTTATACCTGTGACCCTAATGTTATATTTTCTAGAATCAAGTGCTATATTTTTTCCCCTGTAGCCTTGAAATTTCACTTAAAATCTGAAGTGGCAAAAACACTTCCTTAATCTTCTTGTGTTATGAATTATTCAGTGATATCACTCTTTTATCTTTCAAAGTTTGCGTTACTATCATTTTCCTATATTTACCTGGTCGATACATTGAGAATTTTAATTAAAATGTCAATGTATAATTTTAAGAATAATTATTAATATTAAAATATAAAAAATATAAAGACTGCTTATACTCCCACATAGCTATTTAACTTTCCATTTTATATCTTAGAAAAGTCATTCTGCTTTTTCCCTACAGGTTTTCAACAACACATAAAGATGTTTGTTCCTTAAAATGTTCTCTTTTTTTTCTTCACCACTTCTCAGCTTAATTGAGTTGTAACTGAGAAATAAAAATTGGACATATTCAATGTGTATAATGTGATGATTTGATAAGCATGCACATTGTGGAATAACAAACACGATGTGTTAATCCATCACCTCATGACTTAACTTTGTGTGTGTGTATTACCTTTTCATTATCCATTCTTTTATTGAAAGACATTTAGGTTATTTTGTTGCCATATCTTGAATATCATAAATGATGCTGCAATGAACAAAGGTGTACAGATATGTTTTCAAGATCCTAATTTCATTTTCTTTGGATAAACACCCAGAAGTGGGATTGCCTGATCATATGGGAGTTCTGTTTTCATTGTTACAGAAGGACTATAGAATTTTGCAATCCCACCAAGAGTGTACAAGCAATGACTTTTCTCCACACTCTTGTCAGCACTGGTTCTCTTATCTTTTAATAAAAGCCATTTTAAAGGTGTCAGGTGATATCTCATTATGGTTTTGATTTTCATTTCCCTGATGATTAGTGATGCTGAGTATATTTTCATATATCTCTTGGCCATTTCATGTCTTCTTTGGGAAAATGTCCATTTGTTGTGTAGAAGATTTCAGTGTGATGTGGCACTACTTAATTATTTTTGCTTGTGTTTCCTGTGATTTGGGGGTCATATGCAAAAATTCATTGCTAAGACCAATGTCAAGGAGTTTTTCCCCTATGCTTTCTTTTAGAAGTTTTATAGTTTCAGGCCTTACATTTATGTCTGTAGTCTACCTTGAGTTAATTATTGTTTATGGTGTAACATAAAGGTCCAACTCCATTGTTTTGCATGTAAATATTGAGTTTTCCCAGCACTATTTATTGGAAGAGCCTATCATTTCTCTATTTTGTGTTCTCAGCCCCCTTGTCAGAGATTAGTTGACCTATGTATGGGTTTATTTCTGGGCTGTCAATTCTGTTCCATTGATCTGTGTATCTGCTTTTGTGCCAGTACTACACTTTTAAAATCAACATAGCTTTGTAGTTTATTTTGAATTCAGATAGTGTGATGCCTGTAGCTATGTTTGTTTTTCTCAAGATCACTTTGGCTCTTTGGGGTCTGTGTGGCCTTAGCTGAATTTTAGGATAGTTTTCTCTATTTCTTGGAAAAATGTCATTGGAATTTGCATAGGGATTTCATTTAATATGTAGATCATTTTGGGCAGGATGTCAGAGATATAACCAAAAAATTAGCTTAAAAAATTAAGGTTAAATATCAGGCTAAGTAGCATATAATGCAACAAACACTATGAGGGACATAGGACCTCAGTTTTGTAAAAGAGATGCCTTTATAATCAATGTATCACATATATGTTAAATCTATGTCTTTAAAAACCTATATCTGAAATACAGTGAAACACTGGCATCTTTCCCTCTAAAATTGGGGAAGAGACAAGAATGTTATACCTTACCATTTTTACTTAATATTGTATTGGAGGTGATAACTAGTGCAATAACAGAAGAAAAAAGAAACAAAAGGCATAATGTAGCTGAAGCAAGAAGTAATATTTCTCTTTTAGCAAACTTCATTATTACCAATATATAAAAATCTAAGAAATATAGAAGGTAGCTACTAGAACTAATCAGTTAATTTAGCAAGGTTGTAGGATTCAAAATTGACATACAAAGATAAGACTTCTGTATATATCTGAAAATAATTAAGAATAAAATAATTACCCTTATAATTGATATTAATCATATAAATCAATCTTTTAGATTCCTGATACATCACAACACAAGTGTTTGTACACACACATGTGCACACATACTTATATGAATAGGCATATATGCTCATTATCAGTTTTATTTTTGAGTTCCTAATACATATTTAGAACTGAACATCTTGGAACTTACATAAAGGGAAGGCATAGGGACACAATTTTAGCTAATTTTCTAAATCACTATAACTTTTACTATTATTTATTTCACTGTATCATAAGCCATGAGAGAGAGCAATTATATTAAAATATTTTTAATTAAAACTAGGTTAGAGGGTGGGAGGTGGGGTTGGGTGGGGTGTGGAGCTGAGGTGGGGTGAAAATGGAGACAACTGTACTTGAACAATAATAAAAAATGAACGAACAAAGAAAACTTACTTCTTTCTACTTAGATGTCCAAATAAAAAAAAATAAATAAAAAGGTTTTAACATACATACAAATATCACATAGTACTCTAATAACAAAGGACATTCAATGAAACCTCCTGAACAATTCATTATGTTGTTTTCTTTCTTATTTTCCTCCTAATAAGCAATGTTTATTAAAGGATAAGATAATGTTTATCAAACTCTTTCCTTTAAATCTTTATTTATAATTCACTTTCACCAGTATGTAAGAGCATTATGACATAGGAAAGTTATATACATAGTCTTTATGAACAAGGCATTATTATGTTCATAAACCAACACCTGTTCTTCCTTTCCTTTGATTTTATGTGATATTTAACTTATTTATGTTCTAATAAATAAACCATAACCCTGTTTTCTCTACAAATTATTTTTTTGGCAATAATGATAAATGAAAGTGGCTTGCCGGTGACTTTTACTGCTGAACATATATAGATTCATAGATGTTAAATTGCTGCTTACTTGTACTTTTACAGAAATGTAATTCAATAGAAAAATGCATTAATTCCTGATAATTCATATATTTAATGTCTGATATACTAGAAAAATGCTTATGAAAAATGAATATATTAATATCCTTATATCACACATTCATGATAAATATATTAAAATATTCAATATTTAGGAAATACTGGTAGTATTTATGAAACATAAGATTTGGCAAAAAATAAGTATACCTTTGACATTTTAATATTTTGATACACTTAAGATAATATTTGATCTGTAAATGGTATTTATAAAAAATGCATAGAAATATGTTATATAAATTTATCAGCTTCAGAGAGTGAAAAATATTTTATGCCCACATTAATGGTAAAACATTTTTTAGAAGATTAAAGCAATATATAACTGGTTTTCATGAAAATCATTGTAAAATTTGAAATGGTCTACTAAATATAACAAAATTATTTTACTTGGGATCGGATATGAACAAAAAATGTGAACATAACTTGAATTTCTCAATTGCTGAACTTAAAAACAAAAATAATACACAATAGGTAAAATATAAGAAAATTCATGTTATATAGGTGTCTTTCTTATGATGATATACAATAACAACTTAGGTCACACTGGAATATATCAATTGAAATTTTAGGAAAATCATGAAATAATCAAAACAAAGAAAAAGAAAATTATACCTCAGAGAATAATTATTAAATAAATTCAAAAGGTCGGAAAAACAATATAACTTTTCAGAATCAAGCAATATTTATCCACTTTGAAAAATGCTTGGACCAGTGTACTAAAGAATATTAGATGAATGAATGAATCAATCAAATCATGAATTACATCTTTTTCTCTGGCATTGATAAAAATCACTCTTAATTCCTCCATTATCCAGCAGGTACTGACCAAAGTCCATTGTTTCCAAAATGCTAGAATGCAGCCTCATGGGGCTTATGGTCTGGTAGAAATTTCTATGACACAATTTTAAAAAGATAATGTGTTCAGTTTGAATACACAAGCTAAGTTTACATGAAATTAAATTATCTTAATTCCCTATTGAGGCTATTGAAATTATTAATAAAAAATTTCCATATTTCTGTCTCACATTTCATGAAACAGCTTGATTTAAACTCTTCGCGTGCACTTCAGACATCACCAGCTTTCTCATCATATGGCCAGTTTCAGTCGCATAGCTTCCTACAGCACATTATCCACACTTCCATCTAAGCAATTACAAGTACAGCAATTTTTGAAAGCAATTTTGATACTGTGATGGCGAATTTCATCCTAATCCATATGTAGTTATCTGTATATCGCAGTACAATGGTGGTGTTTTCCTCATTCATTCTGCACGTGTATATGAGTAATCTCCACAGTATAACCATTTAACTGTTCACTTCTTTAAATCACTTTAAATGCTTGTTTGCAACAACATTAAAAATAAGTTGTAAGGTCACATACTCAAATATATTTATTAGGTCAATATAGAATTTATTGGCTGCTTTTTATGAAACTCTTTTAGTTGACTTCTACAGACACACATATATAGCTGTAATTAAAGTATTAAATTAAGACATCCTTTCCAAATTCGACTTTGTTTCAATAGTGTTTGATATTGTAAGAGAATTTGAGATAACTCCCTCTATTCCAAAGGTAGTTTTGGTAAAATTCACCTGATTTCTAGCCGTATTTACTTTTCTAACAGTACTCAAGGGCTGAAAACTGGGCCACACAAATTGGGAATCACTACAAAATGAGAGATATTGAACTTACCACAAACACTGTAGAGGAATTCCTCTACACTATAGAGGAATATCTTTAAGAAGTGTTTTTCAATCTTTCCAATCTCCAGGACTATAAAAATGTTAAAATCTAGACTTGAACTGATATACCAGAGTTTATGTCCTGCCATCTTGTAATTTAAGAGAATAAAATGGAAGGGCTGTGATGTTTATTTGATGTGACCTTTGACCTTTTGATTTTCAAAAGTCTTTGAAGTAAAAATATGACTTTAGTAAAATCTTTCATTTTAATACGGAATGCGTATACATTATTTACGAAAAGTACCTGACTCACATATTTCTTTTGACAACAAAATGAGAAAATGCTTTTAAATCATCTAGGATGCATAAGGCATCCGAATACGTTAGTTCCTTTCCCTTTCAAAAAAAATAAAACACAAATTGTCACAAGAACTCAGGAAGAAAATAAGTATCCTATCTGTCCTGCATCACTGCTTTTAACAAAAGAATTACTTTCATGAGTCCCTGGCTAAGCAAATAAGCACCTTCAAAGGAACAAATAAGCATTCTACAAATGAGTTATTTTCTCTGAGGAACTGTCCAGACATTGTTCCAGAGGAAAGTGTATTTGATCTGTACCTTTATGTTATGTCCCTACTTTTTAACTAAAATAAAAAAATCAGAAAGAAAACAAACATCACATAACTCTCTAGCCACCTGTGGGAACTTCTGGGTTAGATGTGACACTCAGGAAACTGGGAACCCGAACATAATGTGGTTTAGTTTTCAGTTAAGCAGATCTCACTTGGAAAGAGTGTAATGATGTTCAATACACTCTTAACCTGAAGAGCACCAATGTGATTTACCAGAACTCAATTAACAGATCGGTAATATGTATTTTTTAGTATTCTAGTTTTCCAAAAAGTCTCCTTATTTTGAACCTCTGGTCAAGATATGTCAATTTACTTTGCTTTGCTTTTCTCAAGCACAGATTTAGAAGCTTTTTGTCAATGACAACACTAGATTTTGGGTGAACTACTGTCATCTCTTATTCCCTGCAATGTCATGTTCAAAATGGAATAAAGCATACAGGAAAATTGCATGCCTCAGCAGAGTTGGGAAAGTTACAGGCAGCAGCACTGTGCTTTTTCTCATATCCTAAAAACAGAGTTATGTGATTTCTCTGATAACTTTAAAAACTAGCCTTCATTAAATATTATTTAGAGTATAATGGGGATTATAAATAAACTGTTGCCTCTTTAAGCTATCCAGAGGGGCGTAAAAGACAGATGGAGAGCTGAATGTGGCCTATTGTTTTATGTAGCTATGTTTTTTAAAAAAATCCCCATTCACAAGAAAAAGCCTCTGCTACACGGCAGCTGTGGAATTGGGTGGCTGAAATTGTCTTGCTAGGAAAACAAAGAAACCAGCAGCACAACAATGTGAACTCAGCTCTGCAGTCTCCTCCGCCTGAAGGACCTGAAACTTGGATTTGAAAGATAGAGTACGTAAAGTAATATCAAAAAGCCTTTGTATTCTGCTATTGACTTCCAACTATGCTGCAACTATCAAAGTTCCAAAGCTCTAGCTGTTTAAACTCCACGAGCTGCCTCCTAACCTCTGCCATACGGCATGTGGGCGTGCAAATGTGGCTAGTTTAGTTAGTTTTCTGACATAATTAATAGGCATTGTCAGAGACTCTCATTTCTGATCATGGGGGGTTGGCAACCTTTAGTTGCTTCTATTCCAGGCTTTAAGAAATTGGCCAGATGGCATGTCTTACCCACAAACGGCAATGTGGAAGCCATCCTTTTTTAGGACACTTTCAAAACCTTATCTGGCCAACTTGATGACTCCTGCAGAAGTTCAATTAGTTACAGTTTTACATGATTTGCTGTAGATACACAGATTGTTTCTGGACTCCCTCTAAAACTTCATTGAGGTAAAAATGATTGCCGTAAAGAATTTATTTTTTTTTTCTCACAGTGAGACTTAGTAAGAAGGCAACATATGATCCTGGAAAACATTGTTTCTGCTCTATGTAAATTCTATCTGAGCCCTGCCATAAGCAGACTTCTTGAGCTCAGGGATCCAGGTCTCTGTTGCTTCATCTTTGTAATGAGGCACTGGGCTGAATGATCTCTTCCTGTCTCACTGGAAACGTCTGTGGTTCTGTGGCTCTTTCCACAAGTAATCAATCACAAACTTTATGCTACTTCAAGTAGACCCTTGCATGCCCTTTGCAAATTAAAATGTGTGGTTTTGTGGATATGTGAGAGTCCTTGAAGTCTATGACAAGGAACAATTTTTAATTTTGCTGAGGAACAAATTTTGTTTGCACACACTGCAAGGCTATATGCAGGAAGGAGTGAGATTTATTATAAGAAAAGCTAGCCCTCTGCCTATCATTTGTATCTCAATGAAGTCTCATGTTATCATCTTGCTATCATTCTCAGTGAAAATCTAAAGGGATGGCAATTATTTTTTAGTATATCTTGTTTCATTTCATGAAGAAAATTCATATTCCAATATATTATATTAATTTAAAAATTATCTTTTATATAAAATTTGAATTATGCATCAAAATTAACTAAACATAGCTTTATAATGAAAACTGAAAGCATAAGGACTTCTAAGAAAGTGCCAGATCTTTTGTACTTTCGACTCATATCAGCATTTCCTAATTTATCTGTCTTAAGTACTCACAGATTCCAAAACCTTTGATGGTTTATGTAATTCAATATATGCATCTACTATCTAAAATATATTCATGTTTATTCTCTACATTAACAAAATTTTCTATCATAAAACTGCTTAATAAGTGACAAATTATAATCCAAATTATCCTAATAATTTCAAAATCATTTATTGATTGTTGCAAATCTTCATATAGTCTTTTATTTGGTAAAAGCAATGCCTCTACCTATTCCATGATTTGACATAGAGAACTACACTAACTTTTAAACAACTTCTCCTGTTTAATTGATGATCATTGCTGTATCAATACGTAGAGAATTTCTCATCATCTCAACACTGACCATAGTGCTGACTCCTCCATTAGGTTCCATTAAATTAATAGCAAGTGCATTTAAATATTTTCTAGCCCATTTCTGAGATACCTATAGATTTAATTTTCTATTATCAATTGAAATATGACAATAATAAATCTGAATCTAATTTTAATAGGATTTAACTAATCCTTCAGGTCAGGTGAGAGGCAGCATAAAACGGTGATTGAGAACATGGGCTTATTGCCAGGCCACGCTAGTGAAAACCCTGGCTCTGCCTGCCGTTTAAGTTTTAAATAAGCTTTCAATGCCTCAATTTCCTTGCCTACTGAGTGAGGAACACTCAAGTGTGTCGGAATGGTGTCTGGTCCTTGATTTATTATTATTGATGTTATTAATGCCTGTGACTAGCAGTCATACAGTGAATTAGAGGTGATACTTAACTGAGAAGATTGAAAACAAGAATTTGCACTCCTGGCACCTCCCAGCTCCATATCACTCCCACAGGCTTCTTTCACCTTCTGCTTCCTCCTCCTTTGCAAAAATCCCCCCTCTGCCAGAAGAGTTAGCAGTCTTTGCCTGAAGCTGTCTGAATTACTCACTATCTATTGGCTCTCTCCATCTCTGTCTGCTTTCTCAGAGTCCTAGTGAGGCTGCAGTCTACAAAAGCCCCATGTAATGATGACTAAGACAGGAACAGTGGTATCTGACTACAACCTCATGGGGGCAGATGGACACCTTAGCTCCTCAGAGGTTTCCTGTGGGCATGCTCTGAGTAGAGGGAAACAGTAGATGGGCCAGTTCAGGAGCTGCAGTGAATTCAGTGAACCCTCTGGAGGTCCAGCAGATCAGTTGGGGCCAGTGTGGCTCTCGTGTCTCCCATGAGGTCCCTGTAGCATGGAGCATAGGATTGACGTAATAGATATTTACTGAATAAATGACTGCATAGGCCAAGAGAAACCCTTGGGCATTAGTAGGATGGGAGTCCATTTTGTTGTCTAAAGGGTGATCTGGTAGTTGATAGCACTGCCTAATCATAAAACAAGGGGGGACCCCAAAAAGGAATTTATTTATTAAAAATTGTGTATTTATTCTTACATGTTTAAACTTTAGTCAGCCTCAAAGTATTCTCCATTTGATGTGTCCATTTGACACCTACTGAGACTTTTTTTTTCCACTGCTCAAAACAGTTTTTGAACTTGCAGATTTTGATGCTTTTTAGTGCTTCTGCCATTTTTTCTTTCACCTCTTCCACAAGGGTGAAACATTTCCCTTCGAGGCCTTTTTTTCACTCAGGAAAACAAACAAACAGAAAGTCCCTCCAGGCAAGATCAGGTAAATAATGAGGGCGGGGAATGGGAGTCATGCTGTTTTTGGTCAAAAACTGCTGAACAGCAGTGCTGTGTGGGCAGGTGTGCTCGTAAATCTCCCATCATGACGTGGGCAAAGGCGTTGAAAGAGTTTTCAGAAAAATTCACTGAAGCCAAACACAGTTTTTCACAACAACACCAGCTGGTACACGGATACAGATGGGTTTTTAGAACACTCACCTAGCAGGGGAAGCCTGTACTACAAGGGGCCTACCCTCCGTAATATAATTATGTTTTTTTTCTGTATCCTCCCTCATAGCTGCCAACCTTTGAGAAGATGCAGAATTTTGAAAGCCCTCTTTAGACAGTCATCCTCTAGATGCTGGGGAGGTCTGAAGTGGTCCTGGAAAAGGGCTGGGACAGTTGAATGGCCCTGGGTTGAGGAGGTGCTTGAGACAAAGGCTATTTGTCAACAGATACACACATACTTCAAGAACAGATTAAATCATCACAGTATATGTTGGTTAAATATTAGTCCTGTTAAAATTGAAAATGGGATTTCTGCCATTCTCCCATCCTTCTGGCATAGATGAGAACTGCAATAGGGGAACCTCAAAGAATCACAATGCTTGTATCTATCAGTCCTCAAATACAGCTTGGCACACAGAAGGTACTCAATAGATATTTACTGAATGAGTGACTTGATGAATGTATCTATAGAAAGAAATCTTTCCTGTTTTACTTTTCTGAAAAGTTTGGACCACTTACTATCAATAGTACCTGAATAGATCTTACACTTGAAGTGTGTTGAACACTCTCTTATCAACAGTGAAACCCAGGATTAGTCAAATGAGCATAAGCTTTGAAGTCAGATGCATTATAATTCAAACCCCAGTTTTATCCCTACCATCCTTGGTAATCATAGACAAATGACTTCTGATCTCTGAGACTATGAGAAAATAATTTTCTCATTACTAAAAGTAATATCTACTTTACAAGCCTGTTAGGAAATATACATAAATTATATATATCTAGTACCTGAAAAAATAAATAAATGATACCTATTATTATTGTTGTACATTGGTGGTGTTATTAATGTACTGCAGTAGACTGTTAGCCTTTCCTTGTCTAGGAGGAGAAATCACAATATTCAGGTCAACCTCCCATGACTTAAATTAGCTGAAATATTGTTTCTTTTCCATTCACAAATCCAGATTATAAATTTGCTGCATACATAGTAACCAAGCCGGTTTGTCTAATGATAATTCAGAACACATAACTTGACTTCTTTTTCATTAAAATACAGATATAATAAAATAATTCTCCACTAATTGTCAGAAAATGCTTTAAGAAAAGAATAAAAACCTAGTAAAAACATGCTTTGTGATGTATACCCTGATTATTTGCCAGGCATCATGACCATTCTCATCACTACAGACTATGAACAACTACTACCTTAGTTATGCATAGAACTTCTCTAAAAATCAGAAAATTATTTTACTCTGTGGACCTATCAATGAAGAGTCAAGGTCAAAAGCTTTGGTAGAGGTTATTCTGTTTTTTGTAATCACATGAACACACTCATTGGGAAAAACAGGTATTCTAACAGTCTTCTTTGTAAAGATTTTCTCTATCTCAAGATTTTGACTTGGTTTTATTTTGAAATGGTCCTATCCCACGTTACTTTCAGGACAAAATAATAGTTCAAAATATTTTTATGTTTAATTTGATTTGATTTAATCTGGCCGAGGGCTTTAGGGGTATGTAAAAGGAACATATTATCAAAGCTGGAAAATTCCTTCGTAGCCAGTAGGGGCCGGTAGTAGCAAAGGAAACCGTGACCCTTTGCCGATGGAAGGGCCCCCAGTGAGGGGTGAAGAAGCGTAATGCAGATGTTTCAGTACAGAATTTGGAGCAGAGATTCATATCTCTGTTATGAGATAAGGACTTAACCAAGATTATCATTTGAAATTAAAAATAGTTTTAACAGTCCATTACAGTTGTATCTCAGTGTTATTTATTAGTCCTTCTGGAGAACCAAGAGGGAAAAACCATGCATGATGGGTGTATAAGAAGACTACGAAGAAAGCACAAGATGCTTCCATCAGTTCATCCTAAAGACGAAAGTAAAGTTACAAAGCCCTAGAAACCATCCAGGTTTGAAGTCCTGCATATTTCAATAGATTTCTTGTATAGTTGTGATTAGTCTTGAACAATATAGTTCTACAACATAGAGCAAAATTTACTGTTTAGATGTGCTTATTTATGAAACAATTTATAAATCTAAAAATATGAAGAAAACTCATCAACGAAAGGGAATGCATTATCAGAAATGCTTAGCATCAGAGTTTTAACAGGTAAAATCACTATTATAAAGATCAATCTATAGTATAAAACATCTCCAAACTTGATATTATTATAAGGAAAAGTTTTCATAAATTCTGTTCCTATAGAATTTTTATAGATTTATATTTGTCACTAGACTACTCAAAACAGTTTAAATTAAAATCATCAAAGTAGAATTGAATTAAATATAAATTCCTAAATGATGTAGATAAATATTTGAAAAAAGTTAATCAGAATGTAATATAATTTAGTCAGATAAATTTCTATTTTAGACTTGGTTGGACAATAAGTTGTTTATTTTTAAACTAAAATAAAAAATGCTTTTCTATCCTTTATCATTTTATAGGTAATGCTTGAAAGCAAAGAAGATTGGAGATAGATGAAATATGATTAGAGGAAAATTCTTAAAGGTTGTATGAACTAAGAAAGAGTAATTTGAATCTGTAAAAAAAAGAGAAACAAAAAACAGGTTTACATTATTTAAAAAAATTTCTACATTTTTAAAAACTGGCCATTTGTAATGTGAAATATATTTGAAGTTTCTTCACTGACTCTTTGTAAATTCATAGGAAATTAAACTAACCATAGGAAAGGGCTTGCATCTTATGAATATAGTTATGCTGAAAATTTGAGTGAAAATTTTGGTGATGATTATTAATATGAATTATATTACCTGACATAATAGTAAAATAATTATGTACAATTTTAAGCATATAAATGGATGCTCTGGTAGTAATATTACCATCACTGGTTGGTTTGCAAAGCTCAAATGAGTTTTTATCCCAAGACCTTGAGATATTATTTGTGATAAAATTTTAATGGGATTTATGATAAATATTTTAATTTATATACAGTAATGAAGAAAGTGAAGCATAAAAAATACTGTTAAAATTGCTAGAATGTCCTCCACCATGTCGTACAAATACATTTTTATCAGTCTTTTACTGATAGAATTATAGTTTAATATTTTTGAAAAACAAAAATGTTTTCTTATTACACGTTATAACTATTCTCTAGCTTATGAGAAAAATTAAAGTTTGATGAGACTATAAACAAAATCAAGCATGTCATTTTCTGTATAGAGTGCATCTTTGGCATCAGCCTTCATTGTCTCCAATCACTGAATGCCCTATTTGGGATATGAAAAAATAAGAGGAAAATATACTGGAAATTGATAGTATATATTCTTGTATTAAAAACTGCTACAATTTCACACTTACCTATAAGCTATTTATATTAGAATGTTTGATATTTTGTAAAATGAAACATGCTTTTAAACCTTTTAAATTTATATCTTTTATCTAAAAATTATAGAATAATTTTCCTATCTCATTCTCAGCTCTTTACATTGGGGAGACAATCGGAAATAAAATTAAATCTATGCCTTAAAGGATAATAGAAGACTTATGAGGAGATAATGTATATAGATGTAAAATAATAAAATATAACAGTAGAAATTATTCTATCATTGAAACTTAAATGAATGATATGGACAATAAATGAAGTTTCATAAGAATATGAGCACATCAAAAGCCAAGAAAATTATTAAGGATAAAGTCAGTCATAACTAAGTAGATTATCCAACAACTCATTTTACTGATGTTACCAAAGTTGTCCTTAAACCAAGATGGAGTAAAATGATCACCACTTTCTATGATTGTTGCTAAGAGAAAATCTTTTGTCTAAAGGCAATACAATGAGGCTTTATATACATTATTAGAAGACCAAAATTTTTCACAGTAAGAATTAAATTTAAATATGTGAATTGGTGGACATATGTGTTTGTGTATATAATTTTCACATTCAGATTCACTCCTAACTGAAGGTTTTGACTGAGGCATTAGAGGACCACTCAGCAGCACAGAATGGGAAAAGAAAGAAAAGTTGGTTTGAGAATCTATTTTTGTTAGTTAACATAGCCAAACACAAGTTGTGATTTCAAATAATATAATGTCTGAATAACATTAGGAAAAATAATCACTGATATAGAAATCAAAGTAGTGTTGAATCTCCTCCTTTCTCATCTGCTACCAAAATTCCAAGTGAAAAAAAAAAAAGGAAATAAAAAACATTAAGAGTGCTAAGAGGGTTTTTTTTTTTTTTTTTGGTGCTTGGGGTTTTTTATGTTTTAGAGTGAGGTTAGGAAAAAAGTAAATATGTTTCTAAAACCATAAGTTATAAACAATTGGATATATTTCACCTAACAAAAATGCAAAATCCCTCTCTGAAAAAACTATATAAACCCACAAACTAAAATACTATCTATAAGGTATGTAGCTGGTAAATGTTTATATTATTGATAATTCAAATCTTGTGGCAATTAAGGAGAAATAGAACCCTTGTCTGAGAATGATATTCAGTGTCCCCACGATGATAAAAAAAGAATTCACATGTGAATAATTTATAGGGAAAATGCTGGAATCGACAGCAAGAGAGGGGTTAAATAAGACAGAGAAGTGAAGATAGTTAATAAGGGAGCAGTATTATAGTTTAATCCTACATGAAACTCAGGGAAATGGTGTAGAACACAGGCCTCAGAGTTATAATTGCAAGGGTGAGGGAGGTGGGTTGTTTACCATTGATTCCTGCCATGCACTGATGCAAAGTTGCCATAAAGAGCATTAATTCTCTGACACCTGTGGGCCACTATGTGACCTCTGTGACTTTGGAGAACACCCTTAAGGAAACAGAGGCAGACACTGGCCACTGGAAGTTGGCTGGCCCTTGCTAGAACAGTCTGCAGAGAAATGGCAGACTTTCTATAGCTTCTGCTACAAGGAGCAAATGATACTAATTCTAAAGGTAAAATGAACTGGTAATTTACATTAATGATGTACAAATGTTTGATAGTCATGAAAAGCAAAGATCAATTTCATCAGTAATCAAGTAATGCAAATTTTAGAATATTTGGATTTTGCATATTTAAAATTATGTAAGTCAAGTTATCATTCTGTATGTCTTAAACTTATGCTGTATGTCAATTATATCTTATATCTCTAAAAACTGGAAAAATATCTTAAAAACAAAGTAATATTTGAAATGATTTTTAATGTCAGAAATATATCATCATATGTTGGTGCAAATGCAGTTGATGAAAGGTTTATAAAAATAATAAGCCAATTATGTCTCAGTGTTTGATGTACATTGGCCCCACTGTTCCACTTCCAGGTCCTCCTGTTCACAATTGCAAATCTCTTTTTGACACTTCAGTCATCCTTCCACACATTTTTTTCCATTGTACATATCAACATTTTCTAATGTCATTATTTATTTTTATTGTTTTTACCTTCACTAGACTATGTGTCACATGAAGGTAGGGATTTTTGTCTGCTTTATTCATTGTCACCTACACTCAAGAAGAGTGGCTAGACCTCTTCTTGAGTAGATAATCAATAAAGTTATTGAATAAATTATTTCCCATGAATATATCATTAGACAATAATAGTATGATTGATAAAAGATATATTTAAATAAAGATTACCTTGATGATGTTTATAATAATGAAAGAACAGAAATAACAATTACCAAAAGAGGTGCTATTTACATAATATACACAAATATCACAAAGATTTAAAAAATATGGATATATATTTTTGACAAGGGAAACTGGGCATGATATATAATTAAGTCAACAAGGGTGTTTACCAAAAAGCATATTCAATATGACAATTATGAATAGAAATTTTTAATATAA
This sequence comes from Glossophaga mutica, assembly GCA_039655065.1. Classification (NCBI taxonomy): domain Eukaryota; kingdom Metazoa; phylum Chordata; class Mammalia; order Chiroptera; family Phyllostomidae; genus Glossophaga; species Glossophaga mutica. The sequence continues at coordinate 136,328,683 of CM077303.1, forward strand.
ATCTAAATCTGGAATAATACACAGAGAAATATTAACTTTGGTTATCTCAGAACTCAAAAGTTGATTCACTATTCACAGGTGATTTTCAATATTTTCTACTATAAATGTATCGCATATGTTTTGTCATCATCATGAATTATAAAGTTATTTCTATTGTGAAAACATGTTGAATATAATATAGAAAGCATATTGTGGTTAAAAAATTGCATCTTTAATTTTAACAATGTAGTTAATTGACCAAGCATCAAAGAAACATTTGAGAATGATGAAAACATTTGAACACATTATGATACTAACTTATAAATTCTTCATGTAATCTAGACTTGTACATGAGAGTTGCAGAACTGGTGGCATGAGAACTAAACTAGTTTTAATAGCTCTCTAATGGGGTATATTTAGGTGTGCTTTGTAGAAAAAAATTAATAAAATGAAGGATGTTGTTTTTACCTTTATAGTCATCTGATAAAACCATTACACCCAAGCATAACTCTATATAGGTTAATGTATTGATTCATATTAATGTCAACTTCCTATATTAACATTTTGGATGCAATAGAGAAAATAAAATCTCAAGAAAAGGATACACGGAATTTTTTGGTTTCTATATTAAGTGGTTTTCATATTTTAGCATTTGTCAATAATGCTGCAAAATATCCAGGAGTTCAGACATATCTCTTTGAGATTTTGACTTCATTTCCTTCAGATACATGAGTACACCGAGAAGTGACATTGTTAGATCATATAGTACTTCTATTTTTAATTTTTGAGGAATCTCCATACTGTTTTCCATAATTGCTGTACCAATTTACGTTCACATCAACAGTGTAGAAGTGTTCCCTTTTCCCATTTATACTTTTTATCTATTGTCTTTTCGATACTAGCCATTCTAACAGGCATGAGGTACTATCTCATTGTGGTTTTGATTTGCATTCCCTGATTATTAGTGATGATGAGCATTTTTTCATATATGTGTTCACCATTTATGTCTTCATTTGAGAAATGTATATTTAGGTCTTTTGCCAATTTTTAATTGAGTTGTTTGATTTTTCTATTGAGTTGTAGAAGGTGAGAAGAACAAATCTGGAAGCATCACTTTTCCTTATTTTGAAACGTATTACAAAGCCACAGTAGTCAAAACAGTATGGCATCAGCATAAAAACAGACACATGGACCAATGGAACAGATTGAAGAGCCTGCAAGTAAATTCATGAATTTATGCTTAACTGATCTTTTACAAAGATGCAAAGAACACAAATGTAATAGAGTTTTACATAACAAGACAATATTTCCAGTAGCACAGAGCATCCCTGTTTTTCTTTTCTCTATATGTACCACAAATTGACATAGTCTTCACAATAGTGGAAGGTTCCATGGTAGTCAATGACTATTTAGAGTATTAACAGCTTATGTTACTTTTATATGTATATAGGTGATGTAATAGGCATGCAGCATGAAATTATTTCTTTATATTGGCAACTAGACAGACATTGAATGTTAGAATTGTGTATATTTTCATTATTATGAAAAGACTTAATAAAATTTAAGATGATCTTCATATTACTAAATAAAAATTCTAGCTCTATATACAATGTGGGGCAAAAGTAGGTTCACAGTTGTTTGTATGGAAAACAAAATAATAATTAATACATAATAGTATAAGAATAAACAAACTGTAAACCTATTTTTGCCCCACTCTGTATTATATTTCAATTTTTTATATTCACTAGTTATGTTTAATTTTAATAATTAAAATTTTAAAAGAAAAACAACAAATTTTTAATTATTTTAATAATTTAAAATCTTTAGAAAAACATTTTTGAAAAAAAGAAAAATAACTTTAGCCCTGGCTGGTGTAGCTCAGTGGATTGAGCACAGGCCTGCAAACCAAAGAGTCACTGGTTGGATTCCCAGTCAGTGCCCATGCCTGGGTTGCAGGTCAGGCCCCCAGTGGGGGGCATGCAAGAGAAAAGCACACACTGATGTTTCTGTCCCTCTCTTTTTCTTTCCCTTCCCCTCTTTCTAAAAATAAATAAAAGAAATAAAAATTTAAAAAAAACTTTAATCACCTGACACTTAATTTTTTATTTTTTTTAATTTTAGTTATATTTTATCAGTTATGCTATAACTGTTGCCCTGATTTTTCCCCCTTTGCCAACTCCTCACCACTGAGAGGCAATCCTCCCAGCATTGTTCATGTCTATGGGTCATGTGAATAACTTCTTTGGCTACTCCATTTTCTGTAATGTACTTTACATCCCCATGGTGATTCTGTGACTGCCTATTTGTACTTCTCTATCCCCTCACCTCTTCACTTACTCCCCCACACCTCCCTCCCATCTGACAGCCATCAAAACACTCTCCATACCCATGATTCTGTCTCTGTTCTTTGTGTTTGCTTAGTTTGAGTTGTAGATTCAATTGTTGATAGGTATGTATTTATTACCATTTTATTGTTCATAGTTTGGATCTTCTTTTTCTTAAATAAGTCCCTTTAACATTTCTTATAATAATGGTTTGGTGATAATGAACCCCTTTAGTTTATTCTTGCCTAGGCAGCTCTTATCTGCCTTCAATTCTAAATAATAGCTTTGCTGGGTAGAGCACTCTTGGTTATAGATCCCTACTTTTCACGACTTTGAGCATTTCTTGACAATCCTTTCCAGTTTGCAAAGTTTCTCTTGAGAAATTCCGTGACAGTCTTAGGGGAACTCCCTTGTAGGTAACTTATTGCTTTTCTCTTGCTGCTTTTAAGATTATCTCTTTATCTTTAACTTTTGGCATTTTAATTATGATGGGTCATAGAATGGGACTCTTTGGATCTATCTTGTTTTGAAATCTCTGTGCTACCTGGACTTGCATGTCTACTTCTTTCACCAAATTAAGAAAGTTCTCTTCCATTATTTTTTCAAATAGATTTCCAATTTCTTGCTCTTTCTCTTTTCCTTCTGAAACCCCTGTAAGGTGAATGTTCGACCACTCAAAGCTGTCCAGAAGGCTGCTTATACTATCCTCATTTCTTTGTATTATTTTTCTTCTTGTTATTCTGATTGATTGTTTTTAGCTTCCTTATGTTCCAAATCATTGATTTGATTCTTGGCTTCATCCACTCTACTGTTGTTTCCCAGAAAATTGTTTTTTATTACAATTAGTATATACTTTGCTTTTGTCTAAATCTTTTTTATGCTGCTGAGGTTCTCACTAAATTCCTTGAGCATCCTTATGACGAGTGTTTTGAACTCTCTACCTGATGGATTGCTTTTCTCTATTTCATTTAGCTCTTTTTCTAGAGTTTTAATCTGTTCTTTCATTTGGGCCATGTTTCATTGTCTCTACATTTTGGCAGCCTCCCTGTGTTTGTTTCTATGTATTAGGTAGAGCTGCTTTGACTCCGTGTCTTGGTAGTGTGGCCTAGTGTAGCAGGTGCCTTGTAGGTTCCAATCAAACAGCCTCCCCTATCACCCAAGTTGAATACTCAAGGTATGCTCTCCATGTGGGCTGAGTGCAGGTTCCTCTTGTAGTTGAGATTTGATTGCTGTTGGCAGGTCAATGGGAGAGATTTATCCAGGCCAGTCAGCTGCAAGGACTGGCTGTGACCACTGACTGCTACCATTTGCCCACTGTGGAGGATCAGCTGTACAGGGGCAGGGTGGTGGTGCTCTGATGTGGTCTATAGCTGCCCGTGGGGTGTGCAGGCTCTGGGTTTTCCTGGGTGGTTCAGGGCAAGGTCAGCCCCCACCTGTGTTTTGCCTTGGGCCTCCCTGCCTGAGCTGTGAAATAATCTGAGATGGCTGCTACTTATGTGGGGCTTGGAGATTCCCAGGCAAAGCCAAGCTGTGAATCTAAACTGGCTGCCACTAGTGCCAGGTCTGAGACTCACTAAGGCCAGCTGTTGCTTGAGAGGATTTAGGAAGTTGTGAAGCATGAACCAAGACCAGCTGTTCATATGGAAAAGCAGCTTGGGTGAGCCCATAAGTTTGGTGCAGTGGCGTCTCAGGGGATCTCCAGGGCAGGGCAAACAGCACTAGCCAGGTTGATGGAGTCTCAGATATGGCACCAGCTTGCTGGCTCTGTGGGGGGAGGGTGTAGAAAAGGGACAATGGCCTCTGCCTTATGTTGATGTCAGCCACTTTGGTTCCTCCCTGTACGTCATTGGTGACTTTCAAGCTGTTAACCCACTACTAGAGCTCAGAGGGAGTGACTCTTAGTAGGTGAGTCCATGTGTGTGTTCTTTAAGAGGAACTGCTTGGGGTTCCAGCAGTTTCTCCCACCAACACAGTCCCTCCTGGGTTTCCCAGCCAGAGGTTGTGGAGACTTATCTTCATGGCACTGGAACCCTGAGCTGTGGGTCCTGGTATGGGGCTGGGACACCTCACTGCTGCCATATCCCTCCCGAAGTTTTATCTACCATATGTAGTTGTGAGACCAACTCATTCCATGTTTTGGCCCCTCCAACCAGGCTGGCTGGATGTGGTTTATTTAATACTGTATTGTCAGGTTTCCATTCAACTCGATTTCTGACAGTTCTGAGTGATGGTTTAGTTGTAATTTTGATGTGTAATTTGGTTGTGGGAGGAGGTGAGCCGTGTCTGCCTAAGCTGCTGTCTTGACTGGAAGTCCTCACTGACACTTACTTTAAAATTTGGGAAATACATAATCATATTTGATATACATTTTAATGCAATATCCATTTATTTTTATAGTCCCAATTTAAATCAACGTTGTCAATAACAAAATAGTGAGTTTACTGAAATGAAAATAAAAAATTAAATTTACTCAACAGTGTAATAATTTTGAATTATTGATATCTTTACCTCATTCTTCATGTAAACTCTGCTAGCCAGTCATTAGTTTACTCAACAGGCATAGTAATTAAATTCAGTCATCTTTGATATTGACAAACTCCAAAATATAAAAACCTTTACACATACTTTTCTTAATTTTGTAGGTAGAATATCTTGAATTTAAGATCCATAACTTTGGATAAGCCTGCAGACATGAAAAAAAGTCCTAAAAATCATATGGAACGACAAAAGACTCAATAAACAAAGCAATCTTGAGCAAAAAGAACAAATCTAGAACAATCACATTTCTGATTTCAAAATATATTACAAAGCCACAGTCATCAAAGCAGTGCAGTTCCAGGTTGTGAATTCCTGCATTTCTCATTCTGCATTAGCTCAAGATTCAACCTATACCTAATCTCCAACTAATAGGTCTCTATAGTAGTTCAGCTGCAGATTTTAGCTTTATCACATTGTTTAATATGAACTCAAAGTATTATCTCAACCAATCCCTCTTATAAACACATATTTTCATGATATTCCATGAAAGCTGAGTTATATCTAAAAATTGTCAACTAGGGCAACTTGTAAGAGGAGTGTTATTTAAAGACACAACTTTAAAAGTGAAGTAACTAAAATAATGAAAACCCCATCTCTGAACACATCCATGGACATCAATTAGTTTTCAGTTTGTGTTTGTGTAGCAGACCACTGCTACATACTGTGGGAGAAATGTGGTCAAAACAGTTTTATTCTTCAGAAGCTGCGACTTGCAAAAAATAAGAAATTCTATAATAAAGATACACGTGTTTTTTTCCTTCCCAAGGTGAATAATCAAATGAATAATTCCATGATGGTGGATTATTCTAATATTCAGATCTTATCACATTTTATAGACATCCTTTTCAACAATTAGAATGCTGATATTTTGAGAGGATGAGCAACAGAAGCTATTTACTATAATGTGCTTTCATTGTTGTATCAATACTAAATATAATATATACTTGCCATATTTAAATTTGGGATTTTAGTTTCAAGGAAAGATAGACAATAAATTTCAAGCATTATTTTCAAATATATAAATAATTGATAACTTTACAACACTAGTGCCAATAATTGAGTTGAAAAGTTCTGAGAAAAGCAAGATCAGGCAGAATCATCCACGCTTGTGCCAATCTGCAGAATAAATTATGTAATAAGTTAGTAAGAAATAACATGGCCAGGTAAATTGCAGGGAAATGGGGCAAGTACCTGGAAACAGACCCCTGAACAACCAGTAGGAGTACTAAGATAATACAGGGTGGGGCAGAAATAGGTTCACACTTGTGAGTATGTGAAACACAGAATTATTCTTGCATTACTATTCATTATTTATTATATTATTTTTCCATATAAACAACTGTAAACCTACTTTTACCTCACACGGCATATACAAACATCCACAAATATATATGTAATACTGCAGGGATAACATTTTAAAAACATGAACACTAGAGCTTCTCTGCTGATTATCATCCTTGCCCTGCGTGCTCCTCCCCCACTCACTTGATCAGTCATTCTGTGTTCCTTGAGGGAGAAATTACCCAGCAGAAAAACAATGAATTAATAAATACTGAAAGACAATATTTGCTTTAATTTCTGCAGTAGATATTGGTAGGTATAACCTACATAGAGAAAAGCTCTTTGAAATCCTCAATGGCTTTTAAGAATGTAAAGTGGTTATGTGATCAAAATGATTGAGAAACACAGCTAGGAACCAAGTTGTTTCCACATCTCTGCCTAGGTGGAACTCAAAGAGGCCAATTAGACAACTCCTTTCAAAAAATATACAGTCATTAGTCATTCACATGTGTATAACAAACAACAGAATAATTTCAGCACACATGACATTTTAATTGTTATTTAGTTTGGATTGAACATATTCAGGCTCAGGACTAACTACTGCAAATCATTTGAAGACAGGCTTGTAGCTTAATCAAGGGTCTGCTTACTTCATTTACAACCGTACTTGAACAACAATAAAAACAGTTAAAAAAAAGTAGACTTTAGATCCCTCTAGACATAGAGAGGGATCTACTACATAAACAGAAGTAAAATTGTCTTTCATGAAATGACTCACACAGCAGTAATTTCTTTACACTCTCAGGTTTTATGTCAGCTCATCAAACTTTCTAGACTGTGTGGGAATGGGTGACTTTTTTATTTTTGAAGTAGCTATTTCAGGTACAGTTTTAGCTGCACAATGAAGGGAGAAAAAATAAAGTGCTTTGACATACTACATATATCGTATAGGTTTTAATGCCAGTTCAGTGATATAATAATGACTATTTATGACTTCTGAATAATGACTATTTATGATTTCTAGGGTACTGGACATGACCCTCTTTTCGTTACACAGTAAATAGTAAGTAAGGGGGAAAAGTTGTCAAAGCTTAGCTGACCTAGGGAACACACATTTGAAAGAACTGAAAAAGTAAACTATTGTACACCAGTGCATGTTCTGTCAATTTGAGACAGAAGACATCTATCATATCCCAACAATAATTCATCCTAATATGGTTCCCTTCAGCCTTTGACCAATAATTTGGACATGATCCTCCTCAGGGAGCAGAGCATTTGTGCATGAGGTTTCACATTATATTGATGGATCTGTTAAATTAGGTTTTACCTTGTAGCTATTGAGCAACTGAGCTGCTGGGATTCCTCACCCCATCCCAACAAGAGCTTTCGTGCACTTCATCACATTGCAACTACCAGGATTAGAACACTGGACAGTCCTATCACAATTAAAGAGGGGTGTGACACATAGTGCTAGGGACTTTTTAAATACCTCCAAGCCTGGATGAAAAAGGGTATCATTTATTCACACTTCTTTTATGAAATACACCTACTGTATAATGGCAACACTCCCAGATCTGGGAATATTGTGCTAACTGTTTGATCCACAGACAGGAGACGTAAGAGCTGGTTAATTTATTGAGCACTCTGGGTCAGAGATGGTACCAAGTGTTTTACATGCATTTTGTCTTATGCTCCCCCCAAAAAAACTAAGGGGGGTGGTTACTGTCATCATTCCAATTCTATATGTTAGGAAATCGAGGTTCAAAAAGGTTAAATATTTTCCCTAACTCACATTAGTAAATGGAAGAAGCTAGGTTGCTAATCTTTTTCAATCTCATAGATTGGGCAATGCACTTATTAATTAATTACCTATATTTTGACTACTGAGATTTGTTTAGATTAGAGGTTCACATTCCTGGTAAGAACCGAGAAGTGCACTTGGCCAATCTACTTAAAATAAAACCAAACACATTTAGATGGAAAGATTATTCTATGAAACTGATATTCACGAAATATTTCTATGAAGGCAAAAATGACTTAAATGATAAGTTATGGTTCAAACGGTGGGAGAAATCTTAGATGAAATCTTATAGCTAGCACAAATACAGCAATGATCCCATGGTTAATATGGATTTATTCATGACAGTTTAGGAAAACAATTTATAATAACAGAGGAGATTAGTGTCATGAAAGCAAAGCAAAACAAAACATGCACAAACATATTCTTTCAACTAGATACACCTGGCTTTGCTGATAATGAGCTCTGTAAATCTGGGCAAATTATTGTACTTAACCTCCCTGAGTCACTTTCCTCATCAATAAAATGAAGATCTTAGGAAGTGGATGGCATTGTTAGAATTAATAGCTGTATACTAACTAAGGCCACTGCGACATGGTGAGTCTTCCACAATCCATATCTATCATATCATTCCCTAGTCTAAATTATATCAGAATAATGCGTTTACTCTCTGGGGTTGAGAATTTGCATGCAAGAGAGAACAAGCAGCAGGATTTCAATGCATTTGGAAAAACTGAAGTAGAAGACATAGGATACCTGCTATCAATGTGCTTTAACATGGAAGTGAAAGGGCTGAAGCCTAAGTTTTCTGTACTTCTTAGAATATTAATACCTAAAATAAAAATGTTATCCAAAATACGTATTTTTCATGAAAAGAAAAGTTATATTAATGGGGGGAAAGACCATAAATAATAAAGGAGAAAAAAGGAGCTTCTCAATTCTAGGCTTAGACTCCACATGTTACTTTTTCCAGTTCTCTGCTACTTTTGCTAAGCCTCATCTACCGAGAAGGAGTTTTGGAAACAGAGGTCCCAGGTAGTGGACTAAGAAACCTTGAATTCAAGGTTGGACAAGGAGGCCTCAGAGCTATATAACTCTGCCATCCCAGATAAATCAAAGGATTCTGAGGTAATTCTTCTAAACCAATTACTTTCATCACTATCTTATCCTCTTAATCATTACTCCTCTCCTCAGTATTCCACTAAAATATAGTAATATAATATTCAAGTAATATTTTAGTTATAATTAATACATATACTTGACAAACACTTTAATAATCCTATAAATTCCTAAATTTCCCAGGTGAACTTACAGCTTCTCCTCATTCTTATTCCAGTGGACTTGGTAAAACTGGCATTCTAAGTCTGAACTCTCATCTCTCCTTTCTCTCTCTTATCGCCATTCATTATCAGAGCACCAACTACTGCCTTTGCGTCACAGTTCTCTCTGCCTCTCTCTGAAATGCTTCATAGTAGTTAATGATCTTAATATCTATATATACATAAAGGGCAGCACAAAAGTAGGGTTATAGTTGTCAGTGTAGTTGAAACAGTTTATTCTTTTTTTGAATTTTTTTATTGTTGTTCAGTTACAGTTGTCCCCATTTTTCCTCCATTACTCTCCCCTGCCCTACCCATCCCCCTCCTTCCACATTCAGTCCTTCCGCCCACCATTGGCTTGTCCCTGAGCCCTATATACAAGTGCCTTCACTTGACCCTTCCCCTTCTTTCCCCCGTTCTTCCCAAGCCCCCTCCTTTCTGTTCACTGTCAGTTTGCTCTTTATTTCCAGGTCTCTGGTTCTATTTTGCTTGCTTGTTTGTTTTGTTGATTAGGTTGCACTTATAGGTGAGATCATATGGTATTTGTCTTTCACAACCTGGCTTATTTCACTTAGCATAATCATCTCTCCAGTTCCATCATTGCTGTTACTTACAATATTATTTATTAATTTTTGTATTATCTTCCAGAAGAACAACTGTAAACCTACTTTAGCCTCACCCTGTATATATATTTAATATGTAAATTATAATATACAATATACATTAAAATAAGAAAAGAGAATAAATATTTTCCCCATCTTAAACTGGTAATTTAACAGTATTTTGCCCTGCAAAGCACCACAACAATTCAAAACACCAGTGTGGGTGAAAATATAAAACATAATCCCCAGATTCATAAAGTTCAAAACTTAAAATTCTGGACAAAAATTATAATTTTCCTTCTATTCTTCTGTTCTTTACTAATAACAGGACAAGTGGAGCTTGTGAACCAGGCAGTCTACATCACTGTTTCTCAAGCTATCTGTGGTTAAAAAGCCATGTTTTAAAGTTTCCAGCCCATGTTGCAGGCTAAGTCTTATAGAATAACAGTGAAATGAATTAATAGAAAAATGATCATGCCCTTGGATTTCAAGGCAATGTCACCTTGTGATGATTCTAAATAATTGCTCTCAGTTTCTGCCCCCACCTGGTAATGGACTGGTAACGAAGCGTCTGCATGTTGGCACAGGTCCTCACACCACACTCTGCAGAGCAGTGTTCTGCACAGTCTTCTTAGAGGTAATTCTCTCTAACTCTTGAGCATTTCCTAGCAAATAGATCTTAATTCTTGGTTTCCATAATTCCACAGCCTAGTTTTATTAGAAAATACTCAGTTAAAAAATGAAGGAAATAATTAGCCAAGAATAAGGAATGTATAGTACATTCAAATTTCTAAATATAAGTTGTGAAGGCAATAAATCAGAGGAGAAAGTAAATTAAGCAATGAGGAATAAAAAAATAGATTTTAAAATATCACAACAGAGAAGGTGAGTGAAAATCAATTTATAAAACAAGCAATAATTAGAACGAACTGATAAAATTATATTTGATGTAATGGATTTTCTTCATTTTCATTTTACAAAATATGTATTCTGAGGAAGATAATTTTTCTGACCTACTTTAATGGCATTTAACAATTTTGAGTTCGTAAGTTTATTTTAGAACCTGATAAAAAATAAATACAAACTTAAATATGTAATATTTCACATTTAATTTCACAGATTCCTGAAAATTTACATATGATTAAAAATCCTGATAAAGGACAAACAAAACTATTTTTGTACAAGTTCAAATATGATTTAATTTTAAATTTTTAAATTGTTACTTTTTTAGTGGAATTTTTTTAGGTTTTAAAATATTAGAAGAACTAACATGCAAATCTTCAAGAAAGTGAGCCAATGTTTCATGCGGTCATTGTTTAGAATCCATTTATATAAATGATGTCATTGTATATCACACCATGTGGGATCATAAATGGGTCTATCTGGTAGTAGTATTGAGAGGATAAACTGAGGGAAGGTAAGTGAAGTCCTTAGCCTAATGAGAATATTTAATACTCAGTGTATGTTATTCATTATTTTCATCATCTTTAATGTTACTAGGTGCTTGTAATGAAAATATAAAATAAACCCAGATCTGAGATAGTATACCACGGGAAAAAATAAAAAATTAACAAAAATAAAGTTAACAAATTAAAAAATTAAAAGTAGCAATGAAATAATTTAAAATATTATAGCTTAAATTATTCATTCAATCAACATATGTATCTTAAAATTTGTATGGGAGAATAGCAAACAATGGTATCACCATTTTAAATATTATGTTTTTATAATAAAGTAAACTTTGCATAGAACAGCTTTCTTCTCCAACCATTATAAAACATTTTATACCTAAATCAAAAACTCCAGAGACAAATACATATTGAAAAACTCAAGATGTTTTTAATGCTAATATTGAAAATAATCACCATTAAAAAAGGACACATGGACAAAAACTATGGGGGGTGGAAATGGGAGGAAGGTGGGGAGGGCTGGGGCGGTGGGCTTGGGGTGGGGTAAAAGACAGAAAACTGTACAATATCAACAATTAAAAAAATACTGATAAAAAAATACAAATCCCTATCCATGCCAAAGACTCTGTATTATTGGCTCTTTTCTGGAAGCTATTTATTATATGTGAGGCGTTAGTCTCCTTATCCATAGACCTGCTGATTCCTGGACTGAATCACTCAATCCATTCCAAAAAATGTGTAAAAGAGACAAAACTGAAACAGTAAGAAAACCCTTGAAATTTTGCACTGTTAAAATTTGACACTAGTTCCATAGTTAAGAGTCAAAATAACAATATTATTACTTATTTTAAAATACTGATAACATAATGAATCCTGTAAGCAAAATGTCCTGACATTGTCATTAAAACAGTATAGCATAAATTAAACAAACTTATTTATATGTGTGAGTGTACTTGATGTAAAAGTAAGTAAATACATATAATAGCATATTCAGATGAGAAAAGGGGAAATAGTAGTAATTTTTATTACTATATATACATATATATATAATTTGTTAAGCACTACTTTCTAGCAGTCATTTTCCAACTATTTTTACACTTTATCACATTTAGTCTTCATAAAAACCCTAAAATGTAGGTACAGCTACAGTTATTACCATATCACAATTGAGAAACCTGCATACAGAAAGCCTAAGTATTGTTTAAAGTCACTTAGTTAAGCAGTAAAGAATTAGGATTTAATCTTAAAGTCTGTCTAATTCTAAAGCTCAAGATTTTAACCACTAATCATCTTGCCTTACACAAGGAGAATAAAACTAATGACAATCTAATATGTGTCTGGCACTTCATGTATTTTCTCATTTTACTGATGAAGAAATTCGCAGAAGTTACTTTTAAGTGTTCAAGTTCCAGAATTATTTTTCTACTTCTTAGTGTTTCTCAAAGCATTATCTATTGGACCATCTATACTAAAGTGACCATATACCATCTTAACAGTTAGATTCTTAAGATTTAATTTAGTACCAGAGATGTAAATTTGATACATCTGGGGCAAGGCACTTTTAACAAGTTAGTCTGTGAAGTACCCCAGAGAGGGAGAGAGGGACAGAGAGTGTGTCGGATGAGAAGCTCTCCAGTTTTTCACTTGAGTACCTCCTATAGGAGAAAACCACATTCACAGACTGGCAAAAAAAGTGAAATTTGTCTCACAACATGCAATGTTAACATGTAACCCCTTTATTGATTCATATTCATGATAAAGACTAGATATTTAAATAATACTTCCTGCCCTGGCTGGTGTAGCTCAGTGGATTGAGCACGGGCCTGCGAACCGAAGGATCGCGGTTCGATTCCCAGTCAGGGCACATGCCTGGGTTGCCAGGCCAGTTCCCGGCAGGGGACATACAAGAGGCAACCGCACATTGATGTTTCTCTCCCTCTCTCCTTCCCTTCCCCTCTAAAGATAAATAAATAAATAATAAAAATAAATAAATAAAATATTTAAAAAAAAAAATAATACTTCCTAAAGAAATGTCTTCTAACCTTTCTGATGTTCAAAGGCACTAAGCAATATTTACAGAAATGAGGATAATAATATACCCAATTATTCCTTGCTTTTCGGTTTATGAAACTCAGAGATCTAGAGTTTCGGATAAATTTCTGCTCTTCCATAGAAAATCCACTTTCAAGGTGTTGTTTACAAAATCAGAAAAGAAACAAAGCCACTTTAGGAATACATAATAGTTGGCATTATTTATGTACTTTCTACAGGCCAGGCATTATGAGTGCCTTAGGAATAAGGTAAATCATTATCTTGTCTTATAAATGAGAAACCTCAGGTGCAGAAAAGTTAACCAACCTGACCAAGATGATAAAGATAGTATAAAAACTGAGGTTCGAACTTAGATTATTTGATTCCAAAGGCCTGAATTATGCCAGTTCTATTCTATTCATACCGTCAAAACTACGGCCTCCAACATCACCATAGCCGTCACCACTGCCACCACTGTTACCACCACTGCCTTCACTGCCACCAGCACCACAGCTAGTGCCATGACCTCCACCACCCCATCCTTTGCCTCAACCTGTTTCTGAAGAAGTCAGTTTCCAGAGGACCATTGGAGTGGTGGTGATTGTGGTAAGGAGAGAGGTAAAGTTCAAAATATATACCCCAAAACCACTGAATCAGAATGTTACATAATGGAAACTAAAAATATATATCTTAACACATTTCCCCAGGCAATTGTTACACAAAGTAAAATGAAAGGACCTCTATAATATGCAATAGTGATTCAGTTTATATGAGAGTATTTCAATTATTAAAATATTTTAACAAATATTTTAATGCTAGAAAAGTATAGAAGGGGAAAAGTTCTAAATGCTAGAAGGGGAAATGGAATAGTAGTTTTAGGTATAGATCTAGTTGTTTATTCTTTTGTGTTTTGTGACATTCGGAACAGTATGATCTATTGTAATTTTCAAGCAAGTATATAATAAGACTTCACTGTAAAAAAAAACTATTAGGTCTGTAAGGGATAAATGATTGACAAAGTACTAATCTATTTGCATAATTTTGAACAAAGAAAATAATGCAATACAAATTGACTTTCAAAATTTTGCATTTGTTCCCACAAATAGGTAAAATGGAAGCATATTTTTACATGGCATAGAAAAAACTTAAATTAATAATTTTTTTAAACCTTCCATTCATTACATTTATTTGCATCGTATAACTACATGCCAAACCAAGCATAACATGGGCATTTTGACACTATCATGCCTCATACAAGGACATTTCAAGTGAATAAAATTTGGAAAATGATGGCAGGTGTCTACATTTCACCATCTTCTCATTACTCTCCACAGGTCCCCAGACTAGCCACTTGAAACTAATTCATTAATTACTTAATGAATTGCACACATATGCTCAAGGATACAATGGCAAAATTGCTCTCTATAGCCTTTTTATGCAAAAGGGAAAGAAGCAAAAACAATCCATTTGCCTCTCACTGAAAGAATGGGAAAACATAGTGTATTCATATCACAGGGTGTTTGCAACAATTAAAAGTAATAACATCCATCTGTTTCAACATGTAAAAAAACTCAAAAATAATTGTATCAAAAAAGCCAGCTACAATATATAGTATGAATTGATTATGTAAAAAATTAAATATGTATAATAGTAATATATAATGGACATTTGGTGACTGAATTCAATAATAAGGATGAGAGTATGAGAAGGAAAAAACTGGGTGCATGTTCAAGGCCACAGTCAGAAGCAAGTAAAGGAAGAGTGACACAAAGGTAAACGCCATATTCTGGGAGTAGGCAACAGTCCTCCAAAAGAAATTACCAGGAAAGGAGGCTGGAAGATAGATAGTGGCCAGGCTGTGAACCATTCTGATGGCTAAGCTAAGGAGTTTGGACTTGACTATGCCGGAAAAGTGATTTAATGGGAGGGCCAAATGATCGGGTCTATGACTTAGGGATGTAACTGTGACTGTCCCATGAAAAGGATGGTAACAGAATCAGGAGCCTGTTGCAATAATTCAGGGAAAGGATAGCAAGTGACTGTCTCTGAGAATAGAAAGAATGGCATGACTTTAGGAGCAGTTGTGGAAATCAAATTTACCAGCGTACAAATTCACAGAATTGAAGAATGAGAAAGGAAGAAAGAAGATTGAAGATGATATCAAAATTTCTACTTTGAAATAATGAGTGGGATTTAATGGGGAAAGCTGAGTTTGCATTATCAGCAGCCCTTTCAGCCATAGATCTCAGTAGAAGTCTACAGGCGTGTACCCAAACGTCATTTTTTAAAAAAGAATTATAAAGGAATTTGATTAAGTGGTATAAAATTCAGGGTAAACTTACAACAGCTGAGAAGAAAATAGGACAGGTCAGAACTCTGAAAAACACCTGTGGACTGACATTTACACAGCAGGCCCAGAATGAGAAGATGTCATGTTTCAAGAGGTGAAGGAGAACCAGGAGGAAGTCTCTGTTCAGAAATAAATAAAAGAAAATGTGCATTTGGCAAGTAAAGGAGAGACTAGCTAAATGTACTTTCAGGACCCTTCCAGAAATTTTGATGGCTATCTAAGTAGATTTTTAGCTAAAAAAGTACTTCACAAACTCTGACCTAACTAGTCAACAAAAAAATACTCTGATATATTTTGATTCATGAATTGTTTAAGTCACCAGGATGACATAGGTTATGGTCTCATATACAATGTATGAAAAGTAAGGTATGCATCTGAAGGAGGTGACTAATAATAGTTTTATTAAAGACATGATCTTTAGAATCAGACCTAAGAGTATAGTTTGAAGAATAAGGAAACCAGAAATAGATTTTATGTAGTTTTGACTTGTATCATCACTAATGCTTTTTAATTCTCATTGTAATTTTCTTTGGAAGCTTAAGTCATTACAATGCTAATGAGGTTATAAATATTAAAGAGTTATATATAGTAAAGCAAGTCTACATGTGGAATAGCCAAATTTAATATAGTAAAAAAAAATGGATTTTTCCCAACGTTTGCAGGGTATCTCATAGACAATTGCTATAAAAAGTACATTTTTGTTATTTTTATATTCTTAAAAACTTAAGAGAGGAAAATGGATCTTTTATAACATTAAAAAAGCAAACTCTATCCAAGAAAAACAACGAAATTGTTGTTGACATTTTTGATGGGTAATGAAGTTTTCATCTTAAGGATTCATTTAAAAAAATTAAACATGTATTTACTGTATCAGGACATGTGTCAACTCTTAGATTTCTCACAGTGATTTTCCCAATAAAATCCCACATGGACAATACTGATTAGTTAATAAGTAATTATAAAATAAGCCTAAAATAAAATTAAAATTAAATATATTCTTGAACGATTCAATAATTTTCAAGCAATTCTTATAAAGGAATTAAAGTGGTTAGTCATGATTTGCACATTCAATTATTTTGCTCAAGTACTTAAATAATTAATTCAAATGATATATATCATGTAGTATTTCTTCAAATGGAAATTTGGGCATCTTAATCTAAATAGTGCTAGAAAGAAGTGTATAAGTAAAACAATGACTTCAGACTACAAAGCATTCTTCCGCAGCAGATTGAGAGCTCACATTATGCTATTTTCTCTTACTCTGATAAACGTATTCTTGACCTTGCCTATTATTACATAAGAAACCACTGCTGAGAATTGCAGTTAACACAGCTATGAAATTTTAATATCATCTTCCCTGTTACATGTTATATGATATTCTGTCATTACCAATGAAGATAGCTTGCATTGAGATACGAAGGCAGATGCCCTGACACATTAGATATCCATACACTGCTTAAAGGACACAAAAATAGTTTCAAAGAAGGGAAAGAAGCTTCATGAAGGTCCTGTGTCATGTCATCAATTACAGCCCTGTCATACTAATGACTAAGGAAATGCAGGGAGCAGCGACAATGGGAACATTCATCTTGTTCTTCTCTGGAAACGGTGCACCTGTATCCCACTGCACTCTGTCTTCTGCAACCTCCTGCCTCCCTGACTTTTTTTCCCCATGACAGCAAATGTGATCGTGAGAATGCAGCCTATCTATCATCCTTTCTTCCTGAAAGGCACCTTGACTGCAGTTAATGACTGTAATAAGACCGAACAACAGATAGCATATCCAAAGTCCTTATATTCAGCTTCTTTGAAAATGGGCTCAATTGAGACTAAAATAAAGGTTCAAAAGATTGCACCGGAAAGGCAAATGTTTTTGTACCATCTCACTTCATTCACTCCTGTAGTTCATGTCATATATATCTACCCATATTCAGATAGAAAATCTGATTAAAAATAATGGGACTGAATCTCTTGTGTGGATTATACATCACAAGCAATATATGGTAAGTGTACATCCCACAGTGAAAAGTTGAGATAAGTGTCATTTGAAAGGAGTCATTTTGAAATACAGCCAGAGAAGCCATTCCAGAGGAACTGTTCGCATGTCTTGTTCCTGAAACCTTTGAAATTTTTAAACTGAGCAAAATAAGCTTTGGATTGGACCAAATCAATATTATCCTACAAACAACTGTTTGCAAAGACAACAGGAAATGCAGACATCCACACAAGGACTGATGGCTATGGACTCTCTGAAGAGGGAATCAGTGAGTAACCAACATGTATAGCTAAATCGTCACTCTTAACACCAGTAAAAATTTTTATTCATGTAACTATTTATCTTCCTTTTAAAAAAACCTGGCCTTTACCCTGTAATTGGGGCACATTTTAGTTTCTCCCTGAATCTGTGCTTTGAATCGGAATTCTGCTGTTTCAAATAAATGCTTCTTGCCTCTCACCTTTTCTTTTTAGGTTAACACTACATGCTTACAAATTTAGATACCCAGTTATTCATAACACTTTTTATACTACTACTACTACCATCACTACCACCAATACTACTTCTGTTGCTACTGCTGCTACTATAGCGACATGCCAGGCACTGTAAGCACTTTCAGTTATTTTAATTGCCACAAAAAATAGAGCAGTATGTTGTTGTTATCTCCATTTTACAGAATATGTAACTGAGTCTCGAAGAAGTTAAATTATTTGCACAACTAGTAATTCCAAAGTCTTTCTTTACATTCATGTTAGAAATTCTGTGGGGACATAAAAATTAATACAGGCATACCTTACTTTATTGCACTTTGCAGGTATTGCATAAATTGTACATAATCAAAAATGTTGTATGTGTTCTAACAACTCCACTAACCAGCCGTTCTCCCTTTTTTCTCCCTCTCCTCTGGCCTCCCTATTCCCTGAGACACAACAATATTGGAGTTAGGCCAATTAATAACCGTACAATGGCTTTTAGCGTTCAAGTGAAGGAAAGAGTCAGACATCTCTCACTCTAAATCAAAAGTTAGAAATGTTTAAGTTTAGTAAGGAAGGTATGTTGAAAGTTAAGGAAGGCCAAAAGCTAGGCCTCGTGCACTAGTTAACCATATTGTGACTACTAAAAAAAGTTTCTTGAAGGAAAGAAGATAATTAATGAAGGTGGATACATTAAATAACAGGTTTCTAAGGTAGATGAAGCAGCCTAACATTGGAAGAAGATGCCATCTAGAACTTTCAATGTCTGGCTTCAAAGCCTCAAAGGACAGGCTGATTCTTTTGTTACGGGATAGTGCTGTTGGTGTCTTTAAGTTGAAGGAGTGCTCATTTACCATTCCAAAACTCTTAAGGCCCTTAAGAATTACACTAAACACATACTGCCTGTGCTCTATGAATAGAAAAACAAGTAGATGACAGCATATCTATTTACAATTGGCTTACTGAATATTTTAAGCTCACTGTTGAGACTACTGCTTAGAAAAAAATTCTTTTCAAAATATTTACTGTTCATTTATAATGCACCTAATCAAATAAGATCTCTAATGGAGATATACAACAAGATTAATGTCATTTTTATGTCTGCTAACACAACAGCCATGTTGCAGCCCTTGGATCAAGGAGTAATTTAGACTTTAAACCTTATTATTTAAGCAGTATAGTTTGTAATGCCATACCTGCCATAGACAGAGATTATTTTTTTCTTTTTTTTTAAGCTTTAAGTTTTCTTTGGCTTTATTTTTATTTGTAAATATTTCAAGTAGTTATCCTTACATCTTTTTAATATATTTTATTGATTATGCTATTATAGTTGTCCCATTTTCCCCCTTCACTCCCCTCCACCCTGCACACACCCTCCCACCCACATTTCCCACTTTAGATCATGTCCACATGTCATACTTAAAAGTTCTTTGGCTTCTACATTTCCCATTCTATTCTTACCCCTCCCCCTGTCTATTTTCTACCTACCTTCTATGCTACTTATTCTCTGTACCTTTTACCCCTCTCTCCTCCTCCCACTCCCCTGTTGATAACCCTCCATGTGATCTCCATTTCTGTGGTTCTGTTCCTGTTCTAATTGTTTGCTTAGTTTGTTTTTATTTTTGTTTTAGGACAATGATTCTAATGGCTGCGGGCAAAGTAAATTGGAAATCTTCTGGAAAATATTACCATTCTACACGTCATCAGGGACTTTGATTATTCATGGGAAGAGGTTGAAATATCAACAATAACAGAAGTTTTAAAGAACTTGATTCTAAACCTGATGGATGACTTTGAGGGGTTAAAGACTTCAATGGAAGAAGTAACTGCAGAAGTGGTGGAAATACCAAGAGAATGAGAATTAGAAGTAGAGCTTGAAGATGTGTTGAATTGCTGCAATATTTATTTATTTATTTATCTAAATATTTTGATTGTGCTGTTATAGTGTCCCTATTTTCCTCTCTTTGTCCCCCCAACCCAGCATTCCCCACTTCCCTCAGGCAATCCTCCCACCTTTGTTCATGTCCATGGGTCATACATACAAGTTCTTAGGCTACTTCATTTCCCATGTTGTATTTCACATCCCCATGGCTATTCTGTGACCAACAATTTATATCTCTTAAGCCCTTCACCTTTCCACCCATTCTTTCAAACCCCCTTCCCATCTGGTAACCCCCAAAATACTCCCTGTATCCATGATTCTGTCTCTGTTCTTGTTTGCTTAGTGTGATTTTAGATTCAGTTGTTGATAGGCATGTGTTTGTTGCCATTTTATTACTCTTAGTTTTGATCTTTTTCTTGTTCTTAAATAAGTCCCTTTAACATTTCTTATAATAATGGTTTGAGGAGAATGCACTCCTTTAGATTTTTCTTGTCTGAGAAGCTTTTTATCTGCCTTTTGATTCTAAATGATAGCTTTGCCGGGTAGAGCAATCTTGGCTGTAGGTTCCGATTTTCATAACTTTGAATATTTCACACCATTCCCTTCTAGCCTGCAAAGTTTCCTTGGAAAAAAATCAGCCAACAAACTTATGGGAACTCCCCCTATAGGTAACTAACTGTTTTTCTCTTGCAGCTTTTCAGATTCTCTCTTTAACCGTTGGCATTTTACTTAAGATGTGTCTTGGTGTGGACTGGTTTAATCCATCTTGTTAGGGACTCAACAGATAAGAAGTTACTTCTTATAGATGAGCAAAGAAAGTGGTTTCTTGAGATGGAATCTATTCCTGGTGAAGATGCTGTGAAGAGTGTTTAAATGACAACAAAAGACTTTTTAGAAAATTACAATTTCATTGATAAAACAGTAGCAGAGTTTGAGAGGATTGACTCCAGTTTTTAAAAAAGTTTTACTGTGGGCAAAATGCTATCAAACAACATTACATTCCAGCCCTGGACAGTGTGGCTCAGTTGGTTGGAATGATGTCCCATACACCAAAAGGCCACTGATTTGATTCCCAGTCATGGCACATGCAGGAGGCAACCAATCAATGTTTCTTTTTCACATTGATGTTTTTCTCCCTCTCTTCCCCTCTCTCTCAAATGAAAATAAAAGTTAGCCTTTAAAAAAAACAGCATGGCATTCCACAGAGAAATTGTTCATAAAAAGAACATTTAATGTGACAAACTTCATTATTGTCTTATGTTAAGAAATTATCACAATCACCCTAATTATCAGCAAACATCACCCTTGTCAATCCACAGCCATCGACATTGAAGCAATACCCTGCACCAGTAGAAAGATTATGAGCCTCTGAAGGCTCAGATAATAGTTAGAATTATTAGTAAGAAAGTATTTTTTCTTTAAAGTATTTTTAGACATAATGCTGTTGCACATTAATATACTACAGTGTAAACAACTTTTATATGCACCAAAAACCCCACCCAAAAACATTTTTCATATGACTCACTTTATTGATATTCATTTTATTGTGGTGGTCTGTAACCAAACCTGCAAGATCTTTGAGATATGCTTGCACATCATGTTTCTAACAAGTTACAATATAGTCAGGGGAGTAAGCAATATAAAAAATGTCTACAAATAGCTATGACATAGGGTAATAATGTAAAAAAAATGAAGAGAGGTATAAAGATAATAGTCAAGGGAAAGCAATTTTAGGGGTGGATCTCAGGAAAGCATAACTGAGTTTATCTGAAGGAGGTCAGTATGCATTTGGACTGCTTGGAGCAAAAAGAGAATTATCTTCTCTTGTCACAGGTGTGTAAGACACTAAAAGACTATAAAATTCATGTTCAGATCCACTGGTGGGGGGTGGGGAAGGCAATTTGTCATTGGGTTCTAATGTGCTGGTAGTTATATGAAGGCAACCACCACCTTTTTAACTTCTCAGGTTACCTCTATATTTGTATCAGTTTCAGAAACTGAACCTGATCAAAAACCTATACTGTCTACAATACTTCTTAATGTCTGATAAAACTCACACTTCTGATGTGTTCCAGAAATGAGTGGAGTACAGTCACCAGGTTTATTGTATCAAAAAGTAAGCCTGTAGGGAGAAAACCCTGATGCATTCCATTTAATAAGCCAACTTAAGCCCCTTACACAGGAAAATTAACCAGAGAAAACATGAGCCATTGCACACTTGATATTACAAGTGTGGTAGGTAAAATCAATTTCAAATGAATTTTAGAATTTACAACTTTAAATGAAAAGACAGGTACTTCACAACAAACATTTTGGCATGTGGTTTTTCTATAATAAATATTTATAGTTTCACAGACAAAAGTCAACAGCCCTTGGGACTTTAAAAATAAATGATTCAGTACTTCTGGAGAGATCTTTGGCCTTCATAGCCAATA
The DNA here is from genome assembly GCA_039655065.1 of Glossophaga mutica. Classification (NCBI taxonomy): domain Eukaryota; kingdom Metazoa; phylum Chordata; class Mammalia; order Chiroptera; family Phyllostomidae; genus Glossophaga; species Glossophaga mutica. The sequence continues at coordinate 136,351,100 of CM077303.1, forward strand.
GAGTTAAAGAAAAATGCAAATTTATGATAACTAGATCTAAAATAAATATGTATTTAACTTAACTATTTTTGTAATGATGTGCAAATATTCATTAATATTTTCTTTGTCTAAACATATGTAATGACTTGCTCAGGGCTTGTTGTAAAGTACCCAGAATCTCCCATTCTCTTAAGAGTCTTCATTATACTGTCAACTGAGGCTTGTAGCCTCTGGCTTTGGTTATACATTTTTTAACCAGGATTAAATTAAAGAATATGAGGATTTATATTGGTTTTCTTTCCACATTGACAGGGTCCCATAACTAAGTGATGTGAAAAAAAACTTAAGTGCAGAGACACATGTGATGCTTCTATCACATCCTGTGTCTTTACTGTAGTGTATAAAACATTTCTGGCACTTTGTAATATATTCACATATATTTTAAAATGTATCTTTTGTAACTGGTTTATATAATCTAAATGAAATCTCTCATTCTGTGTTTTAAATTTAAATTTATTTGAAATGATTTGGTTCATCATAAATTTAAAATACCAAGTAGTTTATCACAAATTTTCTCAAAATGTCCATAAGGACATGACATTGGCCCAGTTTACACATATTGTAATGTATTCTGATAAAAATCCTTCAAGTGTAAAATAGATATTCTTCTCTGAAGTTTCTGTTAATTGACTTAGCCACACACTGGTGATCTTTCCTTCTCTGATCTTTTCTGATGCTTATTCATACTGTTTTGTTTTATGTTAACCCAACGTTTGCTAAGATAGGCCCTGTGCTAAATCAGACGGACAAGTTCTTTGAAGGTAAGAGTGCCTTACCTTTTCAAATTCTCCTATGAATAGTAATAGGTCATCCACATAACAGAGGCTTACGAAAATTTTTAAGATTTAATAATAATGAAAAAAGAGAAGAAAGAAGAGGAAGAAAGGGGGCAGAAGCAGAAATCTAGAAACTGTATTATTATAAGAATACTAATCAACAAAACAAACAAACAAGCATAATATAACCAAAGACACTGAAATTGAGAACAGGCTGACAATCACCAGAGGGGAGAGGAGAGGGAATTTCAGGGGAAAAGGGGAAGGGCTTAGAGCAACAAGTATAAAGGACACATGGACAAAATCTATGGGGGGTGGAAATGGGAGGAAGGTAGAGAGGGCTGGGGCGGTGGGCTGGGGGTGGGGTAAAAGACAGAAAACTGTACAAGATCAACAATTAAAAAAATACTGATTAAAAATAAATAAATAAATAAATAGTTAAAAAAAAGAATACTGAAAATTCGAAATGTGGTTCATTATATTCAGAACATGGAAAAGTAGGACTGTAGCTGGTTATTTTGAGGGGCTGCCAAAACAGTCCAAAGTGCTAAAGTAATAGTCACATTTCACTTGGGTATGTTTATTCCATATATATGATATCTGTCCAGAAAACGTCCAGCCATTGTTAATATAATGAGAACAGTTCCTGTGACATCGATGTAAACTTGCAGCCAGGCAGAGTGGACTGGAATGCACATTCGTGAACAATGACAACTTCACCGTAATAGTCAGTGGAGGTGGTAGTTACTGTTCAGTGAGCATGTGTACTGTGTGACCCTCATATTCAAAATGACTGAGTGAGTAGATCAATGAATGTGCATCACATTTTGCATTAAGCTTGAACATTCCTCCACAGAAACTATTCAGATGATTCAGAAGTCTGCAGCTATGGGCAACTGGTGATTGGCAGCTTCATCACTACAATGTGCCTGCTCATGCATCATGTCTTGTACAGAGTTTTTGGTGAAACATCAATTCACCCAGGTGGCTCAGCCCCACTACAGCCCAGATTCGGCACCCTCTGACTTCTGGCTTGTCCCCAAACTAAAACCACCTTTCAAAAGGAGAGATTTCAGGCCATCCATGAGATTCAGGAAAATACAACTGGGCAGCTGATGGCAATTAGGAGAACTGTGTGAGGTCCTAAGGTGCCTGCTTTGAAGGACAATGAGACATCATTATCCTGTGTACAATGTTTCTTATATCTTGTATCTTCCTCAGTAAATGTTTCTGTTTTTCATATTACATGGCTGACTACCTTCTGGACAGATATAATTTTCTGGAGTCCTAATTGAGTTTCATACTTTAAACAGAGGAGTATAATGGAAAGGATGGACAAGGGTATAGGAGGGATAAATAGTGATGGGAAAAAATTAAATTAATAAAGATAACCATTTAACATAAAAAAGAAAGTTCCAAGAAACCTAAAACACTAATTTGAAAGAATATATAACCCCTATGTTCATTGAAGCATTACTTACAACAGCCAAGATTTAGAAGCAGCCCAAGTGTCCATCAGTAGGTGAGTGGACAGCTCTGGCATATTTACACAACGGAATACTGCAGTAAAAAAGAAGAAAAGTTTACCTTTTGCAACAGCATGAATGGACCTGGAGAATATTATGCAAAGAGAAATAAGCCACTCAGAGAAAGACAAACACTATATGATTTCACTCAATGTGGAATCTAATGAGCAGGATGACCTAATAAGCAAACTAGAGACAGGCTCATAGAGAGAGAGCAGGCTGACAGCTTTGGATAGGGGAGTTGGTGGGTGGCAGGACTGAGGAAAAAAAACAAAAAGAACTCACGGAAATGAACAATAGGTGGGTTGTAGAGGAGACTGGCATGGGTGGAAGTGGAAGAGGGTATAAGGGTGAGTAAATGGTAATGGAATAAATACAATAAAAATAAACTGTGAGAAAGAAAGGGAGGGAGAGAGGGAGGGAAGGAAGGAGAAGGAAGGAAAGGATGGTTCTAAATGGCCTAAATGGTTCTAAATCAACCCCTTAAAAACGCTCAGAGCTCTAGAATGAGTTGACATTCAAGTTTCCCTAACTTCAAATGATCAATTCTGTCCTTTTAACACAGACTGCCTGCAACTACAAAATTCTATGTTGTTATTAATGACTTATTGTCAGTTTTCAAGAAATTAACCAAGGCAGGCATTCATTCATTCTCATATTTAAAAAGTTTTATTTTTCCAATAATTGTGATCTAAACTAATTTGGTCAAAGGAAAATAAAAAGCAAACAAACAAATAAAAAAGTCCAGTACTCCCTAGTTTTTAAAAAGACATTTATATCTTGTCACTCCTCTGTGGACTTTGGAGCAACATATTCCACTTTTGGATGTGCTGCCCTACACTGATGTGAACTGCTGTTTCCTGAGTACGCTGGTAAAAAAGAGAAGGTTCTCCAAGTGAAACCACAGCAGTATTTTCTCCTTTGCTCAGTTTTATCACTATGTGTCAATGCATGTGTTCATGTCTGTGTATGTAAAGCTAGTTTCCTTCTAAACACCCCCTATGGAGTCCTTTCTTTGGACTATCGAGGCTACAAACTAAAGACATCATCAATCAGACTTCTTTATGGTAGGAGATCTGGATGTCCCAACAATTAAATGTACACATGTCTGATGGTAGGAACATTGAATCGGAGGCTGTTATTTTGTGCTTAGCTTTGCTGACAGACATAGCTAATATATGGACTTGTCTGCTGCAATATGCCAAGGTTCATTCAGCAGCTTTATGCCTATCGAGTAGCAGTTATGGAGTTAATACACCCTGCTAAATAAGGCACCAGGCACCAGTCACTAATTTCATGGATGTGGAAATGTGTGCAACAGCCCCTTCTTCCTTACTGGACTGTACCACAGTGTTCTGAAAATTATTCCCAGTAGCCCAGTTTAGAGTTCCCTCCACCAATTTTTCCAACAATGTTATAATCCCCATATTCCCTGTATTAAATTATTTTTTGACAAATCAAATTGATTTACTTTTTTACATCTGAACCTGGTATGATATATACATATTTTAATGCTAATGCTAGTGAAATATAGAAAGCAGAGGAAGGAAGGCAGGCAGGAAGGAAGACAGGAAGGAAGGAAGGAAGGAAGGAAGGAAGGAAGGAAGGAAGGAAGGAAGACAGGAAGGAAGGAAGGAAGGAAGGAAGGAAGGAAGGAAGGAAGGAAGGAAGGGGGGAAGAAGGAAGGAAGGAAGGGAAAGGAAAGGGGGGAGATAGTATGAACTAGATTAAAAGTCAGTAAAATTTCAGCCCTGGTTTCAGCACTACCACCAAATCATTAGTGTGACTTTGCCAAATCACTTAAGCTTTCCAGACCTCAGCATCTCAATATAAAATGACAGCATCGAAGGGTATATTCTCAAAGGTTTCTACATGTTCTAAAACTCTATGCCTTGGTAAATTAATTAAAGCTAAACCATTAGTTGTACTGTCACAAGGATTTTAAATCTACGGCAAATGACTTGTTTTCTTTATAATCAGAACAGACAAAAACCTACATTTCAAAATTTTCTGATGATTTCTCTCATACCTTAGTAGTTTCATTAGAAAGCAAGAACAGGCAGTGCTCCTTTGAACAAAGAGATTGTTAATTACTTATATGAAAGCTTTATGAAGAAGAGAGCTTTATCAATTTAAATCCATAACAACATTAGATTAGTAGTTTCCTAAGTTTTTTTCCAAAATTAAAAGTATGAGGTAAAAAAAAGTTTTCTTGAAAGTCAATTACTGAAGCATTTTAGTCAATGTGAATACTAATTCAATACTCCTAACAGGCACTATTTGCTCATAAACCATAAAATGTTCTTTGCAATGAAAGATTCTTACCTACTTAGTAAAAAATGCTTTAAAGTAATTCTTAAATGGTTTGATGCATTGAATAGTTGAGTACTATGACATGGCATTTACTGTTTTTTAATAACTCTACCATTTTCTTAGCAGATGATGCAGAACTGATTATAGCTAGTGTAACAATTTAATCATGAAAAACAAATGATGACTAGATTGTAATAGCCTGACCAATTTTCTATGGTTTACAAAACCAGACTTAATAATCTTCTTTAACACTTTTGAGTGTGTACTTGTATTCTTCAAAAGATGGTGTTGTCAAGATCCTTAATTGGTTTTAATATCTCAGTTTTTGGCTGGGCCTCATATTTGAATGTGGCCAGGTATCTGTAGGTACTGGCTATTAACACATAGGTATCTGTATATACTAGCTATTAACACATGAAAAGAATTGTTGTACAATTATAAAAGTAAATTTTTGTGGCCAATTTGGGGATCTTTACTTCAAAAGGAGAGCATACCCTTTCCTTTCCCTCCCTCTGGTGCATGGAACTTGAATGTGATATCTGAAAGAGTACTTGTAACCCAGGAGGATGAAGACCACGTGGCCAGCGTGGCTACATAGTAAGCTGGTTGAAGTTCATTTTCTTGGTGACTTCACAGAGCCTCTGCATGAGCCCTAAACTGCCGACCTCTGTTACATGAGAAAGGAAGACATTTCCATAGTTATTTTGAGTTTTCTTTTGTATGCAACTGAGCCTACTCTTACCATAAGCATGTTGTGAGATTAGGAGTTTGTTTTAGTTCCCAGTACATGAATGTATTAAATTTCTTAAAATCTCATAAAAAGTGAATATATACAGGGTTGGACAGAAGTAAGGCTTGCTTGAGCACGATTGGTAGGGTAATAATTTGGGTGTAATAATTTATAGTTTTAATTTCAACATTTCACCTAAAATGTTGTATGGTCTGCTTGAGTGTGATATTGTTATGTTACAGAATTACATGCTTATGATTTTGTAATAAAAGATTTTGCAATAAAAATAGGGCTTTATTTGTGCCAGACCCTGTATATACTATTAGATATTGTCCTTTCAGGGAGGAAACTATATAATTTTTTTTAAAAAAATTTGTGAATGTTGTGATTTATGTGTGAATATACTGAGAACAAAAAATAGTAAATGGAAATGCTAGGTATTATAGGAAGTACATACTTCAAAAATTCAGTTCATTTTAATCATACATATTTAACACATAATTTAGAACTCAGAGTGATTTACTTCCTTTTTCAGTTCTAATTGGAACCACTATGAAATCTTGCAAGTGATGAGCATACAGAGCTAATTAATAATGGTACACTAAGTTAAAGATTTCTCTACTAACACAGAAAAGAAACTTAAAAATGATCCACTTAAAAGAAAGTCAACACACAAACATTTTGAAATGATTTATATTTAAGTACAACAGAATTCAAATTAAATATTTACTAATAGATTAGGTTATACATATAGAAATATCTTTTAAAAATGGTGCTTACTAATGATTTCTTAGAAGTGTAAACAATGTAACTAGCACTTACTCTGTGCCAGGCAGCATATGCTTTTTTCATAACCCTAAAATATCCTTCCCAACAGATTCTACAATAATCCCATTTTAAAGATGAAGAATCTGGGTCTCAGTTCTTCTCTGAATGAGTGAAGTGGGGAGAGGGTGGAAGAAATAGTGGAGCTCTTATGTCTTTTATCAGAAAAGGTGAACTCTAACCATTAGGCCACGCTATCTACAAAGACAATAATAGCAAGATATAATATATGTAGTTTTCTCTTTATGCCTTCCCCAACTCTAAGATCATCTTGCACTTTGATAGATAAATAAAACTATAATTGCAACTATAATAGGAATTTGGTTTTACTGAATTTACCATATAAAGTCTCAACTAATGTAAGAATTCTTAAAAACCTATGATTTGTGAGTTTGCTTAACTATGTCTTTACATAACCCTTCGTTAGGATGTTGGCATCTGTTTCAGTTCAAACTAGCTATTTTCTATTTGACTCTGCATTTACAGTAACACAGTAACTATTATAACTGTATTTCCTGGAAAAATATAGACCCAAAGAGAAACCCATTAGTGCCTGATGGAAGTAAAAAGGAAGTGAAAAGGTCTAAGAAAATTATCATTCTTAAGTAAAAAACATGTTAGATAATGTTCAGAATGTTGAATTGAGCAGAGGTTCTGACCCCTGACTGAATTGGTTTGTTTTATGTTCTATATAGAAACAAGAAAAGGAAATGTATTAAAATGTTTCAGGAAGTGTTCTAGACAGTGCAAAAAATAACTTTTATAAGAGAAATTATAGGTTATGGTGGGAATCAGTGAAGCTTGATTTTATAATAATTTTAACTGCCTGGAACGTTAAATTTTGTTTTCTTAAATTAAGTGTGATTGATATCATGAGGCCCCATAGATATTCCATAAACTGGGGTTCTAAGTTTAGGATTTAATTTTTAAAGTCTCTATTTTTATGGAAATAATAACATACATCCTTTCTGCATGTTTCTAGTGAATTGGAACATGCCATGTAAGCAATTCAGTACTTAAAAAAAGCCATGACTGTTTTTTAAATTAAATCAGAAGCCACACCTTTACTAGCTATCATCTTCATTTGAGAAAATCCACATCTACCTGTGTGTTGAAATAGCCTTATATAAGAATTGTTTAGAGATGTATAGGGGTGGCAGAGTTGTTTTAATATTATTTAATTCATTTGTTCTGTTTACATCCCTGTTTAATTACTTTTGTGATGTAACAATATAATCACATAACGATCTGCAGCATCGTTACCAACTTCGCATTAGCAGATAGTGTTGGTTGTACTGATATTATCAATATTCTAACTTGACTCAAATAACCAGCTGAGTCTAGAATCATCTGAAACAAATGCCATTGTTCTACATGACAGCTAATAATAAAATACCTGTTCATACAATGTGATAGGAAATGTTCAAGATCAAATCCCCAATGTCTTCATAATGTAGATATTTGTCTACTCTATGGACTTTTTTTCCCTATAGGTTAATGTTAAATGCGGAAACTTCATTTTACCACATTTCACAAATTATACAGACTATAGTAAGCTCTCCACCAGGCATCTAAAATGTAACTTCAAAAAGTATGTTATTTTTAAAAGAATGTGGCTAAAAGAATCAAGATTATAACCTCAAAAAGTGAATGATTAATCCACCTTTACCATAATCATGAATTCACAGATGCAAAATATCTTAAGAATACTTTATTCATGAGGAACTATCAAACCATATTTAGCTTTTATATTTTTAAAATCTGAATTGAAAAAAATGAGCATTGGTAAGATTCTTCTTCAGAATCTTATTGATTCTCAATAGATGTTCTGATAGTATTTGCAGGTACTCTTTAATCGTGTGAAAACTTAGAATGTTCTATAAGATGCTCCTTTCTCCTTATTGAAATTATATCTAAGTTTCTGTTACTTTCTATTTTTTCTAAATTTTAGATTTCTAATGCAAATTCCAGAAAATCTAAAAATATCACAAAAATTAGATTACAAAGACAATCATGTAATATTTCCAGCTTCTTATAACTATGCAGAATAGTACTAAACTAATTCTCCAATACTGATGCACTTTGCATAAGAACACAGAAGAATTTTACAAATGATAATGAATGCTCAATTTTTTGACCCAGATATCACTCTTTTACTTTGTTATTTTTAATAAGACCATGGTTTTTAATAGTAATAACTAACACTTACTATATAGTTGGCACGATTGATTCTAAATTACTTTAAGCATATTAACTCAGTGAACTAAATTAGCAGAATTTGGTAACTAAGTCAGTGAATCTTCACAACAAACACAAAGAAAGCATTATTGTCTTCATCATCATCATATGGGTAAACAGAAGCAGAGAAACCTTAAAAAACCTGATGAAAGTCATACACGTCTCTGTAGTAAAACTCAAATTTGAATACTGGAATCATATTTTGAGCCTTTGGGGCTGATACTCTTTAATTTTACAATAAGAAAATAAAAACTCAATTATAAAAAGAGACAAATGGCAATGGACTGGAGTAGTGGGGACCACAGCACCTGGAGAAAACATAATTCTTTGAAAAGGACAGCTGCTAAGCAGCTCCAGCCAACTGTTGTCATATAGAAATGTACTAGGTCAGGATTTCATTTTATCCTATTTACAAGCTAATAAGCTAGCCAGTTACTATTTCATGATTCTGGCAAACACAATGAGATTTCTGGGTCAGAGACAAAGAATTTCATTACTCAGGGCACAGCAAGTAGCATAATTATGAGCATATTTTTGTCAGTTCCCCTTCCTTGTCTCATTAGGATGTGCCCTGGCCCAGATTTAACATGTGTGGTTTGTAAATGATGCATGCATAACTACTTATACAAAAGAAAGCTACTCAGTCACTAAAAATCTCTACTTTATATACCTATAATTGCATAGATTAAGTGACACTTTCCAGACAGCCATGACTTATAAATCAATAAATTTCAGACTTATTTACAATTCGCAACCTTGACAGACCAGGTACGTCTTGCTGTACCAGCATTCCATAGTTAAGGACTCTGGCCCTGGGAAGTACCACCAGAGTGATTGCCTGGATGTTTATTATTAACATGTTTACAAAGAGATTTCACTAGAAGAAAAATCATATATTCATATTAATAGAGGCACAAAAACACTTGACAAAATCCAATACCCATTTATAAAAAAGTTCTTTATTTCAGTATACTAGAAATAAACAGAAAATTTCTCAACTTGATAAAGAACATCTGCAAATAATACCTACAAATAACTTCATACTTAATGGTGAGAAACCAGAAGGTTTTCCCCTAATATTGCAAACAAGAGATGGATGTTCTTGCTTACTATTCTTATTCAATATTATACTGGAAGTCATAGTTAATACAATAAAAAAAGAAAAATAAGTAAATGAATACTGTTTAAAATGAAGGATATAAAATTATCTTTCTTGGAAAACAATTTTTTAACTATGTAAAAAACCCTGAAGAATCAACAAGAAAAATTCTTCTGAAATTAGTGATTATAAAGCAGGTTGTAAAGTACAAAATTTAAATTTAAAAGTCAATCGTTTTCGTATATATGAGTGAGCTTTAAAATTAAAAATTAGCCCTGGCTGGTGTGGCTCAATGGATTGAGTGCCAGCCTTCAAAACAAAGTACCATAGGTTTGATTCTCAGTAAGGGCACATGCCTGGGTTGTGGGCCAGGTTCCCAGTAGGGGGTGCTCAAGAGGCAATCACACATCTATGTTTCTCTCCCTCTCTTTCTTCCTCCTTCCCCCCTCTAAAAATAAATAAAATCTTTAAAAAAGAATTAAAATTTAAAACAACACTATTTACAATTACCCTGAAAATCAACAACTTAGATATATACCTACCAAACATCTATAAGATCTATACAAACAAAATTCTTTTTTAAAAAAACTTATTGTTGTTCAATTACAGTTGTCCCCATTCTTCCCCCATTACTCTCATCTGCCCTGCCCACCCACCCTCTCTCACATTCAATCTTCCCACCCGTTATCCTTGTTCATGGGTTCTTTATACATGTTCATTGACTTGACCCCTCTTTCTGTCCCCTGTTATCCCCTTTCCTCCTCCCCTCTGGTCACTGCCAGTTTGTTATTTATTTCAATGTCTCTGGTTCTATTTTGCTCACTTGTTTGTTTGGTTGATTAGGTTCCACTTATAGGTGAGATCATATGGTATTTGTCTTTAACCGCCTGGCTTATTTCACTTAGCATAATAGTCTCCAGTTCCATCCATCCTATCACGCAGGGTAGTAATTCCTTATTTCTTTCTGCTGTGTAAATTCAATTGTGTAAATGCACCACAATATTTGACCCACTCATTTACTGATGGGCACTTAGGCTGTTTCCAACACTTGGCTATTGTAAATAACCCTGCTATAAAAATTAGGGTGCATAGGTTCTTTTGAATTGGTGTTTCAGCATTCTTAGAGTATAATCCCAGCAGTAGAATTGCTGGGTCAAAAGGCAGTTCCATTTTTAGTTTTTTAGGAAATTTCATACTGTTTTCCACAGTGACTGCACCAGACTGCATTCCCACCAAAAATGTACTAGGTTCCCCTTACTTCACAACCTCACCAGAACTTGCAATTTGTTGATTTGTTCATGATGGCTGTTCTGACTGGTGTGAAGTGGTATCTCATTGTGGTTTTAATTTGCATCCCTCAGATGACTAGTGATGCTGGCATCTTTCATATATCTCTGGACCCTCTTTCTGTCCTCCTTGGAGAATTGTCTGTTCAGGCACTTTGCCCATGTTTTAATTGGATTGTTTGTCTTCCTGGTGTGGAGTCAAGTGAGTCCTTTCTATATTTTGGAGATCAAACCCTTGTCCTTATCATTTGCAAATATATTTTCCCATATGGTTGATTCCCTTTCCAGTTTGCTGATGTTTTCTTCAGCCGTTCAGAAGCTTTTTGATTTGATGTAGTCCTATTTGTTTATTCTTTTCATTATATCCCTTGCTCTAGGGCAGGGGTGTCAAACTCATTTTCACCAGGGGCCACATCAGCCTCACGGTTGCCTTCAAAGGGCTAAATGTAATTTCAACTCCTTAACAGTTAAGGAGTAGTTACATTTATACAGTCCTAAAATTATTTTGGCCTTTTGAAGGCAATCATGAAGCTGATGTTGTCCCCAGTGAAAATGAGTTTAACACCCCTGCTTTAGGGGACATATCAGTGAAAATACTGCTGCGTGGAATATCTCAGATTTTTCTCCCTATGTTCTCCTCTAGGCCTTTAATTGTGTTGTGACTTATATTTAAGCCTTTCAACCATCTCGACTTTAGTTTCATGTATGGTATAAACTGGTGGTCTAGTTTCATTTTTTTCTCATGTACCTGTCCATATCTCCCATCATCATTTGTTGAAAAGGCTAATTTTACTCCATTTTATGTTCTTGTCCTCTTTGTTGATTAAAAATTCACCATAGGGACATGGATTTATTTCTAGGCTCTTACTCTGCTCCATCAATCTATGTGTCTGTTCTTATGCTATTACCAGACTGTTTTGATTACAGTGGCCTTATAATATAGTTTGATATCACGTATTGTGATCCCTCTTATTTCGTTCTTATTTCTCAAAATTGTTATTCAGGGTCATTTATAGTTCCATATAAATTTTTGAAGCATTTGTTCTATATTTGTGAAATAAGTCATTGGTGTTTTAAAAGGGATTGTGTTGAATCTATAAATTGCTTTGGGTAGTATGGACATTTTAATGACATTAATTCTTCCAATCCATGAACACAGTATATGCTTCCATTTATTTGTGTCTTCCTTAATTTCTTTCTTCAGTGTTTCATAGTTTTCTGAGTATGGATCTTTTACCTCCTTTGTTAGATTTATTCCTAGGTACTTCATTTTTCTTGTTGCTGTAGTAATGGGATTTTTCCCTAATTTCCTTTTCTAATATATCATTGTTGATATACAAAAATGTCTTCAATTTCTGAATATTGATTTGTAACCCACTGTTTTGCCAAATTCACTTATTAGGTTGAATAGTTTTTTAGTAGAGTCTATAGGGTATTCTCTGTACACTATCATGTTATCTGCAAACAATGACTATTTTACCTCTTCCTTTCCAATTTGTATGTAATTTATTTCTTTTTCTTGTCTGATTGATGTAGCTAGAACATCCAATACAATGTTGAATAGGAATAGTGAAAGTAGATGTCCTTGTCTTTTTCCTGATTTTAGGGGGAAAGCATTTAGTTTACACCCACTGAGTATTATGTTGGCTGTAGGTTTCTTGTATGTGGCCTTTGTTATGTTGAGGAATGCTCCTCCCACTCCCACTTTGCTGAGTGTTTTAATCATAAATGAGCACTGGACTTTATCAAATGCTTTTTCTGAACCTATTAATATAATCATGTGATTTTTGTCTTTCCTTTTGTTTATATGATGCATTATGTTTATTGATTTACAAAAATTGGACCATCTTTGCATCCCTGTCATAAATCCAATTTGATCATGATGTATGATCTTTTTAATGTATTGCTGGGTGTGGTTTGCCAACATTTTTGTTGAGGATTTCAGCATCTATGTTCATCAGAGATATTGACCTATAGTTTTCTTTCTTTGTGGTGTTGTTATCTGATTTTGGGATTAGGATGGTGCTGACCTCATAAAAAGAGTATGGGAGTCTTCCCTCTTCTTGGATTTTTTGGAATAGTTTCAGAAAGATAGAGGTTAGCTCTTCCTTAAATGTTTTATAAAATTCTCCTGTGAAACTGTCTGGTCCAAGGCTTTTGTATGCCAGAAATTTTTTATCACTGTTTCAATCTCACCAGTTGTTATTGGTCTATTCAGGCTTTCTGCTTCATCTTGACTCAGTTTTGGAAGATTATATGTTTTCAGAAATTTGCCCATTTCATCCAGGCTTTCAAATTTCTTGTCATATAGTTGTTCATTGTGATTTCTTACTATCCTTTGTATTTTTGTGGTATCAGTTGTAATTTCTACTCTTTCATTTCTGATTTTATTTATTTGGGTCCTCTTTCTTTTTTCTTAATGAGTCTGGTTAGAGGCTTATACATTTTGTTTATCTTTCCAAAGAAGCAGATCTTGGATTTATTGATTTATTGAATTGTTCTTTTAGTCTCTATGTCATTTAATTCTGCTCCAATATTGATTATTTCATTCCTTCCACTTGGCCTGGGCTTTGTTTCTTATTGTCCCTCCAGTTATTGTAGATGTAGGGTTAGGTTGTTTATTTGAAATGTTCCTATCTTTTCTAGGTAGGCCTGTATTGCTGTGAACTTCCCTCTCAGGAATGCCCTTGCTGTGTCCCATAGGTTTGAGGCTGTTGTGTGTTCATTTTCATTTATTTCCAGAAACTTTTTAATTTCTGCCTTGATCTCATTGTTAATCCATTCCTTGTTTAATAACATGTTATTCAGTCTCCATAAATTTGTTTTTTCCTTGAGATTGGTTTCTAGTTTCAGCCATTGTGCTACAAGAAAATACTTGATATGATTTCCATTTTCTTGAATTTGTTGAAGCTTTTTTTGTGTCATATCATATGGTCTATCTTTGAAAATGTTTCATGTACATTTGAAAACAATGTGTATTTTGCTTCTTTGGGATGAAAAGTTCTGTATATATCAATTAAATACGTTTGATCTAGAGTGTCATTCAGTGCCACAATATCCTTGTTGATTCTTTCTTTGTCTATCAGTTGTTGACAGTGGGTAATTACTGATCAGTAACATAGCCTTAAGCTATAATCAACATCCTGGTTTAAACACCACAGGGTAGAGCGGTATAATTCCTGTGGGCAAGGTGCTTGCTTACCTTCAGGATGATGTCATTCAGAGGGGAGTGGTCTGCCTCAGCAAGATGGCTCCTGCAGTATGGGGGATGACTCAGCACTGGGATCCTGGTGGCTGCTTTCTCAGTTCTCTTCCCAGAGCCTCCATTCCAAGTCTCTAGTCAATCATTCCCTCCCACCTTTGCTGGAGCCCAGGGTAAGTGGCTGCATATGAAAATTTATGCATGGCCCTTTAAAAGGCTCTCTGCATCTCCAGCTGTCCATCTTTGGCAAAAGATACCCTGTTGTTCTTTACAGCTGGATGTTATCTTCGTACTTTTTGTGTTCTGGTCCTGTAGGTTAGGGAGCCCAGCTTGGGGTTTAGATCCCACACTACTCAGGGGGATCTCCCCAGCTGCTGAAATATCCCTCTGGCACTTCAGCTGCCACCTTTGAGAGACCAGGTAGCCCTCTTGTGTCTCCTCTGCACTCTGTATTAATCACGTTGTGCTGAAGTGGTTTCTTCTGTCTGTCCATGGTTATAAGGCTTCTCTCCCATTACTGTTCAGTTGTTTATTCCAAGATGATTTCTCCATGATTTGCTTGTAATTGCAGATTTGTCCTGGAAAAAGGTTAGTGTAATTTCCACTCACTCCTCTGCCATCTTGGATCTCGGAAAACTACAAAATTCTAATAAAAAAATCAAAGCTAATAATAAATAAGGAAGTATTCTGAGTTAACAGATGGAAGGACTTATTATTATTAAGATGTAATTTTTTCCAAAGTGACCTATAGTATGAATGCATTCACAATCAAAACTTGAGAAAGTTATTTCATGGATATTAAAAACCTAATCCTAGAGTTTATACAGAAAAACAAGAGACCAGAATAACCTAAACAATGCTTAAAAAGAACTAAATCAGAGGACCAACAGTACCAGACTTTAACCATAATTGTCGGAGAAATGAAAATTAAAACCATGATTAGATATCACCTCACACCTATCATCAATAAATCCACAAATGACAAGTGTTGGTGAGGATGTGAAGAAAAGGAAACCCTCATGCACTATTGGTGGGAGTGCATATTGGTGCACCCACTATGGAAAACAGTATGGAATTTCCTCAAAAAATTAAAAATTGATCTGCTTTATGTTCCATAGTTTCCTTTACTGGGGATTTACCCAACACTAATTCAAAAGAACATGCACCCCTGCGTTCCTTGTAGCATTATTTACAATAGCCAAAATATGGAAGCAACCTGAGTGCCCATCTATACACAAGGGAATAAAAAAGTGATGGTACCTATATACAATAAAATGTTACTAAACCGTTAAAAAAAGAATGAAATCTTCCCTGGTTGGTGTGGCTCAGTGGAGTGAGCCCAAGTCTGTGAACCAAAAGGTTGCCAGTTCGATTCCCAGTCAAGGCACATGCCTGGGTTGTGAGCCAGCTCCCCAGCAGGAGGCATGAGAGTGGCAACCACACATTCATGTTTCTCTCCCTCTCTTTCCTCCTCCCTTCCCCTCTCTCCAAAAATAAATAAATAAAATCTAAAAACAAAACATATTTTTAAAAAAGAATGAAATATCACTATTTGTGACAGCATGGGTGGGCCTAGAATATGATATGTTCAGTGAAATAAATTACTCAGAGAAAGACAAATACCATATGATTTCACCTCTATGTGTAATCTAAACAACAAAAGAACAAAATTGGAACAGACTGATAGACTCAGAGAATGAAGGAACGGGGGATTGCCAGGGGAGGGGTCCATTGTAAAGGGCTAGGTGAAAGAGGTGAAGGGATTAAGAAACACATTGGTAGTTACAAAACAGTCAGAGAGATGTGTGTAAAGCATAGGGCAGAGGTGTCAAACTCACTTTCACTGGGGGCCACATGAGCCTCGAGGTTGCCTTCGAAGGGCTGAATGTAATTTTAGGACTGTATAAATATTTATAAACTACTCCTTAACAATTAAGTGAGAGCTTAGCACTGCCACTGGGTAGAAACAAGGTGCTGGCCAGATAAAACAAGGTGGAGAGCCAGATTCAGTCCCCGGGCCTTGGGTTCACCACCTGTGGCATAGGGAATATAGTCAATAATATTGCAATAACTATGTATGGTGCCACTCGGAGTACTGAAAATATCAAGGGGAACACTAGGTAAAATATATGACTGTGTAACCACTAATCTATACACCTGAAACCAATACAAAATAAAATTGAAAGAAAGAAAAAAAGAATAAAGTGAGGAACCACTGTATGTTGAATTTAAATGTTATTTTCTGATTAGTTATATTTCTAAAATAAACACAAACACTTTGATCCTTTTTAAAAA
The DNA here is from genome assembly GCA_039655065.1 of Glossophaga mutica. Classification (NCBI taxonomy): domain Eukaryota; kingdom Metazoa; phylum Chordata; class Mammalia; order Chiroptera; family Phyllostomidae; genus Glossophaga; species Glossophaga mutica. The sequence goes on from CM077303.1 coordinate 136,367,429, forward strand.
TAAAAATAAATTGATATTGTCAGTGTATCAAAAAAGAGATTGACTATAAATGCTGTGATCAAAACAATGTGGTATTGGCAAAATAACAGATCAATGGATCAGAACATAGAGCCCCAAAATTGGCACACAAATAGAAACTACTGATCTTTGGCAAAGGAGCAAACACAATTCAATAGAAAAAGGATAATTTTCTCAACAAATGATGCTGGAACAACTTAAACATCCACGTGAAAAAACAAGAGACCACACACCTTTTACAAAAAGTAACTTGAAATGAATTGTAGAACTCCATGTAAAAAAATAAAAAATCATACAACTTCTACAAGATAACAGAGGAAAATTTAGTTGACTGTGCAGTTGTCAATAATTTTAGATATGATACCAACGAGATAATCCATGTGAAAAAAAATTGATAAGTAGTCTGTACTTACAACACAATTTTCCATTAAACCTAAACTTGCTCTAAAGAAATAAAATCCATTTTTTTTAATATATTTTATTGATTATGCTATTACAGTTGTCCCATTTCTTCCCCATCATTCCCCTCCACCCTACCCACCCTCTCCCACCCACATTCCTCCCTTTAGTTCATGTCCATGGGTCATAAGTTTTCTAGCTTCTACATTTCCCATACTATTCTTGCCCTCCCCCTGTCTATTTTTTCCCCATTATCTATGCTACTCATTCTCTGTACCTTTTCCCCCTCTCTCCTCCTCCCACACCCCTGTTGCTAACCCTCCATATGATCTCAATTTCTGTGATTCTGTTCCTGTTCTAGCTGTTTGCTTAGTTTCCTTTTGTTTTAGGTGTGGTTCTTGATAGCTATGAGTTCGTTGTCTTTTCACTGTCATAGTTTTATCTTCTTTTTCTTAGATAAGTCCCTTTAACATTTCATACAATAAGGGCTTGGTGATGATGAACTCCTTGAACTTGACCTTATCTGAGAAGCACTTTATCTTCCCTTCCATTCTAAATGACAGCTTTGCTGGATAGAGCAATTTTGGATGTAGGTCCCTGTTTTTCAAGATTTCAAATATTTCTTTCCAGCCCCTTCTTGCCTGGAAGGTCTGTTTGAAAATAATAAATGTTAGATTATTTAAGGTTTTCTTCTTCTTGCAAGATCTGTTTTTTTTCAAAGATGCTCGCTCTTTTTCTTTCTTTCTTTCTTTCTTTCTTTCTTTCTTTCTTTCTTCCTTTCTTTCTTTCTTTCTTCTGTCTCTCCTTCCTTCCTTCCTCTCTCCCTTTCTTTTTTTGCCTTTATCATATAAAAGTCATTACACTCAAATGTTGTTGATATTTTTCCCCCCTCACATCTTGACCCACTCCTTAGGATACTAAAAGTTAATTAGAAGGTCTCTGGGTATAGCTGGAGCTTGCCAACCTAACTTGTAAACTTGTGTCCAACATGTTGTGGCTCAGCCATTTCCTTAGAAAAAAGCCTGATGTCTGAACTTCTCAGTTGATTTTGTTTTTGCTGTTTGTTTAGTATTAATCTGTTATTCAGAAAAGACTCTTCCAATATCCTGCCTAAAAGTTAGAGTCTTGCCTGAGAACCTTCTAGAGTAGGCTGGGAGAAGAAGGCTGGTAGTCTCAAATGCAGTAATTATTTATTCTCTTACCCCCATCTTCTTTTTTGTACATGACTTCTCCTCTTTTGTTTTGATGCTAAAGTCATTGGTTCACAAATATTTTTATTTCCTTGGTTATTTTTAAATCATGATAGTGAACCATTTTATAGTTAGCTAAGGTTGATTTTTTCCCCATTAGATAAAATATGTCAGAGTGGTAAATACATTGCACTTAGTTTTATAAATTGATATTTAATTTTTCTCTGAAATTATTTTTATGACTCATTTTCCAAAGGCAAATTTTTATTTTGCCTCACATTATATACTTCACATTTTAATATGCTTTCTAATTCAAGTCCAGAAAAAGATTAAAAATGAAAGTACATGCACATAATCTTATGATTATCACCCTTTCCCTTTCCTGTGTGTGGAGTGGAAGAAGAATTTGTAGATGAGTCTGCCTCTTAAAATTAGTAGTGACAAGTTAGACTTTGTAAGGGATCTTTTGAATATATTGTAAAATGGATGTTAGAGGTAAAGAAAAATTGATATAATTCTGCATTTTATATATATTCCATATTTAATATAGGTCTGTATTTTTTAATCCCCCAATTCAGTTTTGAACACCTAGACACTAATCTACTCATGGATTTTTCAGAGTACCATGCTTAATTCTTTATGCTAATTCTTCTATATTTGTTTGATAAAAGAACTAAATTACAGAGCATACTAAAAATAGTCCCAAATTTCATGATCTAAAAGCAATCTTTATATAATATGAACATAATCATTAAGTTGTCAAAGTTAGCAATCTATTATTATACTTCCAGGTTTAACTTGTAAACTTTATTTAAATATTAGGACATAATTTTATCAAACATTCGTTTAACATCCAAATGAAGAAAATCTTTTATAAATTTCTAAATGTTAGCTTAGCCAAAATATTGAAATAAAACATTTCAAAAATCTGCTTGTTTAACTGCTATTAGTACCAAGTCATTAGGTAGACTATAATAAAATATAATTGGAATTATAAATATTTATTAAAGATCTTAAAATAATTAAGTTCAATTAGGGCAAGGGCACATTAAAAAATAAATGTATAAAGAGAAAAACGCTAGATTTCTAATAAAATAAAACAATTTATTGCGACAGCATGGAAGGAATTGGAGAGTATCATGCTAAGCAAAATAAGCCAGGCAATGAAAGACAAATACCATATGAAATCACCTTTAACAGGAAGCTAATCAACAAAACAAAGAAACAAGCATAATATAAACAAAGACACTGAACTTGAGAACAATCTGACAGTGACCAGAGCGGGAGGAGAGGGAATTTCAGGGGAAAAGGGGAACGGTTTAGAGCAACAAGCATAAAGGACTCATGGACAAAAACTATGGTGGGAGGAAGGTGGGGAGGGCTGGGGTGGTGGGCTGGGGCGGGGTAAGAGACAGAAAACTGTACAATATCAACAATTAAAAAATACTGATTAAAAATTTTAAAAAATTAAAAAAATAATAATGACAGCAAGAATAAAAGCTGCGGTACTATAAAAAAACAATTTAGAGTTTTTTTAAACTTACAATGATGTCAACATTTGTCATAAGATAAGGTCTTATTTATAGCTAATAGGTATCAGATTATTTAAGAATGAAGGCTGCATATGTCTCTGATCTTTCAGCAGTTAACTAAAATGACTAAATGTGATATGGATTCCGGCCAGCAGTATCCATAGTATTGTGGATGCAAAGAACAAATTCACATGGACTACCAAAGTCCTGTGGAGAAAAAGGGATGGCACAGCCACTCTGAGAGAGAACACGCCGAACCCTTGTCTGGACAGGTTTTTATTGCTTTCTAATAGGATACATCAAAAAAGGTTTCATTCATTATGCTCAGGTTTGCTTCAGGTGATTATTTTTTACAGATAACAAAGGAAAGGATGTTACTGATTACTTCTTACAGATTAACAATAAAAAAATGTTGCAAATGCAAAGGAATAATAAGAGTGATTGGTCTGGTTACACTCCATCCTTGGGAGAATTAGCACAGACTTCAGGAATTTACTTTAAAGATATGCAGTAAGCATTTTCTGCTTCTACTCAGGATGAGGGAATTTTAGCAAAAGCAAGCCCCAGAGCAGCCTAGGTACAATGCAGGCCTGATTTCCCAGAGGAAAGCCTATCCACAGCTTTGGCTTCCTGTGTGTGGACTCACTCCTGTCAGTTTTCCTATAGGGCTGGGCTACCTTTGCCATCCCAAGCAGATAGGTTCCCTATATAAATATACATAAATGAACATAGTAATATTCTTATAAACTAATAAAGAAAATTAGAATTTAATATTACAAAATAAACTGACATCATATTTACTAGTTCAATAAATCATTATTAACTATTATACTGCAGAAACTGTAACTTATAATCTTTCACTCTGGACAGAGATCAGAAAGATGTATAAACATATTACATTTAGGGATTGATAAAAATAAATCATCAGTGTTATCAATTCATCTATTTCTACTACAGAAATAAAAACTAATTTCAAAGCTTGGCTGCTTATTCATGCAGCACTGAGCTCTATACTCTCAAAAGAAGCTAAATTAACAGCTTTTACACACAACTGAATGTGGTATCTGATATTGGTTTTACTTTTCTAGTCAATCTTTTGAGCAACACAAAGGATGTAATGTAAGATTGAGATTAAAGCATCTGGGCATTTAAAATAAATGACATTAAATTCTTTGTATTCATAAAAAGCCATATTCCCATCTTCTGTTTGTCATCAAGAAACTGATAAATATTTTAATAAAATATAAAGCAGTATGTATTACACATAGAAAGATGTCCTATTTAGGATTTTTGTTTAGATATGAAAAGTACACTTAGGAGATTTACTCCTCTCTCTCTCTCTAGTGTAAATGTTTATTAGTGCAAGGAGAAAATGTGGCAATAATTGATAATGGTTGCAATACTTGCAGTAATTGATAATATTTTAAATATAAAAACAATTAGTACCTTTCAAATAGGAAAATAGATAGATGACTTATATGAATATTAAATAGTGTATTTGTTAGAAAAGTTTAGGAAGACATTTATCCCTCTGGTAAAAAAAAATAAAAATATAACCATAGTACAGGACAAAATAACAGACATTAAATGATAGTAAAATTTAATCATAGAAATATTTGGAACACTAACATTTATAATATTAAACAAACTAACCTTTGAGAACTGTGTATAGTTTTTCATCATTTAATCCATTTAAGACACAAGCCTCTTAAGAAGAGCCTTACTCGGGAATTCCTCAGTTTTCATGAAAGTAAGTTACAAAGAGAATCCAGATTGTCAATTCTGACATGTTAAAATTTCACATGGTTAGAAAACTCCAATACTGTGTATATCTTTTCTCTCCATAATTTCATTTGTATTGCATAAAATAATACCCATATGGTATTTTTCATTTGTCTCATAATTGGAAAGATTTTCCTAAGTTCCTCACTAATATTTTAGGGCTTGGGAGGGCTTAAAACTGATTTTACACTTTAACAATACTTAAATCAATATAAAAGTCATTGAAGCAATGATACTTTTTCTTGGCTAGCACTTAAAATGTAGTTTCCAATAATTAGGGATACAAAGGTAACACTAGTTTTACAAGGTGAATATCATCACCCTTTTTCCACTATATTAAAATAATTGATTTTTTTTACATTTTACTGACAACAGCTACTCAGAATATATTTTAAACTCATGATAATTAGGTTTGAGCTACTTTATTAGAGTCAATTATGAAAAAAATTAATATTTTCAGGACACAAAATGGGCTATCTTACAAAATTTTAAAATATTTGATATAGGAAAAAGCCAGAAGGTGACCTAATCTAATCCTCAGCAAAAAAATATGAATCCATTTGGGAAAGTCAGAACTAATATAAGGCCACCAAGAGTAGTCAACAGATAGCCCTATTTACATAAAAAACAAAGACCATTTTTGATGTGTAATGATTATACAAACTGGTGTAGATGATATTTTCTGAGGTCTGACATTTTTAACCGATGTGGCGGAAAACACTAATTTAATACCTTTCTCCATAAAATACCCACTGAGCAGAAAGCTCACTGTGAAGGAAGAGTTTGGGGTACCCTAGCTTGTTTAAGCAACCCTTGTGGCATTCATTTATACATGTGGCTATTAATTTATATGATCCCATTAATATTTATTTCTCCCTTCTTCTTCTAAAGCTAAAAAATGAAAGTTGCTAAGAAAAAAAAAGATCAAGGCAGACAATATAATTTGGGACTCTAAAAAACCGTAAATGAAAGGATATATTCTTTTGTAGTCATACCTTCTCTTCTTCAAGAGTAGAACCATTGAACATGAACATAAGTAGGTCAGTATCAGTTGCCTCAGGAATGACAAGGTCAACATCAATGACAGAATGAGTGAGGATGAAACACTACTGCACTGTCAATAAACACTGAGAACATATTCATGCAGTTAAACGTAACAGAAGGAACTCATTGGGCATTGAGAGGCATTATCCTTGGAACCTGATGGTGTCAGGAGAGAGAGTCAGAGGATGTACATTTTGATATTTGCCATTAACTAGTTTTTTTGATTGTCAAGGAGAATAATCTCTGACTTTCTTGGATAAGAAAGTAATTGATAATTCTAATGATTTTACTGCTAGGAATGCCAAGTAAAGCCTATTTTCCTTGCTGCCTTTATTACTACTGATTCTCCTCTGATGATTCTAATGCACAAACCTCAACTTATAAACTAGACGCTATGGCCTGGTAAACCAAAGTTTATAGTTTAGAAGAAGATGAAAAAGAAAATATGTTATTATAACCAGAGATAAGGACTTGGTAATTGTTTATAAAATACCCTTCCTTTCTTTAGTTACAAACATGGTTATTTATCAAAAAGTGTATGTTGAAATATTACTTTAAATAAATAATGAAACCTCTAAATTGCAATCAGAACAGAGTAGAAAAACACATAATTTTCATTAAGTAAAGATTTTTCATGCCTTTACAGCTCAAACTTAAATTATGTCTTAGGTAAAAGTACTTTTTGGTAATAAAGAAAGTGGTGACTTAGATATGTTTTTAGTGTATTGAAACAAAAAATAATATATTTTAATGTAACCCATTAAAATAACATTATTTTAAATTAAAAATAGGATAAATAGATATGAATCTGGCCCCTTTCCTTTATGCCTTTATTTGACATTGTTATTCAAGTTATCACCCAATGTCATTGCAAAAGTTCTATATTTCACCCATCTTTCTGACCAGGGTTCTCCATTGGCTATGTAAAATGTCACATGTAACTATCCCAGTTCTAAACATAGGTTCCGTGTTAAATCAAACATACACATATAACAGCGGTCCACAACCTTTTTGACACCAGAGACCAGTTTCATGGAAGAAAATTTTTCCATGGACTGGTGGGTGGGAAGGTTTGGGATCATTCGAGTGCATTACATTTATTATTCACTTTATTTCTATTATTATTACATCGTAATATAATTAAATAATTATACAACTTACCATAATGCAGAATCAGTGGGAGCCAGTGATGTTTGTTTTTTTTCCTCATTTTGGCTAGGGTTAGTACATGGGCTTACCACAACTGTGACCAAGACAAGTGTGTGGTGCAGAAAAGAGGTGTGGGTGAAAGTGGTAAATAAAATAGTGGGTGGGCCACATGTGGCCTAAAATAACTGTTGGATTCTGATTTAAAACCTGCCATTCAATGCAACTGTATAATTGATGTATATCAACTCACCTACCACTATAAGCCTGCCACCAGATGCAGCTTAATTATCACTTGCTACTCACTGATAAAGTTTTGATATCAGTCTGCAAGCAATTGATTTATTATGGTGTCTGTGCAGTTGAACCTCTCTGCTAATGATAATCTGTATTTGCAGCCACTCCTCAGCACTAGCATCACCGCCTCAGCTCCACCTCAGATCATCAGGCATTAGATTTTTATAAGGCGTGAGCAGTATAGGTCCCTTGCATGTGCACTTTATAGTAGAGTTCACACTCCTATGAAAACTTAATGCTACTGCTGATGTGACAGGAGGCAGAGCTCAAGTGGTAATGTGAGCAATGGGGAGTGGCTATAAATACAGATAAAGCTTTGCTTGCTTGCTGCTAACCTCTTTCTGTGCAGCCCAGTTCTTAACAGGCTGCAGACTGACACCAGTCCATGGCCCAGGGGATGGGGACCCCAATACACAGGAAAGCATTAGCTGGCTGATACCAGAAGAGGTTTTAGGTATGACAGTTAGCATGAGCAGAGCTTAGATTTTTTTCTTGATAGCACAACCTCATGTAAGGTGGAAATTGTAATTCTTTTCTCTTTCTCTGAATTATTAGTAGATAAATTTATCCTTTGGTAAAAAGCAGTGATTCCTAAATTTTATTTGTGGAGAGTTGTTACAGTTCCCTTTGAGTGTATTAGGAAAAGTATCCATCCGCAGAAAAATACACAAGTGTATGAGCAAACAATGTGTACTTTGCTTCTTTTAAAGGGTTTATAAATACCTTGAAAATGATTCATAATATATAGTCACTAAGACAATCTTTCTGGGTTGAAACTAGTCCTTAAGTTCCAGAGAGTCATCTATAGTTCAACATAATAACTAGTAACACAAGTCACCTGGGATCCTCTCAGCACATCATGGAACAGATCATACTTCTGGACAGGCATCTCAAGACCTAATACAGTAGGCTGAAAACAGAATTTCCCGGACACACCTAAACAGTCTTCCAAAACTTAGTAAATGAGGAATTTCAGAGAAATATCAAAAGCTCTGTAAGCAAAAAGAAAGGGGGAAAATTAAAGTAAGATTGTAGTCTATGGAGAGTCAAAGATCTTTATATGGAATGGCAAATGACAGGTAGCTTTTAAGCATTCACTTTGGGGTTTTAAGTAATGTTCCATGACCTTTACAACTGAAGTGCAAAGCTGATTTCTACAAGAAAAGTTTAAATCACATTTCCAAAGGATATGAAATACTATCTCACAAACTTTAAAACTAAGGTATAAAATCAAGTTTTTAAAAACAGAAGCTTATGGCAGATTTTTAAATAAATATATTTTATAGCTACAACCAAATATTTTCTACAAAGAAAATGTGAGCATCTGGAAATAAACTTAGGTATTAACTTTCATTTAAAAAACTATGTAATTTAAATAGAACTTATCATTTTTATTAGTAATTTATCAAAAATGGGAAAATATTTTGAAATATTAAAAAGTAAATACTAAAATTTGCTTAATTTGTATTAATATATAACACTATACCTCTATTCAGAATTCTTGAGTATCTACCTACAGTTAAGAAGAAAAAACAAAAGCTCTGTATATTGTTTAATATATTTTTGTGATCTAATACTGTCTACATGAGACAGTCATACCATTCATTTTATATTTCACAGTAATGACTTAACAGTGTCTCTTTGATTTGCATATATAGTTTCTTAGAACATGCTCCCTTAGCTTGTTAAAAAAAAAAATCCAGTACACTCTCAAGATATATACACATCAGGAAAAAGATACCCAACTTTTTAATTTCCTAAAGATTCATTCATATGTCCAGTAAAGAGGTAGTTACTGAACTACATTTAGAGATATTAATAAGATTTAAACAAACATAAAGGTGGTTTGATAGCATTCTGCACACTACACATGATAACAAGATACAAAGATAGAATTTACATGGAGCAATTGGAAGCAGTGAACAGATCGGTTGAATGTAACAGAGCCTAACCCTAAATAAAGATTGTGTACTAGAGTCAATGGGTTTTAAATCATTTTCTAAATTGTCCCAAAATTCCACAGAAGTGACTAGGGGACATATGTAGTTAAAGCCCAAGTAGAGGCTTGAATTATTTGCAGTTAAAACAACTCTAGATTTACTTTTTATTTATGTGGGTCTCATGTAAGATTTTGTTTAAACAAAGTTGTCTAGTAATTTAAAAAATATATTTTGAAAACCAGTCCCATAGTCAGTGTGGAACCCTTAAAGGTTTTAGACTGAAAGAGACTCATGATGACAGAGATAGTTTAAAAAATAAACTTTAGCAGTAATTTATAGGATTGGATGACTTGAACATAGTGTGTTTCGGGGACCCTAACAAGTGAGTTTAATAACACTGATAAGGGAAAGGAAGAACAATTCAGAATATTTTTCTAAGATATGCAACAAATATGCAGTATGTATAGTAATTGGAAGAAGATAAAAATAAATAGTGGTTATGAAAAAGGTAATACCATGACAGAAATTAGGAAACATAGAAGAGTCATACCATTGGAGAGAAACATCATGCCTTCCAACAACTAATGTTGGAAAAGTTGGCAGGATATCCAAATAGAAATGTCTGGAAGACAATTGTAGATATGTAATAAGCTCACGAGAAAGATGGTCTGGGAAAAAAGCATGGTGTTATACACGTAGAGGAAATAATTCAAGTTTGTCTAAATTTAAGTGCATGGAGAGAGAAAACTGAATAACGAGGACTGGAACGTGGGGACTTGCATACAGAGATGGAGGAGAAGAGTCAAAGAAAGCAATGGTTTACTAAATGGAATCTGGCCCATACAATACCATAAAGAGAAAATAGGGAGAATTTATTTTTTCTCCATTTACATGTTTACCAATTTATTGTCTGTCACATTTTAAGCCTTGTATTTCAAGAGTGTTAGGGGTCTACTATAGCAAATATTTCAAGAGGAGACTTACAGTGAAATCATGAGGTCTCACTGTAGAATGTAACTTTAGAAGAGTGGTGATAAATAAAACTATACTAGAGGGCATTAAAGAGATACTATATAGGAAGAGGAAATAAAATCCTTTCACTTAGAATATTGACAATGTATATAAATAGTGAAATAGTAAGTATAAAGGTATTAAAAGAATACAAAATTAATGCCCTTAGTACACACACAATTCAAACCGCCTACTACTTTGAAGAATATTGATATTTTTACCCTTTGCGACAGCATGGATGGAATTGGAGAGCATCATGCTAAGCGAAATAAGACAGGCAGTGAAAGACAAATACCATATGATCTCACCTTTAACAGGAACCTAATCAACAAAACAAACAAACAAGCATAATATAAACAAAGACACTGAAATTGAGAACAGTCTGACAGTGTCCAGAGGGCAGGGGGAGGAAATTTCAGGGGAAAAGGGAAATGGTTTAGAGCAACAAGTATAAAGGACTCATGGACAAAAACTATGGGGGGTGGAAATGGGAGGAAGGTGGGGAGGGCTGGGGTGGTGGGCTGGGGGCGGGGTAAAAGACAGAAAACTGTACAATATCAACAACTAACAACCACATCTAAAACAAAAGCAAACTAAGCAAACATCTAGAACAGGAACAGAAACACAGAAATGGAGATCATATGGAGGGTTAGCAACAGGGGTGTGGGTGGAGGAGAGAGGGGGAAAAGGTACAGAGAATAAGTAGCATAGACGGTGGGTAGAAAATAGATGGGGGGAGGGCAAGAATAGTGTGGGAAATGTAGAAGCTAAAGAACTTTTGACACATGGACATGAACTAAAGGCGGGAAATGTGGGTGGAAAGGGGTGTGCAGGGTGGAGGGGAATGATGGGTGAGAAATGGGACAACTGTAATAGCATAATCAATAAAATATATTTAAAAAATGAAAAAAAAATAAAACATAAAATATTTTAGAATTAATATGTTCACCTAATATTTTAACACTTTAGCTTTATTCGCATAGGACATTTCAAAATTAAGGTAAAAGATGACATTTGGCTCTAGTTTAGTCATTCTAAAACCAATTCACTTAATAGGATAGATACCTAAAGTTATAAAAGGCTTAGAGGAAGCTGCTATGGACTGAATGCTTGTGTCCCCCTAAAATGTATGTGCTCAAACCCCAACCCCCAGTGTGATGGTAGTAGGAGGTGGTACCTGGTTGTTTCAAGGGTGGGGCCCTCATGATGGCATTAGTGTCCTTATAAGAAGAGACATGAGAATTTATATTTCCTCTCTCATCTCTCCGCTGTGTGAAAACAGAGCAAGATGTCTATCTGAAAACCAGGAAGAGGGTCCTCATTAGGAATCAAATTGATCAGCACTTTGAATATGTTGACCTGGAACTTCCCAGACTGCAGAAATGTGGAAAGTAAATTTCTATTGTTTAAGCTACCCAGTCTTTGGTATTTTTGTGATAGCAGCCCAAATTGAATGACAGAGGCTAATGTGTTTAGACCTACTAAGTGACAAGTAAAAAGTCGTAGCAAATGCCACCATACTGTAAAATAAGACCATGCATGACTTTGGAATAATACAATTTATATTTATAGTTCAGAGAAATAATGTACTTCTGCATACAAAACATCTTTGCAGATGGACTTAAATACAAAAACTAAAATAGGAATGGGGAAATATACCAGTTTTATTTCAGTATCCAAAGAAAAACACAAATTATAATCAAGGACTTGTTGCATAATTCCACAGTCAACTTATTGAAAGTTGCAACTTTAATCATAAACATTTATTAAGCTTAATACAACAGGTAAGGCTGTTATCCAAATATTCTTGCAATGGTAAGTTTCATTTTCAATTAAGAAGCAACATATTCTATCCTTTTCCTTTACTACCATGCTACATCAACTGATAAATATTTATATTCATGATTATGATTATAACATTAAAAAAGAAAATATTCACATGTAGTTGTACTGGATTTCCTTTTATTGGAATTCCTTGAAGACGCATTAAGTGAAGCAAAATATGAATCTTGCTATATTTTAACACTTAGCCTGATTTAAGCTAGGAGGCATTCAAAAAAAAGATTTAATGCTCTTATTTTTAAGATATATTTCCAATTACATATGTCACTGCTTATATGATACAGGTCAGAGATTTACATTGTTTCACCAGCTCAGATTCACTGCTGGATTGTGAAGAAACGATCTTCTTTTTATTTACCAAAATGCCATATTTTAATCACTGGTCATGGAAGAACAAAACTTCTCATTCCAAATCAAACACCTATGAAAAGTATGCTTGAATCATGGCTACTAAATAATGGAAAATTCAAGAGCAGGTAATTCTTATAATTACATATTTTCCAGCCCTATGCCAACTCACTCTCTATGAAATGTCATCCAATGCTACAGGGCAAAAATGGGAGAGAACAGAAACAATGAGTAATTTAAAATAAAATTCATTTTGGTACATTAGAATGGACTCAGAAATAACTATTTCTATAAATAAAGCTGCAAAATCTCAGATTAAAATATGGTTGTCTTCATAATGAGCAGAAATTTATAAGTCATGTAGTCAATTTTGCTTATGAACACTCAGTCCTTTTTCATGCAAAAGTGACAGAAAGCAACTGAAAAGCTACTGTAAATATCCTGTATGTGAGCATATCTTTAGAAATTAAAAAGGATCTATGAAGTTGCTCATTAAAATGGATTCTGTGCCTCTAAAATAACGTTTAGAGACTTTAGATTTTACGGAACCCATTTTTTCACACTTATTTTATTCTTCAGCTCTGCAAATAATACAATAGCAAAGACAAAAAATTAGTGCACAAAGAAATATTATCGAAAATGGCAAAGTTATATTTAGGTTTAACACTTTTCTCCTGCTTCTGAGACTTGATTTGATTAAATGGCACTACAGATTATGACCAGAGAACTGTACAGGCTACTAAATTGTGTGTATTTGATGAGAAAAAAAAAAAAAAAACAGAATCCCAAGAATGCATAAATTTTTAACTAAAATTTCCATGTATGTTTTACCATCCTGTTAACTTCTCCATTCAAAAACAAAATGGGTCTTACATGTCTTAAGAAATAATATCTTAAATACTTAAGGATGATATTGAAGCTATCATGGAGTATCTAGGAGTTATTATCAACACAGTTCTTAAGCAATGGACTATTATAAGCACTCCAGTCTAAGTAGACTGAGAAATACATCTACTGCAGCCTAACTGAATCATCCTCCTGTTAAAACATGTGTCCTAGCATTCATTAAGCTGTAGGGCTGTCACTGTTATGACATACAAATGCAAAATCCCATGAATTTAGCTTGACCGAAATATATCTCCAGACAGCAATGTATGTTTACCTGTGTAACTATGAGTACATGCTATCAAGATGTGCATCCATAAGCCCTATCAAATAAAGTCTTTGAACTGCTCCTATAAAAAAGTCACTTTCTGATGAAAGAACATTGAACAAATTTGAATGATTTTCACCAGTTTTATAAATGTAGCTCTATCATACTTTCTGGACGAATTAGAGGAACAACTGGGAGGAAGGATGATCACCTTTCGTCTAATACCACTTTCAGTAGGTAGTACATAATAAATATGTACAACACATGAGCGATTTATACTGATGAATGAACAAAATTATCAAATAATAAATTACAAAATTGTCTCCAACGTAAATAAATATCTTACAATTGGCCTGACATATTAGCAGCAAATTTTTCTTTCACAACTGAATTTTAGGATTTATTTTCCACTGTTCATATTTAAAGGTTTGGAGTCAGAAGGCCAAGAAAATTATCTAAGCAAAATGGTAGGCCGTCTCAACATATATTAGAAGTCTTTCCTCTTAGGTCACCATCATTATTTTCACACTTAATTAGGACTGAATTAATAAGATATTCCCTCTTAAGACTGGCACTTATTTCTGTAACTATTATTATATCTAAAAATCAGGATAATGCTATATGTCTTTGTAAAACATATGTCATAGGGCAAGTTAGGTAGAGTTCTTTCAATATAAATATCAACTCTTGAAAATAGCTAAAACATTTTATTACTACCAATCAAACTAAATTCTTTAAGAAAGCCCTATAGTAAATGCTATGATTTAAAGCAAAACTTTTTTAAATGGCTAATTTTTACCACTTTAATTGTGACTACTTGCCATTTTTACAACTTGCTGAAAATGGTTAGGCTCCTAAAAATGTTTCTATCTGAAGCTTTCTTTGACTATGTTTGCTACTATAAAGCTGAACTCACAGAGTTTAGAGTTTTCTGAAGGAAGAGTCTGCATGACTTACGTAGTGATAACTCAATTAAACAAAGGCTAATGCTTTCATTTGTGACTTAAATGAATAAATCCTGCATCTTAAAACAAATATTTTATAGGTTAAATGAATAATAGAAAGGGGTTTCATGCTTTGATGCACAAATGTTTTGTTTACTGTCATTAGAGATTAAACAAAAACTATTAGGTTAACCATTGAATATTTCAGGAAGCTCCTTGTTCACTTTCAGTAACATACAAAGATTTAAATCAAAATAAGATTTTTTGTTAACAATGTTCTCTATACACTCTGTCCCTGTGATCATGTGATGTAAGATATCCCTAACCCTGTTCCCACACCTTTGTGAAATAATAGCAGGCTGCTATGAGAATTCATCGGGATCTTTTCTTGTTTATATTAATAATATTTGTTTCCAAGTAGTTAAGGGTTTCCTCATCTGGCTTAACACCCGTGACCCACAAGGCCTATTCACAGATCTTTCATGGCTTTGGATATGTTTCTACACTGGCCTCTGGCTGAACTTGTTCTGTGGTTTGAAATACCAGGACTGAAAAACAAAAAAGATCATATTTAGCACTATGTATTTTTTAACTATTCTTTCTCTAAGTGTAGTTCATGGGTCACAGGCATCAGAATAACCTAGATTAATGTTAGAAAGAGCATTTCTTGGATTCATACCGGAAAAATAAATCACATTCTCTGAAAGTGAAATGAAGGAAACAATTTTTAACAAAACCCATTGCTTTAGACTTCTAAACTATTTAGTATGTAGCTATTGTCAAATACTATACTTTAACATTAAATCATTTCTTGCTCAAATAATCTCAAGAAGTAGTAATCCAGAGAATATGCCTTCTTAAATAATGGATGAGACTATCATTTCCTTGAGAATACATCTGAACCCCTCGTGTCTTCGTTCCTGACTGTGGTAAAGCCGCAGTCAATCCTGTTGAGCTAAACTGAACCAAACCAAGAAAGGAAGAGTCGTTTTAGGAGTACAATAGAATGCTAGTGAAAGTAAAAAAATTGATTGCATAAATAAATAAATAAATCTGTATGTCAAGAAATAAAAAAGAATCTACTCCTGTGACTAATCTTTTTATCCATTCTCTTCTCATTATACTTTCTTTTTCAGTAACTGTTCATGGAACAATGAATCCCTTGAATTCACATTTCTATTTACAATATGAAAATAACTTTTAGATAATACATCACAAAAATGTGTATAAATTAGATTAGAACAATTGTAGCTGGAGAGAAAAGGGACTAGCAGGAGACACGGTGTTAAGGTAGAAAAGAGACTTACTTCCGAGTGTCTGTAATTTAACACGTGACCAGTGTCATGGACACATCACACTATCCAGTTTGGGGCCAAATGTGCAAAACTTCCTTTATGATCATGGTAGTTGCAATTCTTTGAAGTATAAGTATAAGTATATTATCATCTCTATTTCGTTGTAGTCTATTATTTTCCAAAATAAACCTTAAACATAAGTTCAGGTCCAAGCTTTCTAGCCACCTAACCTTCATAAATTCTCTAAACCTTAACAAGTTTTAGCTTTCTCCTTTATAAAAGTCATTAAAATGGCCAAGCAACTTCCACAAAGTCATAACAGGAGTAAGGACCAAATTATTCAAGCATTTTCAGTTCCTGAGGGGACAGAAGAAAAAAATAAAGTTTAAATTTTATAAGAAAATGAATTAATACTTGACCTGCAACTGGCTCTATGGCTTAAACTATTTCACACCACCTTTTACATCTTTAGGTGTCTCTAGCACCTTCTAAAAACATCAAGTTTGCCAAAGAAGTATGATGTTAATTAAGTGAAGACATTATGCTTTTACCTGGATGTGACATTTCCCTAACAGATCAATTAGGTCTCAGAGATGGAATAAACTGATGTCTATATGATCAATTTAGAGGACTTTGTTCCTGGATTATTAATTCATTAGCATACCACAAGTAAATGTAATTTTGGTTTTACTTTTAAATGTATAAGCACATGAATATTTAAGGAAAACAAATGTCACAATCCAAAAAATCAAGTTGTCTTCAAATCTCCATATTTGCACACTGCTAGTTGTCAAAACCGCCATACACTACTGTTTTCTAAAGCTGTTATAAACAATATTGTTTTAAAAATACACGGTTAAATGTTATTTTCCTGGAAACCAAATAGCTTTGACTCCCATCTTTTAGTGAAGACTGCCTCTCTGTGGTAGGATGCAATGTGTCATGTGCTATGAGGGACAATTTTCTCACTCATTTTTTTTTTTGACTAGTAGGAAAGATCTGTATAATATTCAAAAATACATAGGTTTAAAAATACAGTGTTTTTACCACTTCTTTCAGGATAATGTTGGCTCCATGTTTAGAAAGGTCTTTGGACGCTGAGGCACTGTCTCGCTCGCCCAGGCAAGCATGTGTAACCACAGATGAAAGTATTTAGGCAAGTAACAGAATTCAAATAAAATAGAATTGCTCAAATAGAATAATCGTGTATGCTGTCTTTTCTGAAAGCAGAAGTCATTATTTACTTCACACCGAGTGACCTCTGCTGGTCAGAAAGACACACTTATCAACAGACATCATACCTACCAGAAAGCAGCTGTTTTCTTAATTTCTTGAAGGAATTACTGAAAAATACTGAGTACTATAAGATGGTGCCTCCTATTCACTTACAAAACAATGATTCAGGGACATATTCTTTTTGAAATACTAAAAGTCAAAATAGCAAATATCAAATGGATATCTTTTAAAAACATTGAGTTAATTCTTTATTAATTACCATTGTTGGTGGAAATGAAAATAGTCTTAAAAAGCCTTTTTAATATAAGACATATTTGAGAAACAAATGTGTTCTACAATAAATTTTTTAGAGATTTGGTGCTTTTAAGCATATGATAACTGAAATATTAGTGTTGTGTATTTTTAACTGAAAAGAATAAAATCTTTCCCCATCAAAGCATGTGACTTTTTATATCCCCCCAAATAAAGGATTTATTTAATTAAGCAATATACTCACAAAAATGACCTTTACTTTCTCTAAAATATAACATCCTACCTTATCAGAAACAGTAAAAACTCATTAAGAAAATATACCCACAGGGTAATGGCAAGCATTTCAATAACCAATTCAAGCTGCTTTGCTGTTTTGTTTGAACCATACATAGGTATACCAAAAACAGCATCACTGAGCAAACTGTGCAGTTTTAATTATTTTAATACACCTCAAACCCTGTAACATAAAGTACACTGATAAAAACACCAAAGAAAATTATTATAAATCCTGATAGCTAATTCTTGTAGTATCCTCCTCCCTTCTCCTTCCTTTCCCCTCTGCTCCTCCTCCCCCTCCTCCTCCTCCTCCTCTTTCTCCTTCTTCTCTTCTTCCTGCTTCTTTCTTCTTCACCTTCTTCCTCTTGTTCTTTCTTTTTTCCTGTTTGTCAATGTCCAGTAAAGAAGACAAAAACAAAAAGAGAGAAAAAAGGGAGAAACATATTTGCTTTCTGCTTCAGCAAATACTGAAATCTATTTATATGCAAATAAGCTATCCATTATTAGGATGAGAAGAGACTTGTGCATAAAGGAAGAAATAAATTATCACTAGAAAGAATTAATGAAATCTATTTCAAAACATAACATTTTACAAGAGTCCTCATTCATATAATATTTGTTTAAACCTGGAGGGGAAATGGTGAGATCTACACATTGATGAAACCTGATACTACATTATTTCCCATGCCAATTTGCTTTATAAAATGCATTTATCCTTTCTTTTAAGATGACTTGATAATTGTAACTCCAATGAGTCTTTTTAGAGAACTTCATCACTGAAGTCAGAGTCCTATGTGTTTGTTGCATAATCACCAGACTTTCCAGGGGAGTTACAATAACTGTTATTACCTGAGGTTTTAAAACATTAACATGTATTTTATACTCTCATAGTATTAACATAAAAATAAATAGTTTTAATAAGTAGGAACATGAGTCTTTCTGGAGTAAGTTAAATTTCTATGGAAAATAATAAAGTAAGAAATAGTCTATAGAGATTATAAAATACTTTCCTATGCTTTGACCATTTTCTCTTTGGGTTTCTTGTTTTGTTCTTCTTAAGTTTATAAATTCCTTGTTCAGATCAGACTTGGACTCCTGACAGTTTTTAATATGCAGATATCTTCTTCCTTCTGTCATCTACTTGACTTTGTCTAGGCTGCCCAATGTTGAACTGAAATCCTTAGTTCTGATATAATCAAGCTCATACGAATATTTTTTGCTCATGACTCTTAGTTTCGAAGTTTCATTAAGAAGTATTTCTCTAAGTTGCAATGCTATTCTCCAGTATTTTCTCCTTTAACTTTGTAGTTTTACCTTCTTGTTTAGGTCTTTAATCCATCTGGATTCCATCATTATATGTGGTATTTTATTAGGATATAATCTTATTTTTCTTTAGTTAGTGTGTTCATTTTCCCAGTATGTGCTACTAAATTTTTTCTTTACCCATTGATTTGTAGTGACATATTTATGATAAATTGTCTTCATATATGCATGAATCTGTCTCTAAGCTATTTTCTTTGTTTCATTATTCATTTATCTTATTTTGTGCCAAAACCCACAGTGTTTTTATTATAGTTCTGCAATATATCTTAATAAATGGTATGGGAATTTTTCATTCCTTTCCTTTTTTTTTTCAGTTTTCATATAACTTTACTTATACATAAATTTTAGTGTGTTCATCAATTTCTTCAAAAAGTCTAATTAAGATCCTAAGTAGGATCACATTTATAGATTAAAATAGGGAAAACTGATATCTTTATTATATGAGATCATCTCATTCAAGAGCCTTGAATTACCATATTTTGCTGTGTATTATGTGCACTTTTTGCCAAAATTTTTGAGGAAAAAATAAGGATGTGTATTATATATGGGTATAATGATTACATGCCATAGGTATAAAAGTGGGCATAATAATCCCATGAACGATGTGCACAAAAATGTGGTTGCACATCATACACAGCAAAATACGGTACCTCCTCATTTTATTCACAGCATTATTAGTATTTACAAATTTACTTTATGGAAAACATTTGTCTTCTTAGTTAAGTCTTGAAACTTAGTTAATTCCTTTCAAGAGTTGTACTTATTTTTAGTTGTTTTTTTTTTTAGACACAATCACTACTGGCATTATGCATGTCATTCTTATAGCTAGCAAGTGTGCTGAATTTTCTTATTAGTTCTAGTAGTAGTTCTGCATTTTAAAATGCTATCTTGCTATACTATGCTATAATATAAAATATTATTTTGCTATATTACTCTACAATATAAAGTATATAATATAAAATATTACTATGTTATGCTGCAATTATAGGTAATTTTTTCTCTCTACTTTCAATCCTTCCACTTCTTCAGTGTTCTTAGGCACTCTATTCTTAGGTATTGGTGTGAACCACCTACTTTGTTGAAAACAACTGTGGGAACAATGGATATCCTTGTCTTCCTTCGTTTAGGCATAGTGTTCGTAGTGTTTAGTGCAAATTTTTGGTTTATAATCTCTATCAAGATAAGGAACTTACTTATAATAGTAGTTCTTTAAGGTTTTTCTTTTTTAAAACT
Source organism: Glossophaga mutica (assembly GCA_039655065.1). NCBI lineage: Eukaryota > Metazoa > Chordata > Mammalia > Chiroptera > Phyllostomidae > Glossophaga > Glossophaga mutica. Next base: position 136,387,690 of record CM077303.1, read on the forward strand.
AACTTTTAAAAAAGATTTTATTTATTTTTAGAGAGGGGAAGGGAAGGAGAAAAGAGAGGAAGAGAAACATCAGTGTGTGTTTGCCTCTTGAGCACCCCCACCAGGGACCTGGCCTGCAACCCAGACATGTGCTCTGATGGGAATCGAACTGGCAACATTTTGGTTCACAGGTCAGCCCTCAATCTACTGAGCCACACCATACAGGGATGAGTTTTTCTTTTTAAGCACAAATAGGTAAATTTAATTAATATATTGTTTCTGCCGCTCTTTAGTACTTTTTAAAACAATACAGTACAAAAAAATTGAAAACACTTTAAAATGCATTGCTCTTCTTGTCTCTATTTCTGTTGATTTATCTTTACTCCTTGATGACTAAGCATTTTAAGATGCAGTGCTCTTCTGCCTATTACCCTTCCTGTTAGTATTTAAGACGGGAAAAATAACCACATGGGAATGAGGATGAAGTATTATAGTGGGAAGGAAATCGGGTGCTTTACTTATTCATCCTAAACCAAAGCACATTATTCAACATATCCCTGCCTTTGCCAAATAAGACGGAGTTGCACATCAGAATTGCTGTTAAAAGCTAGAAGAGAATAGTACCACTTATATCAGTGTGTCCAAAGGGCACCCAATATTTAGTCTTTTTTAAAACATAAATGAATACCAAAAATCTCTTGGCATATGAGAAGAGATGAAATACCAGCATGAAATACCAATACCAAAATAAATTTTAAAAACTGACACTAGTGGGAAGAGATTGATTAGGGAAAAATAGACTTTAAAAAATTAAATAAATGATATGCTAAAATATATTTATAATAATTTTTCTTGATGAAAGAAAGGTCAGAGAACAAGAATGTATTCTAAAAGCACATAGCTGTTGACATAGAAAATACAATAAGACAGGAAAAATAGCCAAAGCAAAGGAAAAAAAAAAAAAACCTCACAGAATATAGAGCAAAAGGACTAAAAGTATATATAAAGAAAGATAATTTGATAGAAAGATTGAGTTTTTTTAAACCATCTGCTCATTCAAAAATCCAGACTTTCCAGCGGGGCTGGGTGGAGGAGGGGAAAGGGAGAAAAAGCAGGAACTACTGTAACAACATAAAAAATTAAAATTAAAATTAAAAAAGGAAAATGCTGAGAGGAAATTACGAAATAAATTCCAGATGCCCAGAAAAAGACAGAATCCCTCAAATGTATAAAGGACTCTAAAAATGTAAAGGTCTTGCATACAGAAATTGATAAAAATATTCAGCCATAGATATATCTTTGTAAAGTTGTAGAATATTAAGCATAAAAAAATCTTAAGTGTTTCCACAGAAAGGAAGGCGAGAATCACCTACAAAGGAAGACATTTACAAATACCATCGAACTATATTTGCCTCACCAAAACTGGACATTAGAAGACAATGAAGCAAAATAGGATAATGTAGGAGAAAAATGAAGACACTTTGAAATATGAAGTCCTGCCACCACTTCAATAAAACAAAAACCCAGATTAACACATCAGTCCTAGAATGGAACTAATGCAAGCAAAAAGAGGTCAACGAAGCTCCCCAAAAGAGGTTTTCAGGTTAACAACAAATATTGCGATTTACACTGTGGATAAAATGAAAACCACTTAAGAAAAAAGGAAATTTGTATGATTCCACTTCCATTAGGTACTGACAGTAGTCAAATTCATAGGAAAAGTAAGTAAAAGGGTGTTTGCCAGGGGCTGCAGGATTATTATTTAATAGGGAGATTTCAAGTTTTGCAAGATGAGAGTTCTGTGGGTGGTGGTGGTGGTGGTGGTGGCACAACACGTAAATATACTGGATACCACTGAACTGTGCACTTAAAATGGTTAATGTGGTAAATTTTTTGTTATGTATATTTTTAAAAAGATGATTTAAACTTCCAGATAACTGTATTAAAAAGTTATAGTCTAATACAGAGCTAATTAAAATATGGCAAAATTTAAGCAACTAATGGAATGTAGAAGAGAAAATCCAAGTGATTTTTATAACAAGAATATTATATCTGGAGAAGCCTTCAGATCATATCACTGGAACTACAGAAAGGAAATTTACCCTTGCACTCCATTTGCTTCATCACTAAGTAATTTAAAAAGCTTGTCTCTGGTAACATGCATGAATGAGGCAATCATCTATTGCTTTTCTCTAAGCTCTTCTCTACAAGTTAGTTTGTTATCGTGTGCATGTACCACACACACACACCTCTATGGCTTCTGCTTCTAAAAGTGTATGGTCTGCAAAGATAGAAACAACATTTTGAAAAGAAGGGAATTAGGCATTAGGCTGAAATATGAGTCTTTACATTAAGTTGGCCAAAAAGTTCATTTGTTTCTTTCCATAAGATGGCTATAATAGCACTTGTCTTTAATTTCATTTGAATCAGTTAGATTGTATTGTGACAGCTGTCATATCAGTGTGCATTTTTAAAAAGTTATCAAAATTGGTGAATTTCTGTGTAGTTACTTTAATATCGAAGCTGGAAGAAAATAAGTGACATTCTTGGTGTATTATGCTTTATTTTTTCAAGCAAGGTAAAAACACAGCTGAACCCTGGCTGGTGTGGCTCAGTGGACTCAGTCATGCTCACGCTGGCCTGCAAACTAGAGGGTCACTGGTTTGATTCTCAGTGTAGGGCACGTGCCTGGACTGCGTGCGGACTAAGTTCCCAGTGGGGGGCACATGAGAGACAACCACACATTGATGTTTCTCTCCCTCTTTGTCCCACCCTTCCCCTCTGTCTAAAAAATAAACAAATAAAATCTTAAAAACCAAAAACACACCTGAAATAAAAATAAAAAATAAAATAAAAAAATATTTGTGCAGTGTATAGAGAAGATGCTGTGCCTGAACTAACATGTCAAAAGTGGCTTGCGAAGTTTTGTGCTGGAGATTTCTCACTGGATGATGCTCCACTGTCAAATAGACCAGTTGAAGTAAATAGCAATCAAATCAAGCTGTTAATTGAGAACAATCAATGTTCTACCACACAGGAGATAGCCGACAAACTCGAAATACCCAAACCAATAAAGTTATTGGTGAAAATGAAATGTGCCTTTTATTTTATAGAAAAAACTAAATGGACTATTTGGCCAAACCAATATTTTAAATTCATGAGTATTTTACATTTATGTCATGCCACACATGTGTGATCATGAACTCTCCTTTCCCCTACAATCTTCTCATAAAGCTAATGTTTGCAAAATATAATTTGGAAAATTTTAATTTCCAGGATAGCCTCCTTAGCTCCCCAATTTTTTAAAGATTTTATTTATTGATTTTTTTTTTTTAGAGAGAGGAGAAAGGAAGGAGAAAGAGAGGGAGAGAAACATCAATGTGTTGTTGCCTCTCACACTCCCCCAACTGAGGACCTCGCCTGCAACCCAAGCATGTGCCCTGACTGGAAATTGAACTGGTGACCCTTTGGTTCACAGGCCCATGCTCAATCCACTGAGCTACACCAGCAAGACCTAGTTCCCCAATTTCTAGTGTCCTTTTCAATGTACTAATTCTGAAATTATAATTTAAATGTCAGCTATGGTGTTGGTTAAATAGCACAAACAAAAGCAAAGATAAAATATATTTTTCTACTGTTACTAAAAAATTCAAAGTATGTTATAGTTAAATAGTTCACATGAAAAAGTCACTTATATCATCTTTGATTTTGGATGTTAAACTGCTCCTCAGTTTGCATAGTCAGTTATCTTTAGCAATACATATTATTATCTATTCAGACACTGTCTTTGTCAGTTTCAGCATGTAGTATCTTTGGGTAACTATAAAGTATGAATCAAGGATTTATATCAAGAGTGATTAATATTCTCTTTAATTGATCATGGCTGAGAGAAATGTATTCATTTATATTCTCTTCAAACTCTCTATCAATTCCACTGCTAGAACTATATTCTAAGAACCTTGAAACACCAATTCAAAAGAACCTATGCACCCCAATGTTCATAGCAGCACAATTTACAATAGCCAAGCACTGGAAGCAACCTAAGTGCCCACCAGTAAATGAATGGATCAAAAACCTCTGGTACATTTACACAATGGAATTCTACAAAGCAGAAAGAAAGAAGGAGCTCCTACTCTTTGCGACAGCATGGATGGAACTGGAGAGTATTATTCTAAGTGAAATAAGCCAAGAGATAAAAGACAAATACCATATGATCTCACCTTTAACTGGAACCTAAGCAACAAAACAAACAAGCAAAGAAAGTGTAACCAAAGACACTGAAATTAAGAACAAGCTGAATGTAACCAGAGGGGAGTGGGGAGGGAATAATGCGGGGAAAAGGGGCAGGGTTGTCAGGAAAATGTATAAAGGACACCTGGACAAAAACAAGGAGAGGTGGAAATGGGAGGGAGGTGGGGAGGGCTGGGGTGCTGGGGAGGGGTGGGGAGAAGGGCAGAAAACTGTACTTGAACAAGTCAAAAGTATTTAATAAAAAAACTAAGAAGTGTAGTGACTACAGTGTGCCTGGAAATATCCTGAGGGGGACATGGAACTGGCCTACAGGTGCAAGATTCAAAAGCAGACTCCTGCAACATCATAAACCTTCCTACGGAGCATAGCTAGAAGTAATTCAGGTAAAAGTCTGCAGGAAAATTACTAGAGAAAGCAGACATAGCCAATTAAATTTATCACAAGTGTCTATAAATACAGCCTTCATAAAAACAATTCATTCCAAAGTGGTGTAGATTGAAAAAGAGATAACAAGGAAAATGACCCAATTTTGTCTGAAGTTTTGTTTTGTTTTGTCTCTCTATAAGGTATGGATGCAAGCACCAAAAGCTAAGAACTACTATTGGTTATACTATGAACAATAGTCATTTTTTAGATTGATGTTGCCCAAAAGGTTAGTTTATTATCTTCTACACCTAGTACTGTGTGTTTGTGCAGAGTGATGTCTTTTTATATTATCAAATCGAACAGAAGGATGAAATCAGATTTAAATATACTGAGTTCCAAGCTTTGGAGAAATGTTTACATCTTGAACATAGTCTCATTGATATAGATTTCCTCTTATTTTCATAATCAAACAAATCTAAAGTTCAAATCATTATTTTTGAAGACTATGATGAGCCAAAGGTATGATCGTTTATTTCCAAATTACAGCTTGAATCACCTATTAAGAGTTTATCTTTCATTTTACATGATGGAGGGCTAATCTGTAGAAATTTAAGTGAAAGAAGATTCTCTGTCTTGTGTCTTCTCCTATGCAGGTGTTAATTCAGTTAGCATCTTGGTGTTATAAGGGATATAAAGAGGGAAAATAATCAAGTTCTTCCTCAAGGAAATCCCAGTAGAGTGCAAAGGGAAATAAGGCAAATGCATATGTGCCTATATTGGGAGATAGAACAGGATTAGTACCATTAGTTCTAAGAGGTTCTAAAAGGGGGAGAGATTTCATGTGGTTGGCAGAATCAGAAAAGGCTTCACAAAAGACATTTGAGAAATGTCTAGAAAATGAGTAGAATTTTGTTAAATAGGTATGAGGTATTTCTAGGGGAAGGGAACAACCTGAACAAAATCTTTATGAAGCAAAACATAAGGCATAGTTTGGAAATTGAATAGCATGACTTCATTAGGTGATAAAATAGATGGACAGAATAGAGGAAGGCATGAAAACCAGAGAAGATAGGACTACAGTGGAAAGTCAGGGGCCACAGTACAAAAGTCAATAGTAAGCTACGGAATGTTGGCGAGGTTGGGAGTAATATGACCAGAGTTGTGTTTGGGAGACTCTTGAACCATATATATGGCATATGGCTTATGGCATCACCCTGAGTTCTGCCTTGTCTTCACATGGCACTCTCCCTATGTACATGGCTGTACCCAAATTTCCTCTTTTTATAAGGACACAGGCCATATTGGATTAGGGTCCTCCCTGCTGTAATATTCCTTCATCTCAACTAAGTACATCTACAACAGCCCTGTTTCCAAATAACATCACATTTTGTTGTATGGGAGATTAGGGCTTTAACATATGAATTTGGAGGATAAATAATAAAAATTAAGATCATTCAGTCAAATGATATGTATATATTCAATCATACAAGACAAACTCAGGCAGAAAAAAATCAAATTAGAGAACAGAACTCTACATATTAAAGTTGTTTAGATCTATTTCATTTCAATAATTCATTTATCCATGCATTCAAGAAAACTTATTAAATAATATGAATGATGTATAGATAAAATCAGGGATAAAGGAGCTCACATGCCATTAGAAACAACTTGATATATGTTTTGTACTCTGCACAGACTAGTAATTTTTAAAATGCTTCTTCAACATTTATTTAGTGGAAGTGGAAAGAATCTGATATTCTATAAATAATATTATATACTTTATTTCAAAATCATGCATTAAACTTAAAATTAACATTTAATTTTTTCCAATTTTTAAAATTAAATTTATTGTAAGTGCATTGGTTTTTTGAGGCACTAAACATGTGAGTCATCTTTATTTTCATAGCTAATTTATCTAAAGTTATATCATAACTGACAAATGTTTCAAGGTGCTCAGAAGTGTGTTGTGCTCCCTTTGAGCAGCTGCATTTCAGAGATAAGGACAGATTGGAGTAAACCAATCAAATTCATCTTTTTTAAAAAATTGAATTTGTTGGGATGACATCGGTTAATAAAATGATGTAAGTTTCAGGTGCACAATCCTATAGTACATCATCTGTATATCGTATTGTGTGTTCACCACCCAAAGTCATTTCCCTCCATCACCATTTATTCCCTCTTTACCCTCTCCTACCTCCCCACTCCCTTTCCCTCTGGTAATCACCATGCTGTTGTCTGCGTCTATGAGGGGGTTTTTTGTTTAACCCCTTGATCTGTTTCACCCAGCCCCCCAACACCCTCCCCTCTGACAGCTGTCAGTCTGTTCCCTGTGTCAATGAGTCTGTTTCTACACTGTTTTGTAGTTGTTTTTCATTAGATTCCACATATGAATGAAATCATATAGTATTTGTCTTTCTCTGACTGACTTATTTCACTTAGCATAATACCCTCCAGGTGTATCCATACTGTTGCAAAAGATAAGATTTCTGGTTTTTTTTGTTTTGTTTTGTTTTGGTTTGGTTTGGTTTGGTTTTTTTTTTTTTTTTTTTTTTTGGCACCCAAATAGTATTCCATTGTGTAAATACACCACAGCTCTTTTTATCCACTCATCTACTGATGGATACTTGCACTATTTCCAAATCTTGGCTATTGTAGAGAACACTGTAATGAACATAGGGGTGCTTATATTCTTTCATATTGATATTTCAGGTTTCTTCAAATATATTCCTAGAAGTGGAATCACTGAGTCTTGAGGCATTTCCATTTTTAATTTTTTTTGGTAACCCTATACTGCTTTCCACAGTGGCTGCCCCAATCTGCATTCTCACCAACATATAGCCATTCTCACAGGTATGAGGTGGTACCTCATTGAGGTTTTAATTTGCATTTCTCTGATGATTAATGACATTGAGCATCTTTTCATATGTCTATTGACCATCTGTATGTACTCTTTGCAAAAGTATCTATTCAAGTCCTTTGCCCATTTTTTATTGGATTGTTTGTTTGTGTGTGTGCATGTTGAGTTGTATAAGTTCTTTATAAACCTTGAATATTAACCCCTTATCACATATATCATTGGCAAATATGTTGTCTTTTCATTTTGTTGATTTCCTTTGCTGTGCAAAACCTTTTTAGTTTGATGTAGTCCTATCTGTTTTTCATCTTTTATTTCCCTTGTCCAAGGAGGTAGCAGAAAAAAATATTGCTATGAGAAATGTTTGAGATTTTACTGCCTATGTTTCTTCTAGGATTTTTATGGTTTTGAATCTAACACATTAGTCTTTAACCTCTTTTTGAGTTTATTCTAATGTATGGTGTAAGAAGGCAGTATAATTTCATATTTAAGATATCTGTCCAATATTCTCAACACCATTTAGTGAACAGACTATCTTACCCCAATGTAAGTTCTTGCCTACTTTATGCAATATTGACCATAAAGGTGTGTGTTTATTTCTAGTTTCTCTATTCTGTTCCAATTGATCTATACATCTGTTTTTATGCAAAAACAATGCTGTTTTGATTACTATGGCCTTATAGTATAGTTTGATGGTAGCATGATTCCTTGAACTGTGTTCTTCTTTCTCAAGATTAGTGTGACTATTCAGGGTTTTGTTTTTTTTTTTTTTTGTGGTTCCATATAAATTTTTGGAATATTTGTTCTAGTTCTGTGAAGTATGGCATTGGTGTCTTGACAGGAATTGTACTGAATCTATAGATTGCTTTGGGTGGTATGGACATATTAATGATGTTAATTCTTGCTACCCATGAACATGGTATATGCTTCTGCTTGTTTGTATCTTCCTCAGTTTTTTCCTTCAGTTTTCTGAGTACAGGATTTTTATATTCTTGGTAAATTTATTCCTAGGTATTTTTTTAAGCAATTGTGAATGGGATTGTTTCTTAGTTTCCCTTCTATTAGTTCATTGTTGGTGTATAAAAATGCAACTGATTTCTAGATATTTGTTTTGTATCCTGCTACTTTACTGAAATCATTTATCAGTTACAGTATTTTTGGTGGAATCTTTAGAGTTCTTTATATATAGTATAAATTGTCAACTTTACTCTCCAGAAATTAGAGTTACAGAAAAATAAAAAGAAGAATAACATCACCCCAGAAGCCATTTTTTGTTAAATAATTAGCTTTAATTAGTCTTTTAATCCACCTGGATAAGTATAAATTATTAACATTATTTAATTATGAATGACAAAAAAAGCAGTGAACAGGAAGAATTTCCCACATAAAAGTAAATGTAGAGGAGTAGTTGAAACGTGTGCCTACCGCTCAGGGAAAAGTGCTCATGCCTGTGACAGACTCCGGCCAGCAGAGTCCACCTGTTGTGACTGAAGACGAGAATAAATGTACAGGAGACAGCAGTCCTGTGGAGAAAAAGGGGACGGCACGGCCACTCTCTCAGGAGTAGAGCACCCTGACCCTTGCCTAGACAGGCTTTTGTTGCTTTTCTCGGGTCTTACATCAAAGAAGGATTTATTATCATAGAATATTAACATAATATGAACATATAATATTATTGTCTACATTTTAGGTACAATCAAGGAAATGAAAATAACATGGGAAGGCAGCAAGCTGATTAGCTCTGTCCTTGGGAAAATTCACACAGGCTTTGGAAACTACCTTGAAGATAGACAATACACACCTACTGTTTCAGACCAGGGTGAGGGAGTTTTAGCAAGAGCAAGCCATAGCAATCTGTATGCATTTTCTATGCCTGATTCCCACAGGAAAACTCAGTTTGAAGGTCTGGCTCCTGCCCACAACTTCGCTTCTGCAGGTTTTCCATACAGAGCTGAGTCACATCTGCCAGACCAAAACAAACCGGTCCCCTACGGCCTCTCCAGGTCTCTCCAGGTCTCGAGGCTGCAGGTAATGTGTTCTGCACCCCACTGCTAGCTCTGGGAGGGAGAGGGGAAGCAGCCTGTCTTCAAGGGCTTTTGTTCTGACTGGTAATGGCACCACCAGACAACCATCACCACCCTCTGTGCTTGGTATTTGCCCCATCACTGGGCTCAGCCTCAGCAAGTACTAACCGCTCTGGTGGGATCAGGAACCTGTCTGTATCTCTCTGCTTCCCAGAACTGCAGGGAGTGTAGGTGGCAGCCTGAACCTTGCCCACCTTCAGATGTTTTAATGCATGAATCTCTCAGCTGTGTCTGTGTGTCACACAGGGAATCCTTTGTTAAATTATGGCCATTCCATTTGTTGCAAATTCAAGTGGCAAGACCAGGTAAACCTCTCACAGCTATTCCTCTGATAGGCTTAAATTCATGGAGGAAAGTGCCTGATTGCATTTTCTTAGATCCAGGAGCTCTAATTCAAATGTCCCTTTCTTCAATGAGGACAAAAGTAATTCTTTGGGTGCTCTATCATGAACCTCAATCCAGTCTTGGCACAAGATTTCATTGGTTCTCAGTTCCTATTGACACTCTCTCTGTTTTTCCTATCAACTGCTTTTTTTTGTGGATTCCACTTCTGTCGCTCTCTCTGCTTTGCTTTATGCTTTGGATTAAGACTGATATTTCCACTTGACTTGTTTGCTATGATAGCGCCCTACTTGATTTGCTAGTCACTAAGCTTTCTTCCACCTTAAGCTCTACCTTAAATCCATGAGCTTCGTATTGCTGGGCTAACAGTGCAGTGAGGGGGAAAACAATCTTAGGTTGTTCATCAATGTAATTTTAATCTCATAGTAATGTTTCTGGATATCTGGAATAAATGTCCAAAACAAGGCCACCAATGATGTCTCAAGGGATATAAGTATGTGTAATTCTATCCCTTTCTGTGCTGATTGTCTACAAATATTAAATGTATATTTGGGACCAAATAGTATAGTCCAGCTCAGAAAAAACACTCCTTGTATAGATGTCCATAGAGTTCCTTTCTTTTCACCTTACATCCATTATTAAGATTAAAGCAAACTTACAAAAGCAAGACCAAGCATTACTGGATAGTACATCAATATTATTCAACTTACTAGAGTGTATGACAGGCCTAGATTCAAACACTTCAAGTGTACACTGATAACGTAGCAGGAATGTAGATGCTCGGTTTTGTTTCCTGCCCCCTGAAAGGTGAAATCCTTAAATTCATCAACTCTTAGAACAGATTAAATTCCTGACTCTCTGTAAAACACAAATCAGTGAGAACACACGGTGTTCGGTTCAGAAGCACTTTTTATTACACGGAAGATGATGTTACTCATTTACTACATGAAAGAGAAGAGAAATAGTGATTGGTAAAATATAAGATTATTATATTTCTTTGCTTTAATGTGTGTTTATACTAAGAGGACATATATTTATGTGAATAACCTACAGTTTTTCTTAAATTTATCTCATTCTACATCAGCTTCCCCCTTTTTCTCATTCTGAAACATGGCATTGAAAATTCAGTTCATTTTTAGTTGAATCTCTGCAAATTTGTTATTTTTCAACAATAAAATACACACTAAATGCTTTTTAATCAAAGATTCCAAGTGATTGTACCACATTATCAATGTACGATTGAAGTGTTTAAATCCTATTACAACAATGCATTTGAACTTGAATGTGGATAATCTCTTAAGATGTTCACTCAGTGTTGTGACTTTTGTTAGGAGAGATTTTAAACAGAAAGGAGTCATTCGTTCTTTTCCCCTGGGAATGAGCTAAGGAAAGATTTCTCAGAGACTCCAGCATGCACATTATTGATGAAACAATTAACTTTGTGTCAATTTAATATTTCTTCTTCTTTTATCATAGTTGTATTACAGGTGCATTGTAAACCTTAGTGCAAATACTTTCAATTTTTCTCTAGCTTTGCATTTGGATAAATCACAATACTGATTTATTACTTTACCACAATAACTACAACAAACAGGCTGTTTCTTTGTAGGATTAACATTTTCCTATACAACAAAATTATGTAGAACAGTTTTACATTTTGAAAGATCTTAATGCAGCAGTTCTTCGTGTTTTGGGTGTGAATATCTGATAAAAGCCATGAGACTTCTCTCTAGCAAGATGTATATGGTGTGCACATGTTCAAGGTTTTTCCTGCTGCAGAAATTCATGGGCCCTCTGGAGTTCATCCTAGACTTAGTGATTTGGTGGGGGAAGAACAGAGCAGAACCTATTCTGCCTGTAATGGTATTTAAGGCTACAAAGACTTAGCCAACTAACACTGTTATTCATCTGGCAAAATCTGCTCAGTGGATAACAGAAAACAATAATTGTCTAATAAAGCTATATTTCTTTTTCCTGCAAGTTACTTTGAAAAAGGATGCTACTTTTAGTATGTAAAAACTAGTGTTGAAAGGGATCTTAGAAGGAAAGAACAGATTATTCCATTTTATTTTTATTTTAAGTAAATTCTTGAACATGAATGAGTCTTTGTTTTAAAATTTTATATATTCTGAAGTTTTAAGGAGCGAAAGATGGCTGGTTTTTAGGCATTATGCTTCTCCAGAGGAAAAGTCTTGTCCTGAAAGCATTTCTAGCTAAAAAGCCCTGGCACCAGTTTGGAATCATGAACAACCTTATTCTTGCTCAAACTCTTTCCCTCAAAAGTCACTTCTACTTAGTCCTCATCAAATGTTTGTGCTACCCCAAGCCCTCCTGCCTCTGAGAATCCAACTCCAGTCAAATTTGCCTTGTCTCCTCTCCCAGCTAGTCTGGGTCTGGGCACTGGAGCAGGGGAAAGATGCAGAGGCTTTAATGCACTCAGGGAGGATTTTCCCTTTGGGCTGCCAGCCCAAGTCAGGCCCCGGCGGGTGGTGAGTCAAGTTGAAACAAACATTGGTGCAGTCCAAGCTTTTGGTTTTGATCTGTGGGGTGGGGGGCGGGGAATCTTTGTAATGTGTGCCAAGGAAACACAATTTTTTGTTTTAAAAAAAGTAACACACAGGGCATTGTTATATGAGTCAGATTGCTTTATGGTCCCTTGGCGAGAATGTTAAAAATGCTGTAGTTCAAGGGGAAAAACGTAAAGTGCAGGAATACCACAGCCAAGGTTTTTGTATAAAACACCCTTTCAACGGAGATTAGAGTTTAAACACTCCTTTGAAAGGACTTTGAGGCCATCCTTTGGCTTCTCAAAAAGTCAACCCACTTGCTGCTGCAGCCCTTGTCTTTTCCCAAGTCATGAAATTATTGGAAGGTGATGAATCACAAAGCCAAGAAGAATTTTCTCATTATTGTGTTTATCATCTGGCATGAGACTATATGACTATATAATAGACTTTAAAATTATTTACAAAAGGAGACTCTTGAATTCTAAGATTGATTTATATTTTAAGTAAATTTTTAATTGGCGCAACATGGACCCAACTTGACATCAAGGTCACTTATTTCTCTTTTCCTTTCAATCAACCAATTTTTTCTACCTACAGAATGAGGTGGATAGTTTTATAGCATTCAGTTAACTATCAAAAATATCTTAAAACGCCCTGGCTGGTGTAGCTCAGTGGATTGAGCGCCGGCCTGCGAACCGAAAGATCGCGGTTCGATTCCCAGTCAGGGCACATGCCTGGGTTGCCAGGCCAGTTCCCGTCAGGGGACATACAAGAGGCAACCGCACATTGATGTTTCTCTCCCTTTCTTCTTCCCTTCCCCTCTAAAGATAAATAAATAAATAAAATCTAAAAAAAAAAGAAAAAGAAAAAAAAACCTGTTTAAAAAAAATATATATCTTAAAACATGAGTTGTTAAAATGATGACTTCAATTCTCCATTTATTAAAATGTTGCAGATATGTCATTTATCATCCAACTATATACACTCCAATTTTTATTTCTCTGGTTAATTATTTTATTACTAATATTTAAAAGCATATCTAATGCTCAGAGGTCTTGAGAATATACATAATAACAATCTTCTTGAATTAAACTAAAATCTATTGTAATGCCTGTCTAAAAATTTATTCTTTCTTTTCTTTTTTTAAATATATTTTATTGATTATGCTATTACAGTTGTCCCATTTCTCCCCCATCATTCCCCTCCACCCCACCCCCTGTCTAAAAATTTAAAAGTTATCATTAATAAGCGAAAGCAATACTTAATGTAAAACCTAAGTGGTGTGCATGCAGAAATTCCCTGTAGAATTCTTTCAGCTTTTCTGTATGTATGAAAACTCACATAACAAAGAGTTGTAAAAGAAACAGGTTAGATTTACCTGATCTATACAACATGATACCTGAGAAGATACACAAACGGACAAAAACTGAAAATTAAGTGGGTAAAAAATAGTCTGCAAAATTGAAAGAAAGTTCCACTATTCTATCACTGAGGGTAAGGTAAGGGACACATTTTGGGCTACGTGTGCTATAAACTCTAAATGCACCTCAAATGACCATCCAGAATGAGGAGTACTCTTGGATGAAAACTGCACAAGAGGCATATGAGCTGTTGTAAGTGGTGGAAGTTCCGCAGCCGCTCCTCTTATGTACGCCCCGCCCACAACACTGCTCTTCTCTTCCATCTCTATTCAGACTTCACACTCCTTCCACACTGCTGGCAGGTGGTGATATGTTTCAATATAAAATAATTTTTATGAAAGAAATATACTCAAGAGGAAAGAAAGGAAGCCCCATGAATAGTTCCTGTATGTGTTACACTTTGACAAACTTCACAAGCAAGCTAGAGATGGTGGCCAGCTCTTTATTACAGCCAGAGAGCTGGTGCACTCTAGGAGGAAATGTGTGCACCACCCACACCACTTCCCTTTGGGCAGAGTACTGATGACCATGACTTGAGTTATCAAAGCCAAGTTTTTATGCTGAGTTGCGGGTTTATGCTAAACCCACATATTGACACTTTTTGGTATTCAATTTATCTGTAAATTCTTGTTCCTATTTGGTATGATTTCCCTTTAGTCTGAAACCTTTTGTTAGTATCTCTTTTTTTAAAATTCTTACCTAAAGATTTGTTTTCTTAAGTTGATTTTCATGAGAGAGAGAGAGAGAGAGACATCAACATGATAGAGTAACATCAATCCATTTCCTCCTGAGCATGCCCCAGAGGGAAATCAAACTCACAGCATAGGTGTGTGCCCTGACCAGGAATTGAACCTGCAACTTTCTGGTGCAGGGAATGATGATTTAACCAACTGAACCACCCAGCCAGGGATTTTTGTTGGTATTTCTTGTAGTGACAGTTTCTTGACAATGAATTCTCTCAGCTTTACTCTGTTTGAAAATGTCTTTACCTTGCCTTCATTTTCGAAGGATATTTTCACTAGATATATAAAGTTAGCTTGACAGGTTTTTTTCCTTTTTCAGGACTTTAAAGGTGTGTTCTAGTATTTTCTGATCTTCATTGTTTCTGGGAGAATTCAACTATCTTATCATTATTCCTTTGAAAATAATGATTCCTCCACCCCCTGGATGCTCTTCAGATATGCTCTTTGTCTTTGGTGTTTAGCAGTTTGTCTCTGATGCATGTAGGAGCAGGGTGTGTGTGTGTGTGTGTGTCTTGCTTGAAGCCCAATCAGATTCTTGAAGCTGTGGGTTAATATCCTTATCAACTGGAAAAATTTCCCAACCATTATTTCTTCAGATTTCCCCTGTGTTCCACTCTCTCTGCTCTCCTCCTGGCACTCTCATCACGGGAACAACATTCAGTCATTACTGCTATTTCCTGAAGAACTCAGATCCTCTGTCTTTTTTAGACACCTTTCTTTCCTTCTTTTAGTTTTATTTGAATGTTTTTAATTGACTTGTCTACAAGCTCACACATTTTTTATTCCTCGGCTGTGTTCAGTCTGCTAAATCAATGTGAATGATTCTCATATCTTTTAAGTTTTTATTTCTAACATTTCTATTTGTTTCTTTTTTATAACAGGTCTCTGTGGCTATTGTCCATCTGTTTACGCAGTGTGTGTCTTTTAATCACTGCATCTCTTAACATATTTAAGTTATTTATTATTTATAAATAATAAATATATAATAAATATTATTTATTATAGTTATTTTAAAGTCCTTGTCTGGCAAGCCTAACATCTGGGCCTCAGTTTGCTCTTATCACCTGTTTCTTTTTTCAATAATAATTCTCATTTTCTTGCTTCTTTGAATGTGTCATAATTCTTAATATTAGATCAGACATGGTGCATGCAAGAACAATGGAGAAGGAGACAAATAATATTTACCTCCAGAAAAGTGCGTTCTGATTCTTCTCTCAGGCGGCTAGTTTCCCAAAATAGAAGCTGGCAAGGATGTGGAACTTGAAGAACTTACATGTAGAATGAACGAGGGCTTAGGTTGGTACAATGACATTTGGGGGATGGTTTAATATTATATGATAATATTCAAGGTGTGCCTACTCTATGACTCAGGTAACAATACACTTATATTCAATGAAGCAGGGCTTTACCAGCAACGATAAAATTTTTGCTGAAAATTTTTAAAGCTCTGTGTCTTAAAAAAGTGGAATGACCATTCGGTTACAAGAAGGCATTATTGTATCATTCAGAGATAGACAAAAACTGAAATGCTAAGGAACTAGTAAGTCAAGGGAATCACTTTCATCCAGTGACATTCTTGCAACTCTTGATCTGTGCTGAATTGTTGTAAGTTCATAGTGATTCTTAAAATAACTGTCTCTCTGTTTTCTCCTAGATGTAGATGACACCAGAACAGAGTAGTTCTGTTTTTTCCAACTGAAGCCTCGCTTTCTGTGAAGGAAGTGCATGATTCACATCTACTCATCCAGTTTTCTATGTCTTTGAAGATAAGAATTTTCATAGTATAGCAGCAGAAATGAATAACAGTGTAACTTTTAGTTGTCTCTGTGGAAGTCAGTAGTACATATTAATTCAGGGCCTCTACCCAGCTGCAGGAATACTTCATTCCTGTTTTTGTCCTTCATAGTTATAAAGACGACCTGTAACTTTGTAGCTATATGTTAAAAATCCCCTGACTTTAAATAGTACTCACAGTTCATTGTGAAAATTTTATCTCCCCTGAAAACAAACAAAAATAAAGCTAAAATTACATTCTGTGCATACAGGCACAAAAACCTTCATCAGAATGACCTCCTACAGCTGCACAAGTGCGGCTTCACTGTCTCAGAAACAAAGTAAGACTTATATGTTCTGTACGAAAACAATTACCCTGAGTAGTCAAGTAAGAGGAAGCTGAGGATCAAAAAAAATCCTTTCAAAGGAGAATGAATAGCTAAGAAAGCTAATGAAGGAAGTAAATATATGCATTCAGGTCATGTCATTGCTGATTTAGAACAAGCTGTCTTCAAATGTTTAAAAATCATCCTGAAGGAAAACACATTAAATCACAGTAATATGGTTAAATTAGAGTAATGTGGTAAAATTAGGCCAAAACTCAATTATTTATTATTTTCTTCAATGGCTATCTTGAAAAATCCTTGCTGGATGATTGACTATGGTCTGAAAAATGACATTTTAGGAAATGAATGATTTTTCCCTAAGATTTTCGTACAGTTGGTCCTCTTTGGTTTAGAGAACAACAGTGAGTTAAAATCTCTTTGTTTGGCCGAAGAATTTCTGCCCCTTCCCTGCAGCCTGCAGGCCCATTCCACCGGTCAGCATCTCCAGTTCTCTTGCATTCCTGTAGCTAAGACAAGCAAAGCAGATCAAGAGAACTCATAGGAGCCCTGGCCAAGTATTGCAGTTGGTTGCAGCATCATCCCATGGATCAAAAGTTGCAGGTTCGATCCCTGGTCAGGGCACATCCCTAGCTTATACATTTCATCCCTGGTTGGGTCACATACAGGAAGCAACTGATCGATGCTTCTTTCTCTCCCCTCTTGAAACTGAAAGGAGGTCCAGCTCCCTGCTACTGAGAAAGCCAATACTTGAGAGACAGGTGTTGATGTAAAGGAAAGTGGTTTATTTTCAGGTGCCAGCCACGTGGAAGATGGGGGACTCATATCTCAAAGCCCATCTCCACTTCTCAGTGGAGGCAGAGGTTTTTATAAGGAGGGAGAGGGGAACAGAACAAAGAGATCAGGAAATGGGATAGCAAAGTTCTCTACTTTCAGACAAGTGCAATTGCTCAGGATAAGCAGGGTTGTACGGGTTTCAAGATGGTAACTTTTTTTTAGAACATCAGCTTTTTTAAAATGTTTTTAAGATTTTATTTATTTTTAGACAGAGAGGGAAGGAAAGAGAAAGAGAGGGTGACAAACATCAGTTTCTGGTTGATTCTCACATACACCCTACTAGGGACCTGGCCTGCAACCCAGGCGTGTGGCCTGACTGGAAATGGAACCAGCAACCCTTTGTTTCACAGGCCAGTACTCAATCCACTGAGGCACACCAGCCAGGGCAAAAATGGTAACGTTTTAAAAGGATACATCTTTTAATGAGGTGAGGAGAAGAATGTGTAGTGGCAGTGTTTTTTTAGACTTCTCTGAGGCTGAACACAAGCTTTGTATTGCTACTACAGGTATACAATTTATATAGGCATATATATGTAATCAGTTTAAAATAAAAATTTCCCATTATTTATGAGAGCTCACAGGCTAACAGATGAATATGTTAAGCTTAAGAAATGTTAATATGTGCATAGGCATCAACAAAGTTGGAGACCAAGACTAACCAGAAAAACTCACCTTACTACCAGTTTCTCAACATCAGCGCCATGGACGCCGAGAGCTGGAAACTTCTGTAGTGTAGGGGGCAGTTCTGTGCCTTGCATGCTATTCAGCAGCACACGCAGCTTCTGCCCATTAGAAGCCAGTCCCACTCTCCCCTTTGTGACATCCAAAGATGTCTCCAGACTTTGCCAAATGTCTCCTGGGGGACAAAATCAATCACTACACTAAAACCCTTCATTTAATTTGCTGCACAAAGATACAAGAACAATTAAAATAAAAATTAAAAGAAATAAAAAATGATATTTTTTCCTGTTTCTAGAAATTTGCTCTTACAAAGAAAATACTTTTCAAATAATTGACAAATTTTTTCTTGCTAATTTTGTTAACAATTATTTTGCTGTTTTGCAATTTACAAAATACTTCTACATGCAATGTTATATAAGTGAAAGGGGAAAGGCATTAATATTTATTATTCACGATATGCCATCTTCTACAGAACTTCAAATACATTCTTCTATTTAGATCTTGGCATATTTCTATTTGGGAGTTACTGTCCTCCATTTTATAGATAAGGAAACAAATAGGGACATTAAGTAGCTTTTCCGAGAAATGTACATGACCTTCTGAGTTCAGGTTTTGCTGCTCTGCCCCACAGGACAGTTGTCAGTGTGACACTGACTGTACTTGAAAATGAAAACAGCCATTAAAATCTACGTGTCAGAATTAAGTTGTCTCACAAGGAGCCCAATGTCAGTTTGTATACTTTTCCATTTTGCAGTTTGAGAGACCAAGTTGCAGGCATGTATCATCATTAAAAGAAAATTCAGTCCAATTTTCTGCAACAAGCTAGTTAAAATATCCAAGCTAACCCATATTGTCTCTGGGTTATTAAGTTACATTGCCCTTCCATCTGGATGATTTATAATATATCACAGGTGGGTAGCAGAGTAACTAGAACTGCAGGTGTTGTCAGGGATTTGGAGCAATGGAGCAGGTATTCATTGCAGAACACAAACAGTTTGAAATCCCTGTTCTTAAAGTCCTTCCAGCCATCTTTTCTCCTGGCTCCAACCTGCCACCACACAGCTTAATCATCCTCTCCCTCAGAGGCCGCCCCCCTGCATTTACAGCAGAGCCATTAGCTCTCCACTCCCTCCCAGGTCGGGGTTCACCTCTGCATCTTCAAAAATACATTTGTCACTTTGCTAAACAAAAGACCTCTCTTCGGGAGCTCATTCCTGTGCAATACTGGAAGGCTTTGCAATTTCTGGTTTTCTTCAGCCCCTACCCCACCCACGTTTTCCTCCTCCCAAGCTCTGTATGTGGAAGAGTTCATCATAGACATTTATTCTCCCCTCATATGAATTATCTAGCCAGGCTCCCATATGCATCTTAAAAGGAAACAATGGTTAATCAGTTTTTTATTTTTAATAATTTGTATTGAAATATAAAGTACAGACTGAAAAATGCAAATTCATAAATGTACAACTCCATAAATTTTTATAAACTGAACACACCTATGTAACCAGTATCTAGAACAAGAAAGAACATTGAAAGCATTCCAGGAGCCTGTTTGTTCCTTCTGCCATCAATGTAATGTGTTCTAATGACAAAAGAGTTTGTGTAGGCCAGCATACATTCTCCAACCAAGAGCAATGCAGTTAGTAACTTGTTTTTACTACCGTGTTGCATTCGATCACAAGGCACAATTGCTTGTATTATTTGTGCACATATCACTGAAGATGATGTGGTTTAGAGGTGTGAGAGGGACAGAACCCTCCCAAGTCCTGTTCCTAGGACTCCTCAGAGCCCATCAGTCTTTCCTAGGTGGGGCTCTCTCCTAGTCACCCAAGAGTCCCAGTTTCCCTTGGATTCGATAGGTATAAACTATTGTAAGTGATCACAGCTCTCCCAGCAGAGCTCACACTAACTGCGTGTGAAACTCGGCTCCCAGAATCACCAACACTGCTGTTTTACACTGTGACTGGCTCAACACACGTGAGACCCTGCAGTGGCAGAATTCTCTACCCCAGTGGATCTTATCCCTGACAGCACATTGTAACCATCTGAAAAAGTACAACAGAAAAAAAGCTTATGCCCACCCTAAACCGATGACCTCAGAATCCCCTGAGGGGTATCCAGCATTGATGGTTTTAAAGTTTTAGGTATTTCTAAAGGGTTGAAGAGCGCTGCAACTTCCAGACTTTTCTGGGAGTTCCCTTCCATTTCAATTGTAAGCATATCAGTGACTCTCATTGCATTCTTGAAGTGACTGAAAATTTAGCCCAAACTTGATTGCTTCACTACATTTCAAACATAGGGTAGGGCATTATTTTTTTTCCAACAAAGGGATCATCATTAAGTTGTCATGAACTGGCAAAACACCCCCATTATCTCCCAATTTCCTTCCTATGAGCACTGGGAAGGAATGGTGAGACCAACTGAGATCCCTGCGATGAAGATGTGGTCACTAGAGTCCACTTTCGGTGGAAGCCAAGCCTCCGTCAGCACTAAAGTGTGCCTTCACCTGGCTGCACTGGTTTCAGGACAATGTAGGTTACCTAAAGAGAGCCACATGAACAAGCACTCTCTTGTCTCTGAGGACAGTTTTACTGTCAACAATCATCAGTCGGTCACTAGCTACATTTTGGTAGCTTGTGAGCAACAGTGGTGATGAGAGGGGGCTGGTGAGGCGACTGCGGCTGCTCAAGGTGGCCGGCAGGGGAAGAGGGGATGCCAGAGGTTAGGCTCAGAATGAGTCTAGAGAGAGGTGCAGGTATTGGCAGGTCTGTGGAGGACTTCTTACGATGAAAAGCAGTCCCTGTTTCCTTTCATGTCATCATGTGACATGATGTTTTCTCTGGGTTTCTCTAGCATTAGGAAGCATTGTGCTCCAAGAGATCTTCCTCGGAACGGCCTCCTGCCTTCAGCACCTGCATGATGCAGAACCTAAAGGATGGGTGATAAGTTGGCATGCCCCCTGGCCCAAGGCTCATACACAGAAATGAAATTAGCCCCCAATATATCTGATCCCTGCAACACCTTTCGCCCAAGTTTCAAAAGCGATTGGGAAATTCCACCTTTTCCTTCTTCCCCTTCTCTTCATACTAAGCCCCCCACCCCAGTCCTTTTAGTTGCTCTTCAAGTTCCTTTTAACCTAATAATTTCTTATGATAAAAGCCAGGAGAATGGATATCATACTAGATAATTACTCCAAATCACTAGGCTTCCAAGAGATGTCTTTGCCGGAAGAAAAAGTAACCCTCTGGTAAACTTCTCTTTAAACCCCAGCATTGAAATTGGGCCCAAGGCAAATGGTTCTCAAAGCATTGCTCCATAGTAAAATCCCTGGGGAATCACTAGGTTGATGGCAGACCTGACTGATGGGACTAGCTGAATTAATAATAATAATAGTAGCCTTCATCACGGAAGATCTGCTCTTCACCAGACACTGTATATTCATCACATTACAAATATAATCAACATTTAAAGCCAGGTAAAACTGATTTAATTTTACAAATGAAGCAGTGGAAGCTCTGGGACTCAAATGGCTTGCCAACAGTCATAAAGACAGTGAATGACTGAATGAACCTTTGAAACCAGGTCTATCTAGTTAGCCCCTGCTGTCTTTCATAAACAAATTTGATCTTGCATGTCTCCAACTCTAAGGCAAGCTGTTAACCCTTCTCAGGTGCCCAGTGCTCTTAGGTTAATACTGGACAACTAGGGTCTCCCCAGTTACAACCCAGCTCAGGCCAATTCTTCTTCAAAATCTCACATGAAGAAAGCTACCTATTGCTCTCCACCCAGGATGCTGTTTTCTTCTAGGTGATAGCTACCCAAAGGATGTGATGAGTTTGTCTTTGGCTCTTCCTAGATACTACCTTTATTTAATGAGAGATATCCAAAAGCAATGCCTTACCCAAGATTGATGCTGATGGTTGGGATTGTAGACACCTTGAAAAAAGAGAGTGACAGAGAGAGAGAGAGAGAGAGAGAGAGAGAGAGAGAGAGAGAGAGAGAGAGAGAGAGAGAGAGAGATACATGGGGTGCTTTTAGAGGTTTCCTGAATGGCTCAACCAGGAGTCTTCAATAGACAAGTAAGGGAAACTCAAACACAGTCTGGCTTCAGGGGAAAGAAAGCATACTAGGAAAATATGGGAAAGGTCAGAGAGAGAATGATGCATCCAACTTTCATAAAGTTAGAATACAGCACTTTAAATAAACTATAGCTATATCTCACAACATAGTTCAAGCTCCAAAACATAACACTGAATAAAAATGTCAAGTTGCAGAAGTATCTGTTTATTTTGATAAAATTATAAAGTTTAAAAATCTGTAAAAGAAGTTCAAGAACACATAAGTAAAGAGGAAAAACTATAATGTCATGTATGGGCATGGGAAACACTGCATTCTGACAGTAAGTATCTCTGGTGTGAGAGGAGGGGTCAGGCAGGAGCACACACTGTCTCGAATCTGTCTTTAATGCTTCATGTTTTAGGTTTAAAACATATAAAGTGTGATGCTTAACTTGTTTGATAAAACCGGGTGTTCATCATATTATTCTCTACTCTGATCTGTATATTTAAAATATTTCATAGTTTTCTTTCAAAAGAGAATTTACTGGCTCACGGAACATAAAATTCTGAAAGTAACTGGCTCTATCCAGAGCATCAGTTTGTCACGAGCTCTCTTCCTCCATATCTTGGCTCGACTTTCTTCTCTCTGGGTTCTGTTCTTGTTCAGGTTCTTTATTTATGATAGCTAGAGAGCTCCCAACAGCTCCAGTCCCATGTCCTAAACTCTCAGCATCTCTTATAAAAAGTACTTTCCTTGACAGTTTTAGTAAGAATCCTATAATTTCATCCCCTTGAATGATGTGCCCATTCATGAATTAAATCATTTTAACTGAGAGAGTGAGCTGGTTAAATAGGCCATGATTACAGGACACCTCCTGAATTCAGTGTGACTAGGTATCAGTTTTTCCCAAATGACATTAAGGGTGTTTGTCAAAAAAATTAGGAAAGTGCTAAGAAGAAGAGGAAACAGATTTGGGGTAACAAGGAACAACAGAGAACTACCACAGTGAGCACTTCCACCAAAAAAATTGCCTGTATGCTCCATCTATGATTATCTTATACAACAATGCTTGCTGTGCTCTATTGCTAAGGAAAAGTGACTTATAGGAAAATATAAATCAGCCTCATTTAGGAATATATTTATATGTGCAAACTCATGAACGAAATGCTAGAAAATATAATTTAATACTATATGAAGGAATAATTTACCAAAATCAATCAAGAGCTATCTTAGCATAGAATAATATAACAAAATTTTAATATAATATATTACATTAATAAGTTATGAGAAATAACAAACAATAGGTGAAACTATAGATAGTCCCATTAAAATTAAGAACTAGAAAAATGGTGCTTATTATTATCATCATTATTTAATTTTTCTTAAAATACTAGTTAATGCATTAAGGTACAAAATGGATATTAAAAGTATCATAAATAGAAAGTGGGAGAATTGTTTACCAATAAAAGACCAAAATTAGCAAAAGTGGACAGATTCAGTCTAGTTTATCAACAAGGAGAACCTGATCTAAAGGATGAAGACACAGACCTGCTTGGAACAAGGACAGGTGGAGTGTTAGTTCCAGATTTTTCTAAGAATAAGCTCAAAACTACAGGAAAAGAACAAGTCCCAGCCCACAGGAAAAGGGACTGGCAGGAATGAATCTGGAAGCTGGAGGTGCCCTAGGTAGAAGAGAAATAGGTAGTGGCCCAGACTTGCCATATTGTGTGTTTGTCACCACCCGTTGGTACTGGAACTGTACACATACCTAATGTGAGCACACTTAGGTGAGAGCAGCAGGGCAAGAGATTTTAGGTGGTGCTGGGTTGGCTGATCATTGGTTCAGGGGTGGGAGAAGGTAGAAAGCCTATTCCTAAATGGATACTTCTTTGACAATATGTCAGACCTGAGTTGAAAATGGTAGGGACAAACCCTGATAATTCCCTCCATGTATACCAAGGATTGTGAATTGCATATCATGAAATAAATCATTATGTTTTAAATACATCAATGAAAGACATTCTGTTGAAGTTTGAGCTTTTGACATGGTAGATTACCCTTTGTTACTCAATATATCTAGCTCTGTGAAGAAACTAAGGGGCCAGATTCCAAACTCAAAAGCCATTTGTCAAAGGGTCCAGTTTCAGTTAGGAGGGAATGAGCATACTCCACCCTTTCTCTCCCCTCGGATGAAGCTCGAAAACCTGGAAAGAATGCATGGATCAGCCATTTGAAGATTGTGAAAAGTAAATAGTAGCATATGGCTTGGGGAAGAAGGCCAGAATTTGAAATACCACAAAACTGGCAGTGAATTTAACATTTTTTTCTCCTCTTATGTCTCCTGGCCTCAGCTCAAGGCACTGGAAGTGAGCAATGGAGCACAAAAAGCCAGAAGTCCTCTGGCACTGACTTGAGGATTGGAAAATGTAACTTCTAAGTTCAGAGAGAGTGTGGAAGTTTAGGTCCCTCTTTTTCTTTTCTTTGTTCTTTTGTGCCCTAACCTCCAGGCAATTCCTTGAGCACAAAAACAGCCACTGGCAATAGCAGGCAAAACTCAGGGAGAAAAACCTTCCTCTCTATCTAGTGGAGATAGGGAGATATCAGGACCAACTGGCATTGCTGTTTTCCCTCCCTCGGTTCTCCCACAATTTGACCACAGACACGAATCAGTTATAAAAGTGCACAGCACCCTGGCTGGTGTGGGTCAGTGGACTGAGCACTGACCTGTGTACCAAAAGGTCACCAGTTTGAGTCCCAGTCAGGGCACATGTCTGGTTTGCAGGCCAGGTCCCCACTTGAGAATGTGCGACAGGCAACCAATTGATATTTCTCCCTCACATTGATGTTTCTCTCCCTGTCTTTCTCCCTCTTTTCCCTCTCTCTAAACATAAATAAAAATAAAATCTTTTTTAAAATGTGCACAGCATACCAGAGTAACTAGAGCCCTACCTTCTGGCTGGAGGACTGAGAAGAGGATCTATGGAGAATCAGAAAGTGTTAGGCAGATTACCAAAGGGGAGGACCTCAGGGAAATGACACTATACATTTGTTTAAAAATTCTTGGGCTAACTCCCCAGATAATATAATTGGTCCTGATACTATTCAAGAAACCAATCAAGTTAGCGCTATGTCACTGCCCCGTAGACCTGATGGCAGTTGGGTGGCACATACACTGGACAGGCCCAAATGGCTCTGCAAAGGCTCTGACAACCAAACCAACATGAGACCCACAGGTGACAGAAAGTGAGTTGAAACTTTTCCCTTCAGCTGAGTCAGGTAGGCTCCTGAATAGAAATGTCACAGGATTAATAGAAATTGTATAATCTGGACAACAAAGAGAAAAAAGATAAGAAAAAAATTAAAGCATACACTGGGGACAATAGTAAAATTCTAACATTCATTAGAAGCGATGGGACAATACTCTTTAACATTCATGACATTAAAGTCTTAAAAGGACAGAAGAATAAGGGATGTTGAAAAAAGGGATCAAAAGAAAAAAGGGGTTAAAAATTTTGAAATTGGTTCAAAATCTGGATCATTTAGGACTCCTCTTTTTACAGCTGGCTACTGGTGGTTGGAGAAGCAAACTTTAGCATGTCCAGCTCAAGTAAAGTGAGCGTAAATATGGTGATGCTATGGAGCAATGGAAATATATCAGGAGAGCTGGATTCAGTTGTCATCCCCTGGCCTTTTGACCTAAGGCAAATCACTTCAACCCTATGTGACTTAATTTCTTTAATTATAAAATGAGAATAATACATGGTGCTCAGTTCAATGAAGGGGTGATGGCTGTACCTATCAGTGCTCCAGGAAGAGAGTCAATCTAACTCAGGTATTTCAAGAGACTATAATAAAGGGACTGTGTGCAGCAGCATGGTCAGGATAAGACAACCAACAAGATAGGAACTCATAGATTAACCTAGTGGGAAGGCTTTTCTACTCCAGATGTGAAGAGAAGCAGCAGAAAACATTGTTAGCAGAACATTAGAAGAACACCATGAGAACTGGGGCTACAGTAGGAGCCTTGTAGGAGCAACAGCTCATACAGACCCAGGAAGTCAGATGCTTCCTGTTGGCTATGAATTCTATTAGAAAAGCAGAATTATTTGTAGTTTGTGGATTCAAAGTTTTCACTACATCAGTAAGACAGCAACCCTACCTCTCAGGGTATTGTCATATTGCTGGCAGTTTAACTGAGCCTTCCTTAGGCCATTCCAGTCTATCAGACCAGCTCCTTCTGGCTGGGGAGATGTAATGATAACACCAATGAAGTCCAAGGGTAAGCATGAGCCATCTGCCACATTTCTTTTGCTGCAAAATGAATTCTTTGGTATGAAGTGAAATTGTATGGGTATAATTGGTCTGGTCAAATGAAGAATAACAGCACAACTGCCCTCTGCCCACTCTGGAATAAATGGTCCCATGGACCCTGAAGACAGCACTGCTGTGTCAAGCTATGAAACCTCATCAAGCTCTTAACCCTGACCCCTCTCCTCTCAGGGCTGAAATCCCATCCCAGAGACCAAAAGGGCATAATGGCTACCTCCTCCAGGGACTTTCTCTCTCACCCATCTCTACCAAGTCCCCAGGGCTTTATAAAAACAACTAAATAATAAAATGAACTCATCTTTGACTGCAAATCAAAGCTTCTGTGCTTATCAACAGAGGCAAGGAGACACCCAGAAAGGTAGGTATGGTTTTGGAACCTCTATCAGAGGGTGAGTAGGATGTGGTGAGGAATGCCATAAGAGTCTTCCCTACAGTAGCACCCAAACTCCAGCCACGAAGGTCTGTTACACTTGGACATAGCAGCCCTACACAAGGCATGAGTCAGAATGCTCATGTGGGTACCTGTCAGAATGCTCTTGTGAGTCCTGCAAGCAGCATTTCTATTCTCCATCATCGATGCTGAGATGAGCAGCAGGAAGATACAGAAAAGTCCATGGTTCAAATTTGATCTATTTTCTCCCCTGTTGTTCCTTTTCTGAGGCTGTTACTGTGGGCATGTTGTGAATAGCAAAGACTCAGGAAGATTTCCTCATCACACCTCCAAGTGTTTCTTAATTATAATCTCTTTTTCTATACTGGGCTTGCTCAGATGTCATCCCAAACTTGAGGTCTTAAGAATCTTGTCTTAGCTATTCCCTAACGAGCTGATCATATCTTTTGAATATGGCAGGAAGAATTAACACTGGAAGATGAATCCACTTTTTTAAAAGACAGTAACTTATGTCGGAAGCCTATGAACAGATGGGTCTTTTTTCCCCAGAGATATAAGAATAATTGTGTATACATGGAACAGAGCACCTGGGTCAAGTCTTCCAGATTCTTCTGTCTTGATGTCTTGTTATCTGCCCTGAATCTTTGAACCACTGCTCTAAAAGAGTTCTGAAAAATTTTGCCTGTGAGGCCTACCTCCACATAAAATCCATTATGGTTAAAACTTAATCATTTTCCTCTTCATTTCTCTTATTCTTTTTGTTTCTTGTCCATAGCAATGAGGCTTAAATCATTAGAGAAATGCTTGATATTTTTCCCCTTTCCTTCTCGCTTGTCCTCCACTGGGTCAGTTATTCCTTGTGCCTTTTTATAGTCCCTCCATTTTCCACACCCCGCTGCCACCACCACATTCAGGTCTTCTGATGGTTTCCTGTGAGGTCTCCATGCCTTTACCCCTACCCGCTCCCTAATTACTTCTTATACATAGCCAGATTTATCCACCTAAGACATCATTCATTACACATAGGTATGTGTAATGATGTCCATTAAATATCATCCAATGCCTATGTTTATACTAATTTATTCTTCGTGAAGAGTTGCCCCCTTTCTTGTCCTTGTCTCAACTACACTCTTCTTTCAAGTCCTGCTTCCTTCATGAAGCCTTTTCTAGTTGTTCTGAACTTCAGTGACTGATTACTCTTGTCTGAATTTCCAGAACATTTATTGCCTGTATCACTCATTTAGCATACACAAAAAATACTATTTTGCCTTATCTTTACAGGAATGCTCACTTCCTCTCTAGCAGTACCTGTCAATGGTTGTGCATTAAGAGTTATTAAGGGTTTTTATCACCCTAATGTTCAATATAGAGATTCAAGAGACATCCCAACCTACATAAACAACAAATAAATAAGCAGAGTACTGTTCCAAACTCCTGAAATTGACTTGGGATTTTTATATTAATATTTTTTGAGCAACTACTCTAGGCATTGTACTAGGTGCTAGAGGCAAAACAACAAACAGGACATCAATTAATTTTGCTTTCAAAAAAAGCACATTCTGGTAGGGGAACAAACAATTAAACATAGTTATAATACTGTGGAGTACATACCACAATAGATGCACAGGACACTATCAGAACTCACCAGAAAAACATGTAATGCTGACCTGGGAGGCCAGGGAAGTCAACCCAGAGAGAGGGATCTATAAGTTGGACCAGAGAGCATGAGTAGGAGATGCCCAAGCAAAAGTGTGTGAGTTTGTGCATAGATCAGGTAGGCGGTGGAGGACGAGAGTCAGGCAGAAGGAACAACACATGCAGCGTCTTAAAACAAGCAAAACATGATTCACTGAAAATATGAAATTCAATTTGGTTAGAACTCAGAGTGCAAAGTATGGGACATCAAGAGATGAGGTTGGAAGGATAATCAGAGATTAATGGTAAAATAAAGACTCATAAGTGCAGTAAGCAGCATATGGAAGGTGAGATGACCCCATCAGGTTTGCAGGAGCTCATCATAGTGGTGGTAGAGATGGATAAATTTCAAGGATTCTTAAGAAGTAGAATTGTGAGAACTAACTGTTTGGGTGTGGGAAGTGAGGGAGAGGAAATTAACTGGCTGTTAGTCATTCCTTACAAAGAAAATCAAGGTGGGGGGGGGGGAGCTAGTATGGAAGGGAAAATAGTGAGTTCAGGGTCAGTCATGTTTCACTTGGCATTCTCCACGTGTCATACCCAGGTGAAGTTGTCCAGGCAGTTATGTATGTTGGCCTGAACTTCAGCACAGAAATCGCCACCAGAAATGGAACTTTGGGACTACTCAAAATACGTAGGATGAGGAAGCCACATAGAACAATGAACAGGACATCAATTAGACAATGTCAGTGCGGAATAAGGAGAAAAAGGGCTAAAACCCAAAAAACAAAAATGTTTTAAAAGTCAGCAAGAGGATCTCACAAAAAAACTGAGAAATAGCCAAGAAGTAGGAGAAAAATCTAATAGGAAATAGTATTGCTGAAGTAGGTCAAAAATGTTCCATGCAACATCAATAAATCCAGGCCCGGTTTTTAAAATTTTATTTTTAAATTTTTAATCTTCTTGTGAATAGTATCACACAACAGTTCTCAGACTTTTTGGCTGTACAAATTATACTCTTACATAAATTATTGTATACTCTTACAAAAATTATTGCAGGCTCAAAAGAGCTTATTATGTGGTTATATCTATTAATATTTACTCAATAATCAAAACAGAAAAATTTAAATATATGTATTAATTCATTTAAAAATAAACCTATTACTAGTTAATTTATGTGTTTATCAAAATAACTTTTAAAACAAAAAGTTAGTGAGAAGGGTGGTATTATTTTACTCTTTTCCAAATCTCTTTAAGAGCTGGCTTATTTCAAATTAGTTGAATTGTTATATATGGTTCTTCCTTACGATTTGTGGAAAATTCCACTGAAACGTCATAGAACAAGAGTGAAAAAAGTATGTAACATCTTAAAAAATTATGAAAATAGTTTGATCATGGGGACTCCCTGCAAGGGAGCTCTGAGGACCTGGGCACCACACTTACAGAAATACTGCCGTAGAGTGGAAGAGCATGACAATACCTTGAACCTCATGAATATGCTCTTGATGCCATAGCCAGGATAGGCTTGACTGAGGTTTCAAGAACTGTCTTATGAGAGGTTGAGCTTGTCTGGTTCACATCACCCTTCAAAGTTAGGAATGGACTCTAAAATATTTATTCAGTTAATTCAACAAACATTTATTCAGCACATATTATACACCAGGAACTACTCCAGACACAGAAGCTATAACAAACCAAACAGATAAAAATCCTTGCTTTCATGAATTTTCTCTTCTCTCCAGGGAAGATTAAACAGTGAATAAAGTAGTACAATATCTAATGTATTGAAGGGTGATAAGTGCTAGACAGAAAAAATAATGAAAGGAGGTGCAGGGTATGTTGGAAGGATTTGCAAATTTCAGTAGTATGGACAGGGAAGTCCTTATTAAGAAGGCAGCATTTGAGCAAAAAACCTGAAGGAGGCGAAGGAGCCAGTTGGACATCCATGAAAGAGCTTTTCCAGGTATTTAAAAAAATAACTCTTAAATTTATTCTAATTGTTATTAATATCTATTCTTTAATCAAATCTATCATACCTAACAGTAGCTGCAAGTATAAGATAAACCCCAAGAACTAACTTTTTAGTGTCTGTTGTGTTACCAGACATTTTGCTCGATAATTATGTAAGAGGTTTCGTACCTTCACTAAGGTTTACAACTTGATGAAGGAGACAAAGCACATACATAAATTCCTGCAACTGTGGTGTAGCAAGCAGCTCTTACAAGAAAAAAGATCTGTTTCCAAGTTGCACCATCAGAGCTTTGTCTGCATCTGCTCTACCTCACGTTTACATCTCCCTTTCAAGATGAACTAAGGTATGAAGAGTACTCTTCAATGTAACAGAGGATAAGCCACGAAGTGAGCAATATCCAATTACACCTTTTATAGACCACTTGAATTTACAAAGTGATTTCACAAATTATTTATTCTTCATAATAATTATAAGCAACAGGTATTATTCTAAGAGGTATTATTGCAATGGACTGTGAAACAAGAAACCGGCTCAGAAGGCTAGGTAATATAAAGTGGTTATATGATGGACAGAGTTGGGACCTAAATTTAAAATAATCTGCCTTCAACCACAAAGTTTTTCCTACTGCAATACAACTGTTAGGAGCAGCTGCTGAAATTTTAAAAACTCCTTCAACTCAGCGGTTTTCCAAGTACACCACTTGGAAAGGTGGGGGAAGCAGAGCTGGCCAGGATTAGGGAAGAGGAAGAGTCTCCTAAATCAGTGAAATTGAACTCTACTTCCCCCATCTGCACTTGGGCAAGAGAGGAAAGTGGCCCAGACTACAAATTTGCGCAGACTCAGAACTAGCTCAAAGTGGAACTAGGGCTTCAGCAATCTCAACAGCCGTTGTAAAAACCAAGTGGCTGCAGCAGAACCGTGCGCATTTAGGCATGGGAGGCACTCTTCCTGAAGGGCTGGGAGGCAGACCTGGGCAGCTGGGCTCTCAGAGCCCACAAGGGTCAGGATGGACAAGGACGTACTGACGACCCTGAAGATCCTCAGCCTGGGTGAGAGGCGTGTGGGCCAGTTTAGCGGATGTGGTTCTGTGGGATGTCACAGGGGACAGGGCCGCGGGGCACTTTCCGCTCCCGTGTTGCTGTGGAGAGTTAGGGTTTGTGAGATATCACTTGTGGTGTTGAGAAATCACTGCGCAACAGAGGATAGATTAACTAGTTCAAGTCAGTGGGTTATTTTTTTCCAGTTTACTTCAGACTCTTGAATTGTAATGAGCAAATATGTTCGCAGCCACGAGATCATTAAAGAAACTAGTGCTGCCACTTGGCGGGACCTGTGTGTGACACTTGAACACTCTAGGCTTTTATTTCTTCATTTGAAAAATTATGTTGTAATGGAAATCTCTCAAACCCTATTTAACGTTAAATATCACTAAGATTCTTCGATTCTACAGTTTGCCGGGGTGATGTAAAGAAGTTGCAAAGTGTTTTAGAAACTGGAAGGAATTCTAGAGATTTTCTATTATCTAAGCTGCTGTCCCTCCTATGTCCCTTCTATCGCTGTTCTTTGTTTGTGTTTTTGTTTTGTTTTGTTTTTAAATATATTTTATTGATTATGCTATTACAGTTGTCCCATTTCTCCCCCATCATTCCCCTCCACCCTGCACACCCCCTCCCACCCACATTCCCCCCTTTAGTTCATGTCCATGTGTCATAAGTTCTTTAGCTTCTACTTTTCCCACACTATTCTTGCCCTCCCCGTCTATTTTCTACTCACCGTCTATGCTACTTATTCTCTGTACCTTTTCCCCCTCTCTCCTCCTCCCACGCCCCTGTTGCTAACCCTCCATATGATCTCCATTTCTGTGGTTCTGTTCCTGTTTTAGCTGTTTGCTTAGTTCGCTTTTGTTTTAGGTGTGGCTGTTAATATCTGTGAGTTTGCTGTCTTTTTACTGTCCTATTTTTTATCTTCTTTTTCTTAGGTAAGTCCCTTTAACATTTCATACAATAAGGGCTTGGTGATGATGAACTCCTTGAACTTGACCTTATCTGAGAAGCACTATCGCTGTTCTTTTTGGCTAATTTCATTTGTAAATTAATTGCAGATTCATTATAATCACTGTTTAAGAAGGTTACTAGACTTTTAAAAAATAAACATTTAAAATACTTTTATTTAAAAGGTATTTCTTTTTGTAAGGTCTATCTGTGTATCTCCTTTTCCTAAGTTTGTGGTAACTGGTTATAATGGATTTGAATAGTATCCCTCTAAAATCTGTGCTGCTATTTGGAAGTAGAGTCTTTGCAGATGAAGTAAATGGAAGGAATTGGAGAGTATCATGCTAAGCAAAATAAGCCAGACAGTGAAAGACAAATATCATATGATCTCACCTTTAACAGGAAGCTAATCAACAAAACAAACAAACAAGCATAATATAAACAAAGACACTGAATTTGAGAACAGTCTGACAGTGTCCAGAGTGGGAGGGGAGGGAATTTCAGGGGAAAAGGGGAACGGTTTAGAGCAACAAGTATAAAGGACTCATGGACAAAAACTATGGGGGGTGGAAATGGGAGGAAGGTGGGGAGGGCTGGGGTGGTGGGCTGGGGCGGGGTAAAAGACAGAAAACTGTACAATATCAACAATTAAAAAATACTGATTTAAAAAAAAAATAAAACAAAAAATGGAAAAAAAAAAGGATCTTGAGATAAAAATCATCCTGAATTTAGAATAGGCCCTATATCTAATGACTGGTGTCTTCATATATAAAAAAGAAGTGGGCACCCATAGATACAGATGAAAGAAAGCTATATGAAGACTGAGGCAGAGAGACTGGACTTAAGCCACCGCTTGCCAAGGAGAGTCAGGGGCCACCTGAAGTGGGAAGAGGCAGGAATAATTCTCCCCTCAATGCACAGGAGGAGTATGACCCTACAGACACCTCAATTTCAGGTTTCAGACCTCTGGAGAGAGTAAATTTTTTGTTGTTTTAAACCACCTAGTTTCTGGTAATTTGTGATGGCAGCCCAAGAAAACTAATGCACTAGGTCAGTAACAATTGATTGTATTATTTCTACCATTTGAGAAACACTAAAATGTTGATCATATCAACAACAGGGCTCTCTGCAGTTATTCCTAGATTATGCACAAGGATTGGACTGGCTTCACAGGTGTCCAATGCAGTCTCACAGGGCCCCACCCTTGCTTTAATATCCAGCTATCACTGTCCTGAAATTCTTACTAATTTTGAACAAGGAGCATTTTCTTGTACTGGGTCTCACCAGTTATAGTGCTGATCCTGCACACAGGTCAGAAAAAAGGAGCTAGCTTCCTTTTTAGTAAATAGACAAGCATGGATCAGTAGGAGCTTGCTACTAAAGGGCACTTTAAAAGATTTTAAAGTCGTATGAAACAAAGCATCTCTGTGCTACATAAGAAAATATCCTGTAATGCATTCTTGGCATTCACATATCCAAAATTCTGTGCTCCTTTCAGAACTCCAGAAACCAATTCGGGTGATGAAAATAGTTATTCAGAAGATAAATTACTGTATATAAATACTTTACAGCTATAAAAATCTATTAAAAACAGTATGTTTTCAATGAATACATCATATAGAGAGCTGGAAGTTCGAAGTCATGGTTTCACATGCATTGGATTTTGCTTCTGCTACAGACAATAGGAAACAGAAAACCTTAAGGTGCACTTTGAGATTTACCAGTCTTGGTCAACAGTCTCCATGTGTTTCTGACTCTAGACCATAATCCTGGCTTCTCAGGTCTATGTGTGATTTGCAGGTTACATCTCTTACCCTAATTTCTCTGGCTTTCATTGTGATGTTATCTTTTGTACTAGTGTGAAAAGTTAATAGCATCTTGTCACACTGAAATGTTACAACAATTTTGGTTATCTAAGGAAAACCACATATCATAGGTGATATGTGTATGCACCTCAGAACTGTTTGTTGACAGAATTAGGGGGCAACCTGGCAACCAAGAAAGGAAGCTTCAATGGCAGAGATGCAAGAAACAACTGTGGTGGAAAGAGAGCAGATGCTCCAAGGCACAGAGATCTGTTTCCAGTTTCACAAAGTAGTGGTGTGGATCCTTTGTACTGTCGTATAGCTGGGATGAATCATTGAACCTAATTCCTTTTCAGTTGCCTGCAATATGTGGGAATTGCAATATCTGATCATCAAAGGTCTTTCCAACTCTCATTTCTGTAAATCAAACTATTATTTGATTCATTGGAAGTAAAAATTTAGTTTAACTTTAAAAAGAAGAGCCTGGAAGACAGTCCCTTTCTATTCAAATTCCCCTTCACCCAGTCCCACCCCTAGCACAAATTCCAGCATTAACTCTATCTGGTGTGCTGAACATTAGCAAAATTGAGCAGTCATGCTGTTAGCATTCATAGTCAGAGAAGATTCTTTCGGGGCTAGATGTTAGATTTTTCAATTTAGTAAAGTAGATGTTAGACTTTTAATTCAGTAAATTAACTCACTGAGTCAACAAATATTTATAGCCACACATAGGATACACAGTGAACAAGACAGACAAAATTCCCTGCTTTCATGGATCTAATACTCTAGTTGAAAGAGACTATCAATTTAAAAAATAGAGTTAATTAAATGGATGTCAGAAGCAGATAAGTATACAGGAGAAAATGAAGCAGTACAATGAACAGAGAGTGCTGGAGTTGGAATGAGGAAGGGCTTGTGATGTTTTAGGGTAGTCAGGAAATGACTTAGAGAGAAGGTAATACTTGAGCAAAGGCTAAAGAAAGTAGGGAAGTAAATATTGTGGACTAGGAAGTTCAAAGGTCCTGAAGTACAAGTGCGTCTAGAGTATTCAAAGGAAAGCAAGGAGGCCATCGTAGTTGGAGTGGAGGGAGTGAAGGGTAAAGGAGTAAGAGATGAGATTAAAGCAATTAGTGGTTTTGTGAACAGAGTTTTTTACGTTATTGTGGAGATTTGGATTTTAGCCTGAATGAGTTGGAACATCATTGTAGGCAAAGAGGTTACACAATCTGATTCCTATTTCTAAAGAACCACTTTGTCTGCTGGGTTCAAGATAGACTACAGGAGGGCAGGAATAAACCCAGGGAGGCAAGCTAGGAAGCTATTGCAATAATGTCAGTGGGGACTTGGATGAAAGTGGATGCTTTAAGGAGGTGAGAGTGGTCAGATTCTGCTCTTATTTTGAGAGTTTAATTAATTAGCAAGATTTGTTCATGGATAAGATATGGATGAGGTACGAGAGAAAGAACACAGTTCAAGGCTGACTTCAAGGTATTTGGCTTGAGCAACCAGGTGCTTAACAATGCCACTTACTGAAATGGAGATGGTGTAAGGTGGAGCATGTGTCAGTGGAGAAAGTCAGGAGTTTGGTTATCAGCCGAAGTTGAAGTTTATTTTAAGATACCTATTAAGATACAGATGTTGAGTATTGAATAGATAACTAAACATAGGAACTTGGAATTCAGTATATGCTGGAGAAATGAGGCTGGATGAGATTACCCAAAGAGGATTCGAAGAATATGAAAGAAACCCTGGGTCACATGAATGAGGTGAGGGAAATTAAAAAGCAGTCAGTGAAAGAGCTGAAGAAGGAGCTGCCACTGTCTGAGAAGCCAAGGGCAGAAATGAGGAGGGAGAGGTTACCTCTGTCAAATGCCCCTCCTGATAGTCTAGGAGGAAGAATTGCATGGAGGCCACCGGTTTGCTTGACAAGACAGTTTCAGTAGAGTGGTAGGGGTCTGGCCTAATAAAAGTGAGTTTGAGGAAGGGAAGCCATGGAAACAGCAGAGATACAGGCAGGGAAGAGTGACAACTGCATTGAAGCAGAGAAAAACATGTGATAGCTGAAAGGGGAATTGAATAAGAGACATTTTTAAAGGTGGGGAAAATACAGTATACTTACATGTTGGCGGGAATAATCGAGCAGAAAGAGGAAAAACTGATGACATGAAACAGAGAATCAAGAATTGCTAGAGTTGCATCTCTGAGACATGAGAGGGAAGGGGACCTGGTGCAAAGTGGAGGAGATTAGCTTTAGATTGGAGCATGGATGGTTCAACTATGGCAACAGGAGGGAAGGGGAAGAGTGTTTTTGAAGAATAAAATGGAGTTCATAAAAACTAAGCTCATTGGATAGATTGCCAGGAAAACTGCCAGGTAGCATGCTGGTTAGGTTTCAATAACCTTTACAGACTAAAACATGTCGCAGTCAGATATAATGGAGTGGACTGATTTCAAGATGAGGCTTGTTAACCAGGAAAGCTTAAGTGGGATTATGCTATTTGAGATGTATGACAAGCACTACTTCTCACATCCCACAGAAATTCAGAATTTTATTTAAAAAAATCAATCATCATCACACATAGTAACTTTGGGAGCTGTAACCTCATTTGGCAACAACATTAAGAAGTTAGCAAACGTAATGTTGATTAAAAGTGTTCATAACTGTTTAAAAATGATTAAGACAATATAAATTGGTAGTGTGGCCTAATGTGGCAGGTATCCTCTAGGGTCCAGTGGCACAGCCTCCCCTATCACCCAAGCTGGGTACTCAAGGTGTACCCTTCACATGGGCTGAGTACACCCTCCTCTTATAGTTGAACCTTGTTGCTGTTAGCAGGACAATGGGAGGGATTTACCCAGGCCAGTCAGTTGCAAGAATGGACTGTGACCGCTGACCCAACCTCTGCCCTCCAGAGTCCCAGACAAGATGGATGCAAGAAGATCACACCAAGGCACATCATAACTAAAATGCCAAAGGTTAAAGAAAGGAAGAGAATCTTAAAAGTAGCAAGAGAAAAGCAGTCAGTTATCTACAGGGGAGTTCCCATAAGACTGTAAGCTGATTTCTCAAAAAAACCTTTGCAGTCTAGAAGAGACTGGCAAGAAATATTCAAAGTCATGAAAATCAGGGACCTACAGACAAGATTGCTCAACCCAACAAAGCTAACATTTAGAAATGAAGGACAGATAAAGAGCTTCCCAGATCAGAAAAAAATTAAGGAGGTCAACATCACCAAACCATTATTATATAAAATGTTAATGGGATTTATTTAAGAAAATGAGATCAAAACTATGAACAATAAAATGGCAATAAATGCATACCTGTCAACAATTTAATCTAAAAAGCAAACTAAGCAAACAAGAAGAATAGAGATAGAATCATAGATACGTGAAGTGTTTCAATGATTGCCAGGGGGGTGTGGGGGGGATGAGTGAAGAGGTGAGGGGATTAAGAAGTACAAACAGGTAGTTACAGAATGGCCATGGGGATGTAAAGTACAGTGTAGGAAATGGAGTAGCCAAAGAGCTTATACACATGAACCATGCCCAGGAACAATGTGTGGGGATTGTCTGAAGGAGTGGAAGGGGCTGGGTGGAGGGAAGCAAAAGGGGAAAATTGGGACAACTGTAATAGCATAATCAATTAAAAAGTAAAAATAAATAAATTGATTGGAATCTGAGGCAAATTAGGAGAACTGTCACTCAACTACCTAAATACTCAGTGGGAGAAGGAAAAATAGAAGACTGTTCTTAGAATCATTTCAGTAACTCATTATAGGAGACCATTCTGTGTGGCGTGGGCCCAGCTCCCACTCAGAGATGCACAGGACCCATGCATATGGATAGGTTCTCCCATGGGGAATCAGGCCTGCATTGTACCTAGACTGCTATGAGACTTACTTTTTCTAAAACTCCCTCACCCTTAATTGAGACAGCAAGTGCCTACTGTAACTTCCTAAA
Source organism: Glossophaga mutica (assembly GCA_039655065.1). Taxonomy (NCBI): domain Eukaryota; kingdom Metazoa; phylum Chordata; class Mammalia; order Chiroptera; family Phyllostomidae; genus Glossophaga; species Glossophaga mutica. The sequence continues at coordinate 136,426,011 of CM077303.1, forward strand.
ATCCATGGTAAACCTTCCAAGGATGAGTGTAACCAGTTCAACCACTTTTCCCTTTGCATTTGCAAATATCCTTCTTCTGTGATGTGATTAGCATCACCCTCTCCTTTGTTTTCTGTGAAATGTAACCACCTAAAGCAAACCTGTGTGTAGTAAATGAGGACCTTCATGTAATGTGCCCAGAAAAGAAAAGCCGGTCAAGGCAAGGGCCAAGGTTTTTTCTCCCCTTGAGAGAAAAGCCATGCTGTCCCTTTTCCTCCACAGGATTCAGTAGTCTGTGTGAATTTCTCATGCCTCATCCACAGTGTGGTGGACCCCACGAGCCGGGGTCCACATCAACTCATGGCAAAACGTTCAGAGGTCTCTTAATATCAACACTATGTACAGGAAAAATTAGATCCCTGCCCTCAAAATACATGGCATGGATGTCAAACCCACTATTGAGAAGCAGAAAGGAGGCTACCACTTACTGAATGTCTTCTACCCACTAGACAATGTGGAATTTTTTAATAATATTTCTCTTCATTTAACCTCTCAAAAATAGTCATTCATATCCCTTTTTGGCAGATTAGGAAACTGAAGCTCAGAAAAGTTCAGTCACCAAATACAGGTGGTGAGTAGTAGGGCTCAAGAACTGGCAGCAAAGTCAATATTCTTTCCATCCCATCGTATGACTATCCCAGGATGCATTAGAACCAGATCACTTTCTTGGGTATTGGCTCACCTCATCTCACTCTAAAATGAGAATGAAAGGTCTTAACCTTTTTTGAGTCATAAAGACATTTGAAAATTAAATGAAAGTTATGGATCTTCTCACCAGAAAAACTTAAATACATACAAAATTTTGCGTGTAATTTCTAGAGTTCAAATTCCATGAAGTCCTTCCCTGTACCACCCAGAGTTCCAAGATGCAATATTAAGAATCTCTTGTCTATAGGACAATTGTTTTTTTGTAAAATTCCCATTCCTTGTCTAATTAAGTAAATAGTGAACAGCCTTGGATTTTGAATGGTCTGATGAGTGATTCGTGATTTCTGATAATGCCTTTACTTTAGATACTGGTACATCACTTAAACCTTGACTCCATTCTCTAGGTATTTCTGAGATCCCATGGAAAACTACTAAGATTTTTTATCATCTTTATGATAAACTGCTACCCATCAACATTAATTTCCTTGGTCAGAGCTGAACACTCTTCTGGAGAGTTTTCCAATAGAGCCCTAATTCCATGTTTAAAAATCATTTGGCGTATTTTGCAGTTTTCTTTGCTAAATCATGAAATGATTATAAGATCTGGCTTCATAAAGGTGATAGTTATTCAATTTTGTCTCTGATGGCTCCTAACCAAAGGGTTCTTTCTTATTACAGCTAATACTTAAATGGTATTTTTATGTATCAGGTATTACACTGTTTTATGAATATATAGGATTAACTCTTTTAATCCTTAGAAGAATCTTATGATGCAGATACTATCATCATCATCATCCCTATTGTAGGAATAAAGAAATGGAGGCACTGAGATGTTAGGTAACTAGGTCCCAGAGCTAGTAAGTGGCAAAGTGAGGGTTTAAACCCAAATGGTCTACAAGTCCATGCTTTTAACCAGTGCAATGGATTGTCTTTTTATGTCTTGAAGGAAAAAGTGATGGGAAGAGAGGGCCTTTAATAGTTAGCTTTTATTCAAAAAAAAAATGTTCTTTTAAAGAAAAAGATAATTTTTCAACCCCTACCTAATAGCAAAAACATTCTTCATGAATTTCTACTTTGTATGTCTTATCAAGATGAAACTATTAAAATAGCTGTGATGATTCTTAAAGGTGGCCATATTTCATTTAATTATTTGTGAAAGTTAAAATACATTAGTGAAAAGCAGTTAATGTTCATATGAAACAAAATGGAAAACAGGAAATATTGATTGATGATTGAGCTATTCAATAAATATTACTAGTTCCATAAACACTACCATTTATTGTCTTGTATATGATACAATAGATATTGCTATGGACTGAATGTTAATGTCCTCCTGAAATTCATATATTGAAAACTAACCCACAATGTGATGTTATTATGTATTCTAGAAGGTGATTGGGTCATGAGGATAGTCCTCAGGAATGGGATTAGTTCTACATTTAGAATTTAACTACAATTTTTAATCAGGTATTTTGTGTCATTATTTAATGTCTGTCAGCCCCTCTAGATGGTAAACTCCAGGATCAAGGACCATTTGTTCAACACTGTGTGCTCTGACTTAACACCTAGCCTGGCATATAGTAGATGCTCAAAAATATTTGATGAGTGAGTAAATGGTGACTGCCTTGGTAGAAGGAAAAGTGAGGTAATGTAGGAGTTTAAAGAGGAAAGCTAAGGAAGGATTTGTGGAGGAGATGATATTTAAAATTGACTTCAAAAGAAAAAGTAGCATTTGGCCACTGGAAGATGAGGCTACACAAAGAATCTGAGGATTGAAACCCAGAACACAGAAGGTGAGGGGCCGTATGAACACAGGAATTGGTTTGTTCTGTTACTTTGGGTTTGGCCACAGCCAAAGAGAAAAAGGATATCATGTGGAGGTGTTGGGTTGTTGCTGGGTGGAGAACTTGGTTTGAATATGTCTAATATGAGAGCCCAGAAGTTAAAATGAAAGATCTTGATTCCTCATATTTGAGGTGCCATGACACCATGGCTTCTGTCTAAGTCATTTAATCATCTGTAGTTTGTTATTCATAACACAGGAGTGCTATACTAATTTTTATTGCTTAACTAGATTTCATAAAGATTGATATTCATTCATATGAAATTATTTGAGACTTAAAAATCTGTTTCAAAGTGTATTTTTTGTTTTTCTACAAAATATATGCATTTTAGCATTCCATTTATATACATTTTGTGTAGCAAAAAAATAATATTTATAAAAGGTCTTTGTAGGTCATTTTTACCTTTCCCCATGTTTTACAAATGACTTACATTCAACGATATCTCTCACCTTGCCTAGTATCTTCTGTAAATTCCCCAGCAGCAACTGAATATCCTGTTTTAAAGGGAAAAAAACCCTACAGTCATAACTCAGTACTCATTGGCTTCCGAACTTGTCAAACCCTGTTCTTTTCATATTTTGGTGGAGAAAAGTGTTTCAGCACTCGGCACTTGCTCCGGACTCATGGCAGGTACTAGAACTTGTATGAGTCTCTACGCCGACACCTCCCCACAAGAGAAATGCTTCATCATCTAGTACTTGTCAGTTGTGGCACTTGTCACAAGTTCTACAACGAATTAACAATGAGAACCGAGGTACCACTGTAATTACATGCTTGAAGGCTTTACAAATGAATGAGCTATATGTCTAGAAAAATGAAAGAACTACCATAGAAGTGTTTTGTACAGAAATCTCAACAAATACTGTAACACAGAAGTTTAACATTCAATAAAAGGGAAAATTAATCACACCCATATGAACACCCTTTTGTACTAAATCCTGGAAGCATATTTTTGAGTGTGGCAACACAGTTAGAGTCTGGGGTCACTTTTTAAAGTGGGAATGCTTCATAAACCACCTTAAAGTGCAAATGACAACCATGACATTTTCAAGTCACTGATTCATCATGATCAGACAGGATACTCGGAAAGGTGTCTCTGGTGCTCAGGTTTTACTATTTCTGATCACCAACAAGGCCTACTTCCTAATTCATTTAACAGAGGCTTTTACCAATTTCACTTAGCTCTAAAGCAGGGTGAGATCACAGAACATAACTAATTTTTAAAATTTATCGGTCAGTCAGAATGCCAATTAGGATACCACAGGTGGGAAATAATAGTGGTTAAATGATGTGTGGTTTGCACATGAATTTTTAAACATTGTAGCATCTAGAAAGAATCTTGCTGTTGCTCTAGAAACTGGAAGGACCACCAGCATATTGCCCGCAGTACAGGACTGGGCATCCCCACTAATACATAGTATCCACTACCAGCAAAATAGTTTATGTGTAAGAAATAGGCCGCCATGGGATCTATAAAATAGCTGTGAAATCATGTAGGTTATATACCATGGCTGAATCAAAAGAAAAAAAGAGTCCATCTAAGCTAATAAGAAAACTTGCATAAGATGTCAAATAATATCAGGTAAATGAGGAATAAAATATGTCCCTGACTGGTGTGGCTCAGTGGATTGAGCACCAGACTGTGAAGCAAAGCGTTGCTGATTCGATTCCCAGTCAGGGCACATGCCTGGGTTGCAGGCCAGGTCCCCAGTAGGAAGCACTTGAGAAGCAACCACACATTAATGTTTCCTTCCCTTTCTTTCTCCCTCCCTTCCTTTCTAAAAATAAATAAATAAAATCTTTTTAAATTTTTAAAGAAAGAGAAGAAAGAGTTATATATATATATATTTTAAAAAACATGTCTGTATATTTGTTTGCCTTTTAAGGAAATCAGAGGGTCCTGAACAATGGATCTCACCAAGGTAACTGTCCTCATAGGAAGCTAGAGCCACTGTGATCTGTTTTCTCAAGCCAGTTTCCTTAGAATATCCTTGAATGAGTAATTTGCAATGGTGTCTGCAACACTGGCAGTGATCAGCTGATCTGCATTCAAACATATTAATATGGTAACTGAATGAATGTCTGAACAACTGAACAACACATACTCCTGTAAAACTGTTCATAGAATTGCTTGTATTTAACAATGATCAGTTTTCTTCCTTGCCACTAGAACTGCAAGTTGAAGTTGGTCACAGCTGAGAGTGCTTTTCATTCTGATAGAAGAGCCAAAAATGAACTATATACAAGGGGGGGGGGGCAAAAATTTATTTATAAAAGTGTACTTATTTATAAAAAATTGCGTACTTATTCTTACATGTTTAATCTTCAGACACCTCCAAAGTGCTCTCCATTTGATGCAGCATACCTATCGAGACTTTTTTTTCCACTGTTCAAACCAGTCTTTGAATTTGTTGATTTTGATGTCTTTCAGGGCTTCTGCTGTTTGTGTTTCACCTCTCCCACATTGGCAAAATGTTTCCCTTTGAGGACTTTTTTAATCTGGAGGAAAAAAAACAAACAAAAAAGTAGCTTGGGGCAAGATCTAGTTAATAGGAGGGTGGGGCACAGGGGTCAGGCCATTTATGAGCAAAAACTACTGAACACTCAGCACAGTGTGGGCAGGTGCACTTGTAAATCACTCATCATGAAATGGGCAAACATGTTGAAAAAAAGTCTTCAAGGAAAATTCACTGGAGTCCAACGCAGCCTCTTACTACAATGCCAGCCAGTACACTGACACAGATGGGTTCCTAGAACACTTGCCTAGCAGGGAAAGCCTATACTACAAGGGCCCAACCCTCTAGAAGATAATTTTGGTTTTGTTGGGGTTCCCCTTCATATTTTCTGTCTTCCCTCACCATACAAAGTCCCTCTACCTTCAAATGACAAAAAATATCTAAGAGTGAAGACACTGTAGACAAAATTGATATGATCAAATTTTTATTCTGGAACATTCTAGCTAGAAGAAACATCATCTACTTTTGGTACCATCTAGCCAAATTATACCTTCTTACTTGTGGGGAAACTGAAGCCCAAAGAGCTCAAGTGCATTCTCTAAAGTCATGTGGTGGTTTCCTTTTAGGGTATTTGGCATTACAACAAAGGCCTCCTTTGGCATTCTAATTAGAATTTTTGTGCCCTGACCAATGTGGCTCAGTTGGTTGGGTGTTGTCCCACAAAGCAAAGGGCTGCATGTTCAATCCTGGTCAGTGCACATGTCTGGGTTGCATGTTTGATTGGGGTGTACATGAGACAACATATCAGTGTTTCTGTCTCACATCAATCTTTCCCTCTCTTTCTCCCTCCCCTTCTCTAATAAATAAAATCCTTTTTTCCTTTTTTAAGTTTTATTTTTATGTTTATGCTGTTACAGTTGTTCCCACTTTTTCTCCATTTCCCTACCTCCACCCAGCTGCACTCTCTGCCCACCCCCAGCCAATCACCATATTGTTGTCCACATCCATGGGTTACACATAAACGTTTTCTGAATCCCCTCACCAGTTTTCATCCTATTCCCACCCCTGCCTTTTCAGCCGCTGTCAGTCTGTTTTATGTATCTAAGCTTCTGTTACTATTTTGTTGTTAGTTTATTATGTTCCTTAGATTCCACATATAAGTGAGACCATGTAGTATTTTTCTTTCACTGACTGGCTCAATTCACTTAGCAAAATTTTTTCTAGGTCCATCCATGCTGTTGCCAAATGTAAGATTTTCTTCTTTTTTACTGCTGCATTGTATTCCATTGTATAAATGTACCACAGCTTTTTTATCCCATTGATCTACTGATGGACACTCAGGCTATTTCCAAATCTTGGCCTAAAATAAATAAAATCTTTAAAAAATATTAGACTTTTGTGTTCTCACAAAATAAAGACGTTGTAAAATAAAATCATTTGATTATGAGATTGTAAAATATAGCTGCATAAAAGAAAAAATTACAATATCTTTGAGTCATTTACTTTCTACACTAAAATGTGTACACAGAGCTTAATAATATGACAGTGGGAAGCAGCTAGGTTAGTGAGACCCAGAATTTTAGCAAAAAAAAAAAAAAAAAATCTATGGCCACCAACATCAATATGATCAGAACTTCAGTTAATATCCCCTACATAAAGTCACTAACAGATCTCTCAAAATACACTTTGATTGATTTGAACCGTAATCCAAAAGATGGCCAGCAATTTTACTCTACAATTTTTATGCCTTTCCATATCTATTATGGACATCTAAGGGAAAAGTGTGATCTCATGCTCTTTGGGAGAAAAATGGAGGAATGCTTTCAAGAGACTAATAGCTGCCCTGGCCAGTGTCACTCAGTTGGTTGGGTGTTGTCCCAGAAGCTGAGCTGAAAGGTCATCGGTTTGATTTCTGGTCAGAACACAGGCCTGGGTTGCAGGTTCAGTCACCCAGAGCACGTGTGGAAGGCAACCAATTGATGTTTCCCTCACATTGATGTTTCCCACTTTCTATTTCTCCCTCCCTTCCCCTCTTTGTAAAATTAAAAAACAAAAATAAAAAAGACTAACATTTAATATTAATTTTAAAGCCACATTATTCTTTGGGACTTCCCACATAATTCCCACAGTCTTGTTAGAAGTTCAAAGAGAATAAAACTGTCAGACTAGGCCATAAATTAATCTAAGTGACTGTGTCTGAAATGACTGTTCTTATATTAAAACAATGGTATTTACAAATGAATTTCTGAGCAATGTCTGTAGAATTTGCAAATTTTCTCTGGGTTAAAGATAAATACCCCTTTCCTTCTTCTCATGTACACACTCTTTGTTTTCTGTTGCTGATTCTATAAATATTATAAGCTTAAGACTAAAGAATATTTTAAATTATCTATCTCAAACAAATGCTTCTATATCTCCATGATATGGCCAATTTTCAGCAAATCATATGTATCAGACATTTTTCAATTTAAGGAAAGAAAAGAATTATATGAAATTAATCAAGTGGATTAGAAGGCAATCTTTATAAATACATATAATTTTAATTTTATATCCACCCACTACTTAAACTATTACTGTTTTTAGTTTGCAAAATAATTTTGAAGAGTGAAATGTTAATTATTTGATGTTTATAGTTGTATATTATGAATTAATCTTAACAGTAACTTCATATAAAAATTATCATAAATTCATCTCTCCTGCATCTTCCCATTGGTTTTTAAGCATGATAGTTCTCTTGTAATAAAAAAAAAAAAGCAACCCTCACTCAATTATTCATCTCTGTCAGATTCTACTCTACCTTTATCCTAAACTTTACAGCCAAAATTCAGTTTATATTCTCTGTAACCTCTCGCTAAGCTTCCTGTCTACGCCATGGCTTCAGTTATCACCAATACACAGGTGATGTCAGTTGTTGTTGTTGTTGTTGTTTTTCCGGCCACATGGGGTTAGCTAGATGGGTTGGTGTGGACCACCTGTCTTCATGGGCATTTTGAACCATACTCTCTTCACCTAGTTATGTCCTACTCAGAGTGTAGATCTGTAGATCTCAGTTCAAGGTTGTCTGCTTCAAAATTAGTTGGCCTGTGTAACAAGTTCATAATAATCAGAGGAAGTCATCCCCTGTGGGCAGATGCCCCTGAATTCAGGTTCTCCTACTAAGCAGAGCACAGGTTGTACTCCAGCTCTCTGTCAGCCATTGTTCAGAGGATATAACACACCTGCATACAGCCACCCTGAAAGAGCCTCCTGTACTCTCATGGCCTCATCTTGACATACCTTTCCTTCATAGTGAATTTCATTCCCGGGGTTTCTTAGTACTGCTTTGAGTATTCATTCAACGCCTGCATCTTTCCCCAGATAGTAACCTCTGTGAGGGCAGGAATAATGTTTGATTTTACTCGTTATTGTATCCCTAGCATCTATCTAGCAAAAAACCTGGCATGGCCTGTAAATAGTTGGTGAATAAACGAAGCTGCAAAAGTATAATAAAGTAAAAACTGAAATGATACTTCATTCACTTGAAAAACTATGAATATAGGTGTGAAATTAACATAATAAAAAGTCAATATCTGATGTTACTCTGCTTCATCCTCTTGCTAGTAACAACAAACAGGCATTTCTTCACCCTCAACAGAACACACCTCGTCAATAAAAACTGCTGGGACCTCCTGCTGCAAGGTCTGCATTTTGAGAAACAGAAACAGCAACAACAATGGAAAAAGAAAAGCAGAGATTTTAAAAGGCTGATAAATCGTTGTAAGTATTACTCTTACAATTTATTATACATTAAAAAAAGTAAAAAAAAAAACCTTTATATCTGAGTAATGCAGGTCATTTCCTTTCCTTTTTTTTTTTTTTTTTTTTTTGCTTTTAATTGTTTAGTGGGTTATAAACTTTTAATTTGAGTTAATTAGGTGAATTGAATTCTGTTGTTTGAGAACACAGAATTTCACTTTTTTGGCATTGCCATAGTTAAGCAAAATATCTACATATCTGAATATCTTTTGAGCCTTGGCAATAAAATGAACATTTGGTTTTTATTTATCTCAAGGCCACAGTAGTGCCTACCTTTTTCATACATTTACAAACCCACATTTACATTCCCAGGAGAGAGAACAAAAACTCCAAATGCCAAATGCAAGTTTGTGCTCTTATTTAAAACCCTACCTTCTATATTTTGCATCCTTAACTTTCAGTGGCAAAAAAATAAAGACAAAGATGTTGATAAAATTTATACTATTTTTAAAACCATGGAATCTTTGCCTCCTATATTCTTGTAGACATCTCTGAATTTTTAAGTTTATTTTTATTGTTGACACTATTACAGATGTCCCCATTCTCCCCCTGCCCACTTTGCCTACCCCTCTTTCCCTCTGACCATCACCACACAGTTGTCTGTGTCCATGGGCCATGCACACCTGATCTTTAGCTAATCTCTTCACCTTCTTTCATCCAGTTCCCCCCACGTCCCTCGCCTCTGACAGCTGTCAATCTGTTCCCTGTATCCATGCCTCTGTTTCTACTTTGTTCATCAGTTTATTTTGTTCATTAGATTTCACATGTAAGTGAGAACATATGGTATTTGTCTTTCTCTGACTGTCTTATTTCACTTAGCATCTCTTTTTTCTATTTTGTGAAAGGATATGTGAATTTGAACACACGTTGAATCTAATTGGTCAGTTACAGTGAAGAGATTCTTGTGAGCTTTTCAGAAGCACATATCTCTATTGAGTTTTTTAGGTTCTGTTTGTTTGTTTATTTATTTATTTATTTATTTAAATCCAAGTGCTAGAAGCAACCTAATGCCTATCAGCAAATGAATGGATCAAAAACTATGGTACATTTACATAATGGAATACTACGCATCAGAGAGAAAGAAAGAGTTCCTACCCTTTGTGCCAGCATGGATGGAACTAGAGAGCATTATGCTAAGTGAAATAAGCCAGGCAGTGTGGGACAAATACCATATGATCTCACCTTTAACTGGAACATAATCAACAAAAGAAAAAAGCAAACAAAATACAACTAGAGGCATTGAAACTAAGAACAATCTAATAACAGCCAGAGGGGAGGGTGAAAGGGAAAGTGGGGAGAAGGGTTTTCAGGAACTACTGTAAAAGACATAAGGACAAAACCAAGGGGAAGGGTGAAAGCAAGGGAGGGAATGGGTTTGGCTGGAGTGGGGGGGGAGTGGTGGGGAGAAAATGCAGACAACTGTAACTGAACAACAATAATTTAAAAATTAAATTAAAATTTAAAAAACAATAATCCCAAGGCGTATAAAGAAAGACTATTGTTTTTCATCATATGTATTTATTTTTGTACTATTTTATTAGGTTGTCATGGACATACATAACTTTAACAGAAATAAAAAGTAAATAAAAAATTTAAAGTTGCCAAAAGAGGCTAGATACATACCCAAAGGTTCTTTTGTTGGGGGTAGTTACTGGGGACTGGGAGTGAGAGGCAGGAGGTTTAAAAAATAACAAACAGATAAGGCAAATGTTAGAAGCTGCAAGACCAAAGGAATTGATCCCATAAAAATCTAGACTAAATCCTGCTTGGCAATAACCCTAGCCTTCAGGATCAGTGTTACCTAGAATAACCAAAATATATATTTGAACAATCTATCCAGAATATTCTGTTGTTTCTCTATAGACTTCTAAATTTAAAATGAGCAACACGTGGTTTGTATTTATTTCTAAATCCATCCCAAGTAATTTATTAAACAATTTCAATCTGTTTTCCTGTCCCAAGTATCACTGTCATTTTACACTGATATCAACAGCAATAGCATCCCTTGAAGTTATCATAAAGGACTTTACCACTCATGTTTTCTGGAAAAAGTAAAATCTCCACCTCTCAACTATTTTCCAGGTGGCAGTCATGTTTCTGAGTTGCCCTCGAGTTCCTAGTGCAGCCAGACTGCCATTCCTATAGACGGCAACCTGCTGAGAAAGGGAGAGCCCCATGTGTCCACCTGGATGGATGCTTTCTACTGGGGTCACTGACAGGATTTCAATTTTGATTGTCTCTCATAGGGAATAAACTTTAAAATGCTCTATTGTCATTAGTAAGGTCATTTGGAAATTGCATCTCTGGTTCCAATGAAGTTCATGGGGATGTTACAATGCTAGTGTTCACAAAGAGAAAATTCTCTGGTAATGGTTTTTGGGTTTGTTTTTGTGTTTGTTTGTTTGTTTGTTTGTTTGTTTGTTTTTGTATTCTATCCAATACAATTCACTAACTGAATGTCTGATATGAACTGACTGTACAATTTTTTAAACTGTACTGGCCAACATGTGGATTCCCTGGATATTGTTATAAACATTCTCTAGAACATTTGTGTCAGGAATTTACTATTTGTCACTTATACTTTAAAAGAATTGTAAAAATCTAAAATAAAAAATAAAATGAAAAGACTTTCCTACAACTTCTAAAGTGCTGAAATTAAATAAAAACTGTAGTTCAGTAGGGGTGATCTCAATCATTCCATGGTTAAATAGGAACATGGAAATAATTACTTCTTTCTTATAGAGGATATTCTTGAGTGGAAACTAAATAAAGTGGAGGGTTGAAAAGGAAAGGCACATTATCACAGGAAAGATTTATAGGCTAGTCATGTGCTTCTTTTGGAAGCTTTTTGAAATGGAACTGGTCTTCCCAGCTCTTCTTAGAAGTTTTCTGTTTTTCTTTTTTTGCTTAATACTTAGCTAATTTTAGCATTGTCATCATCCATTCTTTCCAGATTATTTTAAAATATATTTCTATCTCATCTACTGTGGTAGGTGGAGGTTTTGATGATAAGATCTGTTTTTAATTCAAATATCAACTAATACTTTGTGTATTTTTAAGCTGTGTTCTTTGTTCAACTTTATTAAGGCATACATAGTATACAAAGATTTGCACATTTTAATATATACAGATTGGTGAGTTTGGACATATGCACACACCCATTATATCACCACCACAATCAAGGAAATAAAGATATTTGTCACTTACAAAAGATTTTTCTGTTCCTTGCTGTCTGTTGTTTGCTTTTTGTAATAAAAACAGTTAACATGAGAGTTACCTTCTTAACACATTTTTACATATTCTTTTTTAAAAATATTTTTATTTTTCTTTTTTTTTAAAGTATTTATTTATTTATTTATTTTTAGAGGGGAAGGGTAGGAGAGAGGGAGAAGGAAAGAAATATCAATGTATGGTTGCCTCTTATGTGTCCCATGCTGGGAACTGTCCTGCAACCCAGGCATGTGCCCTGACTGGGAATCGAACCGCGATCCTTTGGTTCACAGGCCCGCGCTCAATCCACTGAGCTACACCAGCCAGGGCATACTTTTTATTTTTCAATTACAGTTGACAGACAATATTGTATTAGTTTTAGGTGTACATCCCAGTGAACGGACATTATATAACTTAGTAAGTGAGCATCCTGATAAGTCTCATATTATCCATCTGATACCATACATAGTTATTAGAATATTATTGAGTATACTTTACATCCCATGACTATTCTGTAACTAGCAATTTATACTTTTTTAAAAAGATTTTATTTATTTATTTTTTTTTTAGAGAGAGGAAGGGAAGGAGAAAGAGAGGGAGAGAAACATCAATGTGTGGTTGCCTCTCACATGCCCACACTGGAGACCTACCCTGCAACCCAGGCATCTGCCCAGACTGGGAATCGAACCAGAGACCCTTTGGTTCTCAGGCCAGCATTCAATCCATTGAGCCACACCAGTGAGGACCCAATTTATATTTTTTAATCCCTTCACTTTTTTACCCATCCCACCTACATCACTCCTATCTGGCGATTGTCAAAATGTTTTTTGTACCTATGAATCTGTTCCTGTTCTACTTGTTCATTTATTTTGTTTTTTAGATTCTGTTGCTGATAGATATGTATTTATTGCCATTTTATTGTTCATATTTTTTGTCTTTTTTTCTTTTTCTTCTTAAAGAAAACCTTTAACATTTCACATAATACCAGTTTGGTCACCACCAAACTGAACTTCTTTAGCTTTTTCTTGTCTGGGAAGCTTTTTATATGCCCTTTGATTCTGGATGATAGCTTTGCTGGGTAGAGTAATCTTGGTTGTAGGTCCTTCTTTTTCATCACTTTGAATATTTTTTGTCAGTCTCTCTGGACTGCAAAGTTTCTGTTGAGAAATCAGCTGATAGTCTTATGGGAACTCCCCTGTAGGTAACCAACTGCTTTCTCTTGCTGCTTTTAAGCTTCTCTCTTTGCCTTTATCCATTTACATTTTAATTATGATGTGTCTTGGTGTGGTCCTCTTTGGGTTCATCTTGCTTGGGACTCTGTTCTTCCTGAACTTGGATGTCTATTTACTTCACCAGATTACAGAAGTTTTCTGTCATTTTTTCAAATAGGTTTTCACTTTCTTCCTCTCTCTCTTCTCCTTCTGGAACCCCCGTGAAGTGAATGTTGGTGTACTTCAAGTTGTCCCAGAAGCTCTTTATGCTATCCTCATTTTTTAGGATTCTTTTTTCTTTTTGCTATTCTGATTGGGTGTTTTTTGCTTCCTGATATTCCAAATCATTGATTTGATTCTCAACTTCATCTACTGTACTGTTGATTCCATATAAATTATTTTTCAGTTCTGTTAGCATATCCTTCATTTCTAACTAGTTCTTTTTTATGGTTTCTATGTCCTTTTTTATGCTGTTGACATTCTCACTAAGTTCATGTACTCTTCCCCACAGTTCATTGAGCATGAAGTGTTTTGAGAGCACCAGTGTTTTGAACTCCACATCTAGTAGATTCCTTGTCTCCATTTTGTTTAGTTATTTTTCTGGAGTTTTGTTCTGTTCTTTCATTCAGGACATCTTTCTTTGTCTCCTCATTTTAGCAGTATTAGCTAGAGCTACTATGTCTCCCAAGCTTGGTTGAGTGGCTTTATGTAGAAGGTATCCTGTAGTGTTCAATGAAACAGCCTCCCTATTCACCTGAGCTGAGCATGCTATGTGTGCTTCCTCTATGCGGGCTGTGTACACCCTTCTGTTGTAGTTTACCCTTGATTGCTGTTGCCACAACAGTAGGAGGGATTTACCCCTAGGCCAATCAGCTCCAAGTACTAACTGTGACCACCAGCTGACAACCTCTAATCACCGTGGAAGATTAGGACTTACTTCAGCAAGGTCTGGTGCACCCTGAAGCTGAGTCCATCCCTTGAGTGTGTCACTTATAGCGGTGGTTGGGTGGTTCTTTAACATAGTCTAAAGTTGCCTATTCGGTATGCTGGCTCTGGATCCTCTGGGAGGTGCAGGCAAGGTCAGCCGCTGCCTGTGTTGGGCCTGGAGCTACCCAAAATGAGTTACAAAGTGATCTGCAGCTGGCTGTTTCTTGTGCTGGGCTTCAAGTTTCCAGAAGAGGCCAAGCTGCAAACCAAGGCTGGCTGCCACTACAATGCCAGATATTGTTTATGTGAGGTGTGGACCTTTGAGAGATTTTAGAAAAGTCCACAGCATGAGCCAAGATGGTCTTAACATTTTTTTGATGTTCAATTGTTTCACTTTATTTTTTACATTATTTTATTTATTTTTTATTGTTGTTCAAGTACAATTGTCTCCATTTCCCCCCACTCCACCCGCCACCACCACAGCTACCCCACCTTGTACCCTCAATCCTACCCTACTTTGGCTTTGTCCATGTGTCCTTTATACATTTTCCTGACAACTCTTTCTCCTTTATCTCCATTATATCCTCCCACCTCCACTCTGGTTACTGTCAGTTTGTTCTTAATTTCAATGTCTCTGGTTAAACTTTGTTTGCATGTTTGTTTTATTGATTAGGTTCCACTTATAGGTGAGATAAAATGGTATTTATCTTTCAGTGCCTGGCTTATTTCACTTAGTATAGTGCTCGCCAGATCCATCCATGCTGTCATGAAGGGTAGGAGCTCCTTCTTTCTTTCTGCTACATAGTATTCCATTGTGTAAATGTACCATAGCTTTTGATCCATTCATTTACTGATGGGCACTGAGGTTGCTTCCAGCACTTGGCAAAAACTAAAAGCTTTCCCACTAACATCAGGAACAAGACAAGGATGTCTGCTTTCACCACTCCTATTCAACATAGTATTGGAAGTCCTAGCCACAGCAATAAGACAACAAAAAGAAATAAAAGGCATCCAAATTGGAAAGGAGGAAGCAAAACTGTCATTGTTTGAAGATAACATGATAGTGTACATAGAAAATCCTATGGACTCCACCAAAAACCTACTTGACCTAATAAGGGAATTTGGCAAAACAGCAGGATACAAAATCCATATTCAGAAATCAAAGGCATTTTTGTATACAAACAATAAAATATCAGAAACAGAAATCAGGAAAAAATCCCATTTCATATAGCAACAGGAAAAATAAAGTACCTAGGAGTAGAAGACTTGTACTCAGAAAAGTACACAACACTGAAGAAGGAAATCAAGGAAGACACAAACGAATGGAAACATGTACCATGTTCATGGATTGGAAGAATTAACATCATCAAAATGTCTGTACTACCCCAAGCAATTTTAGATTCAATGTAATCACTTTTAAAATACCAGTGGCAGATTTCATAGATATGAACAAACATTTCAAAAATTTATGGAACCATAAATGACCCCAAATAGCCACAGCAATTTTGAGAAAGAAGAACAAAGTAGGAGGGATCACAATATCTGATATCAAACTGTATTACAAGGCCACTCTAATCAAAATAACCTGGTACTGACATAAAAACAGGCACATAGACCTATGGAGCAGAACAGGGAGCCCAGAAATAAACCCAAGTCTCTATGGTCAATTAATATTCAACAAAGAGGGAAGAAGCATAAAATGAAGCAAAAATATGCTCTTCAACAAATGGTGTTGGGAGATCTGGACAGATACATGCAAAAAAATGAAACTCGGTCACCAACTTACACCAAACACAAAAATAAATTCAAGGTGGATAAAAGACTTAAATATAAGTCATAACACCATAAAAGTCCCGGAGGAAAACATTGGCAGGAAAATCTCAGACATTCCACACAGCAACTTCACGGATATGTCCCCTAGAACAAGGGATATAAAGGAAAGAATAAACAAATAGGACTTCATCAAAATATAAAGCTTCTGCATGGCTAAAGAAAACATCAGCAAAGTGAATAAGGAACCAACTGTATGGGAAAATATATTGGCCAATGTTACCTCAGACAAGAGTTTGATCTCCAAAATATGTAAAGAACTCATACAACTCCACTCCAGGAAGAGGAACAATCCAATTGGAAAGTGGGCAAAGGACCTGAACAGACACTTCTCCAAGGAGGACAGAGGGTTCAGAGGCATATGAAAATATGCTCGGCATCACTAGCCATCAGAGAGATGAAAATTAAACCACAATGAGATACCACTTCACACCTCTGACCTTCACACCACACCACATTCTGACCTTATGATAGTCAGAATGGCCATCATAAACAACTCAACAAACAAGTGCTGGTGAGGTTTAGAGAAAAGGGAACCCTAGTGCACTGTTGATGGGAATGCAGACTGGTGCAGCCACTGTGGAAAACAGTATGGAACTTCCTCAAAAAACTGAAAATGGAATTGCCTTTTAATCAAGCAACACGGCTGCTGGGATTATACCCTAAGAATCCTGAAACACCAATTAAAGAAGTTATGCATCCTAATGTTCATAGCAGCACAATTTACAATGGCCTTGACATTTTTGAAGTGTACACACGGTCACTTATTCTGTAGCACATCCTTCACTTGCATTTGTCTATTGTGTCCTCATGGTTAGATTTAGGTTACACATTTTCTGGAGAAGTTGCACAAAAATGCTTCTTAGATCATGGTGGATATTTGTACCATCACTGGGGATGGGACTTTGGTTACTTAAGGTAATATATGCCAGGTTTCTCTACTGTGGGGTGTCATCCTGGCATGCCAACTATGGTGGTTGTCAGATGATGATTTTTCAAATTCATGATTCTGTTTACATATCTTATTCAGAATTCTGTGAGGAAGAGCTCTTCTTTGTTTATATTGACATGAGCTCATGGTATCTCTAAATGTTTTAATAAATTATATCAGGCATTACTTAGCTTTTGTATGGCATGTAAACATTTATACATTTACTCATATGTGCGTGAAAAGAAATCATTTAAAACAATAGTAATTCAAAATCCATTTTAATTTGGCTTTGGTGTATTATTTGCTCCTTTAGAAAATTAGTAGTAGTAAAACTTCATTTTGCTCAGAACATTCCTGATAATGGATAGCAAGGAACAGAAAATTAATAACTGGCAGGAAAACAAGCTTGCCTAGAGCTAAAATTTTAGTAAGGCAATGATGTTATATATAATATAAAGCTATCCACCTTCATTTCAAACTGAAACAGAATCTGGGGACTTGCAGAATGACAGATCATGTGTTGCTTTTATTACTAAAAAGGATTTGCTTTAAAAAAATACCAAAATTGTAGCATACTGATAAGAATACACATAAATTTGTCCCGCAGATGAGCCCTGGATCTGACAAATATCTTTTACATTTAGGCTTCAGATTATTTTCTGCCTTTCATTATAACCCATATACATGTGAGTTTGTAAAATAAACAATTAGGTCAATTGTTAATGGCCTTGTGAAAATTAGTGTTCTGTGGACATTTTGTATTTTTACCTCATATCACAGTAAAACTGTAAAGAAATCACACTTTTATCTTTCAGTAATATGGTGAGACACTTAAGTTTCTATCTTGTAGAAAATACTCTTTTAAGATAATTGTTGGTTTTAGGATTTGAAGATAGTACTATAAAGTTGAAATTTCTTTTGTTTTCTGCAAGTTAACTGATGATAACAAAGGGAAAAGCTAAAGCACAAACCTCATGTTTCACCAAACTACAAGACAGCTAAACCCCAGGCCACAAAATAGGTCAGATGGCTGTCAAAAGCAATGGAGGTTAAGCAGATGTCATGTGGGAAGAAGTAGACAGATGCCTCAGCTGCAGAGCTCACTGCTAGTGAGAGATACTTTGTAAAGTGGAGTGGCCCACCCTTAGATGCAAACTCCACATCTCTGTTTTTTTAAGTTTTTGAATTTATAAATTATTCAAGTTATCTATGACTGCAAATTGGCTTAATATAATACAATGTAATGATAATTATATATTTAATATCACATAGAATTAACAAGCTATGCATTTGAATTATAAGAATCTGTAACAGGAAAAACCTCTATGACAGAATGCAAAAGCATCATAAAATAATTTTTGAAGGAGTGAAACCATTGAGGTAGATAATTCTACTCAGTAAATAGTAATAATAATATAAGCATATCTCTTGTTTGCAAAAGCAAAATGGGTTTCTTGAGCTAATGGCAGGAGTTTCCCTTTGCCTGGTTTGAATCTAACAGTTTGGGGAGATGAAGGCAAACAAAGAATTACACAAATAAGCTATTTTTATTTGTCTATTTTGAGGTGCCTGGCCATTGTGAAAAACCTCAGGCTGCCCAGTTTCATGGGCTGGTGAGAAGTAAAAAATTAAATGATTCCATGTAAAATACTGAATCATAGAAAAGTCTAGCTGGTCCAGAACCAGAGCCACTTTGGCTTTCTGCATGACCCTCCTATAAATAGCTTGTCCAAGAAAACCTCACCTCCTTCAAAGATCAAAAATCAAAAGGAGTCCAGCTCGAGGATTCTACCACCAGTCAAGAGTCAAAAAGGAAGAGAAAAGAAAGAAAAACAAAAGACAGATGAAGAATACTCACCAGAAAAAGCAGTGCTGTAAAACAGATGAAAATTATGAGCAAATATTTTTCTGTGAATTTTAAAACTTTATGAAAGTATTTATTGCTGATGGCACAAAATAGTGATATAAGAGACCAGGGAACAAATAGTGTGACTACATGAACAAATGCAACATAAGCTTACTTAGCAAAAAGGAAATAAGTAAGATAAGAAAATAAAACTGTCACTGAAATAAAGGGCCACAAAGGCAAACAAATACTTGGAAAACATATAAAGGACATAGAAACTAGAAATGGAAAAAGTGGGTAAAATTTACCAAAATGAATAAAAATGTTTAAAAAAATTAAAGAAAGTGATAGATACAGAAATAAGAAAAAGAGAACCAACATATGCATGTTTGAGACTCAGAAGAAGAAAAATAAACAAACACAACAAATACTTAAAGAAATAATTCAAGATAACATTTCTGACATAAAAATAAACACACACCATAAACAAACTTGCAAGAATATTTTGACCAATCTTTTTGTTACATTGCAGCATTTGGGGAAAATGTATTAGATTTTATTTTCTTTAATGACTGGCAAGATCATGGAATGGTACTTAAAAGCTGCATAAATAGAACTGATGGCAATGTAAGCATGGAGATTAGATCCTTGTAGAAATTACTTGTACTAATTTCATATAATCTGAATTAATTGGCAACATTTGCTCCATGTTTAAGTTTTCTTTAATTTATCCTGTTTTAGGTCATCTATGAACATAAAAAGAATGCCTTAAGTGAAACATTTTTCAAATTAAAAAATTACAAAATATAAAACCAGGTATCTACTTAAAACAGGCTCACAACCTAGTTCTTCATCTGTTTGTAAGACTTATAACTGTTAAAATATGTAAAAATGTTTCCTGATGGTTGATACATTTTAACTAAAGTTAGACAAATTTTGGTTGTTATTGGTTGATATATATCATTGATTCTTGCCATACCCTTGGTTTGCTTGTAAAAAAATACCCATGATTATGCCCTCATATTACCTGTGTTAGGCTCCTAAGGGCAGAAACCAAATCTGTCTAATCCAAAAGTTACCATACAGTTTGGGTTTACTTAACAAAAGATAATTTAATTAAACTGGAAAGTAGTGAGTTTATGCTTGCTTGATGCCATAACATAAGTTTGCTAAAGTATTTTGAAATGTGAGATAATTCAAAGAAAAATATAGCCATTCTATTTTATATTTTTTCATTCAATTAATCATTTTAATTGAAATAAAGCAATAAAAATGACACCAGCATTTCTTTATTTACAATAATGTCAAAAGGCAAATACTTCATGATATGTAAGTAGTTTCTTTTTTCTATTTACATTGAGGTTTTATTAAGAAAGGCTGTGATTTTTCCATTTGCCTTGTCAGCATTGATTAATGGTTGATAGACTTTTTGTATCGAAATGTCCTTGTTTTTTTAGATAAGTCTTCACTCATATTGTTTGGCATATTTTTTATTTTGTTGACTAATATTGAATTTAGAATTTTTACATCTATTTTTGTACATAAGATGTTCTTACCTTTTTTTGTATTTTTTAAATTAGGATTTGGTATTAAAGTTGCACCGGTTTATGAAATGAAGTCACTTTCCATATTTTTATTTGTCTTTACTAACTTAAATACTGTTAGATCGATCTGTTCTTTAACGGTTGCATTTCACCTGCATTTCACCTGTCTGATCCTGCTCCTTTCTTTACCATCCACCCTCGTCAAGTTTTATATTTCTTGAGATAGCCTTGGGAGTGTAACTGGGAAAAACCAGTTATTTCTTTAGTTAGTTGCACATTGTATTCTTTTAAACTCTCTATTATCTGTGCTTATGTTCCTCTTTCATATCTAAGCTTGTATATTTTGGTATATCTTTGTTTTCCTTTTCTAAGGAATATATCTATTCTAATTTTGAGGAATTGCTTTATTTTTTTCCTTTCCTTTCAAATTTTCTTTTGGTTTATTTGTTAGTGTATTAAGATGTATATTCACTTCCCTTATTTTTACTCTTATTTTTTCATAAAGTTGTTTTAAGAACAAGTTTTCCTATGTCCTGTAGGTTGTAGTAGGGTGTGTTTCTTTATCATTGTTCCCTGGATAATTTGAATTTTGAGTCTGAACATTTGAAATCTTGGACTTAGGAATGTGTTTCTTCATTTCCAGGCCCTGTTTTAGTTGTTTTATTTCTTACTTATTAGATAGCGATTCCCATTTGGAGTAAGACCACCCACCCATCCATTAGCCTCATGTCCTTCATCAGGAGTCGAGTTGGAGCCTCGCAGTTCAGCCTGACAAATCCTTCCCCACACCTTCTTTCTCTAAACGTTTTACCTTGCTGGTGCTATATGCCAGAAGGCCGTCAGGCATCACACAATTTTTCCCTGTTTAGGTAGCCTCCATAAAAAGCCCTGGGTCCAAGGTTATTCTTCATCCCCCTGACTAATCTTTATAAGGTTTTGTACATCTTTTCTCATTCCCAGCTCCTACTCCTTCTCAATTCTTGAAACGTACTTTACCCTGTCCTGCAGGGTATCAGAGCACTTTTCACATTTCATTGTTAATACTTTTAAAATTGTTTGTAAATTCAAATTTTGGGATCTATGTCCTCATAATCTTGCTCTCCATTGGATCCTTAAAGCTTTTGTAGTATTTCTTTTGATGCTCTTCCCTGCTCTTTATCTCCCTCTCCCACTCCCTGAAAAAACACAAAGTAAAAGAAGATAAAGCAGGAATTTTTATATTCCTTGATAAGAAGGGGAAACTGACTTAAAGTTCTTACCTATGTAGAACTTAGTAAAGTTGCTGACACTAAACCCAGGCTTTTCATTTCTAACCTGGTATTCTTTTAAAACCACATCACAGTAATACAACTGAACAAAAAAGATGAAGCATAGATTTGAACAGAATGTCAAAAATGCTAAATATAAGAAAGAAGCAACAGAATTAAACATATCAGTTAATTAAATGTGAATGGATCCAATTCCCCTAATAATTGTGATGTCAGATGGAATTGAAGAGCACTTATATTTGGGAAGGTTGAAAATAAAGGGATCAGCCAGGCAAATGCAAACAATCCAAAAACAGAGATGGTAATATAAGATAGAATTTAAGGTTAATGCACTGGACAGAATAAAATAGAATATTATGTAATGATTAAAGATTCAATTAATTAACAAAGCAGGTATAATAGTCATAAATAAGTAGACACCAAACATACAAGATACACACACACACACACACACATACATGCAAAATCTGTCCATACATAAGAGAAGAATTTGACTAAAATAGTTATATTAGTATATTTGTTATATCTCTTTCTTAATTAGGTAGATCCAAAAGACACAAATAAGGCCTTAGGGAAATAAAATAACACAATCAGCAAATATTTTGAATAAAGAACTCTTTAAAAGCCCATGGAATAATTTTAGAAAGTCAGTTTTGGACTTCTCAACAAGGCAAATCTTAAATCAGAAAGCAGCAGTTTTACAATACATGTTATCTGAGAATTTATTCTTTCAGAAAATATTTTTGATCTATTATGTTTGCATATGAATTGGTAGCACTATTTTTAAAAACTCTTACAATAAAACTGATATTTGAGGTAGGCAGTTATTTGAATTTGAACATAACAAGTATATATGGTCGTATTTTTTACCACCACAATTGGTGGTAAAAAATACTATACAGTTGTATCATCCCCCAACGTACCTGGTGATCCCTTTGTAGTTACACTTTTCCCCTGTTGTAACCCTTGACAACCCCTGGCTGGTTCTAACTGGTATTGTTTTACTTTTCTAAGACTGTCACATAAATGGAATAATATAGTATATAACCTGTTCAATTGGTATAATGCCTTTGAGCTACATCCAGTTGCATGCCAATCATCTGTTCTCTTTTATTGCAGAGTTGTATTTTATTGTACAGTTTCACAGCTGGTTTATCCATTCTTGATTTGTAAGACACTTGGGTTGTTTCCAGTGTTAGGTGATTATGAATAGACCAATTATAAACTTTCAGGTACAGGACTTTATATGAATATTTTTATTTCTTTAGAGTAAATAGTAGTGAGAGTGCTGGATTATATAGTAAATACATGTTTAACTTTGGAAAACAATTTCACCATTTTTAAATAAAGTATTATTTAACATTATTCCCATTAATATCATATGAAAGTTTCTGTTCTTTCACATTTTCACATACAGGGGTGGGCAAAAGTAAGTTAACAGTTTTTTGTATAGAAAGTAATACAATAATTAATAGATATAAAACTAAACTATTTTGTGTACTCACAACTGTAAATAGTTTCCTCACCCCTATACTTAGTATGATGAGTCTTTTAAATTTTTATCATTCTAATAGGCATATATCAGTATCTTATGGTTAATTTGCATTTGCTAATGACTAATGAAGTTGAACATCTTTTAAAGTGTTTACCACATTCCCATGTGTATGTAAAGTGTTCATTCAAATCTTTCGTTCGTTTTTCCACGTTTTTTTCTTTTCTCACTGTTAAATTTTGAGAGTTCTTTATATAGTTTGCTTTTAAGTCCCTTATTAGGTGATTTATGCTTTGCAAATATTTTCCTCCAAGTATGTGGCTCCTCTTGTCTTTTTCTTTTATTTTTTTAATTTTTATTTTAATTGTTGTTCTTGTACATTTTCTCTCTTTACTCCCATCCCAGCCCACTGCCCCAGCTCTCCCCACCTCCCTCCCATTTCCACCCCCACCCCAAGTTTTTGTCCATGTGTCCTTTATACTTGTTGCTCTAAACCCTTCCCCTTTTCCCCTGAAATTCCCTCCCCTCTCCCCTCTGGTCACTGTCAGCCTGTTCTCAATTTCAGTGTCTTTGGTTATATTATGCTTGTTTGTTTGTTTGTTTTGTTGATTAGGTTCCTGTTAAAGGTGAGATCATATGGTATTTGTTTTTCACTGCCTGGCTTATTTCACTTAGCATGATGCTCTCCAGTTCCATCCATGCTGTTGCAAAGAGTAGGAGCTCCTTCTTTCTTTCTGCTGCATAGAATTCCATTGTGTAAATGTACCATAGTTTTTTCATCCATTCATTTACTGATGGGCACTTAGATTGCTTCCAGCACGTGGCTATTGTAAATTGTATTGCTATGACCATTGGGGTGCATAGGTTCTTTTGAATTGGTGTTTCAGTGCTCTTAGGATATAATCCCAGCAGTGGAATTGCTGGGACAAAAGGCAGTTCCATTTTTAGTTTTCTGAGGAAATTCCATACTGTTTTCCACAGCAGCTCCACCAGTCTGCATTCCCACCAACAGTGCACTAGGGTTCCCTTTTCTCCACATCCTCTCCAACATTTGTTGATTTGTTTATAATGGCCATTCTGATTGGTGGAAAGTGGTATCTCAATGTAGTTTTCATTTGCATCTCTGTGATGGCTAGTGATGTTGAGCATCTTTTCATATGTCTCTGGGCCCTCTGCATGTCCTCCTTGGAGAAGTGTCTGTTCAAGTCTTTTGCCCATTTTTAATCGGGTTTTTTGTCTTCCTGGAGTGGAGTCATGTGAGTTCCTTATGTATTTTGGACAAGGGACAAACCCTTATCTGAGGTATCATTTATAAATATGTTTTCCTATATACTTGGTTCTCTTTTCATTTTAATGCTGGTTTCTTTAGCCATACAAAAGCTTTTAATTTTGATGAGGTTCCATTTTTATATTCTTTTCTTTATGTCCCTTGCTTTAGAGGACATATCAGTGAAGATGTTGCTAGTGGAATGTCTGAGATTTTCCTGCCAATGTTTTCCTCTAGGACTTTTATGATGTCATGACTTATATTTAAGTCTTTTATCCACCTTGAATTTATTTTTGTGTATGGTGTAAGTTGGTGATTGAATTTTATTTTTTTGCATGTATCTGTCCAGATCTCCCAACACCAATTATTTAAGAGGCTATTTTACTCCATTTTATGCTTCTTTCCCCTTTGTTAAATATTAATTGACCATAGAAACTTGGGTTTATTTCTTGATTCTCTGATCTGTTCCATTGGTCTATGTGTCTTTTCTTATGCCAGTACCAGGCTGTTTGAATACAGTGGCCTTTTAACACAATTTGATATCAGGTATTGTGATCCCTCCTACTTTGTTCTTCTTTCTCAAAACTGCTGCAGCTATTCGGGGATCTTATAGTTCCATATAAATTTTTGAAATGTTTGTTCTATATCTGTGAAATATATCACTAGTACTTTAATAAGGATTGCATTGAATCTATAAATTGTTCTGGATAGTATGGACATTTTGATTATGTTAATTCTTCCAATCCGTAAGCATAGTACACGCTTCCATTTGTTTGTGTCTTCCTTAATTTCTTTCTTCAATGTTGTATAGTTTTCTAAGTGCAGGTCTTTTACCTCCTTGGTTAGGGTTATTCCTAGGTACTTTATTTTTCTTGTTGCTATAGCAAATGGATTTTCCCCCGATTTATGTTTCCGATATTCCATTGTTAGTGTACAAAAATGCCTTTGCTTTCTCAATATTGACTTTGTATCCTGCTATTTTGCCAAATTCATTTATTAGTTTGAGTAGTTCTTTGGTGGAGTAGTTTTCTATGTATACTATGTATACTATGTCATCTGCAAACAATGACAGTTTTACTTCCTCCGTTCCAATTTGGATGCCTCTTGTTTCCTTTTCTTGTCTGATTGCTGTCGTTAGGACTTCCAATACTATGTAGACTAGGAGTGGTGTAAGCCAGCATCCTTGTCTTGTTCTTCATCTTAGTGGGAAAGCTCTAAGTTTTTGCCCATTGAATGTGACATTGGCTGTAGGTCTCTCATATATGGCCTTTATTATGTAGAGGAATGCTCCCTCTGTTCCCACTTTGCTAAGTGTTTTTATCATAAATGGGTGTTGTACCTTATCAAATGCTTTTTGATATGATTATCAAATGCTTTTTGATACCAAATCCATTGAAATAATCATGTGATTTTGTATTTTGTTTTGTGTACATGATGTATTACATTTATTGATTTGTGAATATTGTACCATCCTTGTATCCCTGGGATGAATCCCACTTGATCATGGTGTATGATCTCTTTAACGTATTGCTGGATGTGGTTTGCCAATATTTTGTTAAGGATTTAGCAGCTATGTTCATCAGCGATATTGGCCTGAAGTTTTCTTTCTTTCTTATATCTTTATCTGGTTTTGGGATTAGGATGATGCTGGCTTCCTAAAAAGGGTTTGGGAGTCTTCCAACTTATTGAATTTTTTGGAATAATCTGTGTATGGGGGTTAGCTCTCCCTTAAATACTTTGTAAAATTCTCCTATGAAACCTTCTGGTCCAGGGCTTTTGTGTGTCAGAAGCTTTTTGATTACCGCTTCAATTTCATCAGCTGTTATTGGTCTGTTCAGGCTTTCTGCTTCTTCTTCACTCAGTTTTGGAAGATTATATTTTTTCTAGAAATGTGTCCATTTCAGCTAGGTTTCCAAATTTCTTGGCATACAGTTCTTCGTAGTATTTCCTTACAATCCTTTGTACTTCTGTGATATCAGTTGTAATCTCTCCTCTTTCATTTCCAATTATATTTATTTGGGTTCTCTTTTTTTCTTGAGGATTCTGCGTAAAGGCTTGTCAATTTTGTTTATCTTTTCAAAGAACCAGCTCATGGATTTACTGACCCTTAGAATTGTGCTTTTAGTCTCTATGTCATTTAATTCTGCTCTGATCTTGGTTATTTCCTTCCTTCTACTTGCTCTGGGCTGTCTTTGTTGTTGTTCCTCATGTTCTTGTAGGTATAGGGTTAGGTTGTTTATTTAAAATGTTTCTATCTTTTTTAGGTAGGCCTGTATTGCTATGAACTTCCCTCTCAGGACTGCTTTTGCTGTGTCCCATAAGTTCTGGATTGTTGTGAGTTCATTTTCATTTGTTTCCAGAAACGTTTTGATTTCTTCCCTAATCTCATTCTTGACCTATTCATTGTTTAATTCATTATTCAATCTCCATGAGTTTGGGTGTTTTGGAGTTTTTTCCTTGAGGTTGGTTTCTAGTTTCAGTCCCTTGTGGTCAGAGAAAATGCTTGGTATGATTTCAATTTCCTTGAATTTGTTGAGGCTTGTTTTGTGTCCTATCATGTGGTCTATCTTTGAAAATGTTCCATGTGCATTTGAAAAAGAATGTGTATTTTGCTTCTTTGGGATGAAAGGCTCTATATACATCAGTTAAGTCCATTTGATCTAAGGCATTGTTCAATGCCGCAAAATCTTTGATATTTTGTTTGGATGATCTGTCCATTTTTGACAGTGGGGTGTTAAAATCCCCTATTATAATTGTGTTGCTGTCAATATCTTTCTTGAAGTCCTCCAAGATTTTCTTTATGTATTAGGGTGCTCCTATGTTGGGTGCATATATAAATTTATAATGTTTAACTCTTCTTCATGGATTCATCCCTTGAGTGTTATGAAGTGACCTTTTGGGTCTCTTTATGGATCTTTTTTTGAAGTCTATTTTGCCTGATATGAATATTGCTACTTGGCCCCTTTTTTTCCTGTCCATTTGCTTGGAATATTTGTTTCCAGCCGTTCACTTTTAGTCTCTGCAGGTCTTTTATTCTGAGGTGGGTCTCTTGTAGGCAGCATATGTGTGGGTCATGCTTTCTTATCCATTCGCCTACTGTATGTCTTTTGATTAGAGCATTTAATCCACTATGTTTAAGGTTATTATTGATAGCTAATTATTCATTGCCATTTTTTCATTCCTGTGTTCCTCTCTCTCTTGCTCTCTACCTTCCTTTTCTTAAAGCAGTCCCTTTAGCATCTCCTGCAGAGATGGTTTGGTGGAGGTGTATTCTTTTAGACTTCTTTTGTCTGGGAAGCTCCTTATTTGCCTTCCACTTTATGTGAGAGCCTCACTGGATAAAGTAGTCTTGGTTGCAGACCTCTGGTTTTCATTACTTGGAATATTTCTTGCCGTTCCCTTCTGGTTTGGAGTGTTTGCATGGAGGAGTCTGCTGCTAACCTTATCAGGACTCCCTTGTATGTTACTTCCTGTTTTTCCCTTGCTGCTTTTAAGAGTCTCTCTTTGTCTTGGAATTTTGCCATTTTAATTATGATGTGTCTTCAATGGGCCTCTTTGGGTTCCTCTAGATTGGGACTTTCTGTTTTTCCTGGACTTGTGTGACTTTTTCTCTCATCAAATTAGGTAAAGTTTCCATCATTACTTTTTCAAACAAGTTTTCTATCCCTTGCTCTTCTCCTTTTCCTTCTGGTATCCTTATTATATGGATATTATTACATTTCATATTGTTCTGCGTTTCCATTAATCCCTCTTCACTCTTTCTGAGCCTCTTTTCCTTTTCTTGCTTATTCTGAGTGTTTTTTTTTTTTTTTTAGTTTGTCCTCCAGCTCACTGAACCCATCTTCTGTGCTTCATCAAACCTGCTTTTGATTCCTTCTACTGTGTTCTTCAGTTCAGTAATTGTATTTGCTCTTCATTTCCTTTTGGCCCTTGTTGATAGTTTCTATTTCCTTTTTCATGTTGATATAGTTTACAGTGAGTTCATTGTAGTTTCCCTGTAGTTTTTGGTAAATCTCTGTGAGCTCATTGAGTTTCCTTATAACTATTGCTTTGAAGTCAATATCTGATAGTTGACTTGCCTCTATTTCATTTAGCATTCTTTCTGAGACGTCCTCCTTTCCTTTCATTTGGGGATTGTTTCTTTGTCTTCCCATTGCTTGTGAGACTCTTGTTAGACTCTGCTTCTCAAATTGATGTTCTGACTTCCTGTGTTTATGGTGTGAACTTCTGTGGTAGAATACCTGTGAGATTCAGTGGTGCAGTCTCCTTGATCTCCCAAGCTCACTGATCTTGGGCTGTCATTTACATTGGCTCTCTGTATGTCTTTGGGTTTTGACTGTTGTTGGGTGTTTCTTTGGTTGGTCCTTCCCTCCAGCTCGTTAACTGAGGGTTACACCATCCACCTGGTCTTGTATTCTGTTGTGCAGGTGTGGACAGGTTGTGTTGAAGCTGGTTCTTCTCTGTGTACAAGGTTTTGAGGTATCTCTCTCACTCTTGTTCAGTTGTTTGTTCTGGGTAATTTCTCCTCCATTAAGTTGTATTTCCAGATCGGTCCTGGGTTGAGGTTAGTGTGGTTTCCACCCCCTCCTTCATCTTCTGTTGTTATCTGTTGGTGGTTCTTTTATTGGTGGATTTCCTCTTCCAGCATGTATACTGGTGTTCACAACTGCCACTTAAGGCAGCCACAGCCAGGGCCAGTGTCACAATAATGGAGAACCAGGAGACCCACAGTGCATCACATATCTTTTTCCATCTCTTTACTCTTGGTTTTTGTGTATCTTTTTTTTTCTGAAGTGTGTCTCTTATAGAATATATATATATGAGTCTTGTTTTCTTATCCATCCAGCTACCATATTCCTTTTGATTGGAGCATTGAAGCCATTCACATTTACAGTGATTATCAATATGTATTAATTGCTATTTTATTCTGTTCCTCTTATTGTTGTTGTTGCTGTTATTGTTGTTTTTTTTTTTTTTTTTTTTTTGGTTTTTTGTCGTTGTTGTTGTTTTTCTTCTTCTAGAAGACCCTTTACTCACTGACATGGACAACAGTGTGGTGATTGCAGGGTAAGTGGGTATAAAGGAAATAAATGGTAATGGAAAGAAATATAATAAAAAAAAGACCCTTAAACACTTTTTAATTATGTCCTTTATCATTGCTTTCTCCTCCTTATCCTCCTCCTCCTTTTCCTCATTTTCCTTCTTCCCTCTTCCCTCTTCTTTTTTTCCCTTCATCTTGACCTTTTAATCTTTCTTGTAATACTCATTTGGTGGTAATAAACTCCAGTAGCTTTTTCTTGTCTGGGAAGTTCTTTATTTCTCATGCAATTTTAAATGATAGACTTTCTGGGTAAAGTAGTCTTCATTGTGCATTCTTGCTTTCAATCACTTTGAATATAATATTCCAATTCCTTCTGGCCTGTGATGCTTCTGTTGAGGAATCACCTGACAGTCTTATGGAAGCTTCTCTGCATGTAACTGTTATTCTCTTGCTGCTTTTAAGATACCTTTTTTGTTTTTTGTTTTTGTTTTTGTTTTTGTTTTTTTTTTTAAATCCACAAGCAGTAAACTCTTTATTAGAGGAACCAGCTCATTTATATTTAATTTTCTTGGTTATGTTTTAATTTGTCTTTTTTCTCTTTTATTATTATTATTTTTTTAATCAGTATTTTTTAATTGTTGATATTGTACAGTTTTCTGTCTTTTACCCCGCCCCAGCCCACCACCCCAGCCCTCCCCACCTTCCATGAATTTTGTTTTTAACCTTTGACTTTTAATTATAATCTGTTTTTGTGTGTCCCTCTTTAGGTTCATCTTGTTTGCACTCCTAGGACTTTTGTGTCATTTTCCTTCAGTAGGTTAGGTTAGTTTTTAGCCATTATTTCTTCAAATGGCTTCTTGACTCCTTGTGTTCTCTCTCTTCTCCTTCTGGTACTCCTATTATACAAATGTTATTGCACTTCCTGTTGTCCCAAAGATCTCAAACTCTCTTCCTTTTTTTTAATTCTTTTTTCTTTTTGCTGTTCTGATTGTCCAGGACTTTGTCTTCAATACTCTATATTCTGCTCCATCAAACTGAGAGTTTATTCCTTCTATGTATTCTTTACTTCAAATACTGTATTCTTCATTTATGACTTGTTCTTTTTTATAGCTTCTATATCTTTTTTCAAGTTGTTGAAGTTTCTGCTAAGTTCTTTGAGCATCCTTATAACCATTTTTATCCTTACCCAAGAACACTTTCATTGCTTTTAGAGAGAGAAGGGAGAGAAAGAGAGAGATAGAGGGAGAGAATAGCATAGATGTGAGAGAGTAACATCAATTGGTTGCCTTTTCACATGCACCCCAACTGGATATCAAACCTGCAACCTGGGTATGTGTCCTGACCAAAAAATCAAACCTGTGACCTCTTGTTTCACAGAAAGATGCTCCAATTAACTGAGCTACACCAGCCATGTCCTTATAACCATCTTTTAAAACTCTGTATCCTGTATATTGCTTGCCTCCACTTCATTTAGCTCTTCTCTGCAAATTTCTTCTGTTATTTCATTTGGGGCCTGTTTTTATTCTCATTTTGGCTGCCCCTTTGTCTTTGTTGTTTTACATTAGGTAGATCAGTTCTGTCTCCCAATTTTGATAGGGTATCCTTATGTAGTAGGTGCCCTGTGGGACCCAGTGGTGCAATGTTCTTAAACACCTGAACTGCATGCTCCAGGAATATTCCTTGTGTGGGTTATGTAATCTTTCCTCTTCGTATGTGGGATCAACTCTCAGGCTGGCTGACTGTGAGAATTGACCCTGACCACTGTATATGAGCTGCTATGCAGGTGCTAACCACACAAATCAGAATTCTCCTCAGCAGGGCCTGGTGCCTACTGAGATCTCCCTTTGGTTACGCCACTTGTGAAACTAGTTGGATCTTGCTCTGATGTTTTCTGAAGCTGGCCACTGGGTTTATCTGTTCTGGGGTGTTTTGAAGGAGACTCTGATGTAGGTCAGTATCAGATGCTGCCTGTGACTGGCCCTGAGCAAACTCTTTGGAGCTACAAAGTGATCCAGTTTCTGGCTGCCTACCACTGGGCCTTGGTGTGCATGGGAAGCACCAAACTGCACAAGGCCAGTCTCTACCAGCACTGAACCCAGGGGAGGTGAGCAAAAGGCCCAAGGTACCCCAAGATCCAATTCAGCCTTCCTCCACTTGCTACCTGCTGGCTGTCTATTAGACTCAGTCACTGAAAGTGTTTTTTGGTGGTACTCAAGTTGCATGAGGTAGGTTCTCAGTGACTCATGGCATAGGGATGAGTGGTGTTCATTAGACTGATAGATTCAAACTATGTGCCCATGCTGTGTCTAAGGCCACTCAGCAAATGTCCCAGGATATACCAAGTCTAGATGACTCTGCTGGATGCCCATAAGTTTTTGTGGTGGGGCTGGATTTCAGGGAGTCGTCAGGGTGACACCAGCAGAGTTTATCAGGTCCTAACAGACCAGATTTGGCCATGTGAAGAGAAAGCTCTGCAGTGGTAGTGTGTGCAAGAGAAAATTAGACCCTTTCCTAGAGCTACATAACTCATTCTGCCCCAGATTCTGCCAGGTGCCCTAGCTCAGCAAGGCTGGACTGCTGAGATTTGGGAAGGTGAGTCTAGTGGATCTCTTGTGAGGGGCCAGTGCCAGTCAGGTTCACAGTATAGTTGGGGGAATGGCCCCTGCCACAAAGCCACACAACTCAGTTATTGATAAACTCGAGTCTACTTGGACATTTATATCCCAGACCAGACAGTTGACTACTCAGCAGGGCACAAGCTCAGCAGGGTTGGACAACTGGGCATAGGGTTATTATGTTTTCTCCAAGCTTCTGTTGTAAGGCAGGGAATAGTGCATCCAAGAAAGATGGCTTCTGCTATACTGGAGAGGGTCTCAATTTAGAGACCCTAGTGGCAGTCCCTTCAGCTTTCTCCTCAGAGCCACAAACCTTACTCTGTTCTCAAACAACTCTAGTCTTCTCTCCTCTTCCTCCACTAGGGTCCAGGGTGAATGGCTGCAAATGAGATATTATGTGTTGGTGCTTTAAGAGGATGTCAACATCTCTTATTGGGTGACATAATCCCAACTGATTTTCACAGCCAGATTTTATGTGGAAGCCTCTTTCCAGCTCTGATATTGAAGACTGGGGAGCCTGGCCTAGGACTGACACCCAAGCTCCTCAAGGGGAAACTTTGCAGCTGAGATAGCCCTCCAGAATCTCAAGAGCCTATAGGAGTGGGCCAGCCTTTTTTGCAGCCCTGCCCTTCCTACCAGTATCAATGTGGCTTCTTCTGTGAATCCTTAGTTATAACTTCTGTTTATCTGGTGTGATGTTGGTTATTAAGGTTGGTTTTGTATTTTGGTTCTAATTTCAATTTGATGCTCGGAGGAGATGAGTGTACCTTCCACCTTCTCCTCCCCAATATTGGATCTGACACAGGAAAATATTTGCAATTGGAGTCTCAGAAGGAGAGTAGAAAGACAATGTGACAGAAAAACATTTGAAAAAATAAAGGCTAATATATTTTCAAATATGATGAAACATAGCAAACAGGTCCTAAATCTCAAAGATACACAAGAAGGTGGAAGAAAATGTACCATACACACCCAAAGCATAGTCAAATTCCTGAAAACCAGTAATTTAAAAAATCTTGTAAGTAGCTAGAGAAAAAAGGCATATTCCATGGAGAAGAGCAGTATAACAATGAAGACTGAATTCTAATCAAAGCACTGTATCAATAACACAATGGAATGACATTTTTAAGTGATGAAAGGAAATAACCTTTTCAAACAACAATTCTATGTCTAGTTAAAATATTCTTTAAAAAGACAACATTAAGATATTGAGTTATAGTCAAAGAAATCACAAGGGGAATGGGAACTTTTATTAAAATAAACGATACTGACAGGACTTCCAGCCAAGATGGAGGCATGGGTGGACACACTGTGACTCCTCACACAACCAAAATTAAGGACAACAAAGATTTAGAAATAAGAAAACAACCGGAACTCATAGAAATTGAACTGTACGGAAGTCCAACAACCATTCATCCAGACTGGTAAGAGAGGCAGAGTCACAGCAGGAAAAAGTGGAGGTTGGTGGGCCCGACCACAAGCAGCAGCTGGCAGACCCCAGGCGCACAGGCAGCAGCTAGTGGACCCCGGACACGGGGTGGCAACAGGCAGACCCAGTGAGACCACACAAGGTGGCTGGCTGACCAGACGGTCTCATATTCACGAGCAGATAATCCAGGTGAAGGGGAAGTGGCAGAAGGGACTGGCATCCCAAAGAGAGTAGGGCAAGCACCATTGCTCCCTCTCAGAACCTGCCCCCACATACATCCTCACAACCCAGCAACAGGGCTGCCCTGCCCTGGGGAACACCTAAGGCTCTGCCCCTCATATATAACAGCTGTGACAAGACAAAAGAACAAACAAACGAACAAACCAAAAATGGCTCAAACAGGAGAACAAATCAAAGCCCCAGAGCCAATTCATCTAAGTGACCAAGAGATAGCCAACCTATCAGATGTACAGTTCAAAGCACTGGTGATCAGGATGCTCACAGAACTGGTTGATTTTGTTTGCAAATTAGATGAAAAAATGTAGGCTACACTAAGTGAAATGAAGGAAAATGCACAGGAAACCAATAGTGATAGGAAGAAAACTAGGTCTCAAATCAATGGTGTGTACCGGAGAATGAAAGAAACATCCAACCAGAACAGAATGAAGAAACAAGAATTCAAAAAATGAGGAGAGACTTAGGAACCTCCAGGACATCTTTAAACGTCCCAACGTCTGAATTATAGGGGTACCAGAAGGGGAAGAGGAAGAGCAACAAACAAATAATAAAGGAGAATTTCCCCAATCTGGCAAAGGAAATAGACTACCAGGAAGTCCAGGAAGCTCAGCGAGTCCCAAAGAGGTTGGACCCAAGCAGGAACATGCCAAGGCACATCATAATTACATTAGCCAAGATTCAAATGAAGGAGAGAATTCTAGAAGCAGCAAGGGATAAGGGGACAGTCACCTACAAAGGAGCTCCCATCAGACTGTCAGCTGATTTCTCAAAAGAGACCTTACCGGAAAGAAGGGGCTGGAAAGAAGTATTCCAAGTCATGAAAGGCAAGGGCCTACATCCAAGATTGCTCTATCCAGCAAAGCTTTCATTTAGAATGGAAGGGAAGATAAAGTGCTTCTCAGATAAGGTCAAGTTCAAGGAGTTCATCATCACCAAGCCCTTATTCTATGAAATGTTAAAGGGACTTATCTAAGAAAAAGAAGATAAAAAATATGACAGTAAAAAGACAGCAAACTCACAGATATTAACAACCACACCTAAAACAAAAGCAAACTAAGCAAACAACTAGAACAGGAACAGAAACACAGAAGTGGAGATCACATGGAGGGTTAGCAACCGGGGAATGGGAGGAGGAGAAAGGGGGAAAAGGTACATAGATGGTGGGTAGAAAATAGACAGGGTGAGGGCAAGAATAGTATGGGAAATGTAGCAGCTAAAGAACTTATAACACATGAACATGAACTAAAGGTGGGGAATGTGGGTGGGAGGGGGTGTGCAGGGTGGAGGGGAATGATGGGGAAGAAATGGGACAACTGTAATAGCATAATCAATAAAATATATTAAAAAATAAAAAACAATAAAATGATACTGAGCATCCACAATATAAAAATTTGTGAATACAGATAAAACAGTATTTAAAGGAAAGTTTATAGCATTAAAGCGTTTTTAGAAAAGAATAAAGCTTTAAATCAATGGCTTAACCTATCAGCTTAAAAATCTTGAAAATGAAATAGAATATTAAACTCAAAGTAGAAAAGAAAAAGGAATAAAGAGTATAAATCAATGATTTAGTAACTAAAGAATGAAGACAATAAAGGCAAAAGTTAATTCTTGGAAAAATATATAAATCACAGGTGGCGAACACAATGCCCACAGGCCGAATCCAGCCCTCCACCTTGTTTTATCAGGCTGGCACCTTGTTTCTACCCGGTAGCAGCACGGAGTTCTCACTTAACTGTTAAGGAGTAGGTACATTTATCCAGTCCTCAAATTACATTCGGCCCTTTGAAGACAACCGCAGGGCTGATGTGGACCCCTGGTGAAAATGAGTTTGACACCTCTGATATAAATTAATATATTGATAATCTCATGATTATAAATTAAAATGAATGTAATACAAATTACCAATATCAGGAATTGCACAGGGGACATCATTAGAGACTTTAAAATGATAATAAAATAATCAATTAGCCACTTAGAAAAATGGGTAAGTTCCTTGTAAAAAAAAAAAACATACCAAAACTGACCCAAAAAGTAAATAAAACATCTGAGTGGCCTTATATTTACTAAGATAAGTGAATTTGAAATTGAAAAACCTTTCCAGAAAAAACTTCATGCCCAGATGACTTCACCAATGAAGTCTGCCAAACATTTAAGGGAAAAAAATGACAGAAATGATATTAACCATGTATCCTGTATTTCAGAAAATAGAAGAGGATTACTTACTGGCTCATTTCCTAAAGGTACCATACCCCTGATATCAAAATCTGAGAAAGACATTACAAGAGAATTACAGACCACTATCCTTCATGATCTTAGGAACAAATATCGTTGACAAAATGTGAACAAAACAAAGACAGCAATACATGAGAATAATAATATGCCATGACCAAATGTGAATCATTCTAGGAATGCAAGGTTGGTGTAACATTAAAAAATCATTCAACAGAAATTGCCACATTCACAGGGTACAATGGAAAATGATCTGGTAATCTTAAAAGATGGACATAAATTATATGACCAAATTCAATACTCATTCATGATAAAACATTTCAATTAACTAGCAGTAGAAAGGAGCTTCATCACTCTGATAGAAACAGCTATGAAATACCTCCTAGTAATTATCATACTCGATGAAATATTGATGCTTTCCACAGACTTGGGAACAAGGCAGTGATGTCTGTTTTTAGTAGGCTTTCCCACATTCTTCTCAGTGTTTTAAGTCACTGCAATAAGGCAAGTGAGAATTAAAGATTATACTCCTGGCTGGGTAGTTCAGTTTGTTAGAACATCGCCCAGATATGCCACAGTTGTAGGTTTGATCTCTGGTCAGGACACATATAAGAATCGACGAATCAATGGGTGGCACAACAGATCAGTATTTCTCTCTCTCTCTCTCTCTCTCTCTCTCTCTCTCTCTCATCAATCAATAAATTTGTTTAAATCTCATTAAATTTTTATAAAGATTATGTAGGAAGAAATAATATGGCCTTAATGTGGCCCTTACATAATTGCATAGCAAAAGAAGTTATAGTGATCTTCACGAAAAAATCTGTCAAGATTATACTTTCTTAGGTTAAGTAAACCAAAGTCAATTCTATTTTTATATACTAGTACAAAAGGAAAAAAATAAAAATTAATATTATTTAAAATCCCATAAAAATAAAGATACTTAGAAGTAAATCTACCTAAATCTGTGATATATTATTGGGAGAAGTTTAAAAAAGAGAAATAAATGAAGAGAAACAATGTTTACAGATTGGAAGATTTCATATTGCTAAAATACCTATTTTCCCAAAATTGATCTGTAGATTCACCATTACCCAGTTAGAATCCCAAAAGGCTTTTTGTGATAAATTGACAAGTGATTCTAAAACTAATATCTAAATGCAAAGAACCTAGAATAGCAAAACAATTTGGAAATTAAGAAAAATATTGAACAACAACACAATCTAATTTCAAAAATTAATATAAAGCTTTAGTAATGAAGAAAGTGTGGTATTGGCTTTAGTGTAGATAAACAGATTAATGAAGAGAAGTAAAGCCACACATAAGTTGTCAATTGATTCTTTGTAAGAGGTACCTAGTTAATCTGAGTTAATTAGTGAAAGGATAGTCTTTTCACAATCAATGCTAGGACAAGTAGATAACTATTATGGAATGAAAATGAATGTCTCTCCATACTCTCCAATGAACACAGGTCTATGGATCATAGACCTAAGTGTAAAGTTAAAACTTATTAGCTCCAAGAAGAAAACAGAGGTGAATATTTTATAATCTTGGAATAGGCAAACATTTCTTAGGACACAGAAAACACTAACCAAAAATATACCATTAATTGGATTTCAAAACTTTAAAAACTTCAGTTCATCATATCATTAAGAAAACACATAGAATAGCCCCAGACTGGGAAAATAAGTAAGGTGAACTTTTACATAAAAAACATATAGGAAGTACAGTGAAAAGATTCCATTTATGGTATAACATATTAAATACTTGAATTCCAGGCATGAACTTCTAGTGATTAAATAAAAGGAAAAATAACTGAAAATTTATACTTTATTCTTGATTATATAGACCTTAATAAAGATGACAACACATTCTAATTCAGTAAAGATCTTTTATTTTTTTAAGGGTTGTAAAGAGATGCATTTGTTTTATAAATTAGTCAATAGAAAAGAGGTTCTGGAGTTGTAATGTGGGTTTACTCATTCTTAAGTTATTAACAGAAGGTAAGATATGGGCTGAGTAATATAGATATTTTAATATAAGACTAATTTTTCTCAGGATATGTTCAATAACATTTTAAATGGGATTTCCAAGTCAAGGAAACATGCCTGTGTTTTTAGTTTATCAATGACTATTGTTAATAGTGCCTTTTTATCAGTTTGAGTTGAAACAATCAGGAATTCTATAATTGACCTTTGATTTGCTAGTGGATATTTTAAACGAGACTTCAAAAAAAGGTTAAGAATACTGGAATAAAAATTAGACCATGAGCAGCCCCAAATAACATAACAAGAAGCATAATCTTAAAAAATGTCCTGAAGATGTATGCTTTAGCTGCAGCTAAAACACACACCCCTATAACTGTTGACACTGCACTTTGTAACACAGGGTAGCCTAGCATATACAATGCTTCGATTGTTTTTTGGTTTACTGAGGGCTCAGAACTGGAAACAAATGCATAGGTAATGTGTGCAGAAAAATCAAAAGAAAACCCTATACAAATGACAAGATTAATCATGGATATGGAATCAAGATTGACATTCCAGAATGCCATGAAACCTGTTACTCCTACAATCACAGAAGCAATAGCAAAAGTTACCCACAAGGAACACAGTGGATGAGGAATTAACAATAAAGAAACAACAAACATAATTGTTGATGCAACAATGACGTTTCGAACAGTGTTTTCTATTATTGCAGTATACTGATCAAAATATATGAATGCCTGGTTATACACTAGTAGGGGAATTTCACACTCTTCAGCCAAAGCTCGTAACTGGAGTAACATCTTTTTCTTGTTGGTTGAAGAAGAAACACCTACAGTCTGAATGAAGGCCCGGGAACAACTGATTTCATGTGATGATGAAATATTAATATCATACATAAAAAATGGAAATTTCATAACAAAACTTGAAATACTGTTTATAAAAGTATTCTTATCATTTATATCTTGTTTGTTATCTTCCATATATTGCACATATTCTTGTAACCAAAACTCTGTAAGACTTTTATCTACATAGCCATTATTTTCAAAATCTCTCAGACATTTTTCCAATTTTTGCCTAGCATATTTATCCCAGTAGTCAAGAGGTTCAGTAACAATAACCATAACCCTGGGACCATAATTTGAAAAATACTTTTCCTCTACATTAAAATATGGTGTAATGTAGGAATCATCACTTGCCAAATTTCGAAGGTCTAAACCTTCCTTCACTTGGAAACACCCATATATACTACTTATGAGGTACAAACTGTATAGAAGCACTACAAAAATCTTGGACTTAGTGCTTATGAGAATAGGTCCAAAATAGTCTTTAAAGAACAAATTCATTGGATGGATATCAGCTCCCTGTTCATCTGGAAGAGAACCAAATGGGAGACAGCAGCAGCGTCTTAACATGGAACATTTTTGGTCAGGCCTATCTGTCTTTTTTAACCAACGTAGACAAACTACTTCTCTTTTACCATCCAGGGCCATAAATGCTCCAAAACAGGTGATGTTGTAAAAATAACAAAAGAACAGGGTCGTTCCTGTATAAATGCAAAAATATTGTACGGACCTGAAAGAGGTCATAACCCCTGTATAGAAGGCCAGGATGTTGGTGATGGTGGTGATTGTAATGGACACTGCCACTTTTGAATAGACCCTGGACATACGCTGTTTTATGCTATCTGTGAGGTTGGTCTTCTGCCAGGCAGAAATCATGATAAACATGTCATCAACCCCAACACCTGTTAAAAAAAGAAACAGAATCTTCATAAATATTAATATCCATTAAAAAATTAAACATATCAATTTAAACCATTTTCTTTTTTCTATCACTTAAGGTCTTGTTTACCTTGCCCAATCTGTGCTTTGATACTACTTTTTCTCATTCTTTCTCTGGTTGCCTCTGAATCCACAACAGAATTCATCACTCTTTCTCCTGTAATAACTCTGCACTTTGTGCATAACTCCTGTTCTTTGCACATAGCACAGTATATTCTACTCCTAGTCTTCATTTAGGGTGTTTCAATGATGAGTCAGGAAATCTGATTGACTGGCTGTTAGTCAAAGCAAAATTACCATGAGTCTTTGCTTCTACTAGGTTACTTCAGAGACCATTTTCTCTCATAAGTCATTTGATACTAATGCACAAACACATTGAGCCAACATTCTATTGTTTAAAATATAAGCTGGACTTATATGTTCTGTATTTAACATGTAGCTATCAATGTGGTATAATTTGAGATGCACTACATAGCTTATAAACACACATACACAAAATGTAGTTTTCCTGCTAGTATGTTTTGGATAGCCAGAATGCTATCATTCAAACTTCACTTGCCCAATATAAGGCTTTATATCATTAAAATGAAAGTACTCTTGATAGCAGAAATATGTACTAAAGTAAATCTCAAGGATCCTTTACATATTAATGTCTACTAGGTAGTTAATCCTTTTCCATGATGGCATTTCATGATTGGTTTGGAATAAAGCAGACTTTGAAATCGTCATTAAAGACTGGGAAAGAAGGACAACAAATAGAACAGCAAGAGCATGTTGCAGATAAATTTTATCTCCACAAGCTTTCTGCTAGAGCAGATACTACTTTCGCTCATGAACACCTTTGTTTCTGTGTGTGCTGATACAATCAATACTTGGAACTAAAATGCTGATCTTAAAAGTTTGGGGGATTATCTCTATGGATTGCCTGGTAGGGTACTAGGAATTGCAACTCTGCATCTAATCCAGATGTTCTACAGGTATAAGCAAGGTAGAAGGATGTAAGTTGGCAGAAGTCTTTGTAGTCTGCCAAAAACTCCCACTGCTGCCAGCTTTGAGGATTTCAATTGTACTCAGCTGGACAAAATGGAAGAATCAAAAGTGTGGAGAATCAAGAATGAACTCATTGATAATTAGGTATTTAATAGCTGGTTTTATTATTTATAGGACATTGTTAAGAAATGATCCACACATAGTTCTTGAGTTGCTGGAATCACAAACTCGCACACATGCTCACACACACTCACACTCCTCTGTACACACAAACTATACAAAAATGGTTTCTATTAAATCAGTTATACACACTTTAACTGTAATTATTTACACTGTGGGAAACACTGAGTGATTAAGTGTGAGTGTGTATGCCCCGAAGAGCTAGAATAAATAAGCTGACGTCCAACAACAGCTGATCTACTATTAACCCAAGAAACCAAATATTATTTCTCCCAACTTGCTTACTTTCCAAAATATAAAGACCTTTGTTTTCTCATGCTTGTTGTAAAATAAATTCTGAAATTACAGGAAAATACAAAGAAAAATTTAAACTGTAATTCCACCCTTCAGAGATAATTCTTGCTAACATTTTGATGTTAAACCCATCCAGAATTTGCTCTATACAAATGTACAGCTGTAACTGTACCACTCCATTTCAAACACCTTATTTCATAAACACTATTTTTCACTTAATATTATATACGTACTTTCTAAAGACCGAAATGATTCCAAAATTTTAATATGCTGTATTTGAATTGACCAATCCCATGGTGATATGGGATTAGGTTGTTTTCAATATTTTCTTACTATAAATCACACTTTTTGAGTGTTCTACTTTTTGAGCACTTGTCCAATTAATAGAACACACTTCTAGAAGTGAAATTGGTATGTCAAAGGCATTCCCTTTTCAATATTTAAATCTGATTTGTGGCAAAGTTGTACTTAAAAAAAGTGTGTAACAATTTACAAATTTCTCCCAGCAAAGTGTGACTGTTCATTTGCACACAACTTTCCCCAAACCTTCAATTTTGTTAATATTTATTAATCTAATAAGAAAATGAGGTATCTCACTTTTGGTTTCATTTGAATCCCTTTATTAACTGAGAGAGCAAGTAGTTTTTTCTTATATTTTCCATGACTTGTATTTTCAATTTTGGGTGTGTATGTGCATGTACCTGTGTCTGTGTATACTGCCTATTCATGTTCTTTGTATTTCCATTTGGGGTACTAGATTTTCTTTTCTTGTTTTTAATCCTCGCCCACAGATACATATATCGATTTTAGAGAGAGAGAAAGATACATTGATGTGAGAGAGAAACATCAATGGGTTGCCTCCTGTACATGCCCCGACCGGGGACCAAACCCACAATCTAGGCATGTGCCCTGACTGAAATCCAACCAATGATCTTTTGGTGCACAAAATGTCACTCCAACTAATCTGGCTATACCAGCCCAGGGCCCAGTTTGATTTTCTTTTTCCTGACACCTCATTTGGGATATGTAGAGCCAACTAAACATAATTAATTTGCTTAATCTAACACAAGCCCCTTCCCTTATCTATCCTACACACCCACATACACAGTGCATAGCCTCACATTTTGTTTTACTCACCTAGAATAAGAAATGGTGAATTTTTAACTATGGTCACAAATGGTACCCCAGTATACAACATGAAGCCAAAGCCGCTCACCACTGCCAAGGCAACAGAAATTACTCCAAAGGTTGCAACGCACATTTTGTTTCGTACACAGTCACACCTGTAAATTTGAAGGGAAAATTATGAAATTTTTGGTGGTAGCTTCCATACTGAAATTCCATCAGTGCATAAAATTCTTGATTTAGATACATATTCAGGAACCTCTTGTGCAATGATTCCCATACCTGACTGCTAGAGAGCTTTAATTCCCAGGCAATATGCAAGCCCCTCACCACCACCCCCTAAAAAGGGGGGAATAGAAAAATTAGGAATCTGTACTTTTACCACACTTCCCTGGGTGATGTGTATATAGCTAGCCAAGTACTAATCCACAGGCTGGCATTTCAGAAGGAGA
The DNA here is from genome assembly GCA_039655065.1 of Glossophaga mutica. NCBI lineage: Eukaryota > Metazoa > Chordata > Mammalia > Chiroptera > Phyllostomidae > Glossophaga > Glossophaga mutica. The sequence continues at coordinate 136,468,680 of CM077303.1, forward strand.
AAGTGAGAAAGTTACATACACTAAAGCACTGCAGATGGTGAATTTCACTTGGATCTTCAAAGGGATGTGAATGAAATAAAACAGGGAGAGCTCCAGGACAGAGACTACCTGTACCTAGGTACTGACTCTGAACCCCTAACTCCAACTAGCCAAAAATACAATCCTAAATAGCTTCTGTATTTCAAAGCTAGGTCAATATGTATTGTGATTAACAAAAAAATATGAAAACCTCCTTCTAAAACATTTTTTAAGATATCTCTTCTACTGGTAAAGTGGGCTCTAGAAAAGTTCCTACTAGATGAAAAAAAAATTGAACTGTAGTCTGTTGGAGACCAAGAGGCCTGTGAGGGGTCGAGGATAGGGTCCTGCACCGCAGGTGTGGTGGCTGGGCCTGGTTTCCGGCCTTGGGGCTATCTTGGTCTCTGACTGTTCTCATAACATTGGCCTTCGAATCATGTATACAGTAGCAATGCTAGTCTGAGAACTCCCCGACCTTGAGGGAGTAGATAGTCTCGTGCCAGAAAGCTTCTCCTTTGTCTGCTATGCACTCATGATTGTACTTAAGCCTGAAGACTGCACAATAAACTTGCCTTATGCCAGCAGAGCATTTGGTCCTCTCCTATATTCAGTCCCTCGCCCAGCCTCACGACCACCCTTGCTGCAGCGGGCTGCGGCAGAGTGGCGCCAGAAACAGGGACCAAGAAGAGTCCAGAACAGGGACCAAGAAGAGTCCGAAATCGTGAGGATTTGGGATCCCGAGAGGACCGCTGCTACGGGGGCCCGGTAAGTTAAAAAAGTAAAAGTAGCAGGGAGCAGGGCAGGAGAGTAAAATAATGGGAAATTCCCACTCTTCCGAAAGGGAGCTGTTTGAACAAGTATTGTGCACCCTATTAAGGGGACGAGGTGTCATGACCTCAAAGAAACAAATTCATCATTTTGTAGATTTTATCCAACAAGTATGCCCGTGGTTCCCTGAGGAAGGAACCATAAATATTGATACTTGGAAGAAGATTGGGGAGCAGATTCGAGAGCATTATCGAGCTCATGGTCCTGAAAAGACTCCCGTTGATGCCTTCTCCCTATGGTCCCTAGTGAAGGATTGTTTGAAAGGGGACTCTGAACTAGATAAATGGGAAAACGGGACCAGAGGCAGTCTTACGCTGCAAGCTACTCGCTCTGCAGAGGATCTGTTTAAAAACCCCCCGCCTCTGCCACCTGCACCTCCGCCGCCGTTAGAGCCTCCGCAGTATGAGCAACCAGATGTTAAGCCCGAGGGTTTTGAATCTAGAGATCCAGACCCTGCGGAGGTCGATTGGGAAGATCTAGAGGAACAGGCGGCGGCAGCTTTTGATCGCTCTCAAGGAGCGTTTGTTGCCACGGAGACGAAAGAAACTAAGAAAGATAAATCAGAGCCAGCTGTGCTCTTCAAGAACCTTTTGCAGCTGTTACAATCTCTTCAGGTTCAGGATTCTGAAAAAATTGTTGCAAATAGAGAGCAGACCTCTGTTTCTGAAGATCCTATGTTCCCCAGAGATCCCACCTCTCCATTAATAGCTCAAGTGGGATTTCGCCCGCACCCTCCCCGGGAGGATGCTGTAGCGTCGCCTTTGCAGACTGCGCTGCGGCGCGCGCTCCGTGATGGGGAGTCAATAGATGGCTTCTCCCCCGAGAAACAGATTTTCCCTGTCCTTCAGAGGCAGAATGATCAAGGCCAACAGTGGCGAGATTATGAGCCTATTCCTTACAAGACCTTGAAGGAGTTAAAATTAGCCTGTGCCCAGTATGGGGCTACAGCCCCCTTTACTGTCGCTACCATGGAAACTATCGCAAGCCTCGCCCTTCCCCCACAAGATTGGAAAACTATGTGCAAAGCGGTGTTAACTGGAGGTGATTATTTGTTATGGCTTGCTGAATATCACGAGAGCTGTGAGCAACAGGCAAGGTCTGAAGCTGCTCGCAGACTTGGAATAACATATGAGCAATTAGCAGGAACGGGGAATTTTGCAGATACCCAGCAGCAGCTTAACTTCCACCCCCAAGCATATGATTATATCCGTTGGTCTGCCTCCGCGGCATGGAAAAAGTTACCTAAGACAGGAGTGAGAAAGGAAGAATTATCTAAGATTCGGCAGGGCCCTGACGAACCATTCCAAGATTTTGTAGCTCGCCTTCTCACCGCTACTCAGCGTGTTATTGGTGAGCCTGAGGCCGCCACTATAATAGTTAGAGAAATGGCTTTTGAGAATGCTAACGCCGCTTGTCAGGCGGCACTGCGGCCTTGGAGGGGCAGGGCTACGTTAAATGATTACATCAAATTGTGTGCAGACATTGGACCAGGATATATTCAAGGAGTAACTTTAGCTGCTGCCCTTAAGGGACAGACAGTTAGAGAGTTTCTAGCTATTAAGGGAGATAGAAGAAGGAAATCAGGACCACCAGGCAGCTGTTATAGTTGTGGAAAGATGGGTCATGTTGCGAGGCAGTGCCGAAACTTCAGCTCTAATAATCCCATTGTGCCTGTCACCAGTCAAAGAAAGTTTCCTGGCTTATGCCCGCGGTGTCGACGCGGTAATCATTGGGCTAATGAATGTCATTCTAAGAAAAATAAGGAAGGGAGATTACTTGTGCAGTCGGGAAACGACAAGAGGGGCCAGCCTCGGGCCCCGAGACAAGTATACGGGGCAATGACGACCTCCAGTCATTTACTGGGGCCGGAGCAAGAGCAACTATATCCGAGCTCCGACGTGCAACCCCAGGGAGTGCGGGACTGGACCTTTGCCTTGCAGAACATGTCGTCCTAACTCCTGATATGGGGATGCAGGCATTACCAACCCATGTCTTTGGGCCCCTACCTGAAAAAACTGTAGGAATAATATTAGGAAGAAGTGGATTTACTATGAAAGGTTTAATGGTTTCGCCAGGAGTTATTGATGCTGATTATACTGGAGAAATACGGATTATGGCTAAAACTGAACAGCATGTAATTAATTTACCTGCCGGCACCCGTGTGGCTCAGCTATTGCTCCTCCCTTATATAGATAATCAGAACAAGGCCTATATACAGCCATACCGAGGAGCATCAGGGTTTGGGTCCACCGATGCCTTTTTGTTGAAAGCCATAAAAATGGAGAGGCCTGAGTATAACTTGACCATTAATGGAAAGATTTTTAAAGGGATTTTAGATACTGGAGCTGATGTTTCTGTTATTGCACTTGAGCATTGGCCTAACTCTTGGCCGCTCCATCCCACTTCCACCGCTTTACAGGGAGTGGGACAGTCCACCTCCCCATATCAAAGTTCAGCCATTTTAAAGTGGAATAATGACGAGGGAGCGCAGGGAACCTTTCAGCCTTATGTACTTCCTCACTTACCTGTCAATCTGTGGGGACGTGACATTATGGAGCAGATGGGACTTGTCTTTTGGCAACCTGAGACCCATGTCCAGCCTTTTTCTTAGCGGCCATTGATACTCCTGCCCCATGTGCTGATCCCATTTCATGGAAAAATGATATCCCTATATGGGTAGATCAGTGGCCGCTTACTCAACAAAAACTAGAGGCAGCTAAAAAGCTGGTGCAGGAACAGCTTGCTGCCGGACATATTGAACCTTCCACGTCACCATGGAATTCTCCTATATTTGTTATTAAAAAGAAGTCAGGAAAGTGGAGGCTCCTTCAAGATTTAAGAAAAGTAAACGCTTCCATGTTTCCCATGGGCGCATTGCAGCCTGGACTTCCATCTCCTGCTGCTATCCCTCCATCAACTTATAAGTTTATAATTGACTTAAAAGACTGTTTTTATACTATTCCACTGTTCCCATCTGATTGTCAGCGATTTGCTTTTAGTGTTCCCTCCACTAATCTTCGGGAACCAATGTTAAGATTTCAATGGAAAGTTTTACCTCAGGGTATGGCTAATAGTCCCACCTTGTGTCAGAAGTTTGTACAGCAAGCTATTCAGGGGACACGAGATGAGTTCCCCTCAGTTCTAATCATTCATTATATGGATGATATCTTATTGGCACATTCTAATCACGATCTTTTGACTTCAGCATTTTCTCGGATGAAACAAGACTTAGCCATTTTCGGCCTGCAGATAGCAGCTGATAAAATCCAAAGTGCTCCCCCCTACTCCTATCTTGGATACCAACTTAAACCCCTAACTTTTTCTCCTCAAAAATTACAGATTGATACTTCGCACCTGCAGACTTTGCATGATTTTCAAACCCTCTTAGGAGAACTTAACTGGGTACGCCCATCTTTGAAGCTTACCACTGGCGACCTTAAGCCTCTCTTCACTTTACTAAACGGAGATCCTAATCCTGCCTCTCCTCGGGCGCTCACTCCGAGCGCTCGGCAGGCTCTGCGATTGGTGGAAGACGCTCTTCAGTCCGCCCAATTGTCTTATTGCGATATTTCACAACCTTGGTCTTTGCTAATAATACCTTCCTCTATCACCCCGACAGGAGCTCTCTACCAGCATGGAATACTTCAGTGGATCCACGGCCCGGCGACACCAAAGAAAGCACTTGCTTCTTATGCCTCGTTAGTAGCTGAACGAGTTCAACAAGGCCGCAAATTATCTATCCAAATCTTAGGACGAGACCCTTCTGTTATAGTTATACCCTATACTTCTGAGCAGTTTTCCTGGCTAATGAACATGAATGATTCTTTTCCATTGGCCTTTGAAGGTTTTTCAGGACAGGTTTCTCATCATTTTCCGAAAGACAAGATTCTGCATTTTGCCTCCCAAGCTCATTTTATCTTTCCCAGGAATCTCTCCCTTACCCCTTTAACTTCCGCTGTCAATTTGTTCACAGATGGTTCATCTAATGGACGAGCTGCTCTAATTACCCCGGAACAATCCCAGGTTTGGCAGGTCGCTTCCAGTTCTGCTCAAGAAGTTGAACTCTTTGCTGTTCATCAGGCCTTCCTTCTCATTCCTGAACCTTTTAATCTTTATTCTGACAGTCAGTATATTGTCCATGCGTTAGCCACTTTAGAGACTGTTCCTTTAATTACAACTTCTAATCGTACAATTTTTCAGCTATTCCATTCTATCCAGCGATCGCTTCGACAGCGAAAAGCCCCCTGCTTTGTTGGCCACCTTCGGGGACACTCATCTCTTCCAGGACCCCTGACAACATCAAATGCACTCGCAGACTCCCTTACTCACGTCTTTCTTTCACAACAGCTACGTGCTCAACAATCCCATGCCCTTCATCACCAATCTGCCCGATCTCTTCGATATCAATTTCAACTTTCCCGAGAAGCGGCACGACAGATTGTGAAGTCGTGCTCGACCTGTTCTCAGCTACTTCCAGTACCCCCTTATGGTGTTAACCCCCGAGGTCTCAAGCCCAACGATCTCTGGCAGATGGATGTTACGCATTGTCCTTCCTTTGGCACGCTTCGCTATCTACATGTCACTATTGATACTTGTTCTCATTTCCTTTTCGCCTCCCCTTTATCAGGTGAAAATGTTCGCAATGTGATCTCTCATTTGCTTTCCTGCTTTTCAGTACTTGGTGTCCCTAAAATTTTAAAAACCGATAACGCTCCCGCCTATACCAGTAAAGCCTTCGCCTCTTTCTGTACTTCCTTTCGAATCCTCCATAAAACAGGTATTCCTCATAATCCTCAAGGACAAGGAGTCATAGAACGAGCGCACCTTTCCCTCAAACAATTATTTGCTAAACTGAAAGGGGGGAGATGGTATAGCCCCCATTCTCCAAAACTGCTTGTATCTCATTCATTATTTGTTTTAAATTTTTTAACCATAGATTCGGAAGGGCGCTCTGCGGCGGACAGGCATTGGGGGCCGCGCATGAGGCACTACCCTCAAGTTTATTGGAGAGACCCCATGGATGGGTCTCGGCATGGGCCTGACCCGGTACTAGTTTGGGGCCGAGGGCATGTTTGTGTTTTTCCCACAGACGCTGAGTACCCACGGTGGTTGCCTGAGAGGTGTGTCCGCCATGCCCATGTCACTGAGGAGCCGGAGCACCCATCCTCAGAGAGCCCAGAGGAGACTCCAGCAGTTGGCGCTGATCTTGAGCCTCCTGTGGATGCTGAAAACTCAAGTGAAGGCTGAAGAATATTGGGCCTTTCTTCCCAATCCTCCCGTCCTGCATCCAGTCACTTGGGAGGACACTGATTTTGTGCCTGTTTATGTAAATAATACCCAGGTCCTTGGCCCGCCATCCACTGGGCATATTCTGCCCATGTCAGCTAAGTATAATTACACCGGATTGTCCACTACTCCACCTATCTGCTTTTCTTTGAAATCAGGAAAGTGTATCTTTATCTCCAGATATACTGATTGGGACGGTAATTTCACTAATGGACTTCATTGGGGTGTGGACATGCTTTACCTTCATAGAAATGTGAGCACCACTACTGCTGGCCTGGGGTCCCCTCCTTCAGACATCCCGGTATGTAAGCAAAGAACGCCCCCTCAGAGCCAGTGGGGCCCGACGTGGAGAATTTGTCATCTCAACCATACCGTTTGTGATCAAGGGATTTGTGACTGGAGTGACTACCGAGAGGAGACCTACAGGCCCATGAATCTGTTATATGGAATATGGACAAGGAATAATCGGACCTATCAGACTATGCTTTGGAAGGCAGTCGCCTCCCTTCAATATGTCACCGTAGCCAAGAGACAGGTAGCTTGGATGCATATAGGGACACAGGACGCTATCTCTGTGGACGGAAGCCAGAAAAATGTATCTATCATAGCTTGTGTACCTGACCCCTTCGCGTTTGTTGCAGGGGATCTGCGGCTTGTCCAGAATGCCATGTATAATCTTACCTGTCATGATTGTATTTTAACTAACTGTCTTAATTCCTCCTTGAATGTAAGCTCTTTTGCTATTGTTAAACAGCCTGCTTTTTCTTTTGTTCCTGTTAATCTCACTGTTCCCTGGTTCAATGATCCTGGTTATGCTGTCATTCGAGCGGCTAATGAAATCATACTAGCTCGCTCCAAACGCTTTGTTGGGATGCTGATTGCAGGAATAACTGCCCTTGTAACTCTTATAGCTACTGCCGCCACAGCCACCATTGCCCTAACAGAGGGAATTCAAACGGCAGAATTTGTTAATGAATTGTCTCATAATGTTTCTGTGACTTTTCAGACTCAAGAGGACTGGGATCAGAAAATAGAGCAAAAACTGAATGCCCTCTACGATACGGTCAGAGTCGTAGGGGAGGAGTTGAATTCTTTGGAAGTTCGGTCCTCATTGAAGTGTCATGCTATGTTTTCTCACATTTGTGTAACCCCCTTTCCTTATAACTCTACCGCCTTCCCTTGGGATAAGATACGTAATCATTTATTAGGTATTTGGCATAACTGCAATACTTCTTTAGACCTTGCTGCCCTGCACAAGGAGATCCGAAATTTGGCAGAAGCACCCCCTATAGATATAGATATTGCTCGAGACGCTCAGAACTTTCTGTCAGCCTTAGCTAAGCGGTTCCCTACCTTTAATCAGCTCATGTATAATTGGATTGGTGTTGGAATTTTTGTACTTTTGTTCCTCTTGTTAATACCCTGTATTTTCCGAGTGTTTGTAAGCCAAATCAATGGCTTGTACATAGATCTAAAATGGCAAAGATTGGATATGACCAAAAATGAAGTTCCACTGCATTGTATAAAGTAAAAAAGGGGGATATGTTGGAGACCAAGAGGCCTGTGAGGGGTCGAGGATAGGGTCCTGCACCGCAGGTGTGGTGGCTGGGCCTGGTTTCCGGCCTTGGGGCTATCTTGGTCTCTGACTGTTCTCATAACATTGGCCTTCGAATCATGTATACAGTAGCAATGCTAGTCTGAGAACTCCCCGACCTTGAGGGAGTAGATAGTCTCGTGCCAGAAAGCTTCTCCTTTGTCTGCTATGCACTCATGATTGTACTTAAGCCTGAAGACTGCACAATAAACTTGCCTTATGCCAGCAGAGCATTTGGTCCTCTCCTATATTCAGTCCCTCGCCCAGCCTCACGACCACCCTTGCTGCAGCGGGCTGCGGCAGTAGTCCATCTTGAATAACACAACCACTGCCTGTTTTTGTTGGACAAACATAAATGGGAATATATACACAGTATTTTAAAGTATGGATTCAATACTTTATCTCCCCAACAACCACAACAGTATATTTTAATATATTGACACCAACTTCTGGTTTTATATTTTCCTTGCTTGTTAAATGCTTCAAGACAAATGAATGATACCTGCCTCTACATATCTCTAGTAGAAGAGAGAAACTACGTTTGGATTGAAGACTAGGAAAGTCAACTATGGAAATGGAGCCACTGATTCTCCATGTACAATACAAGAATGAAACTGGATCCCTACTATGCACCATATATAAAAATAACTAAAAATTAATCAACAACCTAAATATAAGAGCTAAAACCATAAACTCTTCGAAGAAAACATAAGGTAAATGCACATTACTTTGAACTTGTCAGTGGATTCTTAGATACAGCACCAAAAGCACAATTAGCAAAAGAAAAAATAGATAAATTGAATTTCATCAAAATAAAACTTTTATGCATTAGTGGACATCATTAAGAAACTGAAGAGATTATCCACAGAGTGGGAGATTATTTACAAATCATATATATCTGTCTACTAAGGGATTAACATCTATAATATATAAAGGGCTCATCAACAATAAGACTCAACAACTAAAGAACAACCCAATAAAAAATGTGCAAAGACTTAATGGACATTTTTCCAAAGAAGATAATACAAACGGTCAATAAACATATCAAATTATCATTTGTAATTAGGGAAATGTGAATCAAAACCACAGTGAGATACTACTTTGCACCTACTTGAATGACTATAATCAAAACAGAAAATAACAAGCATTAGTGAGGAAGTGGAGACATTGCTGGTGGGATACAAAACAGTATAACCTCCATGGAAAACAGCTGGGCAGTTCTACAACAACCTAACATGGAATTATTATACAACCCACCAATCCCACTTTTAGGTATATATTGAAAAAGAATTGAAAACAGGGGCTCAAGCAATTATTTGTACACTAACTAATGTTCATTGCAGCATTATTCACAGTACTCAAAAAGTGGAAACTTTCCAAGTGCGTATCAATAGATAAATGGATACATAAAACGTGGTGTGACATACGATGGAATATTATTCAGCCATAAAAAGGAATGAAGTTATGATACATGCTACAACATGGGTGAACCTTAAAGACATTATGCTATGTGAAGCAAGCCACAGAAGGACAAATATTATATAATTCCACTTATATTAAATCTCTAGAATAGGTAAGTTAATAGAAACAGAAAGTAGATTAAAGGTTTACCAGGGCTGGGAGGAGACAATGAGGTGTTATTGCTTAATGGTTACAGAATTTGTGTGGGGTGATGAAAAATATTTGGAAACAGAGAGTTGTGATAATTGCACAATAGTGTGAATGTCATTAACATTACAGAATCATACACTTAAAATGGTTAAAATGACATTTGTTATCATATTGCTTTACCACAATAATTTTTTTCAAAATTAAAGTTTAAAGAAATTAATGAAAGTGTTTTACCTGTAGCATGATAAGATTGAAAATAATATGATTAGAAGGTATGCCACATAAAACAAAGGAATCACTGTGGTAGAAGCTGCCTCAAATTCCAGTTGTCTAGAAAGTGATGTAAAGTAGACTACCTGCCACAAAAATATACTCAGATAAATAACTTTAATAACAATATTTGTGAGTTACAAACACTATTAAAATACTGTGGCTTATTGATGAAAATATTGTCCAAATTCATTAAAAGATCAAAATACATGAGTTATGTTTTTAGCAAAAAGAATATAGATATGCTTCTTCCCACAAATCTCTGGCATAATGTCCGAAGTTTTTTAAAAATCCAAAGTTTAAAACTTCTGAATATACAAAATCTAAATTTTATATAAAACTGTGAAATTATTAATAAAGAAATTGTGGCTTTTTCTAAATTTTTTTAGGTTGCTATCTTTCACTATTTTCAGTGCATAAATATCATTTCCGAAAGGCCTGGTATTCAAAGGCTTTTTTCAGTGGTATCTCACTTTCACCAGACCATTCAGAAGTATTATTAGGTTAGCTAACCCAACAACACTGAACAGTTAGCATGTGCCTGGCACTATGCTATAATTTACTTGAAAAATATTAATCTAGATATCTTTTTCAAGAACACCAAAGACTTTAACCAAAAGTAAGAATTTCCAAGTAATTTGGCTGGAAAACCACCCCTGAAACTAAACCTGAAGCTCAATGTCTGTACTGAACAAACTTATCTTGAGGTTGTAGGATTTGTGTTTTCCATCAGAATATTACCAACGATCTAGAGCTTTTGGCATCCTATAGTATTAGTTTAAGAAAGTTGGATTAAGTACCAAAAACACTAGTGTACACCCAGCTTCAATTCAAGGACTCCACAGAATACTCAGGGAGCCCTATTGGTATCGATGGTCCTTAGAATAAGCCTTCTTATCCTTCCCACTTTGTCCGGGCCTTCCTATTAACCCCAGCTACCACGTACCTGGATCATCTTCAAAGCCAGACTCTTTTCAATATCGCTAATTTGCTTCAGGAAATGGATCAACCACATCTTGCTGTGCTCATTACCTTCTCCTCCAGTCTTCAGGTAATATTGCAGCCGCATGGCTTTGGCCTCCAAGAGTATCTGGTCGGTTCCTATCTTCTGGCCTAAGACGATTCCTCCAAGGGTACCAGCCAGGCTTATGGGCTGACCATTTTGGTTGTAGATGGGGAAGGTGATTTTTTTCAGGTCAAGTTGCTTGTCCACTTGCCAGGCAGACAGGAGTGGGTTGGAGGGTACACAGGAGCCCTGGATCTTAGCACACACCTCACTGTATTGTATCTGGTTTCCGTTTTTCTGTGTCCCATACAGAGCCTGCACCATATGGTCCAATTTGCTAATTTCTGATAAGACTTCTTGTTCCAGCAGGGAGGCAGTGCTGGAGACCACTAGAAGAGAAGCGAAATTGACCTCGGTGCTCTTCCTGTAGACGAAGAATTCATCCGAGTCATCAGTAGTGAAATGTTCTTGCACAAAGCGTCGTTCAGCCTTCGCGGGGCTCCCGATCGGGGTGTACTGCTCCTCAAGGTCCTCTTTTCCATCCTTGGGCAGGTAAGTAAAGCCAGTGCCCAGAACAGCCGTCAGCAATATGGGCACCAGCAGGAAGACCCAGGGGTGCAAGCCCACCTTCCTTCCCAGCCATTGGAAGGCCTGGGACAGTGGAGCCTCAAGGCAGTTGGTTCGGCAGCGGCGCTTATGAGACACTTCAGTTAACAACTGTGATCTGGGTGGAGCTGAATCTGGCTTCAAGGACACCCAGGAGGAAAGTGACTCCTGCTCTGCTCCTAGTGGCTCCACCCGCTGCCCTGAGTCCCAGCCTATCTCGGGTTCCCGCTCTTGACCTGACTCCAAGAGCGGATCCAACTTCTCCCCAGAGGCCTGGAGCTGCGCAGCCCTGAGAGCGGCCCCCAGATCCCCATCTGGCTCAGGCCCCGCTGGCGTCCCCAACTTCCGCAGGGACTCGGGCTCCATCTGCGTCGTGGGCTTGGGATCCACCTCTGAGGCTATCTCAGAGGGTCTGAGATTCGTTCCTGACGGAAAGGCTACGTTCTCAAACACCACAGCAGGATAGGAACTAGCTGCAGGAGATCGCCTGTCTCTACCTCAGCCAACGGTTTCCGGAGCAACCGCCGCTCCAGGGCTTGGAAGGCGCGAGCTTCCGTTGGGCTGCGCAAGGGCACAGGAGGAGCTTCCGTTGGGCAGCACGTGACTCCGCCTGTGGAGCTACTGATGGCAGTGTTCCCAGGGGCTTCGAGTTTTGGCTCCTCGAGGGAAGAGGGCTGAGTTGTGTTTGGTTTGGTCTGGTTTTTCTTTTTTTTTATGGAGTGTATTGGGCTGACCCTCGTTAACAAAGTTATACAGCTTTCAGGTGTCCCATTCTGAAACTCATCGTCTGTGCATTCTGTCGTGTGTTCACCGCCGCAGGTCAGAGACAGCGGAGTCGCCCGTGCCTCCGGTCGCTGCCAGCTGCTCAGACCCTGCCTGCTCTGGGACTGCACTAGCTGCGGGTCTGTTTTTGGAGCAAGCGGGTGGTGCCAGAAGCAAAAGGAAGATCCGCAGTGTTGGGCCGAACTGGGGCTCTTGGGGTGGGGATGCGTTGGGGACAGGGATGAGGCAAACACGAATGCTTCAGCGGAAGGGATTATTGTACCTCGCAGTGGGTGGGGAGAAGAATGAGGCCTCATGAGCCACTGCACCCTTCCAGGGTCAGTCTGGAGGGACCTTCTGTCCCCCAAATTTGTGCAGGAGGGAGGGCACCTGAGCAGTCCATCCACTGTGCTTACGCTTGTTAATTCGTTGGTCTGTGAAGTCGGTGGGAGGGCAACGGCTGGAGGCAGAGTCCGGGTGGGGAGGCTGACAACCAGGGCTTCACACCACTGTGTTCTTTGGGGAGTTTCCTGGTTGGGAGGAGATTCCTTCCACCACTGACTTACTGGGTAACCTGAGCTAACTTCCTTCCGCTGCCTGGCCCACCACCTCCTCGTCTGTGAACACTGTGCACAGCCGCGCCCAGGTGCAGATGAGGCCCTCCAAGAAGAGGACAGTCAGCTGCTCCTGGGTGACCTTGCACACCAAGGGCTCAAGCAGCAGCACATGGTGGATGCGCGGGCACAGCACTGTCCCCCGCACCTTGGCTGGGTCCAGCCTGCTGCGGGGAACGGGGACACCGGGCTTATCCCTGCTGCCGCTACATCCTGGCTGACTTTGCCCAGGCTGTGGTAGCACTTGTGCTCCTTCTCTGCGCCCTGTGCCCCCTATGCCTCCCCGGTCCCCCTGCTCCTGCATTGTAATCTAAATGGCCTGCCTGGCTCCAACTCAGGGCATGCCTGGGCCACATACCTTGCCACTGCCCACCGGATGTGGGAGGCTGTTGGACAGCGAGCAGGTCTTGGGCCCAGGGCCTGGCTCGCCAACCTGAGAGCTGCTGGTGGCAGGTGGCATGACGCTGGGCTTGTCAGGGAGCGTGGGGTGCGGGCCTGGAACGGGAATGGGAAAGGTGCGCCTTAGTGAGGTCTCGCAGGCAAAACTGCGTGTCCTGGCGGGCCGAGCAGAAGCAGTAGGTGATGGAGCCGGCCTTGGGCACCCAGGGGAGCAGGATTCTGATGTTCGACCCTAGGCCAGCCATCTCGGGCTCCTCTTCCTCCTCCTCCCGGCACTGTGGAGCCTCCTCACCCAGGCTGCTGCCCCGCCTCCTCGGCCACTTTGGTGTAGAGGTCGAAGGCCGTAGCATTGACCCGGGACTTGGGGCCATGGCCACGGGCCACTTTGCAGCCCTCGGTGAAGGACCACACAGTAATCAGGTTATCCTTACCATCCATCAAGATGTAGCACCTGTCAGGGGCCCGGGACACGCAGAGCAGGCCCCCAGAGAAGCTCTTCATGAATCCTTGGAGTCAACGTACAAGACACGCACAGGCAGCCACCTCGCCTGATGTGGGCCAGATGCCGGCCACGGGGTGAAAAGGGAAACTCGTTGAGGGGCCCCTCACCCAACACCCACTTGGCGGGAGGGTAGCAGGCCCTTTGCTTTTGGCAGTGTGCAGTGTAGAAGCGAAGTCCTCGCCCCACTTCAGCAGGCTGCACTGGGCGGCTGACGCTGCGGGTACAGGCCGCCGCCGCCATGTGGCGGGAGGAGCAGGCTCTCTGACCCAGGCAGCAGCTTCGGATGGGCCGCCTCGGGCTTGTGGGTCAGCCGCTCTCCATTGAATAGCTTGCGGCTGTTCTTTCAGAGCCCGTTGCACAAAATAATAAAATTGTACAGAAAGAATATCCTTAATTTGTCAAATCAAATTCAAAATCAAAAAGGAATTATGGCATATTTAATTTTATTCCATTTTAAATCAATCTATAAAAGTATGTATTAATCTCTGTACAACCTTTAAAAACTGAAGGTATTTTTTCTTCGTTTTTCCTCTAACTGTATTGATTTCATGAAATCACCTCATAAATTCAAAAGTCTTAAATTATGCTCCAATTATAAAATATTATAGCTTGATACATCTTGTTAAACATTTTTAATGAAAGATCTTTAGTAAAATTAATATTGTCATAATAAAATGTCAGAAAAGCTGTTAGCTTAATATCTATGGAAAACACATGTTCTGTTAGAATTTATAAAATCTTGAATGAATAAGTCAGCCTTAAATTAATTTATATGAGACTATATTGTTTAATTAACCTAAATTAAAATCAGTTAAGAAAACTTGGGGAAGCTCATATTATCTGTGCATGTGATTTTTATCTTTACAAAATATTTCTCTGACTCAATTAAACAGCTGTTATGAGTAACAAAATGAACATTCTCAAAATAACATTACAATTCAAAACTTGTTTGAAAATATAAAGAGTTAATCTTCACATCTGGATTTCTAATCTCCTATCTAAGACGTGCTATGAGACTATGACAGTCATTTGAGCTGATTTATCTTTTGGGCTTAAGAACCTCATCTTTTCCTCCAAAAGTTCTTGGATGTACCAATTAGCCATTTCTATGTAACATTCGGGTTTAGTTTTCTTTATGCAGATAGTAATTAGATAATGATAGATGAAGCGTGACTTGAATAAAATATTAAGAAACAGACATACTCATGAGAATTATAGGGAGTACCATTACTTTACCATTAAGTCTTTAATATATTTTGTTACATTGTCACATATCAAACGGTATCAACTTGTATCTTTATCATACCAAGTTAAAGGACACCATAAAACTTTTTAAAAAACAAAGCTATGTATAACAACTTGGCTGAAATAAAATTCATAAATAAATCCATAGATTTTATAGCTAAAATTACTATGAAATTTTAGCAATATCCAGTCTATGCTCTAGACTTTACCCAGTTAGATCCCCTCTGCAAAATGCTTGCAAAGTGATTGTGTAACTTAATAGTTGAACTTCTCCAGTAAGTTCTCTTATTGGCAGAAACAGTGGGGGTAAAAATTTACCCACAAAGAAAAATATTGAGAAATAGATTTATTTCTGCCATATACCACATACAAAAGACCAAAGTCCTTGGTCACAGTTATGTCAGTATTTACTAAATGTGAGATAACTTCATATCCGAAATCTAGTCATCTAGATGATAAAGCTATCAATGACAATTAGTGGGATAAAAAAGTAGGATTTTAAAGGGATAATGAACACAACAAACAAATGAGCAAAATAGAACCAGAGGTATGGAAACAATGAACAAACTGACAGGGACGAGAGGGGAGGGGAAAGGAGGATAAGGGAGGGAAGAAGGAAAAGGGCCTAGTTAAAGAACAAGTATAAATAATCCACAGACATGGACAACAGGGTACGGATTGACTGTGGGAATGGTGAGGGGCAGGGGAGAACCATGGGGGAAAATTGGGACAACTGTAATACAATAACAATAATAAACGCATACATACGTATGTATATACATACAAAGGGCTTAAACAAATTATACTGATAGCATTGTTGCCATCTTTTAATAAACTTTACCAAGTACGGCAAAGAGAACAGCAGACTCAACTCTGCGAACATTTAAGATATCTCACAAATTATCATAGTAATAGAGAACTCATAAGCTCCTAAAAGGCCATATTTCATCTTCTGATTACTATGGCTATTGGAACTTTTACTGCTGTTGTTTTTAAAGGTCTGTTGTCCTCCATACTGGATGGCTTAGTACTGAGATGCACACATAACCATTTTTGCCTACATGCTTTGAGCACTTACCTATGCCAGCCATTAAACTAAACACTTTTGTCCATTAGAAACGATTTTATACACAGGTAACAGAAAACTCACCTAGTGGCTTAAACAAATGGGTAATTATTTCTCTTAATAACAAGAAATGTTGAGTTAAATGGCTTCTAGTGATGGTTCAACTGCCTAACAATGGAGGTATGTATGTGATTCTCAGTTCTCTCACGCTAACAAGATAGCTGCCACAGCCTTGTTCTCACACATTGTCTCTAATTTCATCCTTCACTTCTTTCCCCCTCTCTTATTTCAGTCAGACTGACTTCTTTACTCACCATATTTCTATATCAGGGCCTTTGCACAGGCCGCCCCATCTGATGGAATACCCTTTCCCTAGTTATTCACATAATTCACACCCTCACTTCCCTCAGACTTCTGTCACAAAGCGACTTTCAGGAAAGCCTATCCTGATCACATAGTTATTATTGGTGTCCACTCCCTCCCAGCATTCTCAATGTCATTAGACTTTTCTTACTTTCCATACATTTATCACCTTCTCAAGGGTTAGATTTTTATGTCTCCCTAGCAAGCTCCATGGGATCAGGGCTTTTTGTCTGTTTTATTCACTAAAAAAACAGTGTTTTGTGCCTAGAACAGTCTCTTTTCTTAATAGGCAGACACTTAACAAATATATGTTAAATATAGAAATCTATTTTTAGGTCAGGAAAAATGGGGGAAAGATAGCATGAACAATCTCTGTTTTTGTATAAAAAAACCAAACCTTTTACAAATATACCCTAAAAGATTTCTTAGGTTTCATTGACAAAACAAGATTACATAATCAACCCTAGCTGGAAGAAAAGATAGAAAAGAACGTTTAGCTTTTCCAGCCTCTGCTCTGGACAGAGAAAGGGATAACAGGACTGGGGGAAATAGGTGTGATGTTAGGTAACTGACAGAATCTCCACTGCACTGTAATCTCCCAGCTAAGTTTCAAAACCTAATATAGGTACTTTTATTATATCCATTGATCAAATGAGAAAATCATAAGTTAAGGTTTTTAAGCAACTTGCTCAAGGTCCCACAACCATTAAGAGTGGCAGTCCTGGAGTTTTAATCAATGTTGTCAGATTCCGAACCATACACTCTAAACCATAAGGCATGTAACTTAATTCTATCTGAGTTTCTTAGTGCACCTTCCTGTATATCCTTTATGTTTGAACTTTATATAAGTTTGAGGACCTTTCTTTGCCAATTCTGTGGCCATGCTGACATGTTAAAATTACTTTCCCTCTTCTTCTTTATTGGGATTACTTTGAAATTCATGCTTTTATTTTTCTCGAAGTACCTCTTTCCTCATAAGGTATTCTATCTTTTAGGATTTCATGAAGCCTATATTTTCTTACTTTATAAACTTTCTAATTTTACTTTAAGACAAAGAATGCATTTTACATGGAAATTTACAGAAATAGAAATATAAATTTAGAAGTGGGATGGGTGGTCTCTGTTGCTATTCAACAGCCATTACATTGAAGCCTTTCAAATTCACAAAGGTAGTGTAATACAAATGAGAAACTTGAGTGAAAACAGATTTGCCAATATGAATTTTTAGGAAAGAACTGCTTTTAAAAATTGGGCAAAAACAAAATGCCTTCTAATAGGTTTTTTGGGTTTTTTTATTTCTTTTTGCTGGTGTAATGGATATAGTGTAGCCCTTAGAAAATCCTGGCTTTGTGTGTAGGTATCAGTTTCTGTATTACGTATCTCTAGTCCCTAAACTAACTCCTCTCCTCTAAGTGGTAATCAAAATGCTATCTCCCACCTTTCACAAGGTAGACAAAGTATTAACAACTGCCCATTATTCAGGAAATGATACCTCTTAAAAGCTCTTGATTTCTTAAAAACTCAGCTCTGTATTTCAAAGGAGTTTGCCATATCTTATCCTGCATTTATTTACAGTATTAGGATTTTCAAAATAACTAATCTCCCATATTTACTAAGTGGAACGAGGAGTGGGAAAGAAAAGAATAAAACCAGCAAAGGATAGGTTGAAGGGATAGGAAGAAAACATAAAGAGTGAATGCACTTGA
Organism: Glossophaga mutica; assembly: GCA_039655065.1. Lineage (NCBI taxonomy): Eukaryota > Metazoa > Chordata > Mammalia > Chiroptera > Phyllostomidae > Glossophaga > Glossophaga mutica. The sequence goes on from CM077303.1 coordinate 136,486,556, forward strand.
TATAAATGAGGAAGAGATTTCAAAAAATAAAGCTACTATGTCCTGGCTGGTGTGGCTCAGTGGATTCAGTGTCAGCCTGCGAACCAAAGGGTCATCAGTTTGATCCCCAGTCAGGGCACATGCCTGGGTTGCGGGCCAGGTCCCCAATAGAGGGCATCTGAAAGATAACCACACATTGTGTTTCTTTCTCTTTCTTTCTCACTCCCTTCCCCTCTCTCTAAAAATAAATAAATAAAATATTTTAAGAAAACCTACCTAATCAACCAACTGACAGAGCAACAATCGGAAAGATACATTATGAGAAAAATAACTCACTTTATATAAAACACTGTTAGGAACATAAGGTAATTTCAAAGCAGTATTTCAAATGGTGACAGCTGAAAAATGTAAACTTTATTTATTTAAAGAAATTAGTTGAAAAGAAGGACACAGGGGAGTCTCTTAAGGTAGAACACACTTCCTTAAAGAGATCATTGTACAGATTAAATAAAATAATTCATATTAATCCTAACCATGATGCTCTGTAGACTCTTAATATTCACAATTACTTTCTCTAGTCCCATCTTTTCTTCCCTGGGAAAATAATACAACGAATATAAGAAGCTATAAGTCGAGGGCTTCAGAAAGTAGAATTCACAGTTATAAACTACTGTTAGGAAAGGGTTAACTCAGAAGGTCTGGGTTGCTCAAACTGTGAATTTCCAATAAAGCCTGTCTTATGTGACAGAACACCCCCAAAACCCTGAACACTATAGCTCAGTTGAGCTTCATTGCTTGACAATATTTCTCATGTGCTATCACACATGATTGCTGGGAGATAAGGTGCAACCGTGTGACTCCCCTGGGAGAGGATTCCTGTAACCTTGTGCCTAGTTCCTCCTAGGCTCTGTCTCAAGTACCTTTTCCCATTGCTGATTTTAATTGGTATTATTTATTGTAATAAATAGTAAGTGTAAGTGTAACAGTTTTTCTGATTCCTGGAAGTTATTCTAGTAAGTCATGAACCTTGTGATTTTGGGAACCCCTAACACAACCACAAAACAATTCCAAATGTTTTCTAAAGTTATTATAACCACACAACTCATTTTCCAAATTCATATATTTATTGGGTTAAATGAAGCACTGTTAATAGTTACACACAGCACAGATAGAGGATAAGGGTCAAATAGAGCACATTTCTGTTAAGAAATTTGTACCAGTTGGGTGGGCTGGGATGGGAGTAAAAGACAGAAAACTGTACTAGAACAACAATTAAAATTAAATTAAAAAAAGAAATTTGTACCATAAGTAAAAACAGAGAATTAGATATTTTAAAAGGAGAGTCAAGAGTTTGAAACAGCCACTGTGAAAATATTGAGTCAAATATAAATATAACTGATATTCTAAAGAGTAGTCAAGGCCCAACTGCTCTTATGAGCATCAGTTGGGAGTGTGTCAGATATGACCAATGGGGGGAATTTGTTCCAGAGATCCTCTTTAGGTAAAGAAACTGAATGGGAAAAAAAGCAAATCATAAAGAAGATTTTAAATTCTCACCCTATTACTGAGTCCTGCTGATTGCCCTCAGATTTTCTCTCAGATCTCTTCACGCATACAAATTGCCATATTCCCATTTGAGATCCCTATACTACAACAAAGATACTCAAGTTCTAATCTGGAATCAAAAACTCTTTTATTACTCATTTTTATTAAAAGTAGTATATGCTTATTGTAATTATAAAGTATAAAAATATTAAAAATAATGAAAAATCACTTCTTATACAAAACCCCTTATGATTTTGCTGCATTTACTTCCAGTCCTTTTAAAGCGAATTATGTTTATTGTTAACACTGTTTTGTTTTAATTTTTGATGGATCATATTCTGAAGAAATTTTTATATACTCTTTTACTTCAGTTAATATTTTACTAAAGGTATCTTGTCAATAGATCCTAAGTGTGCTTTAGAAGTATGTCCGTTAAATGGCTTTATTATTCCATCATAATGAAACATTCAGTCACTTCATTTTACAGGTGACAAGTCTGAAACTTAGAGAGGTTAAGTAATATCCCCAAAGTCACAGAGCTAGTCACATTAGATTTAGATGAGAAAAATAGTTTCTTCAAATTTCTTTCTTGGCACTTTCTGACTTCATTTTAATCTACCAAAAAAAGTGCTGCTCATTTATATTCCAAAAATAATGATTATATCATACCACCTCTGTTTTACAGCACTGGCTCCAAACTGCATAGAGGAAAATACCCAAATTCTTCATTCTAGTATCTGAGACCATTTAAAAGCTCTCTTTACACCATTTTGCATGTCCTAATCCTATATACCACGTCACATCAATCACCTGCCCTAACTCAGTCTGCATTATCACCCTGGAATATAGGGCAATGGAATACGCTACTCACAAAATCCAAGACGTATGTCACTTTTTCCTTTACCAAGATTTCATTTTCTCTTTTTTCATATATCCAAACACTAAATTCTTTCAGAGTATCCTTCACAAAGCCTTTTACAACAACTCTAATTCACTCTAATTTCTTAGTTTTCTAAATTCCTAAGGCTTCTTTTTATATGAATAGTAAAGCAATGTCTATTCAAGTCCTTATCCCATATTTAATCAAGTTATTAGTTCTTTCACTATTGAGTTGTTGGAGTTCCTTATATATTTTGGAGATTAATCCCTTATCAGATACATGGTTTACAAATATTTTCTCCCATTTTATAGGTTGCCTTTTCACTCTGTTTCTTTGCTGTGCAGAAGCTTTGGATGTTTTACAGATAAATTTAAATCTGTATTCAGAGCAGCTAGTGTCTAACAACACTTTTAAGAGTAGCATGCTTTCTTTCCTTTTTCTTTCTTTGAAAGAAACGTATATTTCCAGATATATTTTAATCCCACAGAAACAAAATGACTCTTCACATTTTTTTATTGTCAGGTTTACCTTTCCCTTTCTTAATAGAGTAGTAGGATTAATCCATTTGTCTTTTGAGATAAGCACATTCTATGCTGTTCTCTAGTGACCAATCTTTATAGCAATGTTAGGTTCAGACCTTTCCTGCCCACACAATCAGTAGCTGATTAGAAAAGGGACAGGATAATATGAATGGGAACACCTAAAAATACAAAGCTTTGGCCTAATAAAAACTATTTTCTCTATGAAAAAGATCTTATTTGCCTTATAGATGTGCACACTATTAACAAACATGCACACACTTCAATTATGAGAAGCATGTAGTTAAAATGCCACAGGGGAAAAATGAAAAGATTTATTTTATAATAGCAATGAAAAATAAAATCAAAACTATTGTCTCTCTCCTATTTAAAAAATATTTTACATTAGATCCAGGACTAAATATGTACTTTCAGTATTCCAAATTGAAAACAAAACAAAAAAAAAGCCTCAAGACAAAAATAAATAAATAAATAAAACGTGTCGTTCAAGAACTCTTCAATTTCTTATGAAATATTTTCATTTCCTTAGCTATCATTATCAGATTATGAAGTGATATTATTGCTAAAATCATGTGGCTAAAAAAGAATGCATTCTAGTTTTTTGCATAAATATTAATATATCTGTTTTCTCACATATTCAAAGCTTCTCAATTAAATCTTGCTAATATTCTCTCAACTTTCACTCTTAGAAGACCTATCCATAAATATAATAATTTGTTATATTTTCAAAAAGAAGCACTAGACACAAATTTTAATACTAAAGAAAAGCATAAGAGACCTTTACCTCAAAAATGAAGGCTAGCATATAGTTATCTATATAGTGTTAGTTATTTATATAGCATATAGGCAATAAGAGGTAAATTTAAACATGCTGTCCTAACTCCTGAACCTTGGATTTTAGAAAACAATAGACTAATCATTTTATGTACAAAAGCAGGATAAAATTCTATATAACAAGAGATGGTTTAAAGTTAAGGGCAAGGATTTTTAAATGAAGTTTTCATACGTATTTAAATGTCAATTAATGCTACACATTTTTATTATATAGTTCTTGGATTTAAGGCCAAAACTTTATTTTTTTAAGATTTTATTTATTTAGTTTTAGAGAAGGGAAAGGAGGGAGAAAGAGAGGGAGAGAAACATCAATGTGCGGTTCCTTCTCATGCACCTCCCACCAAAGACCTGGCCTACAACCCAGGTATATGCCCTGACTGGGAATCTAACCAGCAACCCTTTGGTTTGCAGGCTGGCACTCAACCTACTAACCCACACCAGCCAAGACTTAAGGCCAAAGCTTTATAAGATGTCATGTAACTGAGGACCAATATAGAACCTATAAGTATGGTGATAAAGTGTCCCAGTTTCACCAGCACAGTCTTACTTTATGTCTGTTGTCTGAACATTATTAATAGACACCCTTTCACTCTCAAAGGCCGCTTAAATGAGCAATCTTATATAGTGAACCCTATCCAAAATAATAAATCAGAAAGGCTAAACTCAAATGAGTTGTACCTTCTAAAGATATTTTAAGCTATGTTTATAATTAGAAAATAAATACGTGTGTGTATATATATATTAGATAAACACATCATGTATATCTAGTGACTTATTTGTAGTACACCACCACTTACTGATAGCAGAGCCCTCTGCTCTAAGTGGGCTCCAGCTCTAAACTGGCTTTCTTGTCTCAACTTGGCATATTTTGGGTAATTGAAAAGAGCAAAAAAAGGTTGATAATAAGGGGAAGAGAAATCCGAATGGCAACACACCTATCTGCTCAGAAATCAAAATTTAAGAAATTCAAGTCTAATGTGTTCTGGAGGTATTATAGACTAGAAAAGTGAGACAGGTAGGAAGTTGGATTATGGGAGCATTACCGTGATCTAGGAAGAAAAGAAAAGAATGTGAGAGGCATGAGGAGGTGGAAATGGTTTAAAGCAATTCCAATTGTTCTTTTTCTAATTAAAACAGAGTAAAGCTTATAAACAATAAGTTTTAAAATCAGTACTCCTCAGTTTGCAATTCTGTGGAATACTGAGCCATAAATACAGTATAGCCTGACTTTACCAGGTCATTTAACATGTCTTTCATTATATCAATGCACAAAATGAGGATAATTTTTATGTGAATACAGTTACTTCATATTTGACACCATATATCACCTTGTATCTCTCACAAGAATCAACCCAGATGAAAATACAGCTATTCCAGAAAATTACTTAGACAAATCCAGGTTTTGTTCACCCTTCAGCCCTTACTCTTTGACCTCAGTTGTTGTTGGTTTTTAAAACCTGAAGAAATTAATATTTCTTTAGACTCACTTGATCTTTAGTTTTATGGCTTATTAAACTCAGCTTCAAAATTCCACTCAGGTTCTTGTTCCTCTACTACAGTCTTTTCTGGTGTTCTAAAGATAGGCACTCCATCTTCTTCCTCCAACCCCATGAGTGAACCCAGGCCCAACCCAACCGGGAAAGGGAATTCCCTCTATATGTAAATGGTGCTGATTAATTGTCAGCATTGATCAGTATAGAGATTTTTATTGATTTTCTTGACATAATTCCATTCAAATTTTTTCTCTTTATTTTAGATGATGATACTTTAGTCACATTTTTTCAGTGCAGAATGATTAAGATTTAGCATTTTTAATATACTCTGCAAAACCTACATGATTTGGCCCAAGCCAAGTTTTCCATCCTTATTCTGCACTTTCCTCACCTACTCTTCCCTTTTTGCTCAGAATCTAGAACATAGTAGTGCCTCTGCCTCAATCACTCTTCAAACCCAACCTCCACAACAAAATTAACAAACACACAGATATATAACTTCCAGCCAGGCATAGGTAGATACGCTTTTCTTCCTCACACAACCAAAAGAAGGACAACAACAAATTTAAAAAGAAAAAACAACCAGAATTTCCAGAAAATCAAACTGTATGGAAGTCTGACAACTAGGGTTAAAAAAGATACATTTATCCAGACTGGTAGGAGGGGCAGAGATGGTCAACTGGGGTAGAGAGGATGCATGGCAGCTGGAGGACCAGCAGTGCTACATTTGCATGCAGATAAAAGGGGGGGAACAACTGGGGAGTGAGACAGACCTCAAAACCCAGGGTTCCAACATGGGAAAAGAAAGCTTCAAAACCTCTGGCTGTAAAAATCTGTGGGGGTTATGGTGGAAAGAGAGACTTCCAGCTTCACAGGAGAGTTCATTGGAGAGACCCACAGGGTCCTAGAACATGCACAAACCCACCCACCTGAAAATCAGCTCCAGAAGGGTCCTGTTTGCTTGTGGGTAGCAAGTGAAGTGACTGAAGGCTAGTGGAGAGCCAAGCAAGGAGTATTATTCCCACTTGAACCCTCCACCACATACAGCACCACAGTGCAGCTAAGTGAGTTGCCCCACCCTTGTGAGTACCTAGGGATCCGCCCCTTACAACCTAACAGGTATGCCAAGTCAAAGAAATATGTCCCTAATGAAAGAACAGATCAAAGCTCCAAAAATAGAACTAAGCGATAAAGAGATAGTCAACCTATCAGATGCAGATTTCAAAACACTGGTAATCAGGGTACTCATAGAAATGGTTGAGTATGGTTGCAAAATACAAGAAAAAGTGAAGGCGATCCAAAATGAAATAAAGGAAAATAGACAGGCAACCAACCACAAAGGGAAGGAAACCAGGACTCAAATCAATGATTTGCAGCAGAAGGAAGAAAGAAACATTCAGCTGGAACAAAATGAAGAAATAAAAATTTAAAAAATTAAGAGGAGACTTAGGAACCTCTGGGATAATTTCAAACGTTCCAATATCCAAATCATAGGGGTACCAGAAGGAGAAGAACAGCAAGAAATTGAAAACTTATTTGAACAAACAATGAAGGAAAACTTCCCCAATCTGGTGAAGGAAATAGACTTTCAGGAAGACTAAGAAGCCCAGAGAGTCCCAAAGAAGTTGGACCGAAAGACGAACACACCAAGGCACATCATCATTAAGTTACCCAAGATTAAAGATAAGGAGAGAATCTTAAAAGCAGCAAAAGGAAAGGAAAGTTAACTACAAAAAGGGGCCCATTAGACTATCAGCTGATTTCTCAAAAAAAAAAAAAAAAAAAAAAAAAAAAACCTTTCAGGGAAGAAGGGGCTGGAAAAAAGTGTCTGAAGTCATGAAAGGCAAGGACTACATCCAAGATTACTCTACCCAGTAAAGCTATCATTTAGAATGGAAGGGCAGATAAAGTGCTTCTCAGATAAGGTCAAGTTAAAGGAGTTCATTATTACCAAGCCCTTATTATTTGAAATGTTAAAGGGACTTATCTAAGAAAAATAAAATGATCAAAAATATGAACAGCACAATGACAACAAACTCACAACTATCAACAACTGAACCAAAAATAAAAAAACTAAGCAAACAACTAGAGTAGGAACAAAATCACAGAAATGAAGATCACATGGAGGGTTATCAGCAGGGATGGGGAGGAGGGAGAATGAGAGAAAAAAGTACAAGGAACAAGAAGCATAAATGGTAAGTACAAAATAGACAGGAGGAGTTTAAGAATAGTATAGGACATCAGAAGCCAAAGAACTTATACATATGACATGAGGTAAGGGGGAGGAATGCTGGTGGGAGGGGGTGCAAGGCAGAGGGGAATAAAGGGGAGAAAAGATGGGACAACTGTAATAGCATAATCAATAAAATATACTTTAAAAATTAAATAAAATATAAAAAAAAACAAATACACAGATATAAATCTCAACTCAATTGTCAGTTACCTGGGCATGGCTCTCCTTAACCTGAAGACTAGAAAAGACCTCCTTTTTATATACTCTCATAGTATCCCTTACTTTTATTCATTGTATTTCATTTGTAATTATAGAACATTTGTGCAATAGCTGATAATCTCCCCCTCTAGATTGTAAAATATATTAGGCCAGCTTCATGAATTTAGCACACACTTGTATCTGCTGTATTCATCCCAGTGCCTTCACACAAAGCTAATACACCATAAATAATTGTTCTTTTGGAGGTTAAAGGGTACAAGTTTGGAAGGATAGAAAATATGTTAGTTGAAAGAATTAGTACTGAAAATAACCTTGGAAGACTGGAAAAAGGCAAGCTACATCACAAATGAAGTGTAACAGGAATACAGTTTAAATCTTGCAGTTAGGACCAAAGGAATAATTATACAAGAAAAGATTGGGAGTAATTAGAAGTACATGTATGTGAAAAAATGATGACGGGATTTTTACTAATATAGTAAAAAAATTATATCTACTTTTTCTTTCTACTGTCTCTCTTGCTCTTTCTTTCCCACAAGAATAAAATAGTATGAGGATTGGTATGATGGACAGAATCTAATTTCCATTGAGTCTCATTAACTGGGGAACAAGGCCATGGCATTGGAAATATATTTGGACCTATCTTAGTTTCTCTTTTTCTTTGCTTCATAGACATAGCTGCATCCAGACCAAGGAGTGCTACATAAGTGGTAAATGATAAATTTAAAATGTCACTTATTCTCCACATAGTAAGACTATGCAGGACCGTGGCATAGTCTCCAACTTACTTTTAATATTTTAAGTGCTGATGCTCTATTACAATTCTTAGAGCTTTCTTAGCTTTTCCCCTACATTTATAATCAAATGACTAAGCAAGAAAATATGGCTAACATGTATTCACATGGCACATAGTCCAGGAATTTTTTAGAATGATCCTGAGGACAAGACATGATCAATAATAGAGTTCTATTCAATATTATTCCTGAAGAGATATTGCAATCTTGGACTGAATTAACAAAGTAAAATCTAGAACAAGAACAATAATAAGATTTTATTCAGAACTTCTCAGACCACTCCTGGTGTACGTTCTATTCTTGGGAATTTTAAGTGACATACTGATAAAGACAGAATATATTTTGAGGATCTATGAGATTGTATTATTATTATTAATTGTTTGCTGAGCTTCCTGTAAGAGGCTTGTCAATTCTTGCACATTGCTATGTGACTTAGAATGCAGGCCCCGGGAGTTGTACATTTTTCTACCCTATTAATGTTAGATTTGAATGCCATTTACTTTACCTATTACAAATAAACAGTAAAAGTAAAGTAAATGAGTAAAAGATACATGCCACCACTCTGAGCAAATTTTAAGCTTTTCCTCTACTAAAAGATTGTCATAACTTAGGGGCTGCTCCTTCAGCCTGATTCCTAAAAGAAAGATATATAGAGAATTTCAGTAAATATACAACTCTCCTATTATGTGAGAAATAAATCTTTATAGTTTTAATCACTAAGATTACGAAGCTGTTACCACAGCAAAGCCTTGGGAAAGATGACTATTAATGTCAGACAATCTGAATAATTAAGAACTTCAAGACAATTTCATATTAGGAAGAGTTGAAGAATCTAGGATGTTCCATTTATTAAAGAAAAATATAGAGGGACATTGTAGCATTCTAAATATTTAATTAGTGGTCAAATATTTGAGTAATAGAACTTTTCTCTGTATTCTTACTAGATCAAATTAGGACCAATAACTAGAAGCTTTAGTATAACCCATTTTAGCTGAATATTAGAATTTTCTAACTTACAGAGGATGTAAAAAATGAAGTTGCAATTTTAGGATTCTTGGAAAGTTTCCTAATATTGGGGAGTTCAAACAGCTTAATACATTTATTTTAAAAGAATCCCAATATTGGTTGATTCAATACATTATATGGCCTCTTTTAAAACCAAAATGCAAAATTTATAATAAAATATAGGCAACTCATACAGACCTTTCTCCAAAGACTCTCTGTCTATTATGTGTTGACTTTCTTCTCTTCACTCTGTTCTTTTTCAATCATTATGAACATGAATTGGTAAAGAGAGGAAGAATTTTTTTTAAATAATTTATATTCTTCCAAAATTAACAGTCTAATACTGGATGTAGCTATCAAATGAGAGAGTAGTACCACTCACAAAGATAAATATTTAAAACAAAGTAACTGGATTTTAAATCAAAATAGGAAATTAAAAATAAAAAAATCTCTTTGTTCCAAAATATCATGTAAAATTAAAACTCGTACTAATGAGTACACAGAAATTTGAAAATGATTCTCCATTGTCCCTATGCAAAATATCAGAATGTGATTCTACTTTGTTCATGAGTCCATGGTATATTTGTCGGCATTCGCACAACAACTGACAAGACAGTTGGTTATTTTTAATTTTTCCATACACTGTAGAATTGCTTAAAGAACTTTGCTGGGAGGAGGGGGTCATAAGTGGACTAAATGGTAATGGAAAGAAATATCATAAAGATTATATATTTTAAAAATATTAAACCAACTTTTTAATTTAAAATTAATGTTATGTATATCTTCAGAAAAATGTTCACACTTAATATTACAAGAAAAATATCTATCAAATAAGTTTTCTTTAGCTACTTGTTTTTGTCAAATAAATAAATTCAATGTCTTCTAAAGTAATTAACATGTTAAATTGTGGCTGTCAACATGTTTCTTCTGTATCTTCTGATTTGTTATTTTATGTTTCATTTTAGTTATCATGAAGCATAATGTTGAATTTTATCATACACTGTAACTTTCTTCAAGTACCTAGTACACAGTCACTTAATAAGTAAATATTCATTAAATTTCAATAATAAATACAAAATAACTACAAAAATAAGTGTTTTAAAAGTGTTAAAAACATCTCACTATCACATCTGAAATCCAAAAATATTCAGCATTAGCAACTCTAACACATTTTTGAACACCCATAAGAAAAGTTTCTTTTGGCCTCAAATTTAGAAGCTCAGTGATTTTATGACCTAAACGGCAAATAAAACTCAACTGTTGATAATTTGAGAAAGAGACTTTATAATTTTTATTCTATTATTAACTAGATTTATCTTTTTCTTCTATTAAAATGTTGACTAAATACCAACTATAATGCCTTCTTTTAATCAATTTTTCCATTTTATACCCACAAATGGTGCAGTAAATAAAGCAGGAAAAGTTTGGTTTTGTTTTCCTTTCTTCTAGTTAAATATTCTTAAGGTTCTACTATTTACTCTCAATGATTCTCATTTTGTTTGGTTGGAAAAAAAATTAATGACTTTTTTAAAAATTTTTATTTATTTCATTTTTAGACAGAGGAGAAGGGAGGGAGAAGGAGAGGGAGAGAAACAACAATGTGTGATTGTCTCTTGTGCTCTCCCTACTGAGGACCTGGCCCACAATCCAGGCATGTGCCCTGAATGGGAATTGAACCAGTGACCCGTTGGTTTGCAGGCCAGCACTCAATCCATTAAGCTACACCAGTCAAGGCAGAAAAAGTTTTTAAATATTCTAAATATCTCTGGCAATTAAACATGTTAGCATGTTTTAATACTAAACTCTAGCTTATACTAGAATTTAAATTTTGTAGTATTTGGTATACTCTACAAAGGGAAATAAGGAAACATATCTTACATAATTTATGTTTCCATGTAGTTTTTATTCTTATTTAGCATTTATAAAATTGCAATTTTAAAAGCAATTTTTCCTAAAATTAGTTCTGTTTTGTCTTCAAAATTAGGAGATATCTTTACATAATGAGCATCTGAATAATTGTTCTTATTTTTCCCTATTATACTTATGATATGTACAAAACAGTTTGCTTAATTCAGTCTTTTCCTAGAAGACTGTCATTTCAGAGAAAACAAAAAGTGATTAAAACTCAAAAGAGGTTAAGAAAGAGTCAAGTCATGAGAAGAGAAAATCATGACTAATGAAAACAAAACATAGAAGCAATTCCTTGATTCCAGGCTCAGGCAAATGACTTGTGAGGCCAATGATAATTTTAAACACAAAAGGCAAACACAGGCTTGAAATGGGTGGATGCAGACAATGAGGCTTGCTCTCCTCCACCTTTGCCAGTAACAGAGCACGCGTGGGTGAACCTGGAGAATGGGAGCCACATGGAGTACATTGAAATTGCTGCAGTGGTCCCTACAAAGGCTAGTCTAGATCACCCAATAGCCAGCTGGACCACAGACATGTGAGCAAGCCCAGCCAAGGTCAGCTGAGCTCCCTTGTCCCCAAAACAATCTTATAGTAGTTTGTTACATAGAAAAGGCAAACAATATTTTCAGATGTTTTCTAATTATTAGATACAAATTTTCAATATTCTGAAGTATAATCACTATCCTAACTAGAATAAAATAGGCCTAATCCAATACCTATACATTAAAGGAGTCTTACTCTCACAAAATAAATGGCAAAAAAAAATCATAGTTTCAAATATACTTTTTAAAAATATATATTCTTCTACTGTTATATATTTAATTATGTATATTTATATATGTTAGAAATTTTGAGATACAGTATGATTTAGTTCAAAACCGTGCAGGGGCTTTGGTTAAATATAGCCTTGAATTCAAATCCTGTCTCTCTCATTTATTACAATTTGTTTATTAGTAATTGTTCATCATTGCTGTGGGAAAATAATTTAAACTTTCTATGCTCCAGTTTTCTGTCTGTAAGTTGGAATCTGACTTTACTCCAAAAGATTCATATTGAGGACTGAATGAATTTATTCATTAATTGTTTAATTCATTCATTCAACAAATATTTCTTGAGCATCTAACTTGCCAGGCACCACTTTAAGTGCTAAGAATATAGCAGTGAACTATCTAGACAAGGTGCTGGACTTATGAAGGTGGCATTCCAGAGGTAGCAGATGATAGTAAACAAATGAACCTATAAATATTAGTTACATGAAAAAAGTACACAGATAAAATAAAACAAGGGAAAGGGTGAGTGCTGAGTGTTGGTCATCGAAAAAGTCTTCATTGTAAGTTGAGGTCTAAACAGAAATCTGAAAAATGTAAAGAAATGAGTCCTGTAGATGTGTGAAGGAAGAACATCGGAGGAAGGAGTTCAAGGAATTTAAGGGAATGTCGTGTGCCTAGAGCACAGTGAACAAGAGAGAGAAGAAGGAAACGAGTTCAGAAAGGCAGCAGGGGAGCCAGATCCTGCAGCTCCTTGTAGGATATAACAAGGACTTTGTTTTCTACTCTGGTTAAGACTGGAAGCTATTACATTTTGAACAGAGGAGTAACATAATAAACTATGTGGTGAGAGAAGAAAAAAGAAGACTGGTTAGAAAATGCTTACTAAGATCCAACTAAGACAACAGCTTGGACCAAAGTATTAGCATAGGAGAGGCACAAATTGCTAGAATCTAGATATATTTTGAAGATGGAGCCTACAGTATTTGCTAATGGATTGGATTTGGGATTGAGAGCAGTGGAAGAATCAAGGATGGTTTCTAAAAACAGTTCATGTTCCTAGTTTAAGAAACATGAGTAATGCAGCTGAATTAGGATAGGGAGGAAAGTTAAAGATCAGGATACAGAGGGTAGGGGTGGGATAAATTTGGTTTTTGACAAGTTTTTTTTATCTTTGTGTTATGATTTATTTTTGAGAAATCTATTAACAATCCAAGTGGAAATGTTGAATAGGCACTTAAGTATGCATGTCTGAAGTACAGGGGAGAAATGTAGGCTGGATATACAAATTTGAAAGTTGAACACTAATTGTAGGAATGCTCTAAAGTTCAGTTTTAGGTTTGGTTTTGAGACAAATCCTGTTCTTCAACTTTGGAAAAGTGAATATACTAAATGTAGGGATTATTTCTGGTACTTGTGATCCTAGATGTGACCATCAGTTCCTGCCAGCATCACAGCTACAACAAAAACAAAGTGTGCTGCATCAAGGTCAGGTCACTGAGCAGGGACTGAAAGCACACAGTGGTTTAAACAGGGAAAGTTGAATAAAGAATTATTAACAATGATAAAAGAGCAACTCTAAGACGTAAGAAAACTCTGTATCATGCCCTAGAGCTAAGGGAGAGTTTGCAAAAAAGGACGAACATGGAAAGGAGCCCCTCTCCCAAGGTTAGATTTCAAACCATTTGGGGGACGGTGTAAATCCGCCTCCTGGATAACAAAGAATTGTGTTTTCCCAGTCCAGAGCTGGTCTGTAGTTGGTGGGCAAGCAGCAAGCATCCTTCTCAAATGCATAAGGAGCAAGAGGAGATACAGGAGGGACCTAAGTGAGCATAGCCAGGCATATGAGCACAAGAGGGAATGGGAGTTCCAATGTAGCTGAGGACTTGGAGCACATGGTGTTTGTGAGGTGAGCCACTGCCAATAGCCAGCAAGCAGGGGTAGTGGAAGCAGGGGTGCAGGCTAACCACAGCCAGGGACTGGGCTCATGGAGCCCTGGTGTGTCAGGAAGCCTGGAGCACAGTGTCCTCCACAGGAGGGCCATGGCACAAAGATGGTGGGAAACAAACTAGGGGTGTGTTACAAGCAAGCAGGAATGAGGGTCGCAGTGTGAGCAGAAAGACTTAGGAGTGTGGCATCGTGTTGAGAGGGTTACAGGAAAGATCACCAGGACCAACAAGGGCTGCAAGATTGCTGAGGGTCTGTGCATTGTGAGTGGACAGCATACCACCAGACATCTGTCCACGCCACTGCTGATCCACCATGCAGCAGCCAGAAATGACAGGAGAGCCTTTTCTTCCTCTTATGTCCCTTCAGCACCCTCTACTGAGAAAGTTGAACATTATACTCATTATGAAGGGAAAATGCTTAAAGGAATTCCATTCCTTTCATTTGCACAGCATATGTTAAAGGGTAAATTTGAAGGCAAGCAGCAATAAATTTGTAAGCTGTATACATGCCATTTTTACTATTCATATCAGAACAATCTCAAATATAGGAAATCATTACGCAAATAACTTTAAGTAAAATTCCCTACATGCATTATGCTGAAATTTTATCACTCATAAAAATATAATTGCATTTTTACTGTTGCAAGAGAAAATAATGACTGTGTAATTTTTAATGTTATAAAAACAATTACTAATAACTCTCAATTATTTAAATATATAGTGAACAGACTGACAGTCAACACCCTTCTTACCAGAGAGTTGCTCAGCTAGGTAACTAGGAAAAATACTTTCTTTTTGACAATAAATGCTTATAGAAACGTAAATAAATCAAAGAAAAATATTTGATTACATCATAATTATAATTTTTAAAGATTGGTGTATTAGCTCCACAATATTAAATAAAATAATCTTTTCAACATATATTTATTTTGTGCTCATTTAATTGTAATTGGCCATGAGATGTAAAAGAAAAGTTCTATTTGGAAATTATAAAGATGAAATAGAAACAATGCCAACTTTGCTAGCTCAAAATTTAACCAAAAAGAAAATCTCCAAACATAAATACAACTATTTTTTTATTGATTGATTGATTTTAGAGAGAGAGAAACATTGATTTGTTGTTCCACTTATTTATGCATTCATTGGTTGATTCTTGTATATACCAGGGATCGAACCTGCAACCTTGGTGTATGGGGACAATGCTCTAACCAACTGACCTACCTGGCCAGTGGTTATAATATCTAGTTTTAATTGTTTTCTACTAAACATCATAAGAAATATAAAAAAATATTTTTCTTTTATTCTTTTAAAATTTTATTGTTTATGCTATTACAGTTCTCCCCATTTCCCCCTTTGCCCCTTTCCCTCCAGCCTGCCCCTCATGACCACAGGCAACCCCCACATCCTTGCCCATGTCCATGGTGCATGCGTATATGTTCTTTGCCTAATCCCTTCACTTTTTTTCAACCAGTCCCCACTTTCTCCCTCCCTTCTTACAGCTGTAAATATGCTCCATGTTTCTATGCCTCTGATTCTATTTTGCTCATTAGTTTGTTTGGTTCATTAGATTCCACTTACAAGTGAGAGCATATGGTATTTTTAAAAGAATAAAATGTTAGAGATACAGGTAAAAATTCGTATATAATTTATTTTAGAAATCTATCATTCTGCTTCATTGTTGCATTGTTATATCCAAGGGCTGAGGGACTGAAGACATTTTTCCAAGTTATTAAGTCAAGCAGCAGATGCATGGATTAAGATCAACAATTTTAAATTGGCTTTGGAAAATGCAGGGTCCGGCAGAAGTAACGCCTGCGTGTATGCAGCTGTCTCGCACAAGATGGACAATTTGAACATTTCACCTAAAATGGCATACGGTGTGCTTGAGTGTCATATTGTTAAGTTACAGAATTAAATGCTTATGATTTTGTAATGAAAAAGGGGTGTTATTCGTGCCAGACCCTGTATTCAGTAATCTATGTTTTGTGTGTTAATGAGGTTGTATCACAGTCACTGCTTTTATAAACTCAACAAACATATCTTTCAAATGCCTTTTGTATTTCATGTTTTCTTAGTTTCAAGCTCACTTTTTAAATCCTTTCTGAAGAATGTCTCCTACTTTCCTTTTTACAAAACACATTACAACACTCTATGATTGAGATAATTAAGTTCATGCATTTATTTGATTCAACAGTAAGATTAGTTAATGTTATTTCTAACACTGACATTGAAATAATGATCTTTTCATAAGTATATATTGCAATATTTAAATTCAATTTCATAAAGAAAAATTTTTGAATATATAGGAATTGGAACTTGAAAGATAAAAATATTCTATAGTAAGCAGAATCTTTACTGTTCATGCCATTCTATTCACATTCATCAAAAAACAGCAAAACAAATTTCATTATTTTACCACTGAACACAGCTTACTCAGAAAGTAAAACAACCTTTACATGTAGGTCTTTCTAATAGCAACACAAAAGAAGTTTTAATGTGTATATTTTATTACCAGTATTGTTCAATTTATGACTTCATACAATATCTATAAGTATTAAATGTGAAAAATCATATTTCATGCTATAGTTATTTTTAAATTGCTATCTTCTTTTAAAGGAATTAAGAACATATTAGCAAAAGTAGTCACATTTTACATATTCCATAATATATTCATACTTTTCTTTGAAAAGTTTAAGAACCCCACAAAATTGCGAATGAAATGGCATGGACATGCATTAAACACTAACCACTGCATCTATTTCTGTAATTTGCACATATATCACCTCACGGTTACCTTTTTTTTCTTCTGGTGTAATGAGAACATGTAAGATTAAAGTCAAGTATACAATAGAGTATTATTTAATACAATAGAGTGTTATTAAATATTGTCACCAGGCTATGCATTAGATCCCCAAAACTTACTCATTTTTTAACTGAAAGTTTGCACCTTTTGCCCAATGTCTACCCTCTCTCCTCTTCCTGACAGTCACAATTTTATAATTTGGTTTGATGAATTTAACTTTTTTTTATTTCACATGTAAGTGACATAGTATAGTATTTGTCTTTCACTATCTGGCTTATTTCACTTAGAACAATATCCTCAAGGTTGATTCATCATTATATTGTTGACCACATAATGATTACTTTCTTTTTATGGTTGAATAATATTATAAGTATATATATAATCATAATATTCTTTAACCATTCATCTGTCAATAGGTACTTAGGTTGTTTCTATATCCTAGCTATCATGAATAATATAATACTATTATACACCCAATGACCATTAGAGTATAGATATTTCTTTAAGACACTGATTTCATTTCTTTTGGATATACACCCAGTAATGGGATTGCTGGATTGTATTGTAGATCCATTTTTAATTTTTTGAGCAACCTCCATACTGTGGCTGCACCAATTTACATTATGACCAAGAGTGCACAAGGGTTCCTTTTTCTCCACACATTTGCCAACATTTATCTGCTGTATTTTTTGATTAAAAAAAAAATCCTAACAGGTATGGGGTGATATCTCATGGTTTTGATTTGCATTTTCCTGATGATTAGTGATGTTAAACATCTCTTTTCAGTACCTGTTAGCCCTTTGTATGTTTTATTTGGAAAAAAATCCATTCAGGTCTTTTGCCCATTTTTAAATTGGGTTATTAGTTTTTTGCTATTGACTTGTAGAAGTTTCTTCTATATTTTAGGTATTAAACCCTTATCAGATAAGTGGTTTGCAAATATTTCCTTCCATTCCATACGTTGTCTTTCCATTTTGTTGATTAATTCTTTTGCTGTGCAGAAGCATTTTAGTTTGATATGCTCCCATTTATTTTTGTTATTGTTGCTTGTACTTTTGATATCATATCCAAAAAAATCCTTGCCAAGGTCAATGTCAAGGAGCTTTTCTTTATGTTTTCTTCCAGGATGTACAGTTTCAGGTTTTATGTTCAAGTTTTTATGTATTCTGAGTTAATTTTTTTGTGTATGGTATACGATAGTGGTTCAGTTTCATTCTCTTTCTTGTGGCTCTCCAGTTCCCCAGCACCATATATTGAAGAGACTGTCCTTTGCCCATTGTGTATTCTTGGCACCCTTGTCATGTATTACCTAACTGTAATGTGCAGGTTTATTTCTGGGCTTTCTATTCTGTTGCATTGGTGTATGTGTCTTGTCTCTATTTAGTATCACACTGTTTTGATCATGATAGTTTTGTAAAAGAGCTTGAAGTCAGAAATGTGAGGCCTCCAGTTTTGTTCTTTCTCAAGATTGCTTAGGCTGTTAAGGGTCTTTTGTGATTCCATACAAATGTTAGAACTGTTTTCTCTACTTCTGTGACTGTGCCATTAAAATTTTGATAGGGACTGCATTGAATTGTAAATCACTTTGAGTAAATATGGGCATTTTCATATTATTAATTCTTCTGATCAAAGAACTCATAATATCTTTGCACTGTGTCTTCTTCAATTTCTTTGGCCAATGTCTTACAGGTTTTTGTATACAGATTATTTACCTCCTGGGTTAAATTAATTCTTAAAGGATTTTTTGGATGATATTATAAAGGGGATTTATTTATTAATTTCTTATTTTCAGATAGTTCTTTCTTCAATTTTTTGAAAATTTTATTTATTTTTATTTAAATTTATTGGGGTGACATTGGTTAATAAGATTATATTGGCTTCAAGTGTACATTTCTGTGATACATGTTCTGTATATTGCACATCTTAGACTGTGTACCTTTTTCCTATATATTCATTGTTTTGAGAAAGAAGAAAACAGTTATAAATATGAGTATAAAAAAGATAGAAAATCTTTAATTAATTTCCTCTTCCTCTTCTTTCCACCTTATCTTTCACTGGCTCTTTTGCCTTCCTCTCCCAACTGTAAGGGCCTTTGTGATTAAATCCCTCCTCAAACAATCTAAGATAGTCTCTCTAATTTAATGTCACCTGATTAGCAACCTTTAATTTCAAGGGTAAAAGTCCCTTCCCACAAAATATTAACAGATATTCATTCACAGACCCTACGATTGAAGCATAAGCATTTTGGTGGGGTGAGAGTGAGGAATGAGAAGGCATTACTCTGTCTACAAAACCTATGATTTATGACAGTTATTCAGCATTCACAATATTCCAAATATAGCAGTTACTCAAATTCAACAAAACTTTTGTACTCTCTGTAAGTAATCTTGAAGTATACTTTAAGTTCTTCCTCTGAAAAAGCAAAGCAGACCTTTGAAAGTGTATTTTCATCATTTCTTACTGACGTAAGTTCACTTCAATTTGTACTTAATACAACTTTTTAGTTGAGATATGAGACCTGTTCTGAAAAGGTTCAGTGAGATGAAAAACTGTCTTTCTGAACTTTTTCTTACACTAAAATAATTCACGGTATACTTCAAACATATAGGAATCGTTACAATCTCTGAAAGCATGTACCCTGCAATGAATTTAATTTAATCTTTACAAAATAACTTGCCTGCAAAACACAGTTCAAGGGGCTATGCTGAACAATGAATTTCATTTATAGCAAAATAAAATGGTTCACAGTACCACTAGTATCTCTACTTCATACACTACACTGATGTTATGATTTTAAGTAACATCATTTTTCTGCCTAGTACTGAATGCAATTTTAAAGTTGTCAAAGTCAAAAATACTTTAGAATACAAACAATCTCTACAAAATATAGTTTCTATCATACTGAAGTCTCAAGCTATTAGTTCCTCATCCAAATCTTTTATAAAAATAGTAATCTTACTTTTTATTATATTCAATTAAGAAAAATTAGGGAAACCAATATTGCACTATGATCAGGATTATAAACTACATAAATAAAAGTGTTATCAAATTATCAAGGTAGTAATCATATAAAAGCTATTTTTGCAAGGTGATGTGAGTACACAGCAGCTTGTTCTTTTCTGCAAATATACTTATTATGATGCACCTTATAAATAATTGTATGAATTTCATTTTTTCAAATACACACACACATATTTACAAAACTACAGCTTTGTGTATCAATATAACCTTTAAAAATAAAACTAGATGGAATCCAAGATGGTGGAGGAGTAAGTGAAAGCTAAACTAACCTCTTCACAGGACCAAACTGAGAAGTGGGAACAACAAGTGCTGCCAAGCATGTGGAGAAAGGGAAACCCTTCTGCACTGCTGGTGGGAATGCAGACTGGTGCAGCACAGTGGAAAACAACATGGAGATACCTGAAAAATTAAAAATACAACTGTCTTTTGACCCACCAATCCCACTTCTGGGAATATATCTGAAGGAACCCAAAACACTAATTTGAAAGAATATAAGCACCCATTTATTGCAGTGTTATTTACAATAGCCAAGATATGGAATGAGCCCAATAGTCCATCAACAGATCAGTGGATAAAACAAGTATGAGATATTTACATACTGGACTTCTAGTTAACCATGAAAAATGAAGAAAATTTTACCCTTTGCAACAGTACGGATGGCACTGGAGGGCATTATGTAAGTGAAATAAGCCAGAGAAAGACAAATACTATATAATTTCACTCATATGTGGAATCTAACAAAGTAACTGAACTATCAAGAAAAACAGATACTTCCGGCCAAGATGGAGGTGTAGATGGACACACTGTGCCTAGTCGCACAACCAAAATTAAGGACAATAAAGATTTAGAAACAAGAAAACAATCAGAACTGATAGAAAATTGAACTGTATGGAGGTCCAACAACCATTCATCCAGACCAGTAAGGGGGCAGAGTTGCAGCAGGAAAAAGTGGAGGTTGGCAGACCTGGGTGCACAGGCAGCAGTTCAAAGATCCCAGGTATACAGGCAGCAGCTAGTGGACCCCAGGCATGGGGTGACAACAGTGCAGACCCAGTGAGACCATGCAAGGTGGCTGGCTAACCAGGCGGTCCCACATTCACACGCAGATGATCCAAGTGAAGGGGAAGCAGCAGAAGGGACTGGAATCCGAGAGAGAGCAGAACAAGTGCCATTGTTCCCTCTCAGACCCTACTCCCACATACAACATCACAACCCAGCAACTGGGCTGCCCTGCCCTGGGCCTGTGGAACACCTAAGGCTCCGCCCCTCACTATGTAACAGGTTCGACCAGACCAAAAAGAAAAAAAGAAAAAAAAAAAAACGACCAAAAATGGCTCAGACTGGAGAACGGATCAAAGTCCCAGAACCAATTCATCTAAGTGACCAAGAGATAGCCAACCTATCAGATGCACAGTTCAAAGCACTGGTTATCAGGATGCTCACAGAATTGGTTGATTTGGGTCGCAAATTAGATGAACAAATGAAGGCTACAATAAGTGAAATGAAGAAAACTGCACAGGAAACCAATAGTGATGGGAGGAAAACTGGGACTCAAATCAATGGAGTGGACCAGAAGGAAGAAACAAACAACCAAACAGAAAACAAGGAAGAAACAAGAATTTAAAAAAATGAGGAGAGGCTTAAGAATATCCAGGACATCTTTAAACGTCCCAACATCCAAATTATAGGGGTACCAGAAGGGGAAGAAGAAGAGAAACAAGTGGAAAACTTATCTGAACAAATAATAAAGGAGAACTTCCCCAATCTGGCAAAGGAAATAGACTTCCAGGAAGTCCATCATAATTACATTAGCCAAGATTCAAATGAAGGAGAGAATTCTAGAAGCAGCAAGGTATAAGGGAACAGTCACCTACCAAGGAGTTCCCATCAGACTGTCAGCTGATTTCTCAAAAGAGACCTTACAGGCAAGAAGGGGCTGGAAAGAATTATTCCAAGTCATGAAAGGCAAGGACCTACATCCAAGATTGCTCTATCCAGCAAAGCTGTCATTTAGAATGGAAGGGAAGATAAAGTGCTTCTCAGATAAGGTCAAGTTGGAGGAGTTCATCATCACCAAGCCCTTATTATATGAAATGTTAAAGGGACTTATCTAAGAAAAAGAAGATAAAAAATATGACAGTGAAAAGACAGCAAACTCACAGATATTAACAACTGCACCTAAAACAAAAGCAAACTAAGAAAACAACTAGAATAGGAACAAAACCACAGAAATGGAGATCACATGGAGGGTTAGCAACAGGGGGGTGGGAGGAGGAGAAAGGGGGGAAAAGTCCAGAGAATAAGTAGCATAGACGGTGGGTAGAAAATAGATGTGGAGGGCAAGAATAGTATGGGAAATGTAGAAACAAAGAATGTATAAGTATGGCACATGGACATGAACTAAAGGCGGGGAATGTGGGTGGGAGGGGGTGTGCAGGGTGGAGGGGAATGATGGGGGAGAAATGGGACAACTGTAATAGCATAATCAATAAAATATATTTAAAGAAAGAAAAACAGACAGACTGTAGATGGAGAGCAAGATGACAGCTACAGGAGTAGAGAAAGTTAGGGAGTGGAGGGATTGAGAAAAAAGTACTCATGGACGTGGACAAGTTTTGGTTGCTGGGTAGGGGGTGTCCAAGGGGACTAAATGGTAATGGAAAAATATAATAAAGATTATACATTTAAAATAAATTCATATTACATATCACATTTTAGAAAGAGGATTATTTTGTTAATTTTGTGAAATGTGTACAACAATATTCAACTACTCCAGAGATATTATAGCAGTAATGAAAAGATAGCTTGCAATACTGTCATAATGAGTAGAGATATGATATCAACTCTAAAACTGATGGAGTTACTAAACAGCTAGAAATACTGTATCTCCTAAACAATAATAATAAATTTATTGACTGTCAGGTTTAAGATATAAAGAATTAAAAAATGCTGGGGGGGGGGGAAGAAAGTGTTCCAGAGGATGGAATTTCCCACACTAGCTAGAATGGAATGGAATGGGATGGGATGGGATGGGATGGGATGGGATGGGATGGGATAGAATAGAATAGAATAGAATAGAATAGAATAGAATAGAATAGAATAGAATAGAATAGAATAGAGTAGAGTAGAGTAGAGTAGAGTAGAGTAGAGTAGAGTAGAGTAGAGTAGAATAGAATAGAATAGAATAGAATAGAATAGAATAGAATAGAATAGAATAGAATAGAAGTAGAGCAGGGCAGAGTAGTGTAGAAAAGAAAGAAGGCTGCAGAAGCTATATGAGAAAGATTAATCTCTGGGAATATTTGAGAATGAAAGGCATATGAATTTAGACTGAGAGCATGCAACTACAGTCAAGCAGAACAAATAAAACAAAAAAATGAGCAAACAAATAAAACCCTCATATCTATTAGAATTAATGAAAATTAGGGGCAAAGAATAATTCCTGAATGATTGCAACAAAAGGAAAAATAGACAGAAGAACTCCCAATACCAGTGTGAGACACAAGATCACTAAGCAATATAAAATACAGGAATTGCAAAAACAGGTAGAGAGAAAGTTTACATATAAAGGGATAACAGCTTGAGGAGTGTATCACCATCAGTGACAATAAAAATTTGAAGTCAGTGGAATGATTCTTTAAAGAGCTAAGAGAGGTTAAATAACAAATAAAATGATACAGCCAGCAAATCTTTATAGCAAGAATAAGGATAAAATTAAGACATTTTAGTATTTTTAAAGTTAATTTGTTCAAAATGAAGTTCCTGATAATCTCTCCAAAATCATTACCTTTCACATTTGTCTCCATCTCAGTTAATGGCAAATCTCCCTTAATAGTTGCTTGGACTTAAACCTCTAAGTTATCCTTGGCTTCTCTTTGGTCTCACAATCTACATTGGAAGCATTGGTATATCCTATCAGCTTAGTCTTCAGACTATACCTAGACTGTGACACATCTCTTCACCCACACTGAACACTCTGCTACAAGCCACCATCACTTCTCACAGATATGGAAAGAGCCTATTAATTGCTGCTATTTGTGCTCCTCTTCAAATTATAATGCGCAGAGTAAACCTGCTAAAACAGATCAGATCAATTGTTGATTCAAAACCCTCTAATACCTTCCATCTGTCTATAAGGCATGACCTCCCAAGCCATGTATCCTCTGGATACACATTATACCTCTGTGCAGGCACATCCACAAGTCTCCAAATAATTCTTTCTGCTACAACCTTACTGGCTTTCTTGCTATATCTTGAACATGTCATGTCCTCTTGTAGAATCTGTTCCTTTCATCTGTAATGTGTTTTCATTAGATACTTTCATATTCTCTCAGTTTTTTCTGGTCTTGATTCAAAAGTCACCTCTCAGTAAGGTCTTCCTTGACAACCCTATCTAAAATCTCAAACCATACATTTCTGCTTTATTTTCTCTGCTACACAATGTAATATACTCTTAATATATTTTATGTTTTATCTCGTATATTGCTTGTCTCCATACCTAGAATTTTAGATCCATGGAGCAGAGATTTTTATATGTATTTCCTTATGCAAAGTACAAGATATGCACTAATTTGAATAAGTGAATAAAAAAGAACATTTATCACTAAAAGTCTGTCACTAAAGGGATTTCTAAAAGATATACTTGACAAAGAAAATAATTCTATAAGGAATGTGGAGATATAAGAAAGAAATAAAGCAAATAATAAATATAGTTTAAATAGCAATTGGTTGCATAAAAAGAAAGAAGGAGCTCCTACCCTTTGTGACAGCATAGAAGGAATTGGAGAGTATCATGCTAAGCGAAATAAGCCAGGCAGTGAAAGACAAATACCATATGATCTCACCTTTAACAGGAACCTAATCAACAAAACAAAGAAACAAGCATAATATAAACAAAGACACTGAATTTGAGAACAGTCTGACAGTGACCAGAGCGGGAGGGGAGGGAATTTCAGGGGAAAGGGTGAACGGTTTAGAGCAACAAGTATAAAGGACTCATGGACAAAAACTATAGGGGGTGGAAATGGGAGAAAGGTGGGGAGGGCTGGGGTGGTGGGCTGGGGCGGGGTAAAAGACAGAAAACTGTACAATATCAACAATTAAAAAATACTGATTAAAAATAAAAAAAAACAATTTATAAGGTTGAAAAAGGTAAACAAGCCTAAGGCATTGTTCAGGAGAGCAAAGATCTTGTCAAAATAAAGCTTTATTAAGCAAGTGTGTATGTAGCAACACCAATGATATTTACTAAAAAGGCAAAAACAGAGTAGATTCCAAACAAGTAAACAGATGAAAAAGCAGAGGAGTGAAGGATGTTGGAAAGGCACTGAATCATTTCCCAAAAAGACACACACACACACAAAAAAGAAAACACCTTATCTGCTTCTCTGATAAGGCCAAGTTAAAGGAGTTCATCATCACCAAGCCCTTATTATATGAAATGTTAAAGAGACTTATCTAAGAAAAAGGAGATAAAAAAGATTTACAGTAAAATGACAGCAAACTCGCAGTTATTAACAACCACACTTAAAGCAAAAACAAACTAAGCAAACAACTAGAACAGGAACAGAACCACAGAAATGGAGATCATATGGAGGGTTAGCAACCAGGGAGTGGGAGGAGCAGAGAAGGGGAAAAGGTACAGAGAACAAGTAGCATAAACAGTGGGTAGAAAATAGACGGGGAGGGCAAGAATAGTATGGGAAATGTAGAAACAAAGAATGTATAAGTATGACACATGGACATGAACTAAAGTGGGGGAATGTGGGTGGGAGGGGTGTGCAGGGTGGAGGGGAGTGAAAGGGGAAAATGGGACAACTGTAATAGCATAATCAACAGAATATATTTTAAAAAGAAAAAGAAATACAGAGAAGTGGAAAAGAACTGAAAAGAGAGATCTTGTAACCTGGTAATCAAAATAAAATCAACCTATTTCTGAATATGCTAGGAACAAAAAGACCCCACTAAATATATATGATCAGAGAATAGTTGAAAGTAAAAGGATGAAGAATGATTGACCATAACCCCCTGTCACAAAAAAAAAAAAAAAAAAAAAACAATATAGCTAAAAGCATGAATAGAAATAAAGAGGTTTTTTAATTTTTTTATTGTTGTTCAAATACAGTTGTCTCCATTTTCACACCACCACACCCACCAGCCCCACCCATCCCAGCCTCCCACCCTCAAACCTACCCACTTTGACTTTGCCCATGTGTCCTTTATACATGTTCCTTGATGGCCCTTCCCCTATTATTGCCCATTATCCCTATCCTCCCTCCGCTGTGGTTACTGTCAGTTTCTTCTTTATTTCAATGTCTCTGGTTGTATTTTGTTTGCTTGTTCATTTTGTTGATTATGTTCCACATATAGGTGAGATCATATGGTATTTGTCTTTCACCACCTGGCTTATTTCACTTAGCATAATGCTCTCCAGTTCCATCCATGCTGTGGCAAAAGGTAGGAGCTCCTTCTTTCTTTCTCCTGCATAGTATTCCATTGTGTAAATGTACCACGGTTTTTTGATCCACTCATTTCTGATGGGCATTTAGGTTGCTTCCAGCACTTGCAAATGTAAAATGTGCTGCTATGAACCCTGGGGTGCATAGGTTCTTTTGGATTGGTGTTTCAAGGTTCTTAGGATATAATCCTAGCAGTGGAATTGCTGGGTCAAAAGGCAGATACATTTTTAGTTTTCTGAGGAAATTCCATACTGTTTTTCCATTGTGTAAAATGGAAATTCCATACTGTTTTTCCACTGGTGGGTATACAGACTGGCTGCACCAGTCTGTATCCCCACCAACAGTGCACCAGGGTTCCCTTTTCTGCACATCCTCTCCAACACTTGTTTGTTGATTTGTTTATGATGGCCATTCTGACTGGTGTGAAGTGGTATCTCATTGTGGTTTTCATTTGCATCTTTCTGATCGCTAGTGATGCTGAGCATCTTTTCATATGTCTCTGGGGCCCTCTACCTGTCCTGCTTGGAGTAGTGTCTGCTCAAGTCCTTTGCCTATTTTTTATCAGGTTGTTTGTCTTCCTGGAGTCGATTTCTGTGAGTTCTTTATATTTTTTGGAGATCAAACCCTTGTCTGAGGTATCATTGGCAAATATGTTTTCCCATATAGTTGGTTCTCTTTTCATTTTAATGTGATTTTCTTTAGCCATGTAGAAGCTTTTTATTTTGATGAAGTCCCATTTCTTTATTCTTTCCTTTATGTCCCTTGCTTTAAGGGGGCATATCAGGAAAATATTGCTTCGTGGAATATCTGAGATTTTCCTGGTTATGTTCTCCTCTAGGACTTTTATGGTGTCACAACCTATATTTAAGTCTTTTATCCACCTTGAATTTATTTTTGTGTATGGTGTAAGTTGGTGCTTGAGTTTCATTTTTTTGCATGTAGCTGTCCAGATCTCTTACCATCATTTGTTGAAGAGGCTATTTTTACTCCATTTTATGCTTCTGCACCCTTTGTCGAATATTAATTGACCATAGAGACTTGGGTTTATTTCTAGGCTCTACAGAGAAGTATTACAACATGATAAAATAAATGCTCAGTTCAACAGAAAGCTATAATTTGTAGTCACCTAGTAGTATTGATTCAAACATTATTAAGTAAAAATTAAACAGACCATGATGAATAATTGTAAAATGCATCATTATAGGGGGAGTTTTTGACACCCTCTCAAAGTGATATATTAAACAAGATATAGAAGATATGAAAAATTCAACTAAGTTTCATCTAGCTGACACCTATAGACCATTTTCCAACTGCTGGCAAATATATATTATTTTCAAATATAAATGGACCACTTACAAAAATAGTAAGCACTAGGCTATAAATCAAGTCTTAAGAGATTTCAGAAATAGGCAGTAGGTAGATCAGGCTAACCTTATTCATAAACATATGAGGTCTGTCCTGAAAGTATCCAGCTATGTGCTATGAAAAATACAGAACTTTATTGAAGAAGGTACAAGATACAAGAAACATTGTACATAGGACAATGATGTCTCAGTCCCCTTCAAAGTAGGCACCTTGGGACCTCACAGTTTTCCTAGCATCTCTTCCACTATTCAAACCACTCCACAAAATCCTTTGTTGGAATCTCCATCAGTTGCCCCATCATATTTTCCTGAATCTCATCAGTGGTCTGAAATCTCTACCTTTTCAAAGATGATTTTAGTTTTTGGAAAAGCCAGAAGTCACACGTTGTCAACTCTGGTTCATTGGTAGTGGTTGAATCAAGGCATTAGCAACTGCAGCACAATGTGCCTTCTGCTCTGGCAGTAGAAGCTGTGAAACAAATTTTGCCATGACCCATTTCATGCCAAGATCCTGAATCAAACTCTTGAACACAGTAGTTTTGGAATCCCCAGATCAGCTTCTAGTTTTCACACTGTCACGTGTCAATCTTTGTTGATTGCAGCCCATACACGTTCAATATTCTCAGGTGTTTGATACAGGCTTTCCAGAATGTGGATCACTTTCAACAGATTCTCAACCATCTTTGAAGCATTTGTGTCACATTTTTATCTGTGCCGCACTTATTGCATCATTCCCAAAAGCATTCTGAATCAACCGAATAGTTTTCACAAAGGAATGTTCAAACTTGAAGCAAAGTTCGATGCAGATTCATTGCTCTTCTTATTTGGTCATTTTGAATGCAATAGCCACACAGCATACATGATCACTCAACAGTGTCTACCACCGCCACTGACTAGTAAAGTGAAGTCCTCATTGTTCACACATATGCATTCCAGTCTGCTCTCCTTGGCTGCCAGGTTACATTGTTGTCACTCAAACTGTTCTTGTTATATTAATAATGGCTGGAGTTTTTGGACAGACCTTGTAGGTGCCAAATTATTTGAGATAATCTTATAGATCTAATTGTGAAAACAAAAACAATAAAATTCCTATAAAAAGTATTTAAGAACTTAGATAAGTGAATAGGCAAGAAACATAAAAAGGCATTTTACAAGAGGATAACCAAATGGTCAAAAAACATGAAAAAATATTAAACTTTATTAGTTGTCAGGAATGTGCACATTAAAGCTTCAATGAATTACTCCTAAACCAAAATGGCTAAAATGAAAAAGACTGACAATACCAAGCGTTGATGAGATGGTGGATCAATTCTAACTCTCATACATTCCTAGTGGAAATATAAGTTACTACATCTACTTGAAAAAAAACTGTTAAGCAAGATCTATTAAAACTGAACATTCACCAACCCCACCACCCAAAAATTTCACTCCTATGCTTATAATCAAGAGAAATGTATATTTATGTGCACCAAAAAAATACATATAGCTACAGGAATGTTCACTGTAACAGTATTCATAAAAGCACTAAACTGGAAAAATTTCCATCATAGTAAAATGCATAAAGAAATTATAATATATTATTTTATTGAGAAGGAACCAACTATTGCTAACTGTACCAGCACAGATTATAATCCATAAACTATAAGATTGAGTGAAAGCGGACAGACACTAAACAGTCCATGTCACATATTATTCAATTTATATATAAGTTGAGAAGCAGTAAAAATAAACCAATGGTGACAGAACCTAAACTATGGGTTCTTTGGGGACTTGGCAGTTACCAGGAGAAAATAAAAGAAGAGATTGAGCATGCTCGTAATGTTTTATTTCTTCATTTAATAATGGTTACATGGGTAGTTCACTATATAAAGATGAATTGAGATGAAAACTAATATTTTGTATACTTTTCTGTACAATAATACAATAGTACAGAAAAGTATACAAAATATTAATAAATTTTTTGTAGTGACTTTGGTTAATAAAATCATATAGGTTTCCAGTGTACAGTATGACGATACATCATCTGTATATTGCATGGTGAGCCTACCACCCAGTGTCACATCTTCATCCATCACCATTTATTTGATCCACTTTACCCTTTACTATCCCCCAGCCTCTTCATGTTAATAACTGTTTTTTTTATTTTAAAAAGTGTATGGTTTGGAAAGTATTGATCATAATTAGTAGACAAATCCACAAGGCTTCACGGTTTCCTGGAAATATAAATTTGGTATTTCTATTATTGTATTGTGATAAATTTATAATAAAAAATTACATATATGATTCCCAAAATGCTAAGAGCTGAATACATTTAACCTGTTGTTTAAATACATTAAACATAGCTTTATGTTTAAAAATGCTTTTAAAATATATTCTCCAATGTCCTAACATTTCTTAGAATTCCACATTTCATCACATTTCCTCGAAATGCAAATCATTCTGTAGAGAAGAATAAACTGCATATATATAATCTCAGGTTCAAACAGTAAAACCTTCTTACAACATAGAATAATGTTTTAAGAAACCTGTAATGTAATGTATTCAGGTAACCAATGCTGACTCTACAAAGTATGCTACAAAAAAATCAATTTTTATCACCTGACATCTATTGCAATTAGAGAGCAATGCCAAGTCATTGACACACTAATGGGTTTCAAAATATTTCAAAAAGAACAAGGAAATTGCTAAGTGTGTTAATTGAAATGCAGTTCCAATAAGTATAACAAATTGCATACCCTGTGCTTTCTGTAAAGCTACCATATAAAACTATTATAAAATACAGTGTTGAGTTTTAATAAATTTGGAGCATTGTATACTTTATGGAAAATCATCCTACACTAAACTATTTTAAAACTTTTATTATACCTTCTAATATAAAAGTTATTTTTCAGAGTTCCAAGTATTTGACTTTTAACTCAATTTTAGAACAATAGTGTAGCATTTCCAAAGAGCATCTGATCTAAAAAATTAGACATGCCTTGCTTGAAAAGAATACTATATCTGACTAAAACATATTTTTATGTACTCAGCTGTAACTCTATCCTACATGGAAATGATTAAATTAAAAACTAGTTTTTCTAATTCGTGGTGTTTTTTGTTTTTTGTTTTTACTGTGCCCACACATGGCCTCAGTACATAAGAAAAAAGAGAGAGAGAGCACTAGTGTATTAAGAGTTGGGAAATCAGAATTTCTGGCCACAAAATTTATAATAATTACACATAAAAAGCAAAAACACTTCAAAAATAATCACGATCTTTAGTTTTCATATCTCCCCCTATTTCTTTAACCTTAACCTCTTGGTATTTAGTTAATGACATTTCATGCTTAGATTCTTCTAAATCTATGATTGTATTTCCTGCACTCAGAAAGAATCTCCTCCTCCCCCACAAACACACGTTTTACACTTTGCTAACATTCAACTTTGTCAACATCTATTTTCCTCCTTCCCTTCCCTCTCCTTCCTACACCTCTTCCTTAACCCTAATGCTAACATCACATCATTCTCAACAAATATTGGAATAGTATTTTATAGTAATATTTCAAGGACTAGCACAGCTTGTGCCTGGTGCATTTAGATTTCTCTCCACCAACAGTATGGAAGCTATGGTGAATATATAAACCAGGCATGAATCTAGAGCATGGGTGTCAAACTCATTTTCACCAGGGGCCACATCAACCTGTGGTTGCCTTCAAAGGGTGGAATGTAATTTTAGGACTTTATAAATGTAACTCCTCCTTAACTAGGGGCAAGGAGCTCGGTGCTACCACAGGGTAGAAAAAAGTGCCGGCTGGATAAAACAAGGTGGAGGGCCAGCCAGATTCAGCCCACAGGCCTTGTGTTTGCCACCAGTGATCTAGGGTAATAGTTTGGCCAGTGAAACAGCTGAGTGCTGTTCAAAATGTAAATTACAACAGAATGAAGCTCTTTCTTGCTCCTTTAAGATTCACTTCCCCTTAGTACAAACTGGAGATGGCAATATGGAGATTGTCTCACATTCTTTTTACTTTTTCCACAGCATGATGGGCCCTCCATTCACGCTCCCATTTTCAGGGACTGGAGGAGGAGCAATGGGGAGTTATTGTTTGATGAGGACAGAGTTCTGGCTTAACAAGATGAAAAGAGTTCTGAAGAATGGTGATGGTTGCAGAAGATAATGAATGTATTTTATACCACCAAGTTATACATTTAAAATGGTTAAGATAATCAACTTTATGTTATGTGCATTTTATCACAATTAAAAAAATAAAAAAATTAACTTAGTAGCCAGTGCACTAACAGTTACTCTTCCAATCTATTAAAAAAGTACAATTAAATCACCACTTGGCATCATCTCATTCTTTGTAGCCTTTAACTCTAGCAATTACGCTTCTTTATTTCTCAAGCACTAAGTCTTTGAGAGCATTCATGCCTAACAAAAACTAGTTTCATCAATAATAAAAATCTGATCTGAGGTAAAGACTACGGATTAAGGATTTTTTGCAGGGGAGGGGTGATATAAAGAGAAATGTCTGCAACATCTTTATCTGTTATCTTAACTTCCTCAAACAAAATCTTAACATGGTGAAAAGTGTAGCACATCAGTGACCATGAGCACTAAGAAGGTGCAACTGTGCATTTTTGGCATTTTTTTCTAAGATCATAGGATTGCTAAGTCTCTACATTTTATCATAAGAAAGCTTACTGTCAATTGCATCCAAACAATTACATAGGAATTAAGACCACATCTGACTTTCATTAACTTCTTTGTCTTATTCTTAAATAATATATGAAATACATTAAAGAAATATGCCCTGGAGTAGAATAAATTATATGATATTTTCATTATCAAATAATATTTGATTGACTTGCTTCTCTGTATTATGACTAATATTCTATAAGAGCAACAAAGGTGACTTTATGCTAATGAGGTGACTTTTGGACCACACTGAAGGAACAAGGGTGGGAGGGGGTTGTCATTAGCAGTGGGGCCAACCGAGTGATGAGAGGATTGGAACTTTCAGTCCCACTCCCCTGACCTCTAGGGACAGGAGAGGGGCTAGAGGTTGGACAATCACCAATGGCAATGGTTTAATCAATCAAGACTAAGTAATGAAACCTCAAAAACACAGAAGAATAAGGTTTGGAGAGCTTCTGGGTTGGGAAGCATTTAGAGATTCAGGGACAGTAGCCCACTGGGAGAGGGCAATGAAGCTCTGCACCCTTTCCCCACACCCTTGTTCTATGCATCTCTTCCTTCTTGCTGTCCCTGAGTTATATCCTTATATAATAAATTGGTGAGCTATTTAAAAAATATACATATATACATATATATTCTATCCATATGTACATATATAAGTATACGTATGTATTCTATCACTACTAGACAGTCTTTAATATAAAAATATATTTATCTAATGCCTTTCTAAAATATAGATAATACTGTACTTAGCTTTTATTTTCTACCATTTGTTTAATTTGAGAAAAATAATATAATTCAGATTTTTACCAATCTTGGACTTTCATTCTCAAATAACATTAATTTGTTTAATGTATTCATTGGCTCATTCAAAAATTAATATGTAAATTTGCTTATACGTTTTTAATATTTTCTCTGCCTGTTTTCCATTTTAGCTCTTAAACTTTTGGGAGGAAAAAATATATTTGTTTTACTTCTGTTGTGTATCAAAACCCTATCTGGAATATAATTCTTAAGTCTTTTGTACATGATAAGCATTATGAGTAGGCAATACTCCCAATTAACTGATTCAAAATGTTAGTCATTTAGAGCTATACTGCAAAGAGCCAAAATAAAAATGTACTAACCAAATTAAGAATTTATTAGATTGTTCAAACAGCAGACTATACACACAAGGAAGAGTTAGAGAAATGGCAAAGAAGACTAAATAAAATAGCTACCAGATTCATGGAGAAATAAAAGAATAGAAAATAAAGAAGAAGCTATAATAGAAAAAAAAGGCTATCCTTAATTGGAGTTGAAAAAAAGAAGCAAGAGGAGGAAAAGGAGAGGGAATAAAGAAAGTAAAAAAGATGCACAGTTTGAATATATAATAAGAGAGCTTTCCAAAACAGGGGGGGAAAGGCATGAAATCAAGGAGCACTGTGTAAACTTATTAGGATGAATACACAGATGATCACACCTAGGTACAGCTTAGTAAAATCGTTAAAAATCAAAGATAAAGTGAATTGAAAACAATATATGTTATCTTAAAAAAACAATATTTAGATGTTTCTGAAATCTATGCAGAACTAATGAAAACCAAAATACAATTATGTTTTTGCTGAACAATATAAAATTTTAATCCAAAAAGAGATGTTAAATATTTTAAATGCACATGAAAAGAAAAAAGAGAATTCTCCACCAGCAAATCCACTCTCAAAGTAATATTAATTAAAAGAGCATATTTCAGGCAGATAGTAAATTATTATAAATGGCATCTTTAATTAAAAAACAGCAATGAAATCATAAATGTGTAAATGGGTAAAAAAACTATTTGACAATTTATCACCCACCTAAAGCAATAACAGTGTCTTTGAGTTTAGGGAAGTAATGAATCAAAATACATGAAAATAATGGCAGAAAATGAGGGAAAAAGTAAATGGAATTAGAATGTTCTGGTATTGCATTATGCAGAGATAAAGTAAAAATATCAATTAATACCATGCACCCATAAAAATACAAATGAGTATAATTTTCAAATTAAGAAAAATCATTGAATAATTTTTCAAAATATTAAAAATACTTAACTTGAAGGCAGAAAAAGATAAAACTTGAGTGGGCAGAATGAAATAGAAAACACTTAGAAAGTAGCAGTTTAAACTCAATTATATCAATAAAATTATTAAATATAAATAAAATTGAAAGAAAAAAGAAGTCACTATAGAAGTGGACTTTGGCAACAGATGATAGCACGTGTTCACTATAATTAAGTAAACTAATTGTGATAAGCAGAATTCTAAAGATGCCACCCCAAGATCGCCATCCCCTGGCTATCCAACCAACCCCTAATGTAGCTACTACAATGAAGGGATTTTTGTAGATCTCAATAGTTGAAGTCCAAGTCAACTAATCTTAAAAATATGGAGATTATTTGGATGAAGCTGACACAATCAGGTGAATCCTTTAAAGGCAGAGTTTTCTTTGGCTGGTTACACATGAGCAAGACAGAGATTTTAAGTATGAGAGAATTTTGATACACATCTGCTAGCTTGAGAATGAGGAAATCATATGCCAAGGAATACAGGCAGCCTTTAGGAGCTCAGAGTAGCCCACCAATTGAGAGCCAACAAGGAAACAAGGACCCCAACCCTAAAACCACAAATAATTTAAATCAGTCAACAACCTGAATGAACTTGAAAATAGATTATTCCCTAGAATCTCAAGATAAGAACACAGCCTCATCAGCACCTTGATCTCAAACTTTTGAGGAGCTGAGCAGACAAACTCACAGAGATGCCCAAATCTGACCTTCAGAATTGTGAGCTAATACATGGGTGTTGGTTTAAGCCTCTGAGTTTCTGGAAATAAAAAACAAATATACTACTAATGTATGGCATTATGATGTTTAGACCCACAAGATGTCATGAACAATTATATATCTTTAAAAGACTAACTGTATATACAGCCTAAAGACTAAAAAAAACTAATCAACAAAACCAAAAATCAAGCAAAATATAACCAGAGGCATTGAAATAAAAAACAAACTGACAGTAACCAGAGGGGATGGGGAGGGGGATTACAGGAGAAAAAAAAGGGGAAGGGTCATCAAGGAACATGTATAAAGGACACATGGACAAAGCCAAAGGGAGGTAGGATCCAGGGTGGGAGGTGGGGATGGGTGAGAGAAAAATGGAGAGAACTCTATTTGAACAACGATTTAAAAAAAAGAATAAATACATAATTTTTAATAAATAAACAAACAATTTTTAAAACAACACATGAATTAAAGATTCTGGTCATAGTTTGTGAATTAACCAAAGATACTCTTGTTATTGCCCATGTGTAAGGACTACATTGACTACATTAAGAAAGAGATCAATGCTCCTATTAAAGGAATAGGAAAGAAAAAATGATCTGAATATGCACTTATACACCTGTCTGATATTTCCTGAAGTCTTCCCATGTGTCAGACTCCTGGGATACAAAGGCGAACAGATATAGACTTTTCTTCAAGCTGCTCACAGTACCTGGCACAACAAAGGGTAATTAATGAATTCTAAACTAAGTGTAACAGGGAAGCAGACATGTATCCCATAATGACAATACATGGTGATAAATGCCATAATTTGCATATTATGCCATTATTCTACATTTATATAAAATGTTCCAGAAAGCTGGTCTTTAGAAAAATTATCACAGGAAAAGAAAGCAGTTTCATGGCCAAAAAAGAAAAAACAAGTACTTAAAAAATCATTAAAAGACACCTATGAATCACCAGTATATTTTAAAAACTATATTAAAAAGTAGTATAAAAATCTTGGGTTTTTTTCTAAAAACAAGTGTTATGGTAACAATAGCAACTTATATACTGATTTTTTTCCTTTTTTAGGAACCAACAAATGTAAATATAAATAAACTGAAAAATCAATCAAGGTTGAAAAAAGACAATGACAGCAAATATCACATTCCTAAATACTTATACTGTCAAAGGATAAATAAAAGATACTAATTAATCTTTCTAATCATAATACACTGTCAATTATCAAGAATGCAAAAAAGAATCTTAAATCATCTTTCATATGACCTAAATTCAAAGAACTACTGAAGATCTGTTATATTCTGTCATAATTTTCAAGTCTTTTATTACTACTTGAATATTTTATACTAGTTTCTAGACAGACTTAAAACTATTCCTTAATTATTTTCTTCAAATAACTAGAAATGTTTTTTGATAAGTTAAATCATGTTTATAGTCTGCTCTACATTTATTTATAAAATTGAAAATCACAAAAGTAATTTTAACCCAGTGTGTCTAAGTGGTTGCTCATATTTATTTTGTACAATGATCTGGAATAAGTAAGCTGAACATGATGGGCTATGTGCATTTTTCAGTTCACTAAAACATTAATTGATTTGATTTTGACAGTTCAAAAAAAGCTTTAAAAGGAAAACTATACAACAAATTATATATCTAGTCTATATTAATCCCTCTTCCTGATATGAACCACTAAAAGTTGTAATACTCAAAGAGCTCAGTCCTCCAAATTTCCTGGATCTTCTATAGTCTCATGGATTTAATGTCATCGATACTTGATTATTACCTAAAATTTGTAATCCATATATCAAAATTACAAGTTAAAATTCAAATAGATCATTACATGTGACATGTCCAAAACAGATCGTATTTCCCATTCCATGTTACCCCTAACAAATCCTCCCCAACAGTTGTTCAAGTCAAAAACTGGAATCATCTTTCCCTCATCTGCATATATAATCTGTTATCAATTCTGTTACCTCTACCTTCAAAGACATCCCTCTCTTAATCCTTTCATCACTACCTCCTTTTTCCAAGCTACCACCATCCTATCTTTCCTGCACTAACTTCCTTCTCTGCCTCCCACAGTCCACTTAAACCCCCTGTATCCTATTAACAGCTACTTTTCTTGAATAAACACTGTATAACTGTGCAAAGTAAAAACAGTACAAAAGTGTTGAAGAGAAAGAAATTGACATTTATTGAGCACATACTGTGTTATAAGCACTCTACTAGGGGCTTTAAATACATTTTAATATAAATTTTACATCTTTATGAAATAGACATCAATTATTTCCTTTTATGGATTGAGAAACTAGGGCTCTAGAAAATAGGATACTTGTTTAGGATGATATAGTTCATAAATAAGCCCATTCGAACACATTCTTTTGGAATCCAGAGTCCATTTTTACCCCAGTAATCAAGTTGCTTTCAATAGAAAGCAATGTGCTCAATAAAGAACTACACATACTCACACAATTAAATGTCAAATATGAGACCATAAACAAAAACAGGATGTAGTAGCCCCTCTAGATAACAAATACACATTATTGATGTTTTTAACCAATATATCTTATCTTTTATGGTAAGTACTACTGTGTATTTTTAGTTAATATAAGATATTTACAGAAAATATTTTTACTTATATTTTTAATGAATAGAAGAAAAAGTAGCCCAAGAATTGCAAAACTGACGATAAGTGAAATTTAAATTTACAAAACTGTAAAATACCATACAGATAACAAAATTCCATGTTCACTTTAAAAATATATATTTTAAACTTCATTAATGCAGAAACTATCTTGTTTTCTATTTACTTTCAGAAATTAGGTACTGCCTGGTACAAATTAACTGCTTATTATATTTGTTGAATGAATGAATAAGTGAATACATTAGTGAAAGAATGAATCACATTAAGTAATTAGAACTAAAAATATGAGTCTTTCCAGTTATAAGTCCTTAATTTTGTCAATGAATTATTCTAGTAGTCACTATG
This sequence comes from Glossophaga mutica, assembly GCA_039655065.1. Classification (NCBI taxonomy): domain Eukaryota; kingdom Metazoa; phylum Chordata; class Mammalia; order Chiroptera; family Phyllostomidae; genus Glossophaga; species Glossophaga mutica. Next base: position 136,524,816 of record CM077303.1, read on the forward strand.
CTTGTTATTAATTTAAGACTTTTTAAAATACACTTTTGAAAATCCTTAGAAGAAATTATTGATTAACCGATCTTACAAATATTTTTTTAAACTGAGTTTCCTTTTACATTTACAAAATGATTATATCCAGCACAGCAGATGGCCAGAGTAGGACCATATTTTTGTTGAATCTTAACTTTGAGATTAGTTGATGATTTCATTCCTGAACCCAGATTTCTTGGATTTCTTTATCTGTTTTGCATGCCTTCAGCTATTGTGTGGTTTTTCTTTCCAACAGTCAGCAACTATAGTTCTTTTTTGGAGAAATGCTGCTGGGAGCTCAATTTGCCTATAAGCACAGAGATTCAGATATGCATGGTAATTTATGTACCCCCAGAGAAGCCCTTAATCAGTCATAAATATATGAGTATCAAAGCTTCAGTGCTTCCGCTTTGAGAGAGAACAACTTTCAGGTATAGTTTACAGTGCAGGGATCCACTGTGAGATCAAGCTAAAGCTGAGCAACCCTCTTTGAAACTTGCCACAGGGACTTCTACCCGTGCCTATTGTTCTTTCTAACAATCCTTTGCCAGTTCCTCATTGAAGTACTTCCATATGAATCACTTGCAGGTGGATTCTTATCTCAGTGTCTGCCTCAGGGGCACTTGATTTAATATATTAAGGTTTTTGCTGTTTGTCTTAAGGCCCAAGATAGCAACATAGAGGAAAATAAATGAAATACATAGGAACATTTTCATTTTGTTCACTTGGGCTGGGACATACACACCGGGGTAAGAATTCCTTACTCGTTAATTAGAAAATAACTCAGAATTAGAAAGTGTGGCAGACCCTTCTGCGTGGCGTGGGCCCAGCTCCCACTCGGAGATGCACAGGACCCACGCCCACAGATAGGTTCTCTCATGGGGAATCAGATTTGCAATATACCTAAACTGTTTTGCTTCTTGCTGAAAACTCTCTCAATCTGCAAATACTTGTTGTAACTTCCTAAAATCCATGCTAAACCTTGCAGGGACCTGTGTAACCGGCTCAACCACTTTTGCCTTTTCATTTGCTAATATTCTTCTTCTGTGATGTGATTAGCGCCTTTTGTTGTAACTGGGGATAGTGAGTGAGGATCATCTTGTAATGTGAAGAGATATAGAATAAAGGCGGAGGCCCGTGGCTTTTGCTCCCCTTGAGAGAAAAGTCACGCTGTCGTCCTTTTTCCTGCTTGGGACTCAGTAGTCCGTGTGTGTTTTATTTCATCCATAATGACGGGGACACTGATAGCCGGTGTCTGCATCAAGGGAAGACTTAAAATACCATACAAGGTAACCCCATACTAGATGACATCTGTGACAAATTGTGAAATGGTAACTCTTCATTCGTTTGCTTCGTGGCCTGTAAAATGTGTAGATCCTGCCTGAGCTCCCCATCCTATGATAACACTTCCTGGGGGGAAAATGGCATCTTCAGCAACTATTTGCAGCATGATATCACATTTTGGTTCCTGAAATAATATTCTTGAACTCAGAGAATTACTTTTAAAGCTTTCTGGAAACCTCTGGCCTTAAGCCTTTGCCCAATATCTACCAAATATTTCATGGAAATTCTCTTTCTAGCTCTTACCCCTAGAGCCACAGGAGCTAAAACCTTGTCCAAGAAACGTCTTTTCGAAGCAATGCAATATCGTTGTTCCATTCTCTTCTGCTTTTCTTCTAACCCTCCTCTCTCTCTAATTCTTCCTTCATCCATCAATTATAAACAAATTTCCCTTACATATGAAGGAATACAAAAAGACCAGGACATGTAGATGATGTCTACACTTACAATTGCATCAGGAGCCTGCCTATCATCCTCAAAAGCTTTGTTATATGAGGTCATGTTGAATTGCTGTCATGGGATTGGTCTACTTGCCTCATCCACTTGACAGAGTCTCTATCTCATGACTGACCCAACTTTATAGGTTCCAAAATAATTCTATTATTTACCCAGAAATATAAAAGCCCCAGGGAACAGAAATAGACTCATGCTAACAAAACTCTTAACTAAAGGGTTTATAATTTAATGCCAATTTATTAATTAAAACTAAAGGGTATACTTAGCAGAGAACAGTAGTTTAAAAAGCACAGGCCTGTGTGTCAACTGCCTATATTTGACTGCCAGCTATACACCACCACAGAAAGCATGACCTTAAGCAAGTTTTATAACCTCTCCAAGATTTGGTTACCTTTTTTGCAAAGTGCTGTAATTTCAAGGTTATCATGGAGGTTAAATCAGTTAACATATATAAAGTATTTTGTAAGCGTCTACTGGCACTATGAAGTGTCTGGTAAATCATTGTTCTTGCTAATGATGATCTCCATTTAAGACCTATTGCTATAAATGACATTTATAATGAAAATAATTAGACCTATACCATATAGGTTGTGATGAAATCTTAAGAATTAGTGATGACTTTCTTCAGAAAATAATTCCTAAAATTTAGAATACTGATTAGATATGGTGTCATTTGCCCTAAAATTACTTTGTAAATCTGAATTTCCTTCATAAACAGAATAAATTTATCTCATTATAGTCAAATTAAAATTTATAATATTGCATTTTATACTGGCTGCCTCTTCATTTTCTAGGGAGTTATTAGAGTTCAGACACATTTAGAGAATGTGTAGTAGGCTTACAGTTTCTTGAGCCCAGCTTCCCACTCTCTGCAGAAATCTATCCCAGAGCATTCCTAGCAGTTGTATCATCTAGTTTATGCTTAGATAACTCTGGTAATAACAAGGCTTCTTTTAAATTTTAATTATGTATTTATTTTTTAAAGGGGAGAAGGGAAGGAGAAAGGGAGCGAAATATCAATGTGTCGATGCCTCTCCTGTGCTCCCTAGTGGGGACCCGGCCTGCAACCCAGGCATGTACCCTAACTGGAAATCAAACCAGCAACCCTTTGGTTCACAGGTCAGCACTCAAGACACTGAGCCACACCAGCCAGAGCAGAAGCGTTCTAACCAATTCAAAACTTCTTCCATTGAAAGGCAAGCCTAACTATTTAAAATTTTCCTACATTTCCCTAAAAATTTCACACATTTTTTGCTAAGAGTTAATTTGACTCACTTCATTCAGATTGGAAGGTCAGTACCAAAGTTAAAATTCTTCTTTATGAATTATATGTGCTTAGGATTATGTATACATTTATAAAACAATTATTTTCTCTTTGAAGTTACCATAAAATTTAATAAGCAAAATATATTTATTATTTTTATTGATGCAGATGAAATATCAAAATTTTTAAAGACATGGCTTTGAACTACTACAAATTTATATACAATTATATATTCAAATTCCTTCTTTCTTTCCTTCCTTTTATTTCTTCCCTCTATCAATCTATGGACCTCTGTGAAACAATAATATTTATACTATTTTGCTCCCTGTAGTTTCACAAGTCCCTGGAACAATACTGAATACATAAGTGTTAGCTCAGTTGGTAGAGCATGAGATTCTTGATACATAAGAGGCATTCGTTGCACAATTGTTAAATAATTGATCAAATGAATTCTATCTTGTTACCAAGTTTAAAAATATATATACCATTTAAAAATATTTCATAGTACTCTATTCAGTTGATGTATCAAAATTCACTAAACTCTATTTCTCTTTCATTTAGGACAATTAAACTTTTCATTTATTAATGCTCTTTAATGAATATCATTCATGTTCAAATTTCAGCATTTCATTAATTATTTCCTTAGGGTAATCCCAGAAGTAGAATTTGGGGTTAAATGGCATGTCTAGTTGAAATATTCTGTCAGCCTGTCCTTGAGAATTGCTGATATCAATTTATACTTGCACCATAATGTATGAGAGTCCCAATTTCCCACACTCTCAATATATTCATTCATCTTCTTTTTACGTTTGCTGAGTATTCCCCTCCTCTAAATGCTCAAAAAACAGGTATGAGAAATAAAAAGTTATGGTTAAATCTTTTTCCACTTAGTAATTTTACTTTACCTGAGCTGGATCAATCACAAAATCATTTTTGTATCCATGAATTGAAATTCTGTGCAATAAGAGTAAATTGCTTTATAATGTGATATACTTCATTTGATAGTTTCTTCATCAAAAAATTCTACTGTGTTTTATTGGTTACACAATATTTAATAGTAAATAGTATATTGATTACAAATAAACTATTTCCCTCTTTAATTTAGACTAAAATAATAGCTTTTATCCTTGCTAAATATATGCAAAGAAAAGACTTTACTTATGAATAAAACAAAACAATTTACATATTATTAATAAAAGTGCTAAATATTCTTGAAATAAATATGACTATGAAATGTTGAGTGATTTAATCAATGTCCTATAATTTTGTAAATCCCACAAGATTATTATTCATATATCAATCAAACTCGTAACTCATATCATTTATTAACCTCAGTTCTTAACTCTTTTATCTACAAATGTAAGATATCCAGTAATCATTTTCCTTTGCCAATTATTCTATTTATAGGTAGATATATAACAATATATCTAAACAAGTTCTTTAAGTTCTATAAAGCAAAATACTGAATTCTTCTTAGTAATGTCATATGTCAAGCAACAAATATGCATATCATACTCTATAAATTTATTCAAACAATTTTATAGTTTCATTTACATTGTTCATGTATGTATACATGCATTAACAGAAAATAATTTTATCTGACTCCTAAGAATTTAACATATAGTCCTAGAAGGTCCTTCTTATTGATATTAAGGTAAAACAAAATTACCGATGTTTAAATGATGAATAATAGGGTTACTAAACATAATTTTTTCTTATTTATTTTTAAGAAGGCATGAAAAGAATGAATATTATTCATATGATAAACATTGATAAAAGCGTATAACTAATGAAGCTATTATCACTGCATCTTTTGATTCAATATAAATTTTTAATAAAAGACTTAGATGTCCTCAGCAAAAGTTAGATGGCATTAAGAATTGTAAATAGCAATGGGTTAATCTCATTTTAAGGAAAAAAACCCATATTAGTATGTATATATTAAAAAGAATCAAGAATTCTTTGTCATATTGATCAATAAAAACCTAGCTTAAGTAAAAATCAATAAAAAGTAAAGTATCTATTTAGAGAGTTGATAACATCATACCTGAATATCTTGATTAGATCAATGTAACAAAGTTAAAATAAATGCAAGTTAACATGCAATTACCAAAATGAAGCAGGCATATTACTTGAATTGGCTCTGATCACCTATTAAGTCTATATTAGAAACATATTTTGGACTGCATACCTTAGGATAACAGATTAAATGTCGAAGAACAGACAATTCTATAATTATTACAATATCTGTACATGTTTCAAATCAAATTTCATGTATCGTGGCATTGGGAAATAGCTTCAGAAATCCATGTTTTTTCTAATATGTTGATTATAGAAGCACGTGGGGTTTTGGCTATCACTTCTTTGAAGTATAGACAACTTGAAGATGCAGGAGGACAAATGATGATCAATTTAACCAATGCGATAAACTCTTTTAATTTAGGAAGCTGGCAACTTTATACAATTATGTAGTGATTTTGACAGTCATTATGTCTTTGAGTTTCAACTAATAACTGTCTTTATAATAAAGATATTCCCATCTCCCAAATTCTTTCAGAATCTAGTGTCAGCTTCACATTAAAAAGTAATGTTACATAAAATAGTACTGATATAGAAAAGAAATATAACAAGATACAAGTCCTATTGAGATAGCAGTCCCATTGATGTAAGAAATAGATCAAAGAAAGGGGGAAAAGGAAGCCAAGATGTAAGATGCTTAAAAGAACAGTTTTTCCCTGAGATCAGGGCCCAGAATTTGGAGACTGCTTCCTCTGGGACCACGGGTGTAATAAAGAGTCGTGCTTCGTGAACTCCCTGCATCCGGATCGTTTCATTTCTCCGTAACAGTACTATTTTACACTTTTAAAAGACTCCAGGGTTCTGAAAATGATTTTGAAATACTGTCTTATTAATCTTTAGTATTCTCATGAGAACCAAGGTGGCAAATATTATCTTAATTTTGTAAAATAGAAACAAAGAAACAATTACTGAATTTACTTTCCCAAGGCTAAATACTGAAGCAATGAAAAGTCACGGTGCCAATCGCAACACTTACTGAAAATCCCATTAAGCATTTCATCTACAATAATTTTTATGGAGACAGGAATAAAGGCAGAGAGAGAAAAATCTTCAGAAAATGTGAAGTTCAACATAGTCTACTATGAGATGGTGAAATTGATAGTTATTGGTTATCTGATTAATTATGTTTGGTGATGGTGACAGTGATAGTACCAAAACTTCCGAGAACTAATTTCTCTGTGCCACTTTTGGGTGACCACAAGTTCACTGTGGTCAGGGTCACACTAAAGCTGTTTAAATTCTACTACATAATAAAGCTAAAACCTGACAAAATCAATAGCATTACAATAGCTCAAGAGAAGAAAAAAATGTCAAAAGTTAAATTTTGACTGTGAGTGAACTTTTAAGTTGGCATTACACTTGATTCTTTTTTAATTATTTTTATTGATTGTATTTTTCCCATTACCCTTTAGGCCCCTTGTACCTCCTCACCCCATGCAATTACTACACTGTTGTCCATGTCCATGAGTTCCTTTTCCTTTTTGTTCAATCCCTCCACCCTCTACCTTGCCCCCTCCATTATCTGCCATCCTATTCTCTATGAGTCTGTCTCTATTTTACTTGTTAGTTCAGTTTGTTCATTAAGTTCCACATATGAGTAAGGTCATATGGTGTACGTTTTTCTCTGACTGGCTTATTTCACTTAGCATAATGTTCTCCAGGTCCATCCATGCTGTCACAAAGAGTAAAACTTTCTTATTTTAAAAGCTAAGTAGCAATCTATTGCGTAAATGTCCCATAGTTCTTCTATCCACTCAACTACTAATGGACACTTGGGATGATTCTGTATCTTGGCAATTGTAAATAGTGCTGCAATAAACAAAGAGGTGCTTATGTTCTTTCAAATTAGTGTTTTGGGTTCTATTGGATATATTCCCAAAAGTGGGATCGCTTGGTTGAAAGGCAGATCCATTTTTAATTCTTTCAGGTATCTCCATACTGCTTTCCACAGTGGTTGCACCAATCTGCATTCCCACCAACAGTGCAAAGGGGTTCCCCTTTCTCCACATCCTCACCAGCACCTGATTTTGTTAATTAATTGATGGTAGCCACACTGATAGGTGTGAGATGATACCTTATTGTGCTTTTAATTTACATTTCTCTGATGATTAGTGACATTAAACATATTTTCAAATGTCTATGGACCATTTGTATGTTCTCTTTGAAGAAGTATCTATTCAGGTCCTTTGACCATTTTTTAATTGGGTTACTTGCTTTTTTTTTTTTTCTTTTTTGGTGTTGAATTTTGTAAATTCTTTTTTTTTTTATTGTTCTTCAAGTACAGTTGCCTCCATTTTCACCCCACCACACCCCCCACCCCACCCATCCCTGCCTCTCACCCTCCAACCTACCCCCTTTGGCTTTGTCCATGTGTCCTTTATACATGTTCCTTGATGGCCCTTCCCCTATTATTCCCTATTATCCCTCTGCCCCCTTCTCTCTGGTTACTGCCAGTTTATTGTTTATTTCAATGTCTCTGAGTTTTGTAAGTTCTTTATAAATTGTAGATATTAACCCCTTATCAATGTATCAGTAAATATGTTTTCCCATTCTGTGAGTTGTCTTTTTATTTTATTGATGTTTTCCTTTGTTGTGTAAAAATTTTTAGTTTGGTGTAGTCTCATTTGTTTATTTTTTCTTTTGTTTCTCTTGTCTGGGGAGACACATCCGATAAAATATTGCTACAAGCAATGTCTGAGATTTTGCTGCCTATGTTTTCTTCTATGATTGTTATGGATTCAGGTCTAACATTTAAGTTTCTTCTCCATTTTGAATTTATTCTTGTGTGTAGTGTAGGAAGATGGCTGTTCTATTTTTTCTGCATGTATCTGTTCAATTTTCCCCGTACCATTTATTGAATAAATTATCTTTAGCCCATTGTCCGCTCTTACTTCCTCAAGTCAAACATTAATTGGCTATAAAGGTGTGAGTTTATTTCTGGTCTCTCTATTCTGTTCCATTGATCTATATGTCTGTTTTTGTGCCAGTGCCATTCTGTTTTGATTACCATGGACTTATAGTATAGTTTGATATTAGGTAGCGTGATTCCTCTAACTTTGTTCTTTTTTCTCAGGATCACTGTTGATATGTGGGGTCTTTTGTGGTTCCACCTAAATTTTTGAAATATTTGTTCTGTTTCTGTGAAAATGTCATTGAAATCTTGATAAAAATTGTATTGAATCTATAGATTGCTTTAGGTAGTATGGACATTTTAATGATGTTAATTTGTCCTACCCATGAAAATGGTATGTATTTCACTTATTTATATCTTCTTCAATCTCTTTCTTCAGTGTCTTATAATTTTCTGAGTACAGTTCTTTTACATATTTGGTTATGTTTATTCCTAGGTATTTTATTCTTTCTGAAGCAATTGTAAATGGGATTGATTTCTTAATTTCCCTTTCTATTAGTACATTATTGGTATATAAAAATACAACTGATTACTGGGCATAATTTTGTATCCTGCTACTTTGCTGAATTCATTTATCAGTCCTAATAGTTTCTTGGTGGAATCTTTGGGATCTCTATATTCAGTATCATGTCATCTGCAAATAAAGACAGTTTTACATTTTTCTTTCTAATTTGGATGCCTATTATTTCTTCTTCTTGTCTAATTACTGTGACCAAGACTTCCAATACTATGTTGAATAAAAGAGGTAAAATTAGATATCTCTGTCTTGTTCCTGATCTTACAAAAAAGTTTGTAGTTCTTGCCCATTGAATACAATGCTGGCAGTTGGTTTTCATACATGGCCTTTATTATACTTGGTATATTCCCTCTATTCCCACTTTGCTGAGAGTTTTGATCATAAAGGGGGGCTGGATTTTATCAAATACTTTTTCTGCATTTATTGATATGATCATGTGGTTTTTATTTTTTATTTTGTTTATGTGGTGAATCACATTTATTGATTTGTGAATGTTGTACCAAATTTGCATTCCCAGAATAACTCCCACCTGATCATGGTGTATGATCTTTTTGATGCACCGCTATATTTGGTTTGCTAATATTTTTAGCAACAATATTCATCAGGGAGATTGTCCTATATTTTTGTTGTTGTTGTTGCATCTTTGTCTGGTTTTGGAATTAGGATAATGCTGGCCTCATAAAATGAGCTTAGAGTCATCCTTCCTCTTGAATTTTTTGAAATAGTTTGAGTAGAAGAGGTATTAGTTCTTCTTGTATGTTTGGTAAAATTCACCTGTGTAGCCATCTGGTGTAAGGCTTTAGTTTGTTGGGAGTTTTTCAATTACTGCTTCAAATACACTAGGTGTAATCTATCTATGCAAATTCTCTGATTCTTCCTGATTTCGTTTTGGAAGATTGTACATTTCTAGAAATTTTTCTAATTCTTTCTGCTTGTTCACTTTTTTGGCATATAGTTGTTCATAATATTTTCTTACAATCCTTTTTATTTCTTTGGTGTCAGTTATTATTTCTTCACTTTCATTTCTGATTTTATTTATTTGGGTCTTCTCTTTTTTTCTTAAAGAGTCTGGTTAAAGGTTCATTAATCTTGTTTATCTTTTCAAAGAGCCAGGTCTTGGATTCATTGATCCTTTGTATTTTTTTTTGGGGGGGGGGACTCTATTTTGTTTATTTCTGTTCTGATCTTTATTATTTCCTTCCTTCTACTCACTTTTGGCTTTGTTTGTTGTTCTTCAAGTTTAAGTGTAAAGTTAGATTATTTGAGCTTGTGTTGTTTTTTGAGACAGGCCTGTAATGCTATGAATTTCCCTGTTAAGATTGCTTTCCCTGTGTCCCACACATTTTGGAATGTTGTGTTCTCATTTTCATTAGTTTCAAGATATCTTTTGATTTCTTCCTTGATCTCATTGTTGGCCCATTCATTGTTTAATAACATATTATTTAGCTTCCTTGCCTTCATGTATTCTTTCAGTGTTCTTGTGATTGACTTCTATTTTTATAGCATTGTGGTCAGAAAAGATGCTTGATATGATTTCAACCTTCTTAAATTTCCTGAGACTTGTCTCCAAAAGTGTGGTCTATCCTAGAAAACATTCCATGTGCAATTGAATGGTATGTATATTTTGCAATTTAGAGTGAAATGCTCTGGAGATATTAATTAAATCCATTTGATCTAGTGTGTCATCTAAGACCAATGTCTCCTTGTTGATTTTCTGTCTGGAAGTCTACCCTTTGAAGTCAATTGGGTGTTAAAATCCCCAACTATAACTGTATTTTTATTGATCTCTCCCATTATGTCCATCAAGTCTTGCTTTACATATTTAGGTGCTCCTATGCTGGGTGCATAAAGGTTTATTATGGTTATATCCTCTTCTTGTACTGTTCCCTTTATCATTATGTAGTGTCCTTGTTTGTCTATTTTGTTGGATATAAGTATTACTACCCCAGCTTTTTCTTTCTATTTGTACAGAATACTCTTTTTTATCCCTTTACTTTTAGTCTGTGTGTATCTTTCAATCTAAGGTGGGTCTCTTGGAGGCAGCATATATTTGGGTCTCATTTTCTTATCCATTCAGCAACCCTATGTCTTTTGGTTAGAGCATTTAAGCCATTTACATTTAAGGTGATTATTGATTTATATGCATTTAGTGACATTTTATTATTAGATTGCTTTCCTCTGTTTTCTTTTGTTTCTCTTTTCCTTCTTCTTAAAGCAAGCCCTTTAACATTTGTTGTTGTATTGGCTTGTTGTTAACAAACTTCTTTTGTTCTGTTCTGGGAAGCTCCTTATTTCACCTTTGATTTTTAATGATAGCTTTGTTGGGTAAAGTAGCCTTTGTTGTAGGTCCTTGGTTTTCATTACTTTGAATATTTCATGCCACTCCCATCTGGCCTGAAATGTTTCTGTTGAGAAATCAGATGACAGTCTAATTGGTGTTCCTTCGTATATAACTACCTGCTCTCCTGTTGTGGCTTTTAGGATTCTCTCCTTGTCTTTAAGCCTTGCCATTTTGATTGTGATGTGTCTTGGTGTAGGCTGCTTTAGGTCCAACTTATTTGGGACTCTGATCTTACTGGACTTGCATGACTTTTTCCTTCACCAGACTAGGGAACCAGGGAAGTTCTCAGTCACTACTTCTTCAAATAGTCTCTCAATCCTTGTTCACTCTCTTCTCCTTCTGGTATTCCCACTATGTGATGTTGTTATGCTTCATATTGTCCCAAAGGTTTCTGAAGCTCATCTCATTTTTTAAAATGCTTTTTTCTTTTTGCTGCTCTGCTTGAGAGTTTCATTCCACTTTGTCTTCCAAATCATTGATTAAATCTTCTGCTTCATTTAACCTACTCTTTATTCCTTTCAGTATCATTTATTTATTTCAAATACTGCATTCCTTATTTCAGAATAGTTATTTTTTATGGTTTCTGTGTTTTTTTCCATACTGTTGAGTACCATTATAATCGATTGTATGGTAAGTGGAGGCAATCTAGCTTCCTCACCCAGGTGTCTGGGTAACTAAGGGAAGCTGTGTTCCCATAGCCTTGGAGGGGCCTGATAAGTAGTGTTCTTGTAGCCTTGAGACTGAGTCTGATAAACTATTCCCATAACATGAAGGGGGCTCGCATGCATAGAATTATGTTATGTTATATAATGTACTGGCAGTTTTCTGGCTTCGTTCTCCTCTGGTACTTAAACAAGTAGGGACTCCCTGCTGGAAGTGATGATGGAAGGCAGACAAGGGGACAGGTGCCACAATAGATGCCACACTGGGGAGCAAGGGCCAAGACATGAGACATGCAGATAGACATGCAGCTTGCAGCATGCATGGCTCACCTGCCTGTGAATAAAGGCACGCCAGACATCCCAACGTCTCCGTGAATATTTTTCTGTCTGCACAAATACAATGGACCTGCCTGGCCCTGAAGCGTTGCAACACATCGTTACTCTAAATTCTCCATCTGATAAATTGCTTACCTCCATTTCATCTAGTTCTTCTAGAGAATTTGCTGGTTCTCTAATTTGGGGCCTGTTATTCTGTATTCCTATTTTGGCTGCCTCTTTGTGTTTGTTTCTACGTATTGGGTAGATCTGCAAGACTCTCACGCAGACCTAAGTCAAATTCTGTCTGTGACTGGCCCTGGGCAACCTGTTTCAATCTATCAGCAATCGACAACATGTGGCTTCCTCTGCTGGGCCTGCATGTGTGCAGAAAGATCCAGGCTGCACATCAAGGCCAGCTTTAACCAGCATCAGGCCTGGGGGAGGGTCAGCTACAGTCTCAGACCACACAGAGTCCTACCTCTGCCTGCATGTTTTCTGTTAGGTTTAAAGATTGAAAGTCTTCCAGCTATACTCCTCAGCAGCAGAGCTTATGCATCATAGGATGGGGCAAAGTAATTCCTGTGAGCAGGGAAATTTCTTCCCCGCAAGCTGATGCCATTTGGAGAGCAATGCTCTGCCTGTGAAAGATGGCTCCAGCAGTATTGAGAATGACTCAGCACAGGGATCCTGGCAGCTGTTCCTTCAGTTCTCTCCCCAGAGCCACTAACCCCAGAATCTCCTCACACATCTCTAGTCCACTCTGCCCTCCCCCTTCTGGAACCCAGGGTAAGTGGCTGCAAATGGTATTTTGTGTAGGGCCCTTCAAGAGGCTCTGTGCATCTCCAGCCAGCTTTCCTTGGTATACAGAAATCCTGCTGCTTTTCATAGCCACATGTTATTTGGGTTCCTTTCCCAATTCTGGTGCTATAGGCTGGGGAACCCAAATAGAGGGTTATACCTCATTCTTCTCAGGGGAAACCCCCCAGCCACTGAAATATCCCTCCAGGAATTTATCTGCCTCACACGGGAGCCCAGCCATCCCTATCGCATTGCCTCTGTTCTCCCCATCAGTCTTGCTGTGGCAAAGTAGCTTCTTTCTCTAAGGCTTCTCTCCAGCTAGTATTCAGTTGGTTATTCGGGATGATTTTTCTATAATGTAGTTGTAATTCCAGTTTGGCCCTATAACGAGGTCAGTGTAGCTTTCACTTACTCCTCCACCATCTTGGGTTCCCCTGATACTTGGTTCTTGAAAGATAAAAAAGAAAAGAAAAAGAAAACCTCTAAGGATCTCAGGTTCTCCAAGTATTCTTATTTGCTTGACAAGTTGTATTCTCCTTCTCTGGTTTTTCATTAAAAACTCTTGAAAGAATTTCTCTAATCTGTTTCATTATTTCTCTTCATATTCTCATAAAGTTTCATTACAACATTGTGGCTGTTCAGTAGCAATGCATTTGTAAAGTACGGTGGGAAACGAATGTTCCTATTCACTATTGAGATTTCCTGTGTGAAATAACATACTGATGCATCTTCACTGCTAGAAAAAGTTATTGCATTTATTTTAATCCATGAATGCTGTTATTATTAACTGAACTTACTGCAATTTTAAAAATCAAAATAATTTTTGCAAATTTAACCCCTCAAATAAATGTTTGTTTTCTTATATAGCTGCTTTCTTGATATTTAAGAGAAGTTAAAATAATTATGGAGACTGGCATGATGTGTATCTTTTACACAACTGATGTTCCAAACCATAGTTAACTACCTTTTACAACTCTAGCATACTGAGAATTTGTGGGGGGGGGGGGAGTGTTCCTTAATAGGAGATAACTTTATTAGCTTAAAAATTGCTAAATTTGTCTTTGGTAAAATTAAGAAACCTAAAACACCAAACCTTTTTACAATTAAAAAACTCTAAAGTCTTTCACTGAATAAGCAGTGTTTTGTTTTTCTTTTTGCTTTTGTCCTACACAATGGAAAGAGGCATGGTAAATGTGAATGTATGTTTATAATGTCTGTTTTAATATGCAAACTTTAGACTTCTCCCATTGTTTTCAGAATACAATCTTACTTACCTGGTCCATCAGTTATTTTGTCCAGGCACTAAGAAGTTGTGCTAAAAAAGGAGGCATGTTTCACTGTGGCCACAATACTATAAGGTGGCATGTATCAGTGTCGAACTTGGGACATCTCATGTGATTTTTGAACATCTCATAGCTGCCTGGTATTGGAATATCCTGAAAAAAATTTTCAGTGGATGAGCAGAAACATATTTTTATAGAAAATATCCAAAACAATGTACAGATGATGTATTATAGAATTGAATACATAAAACCTGTATAATTTTATTAACTAATAAATTTAATTTTAAAAAGTAAAGAAAATATCCAAGAAAATACAGCATAGGTGTTCACACTAAGCAATGGTATAAGTAGAAAAATGTAAAGCTTTCTTTAATTAATTGTTAAAATAGAAATTTGAAAAAGTACCCCTAAACCTGTGCCCTCCTACTAAAAGTATAAATTCATTTGTCAAAAATAAGATAAAATAAACAGAATTATGAGACTTAGATTCATATTCTCAAAATAAAATTGTCTTCATAATATAGATCAAAGTCTCATTTTTAATTTCATAATGAAAATCAAATTCCATACAAAAATGAAAGCAATGATTATGTTTCATAAGCCACAAAACTATTTCTATTTTACTCTTCTATGTGAGCATACTTTGTTTATTCTACAAACAAGATTGCTTATTTCATTTTAATAGATTCCAATTAAGTTAAAAGGCTTCCCTTTTCATCATTTATGGCTTTTTATATGTCCTACAGTTATATTAACATTTTTAATCAACATAAGCCACATGGATATTAATAAATCCAATAATAATTCTAAACCAAATTAAATATAAAATATAAATTTGTTGCACAATTGATTTCTGTAAAGCATTAGATAATTAGCTTAATGAAAACTTTTTAAAACTCATTTTCCTCAATTTTTTAAAAATATAACATGTTATATATGAATTATACATTTTTAACTTTTAATTATTTTCTGGTAGGCAGAAGATTATTTTGGCTACGGGTGTAGACTTTAGCACTAGACTCCTTGGGCTCCAAATATCTCCTTACTTGCTGTGGGAACTTAGGGCAGCCATTTAACCTCTGTGATCCTCAGTTTCCCCCTTTGTCAGTGGGGAAAATGAGAGTATTTATACAATATGTCATTGGGTTGTTGTGAGGATTAACTGAGTTAAAAGAAATAAAATATTTAGATTAGTACCTGATTCTATAAAAGTGTTAGCTAAACTTACTATTCCACAAAAGCTAATTTCAATGCCAAAAGGAAAACAAAGAGTAAATAATCAGGCTTTGGGCTAATAGGTAAAGTATTTTAGTGTTTTAAATAAGTCAAAAAATTTGGATACCGAGAAAGCATATTTTTAAAGTCCAAGAGCCATATTTTATAAAACATACTTTCTCTTGCTTCTTGTATCCCTATTATCATCCTCAAGCATATGCCAGCAACATGATCATCCACTTCTAAAATGTTACTAAATGTGGTTATGGTGCTCATCATAACTGAAGGAGAACCTCACATGAAACCCCACATTTCTGGTTTAAGTCCTGTATCAAACACTAAATGCCACAATCAGTAAGTCATCTAAGGAATGTCAACAGCTGTTATCTTCTTGCCTGCATCAACAGTATGTTTAGTAATGGTAGACTGAGGATAAGCAATAGTAGCAGTAGATCTAGAGATGACTTTTGGATCTTTTTCGACTGCCTCTGTGGTATGTGAAAGCAAAGTGGAAAAAAATGCAAAAGCACAAAGAAACCCTGAGTCATAGTAAACTCAGAGCATTTTGGAAAGCTTGGCAAAGATCTTGATCGTCTCTATTACACATTTTAATTTTCGTGTCAGAAGCTATTGTCGTTCCTGCTTCCCATAACACCCTGCCTGACGTCACCACCCATTCCTCTTCCAGGGGCTGCCTGGAGATGAAGGTGGTTTGGCTGCTGGCACCCAGGGGCCTTTTATCTTTTAATGCCTTAAAGCAAAAGTAGGGAATTTTGTAATTTTGTTTATCTAAAAACTCATTCCTTACTGTGTCCTTTTTCGAGGTTTCTGAGCTCTACTTACTCATCTTCGAGTCTCATTTTATTTGACTAACATTGGATTAATATTTCAAGTAAATTTTCTAGACTAACGATTAGTACTAAAATCTGAAATCCTGCCTAGCACCAATAATTTAAATAATACCTATACATAGACCCTAAACACCATTGCGGGAGAAAATAGTATGTATAGATAAGATTGTCGAATATCTGTTGGTGATTCTTTATATATCACAGAATTTAGGGGAGGCATATGAAGAGAGGGTATAACAGACATTTGAGTCCTGTTTCTGTGCTTTGGGAAATTCCAGTGCTTTGCACAAGAAACTGAGTCCCAGCACAACAGCTAAAACAAAATTTTTTTTAAAAAGCCTGATTCTCATTTTCCTGGCCTAATTTTTTAGCTAAAATATGAATTTAGGTCACAGGCTACATTCCAGGCTTTGAAGTGACAGCCAGTTATTCAAAGGAACACAGAGCATTAAAAATTCCATTTTCGGGAGGGGACCAGCAGTGCTAGCAGCGATGTCCATTTCCCAGAGGCAGCAGTGGGGAGACAAACTGGAAGAGGCAATTAGGGAAAATGTCACACAATGTCTGATGAAATAAAACCTATCCCTCAATGCAAATTAAAGGTAAGTCTTAGATGTCCTGATTTCATATGTAAAACCAGAATCCACTCCAAAATGACACACATTATTATTATTTTAATAATCACAGAATTAAAATAATTGATTTATGTAAAAGCCTTAGAATGGTATCTGAGACAATGATGTTCCTTTCATCAACATCATTGTCATTAACACTATTATTTCTATTAGGTGGAGGACTAAATGTAGCCCTCAAGGATATCTCCCTTGCCTAAAGAGAAATGCCAACAGGCTATTTAAAAGGGAAGCGCCTTGTATTTTAAACCCCAAACAAACAACAGTAACAGCAAAAAATCAAAAGCAGTTAATTAGTTGTAAATCATATGAAGACATGTCCCTGGTGATTAAAAAATAAATCACTAATTTCAACTAACTTCAAAGGGGAGGCAGGTCACTTGTATGTATTTTGGAAAAACCAGTTGACTTACTCTGTGATTTTAGTCATATCAAGTGAAAGCCCCTGCAAAATTCCCTGTGCCCAGAAGCCCTGTGTTAACCACTTAAAACCCAAGCCTAAATGCTGATTTCATCTAAATTCAGAGTATCTCTTCTGAGTTTCATGATTCTTTGACATGTAAATTTTATATGCCTTCTGGCCTCAAGCATGTTAAACTGCATGTGTGTGCTGATCTTCCAAAACTGATTACAAAACATCCACAATTAAACCCCTCAGCCCTAGCGAGGAAAGACACGTTCGATCCCTGAGCAACCTTCTGAGCTGTAGCACACTGCAAATAAAGTTTGGACCTGAGTTTTAATTTTTTACCATGCTGCAATAAAATGTTTGGGAACACCTTTATTTCACAATCAGCTTTTAATGATAGTTTCACTGGATATAGAATTATTGATTGATTTTTTTCTCTTAGCGTTTTGAATATGTTATTTCACTGATTCCTGGACTCCATTGTTTCTAAGAGTTCATAATTAATCATGAGTTCCTAATTAATCATATTATTGATAATATTATTTTACATTAAATAATCAATTACTTTGCATACAATGAAAATGGTAATAATATTCAATGAAAATAATTCTTACATTATTTTCATTGTATGTAATACATTGCTTTTCACTTTCAAGATGTTATCTTCATTTCTGGCTTACAGATTACTAATTATGATGTTTCCAAATGTGTGTTCTTATGTTTATCCTACTTGCAGTTCTTGGAGCCTCCTATATTTGTATATTCAGAGTCGTCATTAAATTTGTAAAATTTTTGCTACTATTTTTTACATTATTATGCCCCTCACCTCTCCTGTGGAAATCTCATTACATATATTGTATATTGGAATATGTGACATTGGCCCACAGGTTTCTGAAACTGCTCATTTTGTTTAATCTTTTCCATTTGTTTTTCAGGTTCAATCATTTCTATTGAGTTATCTATCTTTTAGTTTAATAATTCTGCCTTCTGTATACCAACAATGAAACAGCTGAAGCAGAAATCAAGAAAAAAAAATCTCATTTGATACTGCAACAAGAAAAATAAAATACCTAGGAAAAAACCTAAACAAGAAGGTAAAAGACCTGTACTCAGAAAAACTACACAACACTGAAGAAAGAAATCAAGGAAAACACACAAAAAGAATGGAAACATATACTGTGTTCATGGATCGGAAGAATTAACATCACCAAAATGTTGATACTACCCAAAGCAATTTGCAGATTTAATACAATACCTGTTAAAGTGCCAATGGCATATTTCCCAGACATAGAACAAACACTTCAAAAATTTATATGGAACCATAAATGTCCCTGAATAGCTGCTGCAATTTTGAGAAAGAAGAGCAAAGTAGGAGGAATCACAATACCTGATATCAAAATGTATTAAAAGGCCACTATAATCAAAATAGCCTGGTACTGGCATAAAAACAGGCATAAAGACCAATGGAACAGAACAGAGAGCCCAAAAATAAACCCAAGTCTCTATGGTCAATTAATATTCAACAAAGGGGGCAGCAACATAAAATGGAGCAAAAATAGCCTCTTCAACAAATGGTGTTGGGAGAATTGGACAACTACGTGCAAAAAATGAAACTTGAGCATCAACTTACACCATACACAAAAATAAATTCAAAGTGGGTAAAAGACTTAAATATATGTCGTGACACCATTAAAGTCCCAGAGGAGAACATAGGCAGGAAAATCTCAGATATTTCATGCAGCAACATTTTCACTGATAAGTTCCCTAGAACAAGGGACATAAAGGAAAGAATAAACAAATGGGATCTCATCAAAATAAAAAGCTTCTGCACAGCTAAAGAAAACAGTATTAAAATAAAAAGAGAACCAACTGTATGGGAAAACATATTTGACAATGATAACTCAGACAAGGGATTAATCTCCAAAATATATAAAGAACATACAAGACTCTACTCTAAGAAGACAAGCAACCCAATTAAAAAATGGGCAAAGGATTTGAACAGACACTTCTCCAAGGAGGACATACAGAGGATCCAGAGACACATGAAAAGATGCTCGATATCTCTAGCTATCAGAGAGATACAAATTAAAACTACAATGAGATACCACTTGACACCAGTCAGAATGGCCTTCATAAACAAAGCAACAAACAGCAAGTGTTGGAGAGGTTGTGGAGAAAAGGGGACCCTGGTGCACTGTTGGTGAGAGTGCAGACTGGTACAACCACTATGGAAAGCAGTATGGAATTTTCCAAGAAAACTAAAACTGTATCTGCCTTTTGACCCAGCAATTCCACTGCTAGGACTATATCCTAAGAACCCTGAAATGCCAATCCAAAAGAACCTATGCACCCCAATGTTCATAGCAGCACAATTCACAATAGCCAAGTGTTGGAAGCAACCTAGGTGCCCATCAGTTAATGAATGGATCAAAAAACTATGGTACATTTACACAATGGAATTCTATGCAGCAGAAAGAAAGAAGGAGCTCCTACCCTTTGCCACAGCATGGATGGAACTGCAAAGCATTATGCTAAATGAAATAAGCCAGGTGGTGAAAGACAAATACCACATGATCTCACCTTTAACAGGAAGCTAAACAACAACAAAAAGAAACAAGCAAAATATAACCAAAGACACTGAAATAAAGAACAGGCTGGCAGTGACCAGAAGGGAGAGGGGAGGGAACTTCAGGGGAAAAGGGAAAGGCTTTGCAGGAACAAGTATAAAGGACACATGGACAAAAACAAGGGTGGTTTGGAAATGGGAGGTAGGTAAGAAGGGCTTGGGGGTGGGCTGGAATGGGGGTAAAAGGCAGAAAACTGTATTTGAACAACAATTAAAATAAAAAATAATTCTGCCTTCTGTCATCTTAAATCTGATGTTGAGTCCATGTGTTTTATCTCATTTACATTATTGTAAATTTTTCATTTTCATTATTGTACTTTAGAATTCCTTTTTGATTCCTTGGCTTGTCTATTTGCCTTCTTGCTTGCTTGTTTTTAGCTCTCTATTGAGATCCCCTACTTATTGACTGTCAGGATATTTTACCTTACTTATTTAAACATATGTCTCATTAATTCTTTGAATATATTTATAATAGCTGCTTTGAAGTCTATTTGCTAAATATAATGTCTACTCTTAACCAGAGTAAGTTTCTCTTGATTGCTTTTCTCCCGTGATTATGGATCACTTTTACCTGACATTTGCATATCTGGTAATTTTTTATGAAATCTGGACATTTTAGATAATGTAACAACTCTGGATATTTTTTTAATTATTTTAATGATTTGATGACCACAATGCAGCATTAAGAAGAATATTCTATTTATTTTCTTTTTTAAAGATTTTATTTATTTATTTTTAGAGAGAGGTGAAGGGAGGGAGAAAAAGAAGGAGAGAAACATCAATGTGTGGTTGCTTCTTGCACATCCCCTACTGGGGACCTGGCCTGCAGCTCAGGCATGTGTTCTGACTGGGAATTGAACTGGCAACCCTTTGGTTCTCAGGCTGATGCTCAGTCCACTGAGCCATGCCAGCCAGGGCTAGATATTATTTATATTCAGTAAGAGTTATTGTCCATTTCACCTAAGTTTTCAAATTGACTAAATAAATTTAATAATTTTCTACTGCATCAAGAATCTGTAGAGATATATTCCTTTACATTTTTGATATGTGTTACTTATGCCACTTCTTGTTTTTTCGTGATCAGTAACATCATTAGCTGGTCAACTCTACTCTGCATTTTAAAGATAGCATCTATTTAGATAGGATAAAATAGGTTTATCTTTACATTTGAATTTGTTTCTCTTTATAATTATATCACTATTTGCTTTATATATGTAAAGCTTTGCATACAAATTTAAAAGTATTATATTGTTGTTCTCATGTAAAATTTTTAAAATGTTGAATGACAACAGACTGTGTATTTCTTAATTGCTTTTTGTCTTAACATATTTTACTTGTAATTAAAATAGTACTCCAGGACTTTCACCAATGAGTAGATTTTGATAAAACATTGTCATCTTTTAAAAATGATGAAGTATTAAAATCATAGTTTCAAAGATTAAGTGATCTGTGGAAGCAAAGAGAATTTTATGCACTAAATTCAAAAAGAAAAGAGTCCTTCCTGTGCGAGTTGACGTTGTAAGCAGCTTTCTTCCAAATGGGCATTTACCAAGTCAGGACAAGAGCTAAAGATTGGGTTTGTCATAGGCAGAGAAATCATTCCAAGGGAAAGAGGAACTAGTAGAGTTTTTGAAGGTGACGTAGTCTAACACGAGGAACTAAAGACTAGGGGATCCCAATCTCATCACTGTTTTTTGTTTGTTTATTTGTTTTTCCTATTAAGAATTTGCTGAGTGCTAGAGCAGGCACATGGATAGAGGTCTGGGGTGGAGATACAAAGTCAAGTCTGTAGTCTAGCAACACTTAGGAGCCACAGTCACACTAGGGCAGGAACTGTTGATAAGTACAAGCCCATTCTTCAAGATATTTGCCAAATTTTGAACCGGAAGGGGTAGGAGGCTAAAGAGTAAAGCTGAACACTAGTAAAGGCCAAAACATGCAGGGAAGAAGAAAACAAGATCCTCACACCCTCAACAAAAAATTCAGAAGAGCAACATGAAAGAAGGTGAAGAGCCAGAGGCAGAATAGAATCTCAGTCTTACGGCACTTAGGAGACAAACTCATTAGAACAAATACACAACAGGTTGAAGAGAATAGCTACATGACAGAAATTCACACACTCCACTAGGGTTAAATTCTAGGCAATTAAACCAACACTACTTCTTTCAAGGTATAAATATGAAATATTATTCCATTTATGTACTTGTGATATATTTTAAATACATATATGATGTTATATATTATATATAATTTTAATATGCATATACCCACACATATGTATGTATAAAATGTTAAGTAGCATAATATATTAGAAAACCCATTATGATTTGAACTAAAATAAACTTTAATTATGCTTTTGCGGTACTTGTTCTAGCAGGTATTTTGTAACTAAGTATATTCTAGTCTAAAATTTTATTTTAAAATTCCAAATATATAATTATTAAAACAACACTTAGCACTTCTTTTATAATAAAACTCATCCTATCAGTAAATTAATGTGAGAAAACATCAATTAAATTTTCAAAGTCTTTAATCAAATACATATGGTAAGAAATTTATAAGCCATAAATGCAGTGAAGTTTGCCTGAATATGCAAAAAACTTTGATTAAAGCAATTTACCAATATGCTTATCCAGGTTGCTTAATTTGGGCTTTATAGAAAAGAAAGGCATTTGGGGTGATAATCAAATTATCTTTGTTTTGCATATTGCAAACTATAACTATAAACATGTTACTCTTACTATTTTTCAGCATTTGCAATATTCATCATTCTAAAAATATGACTCTTTAATTATGTGACTTAGAAAAGAATGTGTTTTTCAGAAAGAAAATAGTTTATTATAGATATGACATAATGTTAATTGTGATAAGCAAGAATAGAAAAATTGATTTTGGCCCTGGCTGGTGTAGCTCAGTGGATTGAGCACGGGCCTGCAAACCAAAGGGTCACTGGTTCGATTCCCAGTCAGGGCACATGTCTGGATTGCAGGTCAGGTCTCCAGTAGGGGGCACATGAGAGGCAATGATACATTGATGTTTCTCTCCCTCTCTTCTTCCCTTCCCCTCTCTCTAAAAAATAAATAAAAAACCAAAATCTTTTAAAAAGTTGATTTTGTTTTCCACATTATTCCAGGATAGTAAAAACGACACTTTACCCTAATGTTTTATGAAAGAAGCTAGACTTTTCAGCTAACCACGATCTTTAAGGCTCAGTAAAGAAGAGCAAAAGGTGCTGATGGATGAAATCACGTAGGCAATAAAACTGTTAACTTCAACTAGTTTCTCCAATATGACACTATAAAATTCACACTTGAATCACAAATTTCTAGTTTTTGATGGGCATTCCACTTCATTATCGTTAGATAGCCTTAAAATAAAACCCATTATGTTTCCTTCCTCTATTACGCAAACATTTGTCCTTTGTTACCTACCCACAGTAATTCCCTATTTAGCAAAGCCTGAAAATAGAAAGTTGGCTTTCAATGTTCTTCACCTTTTTTTCTCATATCTAAAATTCCTCAGCCATCCAATGTACCCTTGCTCACCTTTCTTTTCTTTACTACCAAAAAAAATCCTTTCATGGCCTCTAAATACTATTTAACAACTAAACTGTCTATTTAACGCTTAGATCCTTCAGTCTCAAACCACTGGCATCCCAACAGTAAATCAGTTATTGTACTAAAACATGACAGAAATCTGTTGGAAATGTTCATTGGCTCCCAAGTGCCTACAGAAAACCAATTCATGCAAAGTCCTTTTAAATTTGAAGGCAAATACACAATTGTAAAACCCAGTTCAAGTGAAACCTCTTTTATGAAGCATTCTTTTGTTTTCAAGACCCTAAAAAGAAATGTATTTGTGTGTGAGGGCCATGATTTGGGATATTAAAATGTTTTGGGAATATGACTTGGAGAAAAATGTCATGATAGGGAGAGCCTCAGCAATCCATATGCACGTTAAGAGATGCGCACAGATTCTCGTGGGTGAACTCTGCTCTGACTTCAGGCCAGAGGTGTTTGCTTGGCAGCACCATGACATCTGAGACACTGTAAGGCCCTGGCATGACAGAATATCTTTGGAACATTTCCTCTTTTTCTCCTTATTCCACTGGTGCTTCATCTATTGCAGCATCCATCACGGCCTCAACTTGCTTTTGTAGATTTTTCTTTTTACTTTTTTGGTGGTTTTGATGGTAAGTCCTAGTCATCTGGTGGCCACACACAGTCCTCTCCATCCTCAGCAGAAGCATCCAAATTCTCATCCCACTGAGGGTCTCCAAGCTGCCACTCAACTTGGTCTCTCTCATTCTTGGTCTTGGGTTGGGTATAATTCTTCACATTTTTATCTTTTTGCCTCTTTCTTTCTTTTATTTCCCCTGTCCTTTCCACTTGGGTCTCTGGAAGGTCAGGCCCTGCAGACATGACCACGGCTAGTCTTTAGCTCCACCATCGGCCTGGCCACATCCTCCTGGAGGGTGAAGGCACAGCTGTCCTAGTGGAGGTTCTATTCCTACCTGGAGCTGCCAGGCTGGAATCACTCTTGGGAGGCTTCTTACTCTGCCTTTTCCCAAAATGCAGTGAAAATCTGTTTTGCCCTGAGATAATAGATCCTTCTCTTTTGTGAATTTTATACAATGAACACAATTTTTGGAGATTTTGGTCTTTTCTTCAAGGCTGAAAGATTTCTTTTCCTTTTTATCTGAGGAGTCCTGCCCGTGACAATTGTTCAGTTCAGCCAGAAGCTGGTTAAAATCATCCTGATGAGCAATCCAGTTGTCTTCCTTGTTGAACATATGTCCAAGTCCCAGGTAGTTATTTTTAACTTGAACTTTAACATGATCTGTGACTCCTTACTCTTGAGCCTTTAAACACTTTCCTTTAGACCACCCATCTTCTCCAGTATCGTCTGGCCAAACTTGGAATCACCGTTACTCCTTGAGGTGTTTCTTGGATCCACAGCATATTTCAGCTTCCAATGATGCTCAGCCCACATCAACATACTGCCGAGCTTGTGAGAACACGATCTCTGGACCTGAGCTGCTGGGGACCCAGCTGCCCAGACTCTTGGAGAACTGCAGCAGCACCACCGAGCATTTTTGGTCACTTCAGCTAGAGGAGACATCCTCACTTCTTAATTCTTCTTTATTTATTTACATAATCACATATACGTATAAATAGCATGGTAAGCAAGCATACCATATTTATTTGAACATTTATTTCTTAGTCAACACAAAAGCAAAAAGAAAATAAAGCCATTTGATGATATGGAAAGCAAGGTTTCCTCAGATAAGATTTTATTTACCCAGCATGTTTACAGATTAATTTTTCTCATATTCTCTCAAATTAAAGAAAACTGATGGTGGGAACCCAGGAGCAGAGGGGCTCCACGGCAGCACTGGGTGCTGGGCCCCATCATGCTTCTGTTGTAGCAGACTTAGAGGATGGCCCTGTCCATATGTTCTCAAGATACTGACCTCAGCTGCTGCCACAACATTCTCATTTCACAAATGAAGGGCAAGGTCAAATGGTAAAAATTGTGTTTAATAGCTAAAACAGCCTTCTGGGAGGAACTTTCCTAGCAGCCCGATCTGGGATCTTTTGCTTTCTTTGTATAGTTAAGACTGTCAAATAACCAGATAAAAGGATACCTGGAAAAATAATTGCTTTACTTGGGAATGCTGTTTTTCTAAATAAAATTGTGTTCTATTAGTAAGGAAGAAAAAGAAAATAAATATGGGGTAGGCAAGTAGCAATCTCAGTCATAGCTCTCTGCCTTGGAGAGCACTAGAACACTAAAAAAGCTAACTCGCTTCTAGAATACTACCCATGATTTTAGACAATCTTTATCAAAAGATATTTTGATCCATGACATACTGGCTTTGTTGTCTAATTCTTGCTCATTCTTTGGGTCTAAAATCTTCCCTGAATCCATTAGCTCTGTCAGGTCTCCTGCCATATGTTTTATAATACACAGCTCTTGCCCTGGCCAATGTGGCTCAGTTGGTTTGAGCATCCATCATCCAGTATACTGAAAGGTTGTGGGTTCAATTCCCAGTCAGGGAATGTGCCTAGGTTGAAGGTTTAATTACTATTTCGGGAGCCTATGAGAAGCGACCAATAACCAATGCACCTCTCTCTCTCTCTCTCTCTCTCTCTCGGTCTTTCTCTCTCTCTTTCCTTCTCTCTCTAAAAGCAATGAAAAAAAAAGTCCTCTGGTGAGGATAAAGTTAAAGAAAGGATACATAGTTCTTAACTTTGCAGCAGTGGTTACACTTGCAGTTATGTAAGTCTCTAGTCATTTGTTTAATATCATCCACTCCCACAGGAATGTAATCTTCTTGAGGGTTCAGAAAGCATCTGGGTTTTTTTTTTTTTTTTTTTTCATTTTTTGTATCCTATTGAAAGCAGGTGTCTTGAACACAGGAAGTAATCAATTATTTTTAAATCACTGAGTGGATTATGAGTTAACAAATGAGTGAATGAATCTCTCAGTATCAGTCTGCCTTGAAGCTTTCTTGCTCTTGTTTGGCCTTAGCACTGAGCTCCCCCATAATATTAAGGCTGACACTATGCCTTGAAAGTATTCTCAACCGCTACGGTGCTTAAATTTTCTCACATGTAATCAGTTCAATGTAAAATGTGTGTTGGTAGACACTGCTCAAGTATTGCTTTCCCTAAAGATGTTCCTGTTTCTAATAAAGATAGCTGTAATTTGTGATCTCAGCAATAATGTAGAAGTATGGATATATCCGTGCAAACTGAGCAAGGACTAACTTTCATAAAATCATTACAATGTGTCCTACTTGTAGTTCAATTTGGTTAATATTTTATGTGAGATGCACTTATTTCTCTTTTCTATCAAAAAACTGACTTTTACATTTGATGCCTGAGCGTCCCATGACCACTTTTGACATTGGTTTTACAGAGAAGAACATGTGTATCTCAGCAGGTTAAAAGTAAAACACGTGCCCTGGCTGGTGTAGCTCAGTGGATTGAGCGCGGGCCTGTGAACCAAAGGATCGCGGTTCGATTCCCAGTCAGGGCACATGCCTGGGTTGCAGGCCAGTTCCAAGCATGGGACACATAAGAGGCAACCATACATTGATATTTCTCTCCTTCTCCCTCTCTTCTACCCTTCCCCTCTAAAAATAAATAAATAAATAAATATTAAAAGTAAAACACGTGAACAGAAAGGGCCTGCGTAACCTTTTCCTTCCTGTAAATGCTAATGCTACTAGGCAGAAAAAAGCATAGATTATTGCCAGTTATAACAGCTCTAATTGACATGATATAATTTGTTCAGTTTTATCAACTCAATACAAATCAACTTATTTTCTAAGTTGAATGTGAAAAGAAAGAAAGGATTAATATAAGTGACTCTTTAAAAATGTGTATAATTGCTCCCAAGGCCAACTGGACAGATTTAATAATACACTAAAATCATCTTGGTAAATTTAGAGAATTTAGAAATGGTAAATTTTTAATGTGATTTGTTGTTGTGGACTGTTCAGCCTGGTTTCAGGAGTTGTAACCCTCACCCCATGGTGGGCTGTGTAAGAGCCTAGGGACCCACTTCATCTGGGTCTGTTCTGTCACGAGGACATGACCTACTAAGGAGACAAAGCTTATCTCCCTGGCAGGAGCACTGCTTCTGCCTCATCCATCTCTGGCCCCAATGCCTGGTTGGTTAGTCAGTGACAGGTAAGACTCCTCATGGGAGGGGCAACCTAAGCCAGACGTGACCACTTGGGAGGCCTCATGGAAGGACTCGGGGGGGGCTGCAGCAAAGAGGGGTGATGGACCCTCACCCCACCCCACCCCCCGGCTATTCTGACGTAGCCCGAGTCCTCATTTCCATCTGGGAGATGTCTCCTGCTTCCTAATAGGCTTAAAGCCTGAAACTGTGAGGTCAAGCGGTGCAGCCCTGTGCCGGCCAGGATGGCTCCCTGGGTGATCAGGCATAAGAAAAATTCCTAAAGTCCTGTGAAACCTGCTTTGCTAAGAGTGCTCTCCCTTAAGTGATAAGTGTCCCAGGAGGAAATGAGTATGTCTCCCAAAGTTTGGCAACCCCCTTTCCTGACAGACACTGACTCAGATTAAGCCCTCAGATTTCTTTGAAATGTTAACCATTGTTTGATCCTTGTCGCCTGACATACCTGTATTCCCATGTATTTGAGCCCAATAAAAGCCTAGTGAGGATGGGGCTCTGGGTCATTCTCCTCTGAGAGTTTAACCACCTTTCCTCCCCAAGCAGTCATGTCTTGGTAGTTTTTATTTTCATCCGTGACGGAGGGATCGTGACGGAGGGATGGGGCTCTGCGGGCGGAGCCCCCCACATCTGGCGCCCAGGACAGGGGCCCCCGCAATTTGTGAGAGATGTATACATTTGAATAGCAGAGTTGTGAAAATTATTCATTAAGCTTAGAGAAATGTCTACAAGGAAGAGTCAAATCACTTTGTAATGTTCAGACTTTTTAAAGTCAAATGACCCCTATTGTCACCTACCTATGTTCAGTAAGACAAGAATTATCCCTTGTATAAAAGAGGGAGCATTTCAAGGCAGTGACACTGAAATATCACAGAACTTGAAGTCAGAGTTGCTGACTTATATTCACAGCCTTATATCAGCCTCAAGAAGGCCCTCAGGAATCTCACCCACTCATCCAACCCCTTCCACCCTAGTGTATGCTGAAGGTCATGTTGAGAAATATTTATTGAGTCACCGTGTGGGACACATCTTTCTCTTTTCTTCCTCTGATACTGGCAGTGAGATGAGGCATAGAATTATTTATATTTGGAGGTTGCCTCTACAATAATAAGCTAAGAGTGGGCAGAATGGTCCAGGCTTGATTTCTGTAAGCTATAAATATCTTAGCATCCTATTAGCTACTTAAAAGATAGTTATGATTATATCTATACAGAGAATAGAAATGACTACATTTCTACAGAGGGGAATAGACTATGAGAAAAGGGTAAAAAGAGAAGAGAAAGCAAGGTGACTAAGACAAAGAAGGTATAGAACAAAATGGAATGAACATTGTGACAGAGAGAGGTTCTGGTAATATTAAACACATACACAAATAATTGTTTTCTATTCTATGATACATAGATTATAGACCTCAACAACAGAAGTGAAATTGCCCATTTGAAATGTATGAAACCTAATTATTCTCCCTTAATGATCCCATAAATATATTTTATAATGAATAAAATATATTTTGAATATACATCTTCTTCCAGATTTATACTGCTTACATTACACTAAAGAATTATTCAAGTTAACTTATATTTAATATCAAGTTTAATGGCACATTTTTAGTGACACTAAATGCTTGTTGGTTGAATAGGTCCACAATTTTCAACATTTCATCTCATGGCACACATAAACTAGTTACTGAAATTCTGCAGTACATCAAAAAAAATATATTTTTTGCCAATCTGACTAAAAAAATAGGTATAATTTTGATTCACAGCAGACAGCCATTGTTGCATTGGCTGTTGTCTTTTTTTTTAATTTGACAATCTAAGGGGAAAAGAAATCAGTATCCCTAAGTGGTCAGGTATTGCATATTTTAAAAATTCTTGCAGCCCTGCCTGGTGTGACTTGGTGGATTGAGCGAGGGCCCGTGAACCAAAGGGTCACAGTTTTATTCCCAGTCAGGATACATGTCTTGGTTGAAGGCCAGATCCCCAGTAGGGGGTGCTCGAGAGACGACCACACACTGAGATTTTTCTCCCTCTTTCTCCTTCCCTTCCAATTTCTAAAAATAAATAAAATCTTTAAAAAAAATTTCTGCAGCACACCAGCTGAAAATCACTGGAATAGATAAAAAAAACAAAACAAGTAGAATAAAACATTAGACTAAAGGACTTCAATGGTGCTATTACTATTTTCCAGAGCCATACGTATAAAGGTTATACAGCCATCTAAAACTATCTAAAATATTTTTAGCTCCCTAAGGAAGAAAGATTATGATCATCTACAAAAACATGTTCATATCCTTACTTCTTCCATTCCCTTACTTTGAAGAATTGCTATAATGTTTCCCTCAGTACTATAAATAAAATGCTACTTAAATGATATTGTTTTCAAGTGCTACACTATTTTAGTATTGGTCTAGCAGCCTAACAGTAAAAATTCACTGAGTCTTTTCTAAGCATTGGCCTTAGTGTCCACCAGTAGCAAAGACTCCAAATCAGTGAAACCCAGGTCCAAGCCCTGGCTCACAAGTTTTACTAACCCTATGATGATGGGGGAATTTTATGTCTCAGTATCCTCAGTGGTACTATGGGAACAATAATAATGGTTCCCACCTTCTAGGGTTGTTGAAAGGATTAAGTGAGTTACAATAGGTGCAACAAAGAGTGCCAGGCACATAGGTGACATCACTTAAACATTAGCTATTATCATACCTTATTATAAATATTAAGTTTGTCATTGCTCAGATATTTGGGTGGTACTTGATCCCCCTCTAAAAAAACAACTACTACAAGTACCATTTGAAAGTAAAAAAAAGAAGATGAAGAAGAAGAAGAAGAAAGTATTATGTTCCTTACTGTCAGAAATGATTTTAGAGTAAGAAGTTCAGAAAAGTATTGGTATATATGTTTCAAATGATTAAATGCACAAAAACTGACATGGAATTGTAACTTGATTATTAGCCAAATATAATTTAACAAATATCTTTGTTAGACATGAAAAATAAAATGGCATAAAGGCCTCTATCATTTATTAACATTATTGAAGAAATGTCATGCTAAAAATATTTTAACCATTTCCCATGCATTTCAGGAGAATGAATCAATTCTTTTTTAAAAGTATTATTTATTGAACAATTTTTTAATGTTTTTGCCATAGTTATTGGAAATCTTCATTTCAATATATTAAATAAAATGTAATTTTTCTAGGCCCAGATTCTGGTTTTGTAAAACACACTTT
This sequence comes from Glossophaga mutica, assembly GCA_039655065.1. Taxonomy (NCBI): domain Eukaryota; kingdom Metazoa; phylum Chordata; class Mammalia; order Chiroptera; family Phyllostomidae; genus Glossophaga; species Glossophaga mutica. Next base: position 136,555,478 of record CM077303.1, read on the forward strand.
CAATACCTTAAAGACACAACTACCTGGAGAAAACTAAATTTCTAATTTATAAGACCCACAGTCCATATTGCTTCCGGTACAATGAAAGGGAAAGTCACTAAGCATGGACAAAAGCATGTGACAAAGAAGACAAGTGTAAGAGAAAACAGAAAAGTTCATGCTTTCAGATCTGAAAAGCATCTCGTTCACATCTCTCATAAGCTACCCCAAATGTGCAGGTTATTCAGGACAAACATAGAAAAGAAAGAAATACATGTAAAATAAAAGCAAAATAAAATGAACCAAAAAGCCAACACACCGGAAGTGAAGGGAAATATTAAATCATATAGTCCTGAATGAAAATAAAGTTGGTATACAATACAGTTTACCTGAAATAGATAATATGGATTAGCATTAAAAGAGAGGAGACACTGCATCCTGCCCCCACTGTCTGCCCCTGGCTGAGACGCCCAGGGTCAATACCACCCAGACCAGCAGGCCAATATAGATCATCTTTGATGCAATCAGTTATTGCTCTACTTTCCCTTCCCATCACTACACTGCTGTATTTTACATAATATTCTTGTTGTAAAAATTTTAAATAGAAAATAGAAAAGAAAGTCTCCTACCAACCACACAGTTCCAGCTGACAAAGATCACTCCTATATTATGCTACTCTGTGACTTAACAGCATTTAGCAATGAACATTTGCTCATTTCCACTTTTGTGTTGTTATAAACAATTACATAGTAAATGAAAACATATGTATTTTTATCAGCTTATGTGCAAATATAAACAAAGTGAATTCCTGAAAATTTGAATTGTTAAACTTAAATGAAATTGTTCATTTAACTTTTGGTGGAAATTACCGAGAAGCTTCTGAAAAGATTTATCCTGATAGTGCATCTACTTCCTCTACTCTTGCTAACACTGAGCTTTGTCTTCTAAAAATCCCTTAAATGAGAAAACATATTTATATTTTTTAATTTATATTTCTTTAGTTTTGAGTAAATATGAGCATTTTTTGTGTCTATGTGGCAATCTATAACTCAGTTTCCTGATCGAGCACTTTTTTCTTTCTTGTTTTATAAATTTTTCTATATTAAGAAAATAGCCTTTGTCTTTCATGTGTGTTTAAAATATTATTTCCAGTTTATAATTGTCATTTGCATTTATTTATAGCATTTATTTTACGGTTTAGAAATTTCAGAGTTTTGTTTACCTTTAGTGAAGTGTTTTAGAGTAATTTTTAAATTGCTTTAGTAAACTAAAGTTTTGCTATAGAAAAGTATTTAACTCTTTGAACTCAAATTTACCTGCCGATTCCTTTGTAGATCTCCATTTCATGCCTTGGTCAAAAAGTCCTCTGAAATTAAAGATAATTTTAATTCACATTTGTCTTTATTTGAACATTTAAATCAAAATCACATTTGTCTTTAATTGAACACTTAAAACAATTTATCTTGTTTCACAGGAAAAGTAATCCATTTATATTTCTGCAACTATTGGAAACCTGTCGCTCTTGGATTATAAAGGTGACTAATAGAGAACAGGAGAACGTGCATTGTTGGAAGACCCCATTGCAAAAGCAAAACATTGTAGTCAGAGATAGAGAGAAAACTTTCTTATAACAGACTTGGCACTGTCATTTTCCATGAGCTCCTTGGGTTCAAAGTGGGGAACAGGCTGGGGGCTGGGGTAGGACGATGAAAGGGATTGATCTGGCAGAGTTGCTCTAGATGAATGCCCACTAGGCATTGCAAACTGGCAAATGCATACAAATCAACTTGAATGATAGATTAAATGATCACCTACCACACAATTCAATAGTGAATAGGGTTACAAGAAAGCCACAAAACCTATATGTGATGTGTTCTTGGCTTAGATTGGTCCGTCCAGTTTGAGGATGAGTGACAGAGCAAGATGATGAATATGAAAGTCTTTGATTTGTTATTCTCTGCCCTTTTCCATATTTTTGAAATATTTCCTAAACCCAAGATTTGAAATGGGGTATGAAGAAAGGACATAGCAAGAACTAATATAAATATTTAGCTATTTTTAAGATGATAAGGATTCTAAAATTACGAAGACTCATAGTAAAGGAAAAGATCAATAAATGTCAAAAAAATTTTAAACTTTTATATGAAATGGTTATTGCAAAAAAATTAAAGACAAACAATATATCCCAATTAGCAATTAGCCATTGTTAGTAGTAGTACAGCTGTTGTTCATGAGTTCTTCTCTGTAGTACATGAATAGCTCTTAGAAAGCAACATGAAAATTTTAAATTCTACAATAAAAAAGGGAAAAAGATATGATTGGCTGAATTTAAACAAATTAAATTAGCTAATGAACAAAAATCAGTGATCAATTAATAATCAAAATAATAAACATTAAATATTTACTGGGAATTGATGCTGATGTGGGAGGCTCCTGAGCAGCCCCCTCCACAAATACAGCTAGATATACAACAATTCCCTTTGATACCTCAACTAGATCCAGAAATTAGCTGAACAACTATACATTGAAAGAATGAGAAAGTACACACATCTTAATGGTTAGGAAAGGCTGAGGCACACTCTCACTGTAAACCCTATTCCTGGCACCTGGTCAAACAATCAGGAACGAACCCTCAGGTCCTTGTCTCTCCTTAAGGAGTGAAGGGTTTGGACTTCACAAACAGTGCCCCAAGTTTTAAGACTCCAACCAGAGGGAAGGGTTCCCAAAACACCTATCTCTAAAAGTCAACAGGCTTATATCCATCCACAAGACTCACAAGACTAGCATTAAGAAGCAATTCTTAAGGAGTGCAGAACTCACCAAAGCTATTCTCCTAGGGCTCAGTGCAGAAACGGCAGGCACAATCAACTCTCTTCCAGTCTTTCCATAATATAGGTTGATCTGAATCCTTTTTTAAATTAAACTTATCAAGGTGCCACTGGTTAACAAGATTATGTAAGTTTCAAGTGTACAATTCTATGATACATCATCTGTATATTGCATTGTGTGCCCACCACCCAAAGTCAAACTTTCCTCCATCACATGTATTTGACCCACTTTACCCTTTACTACCCACCCCACTGTGGGCCAGGCTTCTGATTTAGCAGACATTAGGAGCTAGCTGTGATTCTCCCAGAAACTGGGAAGCACTCCTGCATTCTCCCTCCAAGTCACCAGTATAAATAAGAGGAAGGGGGGGGGGCCAGAAAACCAGAATTAATTTATAAAAAAATTGTGTATTTATTCTTACATGTTGAAATTTCAGTCACCTTCAAAGTACTCTCCATTTGATGCAATACACCTATCAAGATATTTTTCCACTGCTCAAAACAGTTTTGGAACTCAACAATTTTGATACCTTTTTAGTCACTCAGGGCAAGATCAGGTGAATAGCGAGGGTGGGGAATGGGGGTCACATCCCTTTTGGTCAAAAACTGCTGAACACTCAGCATGGTGTAGATAGTTGCACTTGTAAATCACCCATCATGAAATGGGCAAACACACTAAAAGAGTCTTCAAAAAAATTCACTGAAGCTGAATGCAGCCTCTAACAACAACACCAGCTGGTACACGGATACAGATGGGTTCCTAGAACACTCACCTAGTGGGGGAAGCCTGAACTACAAGGAGCCCACCCTCCAGAAGTAATTTTGGATTTTGGGGGGTCCCCTTTGTATATTCCCATGGATGTGAGGGTACAAACATTATTTTGCATTCTTTATTTTATTACATAACACAAAAAAATTGAAGCAAATTCCTTTTTACATTATTCTTAATATCACTTAGAAATGCAAATTATGTTTTCTGAAACTCTTGGTCATTCTGTAATCAGATTTCATTATTTATAATAAAATATAAATTTTAAAAATCTTTGAGTATAACCTTGATTCCAACTAGTGTTCGATTAAAACTAATTATTTATAAACACTACACTAAATTTGGAGATAAGGTTTTCAAAACATTTCTAAAGCTTTTGTTTTGGCAAACCAATTTAATTTTTTTCAAAATGAAAAGAAGATGCTCAAATTTTAATACTCTTAGGATCCTTACTAGTCTTTGATTTCTCCCTTCCTTCTTTCCGAAAGTTAGTTAAAAACCACTGCCTTTGACTTTCCCTTTTTCCAAACAAAATATTGAATTTAGTATTACAAAATATACTGAACTCTGAAAGGTTTTGGCCAAACAATATAGTATTTTCTAAGATCTGTAAAAAATTGATTTTTGGAGACAAATTAAATCACTATACTGATAATTTTTAATGTATAATATAAAAACCTAGGCAATACAAATTAAAGTTGATGCATGTGCCACAGGAAAATGCAGGAAAGCTCTAATCAAACAATAGCACAATGTGACATTCTTGAATATTACCCACAATGTTGCTGAAAAATCTCATAATTGATGCATTATATTCCCTACTCTTGATTTTATGAATATAGCTTATTCTGTTTTGTGAAGTATGAAAAATTGTCCCTACTTTGGTTTTTTAAATCAATAAAGTTAATAAAGACATTTACTTCTCAGAACTGTGTCTGCATTTCATTATCATTTCTGCATCTTCAGCACTCATCTAGTTCAAAGATATTGTTACATTAACCGGTGATTACATCATCATTTAATAATGTTCCTAAGCATGAAAAAATACTCATGATATAATTATATAGTTTTTTAATATATAAAATACAAAAGATAATCAAATTACATTTTAGATGAGCAGGGAAACAAGTATTTGTTGGAATCAAAATACTTCCTCTTTCCCTATTTAATCTGTTAAATTTTAACAGATCAGGTCAAATTATTTCTTAGGGACATCAAATAAATTTGGTATGAAAAAATAAGGACCTCACTTTGTGGACTAATATATTAGTTTTCTAAAGCTGTGTAATAAATTGCCACAAATATAGTAATCTAAAATAATGCCCTTTTATTAGCTCACAGTTCTGTAGGTTAGTAGTCTGGGGAGGGAATGGCTGGGTTCTATTCTCAGGTACCTCAATCTGAAATCCACAGGTCAGTAAATCTGAGCTATCAACCTGGAAGCTCAGGGGAAGAATCTACTAACAAGCTTCAAATGGCAAAATCCATTTCCTTGCAATTAAAGCAAGTCCTTACCTCCATACTATTAATTGAGGACCTCTCCTTGCTTAGAGACACTCCAAATTCCTTTTCAGGTGGCAGCCTCCATCTTCAAAACAACAACAATCTGTTCAGTCCTCCTCCAAATCCTAATTTTTCTCACTTCTCCTCCTGCCCTAGTTGGAATAAGTTCTCCACTCTTAAGGGTTCACCATTGGGCTCACTTAGATAATCCATAATAATCTCCCTGTTTTAAGGTCAACTGTGCCGTACATCACAATTTAATCATGGGAGTGATAATTCATCAAATTCCAGGGATTAGGACACAACATCTTTGGGAGGCATTTTAAAAATTCCACCTACCATAACCAACAACTCAAATTTCATTAGGCAGTGAATAGAAGATTATTTTAAACATGAGAACAACCACTGTGTATTAATCATTAATATATATTAAGAGTTATAACAACAGGGGCTAAAATTCAGTAAGTGAGCCAAGAACATCTTTATAAACTGTTACTTAATAATGGGTATATATGTATTAGTTTAATGTCCTGAGAGTATTTAATTTCATATTTCTAGTAGTTGACTAAAGAAGACATTAAAAATCTGTTATACATAAAGTTACACTCTCCCCATTCTTACAATTATAGACATGAAGGTATTTGAAAGTATAAAAATATTATTGTCTATTAATGGTCAGGAACAATGGTAGAGCACCTATAGTCCTGCTTTGCACTTTCTTCTAAGTATAAATGGAGTAATGATAGGTATAGGCATTTCATAGCTCTGAAAGACTATAAATTTAAAAATCCACAAAATTACTCGTATTAAAATCAGAAAACTACAACTATGGTATTCTTTGATTTTAACACTGTTTTATAAAGTAATAGATAAAACAAGTATCTTATTTCTTTGATATGAGTATTTCATACTTTCTACATTATTATTTTCTTATGAGTAATATGTTCTCTTTTTGATATATTTTATTGATTATGCTATTACAGTTGTCCCATTTCTCCCCCATCATTCCCCTCCACCTTGCACACCCCCTCCCACCCACATTCCCCCCTCTTTAGTTCATGTCCATGTGTCCTAAGTTCTTTAGCTTCTACATTTCCCACACTATTCTTGCCCTCCCCTCGTCTATTTTCTACCCACCGTCTATGCTACTTATTCTCTGTACCTTTTCCCCCTCTTTCCTTCTCCCACTCCCCTGTCACTAACCCTCCATATGATCTCCATTTCTGTGGTTCAAGAAGGTAATTTATCTTTGCATCTAGGTTTAATGTCCTTCTTAATTTAGTACATTGTTTAATAGCTCCTTCACTAAGGGGGTGTTAAGGTAAATTCTTTGTTTTCCAAAAACGTATTTATCTTCTCAGTACTCTCAGGATACTGGCCCACTATCCTCTGTCTTGTTTTTTGATACTGAAAATTATGTTGTTTTGCTAATCATCCTTCTTTGGTATGTGTCATGAATATAGATTGACTCATTAACATTTTTTCAACTTCCTTCTGCTCTGCCTTACTATATTTTGGAGGCTACAAAGCTGAAAACTATTTCCTCAAAAGTTTCACAGCTAGTGATCCAAACATGATTTGCTTGTGCCATTCAAATGATTTGTGTAAGCTCAAATTTGGAATTGAGTTATGTGATTGCGAGACAGTGAATAAGGAATTCTTTGCTGAGGACAATATATTAGAGGCAGTGTGACAAACTGGCAGTTGCAACAAGTCAAAACAGCTTGAGCATGTGGCTTCCTGATCAAGAAGCAGTTTCTAGGTTCTGGGGCCAGCAGCTCTACAGGCAACCTCCCGCTGAGGCAGCTGAATTCCTAACTGTGCAGGAGCAGCAGTTTATGGTTCAGCCTCGTCCTGATCTATATTATAGGATGCACTCCTGAAAGTGTAGCCTCAAATCCATTTCTTGGTCCACTAACATTGATAGAAGCCGCTAATATGTAAAAAAACTATTCTGTTTTAATTATCAAGAGAACGTTATTTTTCTCTACAGCTGTATTTGGCCTTTTATTTTTCTCTGCTGTTTTAGATACTCTTTTCTTTGATATTCTGCTGTTTCACTATGATCAGCTAGGTATGTATTTCTATTTTATTTATCCTCATTGGAACTTGATTCAGTGCCCTGAATCTGAGAATTCACATTTCATTTATATTGGAAAAATGTAAGCCTAAACTTACTTAGTTATTATCCCTTCCAAATTCTCACATTTAACTCTTTGTGAGGGATTCCTATTAGATGCATTCTGGGAATTCTCATTCATTTTTCTACTCTCTTTGTTGCATTTTACAAATAGTTTTTTCTTTAGGATTTGGGGTGATTCCTTCAGTGCTACCTCTCAGTACGCTAATTCTCTTCTTAGTTGGTTATCAGTTTTAATTATTGTTCTACTATATGTCACAAAAGCCCTATTACGGTGCTGACCTAATAGGATTTTATTTTTATCACATAACACGTTATCTGCAAGTTGACAGCCCAGGGTTCAGCAGCAGCTTTACGATAGCACCAGTGCCCAAGCTCAGCTAATTGTCTGTCTACTCTGCCAACCTTAACATGTGGTTAATTCCCATGATTGCCTTATGATAGCAAATGGATGCTTCATTGCTTTCCTTCTGTTTGCTTTTCAGTCAGTAAAAATAAAAAAAAATTACAAGGAAGGAATCATCATTGCTCTTTGGCTAAAATGATATCACAGGGTTTATCCATAGCTGGACAGATGCTAAGAAACGTAATTTTTTTAATGGCCTTGTTGCTAACCCAAACAAAATCAGGAATTGTGTTAGAAAGGAAGGAGAATGGAAATTAGGGAAGCAACTGAAGTGCTTGTCACACATTTATATTGAGCTCTTTAAAATTATTAATTTCTATATGTTTTTATTCTCAAGTTCTACTTGATTTTTCAATCTGCTATCCATTTTATAGTATCTTATATTTTAGTTCCTTAATTTATGCCTTTAATCATTTAAAATTCATTTAAACAGCTGTTATGTGATGGTTTTATTATTGAAGTTCACAGGTGCCTATCTCTGCTGTCTGTTGTGCCACTTGGATCACATTTGGGGGGCATTATTCCCTCATTGATACTGCAATTTCAGATTGTGAGTTCATCATTGGCAAAGGCTTATTTATGGAAATCTTGGTCATCCAGGCCTAAAAACAAGTCCCTTCAGGGTAATTTTATATTTTTTTCACAGGAATGCTACTTCAGGGATAATTTTTACATTGATTTCTTTGCATAAGAATATCCAGAACTTGGTGGTAGTATAAATTAAGATCACAATGCTGTGTGAATCATAAGAACGTTGTTAGAATTCTAAGAAGTTATTTTTAATTCTTAGAGATCAGATGCCAAGCAAATGGTCTCCTATCAAATGTTTGTGCTGGATGGTGAGTTTTTCCGGTCCACTCTCATGGCAGGTTTACTCCTTTCAGTTTTCTGGCTTTGTGCTGTCTCATTTCCAACTTTCCATCTCATACAGTGCCAAGACACATCTTTTCCCCTACATGGTAGTTAGGAAGCATCTACGAAATCTGCCCTTATTACTCTGTGCTCTCCAAACACCAGGATGCACATCATAATAGATCATACTTTAATGATAATGGAAAACAATACGATCAAAATTAAATTTAAAAAAATAAATAAAAAAGAATATATGTTTAAAATAATAGAGAAAATTAAATATTTCCTTAAATACTGACAGTAAATGTTTAGTAATTGTGCATTCTGTAAGAAATAGAATTGACCCCAAATTTAAATTTATGAAAGTGGAAATAAATTTAAAAATACAGTTTTTATTAATTGCCTTACTTTTTTGTTATCTTGTTTTGTTTTGTGTACCCTACCCTTTCTAATCACTGATAAATAGCCTTACCTTTTCAGAAGGTCATCTTTGCAATGCTTGTTATAATTTACCTAGCATTTTGAAGCTTACATTGTGAAAAGGTTTCAAGTTACTTACTCTGACATTATACTAGAGCTAGAAATCCTTCCACATAATTTTCACCATTAATTAGCTTCGTGGCTTTGTACTTGATCATACATACTATTATATGAAAAATGTGCCTGTAGTCAGTAGATCTCATGGCCAGGAAACAAGATAGTTTGAGGAATTCCTGCTTTATTTTGCTCAATGGTTTGTTGATGAGTTTAATTGTTAAAAGTACTACTAAATCCCTAATACTCTCAGTTCATAAACATATAATAATATTTTTAAAAATTTACTAAGTAGTAAATTAGGATAGAATGAGTAAATATATTCTCTATCATTAAATTAGTTGAGCATTTAAAAACTAAAATTAATTCTAAAATACCTTTAAAGTCATCTTAATTAATTAATAAAAAAGAGAGAGGAGCTAAGTTACCTGTTCTAAGTCAGAACTAGACTCAGTTGTACAAAGCCCAGATAGACTATTTAGTGACCCAAGAAAATGTTTTTATGCATTTTTAAACAGGTAAATTTTAACATTTAAAGCATTTAGGTATTTTTAAAAATATATATTTAGTTAGGGACTACATGAATAAAAGGGACAGACTTTGATTAACAGTGTTCAGCCTTTCCTTTTCATCCAAAATGTTTTATCCATGGCCCTGAACTTATAAAACTCTACTCAGCAGTCAAACACCTAGTAGTTAACCAGCCCCTGCCATTTAGAAAGCAATTTTGTTGCTGTCTAATCTTACTCAAGCATAATTCTTAGAAGCATTAATCTGCCCTCTAACACCAAAAGAATTAATCAAATACCTACCATTTAGTAATGTCTTCAGAAGATTATAGTTAAATATAATTTTTAGTCCTTTTCAGAATAAGTAATAGTTGAAGGCCTTCAAACATTTATCACCATGTTATAGGCATTCTCGCCCTCAAATACTGACTCTGATTCACATTACTGCTCACTAGTGACAGCCAGGTCTAGAACACAGACCCTCCACTTGCTGTTCTGACATTTCCCTCCACCAAACAGAGTTTTTCTTCACTGTGCTATTCTGCATCATCACAGTAACCTGACTTACTTCACCATCAAATAATCTGACTTATTATACCCTCAAATATAAGATTTTCTGCCTCGATAGCATCACGACTTACCCTGCAGGATTAAAATGACTGGAAGGTTTCTATTATTGGAGCAGGACAAGAAAAACGTAAAGAAAAAAAATAGAAGTAATTTTTCTAATATTTTTCTATAGTAATATAATGAAAATAAAATAGTCAATAAGAATGTAGATACTATAAGAGAAGTTTAAACATTAGTCAACCTCTTTTGCAGTGAAGAATTTTAGCTTAGAAAAAAGAATAAAAGCAGACATCGAAAGTAAACACTACTCACTCTCCAAAATAAATGGGATCTCTTTAAAACTGAATATATGTTATAAAAATTAGTTATTTAATATTTCATAGAGAACACTTTATGAACCCATTATTCTCTGGGGTTACCAATTCATGCAATGATCATCTCAATGATTAATCTTTGTTGTCATTATGTGCTTTGCTCTATATTTTTGTGACATATATAATTTTGTCCTGTCTCACTGAGTAATCTTTTGCAATTTTGTTAACGTATACTTGACATACAGTAAACCTCACATATTTAGGTGTACAATTTGATACCTTTTGGCGTATCACATGCATGAAACAATCATAACAATCAAAATAATAAACTTTTTTCGCTCCCAAAAGTTACCTTGCGTTCCTTTGTAAGCCATCCTGCTGTCTACTGACATCCATGTACATAAACAGTCATCTGCTTTTGGTGTCTGCCCATCAGTTTCCACTTTATGGAGTGCTACATGAATGGAATCATATCTTATATAATATTTTGTTCCGAGCTTCCTTCACTCAGCATAATCATTTTGAGATTCACCATGTTCTTTTGTCATTCATATCACATTCATGTTACATGTGTAGCACTCCATTGTACGGATGTGCTAGGCTGTTGATTAGTCACTACCTAACGAACATTTGGGTTGTTTCCAGGTCAGGGTTAATAATAATGGTTTTAGTTAGGAACATTGCCACAAACACTGACTTACCTACCTCTCATTTCTCTTGAATAAACTCCTAGGAGTAAAATGTTTGGGTCAATAGTAGGCAAATTCTAAATTTGGGGACTTTTGAAGAAACTGTCAAACTTTCCAAAGTGGTTATACATGATTATCTTTTTACAAACTTATTTATACTGAAATTACATCAATATTTTCATATATTTTTCTCTAAGGGCTAAAAGACTCTGGAATACTGGGCTGAGAAAAAAGATGAGAGCCTAATTACTTATAAGGAAAATTTTTTTAAAAATTGGAAATCCATCATAACATCAAAGTATAGGTAGAATAAACATGTAAATGAAAAAAGGAATCATTTCAAACTATATTAAAATAAACAAATAATGACCCTTGGACTCTTTTGAAGGCATTAATTCTACATTTGGATGAAGTTCTTCCAGAGGAAAGGTCAGAGTTATCTTTGTGCCCAAACGTATGGCTGTGATTGCAACATAGTAAGATCATTGCAGTGTTTTATTAGAGTCAGAGTCAGGAACTCAGATGGAGATGGAATATACAGTACTACATAAATGTGATGAACTTACAAGGCCAAATAATTTGTGCAACAATTGAGCTCTAATATGTAATTTTTCTTACTGCTATTTCCCAGGATTAAGCCTTCAGATAAACATTGTTTTGTATTTCTTTTATTTCACAGTGTTGTAAATATACAACAAAATATTATTAAAATATTTGAGATGTGCTGTATTAGAAGAACAGTCACAACTGAAAAAAATAAAACTAAGGACACTATGAAAAACGACTTCATATGCAAAATAAAGAAAGAAATTACATAAGAACAAAAGTAAAAAGTTAATTAAAAATTTAGCTGGTACACAGTTCATCAATTTCACTATGGCAAGCCATCAAAATAATTATGATACCATGACTATAATCTAATCTCAGGCGAATGCTAAAAAGTCTGTCTTCCAATTAGCACATTAGTGGGGTCTGCATAATTAGATCAATTGAGTACCAGTACAAAGAAAGCCCCCTAAGTGTGCACTATGAGGCTCATATGAAGAAACAGATGTAATCATGTATTTACAGTGCACATTAGGAAATTGTTGGCAAATGTTTAAAAGGAATTTTTTCTTTGTATACAGCAAATCAAAGGTCTAGAAAAGGTCTTAAACCCCAGTGAAATGCTCTAATGTGCAAATTCAGATTTTAAAAATCTACTCTGTTAATGCTTCTGTTATAATTAAGCAACGATATCTTAAAAGCTTATTTCTAAATTTAGATGTGGGACCATAAAAGTGGGTAAATTAATTTTCTAGATATAAACGCCATATTAGAAGGTAATTAGAAATTCCTCAGAGACACTTATCATCAAATTGCATGCTGCTTTCTTTATTCTCCACTGTTCAGGAAAGCACTTCACTTTCTTTGAACATCATTCCCAGACTAATCATCACACACATTTAAAAGTTAAGAATATCCTTCTGTATGTAAGTTTTAAAATCTTTTTTAGTTTTTAAAGATTTTAAGGGAAGATAAAACAATAGCATGCATAAAATCCCATTTTTCTTTTAATTATTACTATTTAAATAATATTTCAAAAGTATTTGCATGGATTTATGTTCTACAAAGAGATTCTGTGTTCCCTTGGTTTGTTAATAAGCCAAAGAGAAAAATTGTGAATTGGGACAGTATCAAAAATTGTGAATTGGGATAAAATGTTTTCATGAAAAATCTTTTGCATTGTTTCAATGGCTTCGGATTCACAGAGAGCTTCTATTCCTGTAGGTATAACTAAAAAGGGTGAGGGAAAGTAGTGATGGAAAAACAACAACTAGTGAGACTGAGAAAGTATGCCCACCAAGTAGGCAATAGTACAAATAAAAGAAGATTGTTACCCTGGCTGGTGTGGCTCAGTGGACTGAGCACCAGCCTACAAACTGAAAGGTCAGCAGTTCAATTCCCAGTCAGGGAGCATGCCCAGGTTGCAGGCCAGGTCCCCTGTTGGGGGTGTGCAAGAGGCAACCATGTATCACACATTGATGTTTCTCTCCCTCTCTTTCTTCTATTTCTCCCTCCTCTCCCCTATCTCTAATAAAGTAAATAAAATCTTTTTTTAAAAAAAAGATTGTCATCATACATCAGCAAAAATATTAAGATCTATTTTATTTGAAAGCAGCATATTTATCAAGAAGAAGTCTTGAGAAAAGTATCAAACATCCTGATTTCTAGTTCAGGGTCTATTACTATGAAGCTGCAACACTAAGAAATCTCCCAAAATCAAATACTCCTATGGCAAAAATGACCCTGGTGGTTAAGAAGTTATATCCATTAAGAACTGATCATGTATGAGGTAGGTAAAGAGTTTATATCACTAGAGTTTCTGAAAAATGCAAATTACCCACATGTGCTAAAGTACAATATAATGTTCTTAGCTGAATGTTTTAGCATTTCTTTAAATGTTGGGAGAAAGATCCTTCGGGGACAAAAGAAATATGTCCAGTTGAGGGGCAGGGATGAATCTACAAAAAAACTTAAACATAAATGTAGAATAAGTCCCACAAGACTTCTGTTATCAGTTAAAAAGGATGTCAGCCATTACTGTTAACATAATTTTAATATTGACAGTGTAAAATGTCCTTTTTATTGCTTCTATCTTCAATCTGCTTTCCAATAAAGATTATCTTTAATAAGAAAGTGGTGCATTTACCAATTTTGAAGGAAAAAGAAGAGCAAAAATGAAAAGAGTACAGCTGAACTCAGGTATAAAAAGGTCCAGGAAATAAAAGAAGAGTGTAAATAAGTAAAGAAAAATAAACCTGAGGTCCAGTGCCCTGTGTCTGCTAAAAACCAGAAGAGCAAAGTAGGTGGGATCAAGTCTGAGAAAAGGCCCTGATTCTTAAACATTAAAACATAAAACAGAAAGTTTTCTTCTCAGACAGAAGTCATCTAAGCCAACCCTCTCCTTTTTGCAAGAAATCTCTTTGCAATATTTTCTATAAGTTACTTAACGTTTTTGCCCCTTATTTTTCTCATTTATTAAAGGTATAAATATTACTTTAAAAGTTTCCTAAGGGTTCTATAATTTCTAAAATGCTGTTATTTTATGTATTTATTCTTCCTTCAAATCCTCATTAGTGGGTCTTTGTGAATTCATTTTCTATACTTCTGGATAATAGCTTACCAAACTCATACATAGACAAGCAAGAGAATACTCCAGAGCTTAAAAAAATTTTATAGTTATAAATAAAATGACTTAGGAGACTCTTTGGAAATGACATGAAGAAAATAATATTCTAGCTCATTTAGCATGAAAAAATTATAATCAAGAACAAATTTTAAGGTTTAAAATAGTGGATTTATCAGAGAAGATTCAGACTAAAATATTTTCTCCTTTATTGCACCTTATAATTCTAAACCCTAAAACCTTCTCAGACTTTTACGTTTTCCCATTACTTTGGTTTCAGCCATGACTAACACAAAGATTATTAAAATAATATACTAATATTACTCTACCATAATTCACAAATCTATTCTCTAGTAGTTAGTCAGACTTAATGTTTTTAATGTCAAAACTGATTTTCAGCATCTACTTCAGATGTAGAAAGTGTGAATGAGTGTCATTCCCTCCTTAACAATAAGAAAAAGCCAGTGTACATGACTATAATGTTTTCTAAACTCTCAGACATCTAAAGTCATAGGGCAAAAAAATTAGCCTAAAATTTAAAGAAAGACACTTCTTCCCAAGAAAAGACATGTCGCAAACACTGATTTACCTGGGATGGAACATGGGAAGAAAAGGGGAAACACTGTAGAAGTTGGTATGAAGAACTGTTAACAAATGGTTTAAGACTTAGTGCAGACTAGCATGCGAGCACAGAACACAAGGGGCCCACAGACACACAGGGAGTTGGTACCCGCTTGCAGGCTCTAAAGTCGACCACGTGCTCACAGGAGACCTGGGAGAGAAAAGTAGCAGCCACTAGATAGGCCAAAGCTCTGCCCAGATCATTCTCCCAGATCATTCTCCCTTACAGAACAAAGGCCATAAGCTGCAAACAGGGAAACAATAAACCCTCTCTAGGGCACCAGTGAAGAACTGCTATGACTGGGGGAGAGGAAGAGGAGAAAAAGTTCCTCTCTGCAAAAAGGGGGACAAAATCATAAAAATGCGGCACAAGTTCAAAATAACTGTAAGTTCCACCCAGATACCTAAGTACATGTGTCTGCCTAAAACAGAGGCTGAGCCAGGACAACGTGGAATATCCATCCCAAGCTGCCCAACGAGACTTCAGCAACAGGCAACATGAGGTATAGCTTAAACAAAAGGTGACATTGGAACGACATGAAGTTAGCAATGCACTGAAGTAAATCTCTGTACACAAAACCCCAAACCAACTCAATTCCTGGTATAACCGGCACAACCCTCCATGCTAAGGCCTATCAGAAGAGTTATGCCAATCTAGGCAAAAATATTACTACTTTATTCTTTACTCTCCTACACATCATGTCCGGCTTTCAACTAAAATTTATGACCCACAATAGAAAAAATAAATACACAGTCAAGACATACACATACCCCAACACACCCCCACAAAAAACTGTCAAGAGAGTAAAAAAAAAAACAAAAAACCTGGACACTGATATGACACATGTGGTGAAAGCTTCAGACAGGGAATTCAGATACCTATTATTAATGATAAAGGCTTTAGTGGAAAAGGCAAATAATATAATAATATGGAGATACACAGGGAATTTCAGCAGAGAGAGGAAAATTGTAAGAAAGAAGCCAATGGAAGCATTAGAAATAAAAAATAGAGAAACAGAGATAAAGGATGCTTCCTAATAATTTATCAATAGATTTGACACAGCCAAGGAAAGAATCAGTGCATTGAAAACAAGCCAATAAAAATTATTCCAAGTGAATTACAAGCAAGAGAAAAAAGGTTCAGTGGCAACAACTAAAAGAATCTAGGCAATAATATCAAATTGTCTAATATATAGATAATTGAAATCTTAAAAGGAGGAGGCACAGAAAGAGCAGAAGAAATATTGAAGAGATAACAAGCAAGAAATTTCAAAAGGTAATTATCAAAGAATCTCAGGTAGGATAAGGAGAGACTGAGAGAAGGAGCAGGGAAAGAGGGAGCTCTAAAAGGAAGAATTGAAAGGAGGAGGGGTGGAGAAAGGGAGAAAAGAAGGTGCTTTGCACACCCATGGGTAGTTTAAGGAGTCCCTGAGAAGTTCTGAAGAGACCGAAATAGTTTGGGCTCCATAAACTCTTTCAAACTAACCTACCTATTCTTCTCTGGGAAAGGGGGTCAAAATCACAAAATATCTCTGTGGGCAGAACTATGTTGCCCCAAAAATGGTATGTTAAAGCCCTAACCACAGTATCCCACAATGTGGTTGTATTGAAGACAGGGCTTTTTTGTTGTTATTGCTTTGTTTTGTTTTGGGGTTTGGTTTCTTTTTTTTTTGACATGCTTTGGAGGTCTTTTATTTATTTTTTTTATTTTATTTAAATTGTTATTCAAGTACAGTTTTCTGTCCTTTACTCCCTTCCCAGGCAACCCACCCATCCTTCCCCACCTCCCTCCCATTTCCACCCCCCCTTGTTTTTGTCCATGTGTCCTTTATTTTTGTTCCTGTAAACCCTTTTAAAGTGGTAATTAAGTTAAAACAAAGTCATTAGGATAGTCCCTGATCCAATATGTTGGTGTCCCCATAAGAAGAGATTCAGACACAGACAACATAACAGGGATCATGTGAAGACGCTGGAAAAAGATGATCATGTACAAGTCAAGAGAGAGGTCATGGAAAAACCCAACGGCTTGATCTCAGCTTTGCAGACTCCACATTGTGAGAAAATACGCTTTGTGTTGTTTGCATTTTCTGGTGTTTGTTATAGCAGGTCTAGCAAACTAATGCGCAGCCAAAGCTTCCTCTTGGGACCCAGCCCCACACTGAATGGAGAAAAAAGCAATAGAAGAAAAAGAAAAAAGTTAAAAAAAATAGGGGAGGTTCAGAAAAAATAATAATCATAGAGCCAAGAAATCACAAAAAAATATTAGGCTATTGTATTGAACCCTTCATAAAAACAACTAAAAACCAGGTGTTAGAGTTC
Organism: Glossophaga mutica; assembly: GCA_039655065.1. NCBI lineage: Eukaryota > Metazoa > Chordata > Mammalia > Chiroptera > Phyllostomidae > Glossophaga > Glossophaga mutica. Next base: position 136,572,680 of record CM077303.1, read on the forward strand.
TAAGTTAGAAAAGCTCTCTTGACCCACCTTTCTCTTTTAAAGTTTCAAGAAAATAATTTGATGTAATAATAATCAATAGAAAAGGATTGTCATAGAAACCTATACAAATATACTATTAAAGAAATAAGATGCAAAAATCTGTCTGTGGGTCTAATTACTTTTCTCCTCCACTTCGACTAGTTTGGTTTAGTTCACAATACTCTTTCTTTGGATTAGACATCCTGTGATAGACAGAAAGGCCCCAGGGATATCCATGCTCTATCTAACCCCCGGAATTTGTAAATGTCATATGACATATCAAAAAAAGATTTTTCAGATTTAATTAAGGTTATGGACCTTAACTAAAGACATTATCCTGGATTACTAGGTGAGCTAACATAATCACACGAACTATTAAAAGCAGAGAACTTTCTCAGGCTGGTATTAGTAGTCAAAGAGATTTGAAATGTAAAAGGGATTTGATTCACTACTACTGATTTAAAGATGGAGGAGGTCGCATGAGAAGGAATGCTTCTGATGTTAAATAGCTAATAGAGGCTTTTCTAGCTAACCCGCCCCAAGGAAGCAGGGACTTCACCATGCACCTGCAAAGAACTAAATTCTGTCAGCATCGTGAATAAGCTTGAAAACAGATTCTTCAGAACTTCTCAAAGAAACATGGCTGTGCAAAGAGCTAGATTTGGGCTTTATGAGACCCTCAGCAAAGAATCAGCTCAGCTATGCTGCACTTGGACTTCTGACCAAAAAAAAAAAAAAAAAAAAAAAAAACTGTGAGGTAATAAATGGGTGTTGTTTTAAGATGCTGAATTTGTGGTAATTTGTTATAGCAGTTGTAGAAATCTAATACATTTTCTTACTAATTATACTGATTTCTGTGTGTCTCACTCCAACTCATTCTCCACTTGACCTCCAGAATAATCTTTCTAAAATTTGACTCTCTACTTTTGTCATTCCTCTGTTCAAAACCATCACTTAAACCTCATTGCTTTCTAACTAAAGTTCTAACTCCCGTGGAAGGCCAAATAAGACCTTTGTTTGATATAGTATTTGTTTACTCTCCCAGCTTGTTCATTCACCATAATCAGCTCACACTCCATGCTCTAAATATTCTGAATTACTTTTGTCCCAAAAAACTGCAAAGCAAATCAGCCTTTGTATTTGCTGAACACTGCATGTTATATCCTACTTTTGATGCAGCTCACTCAGCCTTTAGGATTCAGATTACACATTACCAAACCCCCCTCGGTAACATCCAACCCCTCAGGCTGCGGTAGGCCATCTGCCCACATTTACTGCTACCAGAATGTCAATCATTATTGACTGCAAAATTGCCTATATTTTTCAATTTCCCCACTAACTTGAAAGCCATAAGAGATTTGGTGTTTTATTCTTCAAAATTGTTCAAATAATCTTTGCTACAAAAACAACAACAAAAAAATGGAAGGTAGAATTTTTTTTAAATCATTAATTTGAAATACAGTAGAAGATATGAGTAAAATTAAAGTAATAAGCAACCATTAAAAGTGATCTTAATTTTTCTACATTGCTAGTATAGTTTCTTCTGCCCTCCATAATATGTATCTTCAGTAATTTGAAATTATCTTAAATTTACTTTAGATTTCAAGTTACTTCAAAATGTTTTCCCCAAGAGTATTACAGAAAATATTTGTCATTTTTTAGTTAAGTAGCCTTTTCTAAGTACAAAATACTAAATTCATGGCCTCATTTCAGTTTCCTCAAAAGAATAGTCTATTTCTAGCAAACTTTTTTTCTAAAGGCTCTCAACCCAGGAACTGTCACAGTGTTCCCAGTGAGTTACCATAGTAACTCTAAATGTTTCCCACCAAACGTCAAAATGCGGCACAGATCAGGTCCGTTATGACTGCATGTCAAGACTACTGAGAGAGTGATTGATGAGCAAAGGCATCACAGAAGGGTCTTAAAAATGCTGCCGGATCTGAAAACTAGAGACAATATAGGGGATTACTATTCACAAGGGTAGTCAACACCAAAATTTTTAAATAGATTATTTTTAAAGGAATAAAAAGCATACTAGCAAAAGATCAAGTCCTTAAGAGTTTCATGCAGGCCAAGACTTATCAGACATTGTGCCGATAAAATATTTGACCTTAAATATTATAAATAAATCCAAAGTGAGAATAATACAATTAGCTTAAAAGGAAAATAGTATTTTACGTAAAGATAGAAAAACTGTATTACTCCATCTTCACTGTATTCATGGAAATCAATGAATAAAGACATTGATATGAACCTATCTTCTTCATGGACTCATCCCAGAAGGCTACTGTCAAATCATTGAGTTCTGCCTTGAATCTCTCAGAGCAACTACACACTAATATTCATTGAATTTAATATTCACTTAATTGGGAATAAGAATACTATACTGTTAGTAATTCTGATCCAATGCAATCTCAAGAAGACAGAAAACAAGGGTACCCTCAAAACAGAAAGAGCTGTTAGCGAGGGCCCATGCCAGTTTCTGATCCAGATGAGCAATGTTCTATAGAAAATATAAGCTTACTAGTCAGTATTTGAATCTCTCCCATTTCAGTACTTGTGAAGATAATAGCATAATTCAAATACTGACTGCTACAGCATCATGCTGATTTTCATTAAATTGGGCCAAAGGGTGCCCAGCGTGGAAATATTAAATGACCTTCAAACCGTATGACTAAAAATGGTCTTCTATTTATAGCCATTGTATTTTATTTCAATTTTTTAGTACTGACACTAAAGTCTAGATAATTAAAGTCAACCAACAGTTACACTACAAAATACTTATTTTCCAATGTTCATGCCTGAATAATATGAAGAGCTTTTCATAAAAATATTTGAACTTTAGATTAATGCATTACATAAAATAAATTAAATTATATTTTCACAATTAAATTTACAATTTTTATTAAGTTATAGTTTCACAAATCATAAAAATATACAATTTTTAAAATATATTAATCACATATACAAAACATTATACTATTTGATAACTCAAAAGTAATAATAATCTATAGAAGTTAAATTTCTTAATCTGTTATACAGATATACAGATTAACAGATTAAATCTGAATAACAGATTTTATTAGTTATGTCTTTACTTAGTTTTGTCTTTACTAAGTTTACAAATGTTAGATTGGTTGAGAGAACTCAGGAGACTAAAATAAGGCAGCAGAACTTTAAAACTACTTGGACAAAGTCGCTATTAAAGTTGCTAAGCAATTTAGATGCAAGATGACATCTGTTAAAACTATTATCCATCTTTCAAATTGTGAGACACTTTAATTTGTTTTGAATAGTCCTAATGGAGTTTCTAAATTAATGTGGAGATTTGTTACATGATATCCACACTGGATCTTATAAATGAAAAAACTGACACATAATATGAGCAACACAAGATCAAAGGGAGAAAACTATATTTTATCATCTAAATTATTTAGTTGACACTACAAAATTACACCTGTAGTGCTTGCAATCTCAGCCTCTCCCAGGAAGGTAACTAACAGAAGACGGTCATCTAAATGAAGATGTGGCCAATTTAAGTATGCAATGATGCTATTTTACCTGGAAAACATTTTAATGCACATCAAGTATATATGACAGCATCTTTCCTGACCTTCTAATCTAAGAGGTGGGGGCTTCATGAGTAAATTAATAATATACTGCCTCATCTGTCTTCATACAATCCCTGATTCAAATTAGTCCTCAGTCTCCAGCTGCAGCATTGGGTTTGCGTCCAAGTCCATGATGGTCAATGTATTTTGAGATTCTGTTTGGAAATCCTGGACTATATTTTCTTTGAACAAGAGATCTTAAATGCTAGACAAGATGTTTATGGTTTGTGTTTGAGAGGTCTCCCAAGTCAATCAATGACTTTCAAAGTTATCTCAATTGCTTTGAGATTGGCTGATTGTTGCTTCCTTCAATATAGACTGATACTATATTCCCAAAACCATTCCCTAGCGTTTATGAAGAAAGACATGGTTCTCCATACTTCTTTCCAGCCCTTTCTTGCC